>JBBCAQ010000038.1:0-2400000 GCA_038050395.1 Parthenolecanium corni | reverse complement strand
TTATCTAAATTATTATTTTTATATTTTTCGCTTTTTGGCGAATTTTCTTTTGTGATCATATTTCGCCAAAAAAGCCTAAATCGAAGCCCCCTTTCTCCTCAGGCACCCGATGTAGAGTATATAACCTCCATCGGCTGCTGAGAAGACAGATTCATTTTTAATTTTTAATTTCGCGTTTATTGCGTTTATTTCAATTATGTTTAACGTAATAAATATTCATACAAAGTAAAAAACTTTCTTTATGTTACGGAGTCTTCTCCGGTAATATTAATGGTTTGTTTTTTACTTCTGTCATTCACACAATTTGATTTCGAATATCAAATTTTTGGCAGTTGAACCTGATTATGTGAATAAATTTTTTCTATTCAGTTTTATTGATTTTAATAAGCGTTATGCTTATCAATCAAGCCTGTGATTATAAAAAACGTCTATCTTACGAGTACATGTACTTGCACAAGTTGCATTTTGAAGAAGAAAAAAACTCACCTAAAGACGTTTATAAAGCTCACTCACTTCTTACTAATTATTTGTGATCGATGATAATTCTAAACTGAGTCAAGTTTCACTATATTTACATTAAGTACAAAAAAAAAAGAAAAGTAAAAATAATTATTATATATTAAGTATGTTCTATTTTATGTCCTGTAGTGACGTCAATAATTAATATCGTTTTTTTTTTCTTTTTTTCAGCCTTCGAAACCAACTATTACCATTTTTTATGAAAACTTATGTCCCCATAGTGTGAAATTTTTCTCAGAAAATTTTTACAAGATGGTCGTTGAATCAAACTTGGTTGACACTGTGACTCTCAAACTGAATTCGTATGGAAATACCAATGTAAGTAAGATTTGATATCTCATTTATTAGCCCGGAATTATGATTCTTAAATTATTATCAAGTTTTATATTGCATTTCGAATGTATGCCAAAAATATCAAGCTATCTATTTTCAGACTTTGAATTTTTTTAGGTCTTTTTCAAACGCTTAATAGAATCCATTTTTTTTTTCCCAAAAAAATGGGAGGGAGTCAATAATTGTTGTTATCTCTACTAAGTTGATGAAAAAGTATTACTAAGACCTTTTCGATCTAGTGTAGACCGTAGGCTAATGTACACCTCGAAGTGAAAATAGAAATGCCACATTAATCTGATTTGATATTTTCAGCATACCAAGGCGCTGAATGGAACTTACAGTTATACATGCGAACACGGACCCCGAGAATGTAACCTAAATGAGATGCACGCCTGCGTTATAAAAAATGAACCGAGCGTTGCAAAAATACTCAAATTTGTGAACTGTTCGCTGTACGAAGCATATTACAACACATCCAAGAACCCCGTTGATGATGTACGTGAATTGAAATTAGTTTGTGAAATGCTCTTCGTTTATGAATCTTGTTTAATATGGTAGGCGAATGGCTGTGGGAAGTGTGTGCAAATGGATTTTGAATAATTTACAGTGATGGGAGCTCGGTCTTGATTGAGAAATAAAACAAGAGCTTTTACAGTTAATTGGAAAGCTAAACATAGTTACTGAGCCGAATTTAGGGTGTTTCCTTGAACACCTATATGGCATCAGACCCACACTAAATTCAGCTGCAGAAATGAAAATGTGCATATTTTCACATTTTGGGAGGTAAAGAAGCTGGGACCATCTACCTCTTTGGCAACACTTCTTCAAAATCTTGTTGATAATTTATTTCCCAGAAAATACAGTTCATTTTGGGAGGTGTGGGGTGGGGGAAGTCGATCATATCAAGAAACGATTTTCTTTATGCTTCCATTTTTCCTCGTCTCATTGAGGAAATATGGACGGAAAAAACAGCTTTCATATACATATGCGGCTCTAAGTCCAAATAATCAGTATATTTTCCTGTAGATACCCGTAGATTTGGTATTCCGTGACGACAAAAAAACAATAATTTATCAATACCTTCGCCGTATGTTGTAGTATGTTATTACTCACCTGTCGTAATACGAAAGCTGTGATGTAAATACCATTTTCATAACATAACTTGCTTGTACGAGTATATTTCAGCATTCACCCATACACTTTTTGCACATACGAGTATAGCTGCTTGCGTTAAATAATCGCGAATCAAAATTAAATAAATTTATAAGTATCAGACTTGATTGAAGCTATTGAATTGATTTTAATTCTGCAAATGATAGTAATGCATTGCCACATTAACTTTGTGTAGGCATACACTATCCGTAAATATGATGCTCGCGAATCTAAAAAAAAAAAATTCAATTTTAACTGAGTACATAAATTTCAATTATTTTATTTAGGATAACGTTAAAACCAGATCCTAATAATACATTATTATAGATAAATTTTGAAAGTTTTGGAACCCCCTTTTGGAAACTTGATTTAGCCCTTTTTGCGTTATACAGTCATCGTTTGACTCATGAAATGTTTTCCCCTCAAGTCTTTTAAGCCACATTTCTTCGTCATACCTGTCCAGGAAATGCTGTCTTAATTTATTAGAATTCTGTACCCATGGTTTGGAGCGTTGTAAGAATTGAAAAACTCGAATTTCAAAAATTATCATTATATTTTCATTTCTTTATTAGTTAACCTACGTAAATTCATTTTATTAGCTTCGTTATTAATATTTATGTTTATTATTATTTCACAGTGCGCAGAGACTGCAGAAATCAACGTTACTAGTATCTACGAATGCATGAATACTTCTGCTAACGCATACTACTATGATTTTAGTGAGGAATTTAAAAAATTTGGAATCGACAATGTTCCATCTGTAGCTTTTAACAACGTGAGTATTAGTAATGGCTATTTTTAAACACATTTTCAATTATTTTTTTATAAGTCATTGTGATTCTATTGTTTTTATTTTTTTTATTAGTAATTATAGTAAGCTTATTGAAAATATTTATCTTGTTATCATAAAAAGCTGATTTGAATGAAGAAGGGCGAAAGCCATTGAATATCGAGGCAAAATTTCACATATCTACTTGCCAATTCATTTTTAGACTTTGGAAATAAATAATAGATAATGAAAAATTGGAACCGAAGTGAAAAATATAAAAAAATTATTTTAAGCTTAATTAAGAAGATATTTCAAGTTGAGATGCTTTTTCCATAACGAATCCCATAATAAACCATAGGAAAAAATAATAAATAAATGAACTGAAATCTATAAATGTAACATTCATCTACGTTAATTTAATTAGTACTCGTATTTTTTCTCAATTATTTTACTTCCCATTTTGGTCTACTCGAATACCTTCTGATGTAGTAATTTTTATCCAAAGACAAGCTTCTTCCTTTCAGAAATTTCAAAGTGTCATACCCATATATATTCTCATAATTGGAACTTTTTCAAACATTATTTTCTATCTTTCTCTTGGAAATTCGTAGATGTATATAAGTCCAAACAAAATATTATTCTTACTCGAGTAGTTTAATTTTCTCAACTAAGAGACAAAAATTTGAAAATTAATAATAAAAAGTTGTTACCGATATTGTAGCCCATATTTACAATCAAATCTATTTATGTATTCATTCATTTATTTTTTTCAGACTTTCAACAAAACACTATCTGCCGAAGCGGTTAACAACTTCCCAGATTCGGCTTGTAACTTCCTCAAAGCAAATAATCTGTCCAACGAGTATTGCAAATCCAAAAATTCAGCCGCCATTCCATCAGTTTCTTTCATAACATTCGTGATTGCCTCATTTTTACTTGTCAAAATGTACCAATAAATTTAATTTGGTTCATTTTTTTCGCTTTTACCTTCATCAAAAGTCTTATTTATTTCCAAGTTGCCATAAGAGAGGAGAAAACTCAAATAAATTGGTATTTAAAACAAAATCAAAAAAAAATCATGTCAATAAAATTTTCTTTTCTAATTTTTAATTAATCAACAAATTTTTTTTTTCTGTGTAGTTTAAACCAATTGTTCAATGATGACGAATATTTAAAAATTGTTTGAAACACGTGAATATTTTTTAGTCGTTTTTTTTTTCTATTAATGTTTAGCCTTCTTTTTGGTTTTTAAACTGTTTTAATGTATACACATTCCAAAGTATCACAATTTTTTTGTTCTAATGTAAAAAATAGTTTTATTATAATACTACCTACTGAAAAAAAATAAAAATAAATGTAAAAAATAAGTTGAAAACCCTCGTAATTGTCTTGTGCGAAGGAATTTGTGTAAATGTGATGCATTCACCTTTATGAGTAAATTTTATATCATAAGTACTAAATTACTATTATTGAAGGTAATAATATTATAGATTGAAAAAGTAAATTACGATCAAATGTAGCTTGAAGTGCATTAAAATTCTTTTCTTTTATGATCGTCGTAACTGCAGAATAAAAATTATTCCCCTTGATATTTGTGACACCATTATTACTAATTCTCAACTACTGATTATTTTACTTCAACTAGATTTACAGTTTCATTTTCTAGAGTCATCAGTTGGATTATTTTTCAAGGAGAAATAAAATTTCTAAAACTCTGTACCTAACTGATGAATTTTTAATCGTCGTTTGTAGGGGACAAAAATTATTTTCATTTCTATAGAACACAAATTTAATATTAAGTTTTTCAAGTCTTTATGATTGTAATTACGTCTTAACAAATTTCGGTAGTTAGATTTCCTCGTTTTGTCTTCTTATTGTTTTTTAAACGCGTTTTTGTGATACTTTTGTAGTACTTATTGCTACTGTACATCTTTTTATTTTATCAATTATCACAATTTAAATGTAAGTACGATACTATATCATGCGTGTCATTCATTAATTATATTACATTTCTATATTAGGTATTGTGTTTTTTATTTATTTTTTCACTTTACGATTTGGTAATACTTCTGCAGAAGAATTCTAGTTGTGAATCAGTTAAAAAAATCAGACGAAAAAAATTGTTACTATTATTCTTCATGGTCTGTCTTAAATCTCGCAGCAAGTTTGATTTGGCAAGATATTGATAATACTAAATTAACTGTATTAATGAAAGAATGACTTACCACTTAGTGATATCTGACTAGCCATAGTAAATAAAAATCTTTGTAGTAGTCTAAAATAAAAATAATGTCGGAAACCAATTCAAATTCTCTATTTTGTATTGAAAAATTCTTTCTGAACAGGTTTCATACAAATTCATTTTAATTATATTATGTAAATTAACAACAAATAAAATTATGACGAATATTATTGAGTTAGACTGAAATGAAGCATCAGAAACTATTCTGGAATGGCTGTGTTCTACCGGGGCTGACAACATTTTTTATAAAATAATTTTTATTTACATATACTTGATTTCTAAGCTATACTTGAGTGTGTGGTCTGATTTTAAAACAAAAACTCATTTCCATTTTGTAAACTAGAAATTTATCACAGTCAAAAATAAGACTAATACTTACGTAAAATTCATATTTTTATAATTCTTCAAATAACGTTATAGTTAACCAAGGAAGGCTAGAACTAAGGATAGGAAGAGGTGCATCATCGAAAATATCTGTCAGGTATGGAAATTTTGTAAATTTTTCCGTAGGCGTTATATCAACAGGAAAGTTGAATATTTTATGTTTCAAAATCTTATTTTCCTTTGTATTCATAGTTCTCATTCATTTTATATACTTTTAAAAACCGATCTTGTTGCCTCTCTCGAGTCCCAAGTGATGTGAGCTTGTTCGCTTTTCAGCTCAACTTTTGCATTGCTTCTTTCCTTCGCCTTCTATAGAGCAGCCGATTAATTTTATCCCACTTGATTCATAATATTTGTTCTAACTTCTAACTATGGAATTTTGAAAAAGATTAAATATAACTTAGTCAGTCTCAGACTTTTGGTATTGCAGTGCCTAAAAAATTATGTCCGAAAAATGAACATTTCATTTAAAAAAGACAAATTTTACCAAAGGATTGGCTACGAGTCCCGAAGAAATTTTGGATTCTTAGTTGAATATTCTTATTGGTAATAATAACATTTCTGATTTTTAATCTCGAATTACCTTCACCAAAATGTGAAATTAAGCTCTATTCAGTAAGGTATTGAAATTCATCTTGAATGTGAACAAAATTGAAAAAACTTCATAATAATGAGGTACTTAGTTGATTTCAAATTCACTTTCACCTCTTTGTAACCTGGTTCACTCATAGAACACAGCCTTGGTAGAGTGGTAAGGCAAGTAAATTTACAAGTATGTACGAGTGTTTGCAGATTCTTATAATATTAGGCACTGCGAAATGAAAGAAATCCACAAAATAAAGCTTACGCCATCTCTTTGATAGATTTCGAAAAATTTTGGAGAAAGTGAGATTTTGTTCTTAGATCCTATTTTAAAATAACAACCTTGAGTTTTAGGATCAGAAAATATGAAAAAAGGATCAAAGATACACATATAGAATTGCTATGAGAGCAGCAATTTTCTAAGGGGTAAGGGAGTGAGTTTTTCTAAGTTTCTGCAACAAAGAGTAATGACCTCTTTATACTCGATTCGGTGGGAGAGAATTCTTCAGACTTCAGTGTGTCACTCAAATGTCCAAAATTCAAAAACGAATCATCTAGAGAGTGAAAAATGTTTCTCTTTAATTTTTTATTTTTATTTTTTCAGTCCGAACTCCGGAGAATGCGTAATTTTATATTTTGTTTTAAAATATTATATTTTTCCAATGGTTCTACTGGCCTCTTTGATTGGCCTGTAAGAATAATTGTCGAGTTCGAGTGATACTAATGAATTCCACTTCTTGGACACTAAAACTAGTAGTCTACTCAAGTATTTCTGACCCTATTATCTCAAGGCGAGTCAAATATATTTACTCAAAATCTTTAGCTGTTCATTGAGCAGATCCTTTCACACCCTCCTTATCTCTCAGAAGTCAATCAGATTTTCACTTTGGACACCGCAGAAACTTCACAATCAGCTGATTCTGAGCTGAGCTAAAACTCACGTGGCTCGACATAGCAGCAATACTGAAAATCATGAATACCACTACTCCTGAAGAATTTCAACTCATCGACACAAGTTGTTTATCAAGTAGGTACTCAAGATCAATTCACCAAGTCTGTTGGAAATCTACATTATATTTCATTCATCCTCTATGCAGTATGCGCACGGTACAGGTAAATAAATACTGATTCCCTTTACGTCGTCAGGTATTTTCGTTTATTCTCTCTTTTTTTTTTTTTCAATACTAGCATCGTCTGGTTTTCACGGACCGCATACTCTACTCTCTTGTCGAAGTTCACAAAAGGTGTGTGAGAAAATCTGGTTATGGAATGGAAACATGGTGGGGCTGATATTCCGTTTGCCTTCGGCCAAGAGTTGGTAGTTCTCGCATCGCACTCCAAACCTTTTACCTTCCTCTTCAGTAATCAGTCTTCGCTGTGTGCGGCCATCTTTCGTCTTCAAAGTGGTGTGTTCCTGTGTTGCTCTTGTTCGTCGAACCTGTGGAATTCTTGTGTTATCAACATAAGGCCATAAGCATTTTTTACATTTCGATTTAAAATATCCATTAGATCGACGTCTAATAAGTTATTGTCAGTTATAGTTATGTTATGTTCATTCTGAATTCGCAATTAGTGCTGTGTTGTGCGAATTTGTGGTTGTGCCCATTTGGTACCTGAATACTTGAGAAATTCTTCGTTTCCACGTTAATTCTTGACGAACCCATTCAACGCTAGATTCTAGTCTGCTTTATATTCCGTGGATTTGTGCCGGAGAAAAGTACGTGATCAAATGTTCGGAGTATCCAGTTGAATCAGGTAAATTTCAATTGGAATAAATTTATGTTTAGCTCGGTTTAGCCACACATTTATCGAATCAATATAGCTCGATTCAGTCAGGTTCTGAACCGTCCGATGTAATTATTTTCTTTGTGCTGAGAGTCGGACTGGTTAGGGAAACAGCGACTTGGATGATGTACAAAATGAAGTTGCTCTTCCAGTTTTATACCTGTGTGATATTTTATAAGATGTTTGTCATTCATGACGTTCATTTTCGCTTCGATTTGTATTATTTCTTCCCAGAAGTAATTTATGTATCGATTAATGAAAACGTGAATCATTTCATTTTTCAAGAGGATTAACTAATTTATACCTGTCATACCTGTCGTGCTTTTCGATTAATGTTTCACGCGGAGACTTGATCCCAGTATGGTCTCAAAGAGTACCTATTGCACTTGAAAGAGGATGCGTTCATTTTAATTTTATAAATTTAGTTTGGAAACTTTCTCTTTATAAAATTGATATTGCATATGAAGGGAAATCTTGTAGGAACAGGTTGAGGCAATAATTTGTTCTCTCCATTTAATAAATCAAAATGTTGACTGTCAGCCTCTGAAATAAGCAGATTTCATATTTTGTCAGTCTATTATAATGTACCAAGTCTGCGAAAGTCTGGCAATTCTCATAAATCTTTACTAAAATACTGACTGGAATATTATAGTGAATGAAACAAATCCCACAACTACCTACGGCTATCATTATGGCTCTTAAATCTACTCTTAAATTTTGAGTTTACTTAAAATCTGACTCATTAAATTTTTTTTTAATTTGCTGAAATTCTGTCGTTATTTGACCCGTAAGCCTCTTAAAACCGAACACTCGACCAATTGACTCAAAACATACATAGTACATATTTTTACGAGTCTTGTATAACATTGTATTGTAAATTTTAGCCCAATCTGTATAGAACCTTAGAGTTGAAATCCACAATTTACATCCCCCTCTCTAGTGAGTAAATATTACCCATCGAAGTATCAGTTTACAGATAATAGATATTCTCTGTTGTAGTTTCAAAATTTCTATAATTTACTTCATCTTGGCTCTTCATTGTTTTTTATTTTGACGTAACAATAAGATTATGTATTTTGAAAACTGAGCCCAAAGGATCAAAGTACAATAGTGATAAACCACATCAAAAGACGTCAGCCCTCAGCATCTCCTTATCACTAAATCTTGGCTTAGCTTATTCTAAGTCTTAAGAATCGTTCACTATGTACTTTGGCTTTTGTTTTTTGCTTTTACTAACTAGTGTAATCGAATGGACCAGAACTCTTTATGAGTCCACTTGAACTTTGACTCCTTCTTAGTCTTCCGGAATTTTACCAGACCCAATTTTTTCAATTTTTTCTAATTTATATGCAAAACCTCTGCAAATAGCTCCGTATGTTGTTTCTTATGTAAAATTCGACGCCGAATCCATTGGTATCAAATTGCTATTTTATAATGATTTTATAGAATATTGTGAGATGAAGCGATGAGTTAGTTTTTATTTTGAACTGATGAGTGCAGCTTGACTCCAGTTTATTCCACCCGAGGGTGACGAATTTGAACTTGCTTGACAGGACATCCTTCCTGCATGTACCTCATATCTGATTGTTTTCAACACACCAAAACACCAAAACTCTTTGATTAACGTTATTAAGTATAGTTTTGCGATTATTCAGTTGCACTGTGTTGTACAAAACTTAGTTTTTTGTCTACGTATATTTGTTATCTCTCGTATATTTTTTCCAATTTTTGTTTTCTTATTCTTTAAAATAGCGTATTATGCATCTAAAAACGAATAGGTATGTGCATTCAAATTTTGTCGACAAATGAGGATAGGTGCGTGCTTGTCGAATCTTTTTCCACATTCGAACCAAACTCATTTAGAAATGAGAAACCGCACAAATCTTTTTAAATTTCCATTTTGCATGTTAATCGTTGGTTTATGTTAAAAATGTGTTGTCGTTCGAGTTGACTAATTAGTCGTAACAGTTATTGATAAATGTGAATTGACGTGAAAAGTTCTTTCGGTTTTGAATATTAGTACACTTACAGGTACACCTTTGTATGTTTTGTTTCATATTATAATTTTCTTATGTTTGTGTGGTCCTCTGGTCGTCTCCACCTTTCCATGGAAACATGGAAATTAAGTAAAATTGGTTTTTGTCGTACTTTTGGCTGTGAAGCAGAACTTTTGAAATAATTTCTAATTTTTAATGAATTCGGCGATTGTACTATGACCCTTTGTCTTATCGGGTGGATGATTTCAACTCGAGGGGTGTGGCACTTATTTGATTCATAACCCTCTATTATTTGAAACAAAAAACGTTCCCAAATTCTGTAGGTTATTTTTGATTAATTGTACCGATTGTTGATTGAGGTGTGTCTATGAGTCATTCATCGTATCGCTTTGCCATCTTCTGTTTTTATCTCTGGCAACCAGTTTTTAGTTTCAGAAATGAACTCGATATTTGTGTTCAGAAAATTACCCATCAGTAAAAATGCTGTTAATATACAATTGTTTACACATTTATAACCTTGAATAGGATGATTTCATCTTATGGTTACCTCAAAACTAATGAAACCAACATTGTACTTTTTGACAGTTAAATTGGTTTAAAGTTTTCATAATAGTAGCCCTTAGTGCAGTATAATGACATGTTTTGCTTATTTTTTTTGCATTGACTGAATATAGGCATCGTTAGTTGAGCTAGTTAACCATTATAACTCATTCACAGTCCAGTCTCAGACTCAGTCAGTCAGAGATCATGAATTTCGTGAACTCCCCAAAAGGAACATATTATTTAAAAACCAAATCTCCGCCTCCTTGTAAAAACAAGTATAGTCTGTCCCAAATAAGAAAGGATAACTGCAATCTTCAATACACTGCATGAATATAGTAAGAGACTCATGTAGTTGAGCGAATGCAATGCAAGTCTAATGAATTGCACACTATTGACTATTCATAGTCTGTTCCAGTTTATAGTTCCGTGACGTCACAATGCTTCAACGATAATTAGTCAATAATTTAATGAAGAGAAAGTGTTTTTGATTTCATTGATTTCAACCAATCGCTTCCTTCAAATACTTATGACGTCATGGAATTATTTTATAACTGGAACAGATAATAGTGATAAGGAATCTCGACAAACGCATTTTCTTATATATAGTTGGCAGCACCTTTCGAAGGGACAGACTATTATTGATGAGAGAAATAAATGGCAACCAACTAAAAAATATCAGTTTTCACGATTTTGATCTGCCTTTATTTTCTTCGTTTCTTATCATTTCTGTTATGGCTGGTGTTTTTCAAGAGTTATGACAAAATCGTCTTCTGGTCATCGTCGAAATAATCGTGACGGTCCTCTAGTCATCGAATAGTGATCCCACGCACTCGTGCACTATGCCTATGGTAACTTTAGACAAAGCTCAATATTCGTGGACCTCGCAGTGTTTTTTAAAACCTGTTTTTTATCTCACAGCGCTGTGCATGGATGAAAAATTTTTATTGAACCGTTGGAAAAAGGTACTTATTTCAAATATTTCTCATACTTCTTCCATCGTACTTACTGCACTTTTTTTATTCTGACACCTTATCCATGAAATGTTTTCCCAACAATTTTAAAGCCATTTTTTAAATTCACAACCTGCTGAGTGTTATGCTTAATTGTTAATGTCTTATAATTTACTGATAGGTTCGAAAAATGAACGTATGTGTATACACCTTTTCACCGCTAGCGTCTTGTAATGACTGTAAGGTCACTTTTTACCATAGATTTTTATCGAAGGTGGGCACTTCTTATGGCGAGAAAAACATGAAAAAAATCATGAGATTAGGTTCCGCACTCGAAAAGCATGAAAATAGACTTGAAATAACATTAAAAACAATTTTTCTTTATTGGAGTCATGAAGCATGCTGTAAGGTAGCCTACCCACGTTTTTAATTTCAAGGTTCTAGGTAGATTTTTGGCAAAATAGGAATGTTTTTATTGATTTACTTAGAATCAGGATGAGTGGAATGAGTGCGTTTATGAAATGACCTGTTCGAATGGTATACTGTGAGGTACTTCGGATGATATCTGACTCAGCAGTTGCTTCAAAATAAGTGTATCTCCGTCCCTTCAATAACTCAATTTTCCATGTAATTTTCCTGAGTCATGGATGTATTTTATTTTCCTTGGTCATGAAGAATTAAATTTTACATAATCTAGAAGAAAAAAAATTGAATAAAAGCGTTCTACCTTAATGTAAATAAACTATCCGCGACAGTACACCTACTCACTGGTGAATGAAAGAAAATTGGTATCTGGCTATACATTGTTCCAACCTCTTCTTTCGTACCCTGTTAGTTTTGCTTTCGATTTGTTATTTATTTCTAATTCGGGTATTGATATTCACAATAATTATCATAATTACTTGACTGTGGTCTTCCATTTGATTTGGTACTTCCGCTTATTTATACGTAAATTTCTTCTTTTTTTTTTTGCTGAATAATTTAAAAAATGTGAAAACTTTTCGAATGAGTTTTTGTGTCCTTACATCTGCTATTGATGTTTTACTTTTTAATCTGGATAACATTTTTTGATGTACGAGTAGAATGTGTTCTTGAATGGTGTAAAAACTCATCTGTCTGTGAGAAATTTGGCTCTGTACTGTGTGAGACACTATGGTACCTATTGTGCGATGGGTTGTCACGTGGTTACTTTATACGGTATCACATTTGACAGATGGTCGAAAAAATAACGTCTGTTTCCCAGCCAAAAAAGAAGCCGTGAATTTTAGATATTCGATGAAAATATTGAGTGAAGAACCCTCATATGTTTCTACTTACTTCCTTCCAACTTCCGGAAGGAATGAAACGCTAAGTTTTCAATGCGAAGAAGATGTGCATTCATATTACGAGTATTTGTCAATTTTAAAAAAGTATGTATGCACTCGAAAGAAACTTCTTTTTTGGATAAGAATATTTCATAATCTGTTGGCACTCCTTTATTTCTTGACTTTGCTCGAATCTATAATCCATTATTTCGAGGTTCAAGTTGACGAATACTATTATTAGCTTCGGAATAATTTTTATTCATATTAAATTATGAAAATGGTACATTTTTGCTTTAAGGCATAGAAATAAAATACGTACTGTATCTAAACGACGATTTGTGTTGGATTTAAATTTTATTTTATTCTCACATTTAGAAATGAAATACCTGCTCGACCGCAGAAACATTGAATAAAGTTTAGCATGTAGCGTCTTCTCCGTACCAAACTTCTCTAAAGTCTATTTTGAATTGAAAAAAATGAAAAAAAAAACCTGAAAGATCCACTTGAAATACAAAATATATTTTTGCTGAGACAGCTCAGTCAGCTCTACATTTATTTCAGTTGGATAAGTTTGCTCTGTATTCAATGCAAGTTCATGAACATCTTGGCACATACCGGACAAGATTAATTTGCAAAGAAAATATTTTTTAGTAATTCTGCTCTGTATTTATCTGTTGATCTGATTTACCCGAGTAAGAATTTCTCGAAGTCCATTTAGTCCTTTTCAAAAATACTAATTGTATAAGACAATCTTACGGAGGACACATACTTTGATTTATTCATTTTCAAAAGTCATTGTAATTTAAGTCATACAGTGTGCGTAGGGAATATTGTTGAAAATTTATTTTCTGTCGAAAATAAAAGTGTAGATGACGCTTTTTAGCTTTAGAACATCGATTTATAGTGACTGCTTTATATTTGCACAGGATTGTGTGAGTACATTCTTCTTCATGAATAAAAAAGTTTTGAAGGTGCAGTAAGAACAGAACAACATAAATAGTTTTTTTCTTATGCGGAAAATATTTTTGCAATTTTTGCTTTGTATTTAGCATGAATTATACATGTATATTGTGTATGGGTCCACTCTGCACAAATAAAAATTTGTTGTCCGCTTTATGCAAAACAGTATTTACAAATAGTCCATTTTGTACTATAAAGCCATTCTAGTTCATCTGGTTGGCATTTACTAATAAATAATAAGTCTATGCGCATCTATATCTGTGTCAAAAAATATATTTTCTCGGTTTTTTCGAACAGAATACCAGGTATTTTGAAAGGTCCACTTTATATCGAGTGTATTTTTAAATATGGTTTCTCTGTATTTAAAAGGAATCTCTGTACGAATAAATTTTGTAAGTCCACTTTGAACAAAATAATATTTGTATCATTTTGTTGGTCAGCTCTGCCTAGTTACCATTATTAATTGGTCCACTCCACTCTATAATCATTTTTAAAGGTCCACATTCTGAAGAAAATTATATTTTGGACCTATGCTTTATGCTTACAGAAAATTGCTTTACCACAAATTATGTGGATTAATTGTATGCACAAATAATATAATTTGTCAATACTTTCTTCGAACAAAGCATATATAAACATCAGATAAAACAGTTTCATCCTGCCATACAGGGTCATGACATGGTATCTCTTCTGCAAACAGAAAGATTGGTTACTTTTTTGCCAGGAAACTTGACAAAGAAAAACCTGGGGCAGTGCCTAAACTGAAGGCAGCATTTTAGGGGCATACCCCCAAAACCATATAAGGAAACCCTTGTTCTTATATAAGATTGTATTTTGACGAATAATTTTCAATAAAATCAGGAACCTATAGCCATAAGCTTCAATATCCTGTCCTTCTCCATCCAGGTATATTATATCCGCAAATATGAATTTAAAAAAATTCAAAACTAGTTTTTTGGCCCATAACTACTCCCCCTTTTGTAACCCTGGATAAAAATATTAGGCCAAAAATACTTTATTTGTCACATTTTGTCTGGAACACTTATTTACTTGGACTTTTGTGGAAC
Organism: Parthenolecanium corni; assembly: GCA_038050395.1. Lineage (NCBI taxonomy): Eukaryota > Metazoa > Arthropoda > Insecta > Hemiptera > Coccidae > Parthenolecanium > Parthenolecanium corni. The sequence continues at coordinate 2,385,413 of JBBCAQ010000038.1, read as the reverse complement.
GTAATTTTTCAATTATTTATTAATTATTATCTTATTGAAACATCTAGTAGGAAAAAAGAAAGGTTCCAAGTTCATATAATAACGTACGGTATTTCAAATATTTGTTCCACTAGGGCATTTACCGTAACACCACGTTGCTCTTATCAGCATTGCATGAATAATTTCATTTTACATCGTTTATCCTCTACTGAGGAACTTTTTTATCTTCATTTATCATATAGTGATTTGATTACCGAAAAGTGAAAAAAGTTCTATCAATATTAACAACTTCTTCAGTGTGAGAAAACATATTATATAATGAACGCGTAACTCTCTTTTGACGTTAGTGCCAATGATTTATTGTTGAAATAACTTTTTTATAACTGTGCTATCCTTTTTATTAGCTTCATTATATTGAGCTATGAATTGAGTATTTTACTTATCGTCACTGGATTCTGGTGCTTCATTGCTGCTGTCATTGGAGTCGGGTAAGAAAATTCATTATTCCTGTCTAGATGATTTACCTTGATTAGTACACCTAATAAGCTTCTATTTATGAACTTGCAGATATTAAGATGACTATCTTGCACTTTTACCTGCCTGTAGAGCAGTTCAGCGAACAAACTGAAATCAGAGAGAAAATAAAGAAATTACGCTCAATAGGCGATATCGAAATTTCAGCAGCGGAATACTGTTATAATGTGGAGATTCTGGAGGAAGTATCATCTTCAGATTTGCTAAAACTCAAATGGATCTTATCAGATCCAATATTGGAAGATGGATTCGTGCGCCCAACTACCACGTTGAATCGTGATCCTACAAATGAGTTACTTATTGAAATCGGTCCTAGGTGAGTAAAAATAGAATTTTCAGTTTTTTTCAGAGCAATATGCATTTTAGAAATCAGAAAGATGAGGTTTTAAACAATATTATCATTTCAGTCAATAAAACGGTGTAGTTGAATTCAATGGCATTTTGTTTTTTCCATGAAGCTATAATAACTTAGATGGCTATAAGTGGGCTTCGTGTTGTTCATTTTCTACCCTTATGCAGTACTATTTTAGGTTTTTGCAAATTACAATTTCTCTTGACTGTAGGTTGAATTTTTCTACTCCGTTTTCCTCGAATGCAGTCTCAGTTAGTCACTCGGTGGGATTGAAGAATGTGAAAAGGATTGAAAAGTCTCATCGATATTTAGTGCGTTTGGGTTGCAAACCAGGTGGAAAGACTATAGCTCAATTAAAACTCGAAGTAAGTTGATTTCAATTTTTACATTATTCTCATTGTGCATCATGCTTCGTGTTTTTTATTCTTGTTGGGACTTAACATCTTCCTTTTCATACGGAAAGGAATTGTTTGCTTTTTTCTCTGACTGACTACTCAGTTATATTTTGAGTCATGATTTTTTCAAAATTATTCAAATCTTAGCGGATTTTTGTCTAGCTTCAACTTTTCATTTTTATCAGATTAACTCTCCGCGATTTTCAGTACCTATCTAGAATGCTGATGTCGACTTTTTTTTTTAGATTACAGATGCTTTACATGATCGCATGACTGAATGCGCGTATGAAACTCCGATCACTAGTTTTGATCATGGAATGAAACCAAAACCTTGGTATTTTGTAGATGTTTTAAATGAAGGAGCTAAAGCTTTGGAAAAAATAAACACAGATTTGGGTATGTTTACACGCACTTTTCCTTCAATTCATTAATCCACAAAAACATTCAAATTGAAATCTATTTTCCTCATAAATTTTCTGAATGATTTGTCATCAAAGAAAAATGAAATATTAATTTCACTTATAATTTTGATCAATCAATGAAGGATTTGGTATGACACGCCCAACGCTAAATTTTAGCGTCATGTTATACTTGTAAGATGGAGATGGTATCATCGTTAACAATGATATCCATTAAATAAATAATTATTGGTTGAAAATATTATTAGGTGTTTTGCTGAATATCTGAATAATGAGAAATCATTCTGCAAAAAAGTTAGAGGTAAAGACATCACAATTATTTGCCTATAAATCTATCCTCAGATTAAATAGATTTAGATGATGGTGCACCAGATATTCGCAGTGTACTAACAAGGCTGATTTTAAAAAAAAATTTATCCGCAGTGCTGTTTTTTTTTTATTTCTCATCAATGACTTCAACTATATTTCAATAGGACTATCATTTGACGAATGGGATATAAAATTTTACACTACTCTGTTTCGGAAACTGCAGCGTAATCCAACAACTGTGGAGTGTTTTGATTTGGCTCAGTCAAACAGTGAACACAGCCGTCATTGGTTCTTTAAGGTAAGTAAAATAATTCCTGTCACGTACGTACTAATTCTAAGTTTTCCAGATTTGAGATGATCATATGGGCAAAAATTTGAAAAAATAATAATTATATACCCAACTAATTACCTTCATAGTAATATTCCCTTTACTTTTAGGCCTTATTGTCAATTTTATTGCAAAATTAATGAAGAAAAAAAATTCATCTATTTAGAAACTATCTTTGCTAATGGCTGGAAAAATTTTATTTTTGAGAATATTGTTTTTAAAAGTCATTTATAGATTGTGCTGGTTATAAAAAAAATTATATTTATTGTGGATGGATCCCCTGCATACGTTATTCATTGAGGTAAAAATTTCATTCAATGGAATCAAACAATTCCTAGGTCTATCCATTTTGTACAAGAAAACTCATCATTGATTTTCATTTTAAAACGTGTAAAACTTATTTAATTAAGACGTCTATTTCATGGATTAGGGTAATCTCAAAATTGATGGAGTTCTTATGCCTTCTTCACTTTTTGCAATGATTATGGAAACACCAAAATATTCGAATCAAAATAACGTTATCCGATTCAGCGATAATAGCAGGTACCTAGTATCAGTTTTTGTCTACTTATGTACTTTAATTTATAATTTACTTTTCAAACAAACACAATTATTGTCTATTTTAGTGCAATTCGAGGTTTCACGGTGAAAAAAATTCAACCTGAGAATCCAACAAAACCAAGCAAATTTTTGTTTCCCGATGCTCATTTGCATTTAATTTTCACTGCTGAAACACACAATTTTCCTACAGCTGTTTCGCCTTTTAGGTAAGAATGAAGATAATAGATTTCTCGATGATTTTACCAGCATAACTCATTTTCATTAATAGTAAATTTGGCAATTTTCACTATTTATTCATTAATTTCTTTCGAAGTGGAGCAACTACTGGTACTGGAGGACGTATTAGGGATATCCAAGCAGTAGGTCGAGGAGGTCATACAATCGCTGGAACTGTAGGTTATTCAGTCGGTAGTCTTTTCATACCAGGTTTGTATCCCAATCTTCTTTAAAATATTATAATTATTAATATGTGACCCATAATTTTATAAATTGAGTCATTTATTTAGGTTATCATCTTCCATGGGAAGTTCATAAAACAGCAAATTTATCTACATTTGCTAAGCCATTGGAAATTCTAATCGAAGCCAGCAATGGGTGTTCAGACTATGGAAATAAATTTGGCGAGCCAGTAATTTGTGGATTCACTAGATCTTTTAGTTTAACAAATTCTCAGAATCAGAAGATTGAATACATTAAACCAATTTTATTCAGCGCGGGCATTGGCACTGTCGAGGATCATTTTATTTCGAAGCAAAAGCCTGCTAAAGGTACGCTCTCTAAGCAAGTTCATAATTTTACAATTTCAAAGTTTCAAATTATTTTAATAGAAATTTCTCCATCAGGTATGAAAGTGGTGAAAATAGGAGGTCCAGTGTATCGAATTGGGGTCGGAGGAGGTGCTGCAAGTTCTACAGAAGTAGGTCATTTATATTTCATCTTTGCCAAATGAAAACGATAACTTGATGAATAATATGGAGACAAATGTGAATTTGATAGGTGCAAGGGGATAATAAAGCAGAACTTGATTTTAATGCTGTACAACGAGGGGACGCTGAAATGGAGCAAAAATTGAACCGTTTAGTAAGAGGTTGTCTCGAGTACCCAGGGCACCAGAATCCTATTCTTAGTATTCACGATCAGGGAGCTGGAGGCAATGGTGAGTCAATACCTTGAAAGACTCCGTTGTTTTTTTTCTTCTTGTTTTATTTTACTGATTTTCATTCGCTGAAATTCTCAGGTAATGTACTGAAAGAACTCGTTGAACCTGAAGGTGCTGTGATATTTACTCGAGCCTTTGAACTTGGTGATGACAGTGTCAGCACATTAGATCTGTGGGGAGCTGAATATCAAGAGAGTAATGCCATATTATGCAGTGAAAAGGATATTTCCAAGCTAGAAGCTCTCTCGCGAAGAGAACGATGTCCAGTAAATGTTGTTGGAACTGTAACGGGAACTGGAAAAGTAGGTTTTAAAATTATGCTGAAAAGTAAAGAAACTCGGCCATGAAAACTAATTGACATGGTCATCATATGTTACGAAGATCCTCAAACGAAAACAGCTTGACTGATATTTTTAGTTGAAATATTATTATTATTATATTTTACTCGGTTTCAGGTGATACTCACTGAGGAAGATATAAATCATGAAAAGTTCCTCGATTCTGTCATTACTGATGACATGTATCCTGTAAATTTAGATCTTCAAGCCGTTCTCGGGAATGTACCAAAAAAAGTTAGTATGGATGCATGAATATCACTAATGGCATTATTAATTTTCCCTTATATTATCTCTCGGATGTATGTAGTTGTCCAAAAAACAGAACTTTCAGAAACACTTACAACTATCAAGTTCAAAATATATAACTTATCATAAATTAATTTACTTATCTCGTTCTGTTCTCTTTATTTCAGGAATTTGATCTGGTTAGCTCGCCTATTATTCATCAAACATTTTACCTGCCCACTCATCCTAAAATTATGGATATGTTGAAACTTGTTTTACGACATCCCACTGTTTGTAGTAAACGTTTTTTGACCAACAAAGTTGACAGAAGTGTCACAGGTTTAATTGCTCAGCAGCAGTGTGTTGGACCTTTACATACGCCTGTTGCTGATGTAGCTGTTACAGCCATTTCACATTTTGATATTGTAAGTTGACTTTATTGTGTATTACAACTTGCGAACTTAATTTTGATATTCGGTTCCTTAAATTGATATTTACGATTTTCTTTTCGTTCTGAAGGGCTGAAGATTTTCTGTGTATGTAAGTGTATGGTATAAGTTGATACCATACTGCAGACATATTTTTGTTCAATTTTGTAAACACTATATGGAAAGAAAAAGAAAATCTTATCCACGCATAGTGGATTGAATACTCAAAATTGTTTTAAGCAATGAAAATGAAGAGATATGATTTTTTTTTTACTTCATCAGAGTGTTTACTGGATAAGGAAATTTTTGCAAAACTATCGCTCGTTATTCGTAAAAAAAATATTGACGATTTTGACTTCCGGTTTTTTGGTCTAGATTTGGGTAGTAAAAACTGTTTTTTGAATTTTCAGCATGGTATTGCGAGTAGCATTGGCGAGCAACCTGTCAAAGGTTTGTTGAATCCAGCAGCGGGTGCTCGAATGAGTGTTGCAGAAGCCTTATCAAATTTAGTGTTTGCAAAAATTTCATCATTAAACGTGCGTATATTTTACTTTTAACTGTTTTTAAGAGGCTTTGTCAAAACTTTACAAACCCTAAACGATATTGCCTTTTTTTTAAACTCTCCAGTACCAATTTTTATTGAATAATTTCTATATTATTGCTGTCGTTGAAAAATTAATAGGATGTCAAATGTAGTGGAAATTGGATGTGGCCTGCTAAACTTCGTGGAGAAGGAGTTCATCTTTATAATGCTTGTGTAGCTATGTGTTCTATAATGAAAGAATTAGGCATAGCCGTTGATGGTGGCAAAGATTCGCTCAGTATGGCTACTCGTCTGAGCAACGGTGAAATAGTCAAGTCTCCAGGCAAGTTGGCAATAAATTTGAAATATTTTATTAGCATTGAAGCGTATAAATTTATTTACAGCTTTTGTGTAGGTACTCTCGTTATATCTACCTATGCACCGTGCCCTGATATTACAAAAAAAGTTACACCCGATTTGAAAGTGCCCTGGCGTAGCCGACAAGGTTGCTTACTCCATGTTGATGTATCCAGTGGAAAATCTCGTCTTGCTGGTTCTATTCTGGCTCAGTGTTATGGACAACTAGGTCAAAATGTACCTGATATCGAGAATCCAGGGAAACTCAAAACTGCTTTCAATATTACTCAACAACTCATAGATGGTTCGTAAATATAATAAGTTCAAGTTATTCTAAGCCGATTATCACTCTTTTACTTAACAATATATTTATATAACCTATATTAATTATCATCCTAATGTATTGCGTACTATTTATCATATTGTTCAGCCAGGAAAATTGTGTCTGGCCATGATATCAGCGATGGCGGTCTTGTAACCTGTCTAGTAGAAATGGCCATTTCTGGAGTTGCTGGTATTAGTGTTAATTTTACAAATACATCGGAATACAAGTCTGCAGCTGAGGTTTTGTTTGCTGAAGAATGTGGTTGGATTCTTGAATGCGAAGAAGTTAACGTTGATAATATTATGAGTTTATTCAAATCATCTGGCATCACTTGCACTTTGATAGGTTACTCAGACTCATGTGGAAAAGATGCAAAAGTATTTTACTTTTTTTTTTTTTTTCAAGCCCTCGTATTTTTGTTCTTATTTCACTAATCTCTAATTTATCTTATTGCACATTATTTTGGATTAGATAGATATATCATACGGAGGAGAACAGATCATTTGCGCACCTTTGTGCGAGGTCAGTGCCATTTGGGAAGAAACTAGTTACCAAATTGAAAAATTACAAACAAACTCCGACTGTGCTACTCAAGAATTTGAATCTTTGATCGAACGTACAAGACCATCTTATCAATACAAGTTAGAACTGTGCCCCGAACAACCAATTATAAAAGCTGGTGAGTGTTCTTCGCGAAACACTTGAAAGTACTCGATTTCAAGAAATAAATTTATTGATATTTGTGTCCAAGGATCACTATAATATGCGTACTGGATTTCTCCGTTTCCTCCCTTCCCCTCTCTCCGCCGTCGCATATGTATCATAGTTTCTTTTGGCTCATTCAAATTTGCCACTTTGCAGTTTGCATAATATACTTTTACGATTTTTATCACGTGAAAAAATTATACCGAAGGCTAGGTATATCTAATATTATGTTTTTACACGTCCAGTTCGTTGTTTTCTGATTTAGATATCAGAGTGGCTGTGTTAAGAGAAGAAGGAATAAATGGTGACAGAGAAATGGCTGCTGCATTATTCATGGCAGGATTTGAAGTATGGGATGTAGCTATGCAAGATTTATTAGATGAAAAAATTACTCTTGATCATTTTCACGGTGTAATATTTCCTGGAGGTTTTAGTTACGCAGGTCTCAATTTTTCTGATAGAATATTTGTTTTGAAACAATTTTTATAATGTTCCATTTGTGTAACTTTTTTCTTTCCATGTCTAGATGTTTTCGGAGCTGCTAAAGGATGGGCAGCTACAATTTTAAATCATGTAACTTTACGCAAACAGTTTAAATCATTTTATCATCGTGAGAACACTTTTAGTTTTGGTGTCTGTAATGGATGCCAGCTGATGTGTTTAATTAATTGGATTGGAAATGAAGGTATTTGCTGTGAAATTTTAAAATAATTTTCTCGCTCATTCTTTTATACCTAAAACCTTCATTATCTTCTTTGATTTTCAACAATGCTTGTAGAAGTTGTAAGTGATGAGGATTTAAGACCGCGTGTCATGCTGAAGCAAAATTTATCTAGTCGTTTTGAATCTCGTTTTTCAACCGTCAAGATCTGTAAATCTCCAGCGATCATGCTGAAGAATATGGAAAATAGCTGTTTAGGTGTTTGGGTTGCTCATGGCGAAGGTATACTTTTTTACATATCACAATCATACGTGCACGTTGGATGCTATACTTGTATTACATATTGAATTTTTTAATCGATTTATTAAAAAAAATATGGTATATTTAATAATATAATAAGTAACTTCGATTATTGTTGTTTTCTAATTTTAGGAAGGTTTACTTATGCATCGGACGATGTTAGAAAATATATAGAAAAAAATAATTGTATTGCAATTCAATATGTAGATGACGATAATAATATTACGGAACGATATCCATTTAACCCAAATGGCAGCGTTGGTAATTATCATTCTCTGTTTTAATATCATACTAACAATTTTAAAAATTTACAGGCGGTCAAACCAGAGATTGGACGATGCGAATATTCCAACGACATTGCCTTGGATGATATAAGAAATAAGAGGGACTACTCTCTTAGTTCTTTATCCAAGAACATCTAATTTTAGATGAATAATATGCAAAGGACCAAAAATTTCTCACTCAATTCGATTTTTATATTTTTAGCGACAGGTGCTGGTTATCATTTGTAGAGATATCTCGAATGATTCCTCTTTGAGCTAAAAGTAAAAATATTTGAAAACATGAAGGTAAATAATGAAAAAACTTTTTTACACGACTTTTTGTGGATGAATTCATGTTCGAATAATTTTTTCAATTGAAACGGAAATAGAAAAAAGCTTTTTTTGAATTCCTCGCTCTTTATATAAGTACCTACTTGTGATTAATATACCCGCAATTAGCAATTGATCGGTTATACTTATCAATCTGTTTCTTATATTTTAACAAAATTCATGTTATTCATTCAGGTGGGGTAGCTGGTATATGTTCGCCAAATGGCCGTCATTTAGCAATGATGCCACATCCAGAAAGATGCGTTAAATTTTGGCAATGGCCTTATATTCCACCTGCATGGAAAAAAAAAATCAACGCATCGGATCCAAACTCGTTTTCGCCATGGTTTCAAATGTTTCTGAATGCCTATGACTGGTGTCGTAATACAGTGAAAAATTGAAGAATAAAATGAAAACAATCTATCAAATATTGAATCTGAAAGTATGTTTTTATTCCCAGTCGCCCAAAATACAAGTAATTATTTTCTATTACAAATCATCAATTTTTACCCAGGTGTGCGTACTTTTTTCATTTCATTTTTGTTTCTTGAAACATGTTTTTCTTATTTAACTAGTTAATTCCTTCTATGCTAATAAATTTTACAAAAGTGATTATATAACCATGTATTTTGTAAATGGTAACTTTTTGAAAATATTCAAGATCACTTTTGAAAAATTATTTATATTGAGTGGACTCACTTAATTACTTGTAAATTCAGAGCAGATCTATCCAAAATGATCTTTTGGTATGTTCGTCTGTTCAAAGTGGACCCGATAATTTATTATTTGTGCAAAGTGGACCCACATAATTCACAGTTTATATGGTACTGACCTACATATACTATGAAAGCTCTTCTGTTCGAAGTAGACGTTGAAAAATCTTATTTACTCACATAGTGTGGAGTGTGGACCCGTATATCTAGATGACCCACCAGCCACCAAAAATACATTTTGTACAAAATGGACTTCACGAAATATTCTTCTGATCATAACGGTCCTTGAAAAATTATTCGTACAGAGAGGATCTAGCAGATCCACTAAAAGTACTTTTCAAGTGACTTGGGTATGTTGACGTGACAAATTTTAACATGTTATGACATAATTTTATTGCAATTCTGCATATTTTCATTCGGTTCATTATAATAGATTTTCTTCTAAAATTCTGGAATAAAATTATAATTGACGGAATTTGAGTTGGTTGAAGTTGATCTCAATGGTACAGTGTATTCTGGCTCATTCATGTAGCAGATATATGCTAATATGGTATTGGCTATTCGTTGAGAAAGTCCTTAGCCAGTCGTTTATCAGCAAACGCATGTTTTTGCTGGGCTCTCTCTCGATTATTATATTCAATCTTGGATATCATAAAAGTCTCTCTCAATAGTATTTTAGACCGACTTTAGGTTTCGCAGATTCGTTTCTTAATTCAAATCGTGTAAATATTGAAGTTATAAATTCATTGCATAATATTTAATGTTGGTAACTTACCTTTTTCGTCTTCGTAAAACTAATTATTGTATCACTTTATTGTTGCGGTGTTTTACTCAATTTTTGGGTTGTATTTTTGTTGTTTCGTTGTCTACTTCCAGACAGTCTTTGTGGTGTTACGTATAAAATAGTCAAAACTGAATTGACTAAGTTTTGAAACAGTTGAAAAATTTTCTGTTAATTCAGCTAAAATACTCGATTTTGTGCTCGTTTGAACGTGCACTCTTACTGTATCCAATTTTAGGAAGTAAATATTTCATTGTTTTATCAAAGATATGTTGAAAAAAAGTTTGTTAATCTTCCTCTATTCAATTTCCTCACCCTTCATCTTTATATGTAGGGTTGAGAAAATGTCGACCAGGGAAATGTTAACGGCTGAGCTAAAGAATTTCGTCGAAATTACTATTAAATTGGCGAATATTCTTGCGATGCCGTAATAAAAAGCACGATAAATAAAAAAGCATTGTGAAATTTTATTTTGTGAACCCTTCGCGACTATATGGCGTCTAAAGGTCGCCGTTGCTTTAGGGGTTGAAACTTCCGTTTGAAGCGCGTGTCGAAAACGGGGCTCAAACTTCTCTGGGTTTTGAACGAGGAAACGTCGTGAGTAGCTTCTACATGGTATAAAGTTAGATTTTTTTTTTTTCAATAATTACTGGACAGTAGGTGTGTTATAAAATATGAATAAACGCTCGTCGATTCTAATTAGTCTCCGTGCACGTAAAGACAATCATGTAATAATGACTTATCAACGTGAAATCATGAAACTTTGTACCTCCAGGGAATGGATATTCTATTTTAAAAATTCATTATATTCATGTCAAGGGGTTATAAGTACCTTTATTAGAAACCAACTCTTTAATTTGTGAGTGGTTCTACCCTTAACATAATTTAATAGTTGAGCTTACATTAAGATGATTTCTGTTATGTTGCTCTAAGTTGATTTAATTACTTTAAAACCAAGTTTATAGGACTATGCTCATAAAAACATCGCCCATGATTTAATTCAATTTAAATTACTTTTTTTACTTTTCTATCTGTTTTTAAAAGGCATGTGCATAGAATTGATATAATGTAATACGTTTAGAAAGCGCATTTTATTTAATAATTCAAGTGTAGAAACAGTAAAAATGCTGAACGGACCCAGTGCACGGTCATATTTAACAAAATCTGTCACCTGTAAACAATAACGATTTTCTGAAATATAAACACAGAAAGCTTTCATTTCCTCACTAATAAAATAAAATAATTCATAACAGTTTGAATGCTATTCCTAGCATTTTTTGAAAATTATATTCTAACTTATTGTAAGTATAAAATACTAAGTGAAATGAGAGCTTTATCTACATTTTTACTGTTATATCATGTTTTTAGTTATCCTATCCAAAATAGTTGTAGGGCTTAATGACGAACCAAATATTGCAAAACATTGACGAACTCATTTTTAATTGACATTTTGATGCTCTTCGTACATAGTAGTAGCGTAACCAGGAATAAATTTTTGGGTGGGCCAAGCGAGGGCCATCAATTTTCAGGGTAAGCCGGCCCATAATCATCAACTCCCCACACCACCCCCCGCAAAAAATTCCATTTTTAAAAACCTTGAATAAGAGGTATTGAATAAATAAAAAATGATGAAATCGAGAAATATTTAAATCTAATTATTATTTTCTCCTCAATCAAGTTCGCATATTTTTCCTGTTACATTTGGAGGATTTTCATTTTTTGATTAGGTACTGAAATTTTTTGGGTGGGTCACGGGAGGGCCAGCCAATTTTTTAGGAGGGCCCGGCCCTCTCGCCCCCCCCCCTGGTTACGCCACTGATGCATAGGTAGTATTATCAAAATTTTAATTTTGGTCTGAACGAAAAATCTAAGTTAATTTAATTGCTTTCACCTTAAACTGTCGGAATATACATTAAGTCGGATATCCCAATTTCTAAAAATTTATTGAAGGGAGGAGGAATTAATGTATCTATAATTTATCACTATCAATTTTTCGTATAAGTTACTTTTGTTCAACATAATTCAACAAAACTCGAGCTTTTATAAGCCTGTATGATATAGTTTTTTTTTTTTTTTTTTGCGTAAGATGGAAAGTTTTGATATATGTGTAGTTAATTGTTTCCTTCATTACAGAGAACTTTGAAATCATAGATAACTACATTGACCTACTGACAGGTTCTTTCTCCTTTTCAATATTATTAGAATTCGTGCAGCTATTGAATGTTTTTGTTTATTTATTTTTATTAGATTTGACGGGTACCGTATTTCATTTTATTCATCTTGGAAAGTTTATCGCAGTCTTGTATAGTTGAATAAGTTGAGTAGCTAAATATTTTAATGCTTGATTTTTCTGCTTTAAAAAAAAAAATGTGTGGAGTGTTAAACTGTTAGAACCACACGCATCATTGTTGTGAATTTTGTAATTTATAAAACAAAATGTAGCTCGTAATTTCGCGTTGGTACGTATAAACGTCTAAATAGCGAATTTCTTAATGCTAAAAAAAGCGATTAGTATGTTCCGTTCGATTAGAGAACTACTATTTTTAATGAAAAATTTTGGGAAAGGCAGTTTTATGGACAAAAATTTCTTATAACTTACATTAACAAAGATAGACGTATTTTTCTGTTTTTCTTTTAAAAAAACAGTGAAATATGTGTTTAAATTAGCGGAGAGTGGTTAATTTTCTAAGAAATTGAGGTATGTACAATTTTTCAGTTTTCATATGAAAAAAAAAAATTGCTTAGAGTCTGTCTCTTAGTACAATATTTTTACACATACCTAACTTTAAATTATTGTATTGGAAGAGCATAAAAATGAAAATTCTGTAAGCATTTGTGACGCTGACTGAGCCAAATGAATTTTTCTTTGTGTGTGTATTTAATATTATAATATGAAAATGTCAACTTTGTCTCATTTCACTTATAATATATCGAGACTGAAACAGATAATTTTTAATTGATTTGAAATATTTTGACATTCAGTTTTTAATCATTCATAATTACTTTAAAAACTGTCACTTATTTCAGTTTCTACAAGCCTGAAATAAATTATACTGAAATCAGCCCAATAATAGCACTTACATAAAATTTCTAAATGTGTCTAAGTTACTCTTTATAAAATACTTGTTAGTAGGGTATACTGTATAGTAAAACGTTACCACGTGCACAAAATTGCTTATAATTTAGAAATTATTTCAGATAATTTATGATTTCAACTGGACATTAATAAGTCTCCGTCAAAATATGTTATTATTTTCCAAGTAATATGAAGTGCATCCCTCAAAAATGAGTCACATGGCACATTTTTTAAAACTTGTGTGACCTATTTTTCGGTGTCACGACAGTCAACCTGTTTATCTTTGACTGTTGGTAAATTTTCCTCATTCATTTTCTCTTATTCGTCAAAAATAGGTGTCGTAGGAAACGTATTTACCGTTTCAATATTACGTTTTATAATATTTGTTTACTCTCTCAACACCTAAAATGTTTGTCCTGGCTTTGAAGAACGAATCGTGAGGTTTTTGTATTAACAGGTGCAACTGAATCTTCAAACGATATCAGTGCTTAGTTGGTAGGTGGCACGTCATATTAATGATGGTATACACCTCTTTACTTCTGGCTTGAATACCTATGCGCAACTTACAGCTGAGTTTCCATTGAAAACCCTCGTATCTTCTATTTTTTTTTTCTCAGTATTATCTCTTATTGATTAATTTTTCTGCCTCTACCTCATTAATTTATTTATTCGTCAATATTGGATGATGGCTTTCCACGTTTCTACGGAGAAGATTTTCTCTTTGAAACTTTGCTAAGCATTGTCTGTGGATGTTGTAATTGTTTGCATCGTGCATTAATTTCATATATTCTCTTTTACGGTGGTTGATTGGATATTGTTTACATCATTCACAATTCAGCGGTAATAAAATAGAAAGACGATGTGTAATTTTGTTTACTGGCTTAACCTCCTATAGAAAATGAGCCAACATTATTTTAGACGTCATTCTTATTCCGATATTGAAGGCCTAAGGGGAATCGATTATCTAATCAATCGAAGGTTTTGTCAGTACCGTAAAGGAAAAACAGATGAGATTTTAGTTTAAGATGAAATTAGATCTCTTTGCTGATGACTCTTTATTTTCTTGTATTATCCGTTCGATTACAATTGCTTCTTTACAATTTCGCAGAAAATTTAAAATTTATAGGTTATTTATCATTGAAAAAACTCAATTAAGTAATTTGAATAAGGTGTTTCACGAGATAGTCTGGGTAATGTATTGACAATAGTAAAGCCTCGATAACTTTAAGTCAAAAGGAAAGAGACATTTCTTTGAGTTGAAGAAACTGTCAAAGTGTGAAACTTGGAGTTACAGGAGAACAGAACCTGAAATAATACCTTAACCTCGGGCTAATGAAATGCGTTTCTGCGCTTCTTCAATATTTTATTTTTCTATGTTTTTTTTTTAAATCAGATTCTAAAATCGGTTATTTAAACTCTTTCAGTAATTTTATACATCCATTAAAATTTTTTCTGCTGGATTTTTCAATTTCTTACGATGATTGAGAGACGTAATAATTGATTGAGAATGTGAAAAAAATGAAATTGATGTAATTTTTTGTTTTGTTTTTTGTATATTTTTATTTGAAATTTAAGGTATAGGTACAAGTTCAAGTTTCAAAATATATAATTACTAGTTTCTAAAAGAATTCGTAGGTCGTATAGGGATTTGATTTCCAGCTAAATTATAAATTTGACGAACGCCTCTGTTCTTGTCAAAGCTTCTAAGCAAAGAAAAAAAAAAAATGCTGTAGGCAGGCCTACGTATTCTGTTTTTCAAATGAAGGACATGAAACACGTGATTGAGTTTTACCACACTTTTATGTCACATAGCCTTCCTATGTATAGCACCTTAACATTGACATCTACTTTCTCAACGATGGTTACATTTTGTGACATCATATTTTTATAGTAAATACGGGTTGGTGTATAAAATTGAATCTTGGAAGAATTCAAATTTTGAAAAAAGTGGGCTATCTCCATTGCTTATCACTGTGAATTTGCAATCCTTACTAATCCTAATCAATTAGTTACTTGTTTTTTTTTTTTTTTTGGAATCGAGTGTTGGTAAGTTAACTAAAATGAGTGCATGAAGTTCTCAACAAAATTGGATTCTACTTTTTTTTTAAACTGAACCTATGACCATATTATTTAAATGTTCAAAACTCGGAAGACATAAAAATTAAGTTCGTATATGTTTTTTACTTTCTCAAGAAAAACTACTACAACATGACCAAATCTCCATACCCTGAGTCATTCATGAATGCACTGGCAGCCTGGCACTCTGGATGACTATAGAGTAGCAGCATAATAAAAGCGTGTAAAAATATAAAATGTGAAACAACTAAAATAACCGGCTATGGATACATTTCTGTTTGCAGAAAAGAGGGAATTGGTGGTCTTGAAACCGGTTTTGGGCACATGTCTTTCTTTAAAACTTCCCTCTAGTCATATCCGAATCCGACACTTTGGCAGTTTCAGTTCAGCATCAGCTCAGCGGCTGCCCTTGTAACCATTTGTTTCGAATCAAGTTGAAGTTCAAAATTTAAAATTTTGACTGTTTGTATTCTTTTCTTTAAACTGTTTCAAAAATCATTGCTGTGATTTTATATTTTGACTTATTCAATAGTGTTTGATGATTGGTGAATAACATTTAATTTAGTGTGAGTTAAATATGCATACGTGGTGAATTACACAGACTTGTCATACTACCTGCGCGTGGATATCACTAATTGTATGTAAATTTCATTTTTCATTCGTACTTGATATTTGTTCTGTTTTCATTGCCCATGTTGTGTCTGTGGTTCTGGTGTCGAATATATATTCAACTGGTAGATATATTTATGAAGGTTATTATCAACGAATAACCGAACTATATTGGACCATCTCTTTTTAAATCTTTGGATTTATGATATTTTGACCGTGGGCAAATTTTCCCTAGTATTGGTAGCATGGAAACTTAACTGTGGCAGATGTATATTTCTGCATTTCTCGTATATTTCCGAGTGTAAAAATGGTGTCTCATAGAGGTACACCATCCACTCATTAGACTCGGTGTGTTCAAAAACGAATTACCTGGTCACGGCCAATTTTTTTTTTTTTGAGCTCTTTATGCGATTATGAAGGTACGTACATTGACCGCGTGCGTCTCAATTGGGCTGCGGGAAATGATGAGGCGAAAAATGCGGTCAAATTTTCCACACGTACGCGTCCGTACGCATGAATTTCTTGCTTATTTTTGTGTCCGCATTTTGTGGTACCCAGTAGCATTAAAATATTATGATTTCAAGTATATTATATTGCGGGTAAGAGTGTGACGCCCTCATCTGGTGGCTGTTGGCACTACACTGAAAAATGGAGCCGCTCTATGGGTTAAGAAGACGCGGTTTCTCTCATTCCAACCTGAGGCCTTGTTTACTGAAATGAAATTCCCTGCTTCATCAGTCATCAAAACGACTTGCATGGAAAATCGATTGATTGCCATTTCGTATTCTTGTAATAATGGTGACTATATCACGAGATATATTCGGGTTTGTGATGATATTTGCGATGCATAGGTTCGCATAATTTTCGTACTGAAGGTCTTTCTTGAGAAAAAACGAGCCTAAGATACCGAATTGCCTCATTATATTGTTTATCTTCGTTCATTTCTGAAGATTTGTGCGAGTAGAATTTTCATTTGTATTTGCCTGTAATACGGTGCTGCGGCGGTGACTTTACTTGAAGAGTTGAGAATGCGTCAACAGATTGAAGCCCTTCTTACGTTGCGACAACGATTTGCAGCCGGAGGGGGCACGTGGGAAACGCCCCTTGGGAGCTCTGTCTTTTTTTCTCTGAATTTTCAAAAAATTGAGATTTTACTCTAGCTACGGGCCTGTGACAACTCAAGTTAACACTAGAAATATGTACCAGGTTTTACTCGATTACTCAAAGGACCCGGTGGTGTCATATGTGACACCACGAGAATAACCTCAAGGGGCCAGGTGGCGTCGTATGACTCAAGTCAGGGGTTCTCAAAATATTGGTAATTGGTCCTTCGAAAAGTCCATCTCGAAATTTTGAGTGGTGTCGTACATGACACCACCTGGTATTTCTAGTGTTGAATCATGATAGACCTTGTATGTTAAAAGTGGTAATACTCCTTGTATTAAAAAACCTCTCTGTTTGTAGAATACAAGGTGCGCCACAAATTGCGGTGCCCTGGTTTGGGGTTGGCAAGTCAGCTCCAGTCAAAAATAATAATTGAAATAAATCAAAATTTTACCTTAACTTGAAATCGAAGAGATGGAAAAGGCTTGAAATTACTGTCGATTCAAATTTTTATCAGCAAACTAACAAGCTTGTTGCTGATTAACTGAGCGAGGACTCTGAGGAGCTTAGATGTGAGTTTCCATTTTTTATAAATGCTGCATTTTTACGAAGGATTCCCATGCTTTCTTTGCCTTCTTCGACTCGGCTGTTATTTCAACTATCTATTTCAAGGATACTTTAGTTTCGGTACGTCATTAATTTTCATACGCTGCTGGAGACTTGGTATGCAAAAAGAGAAACATAGTTTTCGGTTTCGTTCTTGAGAAACAATGGGGATGTTCTCGAATCTGCATATCTGTCGAAGTTAAAATGTCAAATGGTTAGAATTATATAAAAGAAAAATGTAAATCACATGAGGAAAATAGTAGTGTTTCCCAGAAAGAGGCTAATACCATTTTGCGACAAATTCAAAATTCCTACCTTATCTACTTTTGGCGTCAATTTAAATTCTTATAAATTTAATTTTCTTTTCTGAAGGAAAATATTTCTGAACCCATAATCATTGTAGCGCTTGATTCTAAAACTGCTCACGAAAATATTTGTTTTCTCTTTTTGTGTGAGAAGCTGATTTCAGTTTCCTAATATCAGTTTTACTTTCAAATCAGTTCATAACGCACCATTCAGAAGCTCTCTTTGGCACATATTAACGCCTAAAAGGTAATGAAGCTTCATTAGTTAATCAAGGGCGGACTTTGGGAGATGATTGGGGGGGCTAAGCCTTTCCTGAGCTAAGTCCTAAGAAAATAACTAAACTTCTGCTATTCGTACTAAAAACTCTAATTTTTTCATTTTATTCATTTTTTAACCATCTCATACGGTTTTTTTTTTGCGACAGACTAAAAAAAATGTTCTAGCCACCCTACCTCAAACATACCAAAGTCCACCTATATGTTGATACTCGATCTCACAGAAATGCGTCTATAACTTAATTATTTTTTTACTCGTATTCATGTGTACAGATATATATAAATTTGAGATATAGATATTTTCGTGATCCTGAGGTTATGATAAGAAAAACTATCATACTTCTAAGTCCAACTTCTGTCATGAGAGCAACTGGGCCTCTCCTATTGTATAAATACAATACCCTGTGTTGACCATTAACTAATTATACGCGCCTTACTTTCAAGTTTTTCCTGCGTTTACTCCTTACCCCATTACCATTTTCTGAGTGAGAAATGTGGAACCCAGCAGGAATTATTTTCACACTTACTCTTTTTATCGTGTGGATGGCGTGTGATAAGAACATTATAGAGACTGCACTTTGAGAGTCTATTACCGCCTCAGTGCGTGAACTGATGTAATATTTGGTGTAGTAAACCTAAACGCAGTGAGTATTGACACTGCAAATGGGGGAGAACCGGAGAAGTTTTCTTTTTATATTTCTTTACAGCTTAATAGTAAAAGAAAAAAAGAAGGAGAAAAAAAGAAGAAGAAAGAAATTGAAGAAAATGAAAGAAGGGGCCTCTGAGGAAGAGGAATATACATCGTATTCTGAGTGCGTGGATTTTAGTGAATGATATTTTTCTCTACTCTGGCTGTTACGTTAAAACCGAAAATACAGAAGGGTAAGGTATTGTCCTACCCGAAGGGTTGGTAGAAATTCTTTCTATGACTAATGCAAGAATCGGCGGGAGCTCTGTGTGGTGGAAACGTGCGTAGGATTCGAACGTGTATTTGTGCGACTTATACCCAAAATATTTGGTTCGACGCTTTCAAACTACGCATTTCATGTGAAAGCTGTGCTTTTTTTAGGCTCTGGATTAGCCGTTTTAAGAAAAGTTCACGTATAATTATACCTGTCTGCGAGTTTAGTCTTATCGATTGGTTGAAAAATCATTTTCAAATCGTTCGCCCGAAATATTTTTAAATTTCATTCCGATGAATGAACTTAATATACTCGTCTGTGGCGTCTTTTTGTGATTTGTATATTTTGCTAAGCTCTTGACGTGTATACCTGTGTATGTTAAATTTTTCGTTATTTTTTGCTGGTTTAAAGGTTCGATCATGAAACGGTGATATTATATGTGGCATTAACGTGTACTTATTTGCTGAATTCTCGAACACCAACGAAAAGCTGTGATGCAACTTGAATACCAAATTACCGAAATCGGTTTTCAGTTCGCCTGTAAAATGATATTTTGTGGTTGATTGGTGCATTCGATAGGCTCAATGACATTCACGAGTGAGTAATTTTTTTACAATTTTCTTCATCTAATCTTTAATTTAGGTACATACTTGGAAAATTATTTTTACCAAAATTCGAGAAAAACGATTGCTTATTATTGATATATGCTTTAATAGATGGCAAGCTTAGCATTTTTTAAACATGAAAAGGTGAAAAATGAAATCGCAAAAACAAATATGTAGATCATAATAGCGTGATTTTTTGTTTGTAACCAAAGAACACTTCCCGATCTGCAATGTGACGTACATATTGAGGAGTAATGTGACTTTTGTGACATTGATGTGATCTATAATTTTTCCAGTGGGTCACTTCAGTGCCACTGTGTCCTGATTGGTTGAATTTGTGTACACATCTGTGTCATAAAAGTGCTACTGATTCCTGATTGGTTGAATTTTTGCCTCATCTGCGTCACTTTTCGCGTCACATTTCTCCTCCACATTTGCGTCACAGTTTGCAGATCGGGTTGCCTTCGTTATGGAATTGGAATATTGAATTTCGTCCTCAAATCACAATTGTCTTGTCTAGCAAATAGACAATATTGAGCTTGAATTTGAGCCAAACAATGATGAAATTTGAAAATTCCATGGCGAAGACAGATTACGCTTTGCTTTTAGCGTACCCAAAAATCACACAATTCGACCTTGAATTGAAGGAGAAAATACCTAATAAGTAAGAGTATCTTTTCAACTTGAAAATCAGCCGGTGAAGCACAGCCTTTAAATGGTGAAAGACCGTTTTGACAAAGTCTGAGAATTGACAGAATAAACTCTTCATATTATTGAAACTTGAGTTGGTGGAAGAAAAAAAAAACGTCAAATTGAATAATTTATAGCCATTATTCAATTTTTACCTAAAATATGCGTCATTTGTAATGAAAATTGTTGCTTTTTCGTATCTTATCGCTATAGAATCTAACTATGAAAGCCTTTCTACATTTACATAATAGTTCTCTAAAAAACACGAACCTTTTCTATCTTTCATCTAGAAATACACATCTAACGTAAATACGTCTGCTCTACTGTTGAAAAAAAAAATTCAAAATCCTGACTTGAAATCTAAAACATGACAATTGTTACTCTGATTAAAGTACTTTTTAGTCCCTATCATTTTTTATTTGGGCAACGCATAAACATTTTAATTGCGTTAAGTTAAATGAAAAATTCTATTTCGATCATTCAAATCAAGTTATTTATTACCTCAGATTTCAATTTTTCAATAACCACGTGTTTTAAATTTTGAAAAATAATTAATTTTTGGGACAAAAGGCATTCTCTTGAATAATGAAACTAGTTCAGGTGCAGTGTTTCTGATCACATGATATTGTGAAATAGGTTGGACTGTACTACAGGTGTAGTGGGTATTTTATTAATTTCTTTTCTCAAAGTACCCAGCAGTTATATTGCCTATTACTTAGCGAATGATTTTATTAATCTGTTGTTTCTTATGATTTTCCTATTATCAGAAATATTTTGGTGCTCAATGAATCAGCACGTTCGACAGTAATTTTCCTTTAAAACTATTGTCGAGATGTGGATGTGTATAGTGACTATTTTTGATTAGGTACTCGATTAATCATACTTTGGAGCCATAAACTTTTAATACGTCTAAAACGATTAATTACTGTCTGTCTCCTATGTGTCCGAAGATAATGGATGCTTTCAAGTATTGAAGGAAATAGAGCCGAATTATGAGTTCATGTCGATTTTGAAATATGATCTTCATCTGATGAAAAACTCGTAAACGTAATTATTTTCTAATTGGTACCTAGTTCAGTTAAACCGACTTGTTTGAGATCTTGGTTTGAATGCGAAGTAGTAAATGTGCCAAATTATGGTTCTTGCTGATCGATAATTTTTGAAATCAACCTGTTGGATTTGATTCAATTTGTGAAGACTGCAAATGGGAAATTATATTGAGCAAAAGCCTAGGTACACATATATGATGGAAAAAATTCATTATTTTTTTGTGGAGAAACTTTAGTTTTTTAAAAATTTAGTTTTGTAAAATAATTGAAAATTCATGTTTTTATTTTTTTTTTACTTACCTTTTAAATTTGATGGTAAAATTTTTTTCTAACTTGGTAGAATTTTTACGCTCTCGGTTATCATGTTCTGTTCTGAATTTAGAATTCTCCTCGTTGGATGAAACGTTTATGCTTTCATCAAATTTAATGATGATGGCTTTACAAATTTTCTGATGTGACGAGTGAGTTACGAGAAATTTGCAAATAAGATAAATGCGGAATCAAAGTCCAGCTTTTATATCTATCTGAACTTCGTATTATTGTACGTCATAAAATTATTTACGTCTAACATTCGACAGGACGACTCTTCACCACCATCATTATTCAGACAACCCACATTTTTTTGAGAATTTATCTTTTTGGTGATTACAAAATAATGTCATTAATTTCATCGAATATTCCTTTTATGCGAGTACGAATATTTTAACATTTTCAACTTTTTCATTTTCCCCCATTTCTATTCGAAGAAATTGAGTTTTGTTTACCAATGCTGAATGCTGGGGCAGAGATTTGTTTTTGTCGAAACTGTAAACCAAAATATGAGTAAACTTGGCTTTACCGAGTCAAGTCTCAGAAATTACTTACGTCTTAATGATACGAAGGTTATAATTCATAAACAAAAGCTTAACAGTCTCCTCTGAATGTTTTGTTTAAAAAAAAACATCTATTGTATGAAACTTTTAAGCTTATGTGTATCCATAGGCGGACTTTGGAGGGTGCCAGGGGGGGCTAAGCCCCCAGAGCTGATACTAGCCCCCCTAAGAAAATCTAATTAGCCCCCCAATTTCGAGGAAAAATTAAAAAATTTAGCCTTTTTTTAAATGACTTTTGAAAAGATCTTTAGCTCCCCCAAACATTTTCTGTTAAGTCCGCCTATGTGTGTATCGCTAATCTATAAATCCATCAATCCATCTGTTAGTCGTACTACAATGATTTTTAAGTCAATATTTTTAATCAACTATGAGCAGGAATCAAAACTCACATTTTTCTTAGGCAAATTTAAATGTTGACTACAAAATTGATATTCATGAAGAACTGAATAATTTTTGAAGCAATTTCTATAATAATCATCTCTGTGATAGTCTTTGTGGTAGTTGCTAACGCATTATATCCACCTTAAAATTCTTCTCCAATGAAAAAAAAATTTTTTTCATGATTTTTATTAGCTGACAGTACATTGTATCATTGAGAATTAACATCCTATGAACAGTAAACACTGAAAACCAAATTTTTAAAGCCATGTCACTAATCAAATAACTTTCTGTGTTTCATCTCTGACTTATTTTGTACGGACTTTTGATAGAAATATTGATGTTCGAGTCAGAAAGTCATATTTGCCATTCATCCCATACACAAAATTGGCTTTTCAATTAGAATCTTATCGAATGGTTCTGCTCCAATTGTTCAACTCATTGGAGGTGTTGAATTATAGTTTCTCGTGTTTTCTTAAAAAATGGGCTTTTGGTCTATGAGACTTTTGATTCTGGGCCTTTCATGTATACGCTTATCCGGCTTATCCTTACTCCGGTACAATTAAGTAGATAATTTAGTCAACGTATAGTCAAGTGCTTCGATTCTATATACAAGTTTTCTGCACTCGAATCTGTAACTGGGTGCAGCTTTAATTAATCGTTTTGCATTCTGTTTTCCTCTCCTACTCGTTTCTTCTCGTAGGTACCATTTATTTGATTGCCTTTTAGCGAATTAATCGAGCGTGACGATTTCTCTTAATTATTCGTGTGAAAAGCTTTCTGCAGAGTCGATTTGCAAAGAAAATCGCTCAATCACGAGTCTGGAACGAAATTTTCGTTCATTGTTTTGGTTTTTTTGAGAGGGGGCAGTATTTTTTCGCCTCTAAGAGACCGCGATTAGGCGACAGACAGTTTTTTTCACTTCTAAGTTTTTCCTTCTTCTTCCTTCGAAGTGGGACTGAAAACCGTAGAAAAGTACATTAAATCGTTCCAGTACAGTGAGTAAATTATAGTAGCTGGTTTTCTAATTTTTTTCTTTTATTATATTTTTTTTTTATTATTGATTTATTTTTCCCTTCCCATTCATAGCTGTTGTCTCTTTTTTATTCGAAGCTAATAATGTGGTATCGTCGGTTTGGTTAGAATGGTCATCGCCTGTCAGTGAAACGTTGGCATGGATACCAGTGCGTGCGAGGATAGAGCTTCTGGCTTCTGGAAAATTATTTTATTTTGGTTGGGGCAATACGGTGGTGAAGCAGTTTCCACGTCATAATTTGTGGCCTAGTGAAGAGGGGTCTTAGAGAAGTGTACCAGTTGAGAAATCGCAATCGAGTGTTGAAAAAATTTCATTAGAATGCGTCCTGGATTCGTGATAAAAGCACCATCGAACGGTATAGGAATTTGTAATGTCAATTTTTGCCCCTTTTCTGTACCGCCAAGTGAACACAAAGTCGTTATTTTTTTTTACAAATGCCAAGGGATTATATTATATTCGGTTTTAAAAATAAGGCTGAATCGATTGACATTTTGGAATCGAGAGAGTGAAATAAAAAGTTGGTTGTACATAAAATTGGTCTTCGTGGATATATACCGTTATATTTGTGTGTCAGCGAATGAATATCGAAATCTGTAGGTTACAAAGACGTTCAGGAATAGGTCTTGTTGCTCTCAAAATTAGTTTCTGTCTGGTTTTGTCATACAGGTGACAAAGTGTTTAATAGGGATACACCTCAGAATATCCGAGAGTAGATATAATTCCTATTTTGAACAGAATATGTGGCGTGAGGTGACTGAGGTGCATCTTATTTTTGACTAGAAAGTTTAATCGAATTTTGATTTTTATTAAAATCATATCTTATTAATTCAAGTGTGAGATTACGCACAATGACGAAAAGCATGATGGGTAACATTTAAATTCCAGTAATTTCTGTTCTAATATTGGCGTTTACAATAATAGAAACTTTCGTTGAGAAAAATTTTTGTTTTGGTCGCTCCTGCAGGAACTTATTAAAGTGTTTTACCATACGTATTTCATTTTTACTGCCATTAGTAAGCAGGGAGCATATAAACTGATTAAATTACTGATGCAAATTTGTAACAGTAAAAATCGACCGACAGGTATGCAAATTTTAGATTGTTGTCGTATTTGAAATTTAAATGGGGCCCATATACCTTCATACTTCACCCAAACTTTTCAGTTGCTTGCTTAGGTTATTTACAACTCTATGAAATACTATACGATTCCCTGCATATAGATCTTGCGCATACAAAATAATATAATATAATGCAATATTTAGAATAATAATATGATTATTTATTTTTATTTTCGTTCTTGTCGATTTTAAAAAGTTCATTCGTTGCGTTGGTATTTTTTTAAGGAGAAATATTCTTTCTCTTTTTCGCGTTCTTTTTTTCTTTTTTTTTTGTGCTTCTATTCTTGAGTGGAAATAGTTCATAATTAAATCGTTTATTTTAAAATGGAGCTTGCCTAAGTTTTCATCTCGGACTATTGTTTCCACTGAATGTATAGCAAAAATGAATTTTATAGGGCATGTTGTCAGGAATTAAGAGACAGGCGAGTTTCAGTTTTTTGAAAAATTCATTTTCTAATATAAATTTAAAGATGAACCTTCATTAAGACTCAAATAGAAAAAATGATGATAAAAATTACTCGAATTTATTGAAACTTACCTTCAGTTCTATTTTTTCGAATCAGACGTTTTTTTTTTTTAAATTGAATTTTGTTAAAGACGAATTGCCTCACGATTTTTATTTGTTTTTCGTCAAAATTATGAGTGCATTCTTCCTCTAATGAGTAATTTTGCAATGTCAATATTTGGCAAGAGGTAACTCATTTTCTGTTTTAAGTTTTTCACACTATTTCAAAATTTGTTAAAAGTAAACGAAAGGAAGTTAGTACTTTATTGACAAGTGTTTACTTTTTCTTTTTAAATTACGAAATTCATTGTATTCTGCTACACTTATTATCCACGTTTTATGTTGTTTTTTTTTTGGAGGTATTGGCAAACTCTCAGTCGTGACGACAGTGGAGAATTTCTCTTTGAAATTTTTTTTCACCTCGCGCTACTTTTCCTCGTTTGAAACTTCTGATGAGAAACTTTTCGTCTCAAGTGGGAACCTGATTTCTTCATCTCAAAAAATTAACTAACTACCCCATTCGCGATGGCAGCATAGTTTCGTTACAAGTGGTTGGTTGGGGAGGGAAGAGTAAAAGTGCGCGAGTAACATAATTTGATAGAACTCGAAGAAAAAAACAAATGAATTATCTCTTGGACCATTGAAACGAATCAGCTAAATTCAACTACTGATGAAACAAATACAGTATAATATTTCCATAATGAAAATGGCCGAGTGCCTAGAGATATACCTTAAGTGCCCTAAGGAATCGATATTCAGAAATTTTATCATAATATTCCAACACAGAAATGATCAATTGACCGTAGAAAATTCTTGGAAAAAGTCACTTGTTAGTTTTTAGAATACCTGTGAGAAAAATTGAGTTATCATTTACCAGATTCTGTATTTTGATGAATTTATATTCTTCTCATTTCACAATATTCGCATCAATTATTGTAATCAACGAGATAATGGAATTCGTGTATCAGCTCTTGATAAAACGTCATTCTAAAATTAGCATTTGTGTAACCCATTACTGCCGCCAATGTTTCAGGTTTTCTGAGCCAATATTCATTTTTTCATTGAAATATTTATACGTACGTATTTCTTTATCACATTTCTGTGTCTCATCTATTATAAATCTGGATTATACCTGCTGAAACTGATTTTTAAAATTATATTAAAGATTTTTCAGTTTAGTTCAAAATTATTCACCTCTCCTAACACAATTTTTCTGCATGCAGAAAGTTTCTTAATTTTTTTGTGAACCAACTTTTAAATCCGCCGTCGCTGCAAAGATTACGTACATTTAGAATATTGTTATATAAGTACTTTAAATTGGAATTAGAAAAAATATTTCCATTTCCTGTTTCCTTTTCAAAGTTGAAAATTTGAAATGAAAAGTTGAAAATAAGTTTAGCTGAAGAAAATTCATTGTGAACGCGGATGAATTGAATATTATTGTCTCGCTTGAAGCGTAGGATTCTGTTTTCGTACCTTCAACCTCCTCTGCCTACATATCCTGGTTTTGACATGAATTTGAAACGCTTTTTGCCTGGATTTCAACGGAACAAACTCCGCAATAATGGCCATATACTGTCAGGAACTTTCTGCAAATTTTCCTGCGAGTTTTTTTTTATAAATATCTTAATGCTTTTGTGTGTTCTTTGAAATATAAAATTGAGCATGCTGGCTTCATAGAAAACAATTTTTGTCATGTGATGACGTATTGAAATTTTAGGATAAAATGGCTCTAGGTTTAATAATTTATGTATGAATTGATCGGCACAATAAGCTGTAGATTAATTATGGAGAATCAAAGGAGGAAAAAATGAACTTTAAAATTGGAAAAGTTGAAAAAAACCCATGGTTCATATTACCCAATTACAGAATGTGACTATTAAAGATGAATTCTTTGTACTAGATCTTTAGTCGAAATTTTGTGTGTCCTTGCGTGTCCAATGTTATCTCCATTTTAAGGTCAAGGTCATAAGTATAAGCTCAAAGTCATAAAAAAGTTGAGCAATTAAGCAATATCAGCTTGATTATTTAAAAGCTTTGATTTTTTACTCTTTCTTACACTTCTTTACACTTTCTTATATTTTCTTACACGTTCTTACACTTTCTTACAATCTCTTACTCTTTCTTATATTTTCTTACACTTTTTTCCACCTTCTTAAATTTTCTCACACTTTTACATTCTCTTGCACTTTCTTACATTTTCTTGCACTTTCTTATTTTTTCTTACTCTTTCATACTCTTTCTTACTCTTTCTTATATTCTTCATCACTTTCAGAGTTTCCCAGTTTCCTCGCTAAATAGCATACTTCGTCGGGTTAACCTGCCAGTTTAGCCATTTAAGAGCTCCTAGTTGAAAATAAAATTGCTAGTTGACTATAATCAAAGCAAAACGGTCAACGATGAAAGTGAATTCCCGTTCTAAATCGAGCTTTATGAATATTTTTTTTACATTGACTTTGGAAAATATGCTAATTCTGTTCCTAAGTCAACTTTGAAATTTCCATTTCGAAATTGGTTTACAATTTGAAGTTATTTATAGAATATTGAAAAATCTACCCTATAATACGCGCAGGAATGCCAAAAAAAATTACATTATCGTTGAGTTGAAAATTCATTCTTTACTAAAAGCAGCCGTTACTTCTAAAGTGTTTTATTGTCACTTTATGGCTATTTGTTACGTGCCCTCATGACTAATTTATTATCATTATTATCATCGAAATGATGCTTTTTTCTATCTTTCCTGTTTTCAAACCATCATTGAAGAATTATCTTAGTACGAATAAATTGAAGATGAATTTATTCAGAAACATATATTTTTTCAAACTGCATGAGAATATACAGTATCTTTTGAAGAATTGGTGCGATGATGACTTTTTTGTTCAGTTTTTCATAGAAAATTTCTATTTATTTTTGAAAAATTTAGTGTAAAATTCAAATCGAGATTTATTTTACCCTTTGAAACGTTTTTGCTATATTTTTTGCCTTCTCTGACATTTGACTCTTTCTCCCATCTTCTTTTTGAATGTTAATGAGAAATATTTTCTTTTCTTATTCGATCTACTTCCTATTTTTTCTTTAGCAGAACTAATGAATTATCGCCAGCCTAACCTGTTAAGTTCCAATTAAATACTCAGATTTGTCTTTTTTCACTGATGTGGCATGAATAGACTCATCTTGTAGAATTTTTTCATGAAAAAACTGCCTGAATAAATGCTAGTCTCGAAAATTTCGAATGTATTAAACATCTTAAAGCCACATGTGTGGCGTTGAATAATGGGGAAATTCAATTATCCGATGCAGTAGCTAACATCTAGCAGATGTTTTAAACGAACAAAAATCATTATTCGTTTTTAACTTTACTAAATTACGTGTACTTATATCTACGGTACTTGCAGATCCAGACGACCTTCATTCGATTTTTATAAATAGAAAGCATTTTTGATTTTTTATATAGACATGTTCCCTTTTAAAAGTATAAATGATTCAGTCATAAAATTGATAATAATGTGTGTCATGGAAATTCGAATCACTTTTTTTAAAATGAAGTCGGCTTACTTATTCAAATTGCTTTATGTTGCATCTATTTAAATATTATTTCATTCTAAAATTTCGTATTTTGCATTTTCATTCTTTAAATATTGAGTTTTGAATATTGTTAAAACTACACTCGAGAACTTTTCGATTAAATTTTTAATGCATCCTCCGGTGTGCCTCAAAAATCAAGTAGGTACCCGCTGAACGTGGCACGAACACACACACACCTGTTAGTTGTTACCAAATCGAGCAACAAATTTATGGTTTCATGCACACCCAGGTATACATACGTGCGTATGTCTGTCGAGAAATGGGTCAGTTTTTCAAAAATTTAAAATGAAAAGCCTCCACGAAAGTAAAATTATATTGGCTTTTGTGTGCGCATTCTATCGACTCGTGAAAACCTCTCTACCAACTGTTGGGAAAATCGACATAATTCGTTTTCATTTTTACTTGGCAAAGGCGAGGGAAAAAAGTACAACCATGAAGGAGAATTTATTCATCAATAGCTCACCTAAAATAATGCTACCTCCATGCTTCTCGTTTTACCTTTCTTGAACATGACCACCGTCGGATATGCTCCTCCATATATTTATACAGTCTCTACGAGAAAATCGATTTCGACCCTGAACCGAGCTCAACACATTGAACGAAAAGTCGACTACTCCTGAGTATTGACTCACCTTTTCTTACTCGCACTTGCTCGCATCTCATTCTTCAGGGGGGAGAAAAAAAACCGCATAAATGTGCTAACGCCGACCTATTTTCATCTTGGGATACAGATTATAGTCGTCGACGTCGTGTTTCATCTCATTCCATCTCCTCTCTGTGTTCGATCGATACTCTCGACCTACATCTTTCTAAGCCTTTGCAAAGGGAACATAAAAATTCAGATTTCATTTTATAATGTCTGTTTTGGTGTAGGTTATGAATTTTCTGTATTATTTAGTAGACTTTGAAAATTAATAAATAATTGAAGTAATGGTTTGGTATTACAAGCTTTCAGTTCGTGTGTAACTTAGACAAGTATTCGACGAGAAGAGGGGCTATTAGTATTCACCTAATTTATTTTTTGCGCTAAAAATAATATGCGTAAATTTTTCAAAATTATTTTTTCTGTAATACCTAATACTCTTGTCAAAAAA
Organism: Parthenolecanium corni; assembly: GCA_038050395.1. Taxonomy (NCBI): domain Eukaryota; kingdom Metazoa; phylum Arthropoda; class Insecta; order Hemiptera; family Coccidae; genus Parthenolecanium; species Parthenolecanium corni. The sequence continues at coordinate 2,355,543 of JBBCAQ010000038.1, read as the reverse complement.
AAAAAATCATTTATTTATTAGCAGATGTGCCGTCATATTGGAATAGCTTTTTTTTTTATGATTCAAATTATTTTACTTGTTGCTTGTTATCTAAGCTATTATTTATCATTTTTAACGTCGAAGTTATGTAGGTGTTGGTCTTTTTTATCGTTATCTGTGGATGGCCGGATACTTTGGTATTACTTCCGTCCTCTTATAGTTTATCAAAGCTATAGAATATAATTATTGTCCTAAGTGTGAATAAAAACTCCCGTCACCCTAAAAAATTTCATTTTTTTATTTATTCAAACGTGAAACACGTATGAGTTCCTAAAGAGCTTGAGCGTCAATAACCTACGTTTGAGAAATCACTAAACATCTTGAGAATGGGTGAAGCTGAAAAAGCGAACTTGCCTTGCGTCTCATAAACTATCCGGTGTGGCTTTCTCATTTTAACACTAGAAAAACCAGGTTTTACTCGATTACTCAAAGGACCAGGTCAGAGTTTCTCAAAGTATTGGTCCTTTGAGAAATCCATCTCAAAATTTTGAATGGCGTCGTATATGACGCCACCTGGTACTTCTAATGTTCAAGGGAATAGGTACTTTGTCGGTCGGATAAAAGCTGAGTTGAGCTCCCCATTTCGAAGTACCTATATATCAAATACAGTCCTACCTCTTTAATTCCAGCTTCCATAATTCGAAAACTTCTATAAATGGAATATTAATTTTCCCTTTCCCGGCGCATTCTTTCAAACTCCTTTTAGAAAAATATTTCAATAGCTCGAAGTGGAAAACTCTAAAACTCGAACTTTTCTTTAAAATGGTTACTTCTGTAACTGAAATTCGAACACTCTTTTGGCCTCTCGCCTTTCTAATTCGAGATAAGTAAGACAATAAAAATTAAAAATAAATCCTATGACTCATAACCTTGATTAATCAGTCATAATCTTTTCCCATAGTTAGTGAAAAATAATTTTGTCTGGTTCATCATCAATCGTCAATTTGATTAATGTAGAGCGTTTACAAATGACGTCAAATTATTCTTTAATTTTCTCTTGTGGGAATTTTCATCTTCAAAATATTTCTTAGATAACTCAATAATAATATGATAAATTTGGTAGTAGCATGATTGGTGAATGATAAGATATGTGAAGAAAGAAAGTCCCTATATGGATAGTATGCTTATTAATCCTGTAAAAATTCGTCGAAACATTTTTTTCTGATGAAATATAGTTTTCTAAAAACCTCTTCAACTCAGGGGTGTAGTGAGGGTGCTTCAGTGAAGGGGACCAATGACATTCGTGGGGGATGGGGGTAATTTGTCTTTCGATTACTTCAGGCGAAAATTTTTTTATTCAGTCTTTTTTTGCTGAAATTAGATGCCTAATAAAGGCTTTAGTCCTCCAGTTCCATCTTGGCTGCGTCGCTGGGGGGCGAATTTTGCCAGGAGGCAAATGATTATGACAGGAGGGACGATGCCCCTCTCACCCGTTTAGCTGCACCACTGCAGTTCAACTCGAACTTATTATTAGCTTAGCCTCCATAACATACACAGCCTCTGTAATTCGAAAGAATTGGTCTTTCCCTTCAAGTACAATTTATAGAGGCTCGATTGTATTTGTTGTCAATTTAAACAAACCAAACGAACCTTTTTACCTTAAAAATGCCCCGACCAGCATGTCGGAAAATTTAAAAAATTGCTCTCAAGATCGACGAGGTTTATTGAAAATTACCTATAGTTTCTATTTTATGCCACCAAAATGGCGTACTATTAAATATAATGTGTAATTAGATTCCTTTGCGTCCAGGCAAATGCAATGGGACGATAATCGTTTTTTTTTCTCTTAGAGCAAATATGAATTTTCAACAATATTTCTCTTGCATACTGTACGATAGAGGATAATAAACGCTAACTATCTTATTTCCAATATTTGATCTGTACTTGAAAAGTATAGACTACTAATAAAAAATCTCATCGTCCTATGCTAGTTTGATTATGTGACTTGAAAAAATTATTCTCAAATCATCTTTCCTAAAACGCGTTTTAAAAAAACCATCATCATAATTATTATCATTGTTATTTTAAATATGCGCGTTCGTAATTTATAAAATGGAGCTAAAATCGAAATTGTATTTTTCAAAAATTATTGTTGTTAAATTGTCTCTTACCTACAACAAACTTGAAAGAATGTTCAAGTTAAGACCTGAGAAAATACAGCTTATTTTGTCCTTTTTGTGAATATTTATTTTCTCACTTCATTTTGTACTTTCTCTTTCATATTCTTTCTCTCGAATGATGTATTTTTCTTAATCCGACTTTGTCTGTGCTTTTCAAAATTTATAATACCCCTTTTTCTACTACGAGCTTGGAAGTTGTCGAGTTCTTTGTTAAAAGACTTTGATGAAGTACCAAGTTGATGCCATCGTGTTGAAAATACTTGGTCGATTCTGTCATCTTGATCTGCGATATTTTCACAATAACGAGATGGTTTCGTTTTATTCCAAGTTTTATGCTTACCATTAAAAAAATTAATTATTTGTGAAAAAATTCTAATAATTTCCCTAAAACCTTTTTTTTTTCCTGGCTTAATATTTGCCGCTGGGAAATATGTTCTCATGATGATATCTTCGCAATTTTTTCCTCTTTTTACTTGTTTGTCGTGTTCAATTACTTTCCTCCTTTTTTCTGCTGATTACTTCATGTGAATGATATAAATTAAAAATTCTCTTTTTTCTTTTACGGATAAAGGATACACTTTTGCTTTTACAGGTATTAATTTTATGTTTTTTTTTTTTCATTTGTTACAGGAATATTTTTTATCGTCTGCGCCTTACTGGCGACTGTCAACTCTATAATTGGGGAGGAAACATGCAGACAATACAAATCACGTGGATACCTCACTGCCGACTGTGCAGAAAAAAGGCTGAGCAAACTGCCTTCTGATTTGAAGTCAGATACTGAAGTAAGCTTAAAAAGGCTAAGGATGCCTAATTATTTTTTCTATCATGAAATACTAGGATGAAAACATTTTCCTGTGTATATTGCTTCATAAATATACCTGAAAGCAAAAACAAAATGCTGTGACCATTTTTGAAAAATTTACTTTAGTGATAATTTTGCTTTCTTCATCTTGAATGGAGACTATAATCAATTTTCTCAAGATCCCATTTGATTACAGCAATATTACTACCATTGAAATGCAGATTTAATACCATTTCTTCTCTCACGTATCGTAAATTTTTTGTTAACGAACATTATTATGGCAGCTTTCCCTCTTCAATGTATTGATGTGAATTCTGGTAGATAATGTGAAAAAGTAATTCTTGTGTTAGGTACTTGATGATAAAATTTTAGAAAAGTGTTCTCCAATCTCAAAGGATGATTATGGGTTGTTGTTGAGTGGTAGCAGGGCTTAGCATTTGGAAGATTCGGCATTTGAGACTCAAAGTTCTTGACATTATTTCTTGACTCGAGAACCATGCAGAAGCATGATTATTATCGATAATACGATTTCATGTTGCTGGCCCTAATCCAAAACATGCCGAGTCCAAAAAAATGAATTTTTTTCATTGATTTGGCAAGAATGGATTTTGATTTATCCTTTTAGTATGAACCCCCTACCCCCTCTAAAATAAAATAAATAAATAACAAATATTTGACTGAAAACTGTCAAAGCCAGTATAGAACTCAGAACGGCATATCCCAGCTTTTTAGAAATCCAACACCTGTGGCCCTCACAGTTAAAAGATGAACATGCAGCCGTCTTTTGAAATGTTGTTAATGTCTACTTTCTTGTAATTTGTTTCAGGTTTTAGACTTATCCTACAATTTGATTCGCGAACTGTATAATAATACATTTAGTTGTTGCACGTCGATACAGTTTCTATATCTGCAGGGGAATGCCATTTATGAGGTTGCGTCTCACGTCTTCGCCCCATTATCTAGTCTGCAAGTACTCGATCTCAATCGCAACGTCCTCGGTGAAATACCAAAAAACCTACCCTCGTCGCTACAACGGTTGTACATTGACGAAAACCCACCCATATTCAAAAATGAGCCAGTGCTGGAGATTTCCTCGCTGACGTCGTTAACCGTGTTGACCTCAAGTTCGCAGAAGTTGCAAGTATTTCCGCGATTTGACGGCGTTATTCCGAATCTGATCGAATTGAACGTCAGCAACAACGCTTTTAAATTTATAACGCCACAGGATTTAGCACCGCTTTGTCAGTTACAATTCCTACGTGTATCAGGCGAGAAATTATTCACTGATCGAGAATATCAGTGTGACTGCCTCAGATTTCAAAAATGGGTGGAAGATTTCAAAATTAACGTGGACACAAAAGTCACTTGCTCTACAGAAAGTAAGTCTTCGTGCTAAGATGAATATAATTTTCAAAAATAATCGGTTTAGCTGCTAAAAGTGGTAATCAGGAAAATGAGCTTGAAAAATTCCAAGTAAGTACATAAATAGATACAGAAAGAAAGAAAATTCAAAACTGAAATTGGAGAGTACAGATGACGAAAGAAAATTTTTCGAAAATATTCAAATTTTCAAACGCTGTTTTTGTTAATCCTGACATTTTAAAAGAAAAAGCTTGGTATTGTGTCATAAAACAATTACCAAAGGGATACTCGTATTAGAATCCAAAAATCGAGCTTAAAGTTGCAGAGGTTGGGGAAATGTGACGATGAGTTTTAATAAGCTTTTAGCATGGACTTTATTTTATGTACCTATTTTGAAGGGCTGAAGGCTAAGAAGTTTCTTGTTTGTCAATGAAATAAAATAATTTTTACTAATTAATTATATTTTCTCTAGAACCTGAAGCATGCATTCTGGAGCATACGAATGAAACGTTGCAGATTCGAGAGAAGTGTCTCAGCGAACTGAGTGCCAGAAAATTACCTTACAAATTGATGATTGGTAGCGGCATTATCGCGGTAATTTTATGTATTGGCATTTTATTATACATTCGACATCGCAGACGAAAACGTAATAAGTCGAAAACGGTTGGTGGCCAAAATAGTCGAACTCCTAGCGTCAAATACGACAATAAAACGCTAGAAGAAAAGTAATTATAATTAATTATAATTTTACAAAAATACCTTTATCCTCCACCACTTTCCGAATATTTATTTTTACTCGGAACTAAATTTAAAATTTGTTTTCATCTATCTTCATCCTTCCTTTCTCAGAAATTTATCTTCCAAGCTGCTCTTTGTGTTTGCTATTTCCAAGTATGGCGTGTAATGTTTGTAGCCGGATCGTGTGCTATCTGCAGATAAAAGCAAATTTATTGCATTAATGCGTGAAGTTGACCTCCACTTATGCGATTTTTTTCTCATTATATTATACTGGCTGTGTTTGAAGTCCATACAACATATGCGAGACATTTAGAAACACGTTTAGAGAAGAGAAAATAAGTTAACATTGACGGTGGTGCAAAACGACAATGCAAGTACTCGCTTGATGGGTTAAAATTTAGAAATGATCTTATAAAAAATTTTAATGTCAATAGACCGATGTACAGTTTTCAATATTAGGAAAGAAAAATGGGTTTTTATTTAAAATCATTCTGTATAAATTTGATGCAAGAACTTTCTTGGCATTCCGATGGCACTGTCATACTCGGATCCATGTTTATCCTGAAAATTTCTGAGAATTTGTGACTGACTTCTCACCAGCTCTCGAATCAATGAGGTTTTTTTAATATTTTGAAACAATAAAATCAATTTTCAAAGCACTTCTCAAGACCTTTAGAGTTACATTTTGTATGACTTTTAGAAAATCTATGGACTGAATTTCTTATTAGATCGAAATAGAAATTGGGATGAGAAAAATCATTTTTCAAAATCGATATGGACACAGAAGGAGGTTATTTCCCAAAAAGTTCGTGAGATTTACTTGATGAATGAGAATGAAATTATATTTATGTAAGTTTAATTCCTAACTTTCACCCTTTAAAACTCATTAAAAACGAGAAAATTGTGAGCACAATTTCCGTCTGAGCTTGTAAACTTTGTGTACAGTGTACAGCAGAGTAATCATCGTTGAATCCAAAAATAAATTATCAACTTGTCACTGAGAAATAGAAGATTGATGTGCACGTTTATTGAGATAGGTACTCTTACTTTCGAATTCTTCGACCTACAAAAACATTTTCCCCTCAGTCTTACCCCACCCCGAATGTAATCTTACGCATGCCTTAAGTGATTTAATGTTTATCGAAATGGGTATTCAAATGCTAGTTGTGAAACTATGGTTAAAAGAGAATATTCTTCGCGTGCGCAACATTCATAATAATATTATAAAGTAAAGCTATAGTTTATTACCATTATATTTTACCTCACCAGATTAGGGTTGTAAAATTTTCCCGACCTTGACCTTTTTGTATCGAAGTGAACCCACGTCTTGGTTCAAACCCGGCTACCTCGTAGCAGAAAACTTTTTCTCGTCGTTTATTGTGCGCAGCGTTTTATATCAAAAATGCTAAAATGAAAAGTATTTTTTTATGAATTTATTAAATCAAAGGCTTGCATCTGTTCAAACAGTGGAAAACCTTCGCTGTTGGCTATTTGCTTTTGAGTACTTATATATTTTTCACTTAGGTAATTATAAAAGAAATTATGCGTGAAAACAAAATTTTAATTCAAAATAACGATGAGAAAAGTTTGAAAACAAATTCAGGTCGAAAGGCGCAGGCAAGCGAAATGATGAAAGCTCCAATTTTTTGCAGAACCCCTAGCAGAACCAATAAGAAACACCGTATAATATTTTATTCTTCTCCGCCTTTCCCCTGATGTTTGAATACACCCATAGGCGGATTTACTGTGTGATTTGTCACGAAAGAATAATGTAAAGTTGTTTATTTGAGATCTAAGGGCTTACAATAATGAGAAATTGGTTTTGGTTTGAGATATTTACTTCCCCCTGCTCGACTGATCTCATCTTTACTGCTGAAATTTTTATGCGTATCTCTTTTAGTACAAATCATACTTCGAAAGCATTCACTGAAGCAGCTACTCCATCTCACTAATTTACCAAACCGAATCATTCCATGAAATAAGAATTTTATACTTTTGAATTTTCGTGTACTTGACTATTCTCTTTGCTTTCTAAACATGTTTTTTTTTTTTTTTACTAATTTATTAACTGCACTGGTTTCTTGCATTTACTTTTTTTCTTTTTACTTACTCGTATTTTTTCTTATCTCTTCACCTCTGTCTTCTCTGTCGCATTCTATTTTCTGTCGGTTTGCATTCAACTCTTTTGAAACGACAGTCCCATTATACCGAATTTGATATAATTGCCATGAAATCTTTAATATCTAACTACTCTATATTTTTTTTTTTATAAAATACTTTTATTTCTAATTTATTCAAAATCTACTATCGTGGTTTAAATATTGACGTATTATTGACGATTTTCTTATTCTTTCTGTTCAGTGGAAAAAACGATGTTGATATCAAATAATTTCCAAGATCTTCCCATGTATAGCATCACTTAACTGCTCGAAAATTATTCTTAAGTGAAGGTATAAGTTGACCCCTAAAAGCCACAATTTTATGTATCTTACCTTCTTTGAGAAGGATTAAATTTGTATTTTTTTCTTCTCTTTACCAAGGTCATGATTTATAGTCTTTTTCAAAATCGTTGTGCTGGCCATCAACGTTTAATGTGTTTGAGAAAAATTCGAATGATCCGGTTGAAAAACAAAATCTAAGCGTGAAATTCGTGTTTATTTGAATCTGATTGACAGCAAAGCAATGTACATAATATGTGAGTTTTTATGTAGGGAAAAACTTATAGATTTATACTTTACGGATTATTAGAGGAAATTATACCAACTTAATAATGACTATGATGTCTTTTGAGCTGTGAATACTCAGTTTCAAATTGTAGATATTTTACGTAAATAATGTAAAATTTGGATTGAGCATTCAAATTGTTAACTTTTATGTTACGTTGAAAGATTGAATTTTGAAAAAGTGGAACATATTTTTTTCAACTTTTCAACGAGCGCCCTTTCTCTCTAACATAGATTCAGATTTTTTTTATCTCGTTTATTTAACTATAACTTTGAGTATTATTGTTTGACAAGATTATATCGATGTCTTATAAAATGATTTCTCTTGGAAAATTAAAACCAAAAATATTAGAAAAACTGAGTTGAAATATTTATAGAAATTCAATAAATTAGACAATTAACTGACTCAAAAGGAAAAAAATCTTTTCCACTGCTCTCTTGATTGAATATCATTATTTTATTACTGTTGAACAACTTTTTTCTCATTTTTATCAATCTGTTCTGGTAAATATAACTTATATTAATCATATCGATATCATCATTTTAAAATGTTTCATTCATGAAACCTGTCATTATTTTATTAAGCTAACATTTTATTTATCCGACACCCGTGCTCATAAAATTAACGAAGTTAATCTTTTCGATGTTAGAATCAAAAATAAGTACCTTTTTTTTTTCTTTTTTTTTCGATTTTACGAAACATATGATACGCATGCACACTATTGTGGGCATTCGTGTAAACTTTTATGGTTAATTTATGGTAGTCTGTAGTTAGAGAAAAAAAAAATTAGTTTTGAAATCTTACATCACTGACACAGTTTCATTGCCTTCACGTCATTGGCATGGGGTATTCAAAATAGTTCCTATAGAATATTTCAACCCGCTATTTCTAAAAAAGCATCATTCCACTTTTTTGAGTAAGCAATATAAGTTGTATTGAAAAAAAAAAACAGTATGAAGGGGTTGTCAAATTGAATCGATAAATATTAAAATCATGAATCGGAAACCTCGGAAAAGAGAGTGCAATGCAGAAAGGAACTCGTTCCTCAATAAATCAGCGAATCTTTTTAAACATGATTTTTTTTTTTTCAAATTATTTAATTGTAGAAACGAATACATTCCGAAACAGCACGAGAAGGAACTATTTTTCAGTACTTTCATGGCAGGGTTTTCTTATTGGTACTGACGGTGCGGTGTAAATTCGATTTGTATGTATTTTTTTCAAAATTTAATTCTTTGAGGTTGACGTAGGTATTACTTGCGAGATTCTGTGTGAAAAAGACTTGAACAATATAATTTTTATCTTTCTGCATCATCAACCCAGCTATTTTTTTTTTTTAAATAAAATGTTTGACCAAAAAAGAAATTGATTCCCATATTCCTGTCGAAGGGGTTTAGAGTGATTTTTCAGCAATTATCTTATGACGGTAATGTAGGATTTTTTCCCCAGAGTGAAGTGAAGTGGAATCAGGCCCTTAAAGAACTCACTGGTTCATTTGATTTTGTTAAAGTTCCAAAAAAAAAAAAAGGAAAAAAAAGATTTTCGAATATAATAAGAATTAATGACAAAAATATGTTGAATTTTAAAGTAAAAGCATAGCAAAACCATTCTGAATACTTGTGCTATTTTGGTACTGCAGTTCTTATTACATTTAGCTTTCCTTCCAATAGATCTGTAAAATAGCTTATTCATTCCAGAGTAGTTGCTAATGGCTTATCTGTAAATGCTGTATTCACCTATGCTTCTTGAAACAATCTAATATTCATTGCTTTTGTTATCTTTTTAATTTATTTTGTTTCCGCTCGAATAATATTAATTAACCGAAAATATTCTGACTTCTTACAGTTTCAATGTTTATTGTATGTTTTCTTATTGTTCATAGCAATGAACGAGCCCCTGTGGAAGAAGATAAACTTTTGAAGCAGTGATTAAAGAATATGCATGGCTCATTAACACAATTTTGGTTTCGGTGTTCGTATTCTTCAATTGTAAAATTTGAAACAAATTTTTTCGCGATGATGGAAAGAAAGAAATTTTGGATTTTGGCGCTTATAATATAATTTTCTGTTTGTTAACCGCTTGATCATTTCTTTGTTCCAAAGTATGTTGACCCCGTTTTTTCTTTTCATCTAGATGTACAAATCACGCTTTTGACTACAGAACTGGACGAACACGACCTCCCGGTGGCTCCGTGGAGACAACGGTGTAATGACTCAAAAGTTTTTAAATTTTATGTATTTTTTTTTTGGTCTCTTCAATTAATTTTTTTGTACCTTGATGAGCATAGATTCGTTCATTTGCTTCATTTTTTTTTTTTTTTGGAATCTCATTTCCACGAACTTGAGTGTAGTTCAGAAACTAGTCAGATAAATTTGTAATTGTAGAAATGTACTTGTTAATGTTTCTTTTCTCCTTTAAGTTTTGTGTCTCACTCAACGGAATTGTCACTACCTTTTTATTCCAGATAAAATGTACTTCGTATTAAGTTTGTAATTTTTTTTTTCTTTTTCAATTTGCATTTATATGTAATATTTATTTGTTATTTTATTATATTTAAGATCAAGTGCGGGAATTACGATCAGAATCTACGTAATTTATACTTTTTGTAAATGTCCAGTTACCAGTTTGATGGAGAAATATGCTGCAGTTGGGTGATTTTTATATTTTTTCAGTTGTTAAGATCAACTTATTCGCAATTGATGGATTTTTTTGTGGCAAATTTGTTGATTAATGTGGAAATGGTTTTTACATTAATGATGAAAATTAGTAGATATTCTGTTGAACAGAATTTTAAAATGAAGACTTTATCTCCTACAAAAATGAAATTTTACAACAGAGACGAAAAACAAATTTCGAGCTGGGAAATAGTATACTCGTAAAAATGTATAGAAAAATTACAAGATGAGTGAGAGGAATTATAAAAATAAAATTTTGTCCAATTTCTCGTAATAGCCCTAGTTCTATTGACAAGCATTCGATACAGAAATTTTTGGAAGTTTCTAGATGATTTCCGTATTTTTATCTATTTTGAATCTGGATTATCTTCGTCAATAGGGGAATAAATTTACCATAATGTAATTGGAGAAGTTATAGGTATTATCTATATCTACATTATAGTGATGTATACTTATGTTTTCGATGCATGAAAAATGAAAAATAATTATGAAGTTTTTTAGGGTACATCGTGTTTTATTCAGAGCTGACCAAATACTTTTTATTAATCTGTAGGTTATTCGGTTTGTGAAGAAATTGTAAGTTACAAGATCGGGTCTTTTTATTATTAGCAGTCGATGTCATAATTTTAGTAGATAGTAGGTACGAAGTTTAATCAAAACTATAGTTTCTTGCTGCAGTTAACTTCATAAATATTATATTCACATTTTTGTAACTGTACATACTGTCTTCTCCTACTCATTGTCAGTTGCATAAATTGTCGATATATTTTTCCCCCTGCATATTTACAACCTGTCCAGAAATCAAAATATTATCTTTTTTCTATCCAACTTTTTTCATTTGGATTAGGTGAAAAAAATTTCATGTTGACCCAGTTATTGACATTTGAGCTTTTCAGTTGTAAAAATCTACGTTGATCACCACATAGCTTCGTTTAACCTCGGCAATTTTTTGTACTCCATCGTTATTCGTTTTTTTTTTCTCTCCCCAATGTCGATTTGCCATACTAGAAAGCGTCTGAAGATTTGACTAATTTAAGTATTTAATTTAAATTTTGCAAAATGTAATTACTTTGTAATTTAAAGAGATATCATCATTTATGAATGCGAACCAGTTGGTCACACTTTTTTTGAAGTTACTTGTCTTAGAGATTACAATGACTGGTGTTTTCAGTGGCGTATCTAGACTGACCTCAAGGGGGGGGGTTGGGGTCCATCATTGTGACGACACACACCCCCCCCGCGCCGTAAAAAATTGGAGAATCGAAAAATTGAAAAACATTTTCATCAGAAAAAAAAAGGTCAAGGGGGGGTCCGGACCCCATGGACCCCCCCTCAATACGCCCCTGGGTGTTTTGTTAGTATTTGTCGTGCTGCTATTGTACTGATAAAATTGTAATATTTGAATATTTAGCTTCTTCATTTTGTCTTCTGGTTTCTGATACATTTCAAAAGTAAAGAAAATTGCTTCATTTTCCGGATGTAAATCTGGTTACACTGAAACGTTAATCTTGTTTGTTTTCTGTTACGAAGAAAAAAAGTGCCTTGTCCGTACTTTTCAACAAATTTTGTAATGATTAATTTTCAAGAACATACAAAAAATGTCTAATTCTCGAGATAACTCTTGGCTTAAAAATTAGTAAAAAACTGTAAAACAACCAGACTGAAAAGAAATATATTTTTTCATACAAAGACCGCCCATAATGTTTACTCTTCATTTTGACTTTTTCTGTAATAAATAAAATTGAATTTTTGGTTTTTTATTTATTGAATTTCTGAAACTTCAATTTCGTGATTTTTTTATATTTTAAAACTATTCCCTGTCATTTTGCATTACTTTGATTAATATTTTGAGCACTTAAATATTCTAACTTCTAAATTTTCAATATTTTTTCGCCCATGATTGTAATTTAAAATAAGTTTTGTGTTCTGAATTCTTGGATAACTGTTGGGTGAAATGAAAATTTTATTTGCTGCAACTAGAATTTTTGAAATATCGAAAGCGTCTTTGCATTTATCGGTACTTACTTCAAAAACATGACTTTTTTTCTCTGTAAAAGTTTTCTCATTAATTCGATGTTAATGTGGCAGATATGTTATCGGATGCAATATAAGTGTCTTTATTTGTACTTGATAAAAATAAGAAAATATTTTTCACTTTTTTTTTTCATTTTTAATATTCTTACCTAATTTGCTATTGGAAAAAATGTATAATTTTGTTTTAAAGTATTCTCGAGTTATTGTGTGTATAAAAAACAATTACTTTTTTTTTTTATTCAGTAAAATAGAACATTCCATAGGGTAATCCTACTATCCTACACTGTATTGTTCGTACTGTATACATGTTTGTATGATTCTTGATTACCTTGCTTGTCAGCCATTTTTGAAAATTTCTTTTCTCAGGAACAGTCGTACTCATAAAGAGTTCCATTCGATAATCCATTTGAAATAATTATACTATTTTTTTAAAAATTGTATTTTGTCTCTCTGCGTGTAATAATTCTGTGATTATTTATTTCCACCTGCCAAATTATTATAAATTATTTAATCGTAAAATTCGACTTTTGGAAATTCACATGCTGATTTTTTTGTTCCTCATTTTACAAAACTAATGAGAGAATACTGAACGCATTTTTCTCTTGATAAAAAAAGTTTTTTCGCAATTCATTCAGACTGTATTTGTGATGTGTTGCGTAAGAAAGTCCCTGGTGTTGAAAAATTTAATTTCAGTGTTAATCAACCCCCCTCCCCCCAAAAAAGAAACAAGTGTGAAAACACTTTTTAGCCATTCTGCGACTATTTAATAACACCACACTGGACCTTCTTACACAACGCATCACATTTAGTAAAATTTCTTTTTAAACAGTGATACGAGTGTAACTTATTGTCTTATACTATTTTTGTGTGTGTTTTTCGGAAGTGCCTAATGCTGGAGAAACCTCGAAAAGATGTGGGGGCCAAGCCTTTTTTACGGGTGCTGTGTAATTTTATTTGTAAAATTTATTCCTCTGTTCCATACGTTTAATGAAACAAGTGTGGGATTTTTCTTGTTTTTTCAATTAACGTTACGTTATGAAAAAAAAAATTTTTGTTTTTAAATAGTGCCATTTTTCCAACAGATACAGGGTATTGTGTGGTTTTTATGGGGTTGAAGAGGATTTCATTATTGAACTGAAGATGACTGTGCTGGTGTAAACGGTTAATGACGTACTTGGACCAGATTCTATAGTAGTCTGGTTTCAAACTTGAAGTAAAAATGTATAAAAAATTGAACACGATGGAAATCTATTGAATTATTTTGTTTGAATGGCTTATTTTTTGTCATTTGAAAAAATATTTTGAAGAAATTATTCTTTTCCAGTTGTACGTCATTGAAAAGAGTACAAATATTTGTGAATAAATTTTTGAAAATTTTTGGTTGCAAAAGATTAAAAACTATTAGAAATTTTTATTTCATTTGGGAAGCCAGTTTGTCCGTGTTTAATAGCTTGTTTTTTGTTTTGTTGTAAAAATTTGAAATCTTCGACCATTACGGTTGTTTTTATGTGTAACTATTCAATAATTAGCCTCAATTGAATTTATTAAACGTAATTTCATAGCTACTTCGTCGTGTCGCAGCAAAGATAGTAGAATATAAATTAAATCGGTTCATTTCACTAGCAAAAAAAAAAAAACAAAATTATGACACTGTGGTAGTTATATCTATACCCCAATTAAAAATAAATATATTTAAATAAAATTTTAAACGAATTGTATCTTCAGTGAGAAGTTTTTTTCCCCCAAAGTAATGAAAATTAAGTTTAATATTTTCAACTCAACATCAATGAACCAAAGTTCTGAATTTCTACGTGCGTGTTTTTGGTGTGTTGCGAGTTATATTTTGAAATAAACTAAATTACTCGCAGACCTTGTGTTTATATTCTACTGTTCTTGATGTCGCAGCCTCGTAGGACTATATTTTGTAGAGCTTGAAATTTGAAAATTATGTCCGGAATATGCTTTCATCTAGAACACAGCTTGCATGATATTTGTGCTTAGCAAGTATAGACACAGTTGAAGATATTTTAATCTATTGTAGCTGATAATAAAATTGAACGTACTCTTTTGGGAAAAAATATTGGACTACTGTATGATTTTTTGCATCCTTTGTTTACTCTTCGTAGTGTTTCCCAATCGTACATTTCAATAAACCATTCCTATTTTAATATTTTTGTGTACTTAATTTTTTTTCTTTATTATTAAAATAATTTGACTTCTTACTCCCTTTCAGCATCGTCCTTTTCAAACTATATTGTTGTTCGATTTGTGTTTTGTGTGTATTTTTAAAGTTATTTATAATGTTATTCTTTTTACAATATTTAATTCCCTTATTTGATATATGTTCTACTTAATTTTTCTTTGCATACTTTGTGAATTAAATTAAAATATAATTTATTTTCACCGATAATCTTGTTTTATTTTAATCAACTCGTAAAAAAATTACAAACATAACAAAAGAATCGATCACATTTAATTTAAGTGTAATCGTAATGTTGTAATGTTAATGTATCATTGTACAGAGAACGCTGAATCCTACTGATGAAAAATATGAAGAAAAAAAAATTTCATTATTAATGAAATATTTTTATAAAATGGTTTGGCGATTAAAATTAAGTAATACAAAATAAATTTCAACCCATTTGAATCATTTTAGAATTTTTAAAAATATTTTTTAATTGAAATTTTAGTCAAAATTCCCGATTTCATCAACTCTTTGTAATCATCACTCCCTCAGTTTTGCTGATATATAATTTTTGAGTGCCCCATTAAATTCAGCGATGAATTTTACATAATTAGCAACCTTTTTAACATGAATAACAGAATTGTATGAAGAATTATATAATCTGAACTTTAAAGGGTATTTTTTCTACATTTTGGAAAAATTAATTTTCAACATTTTTCAACTTCAGGTTGCAATAACTCGGTTAATTTTAGAACTAGGAAGATGGCGGACCTATCAATGGATTCAGAATTGAACTCTCTATTAGAAAAAAAATGGTAATTCCATTTTTGCTACACTTCACCCGAATGATCCTTATCGCTTTCATAGTCACAAATATGAAATATGGTCATAATTATGGTCATCCTTATACTCATTAGCTGTGTTCGAGTGTTCTCAGGATTACTAGTTTCTGGTAAAAAAGAGGGCTTATTCCACGCATAACTGGCTCTTTCTCATTTTTTATTGGTAACGGAATCGAATACTACTTGGAATAAGACCTCATTTTCTTCAGAAACTGGTAATCCTGGTGGCGCCCGAACACAGCTATTGTCACATTGTCAGTATCCTACAGCGTATTTAGCGCTCCACAAGCACGATCGGCAAGCTTCATAAAAAGTTTGCAGCTCTACAGATCACAGATGGTAAGCTAGTCTGTAATTTACGGTGATGATGATGATGTCAATTGTCGAATTGTGAATTGTGATACAGAATACTCGTATTCGCAGTTCGAGCTCGCATCGCAGTCGCACTCTCGCTCTCGCAGTTCGCTACTACAGTCGACGAAGTGTACCGTCGAGTCTAGCATGCCGATAGTAATCCCCAAAAGTGGTTATCGTTTTATTTTACTTTCAAGTTTTTTTTTTTTAGTTATGATGCATTTTTTTCGTTGGGGTTGTTAAAATTTCGCTTATTTCTGTTGCGATAACATTCAACAAATTTTTGCCTTGTGAAGTTCGAAGTGTTGAAGTGTTCAAAGATCGATCTAAACACTTTTGTATTGAATAACCGAACCGAAAAAATTCATTTTGATCAGATTGTGTAGAAGTTGGTTGGGTGTATTGTACGTGCGTGTTTCTTTCTCTTAAAAGATATGGTTTGAGTTCGGGTTTGTGTTGTGATATTTCTCATTGTACGGAAATTTTAGTTTGTTTGAAAATGGATTTTTATTTGATGGCTGTTAGTTTACCGTTGACGTGATTACTGGCCAAAAATTCGTGCAACAATGGAAGCAAGTGGTGAACGTGATTGTTCGATGCTTGGAAACATCTTCCAACAGATAATTACCGACCTAAAGGTAAAGCCATGCATAGAATACTAATGAAACGTTTATTTTATTGTTGAACCGATGAACGATTTTATCAGTCAATGCTCCACATAGACGCAGGATACGGTTATGATGTTTTTTGTTGATTTGACGAAAAGTGAATCTGCTAACTATAAGTTTTGTAAAGCCTTTGAAAATCGCTATATTCAGCTAGCTGATCATCTTCAGATGCTACTAACTTCCAAGTCGTGCACATTGCTTCTTTGTTTTGCCTCCGTATATTGTGATGCTTGTTTGGGTTGTGAATTATCGATTCGAGTACTCGCACTGAGGCGAGATGCGTGCAGCTGTATATATGCGTGCGAGTGTATTTGTGTGGCGTGCATTTTATAAGTCGGGCTTACAAATGCGCCGGTAGATTATGCGTATTACGTACAAAAATACCCATAGGCGGACTTAACTTGATGTTGGGAGGCGGGTAGGCTGCTAACTTTCTTGCTTGTCTTATAAAAAACTTGATAAGAAGCTTGGAAAATAAACTTTGTATCAGAATTTTGATGGATCAAAATTCAAGTTATTTTCTGAGTTGGAGGAGAAAGGTGTGAAGGACTAATTTGACTTTCTTCAAGGATCTAATTTCAGCTTATCACCCCCCCCCCCCTCGGCCCAGGCCGTACATGGGAATACAGCCAGATTTAGAAGGTAATACTCTTCTTGATTTCAATTTAGTAATGTGCAAAAAAGGGATTAGTGAACTTTTTTCAAAAATTGGATTCTTCCATGATTCGATTCTGTACACCAACCCCTATTTACAGTAAAAATATTGTCAGTTAATGAAATCAACCTATTAGCGTATAATTATTTCGTGGAATATCAACCATTCCCTATAGCTGAATAATGAGTAACTGGAACGTTTCGAATACAAGGGATTTAAGGTAATTTCTAGTCGTCTCATAATGATATGAGTTCAAAATAATATACCCTGGTCCCTACCAATACAATATAAGCTCAAGTCAAATCAGATTTCTATGTAGAAAGTAATTTGTTCTAATTAAAAACCACTCTGAATATTGAAAAAGAATTTTCGAAATTATATATGTGGAGTATGCAGCCTTGTAAGAGTGTGGTAAGAAATGAGAAAGAAAAAGGATAGAAGCTTTGATACTTTAAGTTGTGGTATTATAGGAAAATAATTTTCATTAAATACGATAAATGAGTAAGGACCAGATTCAAGAATAAATCTTAATGATTTGTAAACTTTGAGCACTGGTCTGATCTGACGTAGGGAAAGTATTTGCTTAAGTGTCAACGAAAATCATTCTCTCTCCCGGGTCTAAAGTAGTGAGGTATAACGTAAGGTGAGACACTAAACGAATAATAATATTATTAATGCTGAAGAAAAGAACCGAAACTGATCACTGACCCAAGAAAGCATTCAGGTGGCTTCTATATTATGTTGGTAATTCGAAGTTGAAAAGCGTTATTTCAATTTCAACCCACATTAGATAAGTAGCAGCAACAAATTGAAAACATTCGAATAGTAAAGCGGTATTAAACTTGATGGCATGGTAAGAATGCTGGACTAAGGGTGAAGCTATACTCGATATTACGTTCATTTTATGACTTTTATCAGATATCTTGAAGTTTCAAACAGGATATGTCCGAAACCCAATATCATTGACCGCATATTAGATATTTATAATGTCAGTCTCATTCAGAACTGTGTAAAGTAAAATCTTGATACGTCACAGCTTAGTTGGGGGAGGGGGGGTGAATGTTAGACTATGGTCATTATTAAAATGAACCTTCCGTATTCGTAATTGATTGAAAAATTGAAATAAATTTCCAGCAGCAAGCTCTACCAGAATTACCAGTTACACAGTACCTTGTAAAAATTCTGACGAAGCTGGTTTTGTACCTTCAAAAATGACGATTCCAAATTATTTAGCGCATACTCGCATTTGCTAGGCTTAAAATACAGTTACTTTGACAACCTACTGTTTTAATGGAGGTAGTTCACGTCTGAATAGCTCTCTAATCGATCAAATAAAAATAACTTCGAGTTTTCGATGTTACGTCTTTTGATCGATTTTCGATTTGTCTTTTCATTGAACATTTCAATCCACGTACATACATGTATTTATGACCAGATACGCGAAAACAGACTCGTTTGTCATCATGAGAAAAAAAAGCGTATGATGTTGAGTAGGATTAATTTTTTGTTGTCGTCCCGAAGTTGAAAGTCCGTCCTTGGATATTCACTGTTCGGCCGTAAGTTCGTTGAACAGCTATTTTTAAACTGCAATCTTAGAATTTGAAAAACCAACGTACTCGTAATAATACTGCACCCTGTATTCTTCGGAATAAGGCTCTTATTTTTTTTACTTTTTTTGCAATAATTCTTTTAAAGCTCTCGCGAAGTGAGAAAATTTTTCGTGCACGTGCCAAGACGAACATTCAAGTGCATGTTTGTCTTGAACAAGATATTAGCTGGTCTCTTAATTAGATGATAGTACGACGTACAAGATGTTCAGTATTTAACTCGACATCGTATCCCAGCGAATATTTCATTTATTATTCTGCCCTACCGCCCAAAAGGCTTACAAAATTCGTCTGAAAATTTGCTTTGGAACATTTATCCCAATATTTATTGTGATGGTTTCATGTAGGGTTTGACTTCATGTGAATGATTTTATGCGCTCATTCGTAGTAAATGTATATTATTTTGACTAATATTTAAAAAGTGCATTTATCATGAAATTTATTTCGGCCTTTCACAGTTTCTGTGTTGAGAGTATTAATTTTTTATTCTTTGAACATGATGCCGAATCGTCGATACTATATATTTTAGTATTGTGTTGCAAGAGTGCCAAAAAAATAAATATCTATTATAGTTTGTCGTTCTCCCCATTTGTCGAGAGTGTAAACATACGTACGTAGTTTTAAAAAATATTTTTTCCCCAAAACAATCGTGCAGAAATAACGATTTATATTCTGTACAAGGGTAAGAAGCAAGCATGGCGAATAACTGTTGAAAAAAAAAACTGTTATTTGTAAAATTTGCCACGAACATGCAATTTAGTAAAATTTTACGATGTCAGCATTAAAGTATTTATTATATTTTAATGACTTTTTTTAAAGGCCCCAACAGAGTCCTAGACTATGTACGTTTATTTTAATATTCATGCCGCGTCTCTGCAATAATCGTGTGACATTAACATGCAGAAATGTTTTTAATGATAGAAATCGTTTTGCTCGCATATAATTGTTTTAAATATGTGGTCTATTTCGGTTCAGTGGGAAGTCATTTAAAGAAGACGTGTAATTTTTGGGTTCCGAATCAAAGCAACGTATGAATATGGAGTAAGAGGTGATATTTTTTTATTCTTGCGTTTAAAATATAATACAGTACAATCACGTTTATCAATTTTATACAGTTGGAATCGCAGATTATACAGATGTTGGAAAGTTATATCATTATTTGAGAGTGGGTGCTTCACTTTTGTAAAAAAAAAAAAAAAAAAAAAGAGATTATTCAGACCTTAGGTTAAAATTTATCATCAGTTTTGAATTATTCGCATCTGAAGTTTTCGGTTCTTCGGTTTTCATCTATGAGAGGAGGTAATGTATTGGGCTTTCTGATTAGGAAAAAGACAAATTTTTCTTGTAGTCTGCTGTTTTCGAATAATAATAATAATAATGTAAAATCTTATTTATTCTAACGGCTGAAGTTTTTGTAACATTTATGTAAACTATACTTTAATAGTTAATGGATTTAACTTTTAAAACTGGAAGTACTTTTTTTTTTTCAGAATTAAATTTTTTTTTGACATCTACATTATGAACTCATCTTAAATGTGTCGTTGCGTAAGGAAAGTCGATTATTCGAAATTAGGTCATAATAGTTGAGAACCCGGTCTCATCTCGAGTGGGAGTTGAACTCTCACTATTATAGGAAAGTCAAATTGATAGTTTGAATTACCCAACGATAATTTATTGACGTACAGTATGTATACAATTATATGTACCTAATGAAAAAAGTACCTTTAGTACGAAAACTGATTTACGTTCCACGGAAACTTGCAGTTTTTATTTTTTCTGAACAGTGGAAACTGTAGTGTATCTATTATTCTGTTTTTTTTGTTTTTTTTTTGTTTTTTTTTTGCATTTTTGTCAAGACCTATTTGTTTATGCAAAATTTTTTGTGAAACTTGAATGACCCGAATTTTTTCACTTGTCGTTTATGCATTGACTGCGATGATTTGAGTAAAAGCTAACTTACATAAACCTATGAGTTAGTTCCGTTCTCAAATATTAATGAGTGTGTTTAACTTATCTTTGTCACCTTAATGTTTTATTTTTCTTTCATTCTTTTTTTTTTTTTCATTTCATTTTACATATATTTTGCTCATCGTTAAAAACAATCGTTAGACATTTACGTCATTGATTCATCATTGGTTTCTTATCCGCGAATTTGTGAACAATGTTCACTCATATTTTTTTCTAGTAGCCAAGGAGATAATATTATCGTAAAATATATCCGTTTGAAACCAATTTTTTCAGGCTTTCTGATTTCTACTTCCATTTCGTGCACCATTTAAGTGGGTATCACTTTGTTGTTGGTGGTACGAACAGTGGCGCACCCAAAAATTTGCTGAGCGAAAGACTAAATTTAACCTTAAAAACCAAAAATTTTGCGAAAAATGCGCACGAAGAGCAGAAAATTTTATTTTAGATTTTCCTGATGAAATTTGAGGCCTAAGGAGTCTTTAACCCCCTTAGCATCCCTCTTGGGTGCGCCATTGGGTACGGTTAATGAATATGACTGATGAAATTCTTCACTCCATCCATCCAAAGTTCTAGAATATGAACATCTTCAAATGGCCAGTAAGAGTGCAGATACATGTATTTATGTAGGGAAACTAATTTTCATTTCTTTGCCTTCACTGGTGATGACGGATTCTCCGTTTACTTCGTTTTAGCAGGTTTTCGACTAGAAAACCTTCTATTATTTAAATTAAATTCTCATTTTATGCAAAAATTGAATGTTGTCTACGTTAACCGCCGCATCAAAGATGCTCTAACTCAGTAATCCGTATTTCTCGTGTGAATATTCACGTCTTCGTAGGCCCGAATCACCTGACTTCCCTCCCTACAGATGACTCTATAATTCGAATTGACTAATTTTTACCTATGCAGTTTTTTCTGTGTACTATCGTTCGTTATTGATTTTTCTTGAAAAAAACTCACAATCATAAAACTACATAACTTATAATGTAAAATATTTAACCCGCCAACACCTGCATCAGTAGCATTGTCTATGTTTGCTCTTCCATTATAAGTTCTTATCTGTTTTGATCCAATATTTACCGTTTCGAATGGATAAAGCCTTGAGCTGTGAACATTTAGTAATAGGTATGTTATCAGTTTAGAAGAGGTTGGTTCATTTTGTATATTTTATCGTATTTTAAAAATATGTATTATAGGTCTTTGGTGAATAAGTGTTATATCACAGTACAGTTTTAAAGTAATTAATTCTGTATTATCTAAAAGAGGTTGGCTGAGTTTTAAAGGCTTAGCTTTGCTTGACTGGCGTACTCAGACCAACAGTCTGGGGGGAGGGGGTTATAAAATCAAAGTACTCTATTATTTCCGTCATCAAGCGAGCAAGATTGCAGGTCGAAAATTTATCATGAAATGAGACACTAACAAAATACTATGAAAAAAATTGGATAGAAGTATAGATAAGCCTAGACAGTGAATAGCGCGCGAAAAACTTTTTAGAGTTTTTTTTGTGGTAAAATCTTGTGAAATTTGATTTTTTTGAGTGAAAAAACACCAGAATTATGAAAGAACGCCGAAAAAGGACCTTGATTAAGAGAGAGAGAGAGAAAATTACGAAATCTGGTATTTGAATACCCAGGGCACTATGGATTTCTTATACACCAATTGAAAATGAAACGTTATACATATATATGTACCTATAGTTACATTTGAATATTTATGTTCAACTCAATTTTCCTTACTTGATTATTATTGCATTTGGAAACTTCGGAAAAAAAGAGCTCCTTCTGAATTTCTTTAAATACACGCGTGCCTTCGATGTTGAAAATATTCGTATTGTTTTATTTTGATTTTATTATGCTGTTCTCTCAAATATTTTTCATTTTAGAATGATTTTTATATTCACTAGTATCATTAGTATTTTGTACAAGAAGTATAATATCTTGAATTGTACGTTTTTGAACGTGTGCAGTTAAACATTATGTATTTTACCGCTCTTTCAGTTCAACCTGATTGATATGTTTCCTTTTTTTCACTTTCAGAATGGAACCCCATTATGGGAAGACCTCATATCCAAGGCGACGAAATTGCAGCTGTGTCTCAGGTACTTTTTATTTTTGTTCATTACTGCCTATGTATTTTAGGAACACAAACCGAAAACGTTTTCACGTTTGTCGTGACGTATAGTTATTAATTTATGAAAAACACATGTTTGGTCGAAAAGTGAGAATAAGGCACTCGATATGTATAACTAATTTTGAAAGGTTTTATGGGTAAACTATTTTCATGTTGGTCACAGAATAAATGAATAGGTGTTGGACTGCAGGAAAATAACATAATGAATAACGAGTGGGTTAAAAAATTTTCTATTTGGTTATTTGGTAAATATAGAAAAGTTTATTTCAGTTCAAGTTTGATGCATGCTGTTGTTTAGAATAAGTATTTGAAGAACCTTAGAAGGCTAGTTTGCAGTAGTTTTTAAACCTACATCATAGCAGACTGTGTCATAGATGTACACTATGAACATCATAGCAGACGCATTTCCAAGTCTGCTGAACGTTTTGATTATTTTTCCGTGGTCTAATTAGCCCAGAAAAAATGAGAACATTTAGGGTTATAGAAAAAGTTTTTGCTTAGATTATTTTGTGTTATTTTATCAAAATGATATACAGGGTGTTCCGCTTCAAGTTCTCCACAGAGCAACTGCAGGTAGAGCAACGTAAGTTACGTTCATGCACAATAGTTTGCATACTCTCCGGTCAATATATGGGTTGAGAAAGATTTGAAATTTTTTTCGGACTAACTGAGGTACATTACTTTAAAAAATTCCCATCATCAAAACTAAGATAGCTAGAAACCTCTGGTTTGCGCCATTATTTAATAAATATAGGATGTACCTAGTTTATTAGTTATTATAGTATCAAAAATCAAAACAATTGAAGCAACCTTAGAAAAATTATTAATAAAAATATTAAGAATTTGAGGTAAAGAAAGGCTTTAATTTTTCATTTTTGCAAAATAAAATGAAAAAATGTTATGTACTCGTAGTAGCAGACGTAGAATTCACTTATCTATAGTTTCATCTGTTGTACAAAATTCTCTAAGTTATCGCGAATGTGGGTTCCTTTTCCATTGGGAATGACACATTTCTCGATGATCTTCAGTATAAGCCAATGGCATATAGTCGAAGATACAATATCTTCTTTTAATTTTCGGACGAAATTACTTCCGAAGTGAGTAATTTAGGATTTTTTTTTCCGGTGTCATTTATTATTTTTTCCGCATATATATTTATTCTAATCTGCCTTATTGGATACGCTCTGCTGAAATGAGTTTAACGTGTAAATAACAACAGTATAGACGAGACACGAAGAGACTAAAGAGAAAGAAAAAAAAAGCGTGATAAATGAAAATTAGAAAGTTTACGGTGTCCACGGTAATGTAATTTACTCGTATTTAGATACGTTTTAATAAACTTTTCTCCTTCCTTCAATTGTCGTTACTAACGTCTTCAAGACTGGTAAGTTTTAATTAAAGCACGCTGTATTTTCGATTTACTTAATAGTTCTGATTAAATAGCACGATATACTCATTTATGGTACGCACCCATTTTGTACTCGTATGTTTACGAAGAGTACATGTATACCTACTTACTACCGGGTGGCGTCAGTAAAGTGATCTTAATTTTCTTATCCTTGAACACAGTGCAATAGTTAAGCTCAAAGGCTGGTGAATTGAGCTTTGCGGTACTCCATGATTTTTTTATTCATCATTACTATTATTATTATTATTATTCAATATGTGCGACAGGCAAATCATAAGCAAAGTTATATGCAGGCACCCCTAGTTTATTTCAGGTATTTTATGAAATGCCCCGTGAAATAATGTAATTTTTGCTGATCATCAAAGGTAATTGTACTGGCAATACCAAGAGAAAGTATATTTCTCACTGCATTTTATAAGTAGCCTTAACTGATAGATGAACCGCTTCAGAACTGAATTAGCTAAGTGCCATATTTACGAAAAACGAGTTGATGGGTGGAATATATATTTGTTGGGGACCCTGCTCTCTTCAATGTGCAAAAGGATTTGTCTGAACTGAAGTAAGTCTCAACTCATACGAAAACGCTTATTCTGTACCGGGCATTTCATGAAATGCCTGAACTATTATGATTTGCCTGTAACGTGTACATAATTATATGACATATTTTATCAACTTCTATTTTTTAATGTGATTTTATTAATTGAATTGATAGTCGCGAAAATCTTCAGTATATTTGAGTTTTATTCAAGTCTTATTGCAAAATGCAACAAAAATCATTTTTTGATGAATCGTTTAGTAAAATTCATCCCTCTCGAAGACGACCAAAGGCGCAGGAGAAAAATTGCAATGGAATGTCCATTTCATTTAATCCCAAGTAAAATAAGACCATAATGTGCATGAAAATAAATTCCTTATACCTACGTACCCGTTAATGTCAGTTTTGTGCGGCTTTCTAAA
Organism: Parthenolecanium corni; assembly: GCA_038050395.1. Taxonomy (NCBI): domain Eukaryota; kingdom Metazoa; phylum Arthropoda; class Insecta; order Hemiptera; family Coccidae; genus Parthenolecanium; species Parthenolecanium corni. Next base: position 2,330,272 of record JBBCAQ010000038.1, on the reverse strand, counting down.
ATTATGGTCAGTGACAAAAGTTCTGTTGCGTTTTGCTTCAGTACGCTTCAGTCAAAGTTGAAACTGGGATATTATCTTGTTTCACGAATTTTTATGACATTTGACGTAATTAAGTTCATCTCGTATGTGATGAGTCGGTGGTGAAAAAATGCATGATCCAGGTTAATTCATCTATAAGCTTGATGAGGGAGTGAGGAAAGAGTGATACGTACGTATATTGGTATTAGAGATGCGAGTATAATTCTCATTCAGTTGAGCTGAAAATTGGTTTGTGAATAGTGTTTCATCGAACAGAGGATCGGTTCTATGAAAACCTGCTTTTCTGGAAACACTTTTGCTGGTTCGTGTCTTTTTTGTTGTTTGTTTGGCGTCGTCTTCAGCTGTGGCAATTTCTTCGTACAGTTTTTGCATGACTTTTATTATTATTTACCGCACTACTACAGATTCTCGTTTTTTTTTTTGTTTTTTTTTTCGCCAGCCCACACGTTCCCTCCTTTTGACCACACGCTCTTTCATTAGTAAATATTCATGACATGAGCGTGAACGTACGCTCAATGGGCAGAACTGGTTTCGTGAGACGCGAACGATTAATGGCCAGTTGCTGCAAGAGTCTGCTGTCTGCAAAGCGTACTGCGTGACCCCTCAGTTTTGGCTTATCATTAGAGCAGCTAGCTATCCGACGACTGTAGGCTACTGACGGCCGACGACAAAAAACGTAATGCTGAAGCGAAAATTAAAATCAAAATGCAGTACGGTTTTTGCTGGCCAGTTGTGGCAAAGCACCCGGAGACGGCCGTTAGTAGACGGGAGCGTAGGTTGTGTTGTACTTTTTATTTATTTTTCACTCTCCTTTCAAAAGAGATCAATGCACTTGGTGTTCTAGTTAATTCAGGCCACCGTTTTTTATTTATTCGGCTTCATTTGTTAGTTCTTTCTATTTTTCCCTTCAACTTTTTTGTGACCCTCCTTTTCCATCGATAAGTTATGTACGTATGGTGTTTACAGACGACGATGTTGTGGACGTGGTATAAACTTGTAGGTTGATGCTTTGTGGGTATTTGAAAAGCAGTGGTTATTTCGAAGTACTGATATGAGATAGTGTTGTGAAATTCAGGAAATGTAAAGAGAAATCAAAGTGGCTATAATCAAGCCTTTAGATGTGCAGAAGTACGAGCCAGAAGAATATTTTAACCAAGTTCGTGTCGAATTTGGTGTTTCTGAAATAGAAATACGATCTGAAAGATTCATTTTTTTTTTCTTAGGAAATACGGACTACGATCTACAATTCTGTTTCTGTAATGACATTAGAGAGGAATAAGATGCAACCACAAAAAAAAAATGTTTTTCAGCACTCTACTTGGAAACGTTTTTTAGAATTGAGAAATTCATTTCATTTCGTTTGAACCCTAAAGGAAATGAATTCTTCTGTATTTCTTATCAACATTCGCAAATTGTATACGATTATTTTTGGATTCAAATATATCTTCGGACTTTCGTAATTGATGAAGAGTTCGCTGTAATTACTTGGTATTTCATCTTGACTTCCGTATCTTGAGTCACGATGTGCAAAATGAGTTGCTGAAGATACCTCTGGAATGAGTCGAGTGAAGTTGCGGATGAAATAAGCAGGAGACGTTCATCATTTATTTTTACATCGCATCTTCAGCCTCGAATGTTTTTAACGATATAAAACGGTTGACCAGTAGAATAACTTGATGATATATTTTGAAGGAAAAATACCTGGGGCTGTCTTTCAAAATCAGGTCTATGTGTAGTATACATGTGACAGACAAAGGCATAACTGGAGACCTTTTATGAAATTGGCCTATCGCTTTCAACGCGTTAACGCTATTTCTTAATCGGTTGTTGTGTTAACTTCCTATGCCAGACCCCAGATGATAGGTCTCCTGGTACGCAAACAACACCCAGGACCAAGAAATCATCGCGCGTGATTATTCAATTTCTTGCAAATTTTTAATTGCATAAATTTTTATCATGCTTGTGCTCTTAGTTTTCGTCATGCTGAATCGTATTATAGTTGTTTTACTCAAAACGCATTTAATATCTTAGTCCCCCGGTACAAAGCATACGAAAGAATTATCAATGTATCTATTCTTGAACTCTTTCTTCGAGATATTTCGACGAGATTCTCTCGAATTCGCAAACATCTTATCACTAATGTGCCCAAGCCGTTTCTTTGTTTCACGCCTTCGTATGACTACATTTTGAGTCCAAGTTTCCTTGTAAAGAATTTGAAAAGTTTTATGGCGCACCGGTTGAAAAGATTATAGTGTATTGATTAAATAAATATACGTACTTCTGAAGCCTAGATACAAGACCATAAAAACGAATGCCTAGAAATCTTTTCTTATTACTTGCGTCATAGACATTAAACTACCTAAAAGGAGTCATCAGTTTGTCTTGGGTGACCTATATTTCTTGCTGTAATATAGGATATTAACCGTTTCATTATTTCGATTGTGCGATTTATGGAATAATTTTGTTACAGAGCAACAATTCAGGCGGTTGCCGCATACCTGGATGCATTTCAGAAGATTGCAGATGCTGCCACAAACACACGAGGTGAGTTGTTGTAGTACCCGTATATCATATATTATGTATTTATAAGTCACTTTTCAAAAATTCTTAAATATCGCTATTGTACATTTGTTGATGATGAAAAATATGATTTGAAAGTAATTTTATAAATTCAAAAGAACATTGAAATTTTCTTCGTTTACGAATTAGTTACTAGCTGGAGGGAAGAGAAAATCGTATAGCCAGCTGTAGTCTAAATTTTCAGTTTCGATAATGCGTAGATAAGTGATGAATTTATGATACAATGAGGTGGAGATGAAAGGGTAGGATCGAGAATATTATAATTATATTTTTACTGAGAATTTGTTTTTTAACTAGATTTTTTTTTTATGGACAATAACATAATATTATAGTGAATTATTTTAACTATCCTCACTTTGGATTAATTATCAAAATATTATGAGTCGGCTACAATGTATTATTATTTTGAAGTGTATTATTGAAGCAATTCAAAAAAAAAAATTGTATCCATGTTTCCCGATTACAAAAATGAGTTTTAGTATTAAAAAATTGAAAATTTCTTTGAAAAAAAGAATGAATTAGAATTGAGCGAAGCTGGTGTTAGATAAGTACATGATTTTAATCAGTGTTGTATAATTTTTCAAAATTGTTTTAAATTGATTATTTAAATGGCCAAATGTTGTATCTTTCAAGTTGGACGTCAGTTTTTTTTTTATTTGTTTCCTCCATCAATACCTTTATCTTCTGGATTCATTTCAAGAAACTATTAAGAACTATAGCTGGGCGAATTCTCTATTAGTTTTTTTATGCTTGTACTCCAGTTTCATGGGTATTTTATAGTTTAAGTTTCTGAATGGCTAAATGAAGTCTATTCCATAATTTTTATTTTTTATTTTTTTACTATTCGCTTGATTAAACATCATCGCCGTGAAATGTCGTGGACACGTGCCGCCTGCCAAGTATGATGGTTTATTATAGTGATCCAGAAATGAGAGGAAAAAGCTTATTAAAAAAAATTCGACGATGGCTTTCTGCCAATATTTAGCATTCGAATTATTTGTCGTCAATTTGTAAAGTATACATTTATATAAGCCTATCTTACTCGCTACTTTTATTCACGTTGGCCTACTCTCATCGAGTTTTTTCACCCCAACAAAGTTGTTCGTTGATTATGCGAGTAGCCAAAAAAATGGGCGTTGCCGGAATTTTATGGTGGAAATTTACCTTTGAAAAAAATGCAATCAGCGTGATTAGTTTCGATTTTTCTGTACCTGTGTTCATGTTGAAGAAAGTTTTGTGTTTGTAACATTATAATATGTTGAGTGATTGTCGTATTTCATATCGACCGAAGACCATAATTACTGTATTGATTGAGTTATTCACCCTTAGTCGGATTTACTGAGAGGTTAGGGCATGGTCTTGGTCCCAGAGAAAATCCAAACTTTTGAAGTGGTTTGGGGACCGATCATAATCTGTTTTGTTAGTTTATTCGGTCTTCTTGGAGAAAACAGCAGAAATCCTGGGCGTTTTTGCTAGGAATTTGGTTTAGATCGTTTATTCCGAAACTTTGAAATCAAAATGTGGTCACAATCGATCTACAAATTGGAAAATTAGAAATAAATTCGCGAGCCTCCAAAAAAGTATAACTTCAGTTGGTAGGTAGGTACATCCTTTATGAGCCAATAACGTCCAACCTTGGAGACAAAGTACGGATGTGTGATATTTTTTGTGTTTCGCCTATTTATTTATGTCTTTCAGATTGGCGAATATGAGATCGAATTGAGCCAATTTTTTTTTAGAAAGTTATTAATACATTTGTATTGAACTGCTATAGTATCGAACGAATTCTCGGTTTGATGTATGTCACCGAGCGTGTAAGTTGCTACGAAATCACGTACGCGATTTTGCATTTTTCATTGCCAGTAGTTGGCTGAAAATTCACGATTTGAATGGAATTGCTAATGTTATTGTGTGAAAATTTGAAAAAAGTATTAGTAAATACATTTTGTCGTTAATGGCATTGAAGACTAGTCACGTTTTCTAATCTCTTTGCATATAGGAATATTATTGTCGATTGCTCCAGATTTGGGAAATGTATGTGATTTATATACAAAATACTCTGGTCCAGCCTCTTACTTTTTCCCGCTAAAATGAAAATGATTGTTGTTTGTTGTGTTTCCTAGAGTTGAGGATATGTTGAAACCATTATAGTTCATGTGTTGTGAGCGCAATACTTTGTGGAAATGAGAGAAAACGGTCGTTCGCTGAATATTTCTGTAATTGTAAAATGGGGAAAATTCAGTGAAAGCATTGTTTGATGATGTTCGTTTCTCTAGGGGGAAAGAAATTGAATAATACGCTACTATACTACTACTGGTAAATACAGGAGTGAGTAACTTCACTTGAGAAAACCCTTTCGGTGGAAATTGATTAACACTAGAAAGACCAGGTGGCGGGCGTCGTATACGACGCCGTTTGAATTTGGATGCTTCACTCCTCAAAGGACTAGGTGGCGTCATATATGACATTCACCGATCCTTTGAGGTTCTTTTACTGTTGAGTCAAATATGACGCCACCTGGTCTTTCGAGTGATCGAGTAAAACCTGGTTTTTCTGGTGTTAATTATTGACCGATTTTCGCAAGCAAGGCGTATAATAAAAACTGGCTAATTTTTTTTTCTCGAATATTTGAAATACATATCTGCTATTTTTATTTCCCTGAAATAATTTATAGTTTGCGGAATAAGTCGTAGCGGCGAGTGCAGAGTGTTATTTGCGGTTATATGTCTCATAATATGTATGCAAAATTAGAAAATTAGGTATAAACTATACCTACTGAATTTGAATATGGCAGAAGTGATATGATCTCTACTCTCTAGCGACGGAGATTTTCTGGGTTATTCTGACCTTGTAGGTGCTGTACAGCCAAGTTGTGTGATTTTTTATTCTCTTGGTCAAGATACCTCGTAAGCACCGACTCGTAACACTTCTTCGTGGACCAGTTGTCCTGTCCATCTGCTGTCATGCGTACTATTCCTTGGCATAATATTGTTTCGTGCCTAATGCCGACTTTAAGAAAGAATTAAAAAGTTGTATTAGTTTTCTGTGCAAACTATTAACCATTGCATACGTTTCAAGGAGAAAAATTCTTTCAACGACCTGTAAAATATGCAAAATGTGCATAATTGAAAAGACAATAACGTTTCTGGATGGTTATTTCGTAGTTGGGTTGACTGTTGAGAGTTTATGGTATAGAATTTCGTAAATAGCAGAACAGGAAGAAAAAAAAAAGAGCAATCAGTAAAATCGAACATTAACGCCGCCACCGATACATTTTGGAAAACTTCCAAACAAGTATATGTATAATTATTTTCTTGTCATAAGAACCCACGTGGTCGCCAAAACCAAGATTTTCAGCCTATTACATAACCTCTCGCGCTAGTTATGCTGTGCATTCGAACAAATTGCAGTTTTAAAATTGCTTCACGGTCAGAAGGTACCAAATACGATACGACAGAATATACTTACGAGTACGAGCGATGTACTCGTATGACGTGTTGCAGTTCTGAGTGTGAAAGGAGTAAAGGAGGACTATCGTTGGTACATATTCAACGCCTAATATAAGAGGCAGTGCTGCCTGTTCTGATGATTTCTCAGTTCTCCTAGTCATAATTAGCTGACTTAAACTTTGATTTTAATAAAATGGTAATGTGTGTTTTTAGAAAAATATAGATTTGCTTCTTGCTTTCATTCTACCTGATAACCTGAATGAAAGTTAACTTTTGGGAGAAAAAATGTATATGCTTTATTTTTGAGTTGATAAAAAACGTCTCTTTTAATTTCTGCTGAAAGCCTTTAGAAGTTTTAAATAAATAAATAAAATTGAAATAAAGTACAAATATCTCACGGAAAACTGATACAATAAATTGAAATTTAGACTTTTTCAAGATACTTGTAGTCTGTTGAACATTTTCTTCATTCTACGTAAAACAAAATTTTGAGACTTGACAGAATTTTGTGGATGAAAACTCTTGATTCTTAGGAAGACAATTTGGAGTTTAGCACGCTCATCGAATTTAGACGATCCAACGGAGCGGCCAATATTTCGAGGATTTTTAAAAAACGAATTAGCAGTTTTTATCACGTAATATAGTCAACTAATTAAGTTACTGACATATTTTTTACATAATCCCAAGGTCGAGTCATAAAAGTTCAGTTAATTTGTCCGTGTATTTTCGATTCAAATTTGTTTGAAAAATTGAATCTCACCAACTGACTGTAAAATGATACGAGTACTTTTATTCTATCAACTCAAGGTCAAATATTATATTGGTTAGTTTCCTACTCATTGAAAATACCAAGTCTTTTTCATTGGTGTTGCAAAATATTTTGCCGTAGTTGCGCAGAACATGGCAATAAAGTAGAAAAATTGAATCACAATGAAAAATTTTAGACTAGCACAAAATCTGGCGAAGAAATTTTTGAGAAAAAATTTTTTCACGGAGCAAAAGGAATGAAAAATAAAATCAAACTAATGCATATATTAACTGGCCCATGAATAGACTACGTCATGACTGTTAAAAGCCATTATTAGTTCAAAACTGATGATGCAAAGCGCATAATCAACGATAATAATGGCAAAAATAATACTATTTAGATAATATTTTTATGAAGAAAAAGTAATTGCTCAAACGTTCAAGTTTACGCAAAAATTCCTTACCATTGAATAGTGTTTTGATAAGTTGAAAAATTTTTTACATTAATCGATTCTCAATAAATATTCCATGGTATCAGGTGACACACTGACACCTACCTTATAAATTCGTATAACTTTTCTTATGCAACCGGAAACTAATCACAATTTCAATCGTTAATTCTGCGAAATTCATTGCTAATAATTCTTTCCAGAAAAAAGCGTAGGTAAAGGATTTATTAGACCTTGTCGAAGCAAATGTTCTGCAAGTTTTTTTTAAATGTGAATTTACTCTCATCTACCGGATGAAGTTACCTTGGCGACGTCCAATAATAACTTTGTGGTACCATTACTTCATTCACATTTTATTGTACGGGTTGCCATATTTTCACGTTCACACAGAGGTGGGGTGGACTTTGGCGTGGAACCAGTTGAGTTTTTTTTTTTTTTAATAAAAATTATACTTACCAAGTTTTGCTGTACTTATATCGTGCTCTTCAAGCATATGTTAATTAAATTTCATTTGTAGTAACGTGCAATAAGACCTACACTGGTATGGAGAAATACAGAATTAATTCCCTCGCGATGTTGATAGTTTCAACTATTTCGTTCTTCTGATTTTGCATTCTACCTTCGCAAAATTAATATAAAAGTCCTATTATGTATATTCCAGAAGATAATTTCCAGCAAGTTCAAGGTTCTTTCGTCTTTATTGAAAATACTTCGATACCGACAAGGTGGGTGAATAGCAATGGGCAGGGAACTGGAACAAAACTTTGTAAAGTTTTAAAAATTTATACTCCGTTTTTCCTGGTTATGAAAAATCCTAACCAGCGAAAAATGATTGTTGACCCTTATGAAATTCGATTTATCACCATTTTGCACTCGTGGTAGTGGTAGTAATACGAGTACCTACTGCCAAAAAAACGTTTTTGAATTTCTACAAACCCAACATGAAAAACTTACTAGTTGAAACTTATTCTGAACAAAGTACGCATGTAGTTATAATTGACTCTAAGCAGAGATCCAAAATTGTCGGAGTTGCAGAAAATCACATCTCCTACCTGATAATGGCGTTCACGAATGTAAAAGTACCCTTTTTCCCCCAACAAAAATAATAGTTTAGATGAAAAATCATGCCCACTAAGAATATATGGGTGAATAGGAACACGCATCTAAATGGAAAATTGGTGGAATTTTCTAATATAAAATGATTAGGGTTTTAATTTTTCAAGTCCAAATTGTTTATTTTCAATCTTTACAGCAACATTACAATGAGAAAATCACTGGTATCAGTGTTTTAAATCAACATTATTGAGATTATTCATAGAATTTTCAAAAAAAAAAAAAAAAAAGGTTGCCAAATTAATGATTTGAAAAAAAAACCGCAGAAAAACATAGTTTTTTCTACAAATATTGGAATATTTACGATTACAATTCATAGTTATTTTCATAACATTTTCATAACTGTGATGAGAAAAGTTACTATTCTGTATATCCATTTTTCTCTGTGTAGACAAGAAAATGAAGTAAATTCGCTCAAAGAGAACTTATTATAAGTTGAAGTTGTTTCCAGGCTTTGTGGATTCAATATTTTTCCTTGAATCGGCTTTACCGTTATCAAGCGAGTGATGAGTGATAATTAGAGACCGGATTCCTTGGCATTTATCACTTTTGTTCGTGAAGGGGCAGGAGGGTAATTTTTACATATGAGCGGAATAGAACCCAGGAAAAAATTTTTATTTTGCCAAAATATGCCAAAAATGGGGAAAATGCCAAAAATTACAGATTTTGCTAATTTTCACACTTTTCATTAAGCTGGGAATACACTTTGCGCAGTTTTGCATTTCGCATTTCACATTTTGCCATTTCATCTTTTTTTGCAGCTATTTCACGTTTTCACTGTTTTTAATGAAAAAGCTGTACACACTTTTCACATTTTCACCCTGCTTCATGTATTCTCCTCGTTTAAATACTTTTTTTGCCAAAATTTCCTTTTGATTTTGTCCATCTTTTTCACCCTTTTTCGTGAAAAAATCCCAACACACTTTTTGCGAAAAAGGATGAAATGGCAAAATGTGAAATGCAAAATGCAAAACAATGCAAAGTATATTCCCAGCTTTAGAAATCATATCATTGCATCACGCATAAAATCATTGATAGTGAAAAATCAGCTTATCATCTTGGCACAAGCTTAATCATGCAGGCAAGGAAGTTGGCAACTGATATTGACAGCTCTCACTCTCATACATAACTGCACAATTCATACTGTGCATCTCATTAAATCAGTCTTGTCTTTTTTCAAGTACAAAAATCTGTTAACCGATAAAAGGTTCAATTTGAAGGAAGGGAACATCGAGAAGCACCTCATCGTGCTGCATAACAATAAATTTTTCTAAAAATATTTTTTCCTTTATCTGTGAAATAGAATTTCATTACTTCTTTACTTTTTTGTTGCTTTTGAAGGGTTTTTGTTGGTTACTGCCAAATAATACCAAAAATGAAGTTTTCAATGCCAGTTTTTTCACTTTTCTGTGCCGAGGAATCCGGTCTCTAGTGATAACTAATGACAGTTGAAGTTAACCGAACGTTTTAATTTTTCAGCAACATTTTTCCTAAAATAATTTCAATTTGACTAATTCTTTCGATTCGCATTTTTTGAAGGTGATTTACCGGAAATACCTCGACATTCAAAATCTGTGGTAGCTTGTTTATAACCTCTATACGAATAGGTATCAATAAATGGGTTCTATGGTCCTTAGCTCATACTTTCGCTTACAGTAGGTATTTTTTTGCCCTACCTCAACGACTACCGGATTTCGTCGTTTCCCTTAAAAGCTTTAGTCGTGAATATACGACTTCTGCATGGAGTTTATTATGTTTATGCCTGCTTGTGTCTAGTGGGCTGTATGAGCAGTATTTCCTCTTCTGTGTAGTATAGAAGAAGCGCTTTTACTTTTGGCTCGATGTATTGTAGGGCCGCCATGGATAATGATATCGTCTACATTTTTAAAACGTTTATGCCAAGAATTATGGTTTTGAAACACGTGTTTTGTTTTTTATTACGACTCTAGGTTCACGATGGATAGTAACAAAACGTACTTTTTTGGTAGTTATACTCTTGACTGCGAAAGGCTGCATGCTATCCAGGGAAGGGGAAATTCTCCGACTGTAGTCGTTATACACTTCCATGACCCAACAGGTGTTCAAAAATATGTGTTACATTTACATGAAATGATCAATGATCGGTGTTTAAAAACAATATATTTACTGAAAGAAAATTGATTCGCTCGTGTGAAAACATTTTCTGTTCCGAAGGGTTTAAGCTCGGTCAGAATGGGTGTGCGCCTCTCGCCTGGTAAAAATTCATCGATATCAGCAGGAAATCATAGTTCTGAACTGGCAAAAAGAGTGCATTAATCAAAAAACTAGCTCATCACTTCTTCATAAATAGAACAGTCATTTTGAAAACTTTTTTTGAAAATGCACTACTAGTGCGGAACTTTCTTACAAATAGAACGAACCTTTTATCAGCCGCCAAATGCGTGGCAAAAACTGTGCCTTCAATAATCCTGTAACGACTACATACTTCGTATAAAGAAATTAGCTATGATACCTTGGGCTAAAATTTTTCATCATTGAAAATACGAAGTCGTTTTTGTTGGCTACCTATGTGTGAAGTTTCTGGGTGTTATGTATTATTCTTTCAATAAATGAATAGATGAATTGAATGCTTGCGAATAAGATTTTATTCAACTGTGGTTTTCGAATGTGAAGCTGCGACTGATGTTGTAATTGATCTTTTGCCCACCCATAATAGTGAATTAGAAAAAGAAAATAAATTATATTTCTTATGTGTTCAATGTTCATTCTCTCTTTCATTTTTTTTTTATTTTTTAATCTATACATAGGTACTCGTATAATTAATGAAAACGATATGTTCATTCGCTGAATTAGTAAATTTTTAGAATCTGGGCTCCGAGAGAAGTAATTAGGCACGCTCTGGTAGCTATGAAAATCACAATTATGATAAATTGTATGATTTCTGTGCTAATGTATCCTCTACTATTTGCGCCCATTTTTTATTTTTTAGTCTTTTTCATAAGTACATTATTCTACAGCAGCGTTACACAGATGCTAACAAAAATCAAACTCAATTTTCTACCATCACGGGTCGTTACGACAATTGCACGCTTTTTCCTCTGTTTTATTTTTCGTCTCCATTATTCTCATTGATTTGTTCTCCTCACTTTGTCTAAGGTAGGACGGTCACGACAGTGTTGCATGACACGTGATAAGTTTCTTCAGGCATTCACAATAGAAAATACTTTTAATTGGAGACTGTTGTTTCGATTGTTCATTCTTTTTTTTGCCAAAATCGTATTGTCTGTCTTTAGTCCAAAATTTGCTGAGTCTCAAAAATATCAACACTAATTTTTTATTCTAATTTGGCATCATCTAGCACTGAATCATGGTTCGAGTTCAAAAAATTTGGGTGATTTTTAGCAGGTTTTTTTTTTTTTTGTGACTGCAAGTTTTGAACTTGGTCTGGCAATATTATTTCACATTTGATTAAGTACTGTATTTTCATTTCTTCAATTGAATTAAAAAACCTGCTAAAAACAGGTACATGTGACTAAATTTGCAAATTCTGACCTGTAGGTACACGTGACTAAATTTGCATCCGTGCCTAAATTTGCAATCTTCACGTGTAGGTACACTTGTCTAAATTTAAGCGAAAGTTTACCCCCTTACTATCAAATAAGTTGAAAAAAAATTGAATTTGAAAAAATTAAAATATAAAAAAATTTGGGGGGGGGGCCTTGTTGCTGAAAAGGGCCCCACAAGTGATCTTGCACCACCTATTTCAAAACACGTGTGCGCCACTGTTTTCAAAAAAATGGGTTCCAAGTAGGTATATTTTTCTATAATAGAATTCTAGTATCAAGATTCGTTCAGTGTTGTAATACTTTTTTGCTGTATTATTTGCCTCATAGGATTAATTTTGAAGAAAGTATTTTTTACGTGTTGAGGGGTCTTTTTGCGGTTATTATTCATCCAAAACTACCGTAGGGATACCCATACATTTTTTTCAGACCATTTTCATATTGAATTTGAATGCCCGCGTCGATTTGTACCCTAAAAACGTTTATTTATTGAGTGAGTGAAGACTTCTTTACTTTTTTTTTTTTCTTTTTCGTACAGTCATTTAAAATGCTACTCTCGAACGTTCGTGAGTATACTCAAATCGCTGCAGTTGCGGGCAACAACTTCTTGAAATTACACACTGCCAAAAAAGTAGTTTCGTTGAATGGATAGTAGGAAGGGTGGACGTGGAGGAGTTTATAATTCATGTTAAGGGGGGGGGAGTTGTTCTTACTTAGTCGAACACGGTTCTTTTTTTTTTTTTATATTAATTTCCTCGCATCGTGTGTCAACAGTCTTTTTTAGAGGTAGTAGAGAGACGTTGTAAAGAGGAAATTGTGCTTCGTGATGTCGTCTCGGTATGGCATGCAAATCTTGAGCATTGTTGTCACCAGTGTTTCTGGTGCCTTTTCTCTTACTTTTTTTTCTTCTCTGTCGTGTTACTATACACAAGATGGATGTACAGCTTTTTCTTTGCTACGATTCGTTTCTCTCTCTCTCTGCGTCGAGATGCTGAACCCATCAGTGCGACACCTTTTCGTCCATGTCGAATCTTAATGGAAAACAGGAAACCAGAAAACGTGACCGATACAATTTTTGGTGAAAAATTGCGGTAGACGCTATTTTTTTGCGCAACGTGCGCTTGATGAGGAACGGATCATACAGTGTGCAATCTTCCAAAAATAAATGATTCAATGGGAAAATTGTATTGACAGAGAAAATGATTTTTCTGTGAGACATATTCACTGCAGATTTTACTTCCTGATCGTCCTTTGTAGTTTTTTTTTTTTTATGTTGGAGTAAAATATAAGAATCATGGGATCGTTGGCTTAGTTATGGTAAATTTGTAGGAAAAAACTATTTTCGATGAATCTAAATTCTGGTTGGTGCTATTTTTAGCAATCGTAGTCAAATTTTACACCTTTTTTTGAAACAGATACAAAATATTCAGTAACGGAGGTATAAGTTTGAAGTTGGATCCCCGGGCTGTAAGTTTTCTTAAACTGTTTTAGAATAGGTAGTGTTGGAGTTTTCATTTTAATCGAACTCGATTATGTTTCTTATGATTTGTGAATTTGTGTTTAAAAATAAAACCGTGGAAAAAAATGTTTGACTATTGTCCTTTTTAGAACCAACACTTTCAATTAAATTTGAGAGGTTAGACTTAGGTATACTCTGTTCGCGCTAAGAATATAAATATGCAACCCTCTACTAACTCTTTTGTAGACATTTCGGAGAGTAGTCACCGTTAAAAAGTCTGACATTATGAGATTCGAATACGGAGAACCAATCAAATTGTATAGTGATAAGAATAAAATGAACTTTGTTACCATGGAGGCAACTTTTTGCGCCTGGGAAATCATTCATGTTCCTAGCGCGAACAGAGTATAGTGACGACTGCCAAAGACAAATATAACAAATCTTGAATGGGGTTTTTCCAAGATTCTGGAAAAAGTATGTTTGTTTTGGGCAAAGTAAATTAAGATACCTTTCACTTTTCCTTTCTCTTGTCCGGCATGATTTGCGTATGATGTATATAGCCTTCAATTTTTAATACTTGGGAAATTGTTCGGAAGCTGAGTGCTGGTGCTTGGTAATAAAAATAAAGATGTTATTGATGATACTGCTCTTAATGGCAGATATCTGATGATGATGATGATGATGATGATGATTTGCTTGGAGAATTTTTACGTTTTTTGTTCGTGCCCCGAATAATGTTAAGTGCAGCGTCGGTAAATGACTTGTGGAGTTTGCTTCATGCATTTCTACAGTGTTTACCTGTGTATCTGTTTACTGTAAATACATACATAATTAATTTTAAAATATTTAATACCCCACCATATCGACGTCAGAATTTTTACACTTATTTTTATGTTCCATGCATACACGAGTATGTGTGTACCACACGTGTAACGGTAAAGTGGCTCCCTCGGTGTGCACATACACAATTTGCCGTCTTGAATACAGAATCGTAGGTTTCCTGCTGTACGTTTAAGCCAATTAATAATTATTTATTGGTGGTGGTGATGCGGTTCTAATGAAAATACTGAATATGCTCGTATACCCTACTGTTCAGACTTGAGACTGCGTGTCTATGTGATATACCAATGAAGAACCTCAGAATATATAGAACCAAATTACCTCATCTTCGTTAGGGAAGGGTTAGGCAAAAAAAGTCATTTTTGAAGAAGTCTTTCATTTTAGGAATTAACTACTGTTAGACACCTGAATTTGGTTTCATTTGAAAGAAAAAATCCTCCTCTATCTGATAAGATATGGTAGGAGGTTATTCCTCTTGGGGTTTTCTCCTCCAAAAATCCAAAATTCCACACCTTCTTTTGTTAAACTCTCATGAAAATCCTCAGCAAATGGACTATAGGTATTGGGGCAAAATGAACCATATCTGGAATTTTCAATTTTCACCATAGATTGAACTTTTTTTTTTTTTCGGAATTCAAAAGTGTTGTTTCTGGTGTTCGGTAGAAAATCAACTGTATAAAAAATAACTGGGTCTTGAGTTTTAGCGTGGGGAAAGGTATAGGAGAAAAATACCCGAGATAAATGGGCGGTTGGAGAAACAAAGAGTTATAGAGTTTCCATTCATGTAAATTTTAAAGTTGGTACTTATACTTACCTATAAAATACCATCTATTGATATATCTTACGGACAACCGAGGAAGATTTGTAACTCTATACTATTTCGGCTGAAAGAGATTTAAGATTAATGTGTTGAAGAAAAAAAACATCATAATTAACTATAGTAGAAGGACTGACAGACTTCTTGGAGTCAAATTTTCGCTCAAATTGTGTGTGAGTAAATGTTGTATGGTGGCGTGAACGGTATGATAAGCGAAAAAGAAACAAACATTGAATTTTCGGTTTCCCAAAGATCTCACTTTTTTCGCTTTTTTTATTTTATACTTTGCACAATCAACTTATCAACTTAGCGTTTACGCTCGTGAGGGGATTTCTGAAAAAAAAAAAAAAAAAAAAAAAAGTGTAACTCTGTCGCTGAGGGAAAATTTAAAAGTAATTCAATAAAATTGGGGGCGACGTGCTCGTGAGATAAAAAAAGATCTGTCGATTGTTTGGAGAACGTTTTTTTTATTGCCCGTCTTCTTTTGTGAAGACTTGATTGGGATGAGGTGGAGGGTGGCTGTTATGAATCGAGCTTTATTGAGAACGCGCCGGTTCTGCCTATCTGTGAAAATCCTCGTGGATATTTTGCTGCTCTACGGGGAATTGGAAAGTAGTTCTTCGATTTTTCCCTCCCGGCAGTTGCGCTTCTTCACCCTCTTTTCTCGGACTGTCACCTTCGTCCAGACTTACAACTTCATTTTCCAGCGTTGCGAGAGTGAGGAGAAAAAAATATTGAAGATTGACGAATAGAAGTTAGTCAAGGCCGACCGACACATTTATTATCGGTTTGGCAGAGCGAAAAAAAAAAAATATACATTTCCTTCGTTCGAGTTATTTTGATCATTTCGAAAAACTGATTGCAGTATCCGTTTAGTCATTGTACTATGTTGACGAGGTATTTGATAATATATCTTTTGCGGATGCTGTGAAACTTAATAGTTTGGTGTTTTCATGTGGTTGCTTTCATTATAATGATGGGAGAAGGCGAACAATAATATTTTAAGAGGAAAATACCCGTTTGATGCATGTACTCGTACTTATTCTGCAGTTAGTTGACCAAGATATAGAAATCGAAAAGGAAAACAGATAAACAATCAATTTGACGAGCTGATACCAAAAACAGCGAATCTTCTCTGCATAGTTTTTTCGAGGAGAAAATTACTAAAAATCTTTGACCAAAATGTGTGTTTATGTTTCGCACAAAGGCCTGTAAGAGTAAGCCATAACTAGAAAAGAATATTGGCTGCAGGATGGTGGTATAGTTATTCACTTCTGACAAAATGATTCCATTTCACATTGGTAACTCGAAAAGCTTGTAAAAAATCATAGCCTCTATACCTCCTTTTTGCGATGACTATACTGGTATTAAAATAGCCAAGTAGCAATATCGTCTCATCCATATGTAGGAATTATTTAAAATTTTTGTCTGAAGAGCGTCTCTGTGTATCTAGTTTTCACTATGAAAAACGCTTTATAACTACAGTATTCAATGGATCGCAAAAAGTTTACAAAGTCACTATGAAAAACGCTTTATAACTACAGTATTCAATGGATCGCAAAAAGTTTACAAAGTCACTATGAAAAACGCTTTATAACTACAGTATTCAATGGATCGCAAAAAGTTTACAAAGTACCTACCTACCCTCGTTGCGAACTCCGTATCGAATGCTGTAAAACCCTAATTTTGATTTATTTTTATTTGAAACAACGATTGAAAATACGAATAATTCCTTACATCCTACTATTTATTTGTATTTTTTGTCTGTAATGCGAAAATTTGTTTCTGCGTTGCGCATTTTGTAACCGAATTTTTTCACTTTTTCAGGAGCCACGAAGGAAATTGGTACCGCTTTAACCAGAATTTGTTTGCGTCATAGAGCTGTAGAGGCGAAAATGAAAACTTTCACCAGGTACATAACTTTCCTTGCTCTTTTGAAAGATGGCCCTTACTCAAGTTTTAAAGAAGAGGAATAAAATGACATTGGAGGGTTGTGCCCAAGACATTGCACTGGCGAAAACAGTTGGGGTTATAGATTTGCCGAACTCGTCGATAAGTTTGAGATATTCGGAATCTCCCTCGTTTTGGGGTTGGACTTCTACTCGAGCGGGCCACCCGACAAATGGACCATTTTATCGTAAAATTTAGCTCCGCGTAATGAGTCATAATAGTGTGTGAGTACGTGTAGCTCACGACATCCCTTTTCTCGACTCGAAATTCGTTCCAACTTTTCTGTTCCCCATTGCAGCTTGGAAAAGATGTGGCCCATAAAAATCATCGAAGAGTCGGGGATGGACGTCGAAGATAAATCATGAATGAAAATAAAGGGGTCGTATCAGTCGTTTCCAGTTACCCTTCTTCAGTATTAACACACATTTTACGACTTTTTTCTTTCTTTTTTTTTTTTCATTTTGTGCTTTTCAATTTTCTTTTCACAAAACTGGATGAAGAGAAGGATGATGACGAGCTTATTAAGATGAGGTGTACTTAAAGTCTTCTGCATCTGCGACCGGATTTTGGTTGCATAATTACGATGGGTCTCGCTCTTTGCTTTTTCGTTTCAAAATGGAGTCACTGCTGTTCTTTTTCAAGTTATCACGAATAATACAAAATCGTATTATGAGTAGGTATGTGGGCTGTATGGGTACTTCGCACCCGTTTCTTTTCTCCACTTTCCATATTTCAGGTCTGATTATGGAAATCTTACTTCAGTTTAGCACGAAGTATTGTACCTATATGTTGTTCCAAATGAAGTGCTTTCTCAATATGGAATGTCCATAAGAAACATTTTTTTCATCCAATTTGTAACGTCGATTATTACAGCATTCCTTCACTATATCTTGATGATTGGTGTTGTCGAGTAAAGTTTGTTGAGGTCTTGGTTGAACATATGGTGGTACACGACGTTCAACATTGCTTCCATTCATAAACACAGTTGTTAAATGAGTGTTATTTCAAAACTTCCGATGAACGAGCGATTGAAACAAAGTATATAATCTTCGGTCTATTCTATATGTATTTATTGATAGCTACGTATAGGACTTAGTCTATTCCTCTTGTACCGAAGCTACCATCATTCTCGCTAATAAATAAGTTTTGAGTTCAAGAAGTTTATAATGACCAAAATTTGATGGTATTTTAATGCGTATTGCCAGTCCATATTTGATAAATGATCCGATCGGAGTATATTTACTGTAGTATAACCTTGTAATTCTCTACCTTTCACAATAATGGTTGAATTGTTAAAATGCATCCCCATTCAGTATTCCCTACACCCTGGTAACGGAGGGAGTTGAATCATTATAAAATGTAAGAATCCTTATACCTAAGCTCTTCTTTTCGTTTAATCGAATGAAATCATGGTAGTTTGTGAACAGAAATTAAAGTTATCATGCGACAAAATTTTTCTTTACCTGCGAATATTATGAAATTTTCTTGATGCCATGGTAAAATTTTTAACGACATGACGGTCGTAAATGTTGCTTTCAAAAAGTAAAAGCGTGCGATTTTTTTTTACTTTGTGTTGTTGTTTCTGTAAGTACAATTCTCCCCAATTTCTTCCTTTGAATAATTGAATAATCTAATCTGCTTCAATAATGACCGTGAATTTGTATGAATCTGATACTTGTATGTAGGTATTTTGAAATCATGAATATGGGGTATTATTAATGTTGGTTTGGAAAACGATCAGATTCTACTGTTCTTTCATTTACGTATGGCAACCAGAATTTCAGTGTTTCGTTAAAATGACCAAATTCATTCTGTTGAAAATTATAAATTTTTTTCCTCCTTTCGTTTTAATGTTTTATTTTGGGACTTTGCTTGACCATAATTTACATAAATGTTCATTATTATAGAAGTTTTATTCACCCTCATTGAATTATCCGCAATAATTAATCAGAATTTTCCCATTTCCTGAGTAATAAGTATAAAAACACTATTATGTATTGACTCAAAGGTCTATAAATATTGAATTTCGTGTTGTACTCGTATGTACTCGTACTTACAATATCCAATTTCCGAAATAAAAGCACCAAATTTCCCTTGCTATTTTATGCGTCTAGAAACTTGATTTCTCATTGATATCTAGGCTGTCTTATTTTTAATATGAGGAAACCATTCAAAAATTTAATAAAACCCTTGAAAATTTTACTAAAAATTGCTGGAATCAATAATACTTGACAGCTCTTAGTCAATTTCCACATCGCTTTGATACCCTGCTTCAGATCAATGCAGTACAGCTATCTCTCCTCCAATTCGTTTTATCGTGTTTGGCTTTGCGAATTATCAGTTTGTAGGTTTTAGACTTAGATTTGGCTATATATGCTTGAGTCTGTCCGTCTAAATAGTGGTAGCTGTTGAAATTAATGCTCTCGTGATAATTTTTTTCAGTGTGAAATTGCATTGCCCTCGCGTAAGAATCTTCTTTTTTGGCTTCGTTCACGCTGATTTGTATGTATTTCCATCTTGGTTTTGATCAGCAGAGTAAAATGTTCCAAAATAATATGCAATGAAACAATATATCAGCTTTAATTGTCTTCTGTAATATTAACAATGATGGTATATTTATGGTTTTCGCCTTTTTACACACTTCCTCGGTGTAATCAAAGTTTTTCTTTTATTTATTTTTTTTTTTGCTGACGACTCGAATTTTTTCAGATTTTTGTTTATTTTCTCATTCGAATTCATCTTCTTGATTTGTTTTGATTCAATGATAGCCTGCGCTTTGTTTCCAAAATAGAAAGAAGATGAAAAAAAAAAAAGCTTAATGACTTGACATTTGTTTTGAGTAGTGCGCTCCAACGTCGTAAGTCGTTTCAAATAAGATTCTTTCTTATATTCTCGGTCGTTTTTCTTCGTTTTGTCTTATCGTAGTCCCTTGGTGCCTTTTCCACTAAATCTCCAGTTCATTCTGTATGTACTCGAAAATCGAAATGTCGAGTTGCACCTGTGCACATTCATGTTTCATACAGGTGTATCGTGTTTCTGAAAAGAAGAAAAATGAAGGTCTGTGTGTATCGGCCTTTATGTCGACCTAAAACTTGATTTCACATGGTTAGGGGAGTGAAAAAAATGAATGTGTTAGGTTTTTCTGGTCGGAGGTTTCAGAACTGGCTTAGTACATGCACCTACATACCTACGTGAGGCGTTCAAAGTAAAATTTGTCAAGTTCCACATTCTTAATTGCATTTTCATTTCTATCCACCTATCTAAACATAGTCCACGCAGTAGTTTCAAGTTTGTCTCATTTTAAACGCTTGAATCGATTGTCGTCATCGAGTCAATTCTTTCACCTGCATTTTTACTTACAGCTACTTTTGTAATAATTTATATAAGTTTTTAATGTATGATGTCGAGTAGTACTGCGATTACAGTTGAATGCAGAAAATGTTTTAGACGCATCACCTTTTTTCCTTCGAACAAGTTCCTACAAAATAATGAGAATGGCTTTATTCGTTGAAATAAAAAAAAAAAAAAAAAGCTTCACTTTTTGGAGAGAAAGTACGAGTAGTAAGTTTCGAATAATTGTGTAGAGATTCAGGATTTTTTATTTACATACTTAATTCATTTTCATCAACTTTTTCACATTGAAAGCGACACTCGCATTTATTCTGAGTTCTTGTCTGAAGAAATATACACACGTATCATAATTATTAAGAAATTAATGCGTCCTAATTTTTTTATATGGTCAATACAAATTAAAAATATGCAAAGAGTAACCCAACCATAGTCCATAAGTTCCAAAAGTGATTTGTTTCCCGTTGAAATATAAGTATTAGTTACTCGCATATTCATAATGCACATACCTATTAATTTTTTTTTTATGTTTTTTTTTTTTTTTCAAACCACCTACTTAGGTTTCCTCAGTTTCATAGTTTCGTATTATAATAAATTTTAGTCTATTCTTTTTTGGAAATTTATTTGTGGTCTCACTAGTAGAAATTTCAAGTAGATTTCGACGAATAAAAATTTATTTTTAAATATCTAGTCATCAAACTACTTATTATGTAACAAATAGGTATTTGTTCATTTATTTATTTCATTTTATGCCTCCTCCCCGAGAAAAACTGACTGATAAATTTTTTGAATAATTTTATTGTGAAAAGAGAAAATGATGCTTTCGTTTACTCTGCTACGATGTCATTTATCCCTCAAATCTATGATTTCAGATTTTTGTTGTAATATTTTAGAAAGATCAATGTTGAAAAAGGTAGTGTCTGTGTACGAGAATGTTTAATCTCTATTTTGATCTGTTACAATCTGATGGAAGCCATGTTTAGTCTTTAACTGTATCGAGTTTTGCATAAAATTGACTCATTGCGAGCTTTCCAAATTACAGTTGAGGAGTTTAGCCGCAAAACGCAACAAACGCCATTTTCATAGTTAGTCATTCCAACCTCCGCAAATGACTATCAGAGGAAAGCGAAGTATCACTGTGATGAAATAGTAATTCGGTCAACTCTAAGGAAAAGATCGAATCATTATATGCATTAAAATGGAGCAACTTCTATTATGGACAGGTTTTTGGTGATTTTGTAGCATTTTTTCAATGGCGTTTGTTGCGTTTTGCGGCAAAACTCCTCAATTTTGTCGGCGTTTCTTGCTTTTTTTCCCTTTTTTTTTTCTTCCTTCATTTTCCTCGAATATTTTGAAAACATGAAAATTTTATATTTCAGGTATGCATAATAATATGTACAATTTTGTTACCGTTTTAAAATGTGTGGGGAACAGAAACGACCAAGTACTGTTTCATAAAATTTATTAAAATCAAATTGGACAGTCCGTGAGTCCTATTGATTGTTTGTTTTTCTTTTTATTCTCATTTCAGTGCAATAATGGATTGTTTAGTTGCTCCGTTACAAGAAAAATTGGAAGATTGGAAAAAGACTGTCGTAAATCTGGATAAAGATCATGCCAAAGGTGAGTGAATTCTGTTTTTCAACTGCTTCGCTGATTGTATATCAAGTTCCAAGATTTATATGGTTGAAAATTTTAATGGTTGCTTTAACCTTGACGTGTAATCTTTACTCATAAGAGGGGGGGGGGAGAAACGTGAAAATTACAAACGTCGGTGGGCTCCTGATATAGATCAACTCCATAATAATTATTTGACGTATTTATTGAGATTGAGTTGGAGATTTTTTTTTTATTCCAATCCAATCCTTAAAGTACGAGTAATAATTTGTGAAACTGCGAAGAAAAAGCTACATTGACGCTCGGTACACGAACGAAGATTATAAATTTTTTTCCTCCAACTTGAGGTCGTGAAATTTCTTATCGGATTTACCAGAAAAAAAAAAAAAAAAAAAAACTTTCGAGACTGACAATATTCATTTTTTGCGGTTATCGCACATTTCACGATGACAGCAGAAATATGAGGCAACAGTTGCGGTCGTTATGTCGCTTAAAAAGACGTAAACATTAAAGACAGCAACCTGGAGTAGGTACCTACCTTCTGCAATTAATATCAGTTGATATATCGGTTCGTTTTTTTCACTGAAAAATCGGTGGAAAATGTGACGTAGATATTGAAGATTGACCTAGATTTTAGTTCATTTTGAGTCATCGTTGACATTCTTGATTCTTCTTGCACTTCTTATTGCGATCTGAGTGTCATAAATATTCATTTTTTTTTTCACCGAGAAACAATTGCAACTTTTCTCTTCTAATAATAATATGTATTTCACAATCATCCTTGAGGCTCTTCGCTTTATATTTTTCTTTGTGTGGACTGTCGAGCTGCAAATGAATTTTCATCAAGCCACGCTTCGTTTTATTTTCGAATTTCAATTTGGGTATTGTCGGCTTAACGGAATTGTTCGCCTTCATCTTTTGAACTACGAGTCTATGATGTATTTTTCTTCGTTGAAAATTTTTCTTGAAAATAAAGTCAGTTTTCTATCCAATTTCCATCAGAATTTGATTTGGAGAATCATCTTTCGTTTATAGCCTTTAAGACATAACGTCATGAGAAAGTTACAGACTACTTTTAATGAAAATGGTTCATCAGATTTTTTGGGTGGGGGGACTGATAAATCCGGTTCTATTTGTTTATAGTCGGTCAGTTAATTATTGTGAAAATTAAATTTACCTACTATAGGTACTTGGAACTACCTACCAAAAAGTAAGCACATATATAGAAATTGAAACAAAAATAATGAGCGAGCGTGTGCGTGTGTGTGTTTTCATGAAACAGGCAAAAATCAAATTATGTGCGAAGTAAATGGAAGAAATCTATAGGTGGTCACGAGTGAGAGCGTGGATTGTAATTTTTTTATGATTCGTGCATTTAGTGTTGAATTGTTCCTAACGACCCTGACCTATAAACAATTTAGTTCTTTGCTACGCTTTTACCATAAGTAGCCGTTTTATGGTATTAAAAAAATGGTCAACTTATTCTGCAACAGCAATGTCACTATTGAACAGGCTACGTAAATTTCTTATTTTAGTAGTTCTCCGGAATAAAATTTATCCCTCTCCATGTGGAACGTGTTTCATTGCGAGACTATTGAATTAGAAGCTTGTATATAAAAATGTTTCTGCATTTTATTAGAATTAGGTACTGCCGTGTATTTGTATGTAAAGTTTCTTAACTGATTCGACAATTTTCAGACCGTATTTTATAGATATACAAAGTCAGAGGTTTTGCAAAAAAAGTTTTTCGTGGAGAACAATTTGTTACTACGTAATATTTCTCCTCTAGAATACCATAGATATCTCATTTGATGTGAATTATCCTTATGTAATCGAGTCCAATTATTGCGGCTCAGCTGCTATTAATTGAGAGGAAAATACATCATTACAGATCGTGTATAAACGAATGTTATAGAAAATTCATTTTTCCGTTATTCGTGAAAGTACCTCTATCTCTTTTTTCCGCAGCTTTCTTTTCGTTTCTTTCCTTTTTACGGAATTCTCGCTATTTTTAGCAGGTTTTCCCTTTAAAACCTGTTTATTTTGGACGTGATTTAACACTGGAAAAACCAGGTTTTACTCGATTACTCAAAGGGCCAGGTGGTGTCATATTTGACTCAACAGTAAAAGAACCTCAAAGGACCGGAGAATGTCATATATGACACCACCTAGTCCTTTGAGGAATGGCGCATCCACATTCAAATGGTGTCGTATACGACACCACCTGGTCTTTCTAGTGTTATCGCCTTATGAAAAAACAAAAATATATTTCCTGCTGAAGAAAAACGTCGGCTTTGAAATTTTTTGTCA
The DNA here is from genome assembly GCA_038050395.1 of Parthenolecanium corni. Classification (NCBI taxonomy): domain Eukaryota; kingdom Metazoa; phylum Arthropoda; class Insecta; order Hemiptera; family Coccidae; genus Parthenolecanium; species Parthenolecanium corni. Next base: position 2,306,012 of record JBBCAQ010000038.1, on the reverse strand, counting down.
GTTGAACGCAAAGAGAGTGATCTATTTGTGTGTTGTTTTTTTTTCACCTCTGCGGTATTTCTCTCCTCAGCTTCAGTCAATTGAGTGTGAAAATTGACCAAATAAAATCGCACCAACGAATTGCAATTTCAAGCCGTGAATGATTTAATTGAAGAAAATATAAACCTAGAAAGGTCAGGTCTAGCTGAAGGACGTAAATTCTATTATAAAGACATCGCGAAAACCCCTTCCCTCGTCCCTGCCTACTTCAATGAATATGCTGATAGAATGTAAACAATTTGAGGTCCCTACGTTATTGATCGGCGAATTATACATGATTGGATTATTCTTAGTATACCTAAAGGTTGAAAAATCAAAAATTAGGGCAGGCTAATTTACGAATTACGCAATTCCAGTGTCTAACCTGGTTGTTTTTTTCTGCCAAGGATTTGTTTGAAACGACGTAACGTTGTCAAGGAAACATTCAGTGCAGGAATTTCACCTAATTTTTATAGAAATTGTTTCAAAAACCCCATAAGGTACTTAATTTGAAAGCTTTAGTTTTTAATTTCCTTCATCTTGTACAAATAGTTTGCTGAATAAAAAAATTGAAAATGATTTTTATTAGACAATCCAATCCATAAAGCCATCATTTGAATTTTATCAAAATCTGTCAGGCTTTAATTTGGACTTTTCGCGTCTCCATTTTCTAGGAAACGTGTTTTGAAAATAGATACAATTGATTAATTGGAAAAACTGATCATTGGATTTCGTGGAATTCACATGGAAATACTGTTCGCAGTCGTTAAATTAGATAAGCTTTCTTTTGCGTAGTGCTGAATAATAGTAACGATTAATTTGAATACAATGTACCTCATATTATGTTCTTCATTTTTCCTCGGTGAAGTTCGAAGTCCGAATTGAGTGAATATAGTTAGTTGGGAAAAATTCAAAGAAATTAATTTATTAGTATAGCCTGAACTTATATTTTTTTTCCCGTTTTCCACGCGCATCTTTATATTTCAATGCAATGCGACTTCATAGTTTTATTTAGACTGATTTCGAGTCGAGCAACTTAATTTCAATTCAAAGTCAAACCTCAATATTTTGAACTTGATGGCAGAAAAAATGTCTAAATCAAATAATGGTCCTTGCTTTTTTTTTTTTTCGTAACTTATTTATTTCCACTAAAAATAACATCTATAGTAGGTTTATTTCAATATTGCAGAAAACGGATTGTTGTGGGGCACTGAGGAGAGGAACAGATACCTATTTGTTCGCCTTCAACATCAACAAAGGGCTTTGCTTCCAATTTATTTTATTTTTTTCTCTTAATTTTATTCTATCGCTTTGTTGAAAAATGAAAAATAATACAACTGTGGAATACAGAGCGATGCGTTGTATTGTTGATAAATGTTAATTTCATGTTCTTGTTTTTTACAATCTTGAAATGAACAGATTGTAATACATTTTTTAGTACCTATAGTTTATTGCTGATATCATGATATTGGAAAAAGATAGTGAGATTTGGTAAATAATTGTCATCTGTAGACATTTTTGTGGAAATGAAACTTGCAGGAAGTACTAAAGAAAAATATTGTAGTCAGAATCCCGTCCTTCATGGTTCTCAGATACTGCAATGATTTTATTTTTGTGAAGGATGCAAAAAACTTGGGGCGAAGAAGTAGACGAATTATCTCTTCATTTTATATAGAGGTACTGTTATTGTAAACTTTTTGCTATCATCTATCTCGTACAGAGATATCGTCTATGTTGAATGCATTCTACAAATTCGTCATAGTTGGGATCGAGATTTCATAGACCTAAGCGGACTCGTAATAATTAGGGAAAATGGTGGAAAAGAAAGAAAAGGAAAATCACTTTCGAACGATTTTATACTTTCGCTTATCATCTATGAAACACCATTCAGTTAGTTGAAATAATTGAAATAATCTACTCTTAATACCGTTTACTATTTTATTATAATAGTGGTGTTCGAGTACTGTATACACAATACGATTGGTCCATATTGTAAATAATGATTGTAATTTAGTCGTGAAGTATCGATTTTTCTATTTAATAATCAAAGCCTATTACATGAGGTTTTCTTTTTCTTTTTTCTTTTTTCTTTTTGTAATGCGATACTTTTTACCGCAGCGACGTAACTTCTTTTCTTTGCCTATTTCTTATGCAATATAATGTATTTCATCGCCTGATGACAGCATTTATGTAATTTTCCTTTTTTCTAACTTCATTTGAAAATTAACGCAGACATGAACTTTAAAAAATTGTTGACTCGCAGAAACTGTAGTGCCGATTTTCAGTCTCGCCAGTGCTCGCCGAACAAATTCATGATAATTTATGCGTTCTGAAAAATGAAAATAAAATGAGAAATTATGAAAAGGGCTTTGATAAGTTGATATTTATACCTTGCTCCCTAGAGAACTATAAACCTTTGTGATCATTTGGAAACTAACAACATTGAAAAATATTTTTTTTAATTAGCCACTTGCCAACAGCTGAAAACAAAATTAGTAGCGATTATTTTAGTAGATTTAGATTCTTACTTAATTAGGAAATTAGTTACATCGGGTTCCAATGTCTTTCATTTTTAGATAATTGTTTTCGTGTCTCATGGCCTAACTGCGTAATGTTGAAAGGAAAGCATCAAATACTAATCGAATACATTGGATAAGCTCGGTTGTAAATAGAACAATGCATTATATCAGCATGATACTGGAGAACTCCCCGTCCCTTCGAAGTAGTTTTATAAAACTCATCAACTCCTGACTATAGCGTATTTAGATTTTTGATGTGTGACCCATCTTTATTTTCACGACAGTGATTAATTTGTGGAGTTTGAAGTCGATTGTTCGTAAAAATTGGTATTTTGATGGTACTGGCAATTTCAGTGTCCTAGTACTGACACAGATTTGAAGCTACTGTGCATGTTTCTGTCTTCTCATTTGAAATCTTTAAAAATTCTTCGAGTTGGCAGATGACTTTTTCACGCTTCACCAATCACTATAACTTGCCATCTGAGTTACTTAATTCAATGTCATTTAAAAAATTTAATGAAATCGCAACGTCGAGGATATCGAATCACTTTCCAAGTGGTGGGGAACTTCTTATTGGTTATCGCTTTTCTCTATAAGCACATAGTTTATAAAATCAGTAGCGTTGACATTCAACCAACCATGGAGGCTACCGAAAAGGATGGTGTCGAGAAGAAGAAGAAACGAAAGTGAGGCCGACAGAGAAACGAAGGGATGAAGGATTGAATGAAATTATCCATACCGTGTGGGTCAAGTTAGAAAGACTAGGCTGTTCAAAGACAAAAATTATAGTCAAGTCACTACATTTACTGTCGAGCATTAACATAATTCTACCCGCACCACGTGCCTAGATTGTATGTCCCGTGTTGACTCCTCCGTTATCTGTTATTAAATTCACGTTCCATATGTGTTTTATTTTTACAGTTTTTTTTAAATATTTTTTTAAAACACTTCTCCATATGCCTCCCCCTGCGCAAAGGGCACGACTGGGGAACGCAGATGCGCCAGCAGAACCACTTCCTATTTTGTCTGGCATCCGGTTCTTTGTTCTTGGAAAACTTTTTATATGCAGCACCCCCTCTACCCTCCCGTCTTAGTTATGTCAGTGGTATTTGATTGTAAACAAATACACTGCGACCACGCCATTTGATGAATAACCTGTCGGTGAAAAGGTATATATATATACGTTTCCAGATTTTTTATTCGCTTTTTCATGTATAGAGGAACCTGTGTGCTCGGTAAGCGTAGGTTTGATTCCAATTTTTGTCACCATCCCCATTGTCGGACGTGTTGTATAACTTCTAAACAATAACGTTCTCTCCATTGTTGATTTGTGTGTCCGAATAGCGAATAACATTGCATGGGGGAAAATGCTTTTCCATTATGAATGCACTCGATATTTAACTCTTTGTAAATTACTCGGAGGTCATTGCATTTTGAGGTGAGAAGTTGGAGAATCTGAATTCGAGGCATGAAAATTTAAATGATGCGCTGATCTGTCGAAAAAGGCATGTTCTTGGAGAGTGACATATTATACATATTACCGTTCAAATTGAAGGATCAATGATCTTGAAAAATGACCATAGGTAGTTCAATACGTTTTCTATGATTTTTCTACACGAAGAATGAACAAATTATGACGAACATGATGATTGAGCTGAACCGAAATGAAGCTTGCTTGAGACATCATTTTGGAAGAGCTAAAGAATATTTTCAGCCAGTGTAACCAAACTTGGTCCTTCGCTGATACTATACATTTATGTATGGGTATACTGTACCTGTCTTTGAAAAAATTGTTAACACATGGACTGTATGGTCGTTTTGTGAAAACATAATATAGAAATTTTCATGTTCTTTTTTAAAAGTAATTAACGATTCAATTCGTTCAGATATATTTTCTTAGTCTTATATTATTAATCCCATAAATCGTTCTTATTTCTTCTTCTTATCTTTGTAGCTTTGATTTGAGATTCACGAGTAATATTCACCTTCAATATTGCTCCAAAGTTGTCATTGTTTCTTGCGTTATTTTACTGAATTTATTCACGTAAACGTTTGAAAATTTCTCATTAGCTACATAAATTCATCGTTTTATCTGTGCTACTTTCAAACGTGGAGGAAAACCGAATTTGAACTTTACAACTGGAATGCGACGCAACTTTTTAAACAGAAACACTAACGCAAGAAAAGTAGAATTTCTTATTCGGGTCAATAATTTTGGAAAAATTCGACGAACTTCTCGAGCTCATACATAATTATTATAGTAGTAACGTGGGCTTCTGCTAAAGGGGAACTTAAGCCGGGAATACACTTTGCGCTATTTCGCATTTCGCATTTCACATTTCGCCATTTCATCTTTTTTCGCAGCTATTTCACGTTTTCACTGTTTTTCATGAAAAAGCTGTACACACTTTTCACATTTTCACCCTGCTTCATGTATTCTCCTTGTTTAAATACTTTTTTCGCCGAAATTTTCTTTTGATTTCGTCCAAAAACCGCTCAAGGCGAAAAACATGACGAAATGTGAAAAAATATTTTTCATCCTTTTTCGTGAAAAAATTTTTCGCGAAAAAATGCCAACACACTTTTCACGAAAAAGGATGAAATGACGAAATGTGAAATGCGAAATGCGAAATAGCGCAAAGTGTATTCCCGGCTTTACAATGGTGTGCGTTTTGCGAAGTGCGCAATTTTGTATCCACGAAACACATTCTGACAACCCACGGATCATTTTGCCTGTCTAAAGCTGATTGGTTCCTGTAAAGTTTATAAGTCGATGAACTGTTTTTGGAGGGAGCTAAAAATTCTATTACTATACCTACTTTTTTTTTCCTTTCCTTTCCTTTTTTTATTTTTTAATTCAACCTTATTGTCTCTAGACTGTAAGGGAAATGTACCTTTAGCTTTTCTACTTTTCTCCCATTTGCTTTTTTTCATATTTGCCCTTTTGTGTTGTTAAAATTAGACTCCGTGTCGCTGCCTGCTAAATGTCGAAGTGATGGACTATGATTCGACTCCATTGAAAAAAGTTATACTTTTCCGTTATAATTCGACTAAAATTTCACTGGTGGGATCAGAAAGAATAAACAAAATGTTATTGCACTTCCTTTTTTCCTTTCCTAAGGTGATATACTATCTTTTACTCCTTTAATTGGAAACATCAATGATGATTAAAAATGATTTGTAGGCTACAATTATTATACGAGTAGAAAGAAATTTATACTCTTTTAAAATATGATACTTTCTGGTACAATAAGTATTTCATAATAATAATGTGTCAGCTAATTCAATATAGTGTTAAAGTTTAGCAGTAATTAATCAGATTATTACAGAATTATTTACGTCATTTAAAGAGACTCGATCATGATAGATCACATTTTGAATTTTTTGCTAGGTACCTATTTCAAGTTTCAACTATATGCGTTTTTGCTCCATAATTTTAACCGAGCCAGTTTGAAATGGATTGTATTTTGATAATGTCAAAATCGCCCTACTGGGACTGAAAAATTTTTAATGAAAATTTCAAGAATTTGAAAATTTTCATGTGCGACTGTGCGTTAGATATCTGGTTTAAAATTGAGCTTTCTGGATTAGAACAATGCTATGTAGCTCTTCATGGCTGCATTTCTGAAATACTGACACTGTGTTTGGGTTGCCAAATATGTCACAGTAGCTTAACATTAATTTACAGCCTGACTCTACTGTATTTCTTTTAGTTTTTGAGATGTTTAATTCTTTTTCTCTCCATCTGCTTGCTGTTTCTTTTTTGTTGGTAATTAACCTCAGTTGACCTTTGCTATTTTGACCTTGGAACAACTTCTCCAATATGCAACGTCGCACCCTCCATCGGTCTTTTAATTGAAAGTGATTATTTGTTCGATTAGTTGTGAATTTATTGATTTATTCATTCGACATGAAGACGTTTGCAATTTTGTGTCGTATTTATACATTTCAATAAAGAATATGCAATTTCTTACCCATATATCATTTTACGAGTATTAATGAAAGAAACAGTTCTTTCTGCAGCGTGCGTCCATATTTTCACCGAAAAGTATTGATATTGTGAGGACCTTTGTTTCGTATTGCTCTTTCTAGATGAAATTTATGACTGTCGAATTTTTTGCCCGTTTTTGTTGAAAAAAACTCGTTCTTATAATGTTGGCTAATTTTCTGAATGGTTGTCTTAATAGGACGCTAATAAATATTCAACTATCGATAATTCGAATAAAATGTAAACGTTTTCACAAAGCTTTTATTTCAAAAAATGGTGTGCAGCGTTAATTATGCAAACAGAAGAAAGGAGCAGGCACAAGTTGAATGGAAGTTTATGTAAATTTTTTTTTAGAAAGAACTTTTCTCTGATTGATTTCACAGCACTTTAGTTTTTTGTCAACATACATTTTCTCAATTGCTCTTTTTTTTTGTTGTTGTCCTCGTGAAGCACTGCTCGTACTTCATTGTATTTGTCATAAGTGTCTCAATGCGGTGAAGTGCCTGTGTGTTATTTTTTATTTTTGTCAAATGATCTTCTATTGTACTTCTGGAAAAACACATCTTCATAAATTGTGCCTAATAACTTGTGATATTGGACGACTTCTGCGAAATACCCTGATTTTGTTAATGTTTTTTATTTCTCATTTTCTAAGGCTTTTTATTATGACAAGAAGGGGGAAAAAATGAATACTGGCAAGAAATTAGCGGCGAAGAAACGTGTGCATGCGGATTAATAATAAATGAAGCTCAGAAAAATCCCTTTTTCCCGTACGTTGCTTCCTCTTTATTTTCCTTCTAGTGTATGTAAATAACCCTTTTAACTGTTCAAGTGCACTTTTTTCTTTACTGCACTACTAAATGTCTTTGTGTGTGCTGAAGTAGAATGCAGACACAGTTCGTCAACCTCAGACCGTGGTAAAATGCTGCAATTTATCAGCAATCCAGGATACTTTTTTTTTTTTTTTTTTTTTTTTGAGTTGAAAAATTTATAGGACTTTTTTTCTTCAAACGTTTTATTTATTATTTACTTTTTTTTTCTGTTTCAACTTGTGCAGAAAGTGTACTTCCTTCTTATAATTAAGTTTTACCTCATATTTTCACAATTCGTTCTGCCCCAGTTTCCAATCAAACATGAATGGAGTTTTGTGTTCGAATTTGTGGAGCTGTTTGCGCTGGTGTCAAACTTTATGAAAGAAATGAGGGAAAAAGAAAAATTTTGATTTTGAAGTTATTTGAAATTGATGGTTTTTTGTTTTGCTTTTGAACAGGAAAAGCTAATACCTTCCTGCTACTCGCAATTTTTCGTCGAATAAAAAAGTTGAAAATAGATGCCTTAAAAAGTACATGTAATTCATCTGTGAGTTCTAAAATTTGTTTTACCCTGTGGGAACTTAATTTTGATTGGGTATGTATGTATTTGTGTGTGCGGCTTTGAAATTATTAGACTCCAGAAATGAAAAAAAATATGTATGATTGGCTGATATGCTGTCTCTTGAGTTTTATCATCTTTTTTTTTTAGTAAAATAGATTTTCTACATTCGGAAGTTCGCCTGATGTCATTATTATCCTTTAAGATTTTCATTCCTGTACCGTAAAAGACAATTTTCAATTCGGTTTGATTTTTTTTTCACTTTCATTTAACTTTTAACGCGATATTATAAATTTGGATGAGTTTATATTCAGTCAACTGTTGGGAAAAAATCAGAAGTTTCAAATAAGATATTCTTTGAAAGTGACTGTTTTATAATCTCCTTCATGAATTCCATGAGCAATAATGGATTTTGAAATTTTTTTCCGATTTATTTCTTGCAGCTGCTGGAACTGTGTAGAATTCAAGTATTCCAGTCGTTTGGAAGTTTTAGTTTGCTTATGATGAAAAATGCTTTATTGACTCAAATAAAATCTGAGAAAGAAATCAATTATATTATTTCAAGCATTTTACATTAAAAATACGTTCTTCAATAAGTTCATAGAAACAAATTACTTATCAGAATTTAAATCCAATGATGTATGATAATTTTCCGAATCCATTTTTATTCAAAATTGGAGAATTTTTTCGTTTTCTATATTCATTTTCATTCGGTTTATTTTTATTCCTTTTTTTTTTTTTATGCATTGCAGAATACAAAAAAGCTAGATCCGAGCTGAAGAAACGTTCAACCGATACCTTAAGGCTGCAAAAAAAAGCGCGGAAAAGCGGAAAAGCTGATGATCTGCAAAAGGCATTGCTGGAAGTTTCGGAAAAGAAAACCATTTTAGAAGAGGCGGAAAAGAAAGCAGTTCGAGATGCGCTGATCGAAGAACGCAGTCGATATTGTTTATTTGTCGCCCTTTTGAAACCAGTTGTTGTGAGTAATTTTATTTATTTTGGGAGAGGACAGAAAAATAATATGTACTATGTAATAATTCAATCATCAAATTAATGCCTATATTTCCATGAATTTACTCATGAGTCGCTAAATTTTTCATTGTTTACGACGCAGGATGAAGAAATATCAATGTTATCCGAATTATCACACCTACAAGAAGCCATGGATCAATTAGAAAAACATTCTTCGGATCCGTATTCATTACCACCTGCTTCTGAACAGGTTCGTACTTCGTACAAGTGTATTTACTTATTTCATTTCACTGTTTGGAAACACGCCTTTTCGTTTATTTATCGTCATAATTTGTCCCAGTGTCATTAGCTAGAAAAATTCTGTAATAATATACCCATTTGTCTCAAAACAATATTTCAAATCTTGAAATTCATTCTCCCACCTCGTTTTGATTATTATCAAGAAGTGGTGTACTCGTACTTTGAAGAAAGTGTTGAGTCCAATTAATCCCTTCTCCAAGTTATGTATAGAAGTGTCAGAAAATGAATGTAGTGTCAAGTGTTCAGCTCTCCGTCACTGGTGTGTCCTAGCACTTACGTCACTTTGGGTGTGCCCACAATGAGCTCGAAAAATGGAAGTTTGAGCCTTGTTAGCTGGAAAAACCCTCTGTTGTTTAAAAATAATATTTTTCGATAGATTTATTAATTGAACTGCAAGAAAATAATCAGCTCAATTCATAAACCTACGTTCCTCTCAAAAATACATAGATACCCTAAAAAATTGTCTTCAGATAATTTGCATCTCATCTTTGATCTTTTCATTTTCTTAAATGTATCTCATTGTCAAAAAAAATAAATAAATAAATATGGTAAGGGCTAAAATATAAGGCAATTTTTCGACTGATTTTCAAGAGCAACAGAAATTCTCAGTCCTAATCAATGAACTACTTTAGAATATTATGGGTCTCTCAAGTTTGCATATCGAAATCAGCTATCTTGTACGAGAGCCAAAACTAAAGAAACAAAAATAACGTTACGATGGTAGGTTATCAGGCCTTAAAACAATTGATTTTTTCTTTACTCCCCATTCTCATTCGTGACTTAGTTAATGGGGCTAATACATACTTACCTAAATACTGAAGTTTTGATGTCACGAAAGTTTGGTACTTGGTCGATAACGCTGGTCATATTATTGTTTTGAATGTAGTTTGGGTGAACTGTAAGGGTAGGAGTTTTTCATTAGAAGTAGGTGAATAAGTAATAGATAAGTATTGAATGTGAAACTTTTTACTTGAAAGGATAACGGTGAAGAGTAATAATTGTTAATAAAATAAATTAAAATCTAGTTTTTATTTTTAAACGAGTTTTTTGTTAATGGACTGAAAAAGTTGATCAGAATGATTTTTCAATTCTTCCGACGTGGTCGTAATTGAATTCTTTTGTTTTCGCCTAAGTGAATGGGTAGATGTCTTTTAAACAAAATCGTTGATTTCTGTTCTTAGATAACTTAATGAAAATAGCGATACGTACATCGTTGGACAGTAAATAAATAATCATAATTCTCAAGAAGCGCATTGACTGCGATTTTGATATTCAGTTTCATCTGACGTACTTTTTTAAATTATATTTTTCATTGAGCATGCCATAAAGTATGTATTTACGTATGTTGAATGAAACTTGAAAAATATTGCGGAACCGTGTAACTCCGCCAACGAACAATTATTTTTTTCAGGTCTCCTTGCCGTTATCATTTTCCAAGTTGGTTAAATATTTTTATTCAGACGATGAATACTTTCATTTTCGTCAATATTTTACTCGTAAAATGTTTCAAGTCAAGCTGTCCGTTTGAAAGGTGGAAAAAGGTATAGCGAGTGTCTTCAGCATTTTACGAGTCTCATTCTGTTTGAACATGAACTGGGTGCTTCTATTTGTGTAATGTGTGAATGGTGTTCAAGTAGCTTCGACGTGAAAGATACTATAGATATTTGGAATGCTCGGTACAGTGTCGTTGCAGAAATATTTTACGTGCGCGAAGACATTGACGATAATTGAAATTTTGTTGGACTGACGGGGTGGGGATGGTTCACAAGAGCGATAAGTTAATTAGTTTCTGTGTGACAGCAGGAGATATCAATGGCAAGAATCACGGTTCTTGCAATGCAACTGTTGTAGAAATAATGTACTCGTAGCTACGGATCCGATGTAGGAATGCTATTGGAATTATTTCAGCCACAGTTTTGAAAACGTTTTTCTTATCTCTAGCAAATATAGGTCATCTTTTCTTACGATAAATGAATATGGTGAATTTTCCAAAATAATAGATTTTTTTGAATTTTCTTATCACTACTGTCGTCATGGTACTTTTAATTTCGCACCAATTATCCTTGTATAGGTTTACGAGTACCCATGCTACAAATTTAGACAACGATCGTAGTTGTAAGCATCAGATTGATTTGTCAAACAGTATCATTAGCTTTAGTCCTAGCGCCTCATCCCCGACCATGTTTTTAGTAGGTAAAAAAAGAAGGGTAATGCAGAAACAACAGTTATCAAAATAAAAATTTTTTTATTGCAACTGACTCCGGTATAAGTAATTGTTTCCTATAATTAATCTGTCTTCTAATTTTTTGTTAATTTTTCAAATTTAGGTAATTACAGATTTAAAAGGAACTGACACATCGTGGACGTTTCAAAGTCCTCCTCCCAGCAGTCCTAGTTCTATCGGTTCTCGGAAGTCCAGTATGTGTAGCATCAGTTCGCTGAACAGCTCTTCAAGTAGCAGTAGTAAATCGCATCATTCACCAAATCATATGTACTGGAATCGATCTGCATCTCAAGTAAGTGCACTCGTCTCCGAAATGTTGCTAATTTACTTTATCTTTTGAATGCACTAGATGAGCCTTTGACGCTTACAAATGTGTTCTTTTGTATTTTGTCTTTTTTTTATTTTTTTTTTAAATTTATTTGTACGTAGTAGAACAAAATCGGAGGATTAAATTTGAATTGGTGTAAAAAGCTAGTCATTTAGAGTACATGAGTTTGATTTATGGATTAGATTTTTTAGTTATTTTATACTTCACACTTTTTATTATGCTTGGAAGCAGTGGCACGATTTTGTCATTTTTCGTAGAATCTTCTCATTTCAGAAATTATAAGTATGGTTTTTTTCTCACATTGTCCAAAAGATTAATATTGGCTTTCAACATTTTTGTAACTCCGGCTTTCAATTGTTCCGCAAAATATTTGATTTACTCGTACAAATTTCAATAATACCAGTATCTCGTATGAAATCTTTCAATTCAGTTTGACGTAAAACTGAAACAGTAAAATCTGTTTATACAAGTGCTGCAACGTCAAAAATCAATGAAGGATTTGACAAAAGAATAAAAAATGATATAATTTGATTTGAAAATAAACTTTTTTTAAGCTTTGATTTTGAACGGAAAAATTGGTATCGAAATTGAAAATCCAACTTGCGAGTTTTGTCCTTTTAATGCTTAGACCTCATTTTTTTTCCTTCATTTTTTAATAAGCGAATGCGACCTCTGTCAAACAGTAGCGGATCCAGAACTTCATTTTTTTTTTTTTGGGGGGGGGGAGAATCCAAATTTTTTCAAAGCCTGGTAAATGCTAAAATGGTGCGAGATTGTGTTTTTTTCAGCATAAAGGGGGAGGGGTTCAAGAAAATTGATTTTTTTTGTGGATTATCGGTCTATTTTTTTGGAATAGGGGAATTTCCCCCCTTCCCCCCTTGGATCCGCCACTGGTGTCGAATGAAAACGTCTATATTCAGAATACCTTATGGCTTACTATATTAAATAATTATTATGATTTAAAGAAAGAAACAAAAGAGACCATATTACACGAGTCGCGTGTATTGAAATCATTTGAATTGTTGTTAATTTGTGGTATGGAAGTTAGATTGATGACGATTATTATTTTTTCTCAAAAGATGCCATTTTTTACATATGGCACCTTGCTGGGTGGGGAACTGAAATTTGACTTCAGTAATCAATATTTTCGTACTTTTTAACATTTTTTCTGACCTGCTAATTGCATATATCGCCCCTTCTTATAACCTTATCCAAATTTGTGCGTCGCAGTTCTTATCAGCATAGCTCAGTGCTGTCGAAACAGTAAAATTTTGGAAAGTATATTACATGTCCCGTACCTAAAGTGAAGTATCATAAGGTGGGTGCAACGTTTTCTGGACAAGCCGAGAGTGAGTTATGTAAACTTTTACTTCGGTCTTGGCCCTGTACGGTATTTTGTATTCTTCATCCATTGAAAAAAATTAAGGTGGCAGCATTCAAGTATGAAGATTTCTTGCCACTCAGTTTCGTTTTTATAATTTTTCTTTGGGCATCTATCGTATACTTGTATATGTATAATATTGCTGAATTTAACAAAAATGTAGGAGATGCACAATCTATACATACACATATAATGGCTTTATCCACTGCTTATTTTCGAGTTAAATTTATTTGTTATATTTTCATAATTATTATTTTATTCGGTTTATTATTTTTTAGAGTTTTAGTTTTTTAATTTTATTCCGCTAGTCCTCTTCTTTTTGTAGTATTATTTTTTGTTTCGTTGCATGTCATTGTAGCGATCTCATCCTCCGCAAATATCCGGAACACATCGCTTGTGTAGCGTTTCCTCGCAAGACTCTGGTTTTACGTCACAAGATACCCTATGTTTAAGAAATCCAATGACGACTTATTTCCAGGTAATGTATTATTCGTCGACTTTGATGCACCCGCAAATATTTTCATTTTTATAATATCATTTTGTGTTTCCGAAGAGAATTGCACAATAAAAAGCTTGCAACTCGACAGAAAATTCTCGCAGATAACTGCCGAGTTGATATATATTTTTTTGTCGCGATCACAAGCAATTGTAAGGACTGAGGTGAATTATTTTCCTTCACACGCGTTTTGTCTTCTTTATTGCAGCAACAAGTGTCGGATATGATGGAAGAAAATCTGAATACCAGTACCGAGTCGGCTGCAAGTTTGGCAGCACCCACGGCTACTTGGCCAAATTTACAAGACACTCTGCAGTTCGAAAAAGCAGCCACTGCTATACTGAATGACAGACCTCATACAATTTCATCCGGTAAAGAGATCAGTCTATTGTTATGTATTTGTATTTGAAACGATTGCATTCGTTGGGGTACTTGAATTACATTTTGTTACCCTGGGTTGTTTTTTCCTGAAAGAATTAGGTACCGTGACTGGTCAATAGTTTATGATCGTCTTCAGCTAATTCTATTATTTCTGGGGAAAATGTACCAGATATTTATATTATTTTAAATGGTGTAGAAGTTGTAATCATCCATTATTGGCTTAGTCATTAGGCACGGTAAATTTCATAAAGGATTTTTCAAATTTGTTTTCTTGTAAGGCCCTTCACTTTCCCCGCAATTGATATTAATTATTTGTAGTTCGAATAATTATTTGATCGAGTGATTTTCCGAATAATCTTGTTTTTTTATGAAGCTACAGTAATTTTCTTTATATTGAAATACAGAAGATGGATAAGTTCATTGAATTATGAATGTTATAAAAATACATTTTATGTGAACAACTTTGATCAAGTTCGTGAAAAGTTGAATGCGTGAAAAATAGATAAGATATAATAATATGAAGGATAAAAGATGAACGTTTCAATTCTAATAACAGAACTTGGTTGTGAGAAAAATGAATGATTATTGATGTATGTGAGATGGAATTTATTTAAAATGCTATTTATTATATTTTTCAGGTTTTCATTTCATTATTTCGAAAGATCAGTTTTTTTTCTTATGCATTGAAATATCTCGTTTCTTATAGCTGGTGGTGATGATTTTATATAAGTAGATTTTTGTCTATAAAATAAGATGGGATTTTACGTTGTCTTCTTCAAAAGGAATGTTCTTTTTTTTGTTGTATTTCTTCCTATTTACTACTCAATTATTGACTGAATTTTCTGTTTATTTTTTGGCCTCAATAGAATGGAAGCCGAAATATTTCTGTAGTTAGACAAGTTTTGTCTTATGTACCCACATAAAGAGGGAAACCTGTTTAAAAAAAACTACGTCGTCGGTACTTGAAAGAAATTTCCCAAAAGTGGTGTGAACCAAGTTAATGTGAAAGTGGCCTGTTTATCTTTTACTGATTTCACTCGATGGAATCGTGTATAATTCTCGGTGCCTAATCTGTAATATTTATTTGGTGTTCGTGAAATTTTATTATAAAATTTCTCCGTGAACTTTTAAATTTGAAATTTCGAGGTTTATCTGTCGTTCGTGAAACAGAAGACAAACAAAAGGTAAATAGGTTAAGTCGAAATTGTATACAAAAATTGGAAAAAAACGTTTTATGCACGAGGAAAAAATAGGATTTGCGAATTACTCATATTTCCTGCAGTGTTGAAATGCAATCGGCGATTTTCTCGAACCAGTTTTCGTTTACCGGAAGCGAGATAGGAAAACAAACATCCGATTTAGATACAGAAATAGAAAATCCGGCCAAAACGAGGCGTATGTGCTATTTGCCTTTTCGCATCCTTTTAAGATCGCCTCGAGAAAAGGCGACTGTTCGCTGCAGACGTTGTGTGTGTGTAGCATTGCTATAATACTTAGCACATTTATGTAATAATATTTTATACCCTTGCATGATTTTGAAACATTTACCCAATACAACGGCGAAGTAGTTTTACCTTTATACCTGGTTCTAAACCGTGTGCGCATTTTTGGTGCTTCTGTTTACAGCGTATGAAAAGGGTCATCAAAGGCCTGCTCTCAGCGTTTACACATTCCAGATGCCCGAAAGCTGTCATTCGCAACCGTGTAGCCCATCCGGGGTATCCAGTTGTGGCGACACGACACCCGTCGTCTCCCCCCAAGCCGTTTACGCCTCTTCCATGATGGATAGCATTTCGACGACAACGTGCAGTCCGTACGCTCGACCTCCACTGCCCCAACGTGGCTCGTCTCTAGAGCGACCGCATATTCCCGGTAAAATGGCGAATATTAGCTGCAACGGTGGCGCTCGCGAATCGTTCCACAATTCCGGTGAGTTCGCCGAGATTAGTCATTTGATTGAAATCAACTACGGCCGTGCTCGAAATTCAAAAAAAAAATCGCGCGAATCAATGGAAAATATTCTAACGGACACCTCATTGGCCGCTTTCAAAAAAGTTCTCCTCGATATATCAGCCACTATGCGTGGAAATACAAATAACGTTGAACTAATGAGAGTCTATTTAAGGCGAACTTGAGATGTTTTAACCAGAGATTTGAAGCTTCAGAAAAAAAGAAAAATCTACTAATGCAGTACAAACGAATGAGAAATTTTTTTCTCATTCCTCCTCATTCTTACGTATAATATTGTTCTGTTATAGATTTATAATGGAAACCACTGGTAACAGTTATTGGGCTCTAGAATGATTTTTTTTTTTCTTCAAAAAAAAAAACAAAATCGAAAAATTAATTTAAATTCATTAATCACAGTTTTTTATCACCATAAACCGTAATTTGAGAATTGTTCAACCAACCAAGGCGAAGAATTGTCATTTGTGTACATTTTATTTTTTTGGCTTAATTAAAAGTGTCAAGATCTCAATTTCCGAAATGTCTACCATTACAACTCCCTCAACTCCCTCCTCAAAATAATGTGAAATAATTGTTTTGTTTTTTTTTGTTATATTTGCTTTAAAATTTTAATTTTGTTTACGTTTGCGTGTTTTTAATGGAATGTTTTTTTATTTTATTTTTTAATTAGGTGAACGAATCACCCAACCTACCTATGTAAACATGTACGAATTAGCGAGTATGGCTGCGTCTAAAGCTCAAGAATTACATTTCCCGCCCCCACCACCTCCCGAAGATTCGACGGGGACTGACGGCAGCAGTTTTCACAATGAAAAAGTAATGCTTCATATTATTCAGAGCCAATAAAATATTTTGGAAGATGATTTGTTGGATGACCGAAAATTTTTCTTAATTGTTTGTTCCTTATTCTGCTTTGTAGCATGAAAACGTAGAGAAAGAAAGTAGCGCTAGTGAAAGTTCTCTCGAGTCCTCCAGTGGATACGGAAGCCAGTCCGGAATGTCGGGAGCCACACCGACGCCAGAATTTGATAATGCTCATCATGAAGGTAAAAATTAACTTTTTAAGCTTCATTTGAGAAAAGATTGAACGAGGATATTTTTCGTTGAGAAAATAAAATGATGATGACGATGGGATAGCAAAACTATCCATCGTTCTATTTGTACATTCCATTCGCAGTACTATTATTTTTTCATTTTTGTAGTTGAGACTTGAGAGTATATTTTCTGCTGTGTTTGTTTTTAGCAGGTTTTTTCAATTAGAAAATGTTGGTTTAGAATGCATTGTAACGCCTGGTAACATTAGTTGTGGCGTTGGATGTTTTTTTTTTTTGAATTTTAGATTTTTGTCCGTTCAAATAGTTAGCGTTGGTATGTGAAAATGAAAAACCAGTTTTATTATTCTCTTATAAAAAGTGGTGAAATGGAAGGTGTTGAATCGTAATCATAAGTATATCGTAATTTGAGAACTTTTTATTCAATATGAAGGTAGGGAGAGGATGTAAATGATGAATCTTTGAAAAAAAATATCGGTTAAGAATACAAAGAAAAAGAGGTTGAAATCGAAAGTAAGTGCGTGTGCAGAACTGCAAATTTGTTGGACGAGTCAAAAACAACTCATACTCCTTCTCGCAAAAGATTGTTCATTTATTTTACTTAATAAATAAAAGATATCGTGGCTTCGTCGAGACGATAATATAAATTGTTGATTTCTCGAAAACTGAAGGAATTTATTTATTTCAGAGGGAAACCAAATTGGGTATTCGGTGAAATAAATGTTTTAAGATATTTCATCTGGATTTCGGAAATAACGTACATAGTTAAATTTGTGATAATTCCAAACTTTGACCTAATTACGTATCTTCAGAATCCAAATCGTTTAAACATCTTTAAACAGTGCCATTCTATACAAAATCTTTTTCTTTGCTATTGAATTGAATTCACCGTGGTCTCAAATGTTGTTTTTTTTCACATTACTTAGTTTCTGCATGTTTCTTGTTGTTGTCAAAGTGTGGTATACTCATTGAACGCTTATTTGTAGTTAAATCTTTGTTTTCTCGCTCCATAGATATTTACGGTTCGAAAAATTGTAATCAGTACCTATACGAAGCTTCGAATTTTAGCACAGAACCTAGATCCAGACATTCTTCCGTTTCTTCAGGTATTATTTACTATCGGATAATTATGTTGCTCAATTATTGAGCGGGCTTTACAACATGTATTTGTATGCAATAATAATTGCCTTGTTAGACGATGTATTTATTATTGTCATTGATTATTGAATACTGGGCAGGGGGGATTTTTATTCCTAAATTAACTAGTCCCAGTACTCGGAAGTCTTGGTCATTCAGTTTCAGAAATCAGAATCATATCAAACGACGCTTATTTTACTATACTTTTTTTTTTTATTATGACTCACTGATTAATTACTGCTGACGGGCACATTCTTTGTAAGATTTAAAACTATGAACTTGCAAAATAACTTCCAGAAAGGCTTATAATAAAGTTTGAAATTCCATTGCTGCACCCACGCGTAACAATTTATCACGTGTAATCACCTTGAAAGCTCTCGATAGTTAGTCTCGTCTGTTTTATAGCCAAACTGTTTTTTCGCTACGATGGCACCACATGTCATTTTCGCTTCTTTTTTTTATGCACCCGTAGATGGAATTCGTCGAATTGAACCCCGAGCATCATCGAATTTTTATCATCCCCAAAATATTCTTACAACTTGTATCTATTTTATATAAAGCTTTTGAACTCGCATTGACTCCGAATTTCAATTTTCCCTTTCTCCATCCCTTTATATTTTAGATAGCGTGTAAAAAATATTGTTCCAGAAAACATGCTCAATATCGAGTGAATCAAATTTTCTGAGGAAAAAGTTGAAAAAATTCAACCATGCACTTTTTTAAATACTCATAGTTTTGCGATTGAGTCCTCTAAAGGAGGAGCTTTGAGATGAAGTTTTATATGATACTGATTCCTCGATTCTTATGTGCCTTTCTTGATTCGTGTCACATAGTTATCGATTTAATGTCAGAAAATGTTGTATTGTAGCTTAGTTACGGATCTTTTCTCAAATTCTGCTCTTTCGTTTTCCAACTCGGTTGTCACTGAAAACAGTTGTTAACGCATTCTTTCTTTTTGGGTACAGGGTACTGCACCATCAAAAGTGGAACGTTATCGCGACGCGGATCCATCCAGTCACAAAAACCGCCGCCTCCGGTTCGTCGTACGTCCTCCATACTGAATAGTCCGCGGCCGAGCGTGTCGCGCAACAGCAACGGTGGCAGCATGGAAAATCTACCGCCGCCGCCGGCGTTCCTGCTGGAAGGCGGCAATCCGACAGTGGTACCCACCGCCGCCGTCCCACCGTCCACCAACTTCGTTGGCCAGCTGCAGCAGCCGCCACCGCCTCACAGTATGGTGCCGGATGCGAAGAAAAACGCGGCCGTCAGCATCGCGGCCGAAATTCAGAAACGCGCTGCCGCCGCCGCCGCCGTCTCGTCGACCTCGCCGTTGGCCACGTTCGCCGACCAGCTCAAGTCGGCGACCGCGCAGCGCATCTACGCGACGCCCTCGGAGCTCGCGAACCGCCGCTCCATCGTCACCACGATGTGTGCGCCCAACAATCTGACGCCGGCGCCGACGGCCACCAGCGGCGGCGGCGCCGAAAAGTCGGAGAAGCAAATCGAAATCGAGAAGAGCAGCGGCATCAGCGTGGCGGAAACGGTGCGCACGCTCACCGAGATGAACCACCAGCCGGCCAGTCCGGTCTCCGTGCGCCGCTCTTCGTCGTCGGTGCGCGCCACCAGCGCCGAGCGCCGCGCCGAGAGCGGCCTGATGGCGGCGCTGAGCGCACGCATCGCCCCCAATCTCAGTCCGCGCCACTCGAGGAAGCAGCAGCAACAGCAGCAGCTCCATCATCACTTCCACCAGGTGAACCAGCACCAGGAGATGGTGGGCAAGATGACGGTGCCGCGGGCGAGCCGCGTGCGCCAGTGGATCGCGTTGCGCACGGTGCCCGATCCGACGTTGTGCAGGGCTTCGCTGATGGATCAGATCAAGAGGGGCACTCACCTGCGTCCCACCGGCATCATGAACGATCGGTCGGCGCCGAAGACGAATTAATGGTCGGCGCCGATCGATTCGCCTTGTTCCGAACTAGTCGAAGATCGGTTGGCCGTACGGAGCGCCGTTTGGTGAAAATGGCGGCTCGTAAACCCGCCGCCGTCGGTTTGTCAGATCCTTCGGTGACCGCAGGAAGACGTGCTGTGTGGGTGAACCTTGTGTCTGATCGTTTACCTTGTCCTGTACGCGATTTTGGAGGTTTCGGTCGTGTCCTTTTTACTGTGAAAGACTTTCAAAATGTCATTAACAGAGCAACCTAATTTCCCCGATTTTTCAAATTTTTTTATTTTTTATTGTATTTTATGCGTGTAGATGAACATTTTATGTAGTTGTGCTTTGTTTTGGAATATCTACTCTGTTAAAATATGGCGAAGAATGAACAATTACGTACTAATAGCAACAAGTACATACTCGAAGAGCTGTGTCCCCCAATCACATTTATTCCATTTTCCTAATTCTTCAAAAATGTCCGAAAAAACAGAAACCCTCGAAACGGAAGGCTCAAAAATTTTCGTCGATTGATTAATTTGATGCGTCTAGTAGTCTAGTACCTACGAAAATCCAGATTTGATAATCATAATGTTTCATAGATAGTTGATGAAGAAGATTCGAAAACTCGAAATGCTGCGATAAAGTCAAGTGTCTTTTCCTGGTTTCTGTTAAGGCTTGAGATTTCTTCGGCTATAGCTGTCAGTCAGTAATAACGGACTTATTTTGAATCAGTTTTATTTTTCATAATAAAATTTTACATTTTTGTTAATATAAGCCAAATTGTATCACGAGTATTTCATGGCTTCATTCATTTTTCAAATTATCGTCATAAAATGAGCATTTGTCGCACCTTTTTATTTTTTTCAGTCCTCAACTCATTCTAGCCAAAATTAGACTCAACATAATTATGTTTTTGCAACCCAGCTCTTCAATTTTTTTTTTTTTCGGAGAGGTCGATCTTGATGAAAATTTTTAGTAAATCGTTTTCATTGTTACTTTTGTCAATAACTTCATACATCTTATATGGTAGTACTTCCATAATAATATTATATTGTACTATAGAGGTGAGGAAAAGAAGAAAGTGATTGTAATGTACAGGCATCATAAAATGGCCTAAATGACGAAGTGACATTTTGAAAAAAAATGGCTCTGAAAATTTCCATGGAGATTACAAGCGATTGAATTATTCGTCAGTTTTATTAAAACCTCGTATACATAATATTTTGCACTCGTTAGGGTGACTTTTTTCAAAGGAAAATTATAAATTTAGAGACTGAATAAGTGAATTATTGAAAATGCTTCCTAATAATGAGATATATGACGTGTTTGTTCAGTGGCAAAAAAAAAAATTAAAGCTAGTCACCATTTTCACATTCGAACCCTCAAAATGTATTATTGAATATTGTCTTTCTTATAGTCGCCTTATTTTATCCTTGGATTTGTACATGAATTAATACATATTTGGTTGCCCTTTTAATGAACAGATGGAATTTTTATTCGTTAAATTATTTTTACGTAAGTACCTATTACTATTCCTCGTGTTAGAGCGCATGTATAATTTTTAATTCTTTTTTTTTTTTTTTTCATTCATTCACTCTATTTGTTTTATCCCTTCCTCGTATCTCTGAAAAAAAAATTGTGAAATTTGTAACTCGTGTTTATTTTAATTTTATTTTTTTTAATACATAATAATAGGCTTTAATTGTATTTTTCTCTCAGTGTCGTTCTTTTTAGCTCCGTTTTTGTTTTCCTCGAATTAATTGTCCTCGTATCACCTGTTAAAGAACGTAATTTGTGAACTTGCTTAATTTGTAGATACGGATATATTTTTTGTTTATGTTACTTCCTACGAACATTGAGTAAATTTTAAACGATTTTACAACATTTTTCTCAATTTTATTTTTTCTTTTTTGTAATTATTTTTCGTGAAAAATCCCTTTTATTTTGTTTCGTTTTTTGTTTTTTTTTTTTTTTTTTTTTTTTGTTTCATTTAATTACAATATTACGGTATTTTTTCAATTGTGAATTTTTTATTCATCGATTTTTTTCTACCGTAATGTACATATTATAGTTTATTCACGTACAAAAACATAAAGTAACTTGTTGAAACATGAATATATCCTGTAATTTGTTATCGGTATCATAAAACAGTTATCACTTTCGTTTATTTCGTATTTATTATTATTTTTTTTGAAATCGATAATTAGAAAAATATAAAATAAATAAATTTGACTAAAAAAACTCATCCGAATTCTTAGCAAATTCTATTATTTTTCATGATACAAAAAAAAATCTTGATGATTGTCGTCGAGAAGACTTTGATTCTTCAAATATCATCGACTAAATGAAAATTCGTCGTGAATTTACCGCCCTCTTCTTTTATTTTATTAAATGTCATTTGATTTGGCTAATAGACTAGAAACATTCTCCTGCTGCTATAAATTGAAGCTGTAATCGGTAGAAATTAACTTCCACTTTTTCAAATTTTTAGCAGAGGAAAAGTACGTTTCCCATCTTATAAATAATTATATTCTACATGTTCTGATGCTCTACTAATCAATGAACCTGATGAAAAAGTTGGAACTGAATGAATCGATAAAACTTATTTCATATCGTCAGCTGCCACTCGGCCTCGACTGACGGTGAAAATAGTTCACTTCTGGTTCTTCTGAATTGAACAAATTTTCTGGAATATGTAATCAGTTAAACAAAAATAGTATTACTTTACTAAGTTTTTATTCTTGGTTTTTCTATCTTATCAAGATAGAGGAATAAAAGTTGAACATATCTAACCTAATTAGATAAATTTCAAAAATGATTGGGTTCCTATTCTCATTTATTTTACCTGTTGTTTTTTTTTCCTATAAATTCTCATTATTATAAATACCCTTTAGAGACCACTTGTTATGTGTTCTGAAAAAATGCACCCGAGTATCGAAAAATGGATTTTTGTTTTTTTGTTTATTTCTATTAAAAAGATCGGCTCTTTCATCGTCAATAAAGTGAAAATATTAATATTATGGACCTGAACAATTTTTCAGCCCATAGCTTGAAATTTCTCTCCACTCTTTGGACGGGAAATAAAATTAATATGTCAAGATGTTCTGATCCTAGTCGTATATATTAATGAAAATAAATTTTCTGCGAATGGGTAAGTCCATTATATTGTTATTTCATTCACTTTCTCTGTCAATGCACCCGCATTATGCACCCATCTGCAATGTGGGCAACACTTTCGCTGCAGCAGATTAGAAACACTATAGGTTTACTTTTATATATACGTTCACTAACCGAATTAACTCCATTTATTCGGTGTCTATTGTGTTGTAAGCTGTAGTTGGTGTTTATGGAAGCCAAAAATAATAGTTCAACTTCAGTGCTCTGCAGTTTTCAAAAATGAAGTTTTCCAAGTACGTTACCATAATTTTTACTGTCGACATTCGAACCAATTTTCATACAGTTGAAAACCCAGGTATGAGAATATGTCCTTTTGCCTGAAGAACGGTTATTGCTACAGTAAGGAAGCTAGCTGTTTTTCAAAATGCAACAAATTCATTTAAACTACTTGATTTTTTTGAAAATGTAAAATGGGTATTTCAAGTATGATGTGTGATTTATTATGTGTGTTATGTATGCCAACTACTTGTAACAGGTAATAGGCCAACTTACGTACCAGTATTTATGTTTTTACCTGTCTAAAGCACCTAAGTTCCCCAGAGCTGAAATTATAGCCTCCTCCCACCCCGCAGTTCAAAGGATGTAATTGAAAATTTGATTTATTTGTACTAAATATGATGGTTTTTTTCCCCTTTTTTAGCCATCTTACCAAGTGTTTTTTTTTGTGAAACTTTTTTACTTTTTTTTTAGTGACACACAAAAAACAAAATTCTACACCAATAAGCATTTTTGCTAACAAAATAGCCTCTTCTCTAGTCTGTTTTTTTTTTTTTTTTTAATCATACTGTAGCTTAATAGTTTTTCTAGGTATTATCTGAAACTATTAACGTTAGCGGTCGCATCGATAATTATTGTTGAAAGTCAAACCAATGTGCCAGTTCCAGCTACAGAACAAACCACTATTTTGTGGTCTTTAGCCCCTTGCCAGTCTGCATTTTGGATTCCGAGCACGTCATCGGAGTTCAATCAAAACTGGATTACTTACCAGTACGAGGGGAATCCCATATCTCAATTTGGTAAGAATAAGAATAAAATCCTATAGAGCATAATATTTATTCAGAAACAGAGAAAAATATGGGTAATTCGTTTTTCGTGGGTTACATATTCCATCTGTGTGGTGAGTGTATCTTAAAAATGGCACAGGAATTTTTTTTTTGGTGGGGGGAATTTTTCTTTAATGTAAAAAACGAAGAAAAAAAAACGGAAAATCAAAAAAATAGAAGTCTAGGTAAATGTAATATTTTTCATTCTTGGGATTATTAATGACAATTTTTTGTCTCTCTTTGCTTGGGCACACTTGGAAAAAAAAATACAATTCACGACTGCAAGCTTATGTACCTGCAGTTTACTCTCCCACTCAATACAATAGTCGGCCGAAAGCCTTAATAGAAAAAATATTTTCATACTAGGTGAATGCCTTTTTACTCTCGAGAGTGATCCAAATACCAGAATCGAGATGATTATCCAAGAAGTACATTTATTTGGTAATGGATTAACTCTTCCACCACCATGTCTACAACTCTATGATGTGAAAGCAGATGGAAGCATAGTCCTCTTAAAAAAGTGAGTGAATAAATGAGTTTTTATAAATTTAATGAAACTGTTTATAGACTAGAATTCTGAGTAGTATTTTTGAAATGATTCAAAAACGTACCTTAAGAATAAATCAGGCTCTAGAAATTTCACATAAGCTCACTCATCTACTATTTCGATTTCATTAACCTCAGCCATTGGTAAGTTTCTCTTATTTTCCTTATTTTGCAACATTTACTATAACTACCCTTATTTTGAATAATTAATAGAAAAAAAAAACTCACGATTTTATTATATTTATTTTAAGCTAATGCCTTAAAATAATATTACTTCAACTTTCTCGTGTATTATTCTCCCTTTTAATTGGCTGTAGGTAATTGTGAATATTTTTTTTCCTATTTTTGATTTTTGACTGAAGGTACATTATTTGCTTTGCTTGCATAGATATTAAAATTAGATTTGTTTTTTCTCATCAACAGAGAATGCAGTGTGGTACTTTCCTCCAACCTATTAGAATCAATTTCAACTTTCACAGACACAAATCTGGCCGTCATCAGCACTACGATACATTACGGCAGTTTTCAGCTACGAGCTAGAGCAGTGCCAAAAAATTATGGATTCCCACCAAAAGTAAGTTCAACGACTCCTACATCTCCTGCAATTGAGTCAACCCCCACAGTAACAATCAGTCCATCTTCGTCCACATCTTCGACATCTGTCACCACAGATAAACCCCCTTCTGTGACTTCACAAGACTCGACTTCGTCCACCAGCTTATTAAACACTGTACCGGAAATTATTTCTCAGTCGACCTCATCTAACACTACATCCACCAGAAGCACTGGCCTACCCAGAGTAATTGTTAAAATGGTGCCTGAATTGTATAGAATGCAATAATAAGATTTGAAAAACTGAGCAACTCTGTAGAGATGTTCTGTAGTTTTATTTCCAATTAATTTTTGATTGATTTAAAATATTTATTACAACAGATTAATAGCTTATAGCAATGAACCGGCACAGTGCCACTGAAACGTACATAAACTTAGGTCCATCATTGCTAAGCTGTGTCTTCACAAAATAGCTCTAGTAAGCTAAGCGGCATTATGTACTTGTCTTGAACTTAGCATAATTCAGTGTTTCGTTAACATCAAAATTCCTTATCTAAAAACTGACCAAAAAATGCGCCTATGCCGGTTTTGCTATGAATAGTCATGCAAGTTGGAATTACTTTCCTCAAACATTTAAGAAAAAAGTATAAAAAGAACAGCAAGTGATAGTTCTGTTTTCATTTTCTTTTTACAGGATCAACCCAGTAAACAGCGCAGTAATACAAAACCCTTCTCAACTATATAACCATGACCCAGATTTACAAAAAGTTATGCATTAAATCCTTCAAATTCAATAATATCAAATTATATAAATCCATACAAAATTAACTGATTTTTTTTGTAAAAAGAAAATGAAACTCAAGTCGTGAGAACTATCACTTTAAATAAAAAATCTTTGTAAATAATTTTGTTTTATCGAATGATTCAAATTAAATTATTTTGTACGATATAACGCTTTATATTTAATTTAAAAAAATTACTAACTTTTCTCCAGACAAACAGTATGCATTAGGCATCAAGTGCATTCGTAATCCTACATTTTAGTCAAAAACCTTCAATTTTTTAGGTCAAGTGTAATAATAGCAGTATAAGCTAACCAAAAAAGGGATGAGTTAATTAGATAGAGGAGAAACGCCAAAAAAGATGATGAAAAAAAGTTCCTCGAAAATAATAAGTCCTAAACGTCTCAACAGGAAATAAAAGATTCTGATATGAACGAAAAATCAGTGTAATCAGGTAGACAGTGGCGAAAAATTCCAATTAATAGTACCTATTAAATAATTTTTATTCGCAATAAAATATATGTAGGTAACAATATTACATCAAAAATTAACATAACATCAGAGCAATACAGAATAATTACAGACGAAAAAGAGAAAAAATTAAGGGAAAACGAAACAAAATGGTAGAAAATGATTATAAGATGATTATGATAATACAATTAACACGGAATGACTAGATCAAGCAGATGTTAAGTTCCTTCTAGCACAAAGAGAACTTTATCTGGCAATTTATAAAGGTTTAGCTTTTTTTTTTTTTCCTTTGAAATTATTTTAAGACGCTAGCGTAATGAAAATCATTCGACAAACGTGACGATTGGGACGAAGTACTTGAACGGTAAGAGCGGATTTTGCATGAAGTGCGTGGCTAAACAGAAACGACACCATTTGGATTTTTCATTCAATTCATCCTGATAAAATGAGGATCAACCATTGAAAATAATATGCAAAGCGGATAGATCATTCTTGAAAAATATAATATTAAATTCACAAGAACTAATTATGTGAAAAACGGTACCTCACCTTTTTCATCATCATTGGTTCAACAAAAAAATAAAAATAAAAATAATATCCTGTTATTCTTACATAACTATTTCTGCTTTCGATATGTTTCATTAAACTCGTATCATAAGGTTACATGGAACATAATTTTAATAAGATTAAGTTGAGATAAAAATGTTTCTTCAATAGCCAATGAGATTTTTGTTTTTATTACACAGGGTCCATTATTATAGACAAGATTTATTTTATTATCATTGAAAAAAATATAAAATTACATCATATCTTCATCAAAAATCCAGTCACGTACTTTAAGCACTATGCTCTTTATTGTATTTTTCAGACTTGATAAACCTACGTTACTTTATGAAATAATGAATTTGAGAAATTCTAAAAATTTTCCTTAAAATACCACGCCAAACATGAGTCAAGAAGTAAACAGTTACTGAAGAGTAATTAAATACAAATTTTTGGGAAACTTACATAATTCAATTTCTTTATAATATTCATTCAACATAATCCACCATCAAATTCATCGTCGGTATCATTCTTCTTTTCATCCTTTCCACTCGAAGACACCAGATCGTTATTCGGCTGAACGAAGGAAAATATTAGATTAAAGTTCAATTATTTAACAAATATTATGTATCGAAAAATATTTAGACTCACTTGATTTGGAGAAACGTACGAAGGAGCAGCATTATGTCTAATTGATGCGGGAGGTGGTATGGTAGCGAAGCCTTTGGGAATTGGTAAATCCCTGGCCAAACGAGCATATTCGACGTCCATATGTTTGATAAAGGGACTTTCTAGGGCAGCTTTGACTCCTTCAGCATCCTCTTCATCGTATGCCTGAAGTAAGGCTTCGAGCGTTTGCACCTGAAAACATTTCATTGACAATTTTTTAACGAGCGATCAGGATACCGTCATTCGGTATGCCATCACAATTCACACACCGGCAAGCCCAAATTTTACCCATCGGTAGTTGTGTTTTAAAAACGAATAAAAATTATAAAATTATTAATTTTTAATTTATTACCTCAGGTTGTTCGCAATAATTGCCCCATTCTTTGAATGCTTTCTCAGCAGCAACGTAGTCCCGTCTGGCTAGGTGCAGTAAAACTATTGTAACAGCAAGACGTCCAATGGGTGCTACGGTATCAATCTGTTGGAGTAAAGCAATCTCTCGACGTAAGGCCATTACAGCTTCGTCGTAACTAGAAAACAAATTTCAATAGAGAAAAAAGCTATAGTCCGAAGAAAGATTTAACTCGAGAAATTCCAGGTTTTACTCGATTACTCAAAGGACCAGGTGGCGTCGTAGGATACAAGTCAAGGGTTCTAAAAATATTGGTCCTTTGAGAAGTCTATCTCAAAATTTTGAGGGTTGTCGTATATGACACTACCTAGTACTTCTAGTGTTGATAAAAAAATATTTCAGTAGGGGAAATAATGAAAAACGATATTCAGTGCGAAAATTAATCTGCAACAGAAATAGTAACAGCTAACGAAAATTTACCGATAAGAATTCATACTATTGAGATATGAGACAGAAAAATGCAAAATATCTCGATAAAAATCAATCTTTGGAATTGAGGCTTATCAAATAGCATCAGAAAGTCTTATTTAATACGAATCCGATATTAATAAATAAAATAAAATTCTAAATTAAAATGATGAAAAATTTCCATCTAGAAAAAAAATGAAAACAAATTATACGTACTGTTGCAATTTCACCAAAATACGAGCAGTTTTGCTGATGAAATCAGCGGCTTGTTTGATATTATCTTGGTTCTGAAAAAATTATTACGAGTTGTAAAGTTTTTTAAAAGGAAAATTTTTCGTAAGATCATCTTACGTACAAGGGCAACTTCTCCTGCACGTTGAAATAATCGCAGTGAATCTATAGTGCTGCTGTCTAACAGCATGTTACCCGCTTTTTCTAACAATAATGCAGCTGTATCCGCAGAACCGTGTTGCTGGTACAGTTCACTAGCTTCTTCTGCTAATTTCGCTATTTCTCGAGTATCGTTCATTTCCTTCGATATTAAAATTACTTGTTCAAGGCATCTGTGATGAGAAACATTAACGAAAATGAGATAATCTTATTATATTCAAGTAAAATAAAATGTATAAAAAACAAAAACTTACTTTGCAGCCGAAAACAGACTAAATAAAAATGAGTCAAGGAAAAAATTAACATTCAACAACTGATAAATTTTAAACTAGGGTTCAAAATAGTTTGCATTATTGTCATTTTTAAATCCGCTCTTCAATTCTCAAATGTTACCAGTAAAAACGTTAACTTTTCATAGTGGATTCGAAGGTGTAGTATAATCAAAACCTACTTTTTTGTTTATTACAAAAGATACGATTTAGAGCAGATTTAAATTTCTATCAGATCCGAGAGGATATCTTGAAACAGCATTATGACTGAAGAAAGTTGAAACTTCAATCAAATGAAAAAACCAAGTATGCCTTGAAAATATAAAGACTAGAGTGAACCTGCTAAGAACATTATCGTCAGAAGGATACGATCCGGTTTGCTTGTAACAATTAGCAGCTTTCAAGTAGGTATCGCGACCTTGGCTGTAGGATTTCACACTTTTGAAACACACAGCTGTAAACACACCAAAATTATGAATAATGAACCATTTTGTTGCCTAATTAATAGATAAAATTTGCGTACCAGCTTTAGAATATTCTTCAGCAGCTGCGTCATAATCAGGTTTCCATTTGAGAAATCCAGTTTTCAAACTACACAGAAGACATTATAACATAAATTTCGAAGATGAATTTCGAGCAAAATTTGAGTCGACGGATGAAAAATGATTGACAACCAACCTTTTCTCTGCTGTTCTAACGTACTCCATTCCTTCGTCATATTTTTTGCCACTGTCCATTTTGCAGAATTGTGAAATGAGACTAAACACCGATATTTAAGAACAAAAAATAAGTAAATTATTCAATTTTCAAAACTAAAAGATGTCGAACAATTGGAAAATAAAAACACCTTGCAAGAAGAAGAAGAAGCAAAATATTGCGCAGATTGATACGAAAAACGAAGGGATTAGGATTACAATTACAAACACTAATTACTGCTTTAACAGAACGTTCAAAACGGTTCAACTAGAGTGTAAGTCTTTGAACGCTCTGTTAAATTTGTAATTGATGTTTGTAATACTAACCCTTATGGTAGAAGTGATGTGAATGTGTGAGTGTGAGATTTTCTTATCACTTATATCTCTTTTGATGAGTCATGATTCAGGTCAGGATGATCTTTGATCTTGTAATCCGATGCCGATGTTGATTTTGTTGAAAGTGAGATGAGAAAATAAATGCTATATTTTGTTTCTTCTGACCTTTTTAGTTTTTCATAAAAAGCTGTTCTTCAATATGTGAAAAAATTTCCAAAGTTTTTGTCATTTTGTTTAACGGAATGCCGTTATTCGAAGATTGCCGGTATGGCGACATTGATCCATCTCATTAACGAATTTTGTGACGTTCTGAAGAACCGTTTTATCGATATAAATAATATTTCACAAATCTTCACCGAACTTCAAGTGAGCGAAAAAGTTCCTTTCACGTATGATTTATTGGAGTCGGAAAATTTTTTTCCAAAATTAGATAATTCCTCGTTTAAGTCGGCTGCCAAGGCTACTCAGTATAGGAATCTCGGTAATGATGCTTTCGTCAGAAAAAAAGACATCGACGCCTTGAAATATTATATCAGAAGTGTAGCTTCTGCACCTCCTAATAGCCCCGAGTTGGCTCTAGCGTATGCGAATCGATCTGCGGTCCTTTTTCGATTTGGCAAATATAATTCGTGTCTTCTAGATGTGAACAGAGCTTTGAAGAATAACTATCCCGATTCTTTGAAACCGAAACTTCTGGAAAGGAAAAAAAACTGTGTGCAGGAACTTCAAAAATGTTGCAAATTAAATTTGTTGGTAAGTTGCCTATTCCTGACTACATAAATCAGTAATCCTTTTTTTAATATCGAATATCTATTTTCATTCTAGGAATCGATTTCAGACCTACAGATCTGTGACAACCGCAGCCGTAGTGAAAATGATGAGTTGAACCCAAGTGATATAGAAGCGACGGAGAGAAATTTTGATCTTAAATTCAATTTTCCCGAAGCGAATCTCGATAATGAAACCATACCGAATGCCTCCAGAAAAATGGAAATACATTTTACTGCAGAAATGGGTAGACATCTCATCGCTACTGAAAATATTGAACCAGGTTGAAACTTTATGCTAATACATAATCGTATGTGAAGGGTTTCTTTTTTGAAACTTAATGCTGCAGTAATTTTGATTTTGGTTACCTAAATTATCATACCGTGCCAATGTCTTGTTTACAGGGGACATATTGGCTATTGAAAAACCTTACGCTTCTATTTTGTTACCGAATTTTAATTATACCCATTGTTCTTATTGCTACGTTAGATCTGAATCACTGATTCCGTGCACCAAATGTTCATCTGTAAGTATGTTTAATTTTTGCTTTGTGAAATGTCATCATTTTCAATTATGAAGTGCTATAATTTTCTACAGATCATGTTCTGCAGCAAACGTTGTCGTGAGAATGCTGCTGGTCTCTTCCACGACATTGAATGCCCAATTCTGGCGACTGCACTTTCTTTAAAAGTTGGTGAAATGGAATGGTTAGCATTTCGCACTCTTATAGTCGCTACAAAACAAGGGAAACAACTGATCACGTTGATGAACCATCCATCTTACAGACATCCAATTAATGAGAAACATTGTGGATTATTAGAAAAATATATTTCTGAGGATTATGTTACTGTTCACAATTTAGAGGATAATTTTTCCAAGAGGTGCGCTGCCGATATATTTCAAAGATCTGTTGCAGTTGCTATTTTATTGTATCTTTTAAAGCAAACGAGTTTCTTTTGTCATGTAAGAAATGAAGATGCCCAGGTTTGTTGTTTATTGTATTTACGACTCTACTCTATTGCGCACCTACGTTTTTATAGTCAATCAAAAGTATGCTGAAATTTCCTTCAAGTATCATCAGATTCTGTAGTTTTTCATGAATATAATATTGAAAAAATGAGAGATCTTAACTAATCAGATATTGCATAATTACAATAGTAATGATCTTCGATAGACATGTGAAAACTCATTTTCAATATTCATAAAGTGATCTATGAGTTTGACCTTAATCGAAAAATAAATTTTCGAGTTGAATAGAGTTTAGTGTCTGCTAAATTAAAAAAATATGCAAATAATAATAATTTTGTGACTCAGTTCATAGAATAAAAATAGTTACATTAGTTAATATTTTTTATGGACTTGGATTTTTTTCGTTTTCAAGTCCAGAATTACATCTGAATGAGCAGTTCACATAAAATAAATTTTCTTTTTTTGCTGAAGAAAGAACTTCAGAATTGTGTTTTTCAAAATTCTAACCTTTTTAGTTTACTTTTGGCGATTCCCAAAAATTAGTTTTGTGAAATGTTCGAGATATCTCTGCAGTAGTTTGAAAGGCTTAACCCAAAAATTGTTGTCTTTTTATGTAGATATCAAATGACTTATTTCTTATTTTATAGAATTATGATGCACGAATTGAAATTTGAAGTAATTTCTGGATGCTCAAAGAATAGGAAATCTGTTTTCGTTTTGAACGTTTCTGATAGATTTGAATCAAAAATAGGTTATAATCAATGTATTAAGAATTTGAATTGAGTTTCTTCAAAATTTTTTGTTTTATACTTTTTGTATTCTAAATTTATAGAAGCTTAAATTTGTCGTTTTACAGAATGCTTGTACGGAACTGACTGATAGCGAGTCTTTTGCAGGAACTCTTTTATTGAAGTATTTATTCAATGCTCTGAGTAATGCTCACGAAATTTCCGAATTACTGGAAGAAAAACTTTCACCGGATTCGAAATTCACTAGTCACAATTTGGGTATTGGAGCTGGTTTATATCCACTACATAGCCTCACCAACCATTCTTGTGATCCGAATGTTGTAAGACATAATCATAAAAATGCTATAGTGTCACGTGCTATCCAGCCTGTCAAAGTTGGTGATCAGGTTGGTATATTTGAAATTACTCGTGACACATTTTGCCTAATATTTACCGTGATACTCATATTTTTTTGTAAAATGCTACTTTTTTAGCTTTTTGACAACTACGGTTACCATTATGCTACTCATCCTCGCGATGATCGTCGTAGTCATCTTCGACTGCAATACTTTTTTGAGTGTTCTTGTGATCCTTGCGAAAACGATTGGCCTTTACACGAGAACTTACCAATAAAAAGTCTGGAAATTATTTCAGAAGTGTAAGTGTTTATCTTGATTTTTTTATTAGATCTAATAAATCGTAACGACGAAATTCTGCTCTTTTGTTGAACTCGAGGTTATGAATTTAAATATCGAACTTATTATTCATTATTGGTTGAATAAAATAGAGTTCAATGGAAAATGAAAACCAAAAATGTAGTGATACAATGAGCAGCTCTCACGAGTCAAATGAAAAATGTTGACTCATTTACTTAGCTTAATCGTTGATCCTCATGTTCAAGAATGTTCATTTTATTGTTAATTTTTTTCTCTTCAGAATCGGTACTGATGAGCTTGAAAAATACTCGGCAATATTTAGAGAAAAAGTAGAATCACTAAGCGATGCGCATGGTGATGAGCAATTAGATTTCATGTGTAAGTATTTATCACTTTTGCACGAAAATACTAGAAGACCGTCCAAAGAGTACAATGAATGTCAAGAATGTATTAAACAAATTCTCGCCATGAGAGCCAACCATTACAAAGTACCCTATGACTGTATTTTTTTTAAACTGTGAATTTATTGTTTTATTGTCTTCGTTTTTGAACGATTAAATTGTTGATGGATTGTAAATAGTGTTAAATAATTTTGAAATCAGTAAGTTCTTATAATTTTAAAGGTATGGTTGAATAAAAATTGATTTTTTTGATTCTTCGGAATGGATGTGGCTGCTAAAAAATCAGAAATTTTAAATTTCCTTGCTACACCCTGGCCTGCATGGAAAATAAATGCAATATAATAAATAATTTATCGTTTATTAATCCTGAATGGATACATCTTATATTATTAATATTTTGAGATTCGACGTGAGTATTTATGTAAGTAATTGAAAATTTGAGATTCGTAGTAGAAAGGGTAAAAATCAAAACTAATTAAGTTGACTGAAAATGCAACACATTCCAATTCTATACAAGAGCGATAAATTCACGCAGAAAAAATTATTATTTAGTAAATAAATTTTAATGATCCCATCTGCCCGATACAGTGACCTGTAAAAAGAGAAATATCAGTTAGTCTTGATTATATAGGTTGGGCAGAAATAGGGAATTCATGATGATCAGAGATGAACGAGATTTCCTTAGAATAATTCTGTAGCTAGTCAACTGCACGACTTATGAAAAATGTCTAGCATAAATAAAGCTGACAAAACTACTACTGAAATTGAATTAATTCGCCAAAATTTGAGAACAAAATAAATTCTACAGAATTCATTCTAACTACAGCAACTAGTACGAAAAATTCACCCCCCCCCCAAAAAAAAAAAAAAAGGGAAAAAAAAGGAATCGCGAACTAATAACAATTCTAAAATCTTACCGGAAAGTAAATCAACATTAAAGCATCATCTT
Organism: Parthenolecanium corni; assembly: GCA_038050395.1. Lineage (NCBI taxonomy): Eukaryota > Metazoa > Arthropoda > Insecta > Hemiptera > Coccidae > Parthenolecanium > Parthenolecanium corni. The sequence goes on along the minus strand of JBBCAQ010000038.1, from coordinate 2,271,180 downwards.
GAGGTAACTTTGAGCTGAGGATTAACTGAGTTAATTATCTCTGGTGAGGCCATACCATAAACGAATAAGCATTATGTTGTTGAGTACACATCTAAAATTTGCAACACAAAATAAAAGCAAAAGGCATGCTAGTTTTAAAATGCATAAAATCAAAATTCAGGCGGTAATTGTAATCGAACTAAGAGAAAATTAAAAATGGTATAAGGTGAGTAACACGCGAGTATTTTGCACAAATTTCGGTGAGTATAAACAAAAGCAACCAAAAACTAGAGAAAGGAAGAGAAAACTATAACTTGACAGGCGCAAACAGAATGCACAAAAGATTTGGCAAACCCCGCTGAATTCAATTAAAAGTATCACATACCTTCATCATTGAAAGAAGCCAAGGTTAATTTACTTAATTTATTTGATATTTTACAAAATTGAATTTTATTAGAAAAATTACCTGAAAATGTCAAAGTCACAGATGGTAATTAATACAAAAATGGTGGAACAGAGAAGCAGAAAATGGTACCTACCGCTCGGGTTTGAATTTTTAAAACCGTCTAATTCGTCGCTAGGACTCGAGCACATTTTTTCTTTGATTTGCGCGACAAATGTACTAATCAAAGCATCCATCATATCAGCCTAGAATTATAACTTAGCATTTTATACACTTCAAAAAATAAATATCCGAAATAAAAAAATAAAAAACGTACTTGTTTCGAAAATATTTGCATTAATTTTGAAACGCGTGCGCCATTTTCAGTTATTACAAACTGAATGAATATGCAAGATAAGCTTTCATAATTCTGTTTATTCGGCTTCCCAAGTTCCCAAGAGAATTCTTCGTATTTCAGTCCAAGAAGTAATTTCTGAGAAAAAATATTTTAATTCGCAGGTTGGCTAAATTGTGTTTCAAGTGAGATACCTGGTTCCTGTTCTTCAGGATCACAATGACTATACCTGAATATTAGATTATATTCGTTTTTTGACTTTTTCGTTTTCTATAATATTGAATTCTACTATAAAAAAACAAAAACCCATATTTTTCTTCACCCTGAGGTCCCCTTATACTCTTGGTCTCTCGTTGTTTTACGAAGCTTCTTATATTGAACTAAACGTCTTATGTACATCAAAGTACTTTTTACCGATTATTTTTAGTGCCGGGTGTAGCCACTTTTGAAACACTGTATTACTACGCTTCTACTGACTTTATAAATAATCACTGTTTGAAAATAAAATAGGCTTTAAGTAGTTTTAAGGGATACACCAGATAAATCATGTACATTTGGCAGCACATACTATTCCCAAATAATTATAATGGGTAAAAAATTTGGGCAAATATTCAGGCGTGTAATAATTTTATCGAAGGGGAGAATATTTGTGAAGACTGTCCTGCACTTACAGCATCATTATTATCAATGACGTAAATACCACGTTCATTAATTCCAACTAGAATGGGCATATCTTGGTGTAGTAAAAGCGATGTAAGTCCACGAACTGGTTCTTCAATTTGTCCTTGGAAAAAAGCACATCTACAAGAGAAAATATTGAGATTTCAAAAAAAAAAAAGAGACATGTAATAGCTTGAGTCTATAATAATTACCCATAGAAAGGAAACGACCAACACACTTCCAAATATCTTCTCTGCAGTACTCGCTCAGAGGCATTACTTGGAATTTTTTTATAGTGCTCTAGTAAGCGGACTTCAGCCGAATTTTTCATTCGAGAACGAAGCCACGACGTAATTGGATCATGTCTGGCATAAACGGGTAAAAATCGATTTTTTTGGCTCCTATAAAATGAATTCATGAATATTATTTGCACTATTTTTCATTAGCAGAACTGACGGATTACTTGCCGAAGGTATTTGTTCGAATGCACTTGAGTATTATAAGGTCCTAATTCAAGTCTAGCTTGAATTCCACCCAACATCGTATACTGAGATACATCACAAGGATACCGTCCTTCTAAAATATTGCACTTAGCTTCTTCGTATAGTAATTCTAAAACTCCAAGATCACTGAAAAAACAAAAAAAAACAAACAAATACATAGTTAATTCGAAATATGCAATCAACTTACAAAAAGTACGAAAAGGATTAGTATTTACGTTAATTTTTGTTCATCGTTCAAGGAATAAAATACATTTCTTTGGAATGAAAGGATTGGCTCATCTCTTAATTGGCGTGATGGAGAAGCATGGGCAAAACGTGAAAGCAAATTCATCCACTTTGATCGTACCAATAAGGGTTTGTGAAATGGTTTCAACTGTAACTCTAAAAAACACAAAGAATACATTTTAAACAAGAGAATTCGTATCCTAATCGTAGTCGGAATCGTCTAACAAATAAACTTAATACAATCTATTTTCCACATATTTTTGTTAGGTTTTTGAATTTAACAGCTTCGAGTCTCAAAAATTGGTCAGGCAAATTTTATTTAAAAAACTCCATGAATTATTTCAGGCACACTATAAAAATTCTTTTATTTTGGCTTCACATGAGATGTAAATTCCGTAAGTATCGACGGAATTATTACTGATCAGGCAATTTATAGTACAATGAAGGGTTCTTCTTGTGCTGGTTTTGGAGCAATATTATTTGGATCTGTAGAAACTTCGAAAAAATGTATGGCTTTTGTATTGAATTAGAAAGGCTAAAAATTATAAGTGCAAAATATTTCAAACCCATAAATTTCTGGGAAATAAAAAATGTTAAATAAATATCTGAACCAGATCATATTACCAAGTAGATTCGAACTCATCCACAACGCGAAAATATCTTTGGCACATTCATTCAGTTGTAATTCTTCTAGCTTAAATATACATTGAACTAAATCCGAAGCTGACGTATTTTTACCGTCCTCCAACTCCATTTGAAGAACAACGTCATTCATCAAATAAATGCAGACTCGTAAATCTGTAAGAATAATACAGAATAAGTAAAAATGATGAATCATAAAGAAAAATATGATATTAGACAAAGGAAATTACTTTGACTGGAATCTTGACCCTGGTAATCAGGGCGAGAATTATCAAATTCGTTGGCACTGCAAGATTCATGTTTGGTTGGCACAAAAATGCGATGCACGGTGCCAGAGTGTTCGTGATAATTCAAGTTTTGTGAGTTAGCTTTTTCATGAGCATCCTTCTCAATGAAATCACTGCGTGCAAAAAGGGATAGGTAAGCCAGAGGATTAAATTTTAAGGGCAATAATAAATCAAAGAGTTACTTACTGATATTGATGGGGTGGATGAGGATACAACCGCCCAGGTCGTGGATACTCAACAGGAATAACAGTAACATATTTCTCATTTTCCATTTTTCTCCCCCAAAAATTAACGCACAGGCCCCATTATGATTATAGTCGATGGTAGTGTTAAATGCTCAATCATCAAATTTTGCGATGCTCTAACAAGAGACTCGGAGAGTATTACAAATTAAGGCAATTAAAACAGGAACTAGTTTAAAGTAAAGTAAGGAAAAGAAAACTTCAAGTAATTGAAAACAATTAAAATTGTGAAAAGAGTACTAGAAATTGAAAAAGTGATAATTATTTATTTTTGTTTGTTTTCCACTGTGTTTACACAGTATCAAAGTCTTATAGAGGACGAACGTCTCACCACTTTGGCGCGCGTGAGCGTCAATTGTCAAAAGTATTTAAAAATAAACTAGAGTGCAGCAATCAAAGACGCTATGGGAAAACTATACATACAGATACAGGTACTGTAGAGTGAAACAACTTGGGTCTTCTATGTAACTGTAGGAAAAACCGCTCTTTATTGGTGACGATGATGAAAATTGTGTTTTCCTGTGAATTGTATTGGTGACGTCATAAGAAAGTCGTAGAGGCCGCCCACGGCCCACGCGCCTTTACCAAGATTAGTAGACATATCTATATATTTTGGTAGACATTCACATGTCTACTAATCTTGGCCTCATGTACTCCTGTAGGTAGGAGTAGGACGAATAAAACCGCTGCGCCTGTACTGTTTAGCGCGAGGAAGACGAAAAAAAAAAAAAAAATGCTTGGAGACGAAAAAACGAAAAAATGTTTGGAAAAACGGCTTCAAAATTTAAGAAGTGTTTATCCACGTTTATCTGTTCTGTTTATCGTCCTAAAAATTGATTCTTGGTCCTACTAGTGAAGTCAAAATACGAGATTTATAAATGAAACATGAGGAATCCGAATTTGAGGATAAGAACAGCCATCGAGCACATTCTTGAGTCACTTTTTGTTGAAATCTGATATACAAAATTGTATTTTTCTGCTTTTTCTAGCCAAATTTTTTTCATCATTCAGTAGCTTAGAGATAGATAATTCGATAATTTGCTAATATATTTAAATTTAACCAAAATTTCTCCTAATATACATATATTAAATTCAAAATCTTTGCATTTCCCGATTTTTGCTCAGGGAATAAATTTGCAAGTTGAGCACTGGTATGGGGGTTTTCGAGGTCGCTGAACACGAATCTGGTAGTCGTTTTCGGCGGGGACTCTCGACCGGCAAGATATGGCCAAAAAAAAAATCGAAAAATGCTTCAAAATGGGTCTGAATCGCGACGCACAGCAAAACGGGTCACAAATTCGGATTAAGCGGAAACATTGAAAATACATTTCACATGTCTCGGTCTCAATTTGACAATTGGTCAATTTTGGTAAAAATGGCAAGGTTAACCCTTCGCATTTTTTCAAATTTTTTTCAAAATTTTTTTTAGAGATTAGCACTGTTAAGGTGGTTTTCGAGGTCACTGGACACGAATCCGGTAGCCGTTTTTGGCGGCGACTCTTGCCCGGCGAGATATGGCCAAAAAAATGTTTCATTGTATACATCACCTCGCGAATCATTTAAACGCCTAACTCCAGTAAGGTTAATCATGAAATGATTATATATTTGCTTACTATTAAAAGTGATTGTTCTAACAACACCATGAAAAATTATGCTAAATTGATAACGATTTTCCTTCAACTGTCAATAAAATTATTCTAATAGTGTCAAGGATATCCGAGATATCATCGTTCATCAACCATCAAAAACCTACTTTTGCAGGCTAGAATAATGCGCTAATAAATTTTTATTATAATTTACCTACGAGTAGTTACTTTCACAAAGGAAACAATTTTATTCTTTGCCTGATTAAAGGCATCTACTTGAAAATAAAGCACACAAGGAGCAACTTGAGTATTGGCCAGTCCCGTATGGCGAAGGAGGACTCACTTAACTACTTCTCCTCCCTATCTCACCTCTCCCTCTTATTTTTCTTACCTGAAGTGAGCTCAACTTAGTCATTTGGTGGGGGGGGGGGGCTTAGCCTTTCTAGCTATGGACCAAGTATTAACAGTTGGCACGCATTGCTTTTGGTTTGTAATGCTATACAAGTATTTTCGTAGAATTTATTCTATAAATTTTTCCCATACGAGTAAATTTTTAAAAATTCGTGCTGAAATTACTTCATCGGTTTTTACCTAGGGTTTCCCTGAAAATAAATGTATTTCGAAGAAACGAGGCAAAGTCGATTTAAATGAAATCGGGCAGCGATCTGATAGTCATTATAAAATTGGTTGTAATTTCATAGTTCCAATGTTCAGTTGAATTTGATACGGTAAATATGGGCTACGTCATAGCAGTTACACCATTCACGTGTATCAAAGATGATTCGAATGCCCGTTATTTGAATGCGAAAATAAAAAATGCGATAATGAAACGAACTAAGATAAAGGATTTAGAAGTACATATACAATAAAATTGGCCACATATTCGGTTGCATTATAGAATGTTAGAAGAATTTATTAGGTATTTTCCGGAGTAGCGACCTATCCAGTTTGCGAGAAATTGAACTCAGTGAAGTTAACAGTTGTGTTAGTAAACAGGTTGCAGTCTTCTTCAGAGCATGTTGTTGGTAAAATACGAAATTCGATTCTAATAACAATAGTTTTTTAATAGTTCGACAGTCATCTAACGTAAATATGAAAACCTGTTATGTGAATAATATATTTGTTAATTTTATACTGCTGTCCATAATTGTCACCGACGTCAGTGAGTAAAGACCTATAATATTTATTTCTTATTCGCTCAAATGCGGAAGATATTTTTTACAAGGGGGTCATTTAGCAAAAATTATATCGCCAGTCACAGGTAAGTTTAAAGCTAATAACATTCTGGTTCTCAGAAGCATTCTAGCAGACGATTTCTCCTAATAGGCTTGAAAAAAAGAAATGTGAAAAATGTTATGACTGTTTTCTACATAAGTAAATCCTACCAAGTCACTGAGAGGGATACTGCATGTTATACACTATGAGAGAAATAAATTGTATATTTTTGTCAATGAATGGTTTTAAAACTGTGAAAGAATGGTTTTCAGCTAAGACGGATTTACCAGAGGAGGACAAGGAGGCAGCCCTAGAAATAAAATAGCCCCTTTCTCATAGAAAATTGAAATTTTTCAAGGGATGCGAGCAGGGGTGCGAGGAGGGTGTTAGAATTTCTATCCATGTATCTGGTCTCTACGGAGAATACAGCAAAAATCTTCCCACGGTTTCCAGACTGACAAAATGATTCTGTATGTAAGAATGAAAATGCCTCTAACTACCTTACGGTTACATAATTTCAACTCGCAAATTGAAAATTGAAACAGATTCTTAAATAGAAAATAATTTTTATTGAACTGTCTGATGATTATTTTCAAACTGAATGACAACTGTTATTATACTAGACTGAATAGTATTAATTACTGACCTAACCAAATAGCTTGGCTCTGCTAATGATTCTTGAGAGCTTGAGAATAATGACCAGATTGTATTTCAATATGGTGGCCTGTATTTTTTTATTATTTTTTTTTCGGAACAAGGGTTAATCAAGGTCACACTCGCCAGTGCGGTTCCCGAATAATTCGACCAACACAAAAAAAAAAATGAAATAATAAAAATGTGTATATTCTTGGTTTTCATAGAAAGTGGATTGAACCCATTTCAGTGTTTTCTTAATGATTTATAATTACTCAACAGTAAATCATTCTCAGCTTCTTACTAACGAATAAAACTTTTTGCTTGCCAATGAACTGTTCTTAAACAACAAAAAGTTCTGTAAGTATCTTACCTTTATGAGACAACAAGCACATTTAATATTTTAATAGGCACAAATGTATAATAAATCAAACAAAATTATTTTTTTAGTCTGGTAAGTTGACCATTCTTTTACAGTTTTAGAAGTATTCGATGACAAAATTCATTTTTTTCAATGAAGTCGATGGAAAAACAAAGTTTCATTCGAGGTATAAAAATTAAACGAACTCCTATGAAGTTTTTGAGAAGATACAAGGTCAGATTTTACTATTATGGGTATTATTAAAGCAATATAGGTATTATTAACCAGTGCGGACGTATACCAAGCAAAATTAATTTGAATATTTCTTTATTAACCAACAGTCGTTAACCAATATGTTTTTTGTTATACCTCTCACGCATAGGCCTGAAGATGAATGTAGGTACAGAAGAGAAGCACAGCGAAGTGTTAAGTCCTTTTTTAATTGGCTCAAGATGATTTTTTTCGCGAAAATTATTCATTTTTATTACAAGTATAAATGAGTTGGGTGTACTTATACTTCATTAAAGCAAAGCAAATAAATCGTCAGCATGAGAAATTGTTTGGAACGCGCACTGCACACAGGACTAAAAGTTAATTAGAACCAAGTTTACTGTTCACGTTTTGCAAATGAAAATTCAATTCAACTATAGCTTTTCAACATGTTTTGCAAATATAATTTATAGACTACTATTTCCGAATTTTTGGTGCCTCTGGAAGGAGATTTAATTTTACATTACTGATATTAATGTATGGTGTATTGTACCATGTGAAGCATCTTCAAGAGGGCGATTGTAAGGCTCAAATGACCTAGGTGCCTGGTGGGTACCCCAAGTGAGTGATTCATTCCTTTGTTAGTTCGATAACATAATTTGAAATTCCATATCACAAGGATAATATATCATCTAATGCAATAAAGAATTATCAACTGTATTCTTCAAAAAGTTAGGAATTTTTGACTGGTTTGTAAATGACTCATTTTGTACAAAGTTTATTTAAGCACCCATGGAAAGTTTTTAGTTATGTAAAATATATTATGTCTGTGGCTGAGAACCAGAGTGATCCAACCGTTGAAGTTTTCAGAATGCACACATCAGTTTTGTTTTGAGCTTTTTTGGTTTTCATTTGAATAAGGATAATGAGTGGTTATTTTGAAACAACGAATTCAGTGGATGAAAGTAAAGGTAAACTACGTCGAAAATCGTCAAAATCTCCTTAATATTTGGACTTGGATCATACTGTTTCTCACCCATAGATACAGATGTGAAAGATTTATTTTAAAAATAATTTTAGTCGTAGTAAGTTACTCGCAAAACATGGTATTTTTTATAGCCCGCACTTATTTTCCTTTCTTGACAGGTAGTGGCAAGAAGTATGTATCAAATTTAAGTACAGTGTGTTTACGATGCTTATGTCATGCATCCACTCAATGCAATACGACTATTGGCTGCCAGAAAGGTTTCTGCGGTCCTCTGTTTATTACGAAGGAGTACTGGACAGATGCAGGACGTCCAACATTAAAAGACGATGATCCTGATCGAACTAATGGTGAGTGTAAATTAAGCTTTAGCCTGCGACAATTTTCATGCCATGAAGACGATTTCTGAATTTAAAACCGAGGTGGATAGTAACCTATTTTTTTTTCAAAATTTTACTAAATATTCAATTTAAAAAATAACGAATGACTTTCTACAAAACGGTAAGTCACCCTCCAGAGAATATAATCCAATTTCTCTTGATAACTCAACTCATTGTTCACGCGAAAAAACAGCTGTTTTTAAAATGAAAATAAAATTCTGCCAAGATACGCTTCCATCGTTATTGTAGAAGTATAAAACATACCTTAACCTAAAAGACTAGAAGTAAGGTATTACATGGTGCCTACTTGTAGCAATTATTTGAATCTTATAAACTTATTTCAGTCTTTACATTACACATAACCCGATGGGCAAAAAATGAGAAAATGATCCGTAAAATGAGAATTTTATCCGTTGCCAGTCCGTTTTTATTTTCGATCATCGGATCTGAAAATTTGCAGTTATTTTTGTCATCATGATTAATTTTCCAAATCCGTTTGTAAACCGGATTTCCTGATTATAATCAGTGATAATTTTTGGGCAATTTTTCTAAATCCGTTTGTAAAACAGTTTCACGGATTATAACCCGGGCCAACAAATATCATAAAACAGCCTTCACGGAAAATAATCCAGACTCATTTCCGGCAAGACTGATTACAATCCGTTCGAAATCCGTTTTAGAAGCCGGAAAACAGGAAAATTCCGGGTTATAATCCAGAAACGGATTATAACCCGGAATAAAACGGATCCGTTTTCAAAATATTTTGCCCATAGGGAACTAAGTACCTAATTAAAATTTCTGCAAAATTTTTCATTTAAAAAATTATTTCATTTTTCTATAGCTTTCAATGACTGCGTCAAAGATTTTAGCTGTGCATCTTCTGCGGTAGAGAATTTTATGGCTAAATTCGGATATGTAAGTGGTGACTTATTTATTACTTTGTCTGTAAGAATAGCATTAATCGGATGTCTAAATTGTTTCTTCAACTTAAGGGGAGATCATCTCGAAGTTTCTGAAAAAATTCTTTCTTGAATATACGATTAGGTTGGTATTTATCCACTTCGCATGCGGATGATTTGATTTTGTAAATCTCAATAAAAAACTTACTTATATAAACAGATCAGTAGGTACATTATTGGTCTTATTATCCAAGTTTTTCCCTTAGTTTTTTTTTTTTTTAGAACTATTTGAATACGAATGAAATTTGAATAAAGAACTCGTCGTAAAAACGACTTTAGTCCACTTTATTAATTTTTCAGTGGACTGAAAAAAAGTAGATAACAATGCTGAGTTTTTGACTGTGAAAAATGAAATTAGGTTTTACAGATTGGAAATAGGTACATCGATACTTTAGTGCAAAAACGTAGCTTGTCCATTGAAAAAAATTCGTAGAGATGAATAAAATGGTAGTAATAAGTAAACTTGAATCTTCTCTGATCCAGAGTAGAAAATTCAACAATAAATGAGCAATAAACAACCTGAATAAATGAAAACTTTAATCTATGGTATTCTCATTAGTTTTTTACCATCTACATTAAAATTTCAAAATAGAAACGCTATATTTTATCTAGATAAATGCTTATTCCGAATAAAATTTTTAGACCCTTAGTGAAACTGATATTTCCTTCCTCTGCAGACTCTGCCTCTAGAGTTCAAGTATCTAATTAATAAACAAATGAAAATACCTAACAATCAGACCGATGTGTTTTGACACAGATAGTGACGACTACTGTATTGTACCTTTACTTTTTGATACGAGGTATTTATATTTTTTACAGGATTGCAACAACGACGGTGTGACAGACTGCGAAGATTATGCTCGCTTACATTTCCATGGCAAAGATAATTGCGCAAAATCGTTAAAAAATTTGAATTTTGGAAAACGATTTGAAACTTGTAAACCAGTTTCTTCCTTCCCAAACGGTAATTTTTATAAGTGCAATTCACATTCGCATAATTTTAATCTTGATGCTACTCTTCAGAGCAATCAAAAAGGGACCCACTTTTGATAGTCAAAACCGGTTGAGCCATCCTTTAGTTATGCCATTTGTTTTGTGGCTATTAGCCATGGCTTCAGCATGCTGATTCCACAGCATTGGTGGAAAGTGTGGAGGTGGTGGAGGTGGGGTAAAATTATTTAGGGTGCTGCATAAGAAACAGGGGGCCCCATCAGCTGTCAAGAGCACATTCGGAAAAAAGGCCATTTGGGAAACTAGTATTCGGGAAAAAAGATTCGGGAAAAACGTATTCATAGAATAGTCCATTCGGGAAAAAGGCCATTCGAGAATTTGGATTCGGGATTTTGACCCGGAACCAGTAGCTGAATAATAGGATACACATACGCCCATTAACGTATGCATAAATTTTTTAGGCTCGAAAACATCATTTCCTAAAAAAAAAAGACGAATTAAAGGAGCTTACATACCATCAATTCGACAGAAAAAAAATTATTTTTATCGTTTTCTGAATAAAATTTATCAAGTTTCATTCGAGTTGAAGGAATAAGAGCATAAAAAGACAAAAGAAAGTTATGTTCATATTGTAAACACAGCTAATGATCAGCAATATTTTGTATACCTTAATATAGGTATGTGCAATGGTTATTTCATTTATAATATTTCTGAACTGACGGCTTAATTATTTTTTATTACAGAGAATAATAATCGTCGATGATTTGAACGGCAAGAACCGTATCAGATTTTTTATAACTATTTTATCAAAGACGCAGCACGCAAGTTTTCAAATGATGAGTCAACGTGCCAAACATTTCTTCGTAGACTTGACGAAAATTAGAATTTTTTATTTTTTGTGTAATTTTTTAATAAATGGTTGAATACTTTTGATAATAAAGTAATATTCCTACATTTGAACTGAAATTTTCTTACCATACATTATCTAGTCAGAATATTATGATGTCAGCACGAGTATCTACTTTGAATTGCATAGTTCCAAAAATTCCGAACAACATTTTGTGGAAAATAGAAGTAGGCCTACAAATTCGGAAATTTGAAGTGAAATAATATTGGAATAAAAACGATTTGCTATGGTAGAGACACTTGAGGGTTTAATTTTTAGCAAAAGTAATTTTAGCGATCGAAATTTTTGGACCAAAAAAGCCAACTCCCATTCTAAACAAGACACATTTCAGGGATTTTCTCCTTTGGTCGTTCAGTGCTGAACCTTTAACCGCATAATATAGTTTATAGCTGTGTACAGTATATTTTGAACGTATTATATAAACTGATCGAACAATCAAAAATACGCTGTATATTCTATATTCAAAGTTCTGAATCAATTCATTAAAAATTTTAACAAAATATACCTAATCGAAGGATGCTTCTCCTTCTAGCTCTGGGTCGGTCATTCGAAATTTCAGTTAGTTCTTGAATTATAATGCTAAAAAATGCCATTTCTTTTCAAAACGTTAAAAAAAATTGAAGCTAAATTTTAAAATCCTGTGGTGCCTTCTTCATCAACTCTTCAAGTTGAATTAGAATTTCACTGATTTGTACCTTTCGACTTTCATACAGTATTTTGACCACAAATTATTAACATTATTTTATTTATTTTGAACCTAGTTCAAATTTGAACGATTGAACCACGTTAAATCCTTCATAGAAGAGTTTATATAATACGAATGCGATCGCATTATGATCATTGAGCACCAAATTTACCCATCTTGAGCAGGAGTGGGCGCGATTCATTTGCGAATCGACTCAATTCTCGAACGCGATTCATTTTGCGCGAATCGTTAATCACGAATCGATTCACTTCATTGGAAGTGATTAGTGAACAAGTATACCTAACTTTTCTCTTTATAGTCAAAGTATCAAAGCCATGAGATCATACCTCTTCTGTTTTCGTTGTATTTTCATTTTTCAATTCTCATTTTTCATACATTGGGAATGAAGAACGATTTTCGTTCGTTCTTTCTTTGGCTCATTAGCCGAACGAATGAAACAAGAAAAGAACGGATTTTCGTTCTTCTTAAAAAAGAACGAAGATTTCGTTCGTTCTTTCTTCGGACCAAGAAGGCTTGCCCTTTTTCTTTCTCACTCACACACTCGTTTGTCTATAATATAGCTTTCATTCTCACGATCAGCGGGATCAGCCTCTTTTTTTTCTTTTTCTTCTCTTTTTATCATCTCACACTTTTATTCAAAGCTATCACATCACACTGACAGAAATCTTAGAATATTCAATTTCTTTTTGTCTCGTATAAATTGTATTTTTATTTAGTCATGATCTGATTTTTGGAAAGATAATATTAATAAGCGTTACGATTAAGTTTTCACGAGGTTTGTAAGTATTTGTTTAAATTTAGATGATGTAGCGTCATGTTATGGTGGAAGAAGATCAAGATGTGAAACGTTTGGAAATCCTTCAATCCATGATTGATATTTACGCTGAAAGACTTGTCGATTTAAGAACAAAATGTTTTACGGGCAATGAACTAACACAGAATGAAATTCGCACATTGGAGGTAAATGAATTTGAAATTCTCTATTACCATGTAATTATCTATGTGACAACTTCAACACAGGACCGTAGAATTGTGTTAGTGACTTATCATAAGACCAAGTCCTTTCACAGTGCATCATGGCTCTAGACATCTTCAGTATTAACGATTCAATGTCAATATTAACGATATGTACAAATATTTCAATTTTTGAATTATATGATTACATCTGAGAACTGAAGTAAGAATGAACTGAAAGTCGTCGTTGCATTATGTGAGAAAAATCTGCAACGTTTTATATTATCTACTCTGTATTTTCTTTACTTTTCTCTCTGGTCTGTTCTTATTGTTGTATAATTTAGAATGGATATTCTACTCTATTCGTTGTATTATATTGACGTTCAGTTGAATGTCTTCATTTTTTTTGTCGGTCTGTCTAAACAGTTAACTTCCCTCTTGGCTATTTATTATTCCTTAGAAAACAGTTTTGACTGGGAAGTTTGTAACTGATTTCTTTAAATACATTTTCATAAGAATACTTGTCGAAAAAGTTCGTTCCATTATATAGTGAAATGCTTAAAGTCTGATTCTTTTTTTTTCTAAATTTCTCTCAATTATTATTATTGTCCAAGACGTTAATGTATGAAGCTGATTTTCTTGTAGAAAAGAAATTTCAGTCAAAATAATTTATTAAATTCTTCCGTGAACGAATATGTAATAATGTTTTTCGTTTCGTTCAGGGGAAACTTATCAAACTCTTCTCACAGTATGTAATCCGTGTAAAATTACGAGACAGAATCAATGCAATATCAGGTTCTCCAAATATTCCATCGTTGGAACAATGGTTACAAGTTGTTGGACTATGCCAAAGTTGTATCCAGGTGAGGAATTTTAACTGAATCATTTACATTGTTTCGAATACTTTATATTTCTACATTTTCTTTTTCTGACAGAATGCATGCTTGAAAGAAAAAACTTTAGAAAGTCTTTTAGAAAGCCCACAGTACAAACTGAAGAACTTTTTATCCGACTGCTCTCAATTAGAAGAGGAATATCGTCGTTTATCGACTGCATTAAAAAATTTGAAACGTTACATTGGTAAATTGAAAAAAATTTCCGTTGCTTTGTTAATTTCGGTCTTCTGCAATCAAATTTGTTTTCTTTCGCTTAGATATTTTAACAGAAAACAAAAATGAAGCGAGTAATACTGGCCTTGAAACGACATCTTTGCACTGGGATTCCTGGAATGGGCAAAGTGCTGCTCAACTTGTGTCATATGCTACGTTGAATACCCAGTTAAACGGAAATTATTCCACTCATGGAGAACAATCGGCTCTTAATATTCAATCGGGACCCTCTACCACGCCACCTATACTCAGCCCTCCACTTACTCCAGTTCACAAAATCAAACAAGGTTTGTTTCTTCTCCGTTTATAAGTTTATATGCATTTCTAATGTTAGAATATAAGAATATTTGTTAACGTTGATGTACAGTAAAAAGTGAAACGTAGACGATTTTCCCTTATTCAGAGGGTAAAAATCATGAAAGTTAGCTCTGCGATTGAATTTCATCTTTCCATATCTATAAATTTTTTGTCGTTTTAGAAAAATATGTTCCGAAATCTCCGGGTTCTGTTTCTGATCATTGTCGCTCTCCGCTTCTTGGGCGCAATCAGAATGTTCAGGAAGGCAAAAGTGAGGATCCTTGTAAATCTTCTGGATATCGTGAATCTCCTTCATTTAATGTGACCAGTTGCAATGGAAAAAGTCTCATTGGCGATAATTTTACTTTTCCATGGTGAGTTGTTTAGCAGTTCTTTTGGCCAATTTATTCGTACTTGCCTCAAAAATTTTCAATTTATGTAGATGGAATCCATCAAAATGCAAAAGGCATATGGGGTATTTACGCCCTTGTAACTTTTTCGGTTCAAATCACTCTTTAAACCATCTTCTATCGGATTGGCATAAATTTAAATCATTTAGTCCCTTTAAAATAAGATAGGATAAATACGTGACTGATTACTTTGTGACTATTGGTTGGTTGCTCAAATAACATTCGTTCATTCGAGTATTCAGTCACGTGTTTATCTTTTCGTACATGCTCATTTTATGTGTTTGATTTCCACAGTGAAAACGGGGGAAACATGATCGGTACTAACCGTCGTGCTAGACTACCTACGATTCCGGACACAGAACATTCGTCTCCAGCCACATCTCTTTATTCAAGTCCTTCCAGATCATCTCCGATTATAAGCTCGGCACCTTCTTATTCCGTTTCTAATTCGTTATCAACTGTTACTTCAGATTCATCTCCTTCAAGAGCTACAGATTTTAGTAGTTCTTTGGCAGCATCCGTTATGGATTCTCCTTCAGGTGTGTACACTAAACCCAAAGACGAACGTTTTACTCAGGTACTAATCGATTAACTTGTACGTAGGTCGAAATTATTTTACGACTTTTCCACGATCTCCTAAAACATCAACTTCGTTGAGTGGAGTTATGGTCCACGATATTGGCCACAGATTTACTAAACGTTTCAGTTTTAATAGGCCTTGCGATTATTGTTGCAAACCTATTATTATGAATACTGGTGAGTTGAAAATACATATTTCTGATTTAAAGTCATACTCTGGTGTATCTAAGCGTTCTTTATTTTGCGTTTTGTTTTGCAGGTTTAAAATGTAAAGAATGCCGTTACCGATGTCACATCGACTGTGAGAGTAAAGTGCCTAGATCTTGTGGTTTACCCGAAGAATTCATAACTATTTTCAAATCTTTCGTCGATAACAGCAGTAAGTGTCTCATAAATCCCTTAGTTTGGTTATAGGTTCTTCAAAGCCATCAAAAAAGGCGTTTTGTCGCACTTGAAATATGGTTTAAAAAATCAACATTTAAAAAAAGGAATTGGAAGGGCATAGTGAATATATTTTAGGGTAGCATACCTACATTTGGCGATAATTGGTGAGAAATTTAATACATTAAAAGAAAAATAGCCCACGTCTTGGAAAAGCATGAGTGTACTCCACCCTAAAAGTATTCTCTATCCGATACTAAATCAAATCAAGAATTTAACCTTAGTAAAATTATTGTGCATTTTCCTGTATCGCATCGTAGCTTACTTAATTTTAGTTTAGTTACTTTTGTTTCATTGAATTTTCCGGGAAAACATTTTTTCGTCGTTAATAGTAAACTTTATTAAATTTTCCCCGTTCAATAAACAAAATAAATAAATACATAAAAAACCAAAAAATTATCTTCTTTTTTCGAGTTAAAGTTTTCTATTAGGTCCGGTTTTATTTTATTCTTTTTATGTATCATATTCTTGTATTAGAAGCGACAATTCAATAAATGTTTTGTTCATTATTTTCACAATCCCGTTAATATTTTGTACTTGTATTATAAGAATGGATTTTTATTGTAGATCATCATTCATCCGTCATCAATTCTAGTGGAGTGGAATCATCTCCCTCGACTCTTCGCCATATGCCTGGAAGCAGTCATCCTTCGCCAACTACTCGTATCAATGATTTTATTTCTCATCTCGAGCGGAGGGTAAAAGCTGTCGTCAATATATCCTCTACCTTTCTCGTTAGTTTTAATTGTGAACCCTAGTGTGGTGTGGAATCGTTTTCATTTTTTCGTAGTTTCTGTTGCCTAAATTTCAGAGCAAAAGATTCAATTTGAATTTCGTGATAACCGACTTTACGTGTTCTGTTATAGATGTTTTGCAATTACGATTTCTTTTTTTTTCGGTTTGGAATAACAGCATATTGACGTTTCTAATTTTTCAAAGATGAGCATGTTTTTATCTAATGGAATAATATTATTTTATTTTATTTTTTAAAATATTTTTTCAAAGTCTAAACTTCTTTGTTTTGAGTCGTAGTTTTCCAGTAGCTTGACGAAATAATGCTTTAATTTTTCTTTTTTGTGACGTGCTTCATATTTTAATTAATATCTTATTCGGGCTTGATATTATGTTTGTCAAATTTCAATTGATTTTTTTGATAAATTTAAAAATTCAAATGGTATACCCACCCCTAGAGCTCCCCGCACCCTACAAAAAGAGAGAGAAAATTGGGGTAAAATTAAATACCTACAATTTTCGTGGACAAATTTTTGAATTAAGAAATGAACGAATTATAAATAATTTGATGTAAATTTTTATTTTTACGAAGCATATTCCCTATCAAGTTTTTTTTTATTATCTTTCTGAAGCCCTTGTATAATTACAGTACGTTTGTATCGTTTTTAATTTTGTGTATTTGATTTAGGGTGGTTCTGATTCAGCCACTAGCAGCCACAGTTCAGCCCCATCTAGTCCAGCGTTATTCACGTTAACAAATCAGCAAATATCTGCCTCTGCTTCTCCTATTCCGAACAGCAAACAGAAATTTGACTTTTCCATCGATGTCATCAATCCAGACACTGAATTATGTTCATCGGTAAATTTATTTGCTTTTGAAGAATTTACGCTTTTACTGTCTTTCGTGTTTTTTGATTTAATTAAATTATTTCTTTTTTATAGTTGCACAGTGATCATATTGACAGTTCATCTACCACAAACGAAACTTTGTACGATAATAATGTGAATCGTGAAGATTCTCAAGACAGTCA
Organism: Parthenolecanium corni; assembly: GCA_038050395.1. Lineage (NCBI taxonomy): Eukaryota > Metazoa > Arthropoda > Insecta > Hemiptera > Coccidae > Parthenolecanium > Parthenolecanium corni. The sequence goes on along the minus strand of JBBCAQ010000038.1, from coordinate 2,253,459 downwards.
GAATTGGGATAATGAATGTGTAGATAAAGTGTGGCCGAGACAATACAGCGTAAGTTGTTATATAGTAAACATAAATGAGATTCAAAGAGAGATTTAGATTGCAGATCAAAGTAGATGACATTTATTTTCATATGGTATCGAGTTTGTTTGGTTTTGTGGCCCTAAACCATCAGCTATGTAATTGTATTCTGATTCAAAATGACTTGAACTATTCGAAGCTGGATGATCAAGGTTTTTTATTGGAAATGATACGTTCCCCTTTGCTGAGATGGTCAGCATGATGTCGATGTCCACAAAAGTTGATACCAGAAGCTAGTTTGTCCGTGTTTTAAATTTTCTTCTTTTTTTTTTCTCTTTCTTTTAGGTGTCTATGAAAGAATGGGAAATACCGTGGGATGAACTGAAAATGGGCGAAAAATTGGGGACAGGTCATTTTGGCACAGTGTACAGCGGATATTGGCACGGCGATGTGGCAGTGAAAGTGCTCGACATGGATTATTCGGCTGATGCGAAAATGTGGGAAAACTTCAAGAGTGAGGTATTTCTATTTTTCAGTTACGTGTTTTCGCCGCATTACTTCTGCGTGGCGTGTGAACGTGATATTCTTTTTGTAGGTGAGCACGTTCAGGAAAACAAGACACGACAATTTGGTCTTGTTCATGGGAGCGTGTATGAAACCGCCACGATTGGCTATAGTTACGAGCATGGTTCAAGGTATTACCCTGTACAAATATATACATCTTCGACGAGATAAATTCAGTATGGCCAAAACCATCATCATCGCTCAGCAAATATCTCAGGTTTAGCAGTGTTCTTTTTTTTTCTCGCAGTTTTGTAAACGGTGGTAGTTTAGTATTTATTTATTTTTTTTTTTGTATTGATTCTGTCTAGGGGATGGGATATTTGCACGCTAAGAATATCGTACACAAAGACTTGCGGACAAAAAATATATTTTTGGAAAAAGAGAGAGTAAAAATCACTGATTTTGGATTGTTCAGTGTTACCAAGCAATGTTACAGGAACAGGTATAGTATTTTATTTGTACACTGTAGAATGTAGATTGATACCATTTTGTGTGTATAATTTTAAACTTGAAAACAAAGTTTCCTCAAGACACGTTTCTATCAGCAGACAAAAAAAATGAATTCTAACAGTCAGCAAACTGATTTTTAATAGGCATCCAGAAGCTGGATCATATCTTAAAATCGATTTACTATCCAGTCTGGAAGAATGCATCGAGATAAATATTTTTTTGCTGGCTTTACTTACTAATGTTATCTCACTCTCGCTCATCAAAAATTTTTATCACGAAAATCGGTTTTATTTTCGCGTTGAAATTTATCCCTTGTCATAACTCATGGATCGCCTCCACGTCAGAAAGGTTCATTCGTGCTACTCGATGCAATTTTCGAGATGTGCCCTTCGTTTTTATTTAAACGACTATTTGTATGATATTTTTATGTTTTATAGAACTCAAGATGGGCTCATAATTCCTCCAGGGTGGTTGTGTTACCTTGCGCCTGAATTAATGAGAAGTCTCAAAGTTCATATAAAACCCGATGATGAACACTTACCATTCAGTAAAGCTTCTGACGTTTACGCATTTGGGTATGCTAAGTTGAAAATTTATTCTAATAAATGAAAAGATATACCGTAAAACACGGTCAAGCCATTTTGTTCATTTTTCGTGAGTGGCTTGGAAATACTTGTATTATACCGTGTTATGTGAAGTAATATTTATGAGAAATGTTGAACATTAATTTATGAAAAGAGACTTATTTCATTTTCTGATACCGTCAAATGGTAGAATCGTTGAATTTTGACAGAAAAATCATATTTGTACCTAATTTCAACCTTTTAACTCTATTATTTTCTTTTTTTTAAAAATATTTTTCATTGTGTTCCATTTGTTGTTCCTGAAATGGATCTCAAAAAAAGTCATTTACGAAAACAAAAGAATATAATTATTTTCTACATTATTATTATATAACTTTTGAAAATTGAACTTGTGTTTTACGCTGAAGCTCTTCAAATCTTTATTTGTTAGATTATTTTACTTTTAATTTGATCTTATCGACAGCACGGTTTGGTACGAATTATTATGTGGCGAGTGGCCTTTCACTACACAAGATCCAGAAGCGGTTATCTGGCAAGTAGGAAAGGGAATGAAGCCATCGTTACCGAATTTGGAAGCATCTCGAGACGTCAAGGTGAATTTCTTTTCTATTCTTCCCAATAAAAGCCAAAATTCAACGGAGAACGATAATGATGATGTTTTATATTACAGGACATCCTTATGCAATGTTGGGCATATTCAGCAAATCGTCGGCCAGATTTCACGTCCTTGCTAAAGACGTTAGAAAAGTTACCAAAGAAAAAGTTAGCCCGAAGTCCATCTCATCCAGTTCATTTGTCTCGCTCGGCTGAGTCCATGTTTTGAATAATTTTTTCAAACTCTGTGTCGCGTTCGTGCATCGCTTTCAGGAGCTTGATATTCCATACTCGTATGTTTATTCCCGTTTTTTTTTTTTTTTTTTTTTTTTCTTTCCATATTGCCCTTCAAAATCTACGTATATAATAATTTTGTGCTATAAAAATACGAAACCCCCGCTTTGAAAATTTTGAATTTTTACGTTTGATGGGCTTTTTGTTTTTCGACGTTTTGGAAAATTCAGTGTTTTAAGCGAGTTTTGAAAGTAATTCCTTTAAAAAACTGTGATATTAATGTTATTGAATATACAAGTTCTTTTGGTATTCCTTCGAGTTACGTTTATTCGAACTATTAAATCGTGAACTTATGTTGAAAAGTTAATCCAACTTTATGAGCAAGCAGCACTAGACTGGTTTTCAATATTCCTATACATAAAATGAATTTAAACGCTCAAATACATGACTATGAAGTGAAGATTGGAGACTTGTAAAATACGGTTGAAATTTGTACAAATGACATAGGCAGATCGATCGTAATCGATGTAGAACTCGATAGTTTTACAAACCTATAGTTTCCTGATAATTACCTAATTGTGAAAATGAGAAAAAATGAAAGCTGGGAGCGGGTACCAGTCAGGAATTTTAAAATTAATTTTGGTCCCCAAACATAATCTTCTTAGTGGTTCTTGAAAATTTTACCAAACAAAAAAAAAATCAATTCCAATGCTTCGAGGGCTTATTGTTGAAAATTCTGAATTTCAGATTTTCAAACCCTTATTATTCTTTACACAAATGTGGAGTAATATTAAAATTGAAAAAAAAAAATTTTATGAAATTATTTTTTTTATTTTTAAGGCTGGTCTTTAGTTATTTAAACATACAACTAATGGATTTTATTTTCTTCAGTTAATTTCAAAGAAAAATACAAAATACTCGTACATAAAGTAAATTTACCGTGACAGATGGGGGAGGCGACTACAATATGTAACGAAATTCGCAACAAAATTAATTTGATTTTTTTTTTTTTGCGGAAAAACAACTTTTTCCAACAACGTATAGAATAAAATCTCATTAAAATACATAATATAAATAGATAAAATGATAAACTTTTTTTTAAATTGCACAAAATGTAAAAACAATACAGCAAAAAAACAATATTAAAAAAAAGACGCGATTGATAACCTTAAGAACTAAATGGCACTAAACTGTATGAACAACACAGAATTATTCAGAAAGGAAAATACATACATTGAGAAAAATACTCTTTGAAGATGTTTCACAGAATAATATATAGTACGAAATATATCTCATTAAAGTTCGAATTTCAAAAGAATATTGCCGAAGAAAAACCTGTTTCTATTTTCATTCTATTTTATTTTACTTTTTTTGTTTGATGAGATTTTTTTCTCTTTCTTTTTCATTCTGTCTTAGAATAAGTAGGATTGTATAGTAATCTTACGAAAAATGGCACTCCATAGTATTTCATTTTCTATCACTGACTAATTATTGTAAAAATAACAAGGAGTAAGAATCGTAACGAGCTGAATAAGTTGGAAAAGGATGAAAAATAATGAGAAAATATTATGATGATTAATAAAAAAAAATAGAAAAGTACAAAATACAACATTTCAAACAGTACTCATAGTACGATTGCGTTAAAAAATTCTTATTAAAATATCAAAAACATCATGACACTAATTAACTATAAAAATAGGGACGGAGAGATTTCAGTAATGGTCATGGTTGTTTCAAAAAAATTCTTCAAATTTTGGTTCAACAAAAATAACAAAGTAAATAACAAAAGAAATAATTATTGCCAACCAAAACAAAAAAAAATATAGTCAATTTCGCCAGAGAACATTGCAATATAAATAACAAGAATTTTGATGATTTGTTTCAAAAATAAAAGAAAGCCAATTCTAGGCCAAAGCTACTGAGATTTCGAGTAAAAACTGATATTATAAAATAAGGAACTTTATTTTCATTTAATTCAAACTTCCATCAGAATACTGTTACCATAAAATGGTACTGAAAATTATTTTTCTACCAAACCTATAAAACAGATCCGATTCAAACAATTCGCAATCAAATGGACTCACTTTCGTTAGCTATGAGTAAATCTAATAGAAGCTACAAGACAACAATAAAATAGAAACACGAATACATTTAAAGATAATTATATAAATCTTAATGACAGCCGCAACTTTTCACTATCATATTTTTGTACTTCTTCAAAATCACATTATTATCTTCGAGATAGAATAAGACGGCGATTGAGCCAAGTTTAGTGGGTGCGCAACAAGGCTTGGGTGCTTCGGAGGGATTTATCAAATTCACCAACGTTTGTACAATGGCATGATTTGTGGCGTTCATGTGTGCATTTAAGGGGAAGTCACAGAGGCCACTGCAGAAGTACGCAGCATATCCATGAGGAGCAATGATCCAGTCCTATATTTAAAACATAATTCAAACATGAGACGATTTTATGTAGAGGATTTAATCTTTTTTTTTTTTTTTAAATGAAACAAACCTGCCAATTAAGGTCCTTGAAATTAACGTATAATGTTTGAATTTGACAATTTCTATAAGACCACGCCGATTCAGCTGTAATACAGAGAAAAAAAATGAATTTCCTGCTGATTACAAATCGAGAAAACAATTATACTACACAGAAAAATATACATACATGTTAAAGGATTGACATTATAAGAAACTTCAGCATCAGATTTTTCTTTTTTCTTATTCACATCTCGAATACGTCTAGGTTTTAGTTTTGAATTATTCGCTCCATATTTGAAAAATGCGACTAAAAATGGTTGATGATTTTCATTTTCTTCAAAATTAGAAGAAATTATACCAGCTGCATCATGATGAATTTCATGGCCTATCATTTTCGAGGAAACAATAAAAATACAAAAATTTATAAAATAGAACTGTTTGATTTAGAATCTACGATGAACAAAAAATAAAACAACTACATACTAGTTTTGGAATGTTTATGCACCGAAACGTGGAGTCCACGATTCATGGATGGAAATGCAACCCACGACATAAAAGCGGAAGTTACATTGAATACTAACCATCCTTCATAAGTGTTCGTTATGTTTACTGAGTCAACATAATCCAATTCTTTCTCCCTGTAACCGATTAATGGCAGACTTGTAACAACTGATTTCAAATAAAAGTGAAATTATTTTGTATTTCACGTGATTGTGCACGAAGAAATAAACCAAATCCAAAAAAACATTTCAAAAACAATATGACAAAGCCTCATTCAATACGTAAGGTATTTCGAAGGGATTATCAGTCAAAACATATTACTTGACCCTTTAGGTGTATTTCTTCGAAGCTAGTCATAAATGCTGTAGTAATTTTTACCCATCAAAATCGAGCAGGACTTGGTTAACAGTGACTGTGTATTTCTCGGACTCTGGATTTCGGAATTTATAAATACGTAGCTCTGAGCCAACGACCGTATCTCCTACAGGAACATCTGATACGTCGAACCATAAATGTTTCCCTTTTTCATGTCGCAAACTATTGAGATAGTTTTCTAGATGAACAAGAATATTATTAATCTTACTAAAATAACGGGCACCAAAATGATTTTCAAATTTATAAAATTAAAAACTGTAATACTAACTTTTGGTCAAAAACGTCATTATGGCATCACTTTCTTTAACCGAACGATAATCTTCACTCTTTAGATTGAAGTCATTTTTCAGTTTACCTCCATCTAAAGATTTGTAAACCTCCAGCAGAAATTTTGGAGCAGAGCTAGTTAAAGTGGATGACCGAAGTGTTCTTTTCGGTTTCTTGGGTAACCCTAGCAAGTGCAGAAGTTCTCTTTCAAACTTTTGTTTTTCTCTCCGGGTCATTCGTCTTTCAATCATCGTCTGGTCTCTGCCATTGTCCATGTATAAACCTGAGTACGTTGCAAAAAGCTGCTGCAAGTTCGCAACCAGCATCAATAATACAATACACTTCATAATGAATGAATCTGAAATTTTTATAATGTTCAATATTTTTAAAAAATACAAAATTGTGGAAAAGATAAAGATCAAATGCATAGAGTCCAATAGGTATATGAGAATCACAAGCAACATGAATAATAGCTATACACAGTTGAAGAGATTGAATGTTGTAGATTTTTAATAATATTTCGATGAAAATTAGTTCTGGCTTAAAAGTTATAGCTTTCAAGAAGTATGATATTATTCGATAAATTAATTACCTTACCTTCCGCCTCACCAAGATTCACAATTTAGATTGAAGGATCTACAGGTGATTCGCCAAGTTGAAAGTAGATATTTCAATCGATTTCAATTAAATTTATAAAAAAAATGAAAAATATTTTTAGTTGAACTTTAAATTCATTTCTTCTTCTCCGGAGTCGGGAATCGCGGAATAAAACTCGGACTCGGAATTGCTCGGAATGCAAGAAAGAATTTGGCTTTGATCAATGGAATATTACGAATCGAACGAATTCCCGACTTGCCTTCACCCCTCCGGTCATCCAATCATCTCATCTAAACTCCCCTCATCATCTTCAAAAAGTGGAAACTGATTCCCGATGAAATTAGGTGTTATCGGTCTTTGTTCTGCATGTAAACTTGAAGAAACCTTAATAAAATAAAGAATAGAGCCCCTCAAGCTGTTGCGTTTCTTTCGTTTCTTTTTTTTTTTTTGTTGATGAAGCAAAATAATCATTGATAAATTTTTATCAGCGGAATCCAAAAATTGGCTCCAGTCGGCAGTCACTACTCCAGTCCGGTACTTCTAGAATTTGTTTGATTCGTATAATTCGTATTATAAAACTAGTATAAAACGTCAAAAATGTTATGTACTTCATGAGTGAATTCGAAAGTAATTGTCATTTTCTGCAGTTATTAAATCAAAGCAAATGAGTTTATTTTTAATAAGTTGATTATGACGTAATGAAAAATGTCTGGAATGTCTGATTATGATGAATTCAAATTGCTAGTTACCAGTATCATGGATAACTGGTACGGCTTACAGGTACGAATTGTAGTTTATTTTAGAGTAATATACTATTTCGCCTCTGCAACCAATAATCAATGTTTTGCATTTCACAGGCAGCTATTTCTCATGGCATGGGTGGTACTCCTGCCCAAACTTCTTCGTCACTTTCACGAATTATTGAAGAAATGACCAATATGTGTTTTTCAGCAGGTACTTGACTAAAAAAGTATTGTTTTTATTACTATCTTGTGTATTGTTGAGATCCAAGTATTTATTCTAGATACTGAAAAAGAAGACCTATCAGATACACTTGAAGATCGTATAGATGAACTTTTCAGCACAGAATTCGAGGACGGATCGATTGATGAGATTGCTGAAATTTTATGGAATCATAGAAAAAACTTTTTATCAGGAAATAAAGAAAGTATTCGATCTTACATTGCTTCTATGCAAAAGAAAAGTTGTGAAAAAACCATTCAAAGACAGGATGTTACCGACAACAAAATGGTTTGTAATTTTGCTCTTTGTAATATAAAATAATTGAAAATATGGTTTTTCTAATTTAATAAGTTCATTGCAGAAAAATTAATAAATGAATGAATAAAGTGCCCCTTATATCACAATGAAAAATACTCTTCTTTAAAATTCGAGTATTAACTTAAATTAACAAAAATTTTCGTCTTAGAAACCTGTCTATAGGACATACTGGCACTACGGTGAATAAAAGAATTCGATGAGAGCGAACAGAGCGAAATTAAATTATTGGAATTAAAAAGAAAAAAAACTGACTTAGCTATTATTATAAATTTTTCAATGACACGAAGTAATTATTAATTTTATTTTTAATTTCTGTTATGGAGTTACATTTGAAACTAATTCGAGAATACTATATTTTGTAAAAATTGAAGTCATTTTCCCATTGTTTGCGTAATAACTCTTATTTTGATAAGGGAAAATTTTCATTTAATGGATAGTCAAATTTTCTAATTTACGTGCTTGGTTATAATCAACATACCTATCAGTTTCCTCTTGATGATGAAAATGTTTTTGAAATAAGAAATCTTCTCAACCCTTCACAGAAAGGAACAGACCAATCTAATGCCCATTAAAATGGCCTTAAAAATCACATCTAATCTAATAGGGTTCGAAAGGTTACTTGAATTTTTCAAATTATTTTTTATTCAACATAACAACTCATGAAACGCTGACGTTACAATATGATTGATCAATCGTGTGACTGTCATTTCAGGACACAGTTGAAGAAGAATTCATTTCCAAAAATACCTCAACGTCAAGTGGTCCTAATTATTTGCCAGCCGAAGATTCTGATGGTTGGACAGTTCCTCGAAATAATCGAAGGCGTAAACATTAGATTTTATTATAAAATGTATCCTTACCCAAAAATACATTTCATTGCTTAAATTGAAAAGTTACGTAAAATTTATTTGGAGACAAAAAAATTTGAACTTGATGCTAAAATCGTTCTAATCCTTTCTATTATACTTTGTTTAAAAACTTCGAAGTATTTTACGAGATTAGGTATCTATCAAGTAGAATTGATTGATGTGCCAACATTTCATTTTCAACTTCTTGAATGGAAAAATTAATTTTTAATGCGTATTATCGATTATAATGAACAAACGCATTAAAAAACAAAACAAAATAGTTTATTAATAATAAATTTTTACAAGCCAACACTGTACAAACACATGGAACATTTAAAACACGAAGTATATAAAATGAGAAATTGATGTATTCACATCGATCATAACGTTCGAAACAAATTAATTCAAAATTATAAGCAGGTAAATGTCATTTTTGACAAAAATATGTCTCAAAAACTAATGCACCTAATTTAAAGCTGGTAACATGAAATTATTGGTATTAATTGAATCGTTTCAAGACGGACCCAGTAACAAGAAATGTAATTTGAGTGGAAAGTACTCTAAATTTCGAGGTACTTGAAAATAAGTTTGAAAATTTGCTCTCCCAGAGCTTTTCTTCGTTAAATACCTAACAAAATTTTAATTGTACTTTACTTGGGTGTTATATTTTCAGTAAAACTGAAAAAAAAGATACAGCATCCATAATAACGTTGAACATATTCAAAAAGTCATATGCTGCAACTTTTAAAAAACAAATTCATAACTCCAAAATTCTAAGCAATTTCAATTTTCTGACACAACTGGTTCACCATGTTTTCTCTTTTTCTTAGGCGAAAGAAGTGAAATAATAAAGCGAAATCTTTTTGAAAGAGGTCGGCCCACTGGCGGTTCTCTATTCACCTCGTCAGGTTCAGAGTCTTTAGGGGAAACTTTACGTGGGGCTTCTATCTTGTCATTTTGGAAAGGTATTGGATTCGGTGAGAGTCTGAAACACAAAATAATGATCTGAAACATTTTCAAAGATAGTTGAGAGAATCCACACTAGGGTCCTCTTTTGAAAGAGGCTGGTATCTCTTAATTTTTACTGCAGCAGTTCCTTTTCATATTGAGCATGCATATTTTCATCAAATAGATTAGATAACGTACTTTTCCTTATAAATCCAAACAAACACGAGTTTGCCAATAAATATAATTAGATCTTACTTACCGAGGATCAGTACAGTTTGCACCTGTCTTCCATGTAATAGACGAGTGTAATTTGTTTAAAAACTCTCTTTCATCGTCATAACGGTTGTAATCCAATCTAACAAGAGTTAAATAATTGCCAGGCAGTACACAATATTTATAAACGCATGGTATAACTCCTCTGAAGACCTTTGATTCTGTTAAAAATAACAATGCCTTAGAAATAGAATACTAAGCTATGCCCTGTTTTTTTTTTTTCCTTCCTTAACTAACACTGCGCAAGACCTAGTGGATTCAAAAGTGAAGGTTTTATTTTAAAAACAACCTGAATTAGTAATGGTACGGATAAGAGCTATAAAAAAATAAAAAATAAATTAATAGCACAGGAAATCATTGAATGAATAGCCGAATTGCCTTTATGAAATATTTAAAATAAAAATTGCGATAAGATCTTCAGATGGAAACCTAAAAAATAAGGCATCTCATGCCACGTTTGATTAGGTTGTATTTCAAACGAACTCTTCTATTATTTACAGGGATACAAGTGTTCATAATTTCAAAATATTAGAATAATATAATAACTACATAGCAACCTAATTTTCATTCTATGCGAAATTCTGATAAATAATTGCATTTTAATTTTAATGTGTAAAGAGAGCGTAAGAACAGCAGAAGGCGAACTTTTTAACTAAAGCACTTCGCAAAAAACAAAGTATTTCAATTAGTTAACGAATGATCATTCAAATGTTTTTCAGTACCTACCAACTACATAACCTCAAATTTCAGTGTCTTGAAACCAATCAATATTTTTCAATCTTAACTATTCACTTCCATAATAGGAAAATTTGAACTTTATAAGTCCAGAACAGTAGTGAAAACGAATGTTTTCGAAAAATGAAGAATGATTTTAAAAAAAATTCAAGGCCCTTACTGAGAGAAAGGCTCCACGCAAAGTCAAAAGCATTCTTGTAGCTTTTATCTTGAAGAAATTCATCAGAGAAAATAGCGATAAGCGTACGACACCGATGCTCTATCAATTTGTTAATTGCGCTGAACTCAATTTCACCTGGCCGAAGATTTCGATTTTTATCACAAATCTAAAAATAGAAAGAACAGACAAAAAATTAAAAAGTAAAAAGCACTTATTCGTATTTTTTCAAAAAAAAAACTTTTTTATTACAATATAAAATTATGAAATGACCCATTCACGCCAACTTTTAAATTGATAGCTTTCATTCAGCATGTATTCAGAGTACCTATAACCGCAAGTAAAATTACTTCAAAATTGGGGTCATACAAGAAGTTAGAGTTTGAGAAGACAAGAAAAGCAAAAAGCGTGTAATAGAAAAACCCAGTGTTGGTCAGACTGAAATTAACCCAAAAAGATATGTTTTATTGCAGGTATTGATTAAATTTCGTTGCAAGCTGGTAGAGTAGTTCGTTTGGAAAGAGGAAAAATGATCTAGAATATGGGTGCTTGTTTTTAAGGGCTTTTCAAAGGCTCATTTTACATTCGACCGAGCTGAAAACAAGATGAACGACACCGCCGATTTAAGACTTGGTAAAAGTGAATGGTACTTTGAACAATTAAGAGATTTTATAACTTACACCGAAGGGCCACCTTATTAAATTTTTTTCATCTAGAGCCTACTTTCGTGCAAACTTTTCCGGACCGTTTGTAAAATGGCATTATTTTTAAAACTGAAAACATTTCAGTTATATTCGTAATAAGTAATAACTTACGCGTAAATGCGCAGCTTCCATATTACCAAGTATGAACCTGGCAAAATGATAATCAGCATCAACATACAATAAAAATGCATCGTATATCTCTTGGTCACCGGTAAAGAAGAAATCGTCATCTGAAAAACGGTGTCATTAAGCCCTTCAGAAATTTAAATAAATCAATAATCAATTATGTCAAATACCAGGAATTTCTGTTTCAATATTGGAAGGCTGCCAAGTAGTCAACTGAGAGTTTCGACTGAAGTACTGTCTCGCATCGTCAACTGCGAACAATGAAGAAACGGAATAAATTTCTATGAATACCTGATGAAAAAGGGGCCCTTCGAGTTTGATGAGACGTACGAGTATTTTATAAATTAGGCGATTTACTCGCATTCTTGGGGTGTAAACAGGCCCGCCAAGAAAGGTGGAAAACGAAGCAGACTGCTCCAGGCTCAGACTCTACAAAGGCCCTGAATATTTAATAAATAAAAAAAGTGGATTTTCATTGTCCTTCTTGGGTGGGTGAAATATTGCCTCGAGCCCAAACAGGGCTCTTAGCGGCCCAGTGGATGTCAGTGTGAAGTGTTCGACGGATTCGGATTCGTAAAAGTAACAATAATTTGGATAGCTAAAAAGCCCAAACCAAATTAGCTTTTCATTACAAAAGTAATCAACTTGAAAATAAATATTTTAGATAGGTACTCGTACTTACAAAAGAACAATAATTGGAAACTCGTACTCGGGATGTAGCTTTATACGATTCTGAGATTTGGGGAAGAGGATAGCGTAAGAGGTGAAAATCAATAGGAAATAATCTGAGACATCCAAGGATAGTATTATTACTGTTGGAAGGAGAACGAAAAAGAAAAAAAATAAGTTCGTAAACAGTGATTTTAAATTTGAATATGTATCAAATTATAGAAAAAGTAAAATGTATGAATTATTCAGAAACAATTTGGATAAAATGAAAGAAAATCGAAAATAGCATGAATCCGTTTGAAAGACTACTAACATACAAAATTAAAAGAAAATATATACTCACTAAACCAATCACGAAGGTCATCTAGCACATCAAATCGATCAATGCGTTCCAAGAACTCACACAATTTACCCAAATTAGCTTCTACAGAGTTTTTTTCAAGCCATAAATCGAGCAGTTTTTTCATACGGTCATCTCCAGGAGCCCACATCACTTTAAGACCCATACAATCAGCTAGTCCTCTGTAATCTCTGTAAAATTTTTCATCAAATTATAAAATATAATATGTTTGAACTTACCAAAATAATTGTTCGAAAATCTTGTGAAATGAAAGGTTAATAGAGAATGACAGGATTCAATGTCATTCATAAATTATAATATGCGAATTCTGATTGTTCCCCATGGAAATAGCGAAATGATTTTAGAAGACGGGTTAAAATGAGCAATTAAATTTTTAGAGATACCTAGATGAATTATTCATTTTTCACGCTTCAAAAATGTATTTTACGCTACCGCTTTAGTTCACGAGTATTCCATTATTGAGATGAAAAAAGCCGATAAATTTGTTCTGAACACTGATCAAGTTACTTCTCAAAGTCGCGTAATTCTATATGATGTATTTTTCATATTAGTTTTATTTGTCTCAATGATTTTCAAGCAAAATAATGAAGACTCGTTTGTAGCGCGTACTAGTCAACCAACAACTAAAAACATTTTAGACTGTAACTGTTTTAGAAGATTTTTACAATACATATTTCATATTGAAAGTATAATTTTCAAGTAGAAAACAAATTGGTACATTATAATTTAAGCCAAAAAACCTCAACACGAAGTTGATATTCTGCAACATGAATATACAATAATGAGACAAAGTTTCTGGTTCTTACCGTTGGTATTTCTTGTCAGGCGACAAAAGCACTTTTCTCTCGTTAAGTTTACAAGATAATTCTCCTCTGATTCTCCGTTGAAGAGCTGATACTGGCACACTAAATAAGTCTCTTTCAGTTTCCATCTCTATAGCCTAAAATAATTCAACGATCAAATAAAATAGAACAGCCCATAATAATAGACGAAAATATAATAAAATCATACTTTAGATCAGTCGAGGTAATGGATGAAGACGCCAGAGCCCAGACGGGAGCTGATATTCGTTGTCATTACAATCCACTGATTTGTTTCATTTTCACACAATAGGCATAATCTTCAAAATATTTAAACTTCCGTCTGCTACTCTTCTTTAGACTGAAGTAACCTCAATGCATTTGAACAGGAATGAAAATGAAAAACCAATAGTCTGGACCACTCTAGTCTGGAGACTGGTAAGTAATAACGAGCTGGCAATGGTGAAGTGCCAGGTGGAGCCTGGGGCGTCGGGGCGATACAGGTGGCCGGGGGTACACGGGGAATCATGGGGATTCCCTGGGGATTATGAATTATATTAATAACGTCATTTTTAGGCTTTTAGACTTCGACTCTACAAATAAAATGATTTTGCAAAACTAATGCAAACGATGCAGGGTATATATGCAAAGAAACACACCTACAAAGTTAAACTTGCACTACCTGCGGCAGCAGCAACCCAGGCAGCAGCATCCTATAATAATTCGGCAACCATGAGAACATCATAATCTGTTCATGGCTGGCGCATTGTGTTTCTAAATTATCTTTATTTGTGAATTAATTGATGCTTTGGTGTTTTTTGATAGTATTTTACTGCTGTTAATCTAGTAAATTTCTCCATCAACCAGCAGGCATGTCTTTATTTCCAGGCTCTATTGCCTTTGATGAGTACGGCCGGCCTTTCATCATTATAAGGAATCAAGATACAGAAAGACGTTTAACAGGCTCAGATGCTATTAAAGTACGTAGTTTCAAATCTGAATTATTACTCAGGCTTACTTTGTATCTAACCATTTGAATGCATCTCCTTTAAGGCTCATATTCTTGCCGCTAAAAGTATATCGCAAACCTTGAAGACATCCTTGGGACCCAAAGGTTTGGACAAACTCATGGTATCACCGGATGGCGATGTAACTGTTACCAATGATGGTGCCACGATTCTCAAAATGATGGATGTCGATCACGAAATTGCTAAATTAATGGTCCAGTTATCACAGTCTCAAGACGATGAAATAGGAGACGGAACTACTGGCGTTGTTGGTTAGTGTAATGAGTGATAACTTCCCACGTATACGGGGTACATTTCTAAAACGATACCATCTTGTATTTTTTCTTACAGTATTGGCTGGTTCCTTACTAGAACAAGCAGAGCAATTACTCGATAAAGGAATCCATCCTATTAGAATTGCTGATGGTTTCGAATTAGCTGCTCAATTTTGTATTAAACATCTAGAATCTATCAGTGATTCATTTCCTGTAGATCCAGCAAATCTGGAGCCTTTAATTCAAACGGCTATGACTACTTTGGGCTCTAAAATGTGAATAACTTGAGAGTTGAAGTAGTATTGTACCCAAAATTTATTCGACATGAATTTACGTATTTTTGTTTTAGAGTTAACAAATGCCATCGACAAATGGCTGAAATTGCTGTTCATGCTGTTATGTCAGTTGCTGACTTCGAAAAAAAAGATGTCAATTTTGAAATGATTAAAATAGAAGGCAAAGTTGGTGGACAATTAGAAGACTCGATGCTTGTTAAGGGTGTCGTTGTTGACAAAGATTTTTCTCACCCTCAAATGCCAAAAGTATGCTTCTTTAATGATGTATCAATTTCTTACCTATTTGAATAGTTAATGAATGTTTGAATTTTTTTTGTAAGGTTCTTCATGATGTGAAGTTAGCTATTCTAACTTGCCCATTTGAACCACCCAAACCCAAAACCAAACATAAGCTCGATGTTACCTCAGTTGAAGATTATAGGGCGTTGAGGAAATACGAACAAGACAAATTTTCTGAAATGGTCCAATTGGTAAGTATTTAAGAAAATTCAAAAAACTCTCTTCAGTATTTAGCTAGCTCAATTTTAAAGTCTATGATTGGACGAATGAAGGATGTGAATATATTGCTCGTTATCCTGTTTGTTTTCAAATTAATCTTATAGCCGTCATTCATTCAAGATTTTGAAAGAAGTTGAAAAATTTCATCGGAAATTAATATTTTTCAATTATATGATTTTTAGCAGTTTGATATCTTTGAAATTCTTGTATAATGCTGTCTGTGAAGTTTCATCACATTTTCCCATTTATTTTCAGATGAAGATAAGGTTGAATAGTGAATATCATTATTTCATAATTGAATTACTTTGCATAGTTCTATTATTAATTGAATTAATTTCATGCAGGTTAAAGACGCTGGTGCCACGTTAGCAATTTGTCAGTGGGGCTTCGACGATGAAGCCAATCATTTGTTGCTGCAAAGGGAACTTCCAGCTGTTCGTTGGGTTGGAGGACCTGAAATCGAGGTATGAATTTTAATAGATAGTTATTAACAATTCATGCCGTGTTTCAATATCTTTATTTTTATAGTTGATTGCCATCGCCACTGGCGGTCGTATTGTTCCAAGATTTGAAGAATTGACGCCTGAAAAATTGGGTTTTGCCGGTTTAGTTCGCGAAATTAGTTTTGGCACCACTAAAGATAAGATGTTGATTATCGAAAAGTGTAAAAATTCCAAAGCTGTGACTATTTTCATTCGCGGTGGAAATAAAATGGTAACTATGCTGTGAAAGTTTTCTGTCCGCATTTAATGTCAAACATTCCCAAAATTTATTGGATGAATGTTAAATTGAAAATGCTATATTAATCAATTCTGAACCATTTGAAGTGTTTCTATCCTGTAAACACTTCATCCTGATGTGAATTGAACACTAGAATTATTTTGTAGTTTATTTCACTTCCCTGTGTTACCTAATGCGCTTATTTTAATTCATGATATCTTTATACAATTAGATAATCGAAGAAGCTAAGAGAAGTATTCACGATGCTTTATGTGTTGTACGAAATTTGGTCAAGGATGACCGTATCGTTTATGGAGGAGGATCCTGCGAATTGTCATGCTCCATTGCAGCATCGCAAGAAGCCGATAAAGTAATTGAACTTATTTCCTAGTCGGTTAAAAAAGAAATTAATTTACCTAACTTTCCTATTTACGTTTTTTGCTCCGTTTTCTAGAATTATTTTGGGTGTCGTGTCCTTTCTCTGGGTAATTCTTGTTTTCCTTTTTTGTAATTTAAAAAATTTTAAACGATGAGTTGATAGAAATTTCTGTGTACTCTGGGTCATCATTTATTCAGGTATCTCCTCTCGAATATTTCATGTTTGTAGGTTGTTAGGAATATTTTCGTTATTAATTTGGGGAAAAAACTCTAATTTCGGTACCTTTTACGGTATTTCCATTCTCTGTTAGTGAGTAAAAATATCATAACAACTAAATAACTGAAAAATTTTGTTGCGTGAAAGTGATTCTTATGAGTTATCTATTGCTTGTGATATCGACTAAACATAGATATATAAAATTTGTGAACTTCCATTTTATGAACTATTCAGCTATCTACTCCATTCTGGCTGGATGAAATGTAATCATCAAAGATTAATGGCTTTTTTCCATTCTTTCCTCTTTGTTGATCAGGATTATTACGAAGCGATTAAAAATTATGCACTTTGCAATTTTCAGATATCATCGCTAGAGCAATATGCATTCCGTGCCTTTGCCGACGCTTTGGAAAGTATACCGTTGGCATTAGCTGAGAACAGCGGTTTGTCACCCATTCATACGCTGACGGAAGTGAAGTCACGACAGATCGAATTGAAGAATCCTATGCTCGGAATTGATTGCATGCAGAATGGTTCGAATGGTGCGTTCCTTGCTTACATTTTAAAAATGTGCGTTTGAATGCGTATTAATTAAAATTTGTTTTGTTTACAGACATGAAAGAATTACAAATTATCGAGACGCTTCACAGTAAAAAACAACAGCTCTTATTGGCTACGCAGTTAGTTAAAATGATTTTGAAAATTGATGATATTCGAAGTTGCGGAGGAGGTCATGAAGAATAAATCGCACTCGGCTTTTTATTTACTCGTACTTATTTTTTCACTTTTAACGCTTTCACATAGGTATTCTTTCGTTGTCCTTTTATTCGTATTTGAAAAGTTCCAAAATATCTTGGAAGTTTTTAAAATTAACTTTTTAAATATGGATTCCGAAGCATAATGTAAATTAGTTTCATTATTTTACTCATACATGAGATTTTTTAACAAGTTTGAATCTAATTCCGTATGAACTAACCCGTTAAAAAACGTTTCAACGTTACTTTCCAGTAATTTCCTCGTCAGTGGCTGTTAACTCGAAGGTTAATGCGAACCATTGTACTTTTATACAATTATACTTATTTTAAATTAAATAACGGTTTGAATTTATTGAAATTGAACAGAGGGTGTACATATTATGGATGTCGCTACTTCAGGAACTGTATTGATGCTGGTATGAAACCACCAATAATGAATCGCGATGACAGAGATATGTTTTATTTCGTGAAGTTGAAAAAGCAAGTGCACAAAATGAAATTTAATTTTTAAGATTTACAATGATTTTTTTTTCAATGAGATACCTATGAATAAGAATGGCAAAGTAACAAAAATGGATGGTCCAAAAGTGGGGCACATCTGAATTGCCTTAATACTGGTCAACAGAAATGAAAGATATACAGCCATTTAGACGCGAAGTTACACGTAAACAAAATGAACAGAAAGAAATGCAAAAAATTATTCTAATAGAAAAAAAAAAAAAAGTTCACAAAAATAATTGGATTCAAATCTATGAGAAGGTAACTGTTGTGTTTTTATGTAGGTAACATGACGTATTTTTCATCATTTACATTCATCGTAATAATATTATTTCAAACAATTAACAGCAGTTTTTGCGCCATTATATGAAGACTGTAACTGTCGAAAAGGAAATCGTTTTTCTTCATAAATGAGATAATTTTACCCTGAAACAAAAAGACAATGAAATTGAAAATCGGTCCAAATTTTCATTCATTTCAACTGTAGTACATAGAAGGGGTTTTTATTCAAAGTGAAGCACAAGTTCAATTTGATGTGGGATGTTGGTGCCTTCATGTACAGAATAGCAACGAAGATGAAACAATAAAACAGCGATTTATTTTTTCTTCTTATATGGCAGTTTTCACAGAAAAACGTTCAGTTGTTTTATTTCATTACTCATGAAATTAGTCTAAATTCTCACTTACTTGTGTTCTGGATGTTTCCTAAGTTGTTCAATAAAAGCATCTGGTTTGAGAGCGCCAGTACAGATTTTATGGACACTAGTGAATAGGGGAAACCTGAAGAGAAAAAGACCGGGAATTACATCTCATTAGGTCAAATTCAATTACTTAATTGTACTTGGAGACGTACTCATTTTCCATATTTTTGGTTTTGAGCATGTGATTAACTTCTAGAGCAGTAATTGGTCCTTGCAGTTTTTGTCCGTTCAGCATTTCTTTTTCTAATTCTTCAATACTCTTTCAATAAAGAATCATAATAGTCGTAATTAATATAGCGATATGAAACAATAAGTCCTTCAAAATAAAATGAGAAAAATACCTTTCCAGTCTTCACAAAAGCTTCAGACACTTTTCTGTTACGTCCTCCATAGCAAGTTGTAATCAAATCGGCGACCCCACAAGATTCGATGAAAGTGGATAACTGAGAAGGCTTATAAAAAGTTTCAGCGAATTTAATCATCTCCATCAAACCTAGTCGAATTATTGCAGACTTAGTGTTATCCCCAAATCCCATGCCATCCGCAAATCCTGCTCCACAAGCAACAATATTCTAAGAAAGAGGAAGAAAGCGTTCTGAAATTCAACTAGTTTAGACTTGGGTGATCTTCTATGTTAATAAAACAAGATTTTTTATTTTTATACCTTCAAAGCGCCACAAACTTCAACTGTATCAGCGTCGTCCACAACTGATACTTTGAAATTGTCCGTTTCGATTAAGTCTTTCAACACAGGAGCGAATTCTGGATTCTTACAACCTAAAATAATTTTTTAACTATAATTTTGATACAAGATGTAGTAATATGTATTTATAGCTATAGAAAAAAAAACTAAGGGGTCAAATTAATTCAGAAAAATTTGAAATAGAAAATAATTTTTAAAAATGTAATGAAAATTTATCTTGATTAATATCAAGTATATTAATTATCATCATTACTTTAAAATAGATAATTTTCGATTAGGATTTTTTCCTCTTATCCGAACGGGTTGTTATTTCTTTTCCATGCGTTAAAACTACCATTGGCTTGGCAAGACAGTTATAATTTGAAAAAACAATTAATATGAAATAATGCTGAATTCTTCATTTTTAAAGATTCTCTTTGAGACAGTATTAAAAATATAAGTACTTTTATCAGCGAATTAACCTTACCAATAGTAGTTTCGCAAAATTTCTCATCTGCAACTTCTCCTGCTAAATTAGCGCCCATTAATACAAAAACATCGATATTCAGAATTTTTTTAATGATATGTGAGATTAATTCAATTCCGCCACCTTCAGCTTGATCGAATCCCTAAAATTAAAATTACATAACGATTAAATATTATAGCAGAAATAATTCTTTCATCTTTTTTTTTTACGAACAACCGCAAAACTTGTTCAGAATCCAAAAATACCTTGATGAGAGAAAGACCAACAGCGTTAGGTTTTATTTTTCCTTTCAGTTCTTCACATTGTTTCTTGATAAATTGGTGAGGAACAACAAAAATTAAAATATCAGCATCTTTCGCAGCTTCAACCAGATTTGAAACAGCTACCTAATGTCACATTGTAGAAATTAATATTTCATATTAACAAGAACTAAAATATTGAATAGTCATTCGAATGCATTAGTGATGAAAGTGTACTGAGGGTAACAAGGCCTTGCAGAGTTGAAATTAGTCTCAAGAATTAGCCTTTCTCACCTTGTAAAAATTGAACTTTTAACAAAATATAAATTTCAAGCCTCCGAAGTATAATAACAATGCACTTCTCCTGTTTTTACATTAGTTCTTGGTTGATTCTCATTTTTTATACCTCACTCCGCCAATGCTTAAAGTAAAAAAGTCCGGTACGATAGTAAATTTCATGCATTTCTTCTTTTGAAGTGCCGTAAAATTTGAAAACATGTCTACTGAAAAGTTTATGAAAAGTCATTAATTTTCATTACCGAACTTTCATTCGTGACAGTTATTTTACTCACAACATTAGCAGGTATTTTATGGCCGGGCAAATATTTTACGTTTTCATGTTCCTGATTGATAATTTCTGTAAGTTTTCTACCATCTATCATTTCTTCGTATACGTACATAGTAACAATACTATCAAAGTGATTAAGCCTTTGAGCATTGTAACCAATTAATTTCGCTATTGCAGAACCCCTGTAAAATAAATTAGAGCGTAGATAATTATAAAATTTAGGAATAATATTTAAAAATGGCCCAGAAAAATATTTTACCAATTTCCAGAGCCGATGATGCATACTTTCTTCTTGTCTCCCATGACTGACAAAAAAGGAATCGATCGAACAGAAAATAAATTACGAGATTCTTGAGGTTGTTTCGGCAGAGACCAGATTGAATTGGTAAATCTAGTGCATAAAATTATATCGATAGAGCAAACACATCTTAACAAACACTTCGTGAAGAATTAAGAAGAACACTTGGTACCGAATCGGTATATGTGCTAAAGGTCACACAAATGTAGTACAGAAGACCGACGAGCTTCTTTCAGAAATAAAAATACAATTTTTCACATTTCATCACGTGGAATGTAAACGATGAATATAACGATACCAATAAGCGATTAACAGAAGAAAAAATTCATTTTCGAAGATAAGAATATACGACACCGTATATAGGTATTATCATTGAACTGTGGGTATGTTTTCGATATTCATGTAACCTTTGAAAATTGACCCCTTTGATGACCTTTTCTGTTTACGTATACAAATTACATGTCACAACTCTTACTACCACGAAAAAAAATTCTCTTCAAAAGACGAAACACTTTTCTTACCTACTAATTCTTAATAATTTTCCATAAAGTATTATGAAAGGAAAGAATTTCCGGTGAAAACCCATTATTTATTTTTTCATTTTTGATATATTTTTGAATTTGTTATAAATGACCGAATATTAGTCACGGACACGGTACTTCATCTTTTTTTATTTTTCAAAAACTAATAATTATTTATTCATGGAATAGATAAACGAAAGATAAATGTGTGGGCGATCCCCTACCATATGGCCACGGATGCAACACGCGAAATTTTAAAAATCCGCGAAGAGGGGGTTAATGAACCACCATTCTTCAAAAGGGATATACAGTATTATATATTTCAGATCTGCTACCTAGTACCTACTATCAAGTCGAGAAACCCGAGAAAATAAAAAGGATGGGTCAACCTAGGCTCTAGGGTCAACACCCAACAGGCCAACACGGCAACACCTGCCACTGCCACCTTGTCAATACTTCAAAAATTTCCTCTGTTCTACGATCTACAAAAACCAAAATGTTATTTGAATTTTATTGGAAAATAAATTATATATACCTAATCTACCATCAAATAACCTGCATCGCATCTTGGATCTTGCATAGTTGAATCGGCCATCGGCCTTGATCGACCTCATTAAACCTTCAAATTTGAGCTATTTTGTTTGTTTCTCAAGTAGAGAGAGGTGATGGTTGAAGGAGCTGGGGAGGGTTTTAGCCTTCAAAGTTCATTGAAGAGAAAGACAAAAAGGGCAAATAACCCAAAAATCTGAAAAAGCCATGGAAAGGAAAAAGCTGAAAGGCCCGTGCATCAAAGAGACGTCCGACAAATTTATTTCCACTTTTTTTTTATAGAGAATTTAGCTGCACCTACAGCCATACTCGCGAACTTTCGCGTTCCGACCGCGTTGCATTGAAAACGCGAAGTCGCGATTCGATTTGTTTGGATTCTTTTCTCCTTTCTCGTTTTCAGCTACATAGAATTCAGCTGATTCATTATATGCAATGCATGCATAATGAGAAGAAATCGAGTCATTGTGCTGTGATAATTCAGTACTGTTATATTGAGGAGCATGGGATTAACAATAATTTCGTAAATTCTTTGTTTTCCTTCAAGTGTTTTTGATGTTTGATGTTATTTTTAGATTAATTCTCCAAATTGCGTTTTTTTTACTGTATAGTGATGCTGCGATAATTCGTTCTAACTCGATAGTTTGTTAGGTTCCTAGTGACTCTCAGATTCTCCACACGTCATTCGTTTATTGTACCCATTTCTAAATCTTTCTAGAATATGAGTGAATTAAGTCCAGAAGAAGTGAGTTATTTTCCATATTTCATATTTTCTGTTTAGCTGTACTGATATAAATTATTCTGCGATCTAGATTCGACGTAGAAGATTAGTACGACTGAGCAGTCGATCAGCTAATGATGAATTGCCCCTAGCTGGCGGTATTTCAACTCCCGAAAAGCAACCAAGTGCTGAAGAAAGTAACGGTAAGGTACTCTTTCTCGAGGTCATGGTGGCTGTCAGTATGTTATTAATGTTTCTCATGTTTATGACTTTTAGAAAATACTGCCTTCCTCGCAGCGAAGACTTCGTCTTCAGACCTCAATACAGCAATGGACGAATCTATTGAAAGTGAAAGCCCAAAAATGGAAGTTGAGTGTATTCGCGAATTCGCCGACGTCGATTCGGGCATTGAGAACATGGAGGTTGAGGAAATGAAAGAAATACATTCGCCGAATGAGGTATGCCTTGGATTAATGAAAACCTAGCTTTGAAGTTCGCACAAATACTGTATCTTGGTTGTTTAGAAACTCTTGGCTCCAGTTTTGGTTGACACATTTGGTACGGTGCAAGCTTTAATTAGTTCGTTGCTACAAATTACGTGGATCGATTCGAAATCGTCATCGTTGTTTTTGCCGCAAACTGCGTCATTACTAAATGACAAGGACTTTCCACACGACATTAAAGTAAGACGTTTTTCATCTCACGTTGTGTTCCACGTTGACCTAGTACCCTTTCTAATCTTATTACGTGTTCTAGAATTTGGTGAACGTTTGTATTTCGGAGGCTTTGAGCGTCATCGCTGCTCGTGAAGACGGTGAAAGTTCGGATTTGAAAAGCAAAGCTATTTTGTATCTCGTTGAATGTTTCGATCGAGTTTACAACGAAGAATTGAATAATCCGAAGGTAGCTATTCTGTTTCAACTTCTTAAATAGCCCGTAAAAGTTGAGATTTTCCAATAGTCATGTATTTATTCGACCTACTTGCCCCATTTCTTAATTTATCGTCGTATAACTGTTAGAAAAAGTTGTGATGGTGGTTAGCAAAACTTGATATTATGTCCTTATTCCGATTTTCTTTCAGTTATACAAAATAATACCTAGTGTGAAAGAATATCTAGTTTAATTCTGTAAAATGGTTTGATTAATTTGAGAAAAGTATGATTGTCAGTTTTATAATGTGGTGCTGCTATCTTCAAAAATTGGAAAATTTCAAGAAAATACTCTGAAGACATCGTTGTTTCGCTTTTTTATGCATTTTATTTCTCAGCATTTGCTGCGCGAATAATTTATCCGTTCTCGTAGCTTTTTTATGAATTTCTCTGTTATGAAAGTTGGACGTTCATGTATTGTTTTAATCTCATTTACCTGATTTATTCGATAATAATATTATCATCATCATTATTATTAATTTATTAATCAATTAATTTTATTTTTCCACAAAATAGTTACAGTATATTCATTTTAGACTGCTCTTGCTACAAGCCCAAGTTTTTTCCTTCATCAAAATTTTAATTTATAAATATTTTACGCCAGACCTTCATAATTGCAGTTCAATTTTACTTGTTGTTATACTCTGCGTTCGACCTTCATCTTGTCTTCTTACATATTCAGAAAATTGTGACTTATGGTACCCCAAAGATTCAGTTCGGAGCGAGAACTGTAATTTGTATCATTTGCAATACGATTACCTTACAATAGAGGAATGATAGTTTTGCTAACATTAATTTTGTCCATCATCGTGCAGTCACTGAACTTTGGTTCATGTAGTTACGTAGGCTATTTTCGTGTCTAAAATTAATACTGACTTTTTTTGTTCCAGAAAAATAAAGTCCCTCCGCGAAATATTGTACTAGATGAAGTCAGACGTCAGTGTATTCAATACACAGTTATGTTGTTGCGAGGAACTCTACATTTGGAACCAGTGGATGTTCGAGATCTCACGGCGGCTACTCATAAAAACAATCCATTTTTACAAATAATGCTGAAGCGAGATCTGCTGCCCCAAGGATTTTTGGCCGAGATGATTTACAACACTTATCATGATTACGAATTATTGACAAATGTAGGTCTAGCAGTGACTTTTTATTTTTTATTGTGAAAGAATTATTGAAATCCAAGAAGATTTGTTGTTATGTTGATGTAAAAGTTTCATTTGTGGATGCTTGACTCAGGATTTTCTGGTATAAAAGTTTTTCAAAGAAATGACAATATCCGTATTTTGGTACAGAATAATAAGAAATCTTAGGCAGGCTTTCATGTGTCAGTTTGTTTCAATCTTATTTATAAAGTTGGAGTTCAATTTTATTTCAATGTTGATCAATATTAATGCGTTTTTCTCATTCTAATTATTAGCTTTTTCCTTTCAGGTTTTCTCATCAATTCTACAAGGACTTCATCAGACAATGCGTTCTGCGTCCATTGTTGAAAATTCTCATGAACGTCCTCTGCTAATTCTGCGTGACTTGACGGAAATCAAATGGGGTACTTCAGGGAATAATAGACCTATCTGTTCGTTGATTGTTAAGCAAGTAAGAAAATTTAGTTTTGAAAATATCTTGTTACCTTATTAATTTGTTTGTTAAGTATTGTTTCACCTCGAACTTGTTTAGGGCATTAGTTTTGATTTTATAAATCGCCTGCGCAATTTATTATCCTGAAAAAATTCGGAAGATAGGTTTTAAATAAGACTATAATAATCCGTTTAAGAATTTTTTTAGTGAAAAAATGAAAAAAAAAAAAATAATTTTCAACTAAGAAGACTGTTTATAATGGCTAAAAGTATTTTTGAACTGTACTCGTAGACTAATGTCTTGTCTCAATCTACATTTGCACCCATATTGATTATGTCATTCGTAATTTGTGACCCTTTAGTCTCTAGAATTTGTTATTACATGATATTTTGAAATGACCTTGCCTCAGATCGGAAAGTATGCTACATGAAAGAAAGCAGTTATGGTTCAGTGCGAGTTTCTGCCATTTGTCAATTTATTTTCGCAATTTTTATCGATTAGTTTGGCCTTTCTTTATTTTTTGATTTTGCTTTTATTTTCTTGTTTTTTTTTTTTTCTTTTGGCCCTCTTTGTTGTTTTCAACACGAATTTGCGAATTTTCATTTTTAGAATCAATTTATTCCTAATTTGGTTACGAATGCGCCTGGTCGTGAATTCTCATTGACGTCATTTTTGGGACCATTCCTTTCATGCTCAGTATTCGGCGAAGATGATCCACTCATCAACGAGAGTATTTTTAATGGGACGTCGTTGGCCGAAAAAGCTATGGTGGCCAGATTTCGTGACGAACTTGATATTATTCGAGTAAGTTGAACTTGACGCATTTTTCTGTGTAATTAATTGTCTTAATTGTTTTTTTCGAAATGAAAAGTTAAAGTTGTTTAAACCAGGATTTTGCTAGGGAACCTTTCATGTTGTTGATCTATGGTAATGATCACATCCGACTGAAAGTATGATATGATTAAAATTTGCTACTTCATGAAAGTTGATTTATGTAATGGTACGATTTGGAAATTAAGGCGTGAGAAATACATCTTAGATTATATTCACTGAATTTTGAAAATACTTCATACGTTTCTGTGGTTTTATATTGTTGATATGTTTCGTATTTATGGCGTCTGTAAGTCACTGGAAATTATATAATTTTACGAGATTAATTAGGTTTCTAATTCTGTACGTTTTTTTCTTTGCATGTTCATAGACTCGTTTGCATGAGATTTTTCTTAATGCTGTCACGAACAAGGAGTCTCGTTATCCGTTCATGGAGTATATTGCAAGATTATTAATCACGAATGAGAAACGCGTCCAGTACCAGGTTGAAGAAAAATCTGTGTCAACCGATGGTTTGATGTTGAATTTATTGTCTGTTCTTCAGCTACTTTCTGTCAAAGTAAAAATGTTTGAAAATCGTACCTAGCTACTCAGTCGAATTGTATCATACTGACTATTCTATTTTTCTCAAAGATAAAACTAAATAAAGTTGACCACATGTATATTTATACGAAGAAATGTTTCCTGAAGACCGATAATGACACAAAAATAAAGATGACCAGTCAAGAATTTAGTGATTGGATTGAGAAAACAGGTAATTTTATTAATATTTTTGATATTCTTATTGCAAAGGGACCGCATTGTTCGTCAGCATTTTTTGGGGGAGGAAATTGTAAATTTATTAGGTTCGGGTTGAAATTATCGATTTTCAACTGAAATCGATAGTGCGAACCCATTGCGTATCGGTGCACAATGTATTCAACAAATGGTGCCCCGTGCTATTTGTTGAAATAACATAGGAAGTTCTACGGGCTTTTTCAGGCAAAACTGAGTCCTACTCGCCTCAATTCCACCCTAAACTCTTCCTGTTGTACTCGTATTTGCCTCGACCAAAGAATCGAACCATGTGTAATAGTGCCCATTTTGGTGTTTTAAAATAGAAATTGTAGTTTTTCAGTTCTTCAACTTTGAAACGCTGTAGCTGCGCAAATTTTTGTGATAGGATGGTCCGGTTGGTTTCATTTGATGACGAATTTATTCGTATAGGTACTATGATATGATGTGCCTAAAGAATGTTTCGTGAAATTGACAAAGTGGTCCCTTTTGAATAAGAATGCTGCATTTCTATTATTAAGCTACATCCACGAGTGTTTCTTTTCTTTATTTCAAAAAATTATAATGTCATTGTTTCTGTGACAGTCACAGAACCTGAAAAAGAATCGAATTTTTCTACGGAATGTTGGTTTTTAACTGTATATTGCCATCATATTGCATTAATACCAGTACTCAATAAATACCACCGCCGTTTACGTGCAATACGTGACCTTCAGAAGATGGTAACGTTTTTATTGTTTGATTTCCAACTTGCTTTTATTATTTAAAAGTACGAATTTCATTTTTTCTTCAATTTCAGGTCGATGAATTACAAAATATGGAACCTCAGTGGAAATCAAGTCTCACTGCGGCTCGTAATCGAGAACTACTTAAGCGTTGGAATCAACAATTGAAGGTAAATGAATTTAAAATAGTACCAATAAAACGTTGGTGTTTTTATAGTTTTCTATTCGTAGTTATGTTTTCTCTCTTTACTCTTCATTCTCACTAGTAAAAGGAAGAGTGAATAATATCTCAATAATATCGCCACAAAGTATGTGATACGTCGAATCATATTCTCAGTCATCAGGCAGTGGGTGAATAATGGTTTATGATGAAGTTTTTGTACCTACCTCAGTCAGAAGTAGCATGAGATGCTGCATTATGCCAGAGTATAACGAAATATTTGTATCCTAGGATCTTATTGTCAATTATTAATTTTTAATTCGAGAAAACCTTTAGGAATAAAATCCGAAGTCATCTCGAAATTAGCATATTTTCGCACTACGAGTATTAACTGGGCACAAAGCGTAAGAAGCAATCAAGAATTATACAAATAATACATTTGTTATGAGAGCTAGGAAGATCATGTCTATTCGAAAGAGATGAAATTTCGAAGAATCGGTTTTTAAGTGGAGTCCTTTCAAGGTTAATCCATTTAAAGAGTTCCTTTGATTCTGAAAAAAATCTGGTTAATAATGTTAAAATATTGGAAACAATTCAGAGTTGAAGTGAACTTGAAAACTATTGATGGATTAGAATTATAGCTGTGACTAACGTTGAAATTGTAATGTCTGTATTCTTTCCTTCCATTGAATTCATTTTGACAAGTATTATAAATTCTTGTTCAGAAAGATAGTTTCATGTTTTGGAATATTTATATCATCAGTTAATTTTCTCCCCTTTTATAATTTCAGATTCTTCTGCGAAATAAAGTTTGTGCTGATATCGCATTATTCGATAGAAAATTGTTAAAAAGAGCTATCGAATTTTACACAACTGTTGGAGAATTTTTATCTAATACTCTGCTGCGTGAAACAGTTTCGAATCCGTCAACTGTAACACTGCCCTCCAGCATACCTAACGCATTTTCCGCTCTACCCGAATGGTTCGTCGAAGATATTGCCGAGTTCCTATTGTTTACATTACAGTGAGTATCGTCATCCCGCAACGGTTCCGGAAATTCTCAATTCAATTTTCATTGTTGTTATTTTGCTTCCAACATTTGTATTCAGATTCAGTCCCTCTATTGTTACCAAAGAAATGGACGATAAATTAATTACGTGGTTATTGCTCGCGATTTGTGTTCCTCATGCTTTCAAAAATCCGTACTTAGTTGCTAAAATTATAGAAGTATTTTTCGTGCTGAACACTAACATGCAAACGACCGAGAGTTTATATACGCGTATCATGACTCACGAAATTTCCACTCAGTACCTGCCACCGTATTTAATGAAATTCTATACAGGTTCGTAGCTTTTCGCTTGCGACTGAAGTACCATAATAAGATCGTGTATCATGTGAAAAACCCTTACGTGTGCATTTTGCTTTTAGATGTTGAAACTACAGGCTCTAGTTCTGAATTTTATGACAAGTTCACCATCAGATATCACATAAGTATTATATTGAAGAGTTTTTGGGATAGTGCTGTGCATAAGTTAACTTTAATTAATGAATCCAGGTTAGTCATTCGTTGTATTTTCGTCTGTTCTCTTTACCTTGTCGAGTTTTTTCTTTACCATTAGCTTCGAATTTTTGCCATAAATTATAATATTGAGTTAAAATTTATAAAGCTACAATTCAAAAACAAACTATGCATTCCAAATGTGAAGACAATTCATTCATAAAATCGAATAAATTAATATGACATTTTGTTTTAGCTGAAATAGAATTCACAATAATGCAATGTTTGTTTCTAAATTTTCTAACAATCTTTTAAGGAGTAGAAAGAACGTTGATTTTTTCCATGGATTAGATTGAAAAGTGAAAACTGAAGCAACGTAATAATTTTAAAACAGTACATGTATTAACTAGTTGTGCTTCTCGTAACTTCAACATAGGTACTAAGATTTATTTAGGTTTCATGTTATTCGTGTTATTAAAAAATTCATATTTTTGCCGATAGTATTTTTTTGATTGCCTCTTACAAATGTTTTGAAACTTGTTGATGTTGGTATTTGTACGTTTTAGAAATGGAATCCAGTTCGTCAAATTCATAAATATGTTAATGAATGATACGACATTTTTATTAGATGAAAGTCTAGAGTCATTAAAAGTACAGTATTAATTATCATTTTTTAAATTATATTGTTTTTCAATATCTAATTTTACTGAATAAAATGTTTAATTAAACTTGCAGAGGATTCACGAAATTCAAGAATTGATAAATGACAAAGAAGCGTGGGAGAACTTGACCCCGGAACAACGACAAGCGAAAACGAGACAATTGTCTGCCGATGAACGACAATGCAGGTCAGTAGAATGAAAATTTATTTACCTAATTACTTTCAGGTACCTGACCCATTTTCATTGCTGTTTAATTTTATAGTGGGCAAATAAAAATTATTACACTGGTTTATTTGCGAACTACCGCTCTATTAGGAACGCTATTTCCATTTTGCGAGACAGGGGTTAGAGGAGTGGAGCCCTTCGGTAAAGGCTCTATGTCAGTTCGAACCGTTACTGTTTTGTTTGATTATAATCTGAATCACAGTGCCTGTACAACGTACCATTAGTCAGAACTTGGGTGAACATTTTGAGTCATTATTTGATACTTTTCGCTTGATATTCGTGCTGTCAACTCATAAACAAAGAGTGGCCCTGTTGTTTGTATTATATAAATTAAAAATTTTAGAAAACTAATTCTGAGCCGATATTCCGCGAAATAATGAATTTATTATTTTGCTTCTCAGGTCATACCTAACACTAGCTCGTGAAACGGTGAATATGTTTCACTACCTTACGAAAGATATTCAAGAACCATTTTTAAGACCCGAATTGGTGAATAGATTGTCTGCTATGTTGAATTTCAATTTACAACAGTTGTGTGGTCCTAAATGTGAGTATCAGTTTACGCCGAGTCGAATTTATTGTGATTTGTCTGTGCTAGTTCGATATGTATTCCGTATTCTTGTTTAGGTAAAAACCTGAAAGTGAAAAATCAAGAAAAATATGGTTGGGAACCGCGAAAATTGTTGAGCCAGTTGGTAGACATTTACCTTCACATGAATTGCAACGAATTTGCCGCAGCTTTAGCGGCTGACGAGGTACGTATCGAAGTGCATTAGTTTTTTTTTCTCACTTTTGTGTCACCGATTTCCACATAATCGTTACCGGGATGTATCCTTTTTTAGCGATCGTTCAAAAAAGAATTATTCTACGACGCGTGTAGCCGTTTGGAGCGGGCCTGTCTTAAATCGTCCGACGAAATCGAAGCGTTTCGAAATCTAGCTGTTCGTGCGAACGATATTTCGGTGCAGAATATGAAGAAAGAAATCGATTTCAACGACGCACCTGAGGAATTTAAAGGTGCGAACGCTTAAGAAATTGACCATGTATTATCACTGTGTTTATTTTATTTTGTCGCCTTTTATTCATTTAATGTTTTCATTAATAGATCCACTTATGGACACATTGATGGAGGACCCAGTTTTGTTACCATGTGGCAAAGTAATGGACCGTGCAGTAATAATTCGTCATCTGTTGAATTCGTCAACCGATCCCTTTAGTCGTCTTCCCCTGTCTGAGGATATGTTACGTCCAGGTATACATTCCGATTCTGATATTTTGAATCATCTCCGTGATGCGTGAATTCGGGTTTGGTTTTCGTCCGAACAAACCCGCAGACCCATAGAAAATTAACTTATTCCCTGATCAATAGAAGCTACCTCTTTGATTCTGCTTGTTGATTGTCGCTCATGATCTATTCATGTGACAATGAATATAAATTTCGCGCGACCTTTCGAAAAGTTGGCCACCACCTGTCCCTGCGCAATCTGTTGGATTAAGTAAAAAAAAAAACATTTTTGTTTGATCAAAAATGATATATCGGCTTTAGGGAAGAGTTGAACAGCGTGATATTTAAATAACTTGAGATTAAGGCATACTATTTAATACTTTGTTTCAAGTAATTTTCAAATAATGAAAAAAAAAAAAAAATATTAAGTACAACTATTACTGGTAGCTATTCGAATTAATATAATGTTTTCTTGTTTCATTACTGTGAGAACAAGAGAATATTGTGCTCGAATCACGATCTTGTTGGAGGAGGAATGATCATTTCGTTTTCTTTCATGTTTCAAAGCAAATATTTAACACAAGAAATACCAGGTT
The DNA here is from genome assembly GCA_038050395.1 of Parthenolecanium corni. Classification (NCBI taxonomy): domain Eukaryota; kingdom Metazoa; phylum Arthropoda; class Insecta; order Hemiptera; family Coccidae; genus Parthenolecanium; species Parthenolecanium corni. Next base: position 2,221,275 of record JBBCAQ010000038.1, on the reverse strand, counting down.
TTACTCGATTACTCAAAGGACCCACGAGAATAACCTCAAAGGACCAGGTGGCGTCGTATGACACGAGTCAGGGGTTTTCAAAATATTGGTCCTTTGAGAAGTCCATCTCAAAATTTTGAGTGGTGTCGTATATGACACGACCTGGTACTTCTAGTGTTAAGATGGAGTATTGTTCTAATCCGTCAAAAGTGATTTATTATTTCGTGTTCATTTCAGCTGATGAATTGAAGAAGAGAATTGAAGCTTGGAAAAATGAGAAAAGTAATGCTCCGTCTGCAACAGGACGAGGTGATGCATCTATGTCGGATTCATGAAATTTGAACCCAGTGTTCGAATATTGCGGCTAGATTTTGTGTACATTTTATCAATCTACCTTCATGTGAATTATTTAATCCGATCGAGATAGGTGAGCGTAAAGGAAAAACGATACGAGGTATGGTAGAAGTTCGATTTCTGCGAACATTTTCCAAGAAAATTATTGTGATTTTCGAGACAGCTTCAAATTTATGCGTATTTTCTCTCAGCTAATTTGCATGGTTTTGCCGATAAATAAAAAGTAAGATTTAAAAAAAACATTGCCGAAATATTTTGCTGTTCGTGTTCGTGAATTATTTTCTTCTTTTTTTTTTTCTCCCTCTTATTTACTATATTTGCTTCTTTTTTTTCTTTTTTTTTTTTTACGGTAAATATGTTTCCTGTTGAAAAATTTTTTCAAGACTGATATTTAATTATTCCCTGTCAGTGACTACTGAATTTTTCATACCACCCCGCATCATAATAGGTAGGTGTATCTGTTTTAGATTTTTTTCCTCTGTATTTTGTCCTTTTTAATATTGTGGTACAGTAATGAAATTTAACCAAGTTTGAGATGTCGAAGTTGCGCAACTCCGTTATTTTTGATGGAGAACTATTGGGCATTATAATGATATCGAATGTCATTCAAAACAAATTTTTTATGAAGATCTCACATCTAAAAGTTATGTGATTTGTATTAACCATTTGTGAATAGATCGAACCTGCTGCAGTTATATTGTTTAGCATGCATAGACTTGATATTTCTCCGAGTATATGTTTGCGATACATTTTTGCTACGATATTGAACATTCTTGGTCGTATACTTCGCGGAATTTGTTAGCGACAAGAACAAAATTAATGAAAATATATTCTGTTTCTTTGTATTATGACAGAATGATACACTAATTACATGAATATTTCGTACCGTTAACATATCTGTGAAAAAGATTTTTCCTGTAAGCTATTATATAATAAAGTTCATGTACAACTTGGAACTTGTTTTTGTAACATCTGTTGCACGAAATAGTCCTGTAGGATGTTTTACTTTTAATGTCAATAAAGTCTGAGTCAGTTCGAAATCAAAGATTTACTCATGTTGACTTTATTCTCTTCTGGTAGTATTTATGTTTTGGAAGATCAAGAAACAGGTAGGTAAGTATCAAATTTTAAAAATGTTTTGTCTTTTTATTTATTCATGAGTGGTGAGTATTATTTTCATCAGTAAAGTGCAATACACTTGTAGATACAAGTTAGAAACCAAGAAATACATGAGCCATGCACTTTCTGAAAGTAACATTCATTCAACGGAATAATAATAAAACAAAATTATGTTTTACGAGTATTTGTTAACGAAAAAGTTTGTTTTAGTTTCACCTTTTGGTAATCGGTCTATTCGTTGTGTCTCTGGGACAAACTAATTGTGAGTTTTAAAACAGAAGAATGAATTCAGTGAAATACGAAACAATTTTTATTGCGAAAAATAAATAGTAATTTTCTAGAATTCGTTCATTTAAATTGAAAATCTTAGAATATTTCTTGACAGTATTGCGCTTGATATTAACGAGAAAAAAAATTACACGTAATCTATAACATTATTTACAGAATGAGACCTTCTAAAAACTCTGTGTGTGGTGTGTGTGTGTATATATGATTGTATTTTTCTGAAGAGTCAATAAAACGAAAATGGTTATCGAACATTTTCAAGTGCTTGACGAAAAAACAAAGGCGAAAAAATTTGGCAATCTCCAATTTTTATTTTTCCTAAACTGACGATCACTTTTGTTATAAAGCAGGCGTGTTAAAAATATTGCCATAAATTGATATAGTTGATAGAGCAGACAGTTGAATTACTTTACAATAGGAATATTCTTCAGAAAAAAATCCCGTGTTTGTGATTTACATTAATAATGGTTAGAATCGTTTGAAATATTCAATAGTTTATAATAGTATGAATAATTAACATGAATCTATTAAAGATCTATTATTAGTAATACCTTGGATATGAAAATTCGCCAAGAGTAAGACGCAAGCTTATAGATACAGAAAAAAGTTCGGTAGAGTTATGGTAGCGCATTATTCAGCTCTAAATACAAAATGTTTACTACAATAAGTCACTGTTATAATAAACTCATACTTTAAAAAAGGGAGCAAAAGAACTTTTTACAATAACATCTTATTCTTATTGAACTTAGTCTAGAAGATCTCATCGAGCTTACGTAATATGAGATTAACTTAACAACAGCAGATTAACTAATAAACCTAGCAAATAATTTGTATCACAAGTGAGTAATTTAGAAAGTCAGTTCCAAACAGAACTCAGTAACGATTCTTTCAACAACTTGCGGAGTCTACACTGAATTTTCCGAAATTTGACTAAAATTATAACACAAAACAGAAGACAAAGAACCGATAATTTCATACGGGTGTGTGCAAACGCCATTTCAAGTCCAACTTATTACAAATAATATAAATGCGATTGCTCAACAGTGATGAAATATTATCATAAATTGAACACAAAATAAATAAACTGTAATAATTACCGTTTTTCCCCTCTAAATTCAACTCGCAAAGAAAAATAATTTTAGCTAATTCGAACATTTTAGACTAATTTATAACATGAAGAATTCTTGTACCTATGATATTTTCAAGTCAAATTTACAAATTAATCTGATTCCAAAAGTGAATCTCCATTTAATATAATATAAATTGAAAGAATAAATTATAAAATTTTTCAAATAAAATATTCTCAGTATTCTATTTAATAATCAAATAATAATAATAATAATAGTAATAAAAAATTAACAGGAAAAATCACTAATTGGGGAGCTCAATTCAAAAACCAGCAGTTTAATTTTCACAGTTATTCAGATTAGCTAAATAAAATATACCAACTACGCTGACTAGAAGAACTAGTAAATGTTAGTTTTTATGAAAGACCTGAAAGAAATTAATACTTCTTCACGAACTGACAAGTTCTTGAAAAAGGCTCTTAGTTTCAAGAGATTTTAATGAATACTTTAATAAATTAGAAGTGATGGTATTTTCATTTCTGAAAATATTGAAAATTAACCCCGCTATGTTTTAAACAAAGCACTTATTTTTAAAACGGTTGGCAATGGCCTCGATATATGAACCTGAGCTGGAGCATGCACACACTCGCAATGACATTAGGTTTCTTATAAAAGGAATGAACCTTGGTCAAATATTAACAACGTTATCGTCGAGAAAATGCGGAACAGAAACGAATCCTTGAACTTAAATTATTTTCTCCCAAATGGTAACAAATTTGTAATCTTGCGAGAATGTATACGAAGACGATCGGTTTAGGCATTGAGTATCTTCTTAGTCGCCTGAACCACATCGTCGATCGACGGCAGGGCAGCGATTTCCAAACTTTTGGTGTATGGCATCGGCACATCAGCACCGGTAACTCTGATTACTGGCGCGTCCAGATGGAAAAATACTTCGCTCTCCATCACTCTGGAGCTGATTTCTGAGCCGACGCCACACTGAGGCCAACCCTGTTCGATGGTGATCAGGTGGTTGGTTTTGGCCACAGACTTGGCGATCGTCTCGAAGTCTAGCGGTCGTATCGTGCGCAGATTTATTACTTCGGCGTTAACTCCTTGGCCAGCCAACACTTTAGCGGCCTCTAAAGCAATTTCTACGCCTTTGGAGTGCGCTACGAACGTAACGTGCGAGCCGGACTGTTCGATGTGAGCTTTGCCAATTGGCAGCACAAAGTCTTTGGACATGGCTTCATCGGACATTGGAAACGGCAAGCCGTAAAGCAGCTCATTTTCCAGTATTACAACCGGATCCGGATCACGTATGGCCGCTTTCAGCAATCCTTTGCAGTCTTCGGACGAGTACGGTGAGATTACCTTGAATGAGAGAAACACATTTTTTTATTAAATATGTTATTTCAAAAAAAGTATTTATTTACTGAGGTGTTATTTAGTTTTTTAAAGTTGAAATTTCCATTATCTCCCAAGAGGCGAAAATTTTACGGAACTTCATAGAGGCGATTCTAGAGATGGTACAAAACGTTTTCGTGAGAGACAAATCCTTTGTAGAATTTTTTACATTTATGTGTTTTACGTCTTATTTTACTAGACCTTCTCGGTCAGCGACTTAATAAAATTTATAAGACTCTAAATTCAAACATTATACAACTTTTTAAAATATGCATTTGTAAATTTAGAAATCCTTAAGGAAGAATACAAAATCATTCGAAAGAGTGAATCACCTTGAGACCGGGGCACTGCGTGTACCAAGCGGCGAAGCACTGCGAATGCTGGGCGGCCACACCAGAAGCAGCTCCATTAGGCCCACGGAAGACGATCGGAACGTTGACGGTGCCGGCGGACATATAGAAGGTCTTGGCGGCCGAATTGATAATTTGGTCGATGGCCTGCATGGCGAAGTTAAAGGTCATGAACTCACAGATAGGGCGCAGCCCATCGAAGGCGGCTCCAACGGCGATTCCAGCGAAACCCATTTCGGTGATGGGGGTGTCGATGACCCGACGATCGCCGTATTTCTTCCATAGACCACGGGATACCTTGTAAGCGCCATCGTACTGGGCCACTTCCTCGCCCAGCAGAAATACGCGGTCATCGCGTTCCATCTCCTCGTCCATAGCCGCATTCAGGGCGTCCCGGACGGTCATCTGCTGGGCAGCAAGAACTTTGCAAGTGCTAAAATAACGTGAGACTAGTTTACCTTTGGAGAGCAGCAAGCGATTCGTCGATAATACTGACATAATTAAGGTTTGGTTTCACACCGAACAAGGAAATTAAACGATAAATTTATAAAATAGTGAACTAAAGAAAAGGCGACGAACTGAAAAAGGAGCTAAATGTCGAAATGTTTTTAAAACCGTTCATCCATTCGTTTAACTTTAACCTCCAATTTCACCGTCGACCTTCCAAAAATCAAATTTACTCTTCAAACAAACTCGTTAAAATTTTTTTGGTTGATAAGAATTTTGCTTCAATTTGTAATCCACGGTTGCCAATTGAGAAACACGAAAAATCTCTCGTGATGAAATCGTCAAAATGGAAATCTTACGTTCAGATCAGTTCAGATTCAGTTTCATCGGTTTATGATTATGGGTAAAGGTAATTAATTAGATAGAAGAATAATTAATTTTAGGTCAGTGTGTTTAAAAAAACAAAATTGAATTCATCATTTCAGATACGAATGACGGGTTTTATGTGGTTGTAACGTTTTACTGATAAACTAATTATTTTAAACCACCTTGAACTTCACAACCATGAAAATGTACGAGAAGTTATCTAATCTTGAAATACAAGGCGCTAGGTTCATTATAAAATTATATGATTTTATGAATTTAATGACTAGCGATGGATCTTCCGGCAGATATTTCGAAATTTATTAAACCTACTTCAAAATAAGAAAGGAAAACCGAAACAGGCGCATCGTCTACTGCGCACCCTTCTCTTCTCACTTTTCACACCGCCTCGTCTAAATTCTAAAACGAGCAAATATTCCAAGTTGCGTTCTGCGTACGTAAGTACTTCAAAATTTTCAAAGCATAAAAAATAATTACTCACATATTCACATAGGTATTCACTATTCACCCATTACAGTATTAGATTGACTAAGGGACCGCACACAATGTAATTTTACTTTTGCTTTAACTTTTCTTCGAAACAATCAGGATGAAGAAAAAGTAATTCTCCAAAAACAAACAATTTTTATTTTCAGGTTGGAAAAACAGGATTCTAGGTTATTTCGCAATTAAAATATTAATAAATTTGTTGATCGAAATTTCATTCAGACATTTTTTTTTACTGATTATTTCCATTCTTTGAAATAATTTCTTATGCGACATACTGATGTGGCGCAGTCAAGGGTGTGCTAAGGGGGCTGAAGTTCCCCTTCAGCCATCAAATTTCATCAAAAAGACCAAATAAAAAAATTTTGCAAATTTTTCGTATGTTTTCTGTTGTCTTTTGAGGATAAATATAGGACTCAGACCCTCCCTCAGTTAATTTCTGGCTGCGCCACTAGACACACTTGAAAAAATGGTCGTCCATCAAACAACAACAAATCGAGTTTATAATGAATTTTCCTCTAGAATATTGGCTATCCATAAAATTCAAGTTTTTACGACAAAGTAGTGAACAGAATCCAGATTTTAGTTTTCCATCTCAATTTCTCGAAAGAAATTCATCCATACCATTTCTATAAAATGAATAAAATGCAAATAAGTTCGCATTATACCGTGTCCATAAATTTTTTATTGTTGCGGAAGTATAGTGGTCCTCTATATTCAATATCGTTTGAATATTGTTTTTTAAAATTTTTCTTTTACGTCGTGTTAAATATGCATTTGAAATGTCGAATATTTACACAACTAACTGCAAAAAAATATTTGAAATCAGACCTAAAAATATACCATACGATAAATGATATTTTAATTGGACATTTTAATCTCAACTTCTTGGAAACATTCGAGATAAAAAATATATCATTATAATATACTTATGGTATAGCTATTTAGTAGGAATCCAGATAAAATTTCCTTTTGATCTAATCGGTGCGCAAATGTACAAAGTTCTTATGGAAAATGTTGAATTTTTCATCTTTAGATACGATACCGTTACGACTATAAAAAATACTATGGCGGGTCTTTCCCATATTACAAAGTTCGTCACCCTTGATCTTAGGATAATCTATATTTTCTTCGCTTCGACTGAATGCATCCACGTCATTCTTGAAATATCAAGTATAGATGACTATATAAATGCTGAATAAAATGGATCTCTCATCAAATAGCTTCCGATCATCAAGAGTGAATAATATTAATTAAAAGTGTTTTTTTACCTGAAAAATTTTTTTAAAATGAATTCGGTAAGTACCATGTCGTTTTTTATGTTGTAGTTTTGTAGTGAATAGTGTTTTTCTAAGTCTCTATAGGTATCAAAATTATTAATTTACTTCTTACTGTACCATAAATGTTTAATTATTTATTAGTTGAAAAGAAAACCTAGTACCGATTAAAGTAAAGGCTAATCTGGACAAAAAATTTTATTTTACCCAAGTTTTAATAGTGAGCATAATATCTGAAACAGAAATTTTGCTCTGAAATCATGCACTTATTAGGTCTAAATTGATTTTTTCTATAATATTTTGTTTGATGATAAAAATAGTTTTATTATTTGGGATATTTTACTTTCGAAAATTATATCAAATGAACATTTTTTGCGCAATGGTTACATAAAGATTTTCATTACCAAATTTTTCCGATTTCATTATGATTTTCTTTGAAAAAAAATTTCTAATTCACTTGATTCTCTATAAAAAATTAAAATAAAAACCTATATGAAATCGGTGAAATTACTGAAAAATTACCATTCCCAACAAGAAAATATTCACAAATCCTTGATAATGCGATATGCTTCTCTGGAAACAATGAGAAAAATATTTTTATACAGAATTGTAAAAGATTATAGTTTCTTTTTAAACTAGAATTGGATAAGACTATTACTCTCTTAATTGGTAGAATATTAATTTCCTCAACAAGATATTTCGTGAAAACTCTGAAAATTCTCAGGTCCTATAGGTACCTACCTACTCTTTAAAATATAAAATATCACATGGCATATTCATAGTTTGGATGTAGACAATAATGATTTTTCTGTATTTATTATCTGTCAATTTTATTAAACGATTTAAAAAAAACAAAAATCTCAATAATAAAATAGGCTTTTTTTTAATTTGTAAAATTCCTTTTTTTTACTGTTTTTAGCAGGTATTCCCTTGAAAACCTGCTTATTAAAATTATGTCAATTAGTGAAATAAGGGTTGGGACCTAATACGTTTTTTTAACATTATAAGTTAGTGGGTAGATGCAAAATTTTCTCATCTTTCAAATTTGTGTCCCAACACTAGGTGCAATTTGAGTTACTCGTATTAATGATTTTGATGTGAAATTCTTTACTTATTTGACTTACTTTACATTTTCTTACATTGAATCTCTCCTATGGCAATTATTTTTTGTATCACACATTGAAATGAAGAAAAATTTATAACTATAAGTGATATAGATATTAAAATTTCATAACTCACATTCCTAACTAAGAAAATTGCCCTACTTTCTCCTCTAAATGCGCACTCTTACCACCTACCTTTTCCCTGAAGTGGGGTTTTACTTACTAATACTTACCTACTTCATTTGAAAAAAATACGATGATTTTTAAACATTCTCTTAAACTAAGTTTTCGACTTTCCTATAATTATTATTGTTTTCTGATTTCATAGATAACTTTATTTTGTCTTGTTGCGACTTTCTTTGTGATCGCAAATGCGAGACCTCATCATGAACACTATGAAGAACACGAACACCACGAACACCACGAACATGGAGGACTCGGAGACCATCACGATCATCATGAACATGATGAAGGGCACAAAGGTCATGGCGGCCATGAGGAACATCACGAACATTCTGAACATCATGAAGGATGCGGACACCATGACAAAAAGCCATATGGAGGGGAACATGAACATCATCAGGTAGAAGAGCATAGTAAGATAACTTCTCATGGAGGTGGCCATTCAGAATCTGAACGACGTGTTTAAGGCCTAAAACATCTGCTCGCCAAATTTCAGTCAATGTCTACCTACGAAAAATCAGAAACACCCGATTCAAACAAAATTGTGTTTCGATGTAAAGAAAAATGCTTTTTCGCAATAATTTGTATTAATTAGCCGCAGTTCGTTTTCAATAAGTTTTATAAGTGCTGCGTGAAATACATCAAGCGTTATTTCTTTTCTAATAAATTATCATTTATTTTTTTTAAAAGTGTTTGAAAGAAGAAAATAATTATCTCTATTGGGCAATGTCCGAATTTGGCTAGTTGTAATACCAAACACTTGTATTACCCACCGTGTATTGAGACAAGTTAAAAACTAGCAAATACATTTTTAGTAAAAAACTACCTGATACCGACAATAACGCACCCAACAGGGGGGGGGGGGCAAGGTGGCTGAAGTCCCTCACCTTGAGCCATCAAATTCATTTAAAAAAAAATTGCAAAAAATAAAGTATCAAATATAATTTTTCAGCCTTAGCGTGGATTTTTGATGAAAGTTTTGTATTTTGGTGATAAATTTAAGCTTCTCCTTCGGATAATTTCTGGGTGCATTTGAGTAAACTATTGTTTTCAGGAAAATCTAAGTCAATTTTTCATGTGATTCTGACCATTATTTAAATTCACCCATAGAGCAAATATTTTGTTTAGGGTCATAGGTCACTTGGAGTTGATGCGGAGACTGCTTCTTGCCCCTCCTGCCCATTTTATTTTCTATACCTGAAGGGGTGGTTGACCTAAGTCATCGTTGAGGGGCTCGGTACCAAATAGTGTGCTATTTACTACGCGTCTATTAAAATTTTTTATTAAAAAATGACTTCTCCGGTGTCTTAAAATTTGCTGAGTAATTTTCCCTTCAATTTTTATTCTTTCAAAATATGGAGTTTGTTGAGTGCAAAAGTGTTCGCATCCTTTAGCAAAAAATTCTACTGCATGAAAATATCTTCGAGTTCGTCACGCACCTCTCAATTCTCCACTAAACAGAGGAAAAACAGAGACAATCTTGCCAATAAACGGTATGGAGAGGCCTATTAATATTTGCTGTAATCATCATTATCTATGGTTTATGACTGTCCGAACGTGTTCGACGGTGTAAAAATAAAAACAGAATGGTAAAGCCACAATGGGGTTGGTACTAGAAAAACTCGACGTGTGTGCGTACTGCGTGCGTACATGTTAAAAACTCCCCCATCGAAGTATGGCTAGGGGTGGAGAATTCGGAAAAGCGAATCTCTCCTTTAGTGCAGTCGTCTACGAGTTTATACATTGTAAGCATTTTCGGCTGCCACTGTCGTGATGGAGATAGTTGGCGTTGTTTCCTTCAATATGAAGGTTGTTCCTTAGAACGTGGCTGCTGCAAACTTTGACTCGTGTTTTTACGTAATTACGTATCATTTTTTTACGAATACCTTTGTGATTAGTGGTGAATCATCGGCTTGCAGTGTGACATTTTGGTAAATTTTTCAAGGTTTATGTGAGGTGTTGTTGACTTTGCGTTAGTGAACCAAGATAAAGGCTACTGACTTAGAGCAAGTGCATAAAGCTGCTAGCAAGCAAGAATTCCTGTCGTGTATATATAATTTTGTCATTTTCACCATTAGTACAAAAAAAAAAAACTTATTGAATCACTTCTCAATACTGTATCAGTACTTGACTGTTTTCAGTTGAGTGATTTTGTGGTGAAGAAAATATTGAAGTGCTTTTCGGGTACCCACGTGCTCAATATTGTACTGTTTTTTTCCACCTCGAAACCTTAAATGGTGAAATGCCAGGAATTTCATGAAAAATTAAATGTGCCGAAGTGTAGCTGAAATTTAAATGATTGAGCTGCGGTAAAATGGTGGATAGTGTGTTCAGTTCTCCAGCTCGTAGTTGGAGAGATGTGCGGAATGGTTCATTGCCAGATTCAGAAAATGAATCTGATATAGATCAGTACCTGTCTGTGGAGCTGCAATCTGCTACTGATGCGACAGTTATTTCAGGCTGGCTGAAATTTCGTGATCTGAAACGAGTGGGTATTATGATTTTTACAACTTTTTTTTGAAAATCTGCTAAACCTAAGGTCTGACTCTGGAAAACAGTTTACACAGTTTTTTTTTTCCATCATCTCGGATTCCCCAAATAAGGCATTTACCTATTTCATAAGTATTTATAGCTTCATTAATAAATTTTTTTGCTTCTGTAAGAGTGGCAGAGGGATGTATGAATATCGCAAATTTTAACTTTGAACATTAGAAAGAAAGTATTGAATTGATTGAGTCGAAATTTATTCTGCCTATAAATACAAAACTTGACAGTATACCATTAAAATTTCAAATAGATTTATCAGTGGCTTATTGCAAAAGGCTTTTAGAAAATTCACAAACGTGGATTTTTCTTTGAAACACGCTGCACATGACAAACTATATCGTATTTGACCAATAAGTCTTGTACAAATATTACAAACAGTCAAACCCAGCTGTTTAAAAGTAAAAAGAAGAGATGTCTGATTATTTTTATAGCTATTTTTTTCCGTTATGTGTATAACTGTTATTTATTTGAGACTCAGATAAACACATAAGTTCATAAAGTTTTCGCAAAATATTTTTTTAGTTTAGTGTAAAATGGAATATTTCATTTTACTTACCAAAAGTATGAAGAGATTAGTATAGATTATAGGTACTTAGAAATTATGGTATTCGATTTGTAAATTCTTATATTATATTTTGTATCCCGATTATTACAATAAAATTTTGTTTTTTTCTTTTGGTCAGAATACTTTCTGGATACCTATTTCTCTTGTTTCTCTTTTCCAGTTAAGGATATTTTTAAAAACTGAGCAAAGAGAAACTTCATTTAATAAATTCGAAAAAAAGTTTTTAGGTTTAGAGGTGAATGTTTTAATGACAACGAAACCAGAAGAAAAATTAACTCGGTTTAATGCTTTTTTTTTACCTTTTTCATTTGCTAAACCTTTCCTTATTCGGAAACTTTTTCTTGCGCTCTTTTAATGCCACGAAAAAAATGATGGTAATGTATTTATGAAGTCGCCAAATCTCACTAAGACCCTCGAATAATGAATTAAAGATCGTATTATTTTTTTCCGCCTTCATTTACACTTTTGCTCTTCTATAGTGCACTGTGGAGTAGAAATTTTATTACCGTAGTGTAGCAAATAAGAAAACTTTTATGAAACTTGCAGATTTTATACCGTCAACCTTTTTTTTGCTGTTTTTTTTTTTTTTTTTTTTGTCACCAAGTTGACACAAAAGTTGATACCGGTAGCATATAGGTACTTTTCGATATACTTCACCTAAGGTTTCGTTTATTATGTAGGTATATGTAATAAAAATTTCTTTTCATGATATTCCCAAATGTGTTCTGTTAGTGTTGTTGTAACACTGTCTCGTATATACTTTTGTAGAGAATCTTGGTAAACTAGTCCTTTCTTCTGCTTCCTTTATTTTTCCTATCTTTATTTTCTTGCTTCAACAATATATTGAAGGAAAGGCATTATGTCTTTTTACATTAATCGTATTAGTATACTGTTTTAAGGTTTTGACTGAGTAAAAATTTTGATTAAAAAAAAAAATATGTGTAACTACTTGAAACTTTCAAAGTTATATTTAGTTTTCATGAAGTACATATGTAGAGGATTTTTTTTTTCTCATTTGTCTGGTAACCTCGATGCTAAATTAATTAATTATTATTTATAAATTTTATTCAGTTCAACTTATTTTTAATTACTTGACTTGAGTTTAGACAGATGTGAATTAGGTTAGATTTTACCTTCAATTTTTGTTTTCAATTTCTTATTACGAAAAGATTAAAAGTTATTTTGTTATTAATTTAATTTAGATTTAGAATTTAAATATTAATATTTTTTTTATATTTAATAATTTATTTTATTGAAAATTGTTTAGCACTGCTTAGCGAATTTCAGGATATAAAAATATATCAGATTTTTTTGTATTAGAAACTATAAATAGGTTAGTTTTATATTTTGATGATAGAAAAATATGTTATTTAATTTAAAGATAATTTCTTATTTATTCATCTTAAAACTTTTATTAATTAGTTATTATTAATATTTTATTCAACTACATAATATTATGTTGAATAAATATTTAATAAAAAAATTTTATGTTAGGTAGGTAGTAAGTACTGCTCTTGAACTGCTGTGTTTATCTTACTAAATTATGTGACGAAGTGTAAGTTCATGTTTTTCTCCTTTTAATCAAATTTTTTCCATTTTTTCGTTTACCACGGGTTCTATTTTTCTGAGCGATAAAAAATAACTAGGTACTGTACAAAATTACAAGTTGTCGACCAAGGTAAAATTTTCGTTTATTCTGTGAGATGCTGCTATCTTGTTACATTTTTTGTTGCGTTTGCATCCCCTCTTTTCTTTTCTAAATCGAATTCTCAGCGCCGTGCCTTACGTGTTTTTTTTTTTTTGGAAACTTCCTCACATATATAGAGGAACAGGGTGAAGATTAAAAATATGAAGGATATGGTACTATCAACTGAGATGTTCTGTCAAGATGTTAAGGACGACAATATTTATGTGGAAAACGCCACTTTTTCTTCTTCCAAAAAACTTCCTATTTATTTTTATTTTTGTCAAATGGCTTCTTTCTCTATTGTTGATGGATTTGAATAAAATGGAAGTGCTGTGTGTTTTCCCTAGCACAAAGTATGCAAAACATTGTGCAGATTTGCTGAGCTTATTGGACAATATTTATCAAAATGCCAGAAAATTCGAGGAAAAGAATCATTTTTTAGAGGAAAAATGGATGACGTTTGGGTATTCTATAGTAATATAATGTTCGAACACACTGTAACTATACATATTCAATTTGAAGATGGTGGATTAAAGATTGAGTGTTATAGAAAGATGAATGAGAGAATTTGCTCATCTATTGCAACCAACCATTTTTCTTTTTGTACGTCTCTATATTTTATAAAATTTTCAAGATAGTTTCAAAGATCTATATTTCTAGTATTAAAGAGGCTTATTCTCATATTTAGAAAACGAGTTAAAAGAGGTTACATATAACTTTTTCTTAATAATAACGTCATCTACTGTCACAGCTGCCTTACTTTAAATTTTTTCTGTCTAGAAAAAATCAAAATATGTGCTCTCATTATCAAATACTTGATACCTACATTGGGATTTGTGTTTTTTCCTTTATTTTTTTACTTTTTTGATTTTGGTCTCCGTAAAATAATATACAAATTCTTCAGACTTAATTTGTACTTATAAGTATTTTTTTTAATTTTAATGAAAAAAAAAAGTTTTAATTTAATCTTCCGAGTAAGTGTGCCTTCAAATAAACTAATCTACGTATAGTGGTTTCATCGTCGAAAAATTACCAAGTTGGTCTTATAAAGTGGATATTCTATAAAAAGGCTATTGAAAGCATAAGAAACTTTAATTTTTCCCCCCTATCATCCGACGAAAGATCATTTGTAGAGTTGATATATTTTAAAAAACAATTTGCTCTTTGATACTGTGTAAAAATATAAATAGTCTAACTTTAGAATGAGAAAGAATAAGTATAGGTATATATATATAGTTGAAGTGCTTTATGAAAATCGGTTTTACTATACTTTGTTAATACGTTGAAACCATTCTCGAAGTAAGTAGTTATCGAGAGTAATCTCGTATTTTCGCCAGTATCGTTTTCCTTTCAGCTCAAGAACCTTTCTCCATCGCATGCTCACAGTATAGCTTTGTGGGCAAAGGAAAAGAATTCGATCTTCGTTTTCCATACAATATAAGGTTCTCCCATTGTTCTAAGGACTCGAATGTTTCGCACGAGGAGAGCCAAGTTAATGTATATAAAAAGAACACTTAACCTCGTGAAAAATCTATTGTCGGATGAAATGAAAGGTACCAAAGGCTGTTTTTTTCTTCTTGCACTCTCACTCTATAGGCCTTATTGATCGGCGCTGTTAGAAATTTCCTCTTCGGTCTTAATAATGAGAAAGTTGAAAGCGAAAAAGGCCAACAACTTGTGGTCCGAAAGATAAATAGTGTTCTGCTCTTCTTACTTTTTTGCGTCTAGGTTCGTTGAAATTATGATTGAATGCCTATTCGAAGATTTCAGTGACCATTGGCTGTAAGTTTCTACGAGGAGCAAACTTTCAATCGAATGTTCGTTAATTCTGCAACAGTCGTGTCGTCCTGCAACAGTCGGGGTCGTCGACGGTATTCTGTTGTTTGCTGAAGTTGCCATTCTGTAGAAAGTTTAATTTTGATTTTCATTTTATGTGGCTGTGTGAATTTTTTTTTTGTAATTACGACTAGATTGTTACTGCCGATATGAAAGTTGGTAGGTTGATTTTACACAACTGTCGATATTTTTAAGCTTGATTTAAAAAAAAATGTTATGGTCACTAGCCTACCACTTGAAATTTTCTCTTGGAACTACTGTTTGGAGAGTACCAAGGACAAAAACATTATACACATGACTTTTTGAAAAGTCATGTCCCAAAAAGCCATCGCTGAGAAAACTAATCTACAAAGTTGAGACGCTATAATGAGAAGGCTGAGTAACATAAAAGTATTTTTTGCCGTCCTGAAAAATTTGAATCAGTGGAGTTATTCGCTTCTTGCCTATCACTGTTCATTCATTAGTGTTAAACTTTTTACACATCTTGTTTTTGATGAAATAATTCACCAAAAAAAAAGTTTTTCTTCCCCATCTCTGACGAATTTGTCAGTGTAAATGGATATTTTTATTTGGAATCTAGTTCAAGTCTGATATCATGCTTTTGACCTGATATAGCTTCAGTTAAAATATTGTAAAACTCAAAATTGCTCTTGTTAGGTTTCAATTTTTTTCAACTTTTGAGCTATCAAATGTATATATTCACTCAACTGATGTCATTATTGCTTTCCAAATTTCAATACGAAAGATTCATTCTGATTAATTTTTTGTTTCAGTGGAAGTTGAGATGGGGAGTAGTGACAAAATTATCTCCAGCAGCAGGTAAATGTTGGAAGTTATAGTTTTTAGCACATTTATTCTTTTTTATTGCAGATTATCTGTTTCGATGTTCATTGATTTTAACGAATTTGATGGAAAAATTTTTTTTTAGATCAACAAAAAAAATCTTGAAAGGTACCATATAAAAATGTCTGAGTCGAATAAATTACGATTTCAAGTTCAACCTGCATGGGGTATAGGGTGCACGATTGCAGAAAGAGTAAAAAATAAAATTTCGCAGATGATAGGAAATGAACAGCTAGGGGAGAAATAAATATGAAATTCGAAGTCTTTCGAATATTAAATCTTCATTTCAAAAAGAGGGTGTCTTTGTAACAGATTGGGAAAATGGTTAGGCGCCATTTGATCGCGGTTTTTCGTTTCCCCCCTTTGGATTGTCCTTCTCGGACGTGAGCATTGGTTTTTTTTTTTTTGCCTGCCTCTTCCTTTTCACTCACTGTTGATGCAGTAACTAAATTTTTTTAGACAGTTAAAGGGGTGAAAGTTTGACGCGTGACTTTTCATTTATCGAAATTCGAAAAGAATAAAAAATATGCGAGCACTAGCGAGATTAATTCAAACCATTTGAACAAAGAAAAAAAAAACAATGTTATGAACTGTTCAACGGTCTCAAGTATTTGTGAGATGGTGGACCTACCTATTCCATATTTAGCAGGTTTTATAGAAAACCTACCATTAATTCTTCTGACTGTGAAAAATGGGCCTCAAACACATTTATACCGCGTGTATCTGAATGATCTTTTTCCCCATAATCGTCTATAATGCAAAATGTTCCCCAATTCTTTTATACAGATTATCAATAATCGGTTTGAACAGATGCGTCACTCAATGCAAATTTTAAAGCTATTAAAAAAATTGTAATGGATAGTTGAGTTTCCGGACAGCTGCAGCGCTAATGCTGCAATTTGAAAAATATTCCATCACCAGCCACCAGTTTTTACATACGCAATATCTACTTTGAAATTTTATCCGGAGACAGTTGGTACTTCTGATCGTTGAAATAGGGAGAAAACAAATGAAATTTGAATTTTGAATTTTTATACTAATTTTTTTATATAATTATATTGGGATTTTTTTAGTAGTTTTTAATGTTATTTTTAAAGTTTTTTCTCGTGCTTTTGGCTTTTAGTGTCTGCAACCGGAAATAATGATTTTTTCTTGTTTTTCTTGCCACGATTAAGAAGTACTCAGCCCCAGTGATGTTAAATGCTCGAGCATTTATTCCTGGCGAGCAAATGCTAGCACGCTCGAGCATGCTTAAGCATTTTTGAGCATTTATATTTTTCTGTAAAAAAATGAAATAAAAAATTTTTTTAGGAAAATTCTTTAATTTAACTAATTAAATTGAAAATGAGAAAATGCTTCAAGACGTTGAAAGCAAAATGTGATGTCACCAAAACTATATAATTTTTTTTTATTTATCAAAATTTAAAATTAACTTCATAATTTGATAAGAAATAAGAAATTAGTTTTAAAATGCTCAAAAAATGCTCGAGCATTTCTAAAAGAAGATTAGCTCTTTAACATCACTGCTCACCCCCTGTTTTCTCTGAAGAATTTTTCTTTCTCCAATTATTAGCTCCTTTGCGGCTTTTTTTTACCATATTTTGAAATTTTTTCATTTTATTTTATTTTTTGTTTATTTTGTTTTTATTCAAGTATAAAGGGTCCGAGGGATGAAAAAAATAGACGCAAAAAACGAATGATATCGTTTTCAAATGTCTACTGCTGTCGTGTGTATACCATTCAGTCGTGTTTCATCCCCCTTTCAAATAATTATGTTGATGAGACAGAACAGCCAAAGGTGTGATTGACGGCATGACACATCTTCATTCCTGTCGTTGGTGTAAAAATTTGCAACCGCGTGTTGTTCTCAAGGGATTTGTAAATTGGTGAAAGAAAAAAATGAGAGAGAGAGGAAAAATTGTATACCCTAACTGCTATGAGTATTGGTATTGAAAGGGTATATTTCAACCGACTGTACCATGTGATTATATATTCGTTGTTGGATGTCATGTTGCATTTTTTATATTTTGCTCCATGTTTTTGGGTCAAATGAAATTGTTGCCTTGCTTTGATTATTAGATTGGCATAAGTCTGCGACAGCAGGAAACTTTAGGACAAGCCAGTATAGCGGAACTAAAACTAATTTTTATTGAAGATGAATTCTTTTGTACTGGGCGTTCCAATTTCAAAACATAATGTCCCACCCATAACATAATGTCCCAATTTTTGTCCTTCCTTGATGACGTCATCATACCTATTTATTACATAGTAAACACAGATGATGATGTTATACAGTTCAAAAGCTGTTGATGACGTCATCATACACTTATTGAAGATGAATTCTTTGTACTGGGCATTTCAATTTCAAAACATAATGTCCGCCCAAAACATAATGTCCCAGTTTTTGTCCTTCCTTGATAGTCTAATGTTAGGATGACGTCATCATCAGAGTCCAATGTTATGATGACGTCATCATACCTACTTATAACATAGGATTTGTCAATTTCAAAACATAATGTCCTGTCTTTCCGTGAACATAATGTCCTGTCATCATCAGAGTCCAATATTTTTGGATACTTTTTATAATCTCTGGTTGTAAGAGAGAATTCATCTTTCGCCTTCACGAAACTTCGGTGAAGGCTGCAGCTATTTTAGGAAGCTGGACGTGGCCACCAAGAGAAATGAACTAGAAATACACCTATAGATGGGTGAGATTAGTGGAAATTTGAATTTAAAATATTTAAGTCAAAACGAGTGGCAAAAAAGAGGATTTATTGGAAACATGGAAAAGCACCTACTATACCTATCACACGGCGCGTCTAAATGGTCATAATATTATGGTTGCAGCCGGTCCGAACGATAATTGCTGTATTAAAGGATTAATATTCTGTTCGAGTGCCGACAGAAAAAGCAATATTGGAGTTTTAACCCAAGAAAATATTGCGAGGGATGTCGCAAAGTCATTGTTTTCGAACGACTGTCTCTGTACGTATTGTGTATATATGAGAGGGTGGATGACTGCCGAAAAATAGAGACAAAAAATATTTTAAGCCCATTATTTACACTCGAGACGATTTAATTTGCACTTCGAAGGGGTTGCAGATTATAACAAGCTTCGAACAATCGTTCTGTGCCTACGTGTGATGTTTTATTCTTTTAAAAATTTTCTCCACACGTGAATTGCAAGTGTTTGGTCGTTACGAAGCAACCCATAGTGTGGTTGCCATATACTCGTAATTGCATGAAATGATCGTGTCTGCACACAATAATTGGTGCTCCTAATGGACGACTTTTATACTTTCTGGCTTGTTATTAGGCAAGCTGATGAAAAGAGTTGAATAAACAATTTATTACAGATAATATATTGTTACGGATAAATATATTTAAAGGCTCAGCCAAAATCTGGACGTTTATCAGCATAGATGTTTCATATGTTTAGGTAAAATACAATTTCTTACACTCTTCTGTTAATGCTTTTGAGCAAGAGAAAAGTATTCGAAAACATTAATAAATTTATTCTACAGAAAAATTGAGTAGTAAAGAGCCAGAATGGGATTTCCAACAAAATCTACTTTTGAGAAAAATGCATTCTAAGTTTACACGTGCCATTAAAAATAAAATTCAGGATGAAATTCAAAATATTACTTATTTCATTTATATGGCCATATTTCGAGTTGAGAGCAGATACAGAGTATAGCAGTAAAAAGTGACATCTACAGGAATGCTTGCAGAACAAAAGTTTATGAAAACACGAAAAAAACCACTATTTTCGTCGAAATCCGCTTCTTGCCATTCACTGCTCAGTTATCTTTTGGGCAACATTTGACTATTATTTAGAGAAAAATAATTCTAAAGGTAATTAAAGAAAAAAAAAAGACTGGTTGAGATGCTCAAAAAGTATGCTTGCTGTAGGTAAAAATTGTAAATAAAAATTTTGAATAAATAAAAAAAAAAAAAGATGGAAAACATCAAACGTTTTCGTTATTTTCACCTACTATTCACTTTCTCCCCTTCCTTTTCATTATCATTCATTTTAAATATCGATATTTGAAAAGGAAAATAAATTCTCTCGTTTCAAAATCGACCAAAAGAGCTCTGGAAAATGTTTGAAAAGTTTTTAGAAAGTACCCACGTCTATATAAAAGAATAAAAGATGAAAAGTTTCGAGAGAATGCATTTAAATTTGACGAATACCTAATTCGCGTGAAGGAGCAATCTTTTAAACAGTTTTTTTTGTTCTCTGAAGAAGCTGCACCATAAAAAGTAATTAAACATTCGTACTCTGAATAATTCGTGTGGTTAATTAAAAAATTAGCATTTGACTTGTATTAGAGGCCTATAATTAAATTATCTCAGTTTAGAGCAAGGTAAATACTGCCAAAAATTAGCGTAAAATATTAAAATTGGTGTAACCACGTATAAACCTTAAAAATGGCGGGACAGCAAACTAATTTTCAAAATTATTTCCAGGATAGTTGTCATCTGCATACGAGTATATTGAAATCATCTAATCAACTTCACACATGCTGAGATATTTTTAAAATAAAAAATATTATTCGAACATTAGAAAATCCGATGTGTGTGGGCTCAAACTGGTCAAATGAGGGGGCTCAGTCTTCACATAGCCCCCCGGCTACTGGCCTGCTAAAAAGTTGGTAAAAAATAATTTCAGCTCAAAACAGGTTGAAATGAGGGTACCAACAGTATTTTCATAACATGAATGGGTTTTCAAATTTTGTCAAAAATATAACGTCTCTAGTTAATTGCTCATACATCTCAAAATTGAGAATTGATAATGAAATGCTGTAAAAAGCAGAACATCAACAAAGATAGGTAAAGCTAATATTCTTCCCTCCACTTTTTCTTCCAAACGTAATAAATATCCTTGCACTAACCTCTAAACTTTCATCTTTGAAATAAAATCATAGAATAATTAAATTGGTACTAGCTTAGTCCGAATTTAAAAAACACATTCGCAGAAGTCTACTAATTTGATGTAAGATCAAAGCTATCCATCATCAATCGAATTTGTTCGAAGTCCACTCATGCGGTTAAATGCAGTTTTCTGGATTTAAGCTTTTCATTGACTTCTTTCACTTTCTTTCCACACCTTGCTGCAAATGTTCATTCGAATACTATCGAAATTAGCCCAGGAAATGGATATAGAAAAACCACTCTGTCGTCAATATTGGTTACGGCTTTCTTTAGCTCTTGTCCACTTATGCCTTCATTCGATCTTTCTTTCGTAGGCTGTGCAAAAGGAGACATGAAAAGAAAATCTGCAGCACTAAATGAATGCTCTTTTGTGCACCCTCCACATTCATTTTTTCGTCTAATAGAGCTTTCTCCAAAAAAAAAAAAAAACTGGGGAGGAATGAAGCAGAGGCAGAAAATATACAGGATAAAAATATTTTTTAACGGAAACAATTTAAGGTTGTCTATTCAAACCTTTTGTTCAGCTTTACTCTCCAAAAAAAAAAAAAAGACTCGAGTATCTGTCCGTCGAGCTTTTTCAAGTAGTATATGCTTCATAAAAATGGTGATAATATCTTCTCAGTTTTTTTTTTTTTGGTGCTTTTGTAGCGACATTCGAGACTTTGGTGTTAAACGAGACATTATCAAGGGGTGGGAGGTGGATAAAAAAATGAACTTAATAATAAGAAGGAAACCGAGGAGAAAGTTAATTTGATTTAAAATCTACCCAAGTGGTAAAGAGAGCGAGCGAAAACGAGGAAAAATGTTGATAACTATCAGTTAATTAATTAAAAATAAATTTTTTGGGGAAAATATTTTTAAAATTTAAAAGTACGCCACATTAAGGTGGGGGTGAGGTGCGTCATATTAGAATAAAAAGTAAGCCTATACTTCTTGCAGCTACTCATCTTTAGGTGTAGCTATCAATCTAAATTTTTTTACTTTGTGTTTTTTTTCTATCCTTGTGAATGATATTTAAACTTGTTTATCACAGACTTATTGATATACATTGAAAATTTCGTCAAGTAGACAATTTCATGGTGAAATTAACTAATATTAATGTAGCTTATAGCTTGTAGCAATAGAGTATCATCTACAAACGAGAAGAGAGTCTATCGCTGTTTTTTTTACTTACATATTTTTCATTGAAAGTTGA
This sequence comes from Parthenolecanium corni, assembly GCA_038050395.1. Lineage (NCBI taxonomy): Eukaryota > Metazoa > Arthropoda > Insecta > Hemiptera > Coccidae > Parthenolecanium > Parthenolecanium corni. Next base: position 2,199,226 of record JBBCAQ010000038.1, on the reverse strand, counting down.
CAAAGAAATAAAACGTAAGAGGAAATGAAACGAGCGTATATATGCAAATGACGAGTTTATGGTGTTCGCCAAATAGTTGGATTAAAATTTAGGGGGATGATTCAGAAAACCGCACGGAAGAAGAGCAGGGTGGGCGAACGATGAACGGCATTTTTAGAGAGGGTCTATAATTCAAGTTACCAAAAGTTGTCTTATTAATGGGTGATTCCACTTGGTACAAATGAACGATGGTGACAGATTACGGCACAAAATTATTCAACTTTTCAGTCTTTCACTTCTCCTCTTCTCCACAATCCCTCATTTCTGGCATTTCCCAACAGACAGTGAAAGTTGGAATTGGATGTTTGTAAAGGTTTTTTGTAAGCTTCCTTATAGGAATAAGATATGGTTTTTCTTTTCATGGTCTCAGATTCAAAAAATTGCCATATCGAAAATTCATAGGTAGTGCTATCTATACTTTTTTATATGTGTATCGGTGAGTTTCGAGGCGTATGTAATTGTTTACAACTAATTTTGGATTCCAATATTTTCACCTAAAACCTTTTCACCAACAGAATTCACCTAACAGACAATTCATCGATTGATTGTTTCATCTACAGGGTACGTTATTCATGTATTGATAATTTCACCTAATAATCACTTCACCTATTTCATTATTTTTAGAGATAAGTTCTCGTATTACAAATTTAAACGATTTTTAAAATTTTTTTTGTATATACAGGGTGTTCCGTTTCGAGTTCACCACAGAGCAACTGCAGGTAGAGCAACATGAGACACGTTCATGTGAAATAGTTTGCCTACTCTCCGATCAATAGGGGTTGAGTAAGATTGAAATTATGTTTTTTTTTCGGACCAACTGGGGCACTTACTTTTAAAAATTTCTACAATCAAAACTAAAATAGCAAGAAACCTTTTATTTCATAGAAAAATCAGTTGGTATTTAAACGTATGAATGACACATGATTTTGTCTGATGGATAAGTGCGATACTTTCCCAATTAAATAAGTTGACCTGAAAGTCTTATCTGCTTTGGTTAAAAACCAATATGTCTTTATGCAATGAACAGTAACTATTCCAAAACTAGGTCTGGTGGAAGACATTTTTTAAATGAATCGCTTTAAAAAATTCACGAATTGCAAGCTTTTCATTTTGGTTTGTAAGAACGGCCCAGACTGTTTAACAGGCTACATGTTATGACAGTATGATTGATGATACTCCTATCAGGTAATCTGAGAGAGAACGAATGAAAAAAACCACTGCTTCTTCTAATGGTTTATAAACCATGTAAGGCACACGTAAATGTCAACGAACTTTCGTCGATAAAAATATCGACAAAACCGCTGGCGAAGTGATTTTTTTTCGATTACGGAAAACCCAAAGAAAAGCATTTGAAATAATTTGAAATGGTGTGGTTTATAGTCTAGACGAATAAAGCTTCTCCGCAGCTTTCGTTCGATTTTTTCTCATAAATACTGCACAAGTCCAGAACAAAAATTTGCGTGGTATGCAACTGAAGGTATAAAATCACTATTTCTCTTCACTGCTTTTTTTTTTTTCCATATCCAAGGGATTAAGTTTGAATTCAATTAGTGTCAATAATTTCAACCAAAATCAAGATTTTTAATGAGATCTGGGCGCAGGAATTGATTGTAAAACAATCTTCATGAACTAAATACCTAATGGGTTTATTAATAATAGACCTTCATTAACTATAGCTATGTTATGATAGAATGGAATGGAGTAACGGAATACAAATTTCTTACCTCACTATCAGATAGCTTAAGGCATCGTTTCCAATAAAAATATAGAATGATTGAAAATATTTTTTTAGGTAAATATAATGCATTCATCTTCTTGCGTACTTCGGTTCACTGTTTGCAAAGTCTAGGAATCCAATTTTTTTCTCCCGCACACTCAGATATGTTTGTTATATAAAGTCTATTTTCTCCTTCACGTTGTAGTTGAATAAAAGCTTTTAAAAGCTCTAAAGCATCCTGCAGTCTCCTGATCGTTTAGAATCAAGAGTATGGTTCAAGTACTGCAAAAAACTAATAATGGATGGTCAATACCACCCGAGCAAAACAAATTACTTATTGATGAGTCAGTCCATGCTCTTATAATAATTTCACCAACATTTATTTGAAATACCATTGCTAAATTACAATTTTCGTTTGCTGGAATTATCCAGAAAATTCATTCGAGAAGTGAAATTCTCTATTTTTCTGTTCAAATTCTTCGCTCATCTTCGAGCATTCAAAGCTCACAGGAAGAAAGGAAATATAATAACGCAGAAAATGAACGTAGCAAAAATGCGTAACGAAAGCACAAAAAGCATTTAAATTCGTTGTTCTGAATTTCCAAGAGTTCTTTCAGATAAAATTCGGATTAAAGGTACTTTGCTCGTGAAGCGAAAAGAAATCTAAAAGTGGTGTGCAACGAGAGAAAAAAAAAATGAGAAGAGCAAAGAAAAAGGCAAAAAATACCGGCGTATAATTTTTGTGAGTAGTCGAAAGTTAAAAGTTGTTATTTTGACTGCGTCGGTTTTCCAGTGCTTTGAGGTTGACGAAAAAATAAAAGACGTTGATTAATTCTTGACATTTTATATTCTGACTTTGCAGTACGCTGTATAAGACCTTATCTGTAATGTGTCATACGTTGCTTCAGAAAATCAAAATGTGTTTATTTTATGTACCTGATGATAATTTGGTAAATAAAATGTAAGTAAAAGGGGAGAGGAAGCTGGAGAGCTGGAACGAGTTTTTGATAAGTCCTGTTTAGGAGTAGAGAAGAATAAAATATAGGTATGTGATGTGTTTTCTCAGTCTCTAAAAGAATTTCTACCACTAATTGTAAAAGGCAATAGAAGGGGAAGGTTGTGGTTTCTTTCATTACTAAGAGTAGGGGAGGGGACAGATTGGCCTTAAAAAATAAGACCTCCATTAATGGTTTGGCTACTCTTATTAAGGTTTCATACGTCAAAGTTTATGTCACCGTGGATATTATTCGGTGTTTTGCTTCAGTGCCAGGACTTACTATGACTACCCTTCGTAGGTATACTGTTCTTATGATTTCAACTTTCAATAATTTCTTTCGTAAATATTGCTTCAATTGACTTAGAGTTGGCCAAATCTCATTCGATTTGTTTAAGACTCTATATATTTCTATTATATTAATGTCGAAAAAGTCTTTGGGCATCTTAAGATCATCTATGACCCCAACTAGAGGCTATTTTGCTAGGTACTTCGAAAATATTGGTTGATAAATTTATAAGATATGCGATAAACGTTCAAGTTTCGAGGTAAGTATTTTTTCTGCAGCCGACAAGAAAAAGAGCGTGCAATAAATTTGAAACTTGTTTTTCCGTTCTGTCGTTTTTCACGTTCCTCCCCTTTTGGGCAGTAAATGCTTGTATTCTCAGTCGGCCTTTTTTCTTCGTTATTGTGCTGTCTTTGGGTTTGTGCCAGAATTTCTTGAACGAGAATTGTATTTCGCGAAATTTGTGTTATTACTTTATACACGGTAAAGGAGTTATATTTCTTCTCCTCGAGCAGAATTTTATAACACATCACCTTGATTCGTCTTACCTCTTATTGTAGTATATAGCTCAGGTCTATACAAGTAAGATAAGTAGAAATAAAGCAGATCATTTAATATTAGTTCAAACAATTTTTCGTCGAGGCAAAATGAAAAGATTTATTAGGGGAGGTACCTATCAACTTATTTTATACCTCCTGTTTGTTTCATTAGATATTTAATTTGTTCGGTGAGTAGAATCACACAATCGTTAGAATCAGCTAATGGTTTGATTCCGCAGACCTATAAAAACTATAACAAGTCTCTGCACCACCAATAAAACCCATGTAATATTTTGGTCCACCATAATTCAGTTCCAAAAGACCACCAGAGTGAAATAACTTACCAATTTTTTGGGTGATTTTATGATTTTTTTTCAAACATGGTTTGCTTTTACTCAGGTTAATTAACTGCAGATAAAAGTAGCCAATATTTTTATTGGAAATTTTCAAAACAATATAATATTTCTTCAAAAAAATTAATTGAATTAAAAAAATATATTAATAATTATTTTTGTGGACAGTATACAAAGTTCTATTTTTCCCACATACATTTACTTATAGAAAAAATTTATAGGTACCTATAGTTATGACGAATAAAAAAGTGGTATGCATAAAGACTTTCTTTGTTTACATCTCACTGGTGAGATTTTATCATTCACTAATCAGCTATTACCATAATTATCATAATATTATATCGAGTTATCCACCAATCATTTTGAAGATAAATTGCCACCAGTGAAAATTTGACTTTGCGAAATTACTGCTGCATGTCTGGCTATCCAGTATTCTATGATTTGTATGTTGACCCTTTAAAAAGTATCTCGAATTTTTTTAAATCTTAATTTATTCTTCCTTTACAGTTGGTGAGGAAGATTATTCAAATAATTTCCATTCTTCTATTTTATAAGTAGCGAATTGAGGAAGGAAAGTGATGTGATTAATACGTGTGCATTTTTGTTGAGTTTTTTGGAAGATTCTTTTTAATCGTTTTCCCTTATTCGTGGTTGATGAGCCGCAGTAACCCTCGAATTTCTTACTTTTCTTTTGTTTTCATGCAGAGTGTTTCGTCTTCTTACGGTATCGAAGTTTAATTGTTATGTAAATGACGTACTTAAGGCCACACAATTGTCTCGATAATACTCTTTTTCTTATTAAAAAAAAAGTCATAAAAAAGGGCCTTAATTAATTTCCTCCATTGTCTAATTTCATTCTTTGAAAATTTGCATATTGTCCCAACCCCCCTCCCACCCTCCGACAAATCTGTGTTTAATAATGGGTAAAATTTTGGAACTCTCGCTGTACTTTGTTATTGATATAATGCTATATATGTTCTTGCTGCTTAGGGGGAGAGATGCCAAGTAAATAGAATTAGTTTCAAAATAATTTCGAACGTTGAGAAAATTGTACAAGGAATTATTATAAGTACCTATTTATGAGATGATAAATGCTTAAATTTGTTCGATGACGTAAGCTTCAAATATAAACGTTCTTTTATAGGTAGGTAACAAAATTTTAATTACAATGAAAAAGATCAGTCTTATACATGTATAAGTACATGCGCTGTAATACCAGAGTGTTTAAATACAAAATCACGATCTGAGGGTAACAAAAGCATTGAATTCGCCTGGAGATGGAGTGACACCGTCCACTCCATTGGTATGGGGAGGAGGTTCATTTGGAGGAACGTGGAAGGTGAATTTTTGCAGTAAAGTAGCTGTGAACAAGAATATATTTGAACGAGCCAGTGACTGTCCCATACATCGATGTTTTCCTGCAACAAATTTCAAATTCATGATATTATTAGAGGTCAGGCGTGAAAAATTGAATATTTTATTAGAAAAGAGGGGGAAGAGAAAGGAAATTCATGGGAGGAGGGTGGTTCATCATTTTACTAGCTCTCGTTGGTTTCTTTCTTGGGTGGCTATGGGAAGGGTTGAATAAATGATTAAATAAATAAATCAATAATAATAATAATTAATAATGAAAAATTATGGAGATATGTGCGGTATTTACCAAATCCAAAAGGTAGATATTGATCAGGAACATTTAATTTTCCATCTGCATCGATAAATCTGTCTGGTCGAAATACTTCCGGATCCTTCCAGAATTCTTGATCCATTAGAACTCCATTAAAGTTGGCAATGACCATGGTGTCCTAAAAAAGTATAAAAAAATTTTGGAGCTCAGTAATTTGAATAATTAGATTTATAGTTTTCTATATAGCAATTCTTGATAATTTAAAAAATGTGCAAAATAAGGAATGAAGAAATATATGAGATTATCAATGAAATATTTTTGAAGTTATATTCACTGTCATAATAATCGGTTTACAATAATACCTTGGGTATATAATATCCTTGTACAGTACAATCTCTTAGTGCTCTATGAGGAATACTGAATGTACGTCCCATGAATACTCTGACTGACTCAAGTACTAATGCTTCTATGTAAGGCATGCTAGAAAAAATTACAAATAAAAAATCATAAACATTGTTAGTTTGGAATTTTGTGTGGTCAAAGACGGATTTTAGCTCCGCCACGAAGTTCGGGTCAGAAAAAATGAAAATAAAGAAAATATCCTACTTTGGTCTGTCATTCAGTGTGGGCGTTCTTTCACGACCAATAACTCGATCAATTTCTTCTTGAGCTTTGCGCTGCACTTCGGGATACAGTAACATGTACAAAAATCCAAAGCCTAGCGATTTACTAGTCGTCTCTGAACCAGCCATAAACATATCCATGCAAATGGCTAACAGCTGCGATTCTGTCGTTCAAAAAAAAAACTTTTGAGGATATCTAATACATTCGATTCGAAGGTACTAGAATAGCTCAATGCCTATGCAATATTGGGAAGGTTATCTATCATTATGCACAATCATACCAAAGTCACACAAATAATATGTATGCAGTTCATATGGACTTTTATGGGATAGTGTACAACTGTGCATCCCTTGAAAGATAAATCAGTTCAATGTATTTTTTACATTTTACTAAAAATATGCGCTCATTTTTGTGCAACTGAGATAAATTATTTTGTGATAATTTATGAGTCATATTAATCATGATTATAGCTAAAATGAAGTTCGTTTCGGTAAAAATGGCTCTTTGATGGTAGTCAAACATATGGAAAGTGCAGCTCATATTCTCGAACACCACGTGGGAAATTCTACATGGTGCTCACTGCTCAGCACCACATAGAAGGAAAATTGAAAATGCGAGAAAAAAATTGGTAGACTATTTTTGTAAAAAGCAGAAAAATATTTGTCTCTGTTAAACACTATAATAAGTTATAGGAACTCTGCGCCATTCAAGAAATTCATTAGGGACCATGTATGGCTGTACAGTTTTGCTCTTCATAATATGTAACTTTTACTGTTCCTCTGTTGAAATAATACGTACCTGAGAAACTAGGCTTCTTTTCTTGTGAATGTAACATTTCAAGATAAACATCCATCAGATCTCTGGGCGAATTCTCTTTGAATGTATCCTTGTGGTTGTCGAGTTCAGCCTTGAAAATAATTCATAATAAATAATACAATTATTCTCAGTTCGATTCAGGCATACGAATTTGTTTAAAATTGCAGCATTACATTTCAAAGACAATCTGAGTTATAGTAGCTTTATAAAAATTTTGGTATTCATAAAATAAATTATTGATAATGAGATAATATGATGAATAAAATTTTGATTTCTCAGGCATGAATGACCAAATTTCTATTATAGAAACAAAACTCTTGCAAAAAATGATTTCTAATGTAATTTCTCAAAATACTTGAAAATTTTCTGTTGAGTTGAAAGAGTTTTCTTTTCATGTTGAAAGCTTCGTATCTGAAATACTGAATAACAGTTTTACCTTCAAAAATTTCCAGACTCGTTGATGAATTGAGATGAACTGTTTGTAACCCGATTTCTCCGGAGCCACGTATCTCAAAAATGGAAACTGACTGAATAAAGCCCCAACCATATCAATACTGGCAAACAGTTCTGTCAACAAAGCTTGGAGTGTTTTCAGTTCTCCATCTTCAGGACTATATCTGATACTGGCTAACATCGACCATAAGGTATTCAGCACATAAACACTGAATGCATCTCTCATTGGCACTATAGTTCCTTTAACGCCGTCAAATTCGCTAGGATCAGTTTTCATTTTCTCTTCGAACATTTTCAATAATTGTAAGGCCTCTGCTTCCACTAACTCAGACATAGTGCGTTTGCCGAAACCAAATTCTCTTAGATGTCTCATGACAAATCGCCTTTGCTCTTGCCAAAATTCTTCATCTGTGAGCAATAATCCTGTAAAAAAAATAATTAACGGTGAAAGTATAATTTGTCTGAATGTATAGATTTTTCATTGGTGAACTTTATTTCGAGCAGGCCAAAAGAGGGTTGGTAACTAGGAAATAAGAAAATATCCCATAACAAAAAAAAAGTGAAAGAAAAATCTGCAAGAAAGCTCTTGAATGGCTTGAATTTTTCTCAGTCTTTTATTTGGATGCCGTTTATAGTGACTTTAATTTTTACTTCAGTTCTGAGCCACATTTTCAATAATTCAAGAATAAATCTAAAAAGCCCGAGAAAATAAAAGTTTGAAGAGGAAAAACTTTGTACAAAAAATTTTAACCCTGGAATATGGTATTGAAAATTATTGCTCCCACTCCTTGTACTTTGCCATAGGGGGACTCATACGTAGAAAAAATCGTATTTTCCAACTAGAGCTTGAAAATTTGAAATACATATTCAGAAATTTCGTAAAAATTAATTAGACCAAAAAAAAAACCCTTGTAAGTGGTGCTGTAGAAATGCTATAAATGTAGTTCAAAAACAGGTCTATATTTTATTGCATTATTTTATGGCACCAAATGAGGTTTTTTATTTTTCCCTCTGTTTTTGGTTTTCAAGCTAATTCTCTTGAATTAAAGTAGTAAAACTTTGGTCAAAGGATGATGACGAGTGTGAATGATTTGAAAAGCATGACTATAAAAATTATTACCTCGTCTGGTACCCCAAGTACGAGTTTCATAAAAGGGGCCTTGCGGTCTTCCATCTAATTCTTCCTTGGTCAACATTTCTTTGATGGCTGCATATCCGTAACAAACGACTTGCCTGTCTTTACCCACACGTAGACCAACGACAGGTCCGTAAGTGTTGGCCAGTTCTGCTGTTGCTCTGTACAGGTAACCGGTCTGATCACGTAATTTTTTTACCACTAACATACTTCCGACAATGGGCAGCCATTCCGGTCCTGTGTGACAAATATTTGGTATAATATTATAAGAGAAAAGCCAGTTTTTTTTTTTTTGGTTTATTCATTAAACACGTGTATGAATCTATAATTTGCGATGCATTGCTCTTACATTTCTTCTCATTCTTTTTTGAGTGATAACTTCTTGAAACTATACCTTTGAGAGAAATTTCACGAGCTCACAAAATGAAAGTGCATATAGGATACTACAAAGATGCATTGAAAATTATCTAAATCCCATTATCACTTTTAAACTTGGACCACTTTGATCCTCAGGCCCAGATATATTTTAGTAGGTCTAGTTTTCTCGATATTTTATTCGTAGATAGCTGAATGGATTTTAGCCAGTAGATATACAAGCTTCCAAGTTTCATCAACCTTCCAGAGCACACTCCCTTCACCAACAAAGAAATTGTATATCTTCTGTGGCCTCTTTCTGCAGTAACTAATAGGTACTATATCAATACAAATACTTTTGTATAAAATAGTAGCTGGTCAGTTGACTCGTATGTCTTTCATATTTTTTTCATTCTCGTAAATATCTTCATTTCTTTACATACTTATATTTATTTTTTTTTTAGAAGATTCAACGCACCCTCTCATTATTTTCTGTGAGTGAGAAAAATCGCTTGATCCAACAGTTCCGTCATAAATAATATACTGTCGACCAAACTACAAAATCTGCCAAGTCCCAAAAGAAATCATATCTTTTTTTTTGTGCTCAAGTGATGTTTTGAAGCTTATCTGCTGAATCAGCCAGAAAATGAGCGATAAATTTTTTTAGGACATACTGGGTTTTGGCCCATAAGGCTGCCGATATTGTTACTATCGCAATTAAGATATAAGAAAAATCCCAGAGCTTGGATGTAGGGTTATTAAAATTTTCTTACCTGGAGGATAATTTTTTGGTTTTCTTGTATCCAAATAGGCAAGCAATGCCAAAATACAAATGAAAAATATGGCCGCCAACCACATCGTTTTTTCGTGGTGATTATAATTCCGTTATTTGTTTTCTACTGTAACCATAAGATAAACTGCATTTGTAATTTCTGTTGAAAAATCATCGTAAGTTAATTATAAATCGGCATGAAAAGGTGGGTTCATGTAAGAATTGTCGGTGAAAGTGAAAGCAGCTAGGTCCAGCGTAATTTTTTTCACCTTTTTCTCTCTTTCGTCGGCCTTCTCCATATTACTGGAAGTGCATGAGTGAAAATATAGGAATTGTGAACCTAGATCATGTTTGTGTGACTCTCCTGTCTGGCCGGTCGTAATAAATGCTTCTTCTTACTGCACTTATGTAACGGCATTACCATTTGTGTTCAACTTTATGCCGCAAAATTATGCAACGTTTAGTAAACATCATATAATATGGCGGATGCTGTGCATGTTTGGGGATTTTTTTTTGAAATATGGGTGTTGGGGATCTTTTTAAGAGGCCAGCAACATTTTGATTTTAAATTTCTGATATCTTCATAAAGAGAATAGATCGTTGTACCACTTTCCTATTGTGAGTTAGGTACAAGCAGGGCCGGATTCCCCATAAAGTGAATACGCACATTGCGTAGTATTTGAAATTTGGGGGCCCCCGGGATTGGTCATGAGGTCTAATTAAACGATAAAATAAGGCTTCATAGAGCTAAAATGGTGGCCCCGGGGTCCCCAAAATTACGAATGTGCGTGGGCCTCGCAGAACGCTGAATCCGGCCCTGGGTACAACCTAAAAAGAAACTTCCTGTTGCTGAAAAGAAAAAGAACTTTTTTTCAATACAAACGCATATCTTATACTGTTCTATACGAATTATGGAAGCATATAGTCTGTTCCAGTTAAGAGTTCCATGACGTCACAATGCTTCAACGAATGAGAAGAAAGTATTTTCGATTTCAACCGTGTTTCAACTAATCGCTTTCTTCAAGTGCTTGTGACGTCATGGAACTCTTAACTGGAACAGACTATACATTTTTGCAAGTCTTCAAAGTATTTTTTATTTCTTCTCATCGAAAAGTAACGGTTGTTCATAAAAAGCTATCATCAAACGTTCAACAAACAGGTAAGCCTATAGTATAAGACAAACAAAGACACCATAAAGTGATTTATGTTATCGATTGACCTCAGAATTTTTGAAAAAAAAAGGTTTTGTTGGCTCACTTTACAATCCTTCCATTCTAATCAAATCCCAATTTTCTCCTCAATGATATAAATTATTTTTATTACAACACCTTCTGTGCGTGAAGAAAAATCATTTAACAGTGATGGCGTCTGAGTTTTCTTGGAATTATTTGGCCCAATTTTGTACGAGGTCCAAGTGAATTTTAAGGACAAAATATGAATAGCCTACTTAAGTAAATTATTTTATTTTCATAAATTGTTGATATTGAAAAAAAAGCATCTTTACCCCGCTTTAGTATTTTGATTATTCACTTATAGAGAGAAACTTTTGAAATTGAGCTGATCTTTACTAAAATAATTTTACTCAATATAGCTGATGTTTATTCTATTTTTATCTCAAATATAGTTTGAATTCCAACATTCAACAAATGGTCATAATTATTGTCATTTCATCTTCTACTTAATGAAGGGATTAATATCTATTTGAATTTTATTTTGATAATATTTGACAGCAGTCCTATTTATGAATGGAAAGTATTGAGTAAACCTAGTAATAAGAAAATATAATTTTTCTATTCATGGTCAGTTGTAAGACAGCTAATACTAACATCTATGTGTCAAATATCAATGTTTCAGCATTTAACTTTCATTTTCAATGGATTTTATTGATTGAAAAAAAAATTAACAAATAAAAAACGCTTATTGCTCGGGAAATTATTCAGGGAAAACAAGTATTATAAAAATAACATTTTATAATCCTAATAAGGCAATGAAAATGTCAAGTGGCACCATGATATCAATGTTGCCTTTGAAATGAACTAGCGTTTACAAGTTACAATACTGACAAAGCTACTCCTAAGTTATGATGGATGAGGTTTAGTAATTCTTCAGACTTCCTGTATATGGATTCATTGATGAATTTGTCATGGAAATTACCCATAGAAAATCAATTATCTTGACAGATTGCTTATAAGAAAGACTACTTCTCAAAATGAAGGATACCTGTGCAACAATTGAATAGATACCTAGGTTCATTCTTCAAATGATGAACTTATTTTGAAAAGCCTTAAGTTTTGGTATCTTTTCTAATTAAAACATTCCAATATTTTGATATATTTTGACTTTCTGCATCACGCGATTGGCTTAAAAGATAAATTATTCCAACAATGTTGACTTTACCCGCATCATTAATCTATCCTTAAGTCCCTTTCAAACAAGTTATGGAGTATACAACTTGTTTTGAACTTTTTGATAAAAAACTAACAGTCTGCCAATTACTTATGGCTGTAATAGTGGTGTGATTACCCATTTCAATCCTTTGCACCAGTAATTGTAGGTACGGCACTACAATAATACGCATTACTTGAAAAAATGAAAAATTAAGAAAACTAAAAAGTACCCTTAGGGAAACAACATGCAAAATGAGAAGTAAATCTCACAACTGGTCAAACTTGAAGGAAAATTGTAATTTGAGATCTGTAGAAATGTTCACAAGGATCATTTAAAGTTAAATCGTTAAAAATGCTTTTGGTGAACTTTTCAAAAAATTCTTAAGTAAGCTACCTTTTCAAGAAGAAGAAAAAGAGAACTCAAAAAAGATTAACATACCAGAATGTGAAAAACACTGCACTTCCGCAACATTTAAAAAACACACTCAGACTAAATGACGAAAAGGCACCTTTCGCGAAATATTATTCGACTTGAAATAAGTGAAGGAGTTGGCTGGGAGACTAAAATGCAAAAACACGAATTCCCCATTTCGGATCTCATTCCCCCATCCACTTTTTAACTTCCTCATCTCTGTCTGACCATAGTTTGCCCACTTTCTCTCGAGGTTGTTGCACAAAAAAAAAAAAAATCAAATAAATCCATTCTTAATATTTGTTCGACTTCATGTGTACGGAAACAAGATCAAACCTAGTTTTAAATCATATATAGTTATAACTTACATGGTTTCTAGAACAAATCATGACGAGTTCTTGGTACTGATTATTTAATTATCAGATTTATCAGCCTTTCATGTATTTTTTAGCTGCTCTACACAGATCTTCTCTCTTAGTCGCTTCTATTATGTCATCTAATTTTTATTTGCAACTCATAACTTATGGTTGGAAACCTTTGCATACGTTTGGCGAAGCACGTTCACATGCATGACCCACTGATGGACGTGATTCGCCGATATGTTATGCAGCGACATTGTCTCTAATTTAAAGAAAATAAATTTTACTAATTACTGTTACGACTTTGCTTTAAGCCAATGTAACACCAATAATGGTGACCGACTAATTGGCCTACGAATTTTATGAACTCTGAGGTATTCTTATGCCAATATTTTAGGGTTCAGGGGGTTTAAGGAAAATTTTTTACTTTCTCTCGATGAAGAAGGCTTAATTCTTACAAGTTTGGATTAGTCTCTAAAACATACTCACACATGAAAAGCTTTTTCTTACTCTAATCCTATCCATGTTTTAGCTCATGTTTAACAAAATGTAATTCTTTAGCTAAAGTTGTCAATTTTGAATATAATTAGAAAAAGATCGAAAATTATGGCCACTGTAAGGTAGCAGTTGGCACGTGCTATTGGTATCCTAATGTTTTAGCTTCGAACTTGACCCCATCTGAGATATATAGCTATCTTTAGAAGACACTATAGATAAATTCTTTAGAAAAGCACTCGTACAATGAAAAAAATTCAAGTACCAATTTTTATAGTTTGGATAAGAAAACAGACAATTCAAAATTTATATAAGAAATTACTTTAAAAAAAAATAGTAAAACATACCTGTTTAAGGTAGTAAAAAGTTGTAAGTTACAAATATTAAAAATATCTACTATAAGTGATAATTTTTTCAGCTGTGATGAGAAAAGCACTCAAGTGGAGTGAAGGAGTAGAATATTTTTATAGCCTTCTAAATGAAAAAGAAAGAGAAATTTTCCTTCTACTATTCATTTCTCTCGGTCTCGGTGTAAAAATTATAAGTTCAATGTAGGCATGAAAAAACCAAAAATGAATTAGGTAAGAAGGAAGATTTTTGAACAAAAAAATCAAAAAAACGATGAAAAACATTTTGTTTTCATTTTTTTTTAAAATCCCAATATATCTTTTGCTTTTTTGAATAATTTATCCATGCGTGCCTTAATTATGGTTAATCTCAGATTCAAGATTGGTTCTGAAATTATAGTTAACTTTCGAAATACTGATCTCTTTACATGTTTTTTTTTTTTTTTTTTATCCTTTAAATCTTTTAATCTGACGCACTTCAAGATAATGCTTTGGAGCCTTAAATTATAAATTTTTCTGAAGAGTTATTGAAAGAAACAAATTTCTGCTATTCGAACTATATTTTTGAAATAATTAATCTTTATGATTAATTTTTTCTTCTATTTACAAGACCACATTAAAGAGAAAGTTTTCATTGTTCTAAAATTAGCCCAAAACTGAAAATACCGTTCATAATTTTAATGCTCTGGTACATTTTTTTATTTCAATAAATCTCAGGATAATATTATGTATATTATGACAAGGCTAGATGAGTAATTTCCCACATGCCGTGTGTAAGAAAAATCTGAGCTTAGCGGTTACCCAGTTTCTCCTGCATGCGTAAGCAGAAAGACGGATTCTAAATATAAGAAAGAATAAAAAATGTACCTATTCATTTCCCCTAATTTGGATTCTTTCTTTAATGGAAAAGTGTAATAATTTGAATTTTTTGGCTTGAAGGATTCTACGAAAAATATTCTAGTTATTTTTTTATGCGATACTGAGGCCTATTTAAATCATATATTTGTTTTTCTTGGACAACTTCAACTTACTGGTATGTATTTTATACATGAGGCAAATTGAGAGACAATGTACACTAAACCGCTCAACTGTTGAGTCATCTCCTCTGTACTGCTCAACTAGAAATATTCTTTGAGGCCGGTTTCTCCTAATTGATTAAAAACAAAAAAATGGCTACTTCTTATTTAATCATCCAGAAAGAAATTTTGTGTCTGAACCTGAAATTGAGGAATAATATACGAGCAAAACTTTCAACTTTTCAGAATAATCTATTCACCTAGAGATATCTGAAAAAACATAATGATCAGGCATACTTATGTTTGTTTTTTTCAATCCTTCAACTTTGAACTTAACGGTCATCTTCGCAGATGAGGTTTTAAATAATTTTCCTGCGATCTTCTATTACTCGTATTTAAATTCGATACTAAAATTATGAATGAACGCACACTTTAAAAAAAAAATTTATTTCATGAATAACAATCAATCAAAATAGAAATGGTAAGTGAAGATATGACTTCTTAAGAGAGCTTCAAAGATCTTCCAGCTGTAGGCTGAAGCAAGTTATCGGACATTTATTTGTATGTTACTCAGCACTGAAAAATTAAGATTTAAAAAAAAATTAAAAATCAATAACTGTTATTTAAAAATATTCTTCTAATGTATCTTCATTTACTTATATTTTATTTATAGTTTCTCCATCAATTCAACTATTTAACGAATAAAATTAAAGAGGTTATTCCAAAATAACTCAAGAACATTGAAAAAAAAAAAATTGAAAGTAAACGCTGGCATACCTAAAAGATAAGCAGCAGTAGGTACTGGAGATGTTTTAATGCACTGAGCATATTAAAGGTACCCCATTTTCTTGATCAAGAATGTGTTGAAATGGTGCCGGTATTGCTTATCTTTTGAAAGGGGTAATTTTTTCCTTTCTAATTTTTCTCACAAATATCTTCAATTATTCCCCTCCCAATCAGCCTGGTGGAAAATTTTAAAAATTCAAATTTCAGCAGATGAATAGTGAAAATATGTTTTGAAAGTGCTGATCTTATAAAAGTCTTTTTCTCATTCTGCTCGGTGAAAATTACATTTTTACTTGTTCGGAACAGCATGTAAGAATTCTCTTACCTACACAAACGCGAGACTCGACATTTACATATACGTGGGCTTTTCACTTTTATCAGTCATAAATTATATCCTATTTCATCTTTCAAAGTGGAAAACAGCTGTGGTTCATTCTGTATTCAATATAGTGTATGCCAGTATTATGCCAATAGTATAATGCATATTCGACTAGGAAATGCCATATTTGATGCGAGGAACCAATGAAATCAAATTTTCCTGTTATAAAAAAGATCAAGCTAAGTTAAATTACAAATATTTTACAAAATATATTAAAGAAAATGTCAATTATTAGAAAGAAATTCGTTCACTAAACAAATGAATTTCAACTTGCCTGGGAAAAACCTTTCTGGAATATAAGTCATGTAGAAGAAAAATGCTGAACCACTGATGGCATACATATTTATCACTCGTGGTAAAAGTTTCTAAAAATTCAATTTTAGTTTTTAAATAATACTGAATGTGGTTACAAATAGGCGCATAAAATATTTGAAAATCGATGGAACCGGTACCTGAACAATTGGATTATCCCAGCCACCCATTGCAAACATCCAGTGAATGGTTGGAATAACTCCGTAGACTGCCCAAAACACAAAACTGCCAATTCTCAAAGTTTCACTAGAAGAGACTACTTGTATGGTTATCACGGCGAAAAAAATTGCAGCTACTGTCACCGAGTAGAAAATACACCATTCCTAGAAATATGAAAATTCTAACAATTTTATTCATTTCTTGGAATAAATATTTACTTCAAATTTTGAACTAATAGTTCACTTGATTACAATATTAAAATAACCAAAATATTATTTTTCAAGTTTGGTTAGTAATAAAAATCAGCTTTTGCCTTATGCTTTTGCTTCTATTAATTATTCATTCAGTACAAAGTACCTAATTTTATTTTTAATTCGTTCTTCTTCACTCTTGACTGATTGGCTAAGAAAAGCAAAACTAGAAGACAAAAACCAAATTCCCTCTGTAAACTAAACTCGAAGCATATTATTGAAAATAATTTAAAAATATGAATATTACTAATCTCATGGTCATTTTTTGGGCTGGATACTTACGACATTACACCAAAATGCATAATATATTCCAGACATGTATATGGCAAGTAAGCTGAAACTTATTCCATAAATATCATATTTGAGCAAACAGTGAAAATGTTCTTCTGATCGACAGTTGAAAGTATGGTAGAGGACACTTGTTACCATACATCCCTATGTAAAAAAATAAATAAAAAATAAATTAGATATAAGTAAATTATAATACTATAATTTTTTTTTCTGCATGAAAATTAGCTGTGATCCCTTGATTCTCCAAATGTGAAAAAAAAGTAACACGTCCACTCGCTTATTACATGTACCTATGCAAATGCGCGTAAGTTCACTCAGAGAAAAAATGTTTAAAATTAGTACTATGCTGCATAGGTACTAACTTTGGGACAATTCACGTTTTATGTGAAAAATTAATGTTAAATATAAGCAATACTAAATTTTAGTATGCTCAATTTACAACGTATTATTTATATCTACAAATTTTCTATATTTTATATTGATTTTTAAAATTTTTTATTAATTCTTAATAAATTTATATTTATTAATTTCTTCATAAAACCTAAATGGTCCTAAAATTAGTATGCAGATATTAGAATTTAATACGCAGTTTTCTCTCAGTGTTGACATTTTAGCTCAAAGTAATTATTTTATAGTTCCACTTTCATTCCCCCAGAAGAGGCCATTGAAAGCGTTTTATTAATCAAAATCCAAGTTGCCACCCCTCTAAATTGATAAGTAGGCTAACTCAAAACTAGCTACAAGTATCTCACAGGCAAATATAGCTAAATGTATCTTCAAGTAGCCTAAGCAATGTTCTGCAAGACATACCAAATAAATAAAACTGGTTCGAAAAAATTGAAAGACAAATTCAATTTGAACAGTGGCAGTTAAACAACCTGTTTTTAGATTACGAGTTTGATTTTCGAAACTGAAGAAAGTCAAATTACCTGAAAACATAACAATAATCCGCCGACAATGAATTTGTCTGTGACTGAGGCATGAAAATTTAGTAAACATAAATCGTAGAATAACATTGCCATAAATAGGAAACAGCCAAACAGGTGACTCCAAATGTTCACCGTCTCATTAGTCAGCCAAAATATACTGAAAATTAATGATAGTCGAGTTAACGGCACGTACAGTGTGAGATTACACTCTAGTAGGCAAGTAAATTTATTCGTACCAAAAGTGATGTTCACAAAACAAAATTATTTTCAACCTCTATGCTCGTAGATCAATTGGTTTGAACCCAATTTTCCTTAAATGAAGAAAAGAAATGATCACAATCACCCCACCCAAGTGAGTAAAAGTAATCGAGCCAATTTTTTTCTTCTAGATATTTGAGAAACATTAACATAGGCGGACTTTGAGGAGTGCCGAGGGGCTAAGCCCCCCAGAGCTGAAATTATACCCGCTGAGAAAATCTAATTAGCCCCCCAATTTCGAGGAAAAAATGAAAAAAATTAGCTTTTTTTAAAAATGATCTTTGAAAAAAATGTTTATCCCCCTCAACATTTTCTGTTAAGTCCGCCTATGAACATTAAGTACTTTTACTATTATTTAAAGATTTGTCAAGATATTATTATGTGAAAATCTGTGTGTTTTTTTGATTTTTTCATAATACATAAATCATGTATTTCTATACCCGAACAAAGCTGCTTTTTTGAATTTCAATTTTTTTCACTTTTTTTTTTAAGTGCCTTACAATTTTGAAATTTAAATAAAGCAATTCTCGCAGGCACAGAGAAGTTTTTAGTGAAATAATGAACCTACAATTGATCTTCAAACTTATGATTTTCAACTTGGAAATTTTTGTAAAAAGCCACAAAAAAAAAGAAAGGAAAAAACGCTTCTTTAAAAACCAACCTGGATATGCACTGCTTCAGTGTGAGGGCATTCCGATAACCACCGCGAATATTTTGATTGAATGCCAAATAAGGCGGCACTTCCGCTATGCTCAGTAATCTTACGACGCCATTTTCGTTGGTCACTTTATGTTGAGGGCTACATTCTGGCTTGCATTCTGGTTGCGGTTCCAAAGTGTGACTTCGTCTGTGCCTCGATATCTGACCATTCTGCAGTAGCTGCTCTTGCTCCTCTCCGTTTGGTATGACAGTTGCTGCCATTGTCATACGTCATACATTTGTCTGCACCTGCGAACAATGATTCGAAAATTTTAAGTAACGACTTGGTGCGAAAATCACTTTCACTGAACTGCCTTCAGTTGTGTGTTTTCATCGAACTCCTAAGTGCGAAAACTGGCTCTTCACTTGTTACTCGAGGGCAGGTTTTTATCCTCGCCGATTCTCGAATGAACTGCCAAGAATGTCATTTTTAACAGTTTTCAAGAAAAAAAAAACAACTTTTTTTTTTTTAAATTAATGATTCGAAAGAATTGAAAAATATTGGTACTTCATTTGAAATTCTTAGATCAAAGCAAAGTTTAATTAATGCTAATTTAATTTTCGGAGGAAAAAGTACCAAGAGAGCCTCGTATTTTCCAAGTGGGGAAATTTTATGAGGTTTGAAATCAGATTTTTTCCAAAACAGCCCAAGTTATGTATGCCATAAAATTGTCTCAAATTCATCTTCAACTCCCCCTTTCCTGACACTCCCTTGATAGGCAATCCTCATCTCCAAGTATTTAAATATGACAAAATCAGAAATTCTAACTGGGTGAAAACAATCAAAATTCATATTTTTCCATATTTTTATCAACTTATATTTCTTAAAAGGTGCGGTCAAGTTACCACCAAAACAACGGTGTTAATTTTTTTTAGAAGATGTTGGGGGGGGGTAGTGTAAGGGTAAAAAAATTTACGAAACTAAGAAAAAGTAAAAAATAAAAATAAATAAGTTTTGTAGATTAATTTTTTTCAATATTATTCTTCAGTTTTCATTTTTTCTTAATTTTCTTCTGCAGGAGGAGGGATTCATGCGGGGCTTTAATTTCGACGCACATTTCAGTGGAGATGAGAGAATTCAAATAAAAGTATTCCGAATCCACAAAATCCGGATTCATTTCAAATGTTCAACTCGTATTTTAATGGTTTTATTTTCTTCATAAAGAATTTTTCTATTCTCTCATTTCTTCAACTATAGATACTGGTTCGTAATTCGTGTAGTTCAATGAAACAGGCATCTGACCTTGTTATACTATCATTTCATTTATCGGTTTCATTTTTTTAATCAATAAAAATAGTTCATAAAATATGTAATGCAAATGCAAGCTTCATACAACAGCATGTTTTGTCACCTTCACGTACTGCTAATCAGAGATGTAGCCAGACCGTTCCGTTAGGGGGGGGGGCAAATAAGATTCTTGGGGGCAGTTAATTTTTAAGCCCCCTATTTAACATTTTTTTTTCAAAGTTTAGGAGGAAGAAGGAGGCAAATTTTGCTAGGGGGCGAACGAGGATGCCAGGGAGCTGAGCCCCCTGGCCCCCCTAGCTACATCCCTGCTGCTAACTTTATTCACTCTGCTGCGGCAAAACTTTGAAGTGAGGTAGGCTTTTGAAAGTCTTAAAATTTTCAAGTATGAAATTTTCCACAGTTTTCGCTTCAAGATTCAGTTAGTTGTCTATCATATGGCATGGTTCGAAAAAGTTCATTGGTTTCTTTCCGAATGAAACAAAATTTATTGAAAATGGAGTAGGTACCTCAAAAATATTTAATTCTGTCGCTCACCGAAAATGTATTGTTCCATGCTTGAAATAATCACCGTTTTTAGTTGTTTTTCATTTGAAAATCTACCATTAAATACTATTGAAATTTGAACAAATTCAAAGTTATAACAATCTGATAAATGCCTCTATCTCTGCCCGTTATTACATTTATAATTAAAAACTAGCTTCAGCATGACCCGCATGTTTTCTTCTCTCTCTCTTATTTCTGCTTTATTGATTATTCAATCTGAACCTATACCTATTCTTTATGACGTCAAATGATTTTTTTTTTCACGAATACTAATGAACGATAATTTTTGAAAGGAAGCCAATAGTACAGAAAATTGCCAAATGACCAAGGTAACGATTGGTCGGAATTCAAGATACAAGATATCTTTCTGATCACGCACAGCATTTGTAGGTATCTTAAGACTGAGAAATTCAAATATATGAAGTTTCGAAATTATTCTTGAGATACGGAAAAATTAAACTTTTGGCATTGCTTAGTTCTAATTAAAATTTTAATGTAATAAGACTAGTTGTACCCTTCAAGGTCTTTCTTCTTTGTCTAATTATTATTTTCTTCTTCCATACCTACTTTTTTCACTTTACATACAGGATCTTAGGTGAAGGTTAGTCAGTGTTCACGACGAAAGGGGCTATTTGTGAAGAATTTCAGATAGCCATCATTCACTTTTAAAGTTTTCATCATTATTTCATTCATTTTTTCTGTTTATGCAGAGTGTTTTAAAAGCAAATTTTAAATAACAAGAAACAATTTTTTTCTGAAAATATGTAACAAACAAAGCCAGTAATTATACAAAATATATTTCGACTCATAAATACATGCAGAGCTACACAAATATTATTCATATTTTATTGGGAGCATGCTAACAGAAAAACATTGATAGGTGCTATAGTGCTTCACAAAATACGAGTAGTTACCACAGGAACATTTTATTGTTGAGTATGGTCAGCAAGTCTTTAGTAATTTGTCTGTAATGTATAAAACAAGTATTTTGTCAGTTTCAGTTGCAGATTCACTGAAAAAATCTCAAGCTTAGTTACCAATAAGGAAGAAATTTTATTACACCGCCTGATTTATGCAGTCAAGCAATATTGTTCACTAATAAACTATAGTTTCTCTTTCATCCATCAAATTTTTATGCTTGAAAACGTAGTAATTCATGATTAATATACCTGGCTGAATAAGTAGGAACAACAGAAGAAGTCATAAGACACAGAACATGAGCATCTTGTATTACACCATACAACTTGTAATTTTCAGAGTACCAATAACTCTCTCGAACTTTTGTCGCTTCATTTTCATCTATTGGAAAAAATTTCACCACTTTAATTTATACAAAATCTCAAATTAAGCAAATCAAAGAACGTATCTTAGAGCCAGTCAGCCTGATGCGCCCAACTAATTATCCATGTCAAATATCACGATTAATAGAATTTAAGTCAGGGGTGTAGCCAGAGGGGAGGGGGCTCAGCTGCCCTGGCATTCTCGTTCGCCCCCCTAGCAGAATTTACCTCCTTAGGGAAACCCTCCACCGCTCCTATACTTCGAAAAGAAATGGTAAATACGGAACTTAAAAATGAACTGCCCCCCCAAGAATCTTATTTGCCAGCCCCCCTAACAGAAGACTCTGGCTAAATCGCTGATTTAAGTAGAACTTGACTGTTTAAGTGTTATTCTATGATACCTGACATGATTAGAATAAAGACGTAATCAACACGATTTTCATTCAATTAGTCAAATGGAATCTGTCAAGTAGACAAAAGTCTTTAAAAAATTAAGAAGTTGAAAGTTAAGTCAATACCCATTATAGACTGCCTATTTACTGTATCTCAAGCTACTCTAATCTTATATGCCTATTTTCAGGTTTATCGAATAATATTATGCAGGTTACGAGATCTTTATCCTGAACAATGAAAATATTGAGGATGCAGCAGTGAATTTGCTTTCCAAAGTACTAACCATTTTCCGTCAGTAATTCCATTATATTTTGGTAGTAAAATATTCTGAGGAAATCGAAATATGTCTTATTGTCTTCGATAGAACCGTGCAAAACATATTTACCCATTCTGTAATTCATGAAAATAAATCTGAAAGATTTCAAATACTGCGTTAAGATCATTCGGATTTAGATACAGAAAATTTTTTTCACTAACAGAAAACAAAACCTTACCCTGCAATACCATTCTGCATATTCATATTTTCAGGAATAATTTGAGGAATAAATGAAGATGCTATATTTTTCAAATGGTCAGACACAGATCCCCAACAGACAACAGCACTTTGTTCGAATTCCATAATTTGTGGAGAAGGCCCGCAAAGGGCTGAGACCCAGACATCTGACATCAAATGACAAGAAATAAGGCGAAAAGCGACCTAAAATAAAGAAATGGTATTTTATGTTCAGAACTTATGTCTCTACGAGTATATTCGACCGTATACTTTGTTGCTGCTTTGTCTCAAAAATCAGTAAAATATACTTGAGTTTATATTGAAGTCTGCGTACAAATCCTCAGTAAGGTACAATAAAATATCAATTACCTTCGGACTTTTGACAGGCAAAAATACTGGAATATCGAATGTACTACAACTGTTATTAAAAGCCACCATCAAAGAGAGTAAATTTTTCTCTATAGCAGTCAAGTCCCACCAGGCAGGTGTGGCGACCACAATTTTCTCTTTTATGCTGAGACAGCAAAACAAAGACGATATACTTTCTGACCATTCTTCTAACTTTTCCTAAATAAGAAAAAAAAAATTGAAAAACGTAACCATCATGGTGAGAAAATTAAATATGGATTAAATTTACTTGTAAAGTAAAACTAAGTGTGCTTGGATAAACTTCAGTCATGGATAACAAAGAAATGCTGCTTCGATTTTCTGAGAATTCATCGGCATTTCTTAAAATTTCGTCAATAAATGGATAAGAAGGCTGCAACATAAAATTTTGAGCATCTCCGTTCATTTGTGGGAGAAAAATTTGCCAGTTGACTCGCTTACTCGTATTTCCTTCTTCAGCCTATCTACGTGTTTTACATTTGTCAGCTCATCAAGTCCCACAGTCAATACCATCGAATCGAAAATAGAGTTCAGCACTAATTCAACGTCATTAATAATCGAATGTTTACAAACAAGTATTAGCAGTAACCTTCAAGCAAAAACAAATTAGTTGCAAATCATGCAGGTGATGCATCAACAATTTAAAACTATAAGGTGAATTACTTTTCTGTGAAACTTTTCCAATAAATACTGAAATCTTTCCCTTTGGTAGAATGAAATGAAACAGAATATACTTTCCCAAAAACTTGTATGCCATTGAGAGGAGCTAATTCTGAGAAACTTAGCTGAAATCAAAGTCCATGAATCATGACAATGCAACAGATAGAAAAACAAAACAGACTCGTCATTTTATTTTAACTACTTACAAGATTTCCTTCGCCTGAGGTTCTATGTAAAATTGGTATCCCACCAGATACAACACAATATACTTGAACAACCATTCTATTATTATTATTTTTATAGTCGATAGAAAAATTAAGAATTTTTCCTTATCTTGTCATCCTTGTAGGTACTTAAAATAACGGTTGGTTCGTCAAGACGAAAATATTTTCAAATCTGTAAAAAATATAGTGGCAAACTTGGTAAAATTTGGAATTTAGGAAATACTCGTATATAGCTGTTTTTATTGTAATATTATCATTGAAGTATGGAAACTTGAAAAAATTCCACTGAAAAACACTTGAGCACAGGTAGTTTTTTCACCATTAGGATAGATAAACAGTGGCAGTTTGAGATTTACAGGTAGTAAAAATTATACTACAAAAATACAGAAAGCTATCAGTACTTTGAAGCAGAAAGATGCTATGTCCATTTTGAAAACTTTTTGAAATATGTGATAGAAAAGTTCACACTCTATACGTTTCTTTATTTTTTAAATTGGACATAGCACCTTTTTGATTTAATTAGGTAGGTATCTTATTAACCAGTAAAATATACAATTTTTAAGAGCATCTATAATAAATCTAAATTCAGGCTCGTAGCCACGATATTTCTCAGGGGGGGCCTTAATTATGGCTTATCATGGGCTGCTGCCTCCTTTCTCCTTCCACCCTCCCCTTTCCTCTTTTTGTCTTGACCTGAAGGAGAACTCTGCGTTACATAGCCTCTCTGGCTCACATAGCCCCCTCGATTCAGGCCTGTCTAGATTAGGAAAAAAAAGTAACCAAAATCTGTTGCTATCTGAAAATTTTCAAAAATGCAATTAAGCCAATGTATGGAAATGATTTGAATTATCTTTTTTAGATAAAAATTCACCTTTTTCAATGTCCTATTGCGATTGCCTCAGTATTATGATATGGAAACAAGTAGTTTAATTAGTTGAAATTTTAAAATAATCTACTACCTACTTTGAAAAATCAGCACATTTTAATTATTTTGTTATTGTTTCCTTTTCATTCATTTTCAATTATCATGAATATGATTGATAATGTTTTATCCCGTTATTTTTTTCTGATGTCGTCTAAATTAGAAATTCACAATTTTAGTTCTGTTCAATTATAGTTTTTAGTTGACTGTTCTCTGTGAAGTTATTTTTCATTTTACTTAAAATTATACATAAAAGAATGAATTTTACGTATAGTTACCTCAGTAATTGATTCTATCTCGCAGAAATCTCAGCAGCAAAATAATTCCACGAATGAGTTAATAAATATGTAATTAGTTGTTGTGTGTTGGCATGTTGGAAAATTTAAGATGTAAACAAAAATTGGCTTAAATGAGGCGTCTATAGTAATGATGCATTCAGATTCTCGTATATATGTTACCTAAGATGATTGTGAGTTTGAGCCCAGGCATCACTACTATAATATATAGCCTTTATCAGTTCCCTCAAAGTACCTACTCGGCTTGATTTAGTACACTAGTACGTCATGGTAAGTGAAGAGCCTATGGGCTACCAAAATATTAAATTACGTCCATCATTAAACGTAAAAGAGCCATTTGATAGGCAGAGCCTTTTGATAGGCAGTGCCTATATTGAAAATTAAAATGGCTTTATTGAAATATAAGTACAATGAATTTTAAGAGTTCTTAAAGTATTTTATCGATTTAAAAGTTGTATAAAAAGTATAAAATTAAAAAACGAAGAAAAAAAAATGTGGGTTTACCCAATATAATAATTTTTAAAACAGTAACTTGTATCCACTGATTTCAATGAAAGTTATGAAATGTTTTGAAGAACATTGTCAGAATAATTTATACTCAGTCAAATATTAAATACTGAACAAATATCTGATTCTTAAATATTTATAATACATATTCAATTTGAATAGTGCCCAAAATTCAGCTAACTGAACTCCAATTCTCCCCAACTTGGTCGGACAATGTTTACGTTTCTCTAAATAAATAGTTTCGATGCAGTTCTTTGTGATAATGGCAAAGCTTTCCATTCTAGAAGAGAAAAAGAGCAGAAATGAAGGGTAGCGATAGTCTACCACATGTTCATAACTTAGGAGAAAATAAAAAAAAAGGAAAAATTGTACCTTGAGTAAGTTTGTAAAGAGTGCTCTATTCCTCTTAACAAATCATTCGTTTTGAATATCAGTATCATCTGTCGGTTTACATTTGATAAGACATCAGACATATAAGATAATAGATTGGGAAATTCTTTCTGCACTAAATCTTTCTGTAAGTAAAGAAAATCAGGTAGATTTTATTCATTGGCTAGACTAGCAAATGGATTGATCTTAAAGTACTTGTAGAACTGACGACAGCTTAGGTTTTCTAATAGGAATTAATGGTACGCTACCCCTTCCCCGAAGTATGACAGTGTAAAATATGAAACATTTTCCTGCCTACTTTTGGCTCGAGTTTCAAAGAGGAAGTTGTAATTTTTGGTTATTCTCAAATGCTGAACTTGGATCTCTATTTATTACATTTTTGAACTGTCGTCTCCTGAGATCGAAATTTTAATCACTTTGAGGATCAAATGTAGGTCTAGTGTGTACACTCGTAAAACCCATTAAGTATATATATTTTTTACTATTAGATAAAAAATGAAAATTATCATTCTGTTGTATTGACAAGGCATTTCAGTTGGGTTTTTATTCGATAGAAAAATGTTCATAAAATATTTTATACCAGAAAAAAAGTCACTTAAATATTACTTAGACCCTTCTTATTTTCACATATTCTCAAGTAGTTATCAATTAGATATTCCATGAGCAGATATCTAAACTGGATCTGAGTAGCACCAGTTCAGTGCTAGACTAAAGCTTTACTTTACCTCTGTACTTTGAAATCGAGTTGTACTCAATCCAGATTTAATTGCATCCCATGAACGGCCAGTTACCATCGAAGCAAATAGCCAAAATAAATCAGGCACACCCAGTGCTGTACAATGATGTGACATACTCTCCACATCACTGTTTAGAATGCTAATCCATAGCTGAGCATATTCAAAACGAAAATCATCACTCAGAGTCTGTAAAAATTAAACCGTCTGATGGAACCACACTCACAGATAGACAAACAGAAAATTATTCTCTTCCTTTCACTTACTGCGTACAGTCCATGATCAAGTAAGATAATGTCAGTAGTTCCTTTTTCTGACTTTTTAACCAAAATATTGCCTGGGTGTGGATCACTATGCACAAAACCGTGTTTGAAAATCATTTCGCCATATAATTTGCCCAACTTATCAGATATTTCGTATGGATTCATTCTGATAAAATAAAAATTAGATGTTATGAAACAGTATCTTGGAGAGGGTGGCTACTTTGAACTAGTCCTTCAAATTTCTATTCTGATATTTGATGTCTTATAATGTCTTAAAATTCTTGGTATGGCGACTTTCCAATGGAAGTTGTGAAAATTTTAACAAGTTAGACCATAGATTCACCCAACTTTAGTTGAGTTTTAAACTATGACCTCTTGAGTATTTGACCATAAGATTGTGTGGAAGTAATAGGCTCGACTGTTCAAAGTACCCTGGTTGGAGAAAGTATGAAATTGTTTCCAAAAAGCTTTAATTAAAACCTGTGATTTTTAATATACTCCAGATCATTGACTTGACCTCCTTCCACATATTCCAAAGCCAGAATACGAGAACTGCACATTTCTTTGTACACACTTGGTATCTGAAAGTGTTAAACTTTTAGTGGATACTTTTTACTGTATTTTTTCAGAATTTAAGAGAACTTGTATCTTAGGTCAAGTTTATCGCTTCTTTCTCAAAGTTAAAAAAAAAAAACAATCTTTTTTGGTTTTAAAAAAAGATAGATGTTTAGAATTACCTTCAACCAAGGTAAATGTTTGAGCATAAATTTTGCTTTCTCAGTATTCTGAGCTTCCACTTCAAAATCCAGTTCTTTGGGAATATTTCGTTTGGTTTCATCGACTAGCCACTGCACTTTGAAATCAGGTAAAATCCAAGATACTGTTTTAGCTAAAATCTAAAAATATAATGGAAAACTGAGAATTTTTTTTTCTTGAAAAAACTTCATAGATATACAGAAACAGGTAGATACCTCCATTGTTTTCAAATCGACAAGTGAATTCCCTTTTACTGTTGGATGCTGTACTTTCAAAGCAATAATACGACCATCTTTCAATTTGGCTTTGTGCACTTGAGCAAGTGAAGCAGCTCCTAATGGTTCTGTATCAAAACTCTCAAATATTTCTTTCGGCTTTAAAACAAAGCAATTGTCTTCAAGATATACAGTTTAGTTTCTAGGGTTTACATACGTCCAATAAAACCATTTTATATGCTTATCTAACTCACATCTCTATGCAAATCCTCTTTGATCACTTTGTAAACTTCCTCAATTGTTGAAGCCGGAGCATTACTGTGTAACTCTTTCATTGTGTCCACGTATTCCTTTGGCAAAACATAATCCAAAGCTCCAATATGTTGACCAACTTTTATGTAGACCCCTTTATTCGATCTGCATAGTTTTAATAACCTTTCAGCAGCTTTTTTATGGACCTGGGATGGAATTTTTGTTCAAAAATGGATTTCATAATTCAGTACAAATCAATTAAGTTCTCAGAAAAACTGGAAAATCTAAAACTTACTACAGATCGCAAATCGATATATTCTTTGGATCGTTTATCCATTTTTTTGCCATGCGCGTATAATGAAGTTTTATAAAAATATACTACCGTTAGGGCCTATATATTTGACAAAAAAAAAAAAAGTTACTATTGACACCGAATTATAGGAGGCAGAAAATCCAGATAAGTATTACCGCAAATGATGCTCTTCCAAAACGAACAACTCCAATAGAATCAACATTGTATTGATTAGAGTGCAATGAAACTGCAGCACCAGTCAATCCAACGAAGCCAGAGCCCATGGCAGAGTATTTTAGTATTCTTTTCCAAAAACTCATTTTCTAAAATATCCAAGTATATATTCTTTATAGTTTAATGCAGGAAAGAAGAGCAAGAACAGTCAAAAATCAACGTATTAGATTTCTAAATGGAAAATATCGTTTAGGAGGAGCAAGAGATGAATTCAAGTTAACTGGAGATATATCTCGCATTTTCATGCTTTGCTCAAAATTGTGCTACCACAAGACAGTTAGTATGTGTGGATTATATTATGAAGAAAATCCAGAGTTTCATGTTCGCAAACATTTTGCAGTTACAGTAAAATTGAAGATTATAATTAAAAATTATTAACGAATGTAAATTATGTACAAGGTTTAGTCAGGAGGGCTAGGGGGGCTCAGTCCTCCTGGCATTATCGTTCGCCCCCTAGCAAAATTTACTCCCTAGGTTTTCAAACAATTTCACAGTTTTTGAGGCGAAGTACTCTTAGAACATCCTCCTCCCTCTCCTATACTTCGAAAAGAAATGGTAAATAAGGGGCTTGAAAATCAACTGCCCCCCAAGAATCTTGTTTGCCCCCCCTACCAGAACACTCTGGTTTCATCCGTGAGCTATAATGGTGTTAATTATTTTCAAGAAATTGTTGAGTATCGAAAAGCATCCAGGCGACTAAAGATTAGACGTACGTAAAATCGTTTACATTAAATTTATACTGCGTACATGAAAGTTAATCGAATTGTGTGAATGGCATCTCATAATTACGTGTTAATTTCGTTAATTATATTGTAGGTGAAAAATGAAAAGTATGGTATCAAACCGTGGTAATATAATTATATCATTAGTTAGATAAGGCTAATAAATTTATCTATAAATCAGGTTTCACATTGATAGTAAAGTATGGCTTCGAATGAGCCTACTAGGGGCAGGTACTTAGTTAATGACTAATTATAGGTTCAAAATTATGACGTTATGAATGTATGAAAAAAATTTTTTTCAGTCGTTCGTTGAGTACAGTTTTTTGCGTTCCATAATTACCTACTCTAAGAGCATATATAGGTTGTACAGTTCGTTCAACAAAATCCAAATATATGTAAGATTCTTAGAAAATAATGAAGAATCATGCAAACACATCTATCATCTTTCTACTCTTAAAATCAATCAACAGACTAACATAATCTAAATCTGGTATATATATGAGAGAACTCTGCAACTCACTATATCAGTGAGTGCTTCAACACAGACAGAAACTGTGGCTATTTAAGAATGTGTTCACATATTCTTACATATATTAAAACCTAAATTATTCGAATTAGTTACAAATTATTTTCGTCATCTTCGTTGAGGCTAAATAAAAGCATATTATTTAGGCCTCTTCATAATACAAAATAAGTGGGCAAAGTAAATTAATTTAGGTTATCTAGTACTACTGTCACCATCCCAAGTGTGGAATGATCGAATATATGCTAACTATGAAAATTTTCAGAAATAAATATTATGATAATAACTGGATTTAACCATTTTTGAAGGGTGATAATTGTTTTATATGATAGGCTAATGTAGGGGAAATGGGATCTTTATGAGACTCGTAAATCATTCAAAATAATCTCAGGACCAAAAAATTCAAAATCTTAAACTTTTTATATTATGAGAAATTTTAGTTTAATTTAAATTGGCTGACAAATTATCACATCATCTGTCTTTAAGCTACTGAATAATGAAAAGAATTTGGCTAAAGAAAGAAGTATGTAAGTGGATATTGCAAATTTCAAAATATCAGGATGAAAAAATTAAAGATCTCAAATATTTTATATTATGAAAAATTTTAGTTTAATTGAAATTGGTTTACAAATTATCACATTATCTATCTTTAAGCTTCATGAATAACAATAGGAATTTGACTAAAGAATGATGTGTTTGAGGGGATACCTATTGCATACTTCAAGCCAAATGCACAACAGTTGCACAACATATTGATGCCAGTCTTTATAAATAACATGTTGAATAGTAGATAGCCTACTTTATATAAATGCTTAAGCGATGTTGACATGTTTGCTAGTTATCAACCAGTGGCGGATCCAGGGGGGAAGGGGGGAAATCCCCCAAATCTAAAAAAAATATACCGATAATCCACAAAAAAATCAATTTTCTTGAACCCCTCCCCCTTTATGCTGAAAAAAATACAATCTCACCATTTTAACATTTAAAAATTTGAATTTCCACTCCCCCCCAAAATGGAGCTCTGGATCCGCCACTGTTATCCAGCGTCCAGTATTTTGGTTTAAACTCTGTTCTATGTATGAGTATCATGGCCGGTGAAGAAACTTGAAAAATTTTTGCATTAACCAATCTGATTTGTTGAATGCTGTGATATGCTGTTAATAACTATATCTAATTTTATGTTTTATGAAAACGAATTAACGATCAAAATTGATGAGAATGATTTATTTGGCAACGCTCTAGCACTAGCAGAGTCAGCAACGGTCATGACAGAACAGAGTATGAACTTTTTTTCATAAGCTTTCATTCAACTTAATACCTGCATGGTAATTGAAAATACGTAATTTGATGAATCACACACTTGGTAGCACTCATTTACATACAAATGAGTACTATTTACGCATTTGCTAATCATTTATCAGAATGAAATTATGGAGAAAATTCAAACAGTAGCTAAAACAAAATCCTAGTGGGCGGGAGGATCAAATTCCTGAGAAGGCAAATCAAATGCATAGGGACGACAAAATAAACCCTTCTCCCAGGCCTTTTCAGCAGAAAAATTTTCCTTCAGGAGTAAATGACTTTGCTTTTGGGGGCGTTGCCCTGCAGTACCCTAGCCACAGCCCTGTGAGAGTGAAACTACTAAACATTTGAGCTGAGTTTAAAATGGGAATTTTCTTTTTTCTTTAGCTTTTATTAATCAGAGTGAAAAAAAAGTATTCCAGAATAAAATTGCTTCATACTGATTTGTTAATTATTTAACAAAAAAAATAGACACCTTATGCAAATTATTTAGGTCAAATCTTCATACAGAAACAAAAACAAAAAGGTGACATTAAAATGTAATATGGTTCTTTAACTTGGGAGTGACAAAAATCAATTCATTTCATTACAAAGGTAACATGTGTAAAAAATTACAGGTATCAGAAAGATTGTTAGGGATTTCAAAACAAGCATTTTACCCACTAATAAGCATTTGTTCACGCGTATTTTTTTTTTTTGCGCATGTCATATTTAGGCGATAGGCATTAATTTTGTGAAGTATCAACATGAATGTATGTGTAAGTTTTTATACATGTTTAACCATTCAATGGGAAAAAGTGAGAGTAATTTATTACACATTCTACCCTTTATGGGTTAATTCTACTTTCTAAAATGAAAACCTGACAAAAACTTTAATTCGCGATTCCTCACTTCCACTTTTATTCGAAACATTGAAATTCAAATCAAGTATTTTCTTTTCCTTTTAATTTTGTCCAACCATTGGACCAAAAAGAAAGTATTAAAAATTACAACTGTCAGGTCAAAAGATTTTCTTTCTATCGTTATAATTAATCAGCCACCAAATATTTATTTTTTTTCTATAGCCTATACCTGATTAAAATTATTTTCTTCGTATATTGAGTTTTCCTACCCAGTAAGTTAATTAAGTACAGGTATAGAGAAAACTTTTTTGTACGTGTTTTGCATAATTATTTTATGTTTTTTTTTTTTTTTTTTTCAAACATAGTCTTTGTTCTCTCTACTCGGGAGGAAGTAATATAAAAAATATTTTCTTAAATGAAATGTTTACAAGTCATGAAAAATGATACGTCGTGCAAAAATCAAAAATTTGATAACTCACCGTTAGTGATGGCAGTACATTTGCTGGTAAATTGATCGACGCAAAAATGTTGCAAAAATCAAATTTTTAAACTCATGATTCTCGAGACTGATGAAAAAAACGGAAACATTATTTTTACGAACTTGAACAAAGAGAAACTCGCGACTGATATAAATTTTTAGATACTAGAATTTTCTCCACTTACCACCAATATCAGCCTTATCGAGGCTATACTGACGAAATTTTTCCGAATAAATTTTCGGTAATTCGAATAAATGGGGTCTTAAACGATTTTCGATGGTATCGACGTTGTCGTGTAACGGAATACGACGTGTAAATTACAATGTAAATACATTCAGTAAACGTATGTACGTTTGATTGTAGAATGCAAAGCAGCAGCAGCAGTAGCAATAATCATGTCGACGATGACTATGACGAATTTTATGAGAAGAGCGAAAGTAGGAAGAATATTCGCTGGCCACCTTTGTGTATTTATGAGCGATCCACAATCGTATTGTCCGCAGAATAAGATAGAGAACCTATAGGGATAAGAAAAAAAAATGAATTCAAAATGTAACTAAATTATATACCTGTGCACATAGAACACTCACTTGTACTCGATACGAACAAAATAAAATACTAACGTCTCGCAGAAAAAAAAAAAATTTCTCTTTAAGCAACTTTTGATAGGATAACCGTGGCTAAAGCGAATCGCTTAAACTCCATACCTTGCATGCGTGCAGGGTTCACTGCGAATAGTTTTGTGTGACTGAATTATTTAATTTTTCAGATTTTTTTTTCTTTCTTTAATTCAAAGAGTAGCGTGCGTACATGATAGCGGCTCCGTTTACCTGTAGAGAAAGTTTCGAGGTCAACACCTGGCCCTCCTCTCCTCATGCAGCTGCCCTCCACTTCGTGGTGGACTTGGGTACAAGTGGATCTATCGCTCTCATCGGTGGTAAACCAGTTTTTCCAATGCCAGAGGCAAAGGTGCGCACACACTGAGCTCCTGGAGATGAATCTCCTCAGCATATAACGCAAATCAATCCACGACCACTCGGTCAGAATGTCCGGTATTACCAATGGTCTTCCATACAAAATTATAAACCACATGAGGAAAATTCGTAAAACATTTTTCCTCCCTACAGTCTCGTCAAGTGTGAAACATAATTTCTGAATAAGCGATGAAAAAATAATAATTGAAGAGGCCTACTTACGTTGTAAAGTTGACTATCAAGCCTATCATAAATACGTATAGGTCACCCTGCAGAATTCCTGGTAAGGGAGACCTGGGTTAAATCAAGCCATTGTCTTTGGTTAAATTGAATTTCTTTATATTAAAATTGAAAAAGATTTTATTCTTTCCTCAGATAGACAGTCTTGTCCGATTTCAAATTTCGAGTTTTGAATTGTAACAGTATGCTAACAGTGGAAAAATTTTAGTACCTGTAGAGATTTCCATAATTTTGGTTAGAGGAAAACAGCTGGGATAATTCAAGATTTATTATAGAAATTAATAAAAAATAGTAAAATACAGTATGTATTATTCAAAGTAATAAAAACTACTACAAATTTTGAAAATATTTACAATAAATCTTACATTGTGATTGTTACTGTTTTCTAGTTTAAAGTACCTAGTAAAAATTACAACTTATTTTTTCTCAGCGTAGATATCGTAGTATCGTACTCGGTACAAGTTGAGTAAACTGAAAAACAAAAGCTGAAAAGGAACAAAATTGTCATCTTTTTTCTTTTAGAACAACCGAATCATGCCTCATACAGTTTGATTTTTCAGACTTCGCTCAAGAGAAACTGCTTTACTTAAATTTTTAAATAGAATACAGTCATTATGGTTTTAAATTTTCTCTTCACTCTTTTACTATTCTAAAAAAAACCAAAATAAAATGGCAATAATTCATTTCTAAAGAAATAAGTTGACGAGCAGGTATCCCAGCAAAGGCCAGTCTGTAATGATAGCAGGTATTTATTAGTACTCGCTGAAATATCTTTAAATAATTATATTCAGAAAAACGTGAAAAAATTATAAAAATATATTTTTCAACAAATATTTTACATCCGGTTGAAATTACAGTAATGAATATGGCGGAATTGTTGACAATTCACTTTCAAATTTCAATTGAATAAGTGACACTATGATAAACTCCAATCATAACAAATAGAGACAGTGACAATAATACCAATGGTTTTTAAATATAATTACTTTGCAGAATTGTTCTTCATGTAGTTATTCCACAGAGAAAAAAAAAATTTCCTATCACAATAGTACAAAAAATTATTGAAGAAAACGGTAAAGAAACAAAATATTAAAATAAAAATTCACCCGAAAAACTAATAAAATTAATAATAATATGGTAAATATTGTTCGTTGACCGACACTGAAACATGCTGGTTATAATTTAGCTTCGGTTAGCCAGTGGAAGTTTTGAGGTTTACGATCAGCATACGGACTGATGAATATGTTGATTATGCTCGGTTCATTCTTATTCTGGAAATACGAAGTTTTTTCAGTTTAAAATAGATGTGTTTTATAAGTAATTGTTACACGTAACAGTTTACTAAAAATACCTGTAAAGCTTTCTGGAGGGCTTTTTGGATCTGTTCTGGAGTTTCGCAAGAGTAACCAGTTTTATTGAACATATTCAACATATTTTCATAATGCACTAGTGGAGTTAGAGCAGTCGGTGGATTTCTGAAAAAAGAATGGTGGAAAAAAAATTACACAAAACTTGAAAACTATCAGCATTTATGAAACTCGAGAACATCTTCAAACAATTTTCCTACTCAGACAGTCATTTGTAATATTGATCCATATTTTAAAAATGTAAGTATAGGATTTACAAATTACTTTTTTGATTTACTTTGAGATTCATGAGATATTCTCAGTTAATTTTACTCATCTTCATTATGTATAGTCGATGCCAGCAGCGCACCTAAGGGGTAGGACTCCCCCCCCCTAAGTCTCAAATTTTATCAAAAAAAGGCAAATAAAAGCGACGTGCAAGATGAATAAGTCCATATTATGTCCCAAAATACCACCATCACCGAGAAAATAGACTTCAAAGTTGAGGGGCTGCATAAGAAGACCATGTGACATAAAATAATTTTTCTACTCTCCTGTAAGATTTGAAAGAGTGGACTTCTCCTTTTTACTTATCACAGTTTATGTACAAAAAGACTCATTATTAAAATTTCACGAACATGAGTTCCTAATTAATTCTTGTAGTTATCTGAAGAATAATTGATTGACCAACTTACGTTCTGGTGTTTTCCTCAGTGCTGTTGATGGCATCCCATGTTTCAGAATCTAATCCACCATATATTCCATTATTATTTATGATAATGATGATGATCGGTAATTTATATCTATAATACGAAGAAAAAAAAATTGCAGCCATCTATTAATTAGCAGCCATAATTGTACGTATTTAAGGTCCAAGCCTAACTCAAAAGTTTTCAGCTCAATAAATAGCAAAGTGCTGAACCGATAAGGCTGAAATTTGTATAAGTATTAGATTTTTAAACCATTCAGCAAAAGTTTTTTTCCTATATCGGAATTAGAGAGAAATGGCTTGAATTTAACCTGAATATGGTTTCAATTTCCATTCCAGAAAATCCAAAGGCTGAATCACCTTCTACACAAACTACTCGTTTTGACGGATGGTATTTTTGACAGTATAACTGGGCGGCTATAGCAAATCCTAGTCCAACACCCATCGTTCCAAAAGTTCCTGGAAAATTGATTCATTCGTCTGGATGATTATTTTGTACACCAAAATTGAAATAAAATGAAATAAAAATAAGAAAGAAAGAAAGAAAATTAAAAATATTTCGATACGAGTATGAAGTAGACACAAGGCGAAAGGCGAGTTTAAATTACAAAGTACAATAAAAGAAATACAGGAAGATGACAAAATATCTATTCACATCAGTTGCGGATCTAAGGGGGGAAGGTGGAACCACCCCATCTAAAAAAAATAGACCAATAATCCACGAAAAAATCAATTTTCTTAAACTCCTCGCCCTTTATGCTGAAAAAAAAAACACGATCTTACCATTTGAGCATTTACCATGCTTTGAAAGAATTTGGATTCCCCCCCCCCCAATGGAGCTCTGGATCCGCCACTGATTCACATATTTAAGCTATCTCAGAAAGAAGATTTGATATTAATAGCATTAATGTGCGTTATGGCGTGTTAAAAGTGAGAAGAGCCACCCCTTTGTCTGAAATGTATTACAAGATCAATTTTTTTCTAATCAAACTGGACACTATAATGTAGAAAGAAAAACGAACCTGCATCAAGTCGATGTCTTGGTAACTCATTCGGTAGCATGGTTCTACCAATATCCATGGTATTAGCTCCTTCACTAACTATAATACTGTCTGAAAAAAAAAATAGTACAACAATCGTTTTAGATGAAATTAAATTTTTATCTAAGCAATACATATTTTGCTTTTCTGTTGATACAGCTTGCTGCATAATGATTTGTAATATTATGTTAATACAACTCAAACTTCAAACTCTAAATAGCTAGTCGGTCAACATTTCAAGGCTTGAGTATAAAACATGAATAATAGAGAATGCTTGATATTACTGCAGTAAGTGTTTAAATCAGAACAAATAATTTTTAATGGGGTTTTGTAACAGTGCCCTAAATTAATCTTTTCTTTTTAATACACCATCTCATTCATTCAACAAAAAAGATTTGGAAAATCCAAAAAATATGAATAAAACTCTCACAATGATATTTTACCAAAATAATCTGACAAACGATGTGAATAAAAATCTTACTTTGAGGAATGTTTTTTTGGATGATGTTGAATGCAGCAAAGTAATTCAGCGGTAAAACCGTATTATCAGCCATAGACTGAAAATTAAATACAACATAATGTAAGCGTTTAAAGGAATGAACTAGGCCAGCTGGTCTGCACATTTAGTCATTACTTTAACAAAATGAGTATTTTTTTCGCAACTATTTCGAAGTGTCGTCCACCACTGAGTTCGGCTTCCATACCGCCAGCCAGTTTTTTTGAATTCTTTCAAAACTTCATTAGCGAAAACCCCAATATCTGATTGAATGGCAACGCCAGCTGTTACACTGTTATGCAATTCTTCAGCGCAAAGATCAACCTGTCAATTTTTATAAAAACCGCGTAAATCTTACTTTCATGATATACTTACAAATAAAATTTCTGAAAAAAAAAAAGATGATAAATTCTTTTCACACCTGAATAAAGACGACGCCAGGATGAAACCTTGGCGGTCTACCAAAGTGTAAAATCCAGTTGAGTCTAGCTCCTAGTAAAACAATGACATCAGCATTTTTCAAGGCTTCTGTTCTGGCTGATGCCACACAATACGGACTACTGTCAGGAACCACACCCTTCCCCATAGGAGTGGCCAAAAATGGTAACTCACACGAATTAATCAACTCTCGCACAGCGAGTTCACTCACACCATACGCTGCTCCTAAAACAGTAGATCAATTTATATGATTGTATTAGGTATTCTCAAATCACAATTGCTAACGATTTCTCAGCCTTACCTTTACCAACAATGACTAGAGGTTTCGATGCATTCTTTATAGCAACAGCAGCTTTTTGAATGGAATGTGGGTCAGGAAACAGCAATGGAGGAGGTGGGCATAGTGTCGCCGGTAAAATCTTATCGGAATTTACTGTCTGTTTAAGAATATCATCAGGGAAGTCCAAATAACAAGCACCTATAATCGTATGATTTATAATTATTATCATTTTTGAAACTCTCCCCTTCCAAACATCCAGATATGGGTGATGATGTAATTAAATGATTGGTTTTAAAAACCACTACAGTCCAATTTTACAACTTTTTCAAAAACAGCTAGGTACAAAATATTTATAGTAACAAAGGATAAAGCAGTGTTATACTGGCTGAAAATGTTCTTTAACTATGTAAAAAGGGTGTCTGAAGCTTTAGTTCAGCTTAATCACATTCGTCATCATTTGTGACTTGGTGTTCAAGAACGATTGATTAAAATCAACCTTGGTTCAAAATAAGGAGTTTATAACTTGGGAGAAAGGATGATTAATTGAGTAAATACTGAAAATTTGCCGCCTGCACTCGTATAAATGTAGTGGATGAAATATCTGCATTGCAAGACTTTTAGGTTACTCGATATTTCTTTTACTTCTTCAATTCTCGTACCTGGACGTCCATACGTGGATAATCTTACAGCCTTTTCAATGTGTTGGTGAATGACATGAACACTCGCCGGTCTAGCACTGTATTTACAATATTGTCGGCTATTCTCTACTTGATTACATTCTTGAAATCCTCCAATACCTTCATGAAATTGAGAACAAGAACCTCCAATAACGATAAGGGGCCTAAAAACCGAATTAAATGACCAATTTTCGAATATGCCAAGCCTTTTTGAGGAGGTAAAATTGCGTTTTGGTCGCATTACCAGCAATTCACTGTAGCATTAGCCATGCCAGAAACGACGTTCAGTAGACCAGGGCCAGAAACAACCAAAACCACAGCTGGTTTCCGAGTTAAATAACCAATAGCTTGAGCTGCGTAGCATGCAGCTTGCTCATTTCGCATGGCAACGAAATGAAGGCCGGCTTGTTGAACCGCCATTCCCAATTCAATGACTGGAAATCCAACAATGCCGAATACATACTCGATTCCCTGGAAAGAGAGTTACTTATTGTCGATTTTCAGCCTTAATTCGAATAATAAACAACAGATATGAGTTATTACTTGGTGCTTTAAAGCGTCCACAATAACTTGATTAGCACTAATTTCTTCTGACATGGTAGCGTAACAAGTAAGCCTACAATTACAAAAAAAATATTTTCTAAAATTATTTTAAAAATTTCAAAATATTTATTACGGCGAGACGAATTTTCCTATGTACAGCTTTTTACAGTATGGGGCGGAGTAACCAAATTGGTTTTTTGGTTGGCAAAATTTTAAATAGAATGAAATTAGAACAAAAGCAGAGATCTAATCAGCTAGCCATAATCCTTGTCGAATTTAACCAGGCGAAACGCTAGTTATGAGAGTTTCTTACACAAATATTATGCTGTGGCAAAAAAAAAAATATTCATATTAATTTTTCTAACAATACACATAAGCTACGATATTTCTCAATGTGTATTAGTGAATAGATTTTATTATTTATTGGAGGTGACTAGAAAATATTTTTAAAATATGGATAATTCAAATGTTGCAATGGTCTTTGTCAATGACAAAACCTGTGAATTTTTTATTTCGAATGGTTTTGGAAA
Organism: Parthenolecanium corni; assembly: GCA_038050395.1. Lineage (NCBI taxonomy): Eukaryota > Metazoa > Arthropoda > Insecta > Hemiptera > Coccidae > Parthenolecanium > Parthenolecanium corni. The sequence goes on along the minus strand of JBBCAQ010000038.1, from coordinate 2,159,209 downwards.
TATTTTTCCAGATTTCATAGACACAAATAATTATTTTTACGAAATTCGTGCGGCTCAGTTCAGAATTAGGTAAATACAACTGTTTCATAATGATTTTAAAAAATTACCGATATTGCTTTTCAGGAATAACTTAGCATAAATGAAGAATTAAATTAAGGAAATCGATAATGCCATAATTTCCTTTTTTTTCCCCAGCATATTTATTAAGGATCAGTTTGGTTCAACTCGAAAAAACTAAAATTTCAGAATGAATGTTTCTTCATACAAGGTCATTGTCCTCGGGCAATAACTAAACTAAATCATTTTAATCTATAATTGAACTATCAATATGTGCTACTTCGTTATCTCTTCATAACTTCCACCATTCCGCTTCTCTTTTTACTAAAATTAATTATTTTTTAATGTTTAACTCTAGGTCATGGTGATAGACAATCGTGTTAATTTGTTCCTGTTTTTTTCCTTTTGGGTAGGTACTAGTAACCTTAAATTGATAAAACTAGTCAAATTTTTTCCCTTGACAAATATAAACGCGGAGAAATTAATTAAAATGAAATTATTATACCTACTCGTAGAATCCTAAAGCTAACCTTGTTTCTTTGAAAATTCATAAATCGATACATAACTCAGATTCTCAACAAAATAGTCAAATTCAACAGAATCGTTATTCTTTAGACTTGAAACAATTTTTTCATGGATTTGATGAAAGAATATAAAAGCGTATGAAAAGGAGAAAAACTAAACAGACTACTATTTTTTACTTTTCTGCTATTTGAAGTTGATAGGTAGATGTATTGAAGAGGTAATTATATTTTACCAAAATGTTTTCGTTGTGAAGAATAAAATTGTTCAGGCAGGCTTGAATTTGAATATCATCTTTCCGATTTAAATTCACCGACAAAAATGGATCAAGCGTACAGATCACAGTGAAATATTATTTTCGTTGGCTCGCTATTATTAAAATTGAAGTCCTGGTTTTTTATTCCTTGCCCATGAAAGCCCATTCTCTTAATTTACTCATCATTTATAAGAATATTAGAGGGTTCTGTTTAGGTTTATTAGTTATCATGAACTGAACTCAAAGCTACGTATTTCGTCGAAAAGTCGAGATTCGCATTTATGAATGAATAACTCGTCAAACAAGAAAAAAATTAAAACAAATAAGTATTTAGTTACTTCCTGATGACTATAACAAAAGAATGATTAAAAGACTAGTTTTCAGTTTTCATACTCGTGAAAGCTGTCACCCATAGAATAACAGAAGAATGATATTTCAAGCCTATGAACATTATAATATCATTTTAATGGGTGTTTTCTGGTCTTCGATTCAACTTGAAGAAAACTATAGCTGAAAATGAAAACCATGAAATAATACGAACGCACGATCGATACAAAAATTCCAACTTACCACAGGAACAATGCGAAAAAACGATGCTTTTCCACGAAACTCCGGATACGAAATTGAAATTACAGCACCATGAAAAGGAAAACGTTCTAGATATTTTCCAGTTACATGTAATAATAAAATTCGACAAGATCTTTTAAAGCGGAAAACATGATAATTTTCGTCTGTCCTTGAATTTCCATTTCGTTCGTCGTCGTTCGTTATCAAAGTCGTTATCAGAATCAAGTAGGTATGTTCGATTTGCCACGGTTTCTCGAAACTGTTTCAAACTGTTTCTGCTGTGTGCTGTTTTGTTTCTCTTTCTCCTGGTTTCGGTTTCGATTTTCGAATCAGATAATTCTGTTCGTTTTCGTTCATTTATTGTTAGCCCAGACTGCTGCTGATTGTGAGTTTTGGCCGAGACGTGTTTCGAACTGGTTTCGAAACGATGCTGTCTAATGTAAAATGTATAAATGGCAGGATTATTTTCATTTTGCTTTCATTTAAGTTTTCCACATTCCACTTACTCTGATACTTGTTCGCGTAATGAGTGAGTAGTGACGCAGGCACTCAGCTAGAAATTTGCTGAAAGATAGGCTGAGTAATTTATCCCTAAAAGACAGAAATTTTGCGAAAAAGTCGCGTGAAGCCTAGAAAAATTTTTTATTCACAATCAGTTCTTTTTTTTTATGAAATGGTGGATACTGGGTTAGTTAATTTAATTTTAGTTGATATGAATAAATCGTTATTCCTGCGAATTTTAATTTCAAACTCAACTTTCAGAATCCAATATTTGGTTTTAAATGATTTTCTATTATGTTTCTAATCCACGAATGTTTTATCAAGTTGTATTGAAAATACTCATTCGATTTTAAATTTAAATTCAACTATTTATTGTAAATGGTCAAAGATGTACCTAAAGATAAAAGTAATAAAAGATGAGTTCGAATTCAAATTAGATAAACTTTTTCCTTTGTCTCTTGCTCTCATTTTATTGATCTAATCAATTATCTTGAAGGAAAAGACAAAAAGTAATCAAAAATAAAATTGCCTAGTATTGTTCAAGTAAGTATTTAAGAAAAGAGAAAGAAAATTGCAAATTAGGCCTTATAAGGCTGAAAATCTGAAATCGATTCAAAAAGGCGAAAAATCCATCATAATTTATTTGTAATTTAATTGCATTTTAGTAACGTAAACTACATCTAATTTAATGTAGGCTCAATCTGCAACTCATCGCCAAAAGGAAGTTAATACTTTTTTTTATATTACCAACAGTAAAAATTGGAGTTTAAGTACCTATAGATAAATATGTTCAGAAAATGAAAAAGTTTGACGCAACTTTGAGCCGATTTTGAATATTTTTATTTGATCAGGAAGTTCAAACTTATGAGGAAATGTGAATTTGTGAGAAAACTAATAATTTTTGAAATGACATACGAGTATGTAATGAGGCAATTTCACTGGCATAGTAGCAAATATCTTACTAGTTTTTTTATCCATTTCTTACGTGAACTTACGTAGTAGTCATCATAATTTATACTCATGCACCTGTAGGTTCACTGCGTAGGTAATTCAAGACTGAGAACATTTTACCAAAGTTTACTGAACCTGACTCGTGGTTAACAAAATGTACACAAAATGAAAACGAAAGTAGCCTTATTCTCAGCAATCTGCCTAGAAATATTTTGACTGATTTATGAAATAAAATTACATAACAAACATGCATCGTGATTAAAAGTTTATTTTCCATTTACTAATTGGGTGGTTAATTTTTGTTAAACCTGACTGGTGCATCAGCGGTTTAGTTGCAAAAAAAAAGTAAAGTTGTCTGTTCATTAAACCGGCCACTAAAAGAGTTGACGTCTTGAATGAGGTCATCCCAGTTAGATGGCCAATTCTTGGATCAATTTACAAGTGTATTTGGTTTGTGATGATCGTACAAATGCGCGCCATTCGACCAATATTGGATCTGTCACCTGAACACCAGATTTAAATTTCTTTAACGCTGCAGCTGCTTTTCGTGGAAAAACAAAATGGTAAGTAGAACACGTCATATCGTTAATGTTTTTTGTTATTTCACTGATTCTGAGTCCAAATGATAAAATCTATTAAAACTTACTAGTACATTTGAAATCGAGGAGAAAGAAATAAAGATGTAATTTTTCTGAGATACTTTTTTTTTTTTTTTGCTTGTGCTAAGAATTTCCTCAGACTCTATCATTCACCCTTTCAAGTTGAGAATTTCAACGATCTTGGCTTTTTTTTCTAATTTTTGTAAGTCCACAGGTACCTCATTTTATATATATAAATTTGATGAATTTTTCAACAAGTCTAAAAGGACTTGTCTAACTTTGAAAAGTATCTGATTGAAAATTAAGTCAGTTTATCTAAAACATTTAGATATTATGTTTAGACTAATTTTTAATAACATATTCACGCTAAAAGTAGATTTTAAATTTAATGAAACCCGGCAGCAATTGACCCCAATGGATTGGTAAAATAATATAAATTACTATTAGTCAAGTTTCATACCTAAGCCCGTGAGCATGGAGTAGAACTGTGATATTGAAAATTTTATTTTGAAGAAAAAAACAAGCGAGTGATACTGTCTTTTAGTGGAAAACTTGATCATAATTCCAGCGTAAGTATTTTAAATAAATAATAAATGAGCTTTTATAAAAAAGAAAATAATTATACAATCCAAGAGTTTTTTGAAAATATGACCTAAATGCAAAATTATGAGTTTCGAGTAATTTGATTCTTCTCTTAATATGATGGACGATGAACTACATAAGAATTTATCGACCCCATCTACGCGACCTTATTTGTGTATCTATCTGGAAGTTAAAAATTAATATGAAAATGTATTATTTTATCAAAGCAAAACAAGAGGGGAAAAGTGTAGCCTAAATGCTGTATCCTTCCTTATTGCTTCTCTAAAAGATTCCTAAAATGTTTGCTCGCAAAGCTTTGCAAAGTGACCTATAGTTTATTCAAGTTGAAAATACAATAACTTTGTAGGATGCCAATAAGTAACACCATAATGTTGTATCAATGTGGAGGCCTTTATTGTATGATCAGCTAATGAGTAAAATTTTTATCTGATTGCTGCTTCAATATGACTACGCTATTGTCTCTTTTCCTCCTTGTCCACCGATCAGCTGATTTGCTGGTATAATAATTTTTTTCCCACGACTGCTCATCTGTTCATTGATTGAGAATTTTAAAGTTTTAATTCGACCTAAATGGCACCACGTAAGAACTCGTATAGATCCTTTAAAATTACAGTGGTTCCATATTTTGCTTAAAAATTAATTGAGGTGTGTTTTTTTCTAAGATTCTTTAAGTTATTTTGCATGGTCGGTTTGATGTTCAGATAATTATAATCAGACACCTACTGTGTCTTTTATTCACTAGATGATGAAGCCTCTTACTAAATTATTTTCGGAAGTTTTTTGTTTTTCAGTTCTGCAATTATAGTATAGTGCTTATAGATGCTCCAAAAAATAACTACTTATATAAAAATTCGACTAGGCAAGCGAGCAGAAGACAGAAAGAAGAATTAACACGGTTAAAATAAAAATCGTCCGTCCAATACAGGAACTAAAATATCTGTACGTAAAATTAATTCAGGAGCTAGGAAGGAACAACATCAATTTTCTGATATTTAAAATGCAAGAACACGCTATAAACAATTGACTTCTTGGTGATGTACTAAATCTGTAGCTTATAATGTCGAATGGTACGTACACGGAATTTGAAATAAAATATTATTAGCTTTCTCGAGAGGACAAATGTAACTAGTCTCAGTCTGAAATATTCGACTGTCCTTTTTATCATTTGATTCGTTCAGATACATTTACAATTTGGCATCGGAAATACAATCATAAATTCATATCAAAATTATAACCTGTCAGCCAAATAAAAAATAATAATAATAAGAAAAAAAGTTGAAACAAAACCAACCCATACTAACAATGAAAATATTGAAAAGATAGTAAAATTACTCGAGTGAAAATTTATGCTACGCGAAGATATTGAATGATAGATTGTGAAAATATTTTTATGCTATGAGTATGCGTTAAGAAAAAAAAAATCCTGTGAGCAGGCAGGAACGGGTTAACACTAGAAGCCTGTGAGGGCTCAGGTTCTAGACGTCTAGAGAGCAGAAGAAAATTTTAAAACATTACAAAAATTGATGATTGAAAAGAACGTACATGTTATGTATAAGCAACCATTGAATATTTTAACTATTTGAAAATTGAAATTTAAGTGGATTTAAATTTTTTTAGTTTTGATGTACTTACGGATTTTTTTAACAACTAAGCCTACGGCAGAGACAATTTTTTTAGAAGGGATGGGATCATTAAATGAGCCCCGAGGCTTATGAATCTAAATCTGACACTTCGAGTTATCAATCTCTCAAATATTCGTATTATATAATTTTCACTAATAAATTGCAATGATAACCAAAATGGTGACGGGTGTATAGATTTTGGATTTCCATGCAAATGTTTTTCATTATTTTTTTACATAGTCTAAATATACTTACATAGTCATTAAAAAAAAAGAAACTCGCTGCTCTCTATTTCTCATACCCCTGCTTCGAACTTAAATGCCAAAATGTGAATACTAAATACATATTAGAGAATAAAAACCCGAGCAAATACGTACGTTTATGGACATTATAGAAAACATGATATTTGCATAAATTTATAAAAGTTTTATAGAATACGACACACCCAAAGGTTAGAAGAAGTGAAGTAACATGAATGAAAAAATTGTATGTCAGTGTTTGTGCTTCAAAAACTAATCGAGAAAATGAAATTTGCAGAAAAAAAAAAAAAATTTGCAATATGTGTTTCATTTTTTACAACCAGCTCGTTACAAAATTCGTCTTAATAGTTTGCAGTTACGTAATTTAGGTAACAAAATAAATTTAAAAATACTGGGTGGAGAATAAGGGAGACTCACAATATAACGGTGAAAGTAATTTAATCGAGGCCGACGACAACTTGAACCAAAAGGCTGATTGCAATTCCATTTAAAAAGGACAGTCATAGCGTTAATCTTTGAAACACATTTTGAAGGACACAAAATAAATAATCAGTGGTGCGTGAATGCTTCTAAGCATTTTTATGCGAAGATGACTGTTGGACGAACCATTTAGCTATTTATTGTCTATACATGAGTTTCGAAAGATACCACACCAGTAAGCCTGTAATGTGTAAATTCACTTTACTTGAAAGTTGCCGTGATTGATGGTCCCTTTTTCATTGTGGAAAAAGTTTTAATGGCCACTCTGGAATAAGGTCGGAGCAAGTCTTTAGTTTTCGTTTCTAGAATTAGACGGTCGTATGAGTCACCAATCATTTTACGACTAGTACTAGGTACTTTTTATTCAACAAATGTAGAGTTTTATCTCAAGATTGGATCTTGATCGCTGCTGCGTTTTCATTGACAAATTATTACATAATGTATATTTTGGAAAGTTTTGTTTTTCTTTACACTTTTATTTATGCATAATATTTTTGGAACAACAGCTTACAAAATTGATAGTGATATTATGAATTATTTTCTACCAAGTTGATTAGGCATATTAAGTATTATTACTCAAAACAGTAATACCTATATTTTAGGTCGATTTTGGAGGCGGATAACTGAATTCGGAGTATGGGGTCTCTAAAATATATTCTATTCTTGAAGAACAAATTTTCAAATGTAGGTAAATTTTGCATTTGGTCTACTTTAAGAAAAGCAATGTAGTTTTTGAGTTGTTTCTAAGAGTAGGTATTTGAATATCACGAAGATAACAAGGTGGATAATAATAATCAGGAACTGAAATTTTGAGGATTTAAAAAAAATCAATTCTTAAATTCATTTATTTCTGCTATTCTAGGTCCATTATGCATTATATGCATTATCTTGTCTATGGATCACAGTAGTTATAACAGGGGTGATTGCTTCCCCACCTCCTGAGAACATTCGCCAAGAGCGAGACTTGATGGTTGTCCTGCCAGTGCTCCAAGGACGTAATATTAGCGGTGATAAACTGCAATATGTATACACCAAGGCACCTGTTACAATGGTGATCAGTGATCCCCAACCTACAACCCATCGGCCAGTCTCCACAAAATCATGGCCTGCCAGTTTTGCTTCCAAAGCCCAAGTGTTCCTAGTCGAACCAAATGATCGTCGACCTTTACCCCATCACAGCTTTTCTCCAGAATGGGTCGGGCATACCATTTCCACGACTCAGAGACCAAATTATTCAGAAGGTTTGCATCGGCCAAAGGTTGCTGCTAAATCTACTAACCCTCCTATGGTACAATTATCTTCAGATAACAGGTATAATATATCTACCTCTACCTCAAAAGTTACATGGAAGAAGTCCACTGATAAGACCCTTGTAAAATGGACGGCTGCAGAGGATGTGACATCTACTCCTTCTACTATTGCTGAGCCAGCTCTGAATATAACCACAGCACACTTCCTCCAGTTTAATTCGTCTGCTGCGAATACATCAGTGCCAGATGACAAAACTGTTACCCAGTTGGCTCTAGATTTACAGGCATCTACCAACAAGCTGACTAATGATATTAAATCGATGCTATTACATTTGGGACTACTGGCTCAGGGCTCAGAACCTCAAGGAGAATCAAATGAGCTAGAAGCAGAAGGATCAGAAAACACAAATTTAAGTACAGACTCTAGTTCTTATATGAAGTTTAAGAATATACCAGTGCAAAATGAATTGACAATCCAAGATGATATGCGACAGCTGCTCAATACATTTGGTTTGTTGCCATCTAAAAATACGACTAGCTCGACGGATGAGACAGCTAGTCGGGTCAAACGCAATACCAAAGAGCAAGGACCTGATTCGCTCCTGGATCAATACCAATTATTTAGCCAGACTGTGGACAAGTCCTCAAAAGGTATGAAAGGCCATCCATCGAAGAGAGCACCTCTTAAAAGTGAAATTAATAATGGTTCTATCAAACCATTGGCCGGTTTTAGGCAGCAAAAACGTCAAGTTATGGAATCAAAACGTACACGAGCTGTAGATACTGGAGCTTCAGCTAATGAATTACAATCAAAAGGTGATGAGCCAAACAATAAGGGAACCGCCACTGTTGAACAGCTGAGTGGATCTTTTGGTGGGGAGCTGGCAGCTGAGCAGAATACAGCTCCAAAACCCACGAATGGTCTGTACTTCTGGGTTGATTGGAATACGTTCTTGAATTTGACAGGTAAACCTGATGTTCGTCTGGCTTATTCTTCAAAGGCAGGTGATTCTACAAAATTTGTACCTATCACAGATTGGAGGAATAAGCTATAAATGCATAAGTCAGAAATCTAAGGTCACATGTTATATGGGAAGTCGCACTGCTACAGCTAAGCCGAAAGCAAGGCAGTTGATTCACAATCCGGTTGTCATCAGTTTCATAATACAAATAGTTTTATTCTTCAACCTTATTCGTGGAGTGATGACACGGTTGCGCGAAATGATGGAAGGAAGGAAAACCTAGTCAAATATTAGCTACGGCAAAATTTGAGATCGATGAAAGTGTCGAGACATCTCTAATCACGAACCTTCTTTTTTTTTTTGTTATAGACATTTTTAGTCAGTAATTGTTTTTTGACTGAAAAGAAAAATTAAAACAAAAACCTTTCTTCCATTCTTTGGCATCATTTTATTTACACATACGTTTTAACACATTTAATGAGATCCAAAACAGATATAACAATTCTGAGTCCTGTATGGTTTTTCTTACTCCCCCTACTCTGTTGACCTCAAACCCTGAAGTTTTTGTACAGGACTCATGGTGACCCAAAATATTAATACAAATAATACGTATACACTAGCTAGTTGATTAATTTTATTCTACTTCTGGTAGAATTTATTTTACACTAAACTAATGTATCTGGACTTCAATGTATACTCGTAGCTTAATACGCATGCACTTACAGTTACCTACCAAACCTTGTGAGGATATGAGTTATTTTTCTGAGTTATTATAGTGTAAGTCTCACTGGTGTTGATTTATCTTGGATCTCACAAGGGTCAAAACATCTATCTGTAAAATAAATTACATCTGCACTGCAATTAACACATGTCTCAATTGAACCCAGAAGTACACTGGGGTGCAAAATGGAAACGGGAATTATTTTTCACCACAGTTGACTAAAAATGATAAAGTGGTAAGTCTGTTTTATAAATACATTATTTATATAAAATAGGTAGATGGCCTACTATGTAACACAAGTTGAATGTGTAGGTGTTTTGTTGGATCTCTGATGGCTAATTTAAATAAAAACATCAAGTATTGATGTAAAATAAATAATTTTATATGTAATAATATTAATTTTACAATTCAATATTACAAAATCGAATTTGTTATTTACTTGAAACATTGATTAGAGCTATAAGATTGTTTTTTAGAAGATTTGCATATTCTTGTCAATTTTTTGTTGATTGTAAACTAGTCTTTTTTTTATTTTTATTTACCTATTTATTTAAATTACGAAAATACAAAAAGTTCAGTCAAAGCTGAATTTTTCAAGTAAACCAAGGATATAATTTTTCACGTTGTTCTGTTTTTTTTTTTTAAGAATAAATACCTATAGTAAAAGTAAGTACATATTATATTATTCACAGAGAAGGTGAGAGAATTTTCAAAAAATTTTCAAGAGATTAATCAAAAATTGTTTTCTGAATTTGTCATCTCTAGTCAGTTCTTAGCTTCTTACTTCTACCTTTCAAAACATTAAAAATGTTTTTTACATAATTGACCAACAGTGGTGACTGTCACTTAGACTACTTTTCTAGTGAATTTTAGAAAATCGTTGACTAAGACTAATCTTCCGATCGTGACAAATTCTAGATTTCGTCAGGGCCGTATAAAGTAGACCTTTTATTATAGAAAACGTTGCGAGAAAAAATTACATAATATTATGTTACGACAGATGAATGAGTTATTATGAAGTTGATTTTTAGTTTTACTGTTTTTTTATTATAGATGTACTTATTGTTATTAGTGGAAATAAAATATTAATTTATGATAAAACAGAATTCCGCTCTCGGAAATAAAATTCAATTTTTAAATAATGTTTTGTTATTTTATGCAGTCTGTCAAAAAAATTAGATGTGTAACTTTGGGGTCTAATTTCAATAATAGTGATAAAAAGCAGTATTAAAAAAATAAAAACGAGAAATCCGATAAGGTTGCTTTCATTTTACTAACCCCTTTCTAATTTTCATTTACTTTTTGTTATGCTTTTCAAATGTGTAGACTTTTTTTGTGTATGTTCACTCCCTTTGGTTAGCCTTTGAAAAATGCAGTTTCAAAACAATGAATGAGTGGTTCGAAGGAAGGCAGACAAGACTCAGTAAAAGACTACGGTGTGAGAGAAAAATGTTTTTCATTTTTTGAAAACTTTTTGCTGTCAGTCATTTCGCGGGTGGTTACAAAATTCTTTTGTGCAGTTTTGTAGGTGCGCCACTGAGTCTGATGTGTAGGGACTATTTTTTTTTTCTATTTTTAAAAACCTCCATTCACAGCCTGTTTTCTCTCTGTTCAATATAAGCTCGTGTTTACAAATGTCTTCGCGAAGAATTCAATTATGGGCCTCAAATGCCATTAATTTTCCTGATTTGAACGTACAGAAATTCCGTTCGTCAAATTGTGCTTTTGTTCGCATTCCTGCACGATGTACGAGAGAATACTTGGCAATCTGGCGAGGAAAACTTCTAAAACATTCGTTATTAAGACGTTAATTAAATTTTTATTTTCTTCAAAATTTGACGAGACGTTTCTGTTGAAAAAGAAAAGGTATTATCTGCCGCGATTTAGGCCTGAAACAGTTGCGAATAGCTTTCTATATTTTTGTTCACCCTAAGGTTCCCCTTGCCTATAGATCTCACAAATGTAGGAAAGTTATCCTCTATTCCAAATTTCCAAATTTAATGGCCGGTGAAGAAATTCGGAAAATTTTCGCTATCAGATTCGTTTAATACCGTGAAATATTGTCAATGTCAACGAACATCAGGATCGACTAAAAAGTCCGTTCTTCGTTCGTTCACAAAAAAAATCACAAGATCCATCAAAAAGATCGGGAAAAATAATTATTACTATTATTTTTTAATTGGTCACCAGATGTATTTTGTCACCAACCCGTCCTTTAAGCCCCAACACCAAGAGACCAGTGACGGCAGTGACCACGAGTACGATTACGATTACATTTACGAACAATGCGAATTCAGAGAACTCTATGTGCGGATTTTGACAAATTTCGATAAACCGAATGGCTGATAGCCTATGACAGCAGTAATTGAAAGCCCAAAAAACTTAAAACGAAAAACGTGAATTTTTCTCATCGTCGAAGAACGGTTGAAGTGTGTGCGTATTGCATAAATTCTGTTTCGTTTTCTTGCATTCTTCAGATTCGTTTTGTGCTTCAATAGTTTATTGCGACTTGCGATATTTGAAAAAGAAAATTAATACGTAGTTAAAGTACGTAGAAGCATCTTTTTTCAAGTCGAAGATTGTATTTTTGTCAATTGTTGACACTGAGCAGTAAACTCGGGACTCGTAAGTCAGAACTTGCATAATATTCGTTGAGTGTGAAGTCGTCGAGGAATTGCTTGGAAAGTAGTGCTCGTCGCCAAGTAGTCGCCATGTCTTGTTGGTTAAAAACTTATAGTCCGTCGCGTGGTGCGTACTGCGGTTTACTTATTCAAATTGTGATTTAGTGTTCTCAGTCTTGTAAATTACTTTATTGTTTTTTGGTTATTCATTTTTCCTGTGAGTTATTATCATGTAATTTGGTTGGGTTCGTGTGTCATTTTTTCGTGGTCACAATCATCATGTTGGGGAATGGTAGATGGGCTAGATTGCTGATGGCTAAACCTCATGGCGATCGAAATGGCGACCAACGTTTCGATGTCTGGATAGATTGGTAAGTGAATTTAATTGTTTTGTGATTACATAATGTGGATACATAATGTTTCGAATGATATTTCTTTTCATATGTTTTCATGCCCCGCCTCACTGTCACAGTCCCTTTTACGTGTGTCGATCATGAGAAACCCTTATCAAGAGTACGGATTAGAAAATAGAAATGAAACACTTGAGGTTTGGTAATTTTATGTTTGGTAGATTGTGTGTGAGAAATAATCGAATCGTTGTATTAGTTTTTTTGAATGAGGTAGAGTTATTGTTGAGTTGCGTTTGAGTTGAAACTATTTTTAAGTTACGAAATATGTGAGTGTTGACTCCAAAATCGACTTCGGAATACATTTTCCTCACCTTTTACCTCCAAATTCGCCCCTTCATCTTGATTGAAATTCTTCCGAATGTTTTTGAAAAGAATTTTTCGAGACTGTTTCTTTCAGATTTCTGAAGTTACATTTTATATTTTTGCATTTTAAAAATGAGGAATTTTTGAAAAATGAAGTACTTATAGCATAAATTTTTAGTAAATATTTTTTAATTCTAAAGAAACTAAGACTGTTTAAGGCATCCTTATGTAATTGATTTGACAAACTCGAATTAATAGGATAATAACTAAGGGCGCACTTGATATAAAATACTGTAACATTTTTTTTTGCTGGGTGGAATACAGTTTAGTCTTTGAAACCTCGCCGGTTGAATTGCCTCAAATCAGAAAAATGCCGGACAGTCAAGAAAAATACCAAAAGATTGATAAGCCTGCTGCGTTATAGTTTCAAGGAGTAGATGATTAACAACTTATCTTGATTTTTCTATTATACTGAAAATGTACAACATTTTAATAATGGCTTGTTTTTTTCAAATTACTTCGGAAGAGAATGGTTAGGCTTAAGTCTGACTTAAGCCAACATTATTGTACACTTCGCCGTTAGTTTTCCCTTCCTATCCCCCTCTCAAAATGAAATCCTAGCAGCATCAATGAATAGAAAAAAGTTTAATTCTAACGAATATAGATATTGTTGTAGTCGTTTGCTGAAGCTGCATTAACCTATTGTTTAGAAGATGAATAGCTGGAAGAGAAAAAAAAAACTATCTTACATCATCGAATTCTCGTAGCTGCTCTCCCTTCCGGAGTTCGCAAAGTAAAAGAAAAATATCAATTAGACGGCGACATAAGAAATAGATGAAAAAAATGGAGAGACAGAAAAGACTAGGGAGACCTTCGGTGGGATTAAACTTTTTTCAAAGTTCGATAAGTCGCCGAGAACTTTATCACATTTTACGGTTCAGTGAGGCGTTTGAAATTCGATAAAATCGGCATTCGCATTAACCAACCCCTCAGTTACTTTCATATTCGAATAATCTTATATTGAACAGGTTGCGACCCTCAGAGTAAAGAAGAAAATATCCTTAATTCTTTTAATATTCCATCTTAATCCACTCATTTTAATTTTGTTCGATGTAATTGTTAGGTATGAGTTTTTTTTCTTCTCTTATTTTATGCAACGTAAAAATAATGAAGATATTATTCTACTTTCATCATTACACCAATTACCTCTAATGGCAAATGGAATTAATTATATTGATGAAGTCACCTAATTCATGAAATGATAACTTCTTCCTATATATTTCGGAACAAATTTTATAATTCGACGAATTGTAAATTCTGCATAAATACTAATAGCATCTTAATTCTTGAATGTTGCATATAATGCTTAAACATTGTCCATAGTACGTATGTAGGAATCTCATTAAAAAGGATCGAAGCCCATGGTGATTTGAAATACTAAAAATCGCTTCTTTTAGTTACAGAAGAATTACACAATTGATAATATTCCTATAGAATAAACTATACTTACAGCATATCGCCAGCATTGTCAAGCCAGGAGATGCAAACTTTAACTTGATGTAAATGATTGTTAACATTTTACTGAGGTAGTGAGGAAAGATTCTTTTCTTTTACTTATCTTTGTAGAACAGTTTCTTTCACGCATCATGAAAAAATTCATCTGGATCGTCGCAATCAATCAAGATCCAATATATTCAACTCTCTTACGCAATATAAACAAATACTTCGCACGATTTCTTTATACCTATATTTCACGCTCTATCATTACTCCACCTTGTATGATTCGAAAGTATGTACAATTTCAACAATTGAAATCCTCCTATTTTTATTACAATGTTATATTTTCTGATATAACTGATGTCAGAGTTGCTAAATTTTATGTATCCTTACTTTTCCCAATTTTGGCTTTGTTAATCCCTTCTTACAAAGCTGAATGAACCCATATTCGAGATGAAAGTACCCATGAGAATTCACCCAAACCATGTCGACCGTCAATCTTTTGACCGTCTTTTAATTATTTATCACTTAGTTCTTCATTCCATTGCTTTTAAATTTATGGTAATCATGTATAGGGTGGGTGAAAAGGACAGAAAGAAAAATAAAACGAGGACGACAAATTGATGCGGGAGACGAATGAAGAAATTATACGCTCATCCGATTGAGGACAATGCACATTCGTTAAGAGACAGGACCCTTCGCGCTTTGATTTTAAAACTGTACAGGAAAATGTTTTTCTTTTCAGTTTCCTTTTTTCTTTTTTTTCTCCGCTTTTTTTTAAAATACTTTTTCTGCTTCCCAATGATGACTAACGGTCGGTTGGTATTGTGGCTGTTGACTAATGTACACTCATGCTTTTTAAATATGGTAGCTTACCATTATTCATTTTGTTCTTTCAAATCTTTTTTGTTGAACACGAATGTTATTTTTATTTTCTCAAAATATAATAAGACCTATTCTGAGCTTCGATTCTATTTTATGAGAGAATATATGGTTATATGATTTATAAGTCAACAATTGATTTTTTATTAGGTATAGGTCTGATCATCTAATAATTTGATAAAATTTCAAATCACTTTCTCTCATTTTGCCCTTGAAAAATCGAGTTTTAGCATCAAGGGCGTACTCGGGGTTGTTTGAAAACAATGAAGATTGTTTTTTTTTCCATTAGCTAGTCTCTAAAATTTGCAGCTTCGTACTTCATGCCTTCATATCTATCTCTTGGCTGTAAGACAGCATTTTCTAAGAAAACGAAAGTATTTTTAGCTGCTTCGTTTTCAGTCGTGGTTTACTTTCAGCCTTTCACGTTATCGTCGGTGCAATCAATATTAGAACTTACAACTTATATAATGAATAGTAAGAGAATATAATACACCACTTCTAGTAAGAAAGTGGATCCACACAATTCATGATTTTCTCGACTGTATTGTGTAGTAGCATGTCTAGAAATTTTTTGAGGGATGAGCTGAATTTTTTTATCACCAAAAGACAGAAATTCTATGAAAAATTCGTGCGAAATGCAGAAATTTTTTCGAATTAATTTTTTTAATAAATGAAATTTTATACCTAAAAAGGCGTCAGTCCCTCAGGACCCCCGTAGGTGCGTCACTGGCTCTGTGAATATTTAGTTGACAGAAAAAATCCATTTCAATTGTACGTAACGTATTCTCCGAGATCACTTCGACAAGTCTTTACTTTTTGGAAAGGGCTGCACCGATTGAACAGAAGAATTATGTGCATACTAGAATTTGCAATGGTTGTAAATCTAAAACCTGATGAGTGTTACTTTTCGAGAGAGAGAAGTTCGCAATGGTTAGGTCTTTAATTGGAATCCTATGTTCGGTGGACATTACCCGAATTAACGACGGTTTTATCCGCCCTTTCACAGCCCTTAATTTGATAATAGGGTCGTCCCGTTATATTGGAGAATAAATATTGTGCGCCCAAGTGTTAACGACACTGTAAACTTGATTCTTTACGCGTGCTATTTTACTGATTTTTCTTCCCCTTTGCTGTACGATTCAATAAATTTGTCGTAGCTCGCGTAAAGTACAACTTTATTTCATTTTTTTTTTCTCTCACATCGTCACCTCAATTTTACTCAAATTACTTCTCTCCGGAGGGAGGTAATTTTCAATTTCATAAAAAGTAAAGTGAGGAGGGAGTGAACTTGAAAGGTCGAATTGCGGTTTAAGACTGTATCCCTTTATAATTCCAGAAAAAATATTTTTCTTCTACGTGTGATGAGGGTCATCAAAGAATAAACGGACGCCTCAAAGGAAAAAAATTTTCGCAGTTCTATTTTATTCTTTACTTCATAAGTAGAATTTTGGTGGAATATCCAATTCATAGAATATTTTTTAAGAAGATGCTCTATTTTCGAACATTTCTGTCTACTTCCCTCTTTTTTGAAAAAGGTGGTACTGGAGTATATGGAGTATACACATAAGAGCTTTGCCCGCACACAATAGAAAATGAACAAAAATTGAAGCTACAATCCAATGAAAGAAGTTAATTTTGTGATTTGCGATTAATTACAAGACATTATTATTTTCAACGAATTATCAATTTTTAATGTAGTTTTAAAGTAAATCGGACAAATAATCGACTATCGTTTCATATATTCGATAACTTTAGTAACCCCTGAAAAAAGATCCGATAATGTCTTCACCCTCTATATCAAGTCAAGTATTTATTTATTAGATGGATTTTGTATTTATTGCTGGAGCGTTTGTATAAACTTCTACATTGAACTTTTGGGCAGATATTAAGATAAATTTTTCCAAGAGCACTGCCCATACTCGATTTCTTCGAAAGGGAAAACATAAAGTCATTCGTTCGAATAAATTTTTATTGCCAGTATATATTTTCAACGAAGCGGACGTCATGGGAAATTGATTCTGCCTCTCATCGATTGATAAAGTGATTTCGAAAATGTGTACCTGACCCCTCTTCCTTTCAGTCGATGTTCTTTCTCCCTAAGGCTGGAAGTTTTTTCACTAAATTTGAGGTTTTCAGAACTCCCGATGTATAATTTGCTGAAGCATAAGCCTGGTTTTTATTAAACACTGGATGAAGTGCACACATTTTCGTTTTTTTGGCGTTCGTACAACTTTGCAATGGAGGGCATTAAAATTCGTGTGAACTTCGAATGGTGAAGCTGGTTGTAGAGGAGGTTCAGCGCTCCTATCACATCGAAATTAAGATCGTCAATCAAATACGCAACTTTTTTTCCCAGACGCCAACTTTTCAACACCCTGCATCAATTTTCATGAATATTTTATGCCCTTCTTGTGGGCCCACGTTGCTTCCGACATAAAAGCTTTCAAGTTGTGCCTGATAACTTTTGACGATTTTTTTGTGAGATATCTGGATGTTGAAAATGGAGTTGAAGGTGGGTCACTACCATCACAAAGAACACTTTGAAACAAAAAGAAGAAAACGTAAAAAGTGGGGTGCATTTTGCAGCATTTTATTCACACAACTAGTCGAGATACTGCAGTCGAGCTGTAGAATTCCATAAAATCTTGGAATTAAAATTTGCAATTATACACTGAGTGGAATTTGATCAAGTCGAGGAGTGGGGATTGTGAAATGTTATTTAGGAGTATTTGAAAAATATACAGAACACTCCAATTTTGATCCCTCTCCTCCGATATTTCAATTGCCGGAAAATTGTTGAAAGTATATACAAGGAATTAATTACTGAAGTTGTTCGTATGTCTACCTACCTGCAACCTACCATAATGACTAAATGGTCAAGAATGGATAAGAATATTGCCACTCGTATATCATTATTCAAGTCTCTTCCATAGAAAGGTAATCTCTATAATTGTACATCGTCAAATTTTTTAATAGGCAGTTTAATGATTGGAAAAGAAAAAAAATTCATGAGTTATGGTACAAATAAATCAAAATGTTGGTCATTTTCTTGGAGACGAGGAAATAGTTTGATTTTATGTAGAGGAGGGAAAGTGGTAGTATCAGCTATGAGGGCATAGCCTTTCTTGTCAACTTGAAAATTAAGAATAGTATATATTTGTCTGGTGGTCTAATCTGTAGCTATGCCCGTTATGATGAAAAAAAAAGTTTGGAAAAATTCGTTTACTAGAAGAGAAAATAGTAAAAGGTACCAATATTTTTGAGTGATGAAAAAATACGCTACATCATTTATATTTTTTTGAAAACAAAAAACATCTTCCGATTTGTGGGGTACTCCTACTTTTTTGCAAAAGAAGTTTCCGAGTGACGCCAACGTTGACGATGGAACATTTATTTCAAAGTTTTATACGACTGAAGAGACTTCAAAAACGAAAAATAATGTTATTTTTTAGTGGAAGGGATGATTCGTCATCCAAAAGAATTGATATGTCGAAGGACGATTGCTAAAATTGATGGACTTTCGGGAAAAAATAGGGGCGAATTTTACAAGGGGCAGGCAAAAATGGGGTGAAAATCAAAATCATACACATTTCTGATGATGACCATTAGTTCACATAGTTGTAATTGGGCTTGATTTCTTATATCACAAAACTGTACCTACATAAGTGAAAATGCCCTTGAATTATTTGATGAAAACACTTTTTTTCTTTCAATTAAATCAATAAAATAGTCCTTACAGAAAAACATAAGGTTTAAAAGCTGTTTTCCAAATAACTTGGTTGAATAATTATAGTGAACTGGCAAAAAAAAAAAAATTCAATAAAATCCCTCGAAGAACCTGCAATAGCTTTAATTAATTTTACCAAGTTTTGAAACGAAGTAAATTATTGAAAAATTCATTAGAAATTGTGGCAGTTATTAAAATATGTTGAAAACTATAATATTATCTCATTAGTGAAACTGGTTTTACTTATTTTGAGACGAAAATTACTTAGCTATTCATTTCTGATTAACAGGGTTTCCGTACAAGAAATAATAGTGATCAAATTGAAAGTGTGGTTTCTAAAAAATTAATTTTCCTATTTTAAATTATAATTCATAGGAGATACATCCGAAATGGATTTATCAGTTTCTATAAATCTCTTCGAATTTTTTTATTTTGGAAAAACGAGCCCTCTTTCTTTCTTTCTTTCTTTCTTTTTTAATTTATTTATTCCAGTAGGTATTTACTCGTATTAGCTTTTAATTAATTTATTTTTTCTCGAAAATTTTATTAAGTAATCTTTTTTCAGTATTCTTATCATCAGGTATTTGTAACAAAATTTTGGAGAATAACATTCTCCAAATTTTATAATTATTATGAAAAGAAGCAAACATAATTAATTTCTTGAGAAACAGTCAAATGCCGATTATATTTTTTTTGTGGAGTAAGTTTAGCGCAATTTTTTAAAACGAAAGCAAGATCTAACCGATGTTCTATCATTTTGTAGAACTAGGTAGCTAAGAAGGTGTAGTGGTCAATATTGAGCATTATTGATAACCTAACTGATATGTTCACGGCTGAGTTCAATTATCAGGACAAGTTTTCGAAAGTAAATCAAATTTTGTAAGACTATTGAACAATTTTTAATACATCGATCTTGGGTTCAGTAAAACAAAAGAATTTTCAAATTACCCTTAGTAGTAAGGGGGTCACTAAGGACAGCCCTCTCTTTTTTTGCGGTGGATCGCCATAAAAAAAAGAGAGGGCTGTCCTCAAGTGATGACCCCCTTACTACTACCCTTGCTTCCAATTTATGAAAATGTCCACCTACTAAAAAAAAAGGAATTATTTTTTGGATGAGATGTTTGTAGGTTTATATGACAAAAAAATATAATTTTTTTTTTTTAGAAATTCTAATCTTATTGATTATTTATTTGAAGTGGTTGCTTCCGTCGCATATTGAGCCTGAAAATAATTGAAAATCGAGTTAGAATTTTAGCTATTTATATTGAAACGCGATCTAGTATTAATTCGGAGAAATTTTGTCAGACAGTAACGCCATCTCTGTTAGAGAGAGCTGCCGATAGCAATTCAATTTATAGCTACCAGATGGCGAATGTATTAATATCGCGTTCTTGCTTCACAATCTTGATTATTTCTGGTAGCAGCATTGACCAAAATAATTGAAAACTAATTGGCGCCTGTATAAAAATCTCATTGGATTAAAAAGTTCACATTTATGGAATTTTGATCCTATGAAATGATTATAATAATTAGTTGATTACTTTCATTACGAGCTTCAATTTTTCAATGTATTTTCAACATAAGTATCCCGTTCAAACTTTGGCTAATCTTTAACGAAAATATAATAGATGTATGTATTATAATATTATATACTTGTAAACAAATCTACTGGCTATACTTGAAGCATAGGTATACAGTTCAAGTGTGTGGTAGGCCTGAATGTAGGTACTCGTAGTATCTATAGAGTTTGGCCGCACACTCCGAATAATACACGTAAATTTATTAAATTGTTAAGCAAATTTATAAATTCTTGGTTGCTTAGTTTGGATTAAGACGATCGTGTGGCCCATGTGCTCCTTGATCGAAACTGGTTTCATTGAAAATTGATGAATGAAAAACTGCATTGTGTTGTATTTCTTTTCTATAAATCCTTGAAACTTTCAATTTTTATGATTCCTTCTCCCCCTTTTTTTTTTTAATATGGTCATTTCCAAATATGAAGAGGTGGAACACTATATTCTAGAAGTCAACATTAGATTTGATTAGAATTGTGGTCTTTAACTGGCCTAATTCATTTGACATGCTTTAAAAAAATTAAACTATGTGGGATCAAAATCTGATAAAAAAATACTCGAATTTTTTTCAAATGAAAATACAGCTTCAGTTTTTTTCACTCTTGTATACTGCCAGTCTTTTCCGTCCCTAAATAGAAATTATTGTACAATGAGGAATACTCGTATAACGGTAATTTATGTCCCATGGTTGTGTTTAAAATGCTAATTTTCAGCCTACGATGCAGCGTGTGTTGGTAAATGAAGTGGCCTAATAAAATAAACGAAGCGATGGACATGGTGGTAGTGACCAGAATATAGAGCCTCCCTGTAAAAATAAATATTTGAAATTTCTTCCGGTTCCTCTGTCCGTGACATCGTCACAATGTATTTTTCGTTTTCATTTTTTTATCATATTTTTTTCTTTCCAGATTTTTTAACTGAAACATACGAGTATTAGAACTTACGAATATTGCATATGAAGTACACTTTTGGGTAGATTATAGCTGATGAGTAGTGCTCCCAGACATTTTTCTAAGTATGTGGCCTCGTCTTAACATTTATAATAGAAGGACAAAATTTTTATGAAGCAAGAAGTTTCAAACATTTTCTGAATTTAGTCTATTTTGGTGGCATTTCGTGATTGTGGTACGTATACTTTTGAACGACTTCAAAAGAATATACATATCTTTCCTTTTGTGAGCAATGATAAACTCTCCCGTACCAGGTTATATTTCTTTATTGTTTTAATATGAGACTTGCCAATTAATTTCATGGCAGAAAATATCTGTTTTCAACTTTTGAAGGCGAAGTCAAATGAATTTTTTCATTTTTGATGAGCCATTGCTGGTGAATGACAGACAAAGAATGTAAAATTTCAGTCGGAAAAAAGTTTTATAATGATATGAAAGTCCTTTGACTGTCTTTAGGCTCATTCACTATGAAATTGAAGGCGAAGTTAGAAGTTTTTATAATGATATGAAGAGTCTTTTGTTGATCGTATTTAGGCTCAATCACAATGAAATAATTGAAGGCGAAGTCAGAAAATGAGTTTTTATAATGATATGAGAGTTCTTTGTTGACTTTCTTAAGGGCTCATTCACAATGAAAATTGGTTTTTTCAACTAATCAACATGAAGAACTTGAATTTTAGTTTAATTTTTCTTCACGCTAATCTCTACGCGAGTGTGAGCTTATTATCAGATTACCGTGGCATTATGTCTTTTGTCTTTTACTTTTTCTTTTCTTTTTCCTTGAACCTGAATAGAACATTAAAATATTTTTCAAGTAAACGTATTCATGGTGGATGAAAATATTTTGAATCACTAGAAAATCCGAGCATTGAAAAAAAAAATCAATCCTTAGTGTAAGTCAAACATTAACAATAATGAATTAGTTTTCCAGCATAAGTCTGAAACTTGCTGAATCCCAAAATAATTGAAACCGATTTTTTTTGTGCTCAAAATGATGTTTTGGTACCTGGTAATTCTAAATCAGTAAAAATATGTATTTTAGTAGCTTCTGAACTTGAATCGGCGATTACTTTTACTTCAGTAGATATAACTGGGTACAATTTTTCCCAATTTAAATTTTCAAAATTTCAGATTTAGTATCTTATCTTTTTTTCAACTTGTAGAATAATGGCGGCTGAGCATTCCCGATGATCTATCCAGGTCCCTTAGTATCTTAAATAAAACAAAAACATTTTCACAGAATATCTTTTGATGAGTATCTTGGGTCTCAGTTTGTATTTGTGATAGGTTTTGCAATTTGATATAATCTTACTCTTCATCACACTCAGCAAACAATAAAGGAAGAAAAAAACATAATGATAGACAAATTTTCAAAACTGAAAATTTTCTCGTAGTAGCCTGTGGCTGATATATTTTGTGATAAAGAATTGAGGGATGGCCAACAAAAGCTTCTGCTCCTTTGAAAAAATTCTGACCCGCCAAAAATGTTTTCCGAAATGAATTAAAAACAAGTAAAAAAAAATTTATCTAAAAATGAAAAAATAATTTTTTTGGATATTGATATTTTCCCCAAATTTTCTTGCGGGCCTTCTGGTCTCTCCTAAAGA
This sequence comes from Parthenolecanium corni, assembly GCA_038050395.1. NCBI lineage: Eukaryota > Metazoa > Arthropoda > Insecta > Hemiptera > Coccidae > Parthenolecanium > Parthenolecanium corni. Next base: position 2,136,287 of record JBBCAQ010000038.1, on the reverse strand, counting down.
AAACTAGTTTCCCCACTGGCTACAGAGAGAGAGGGGTTCTGAAATGTTTTTCAGACAAAATACACACGGAGAGAACACTGAATATTAAATTTTAATATCTGCGTACTAACTTTGGGACAATTCAGGTTTTATATGGAAAATAGATAAAAATTTATTAAGAATTGGTAAAAAAAATATTGAAAATTAATACAAAATACTGAAAATTAGTGTGCCGCATACTAAAATTTAATATTGTTTTTTATCTTAATGTTTCTTATGAAACCTTAATTGTCACAAAGTTAGTTTGCAGCATGCCAATTTAAAAAATATTTTCTCCGAGAGCAACCTAATTTCCATGAAAATCAGAAAAACAATAATTTTCATCATAACTAATCGGTTTTGAATCATTTTGGAAAAAAAATTTTCTCAACTGAAACTGTGTATTCTCAGGTTTTTCACTTAAAGACTAGATTCATAATACTTGTAATATACGACAATTAATTCCCAATTTCTTGTGCATTAATCGTGCTACATCCCGATAATGAGAAAATGATCCGGAAAATGAGAATTTTATCCGTTGTCAGTCCGTTTTTATTTTCGACCATCGGATCTGAAAATTTGCAGATATTTTTGTCATCTTGATTATTTTTCCAAATCCGTTTGTAAAACGGATTTCCTGATTATAATTTTTGGGCAATTTTTCTAAATCCGTTAGTAAAACGGATTATAACCCGAGCCAACAAATATCATAAAACAGCCTTCAAGGAAAATAATCCGGACTCATTTCCGGCAAGACTGATTACAATCCGTTCGAAATCCGTTTTAGAAGCCGGAAAACAGGAAAATTCCGGGTTATAATCCAGAAACGGATTGTAATCCGGAATAAAACGGATCCGTTTTCAAAATATTTTGCCCATAGGGATGTATATTACCTGACTATGCAAAATCGACCAAAACTACATAAACAGTATTCTCGCACCCTCATTTGTTTCTCTAAGGTTGAGTGATTCATTTTATGCCTTCGTTCACTATACTCGTAATACACTTTTGTGAACAATAAATGGCGTCAAGTTTCTTGGTAAAATAATATAATCGAAAGAATTCTCGTTTCAAATTTCTTGGCACAATTTTTTCTGTTTTCAAAAATTATTTAATTAAAAGTAATCGTCACCGCTTCCTCTCTCTCAGGCCAAATTTCAAAGGCATTTAAAATATTTTGTTTTTGAAATTAATTAAAAATATTAAGCGAGTGGAGCCTTCCAACGGGGGTTGAGAATGTTAAGAGTTGATTCTCGTCTGAAACGTTTTAAAATTGTTGAAGCGCCTTGAGAGTGGGAGAACTTTGCCCGTTTTTCTAAACTCTGCATGTTTTTTGTGTCTTTTGTCAGCTTTCGCGGTAAATGGAGAAGTTTGAATGCTTAAGGGGGCAATTTTAAGGACGTAAGCCGTTGATTTTCAGTAAAAGTGAATAGGACATCGAAGCTGAGTGATTCGTGGTTGGCATGCTCGTGAAATGTGAATTTTTGCATTCAGAAACACGCTAAACACTGAAATTGCCTGCCAGTTCGGTGAAATATACAACTTTTTTCTCGCCGGCAAACACACGAAGATGTCTCCCCCATTCTTCAAAGAAACCGTAAAGACCATTATTTTTTTTCTTCCATTTCAAGTTAGTAATATAAAACTTTTCTTCTTCGACTAGAACTTGGCCAGTCTACAGTTCGCTTCGAGGCTACAAATTTTTGGTTATGTTCTTCTCTTTCTTTTCCAAGTTTTCTATAGTTTCCCCTTTCGAATCGTTGTTGAAGAAAAAAAAGACAAATTTGCATACTCTCCTTAAGATTATCTCCTTTTTTTTCTCGAGTTGTTCTGTAAACTAGAACTGAGTATAATTTCGTTCAAATTTTATTCGACGACTTGCTGTCTTCCCAAAAAATTGACTCCAGAAGCTCATTTCTGAGGGATTTATACATGAACAAGTAACTGTGTCGTGTTACAAACTGAGGGACCTTAGCAACATAAAACCGATTTTTACTTTTTAGTCGAATTGGACAAAATAAAGATAATAACTGAGAAGCTTCTTAAATTGTAGTTGAAGAAATTTGTACAAATCTTATGACAATTCTGTGGCTGAGAATCAGCGTGATCCAAGTTAAAATTTTGTGAAAAGGATTTTCTAACCATTACTATGTTGTTTATCTTGCACTATCATCCTCTGAAATCAGTGTTTCAAACTAACCTCTCATTATATCCTTGAAATGAAAACCAGAAGAACTCGAAACAAGGGAAATGGGTGTATTTTAAAAACTTCTGCGTTTTCTTTTCAAAACCTTAATTTTGGACTGGATCGTTTGGGTTTTTAGCCTCAGAACTAGAAAGCTCATTATCAATCGTGAGAGAGTTTAGTTCAAAATGTATGGGAATCAATTTTACGTATTCATCAAATAATGTTTGTGGCGTCACAGCAACAGGCTTTCATGCTTGGACTAAGTCATAAGACACAAGTTTCATTTTTATTCTCTTTCATAGATTGTAACGTCAGTACGTGAATACAATTCGTTGATGAAACATAATAAACATCGTATTTATATGTACATTATTTTCATTTTTGTTTTTTCATGCTCTTGACTTGGGAGCGGTTACAGTTACAGATAGGTTCGGAGCCCCCCCCCCAAAAAAAAAACATTTTTCCCGAAATGAACGAAAAATCATAGGAAAAAAGAGAGAAAATATCGAAAAAGAAAAAATTATTAGCAATATCTCGAATCAAAAATTTTGTGTTCAGGCGAGTGACTCGTCAGTGGTAATTTAGCGGGGTGGTGAAAAAAAATTCGTGGAAAAAAGTACTCCGAATAATTTTTTTTTTTTTTTGGGGGGGGGGGGGGGCTCGTCAGTGAGTGAAAGTGATCCTACCATCTTTGTTTTTGGACTTGGAAATTTTTTCCAATTTTTCGTGGTCCACCCCGGTCTACTAAAAAAAAAACTGGCGCCGCCACTGTTTTGATGCATTCTGTCCCCATCCCCATCGTCATTGTCGTAATTAGAAAAAAAATGTTTTGGTGGTCCAGAATTTTTTAGAAGGGTCCGAGGCCATACCTGGACCCAACCTAATTACGTCACTGGTTCAGCTTGAAAGCTAAAGACAAACAGACGTTTCCATGGTTAACCAAGCTGATAGTGTATTATGTTTCTGTAATTGGGTTTCCAAAGATTGTATAAGAATCAGTAATAATCGGGTATTATTTTTTTTGTTAATCGCAAATTTCGAAAAATAAATCAGGACGATGTTCATTTTTTTAAATTAGTGTCTTCAATTTGTAGCTTCGGAATTCAAACGACTGAATATAGAAAAATAATCAAGTGGTTTCTTCCTCTGTCATTGTGCATGCATATTCCTGCATATCACCAGTCAGTCCCATTCTTTCGAGTCAGAAAAATATCGTGGCATGGCTGAGGCACGGTTACATGCCATTCAGAATGCACACTGCAGCTATACGTACAACCGTTTGTCTTTGTCCTTGTCAATACGTGCATAGTGCATATTATTTTTTCCTTCTACCATCGACTTCTACTTTCTTCTTCTTCTTCTATTCGTTATTTTCTGTCTCTCTCGTCCTCGACGCGATGCCTCATTTCGTTTTCATTTTCATTTTTCAGTCATTCAGTGAAGGACGGAGTAACGTGTCGTACGGTTTGTTGTTGGTTCGTTGTTGGCTGCCGCCTGTGTTAGTGTTCAGTTTTTTCGTAATATTATTTTACGACCATTTACGACTTGGTTTCTTGGAGTTTCTTCGTTTCCGTGAAAAAAGTTATGGCTTGCTTTGTTATATTTTCTATTTACGCATAGCATTCTTTCGCGAATCACTTTTTCAGCTTCATCCGTTACTCGAATGAATTTATAATTGTTTGATTTGTGGCAAGTTATTTTCTGAAATTGTGGCATCTTACGGTGAACGCGTGTATTAATGTGATAATTCTTTTCTCTAAATCGCCATTTTGGTGCACCTTTAAATTTCAATGAGTTTCATTCATTGAAGTTATTGGGAATGGTTTGAGGTTTTGCAGTAGTGCTTTCTACGTACGCGATAGACGAAATCAAGACCATGGATTCGAATACGATCATCGAAGGAACTGTCAAGTTTCGAGACGGCAAAAAGGTGAGTTGAAATTCAGAATCTGATTTTATGTTGCGATATTGGTAGATTATTGAAAACCTGTTCGTTGGGAAAGTTAGTTGAATGCTGGTACTGAAGATAGCTAGTAAAATGCGCGCTGAGCAACCAAATCCCTGTGATTCTCAGATCTAGAATTTGGCTCAACTTCTGATGAAACAATCGCATTCAGTGAAATCGCCCGTAAGAATTATCTATATTACACAAGCCCTCTCTATGTTAGGAATAATGGGATAACGACCTGTATTTATTCATTAAAGTATGTAGCGTGGTCTTAAAATCCACGCCACGAGTACTGTTAGAGTTCTATTTTCTTATCATGGTGTAATTTTCATACCATTATGGTACATTGCGGAAAACATTTGGTATTTCGGAGTGCTAATCTTTTTTGTCGCGCCATTAGATCGCTATACTTCTTGTGAGGTAGTTTTAAGGTTTTGGATTTGAGTTTGCGATGTATTTCTTCATTTTTCGCCAATTGAATCTTGTAGTTTAGTCACTTGGGAAATGAACTCAATTTTTCTAGTAAGTATACGAGCAGCTACAAGCAGGCAAGAGCAGGAGCCTCGTAAATCCGTTTTTGTCGCTGGCTGTGAGTGGTCTTACCGTACTCGCTCCAGTTGCGTTACTATAGATTGAACTGATAACTTGAAATACCTCTAGCAATGTTAGACGTATTGGAAATACTGCGCTTCTTCCAGTCAAGACTGCTTAAGCCTTGAAAGTTGTTATTAAGGACATTTTTCAGCTTCACCTTATCAAATGTCACTTCCACCGCTCCTACCTAAAATTCATATCGATTTTTTATTTTATTTTTTTCTTCAGTTTTTCTCTTCCAGTAGATTGTACAATAGGTATTTCGAAAGGTTCAGCGTGGAATCCGTATCAAAATGATTCGAAACATTGTTTTTCTGATCATCATCTAGATGATTAAATTTTTCAGAGATTTTCTTCTTCGCTTATCCATCTTAAATCCTCCGCGTGTATTTTCTTACTTTCATTTTCCATTTCGTCCGTCGACTTATAGACGGTAGCGCCCAGAGTCGTTTCAATTTGCTCAATTTTTTTTCTAATGTTTAGAAGGCACCTGATGGTTCGCAAACTGTATTATGCAATTTTTTGAAAATTAAAAATTAATTATTCATCTTTATCAGAAGGAATCGATATCGACTAGAAAAAAACACTGATCTTTTCACATTAAAATTATTATTTTCTATCATACGAACATACCATTTTCAAAAAAATCATAATCGTGTATATTATTTGTTTTGTGGAAAAATCCATTTCAGTTATTAAGGCAGGCAGAATTCAGTCTACGTATGAAATTATTGGGGGATAATGCTAACTATCGGATAAGGGATTTGGTATTTGAAAATGTTCTACTTTTTCCCCTGCATTAATTTTTTCTTATATCAAGTAGGTACGAGTGGGTAATTAATTTTTTTAATCTTGCTTTTTTTCCCTGTTAAACTTCATAATTCACATAATTTACTACATTATTTTGTTTTCATTGCAGTGGAAGTCCCGATGGTGTGTAATGAGAAAGCTGTCGCCTGTAGCAGGTAATTTTTTCATCACATCCTTCGATTTCGAGTACTGTATTCATAAGTCGGCAGTTACGAGAAAGGACGATATAAAAACTTCAGGCAGAATTTTTTTCTTAATGGAGAAGTCTGTTGGTTTATAATTTTTTATTCGTGTATTGCGTGATTGATCAATGATGTTGGTTGTCGCCCTTGAGATAGTTCAAGCACACGTTGCTTCAGTTGGAATGCCCATTGTTCGAAATTTTTTACTTTTTTGGATGTCCTTGCGGATAAGCGCCTTGAAGTTCGTCACATTTAGTGTAGAGGTATTCGCCATAACTTGATGGAAGAAAACTGGAGAACTCGTGTCTGCATAGTCTTCGCAACAGATTCTATACTCAAGTTGTGATGTGCAATCCGTTCACAAATGACTTCAGCCGGAACAAGATGTTTGAGGTATGTAGAGAGACTTGGTTGGTGGCTCTTTGTAGTCACGTACGTACTCTCTGATGAAACTGGATTTGTGGGTTATGGTGTTGCTGTTCTCACCAAGAGAAAAGTCCTGGAGGTTAAAACGAATTATAAATGATTTTTGTTCGAGTACTGAAATTACTTGGTAGTTAGAAGGTAATTTGTTCCTCCTTTTCTTGAGTTTATTCATTATAAGTCACAAGAGTTTTACTTTAAACTCGTTTATAATAAACGTTTTGGTTATTTACAAAAAGAAACATACGAGTATAACAATTTTCTCCTTCACTATGATATGTTTTCTTTTTCGACGCCTTTGTGCGTCACAATTTTTAACCGCTGGGGAACCACCGGCTCGCACTCTGCCTTCTCTTGTGGTCTCCCTTATTACTCGTACTGATCTTAATCTGAAACAAATTCTACGCACATCGGAATTAGTTAATTAGGTAACTAGGTAAGAGTTTTTCTTTATTATATGTACCCAAAATTAATTTTTATTGATTTACAAGTCCAATGCCCATTAAAGGTCGATGACCTATATTCTATATACCCTAATTCGACTCATCGCTTGTCAACTTTGTAGACAACTATAATCTACATTAGTATGGTAACCTGTGTAAGGAAACTGAAGGGTCAGCTCCTTTCATCTATCTAAATCTGGTTATGTCGAGGTACTGAATAAACCTCTTGAGGGTAACTTACTCGTAATTTTCAACACTGATGAAATGATTTTGTTGAATATCTTATTACACTTTGTTCATGCGAAAATAATTACGAGTACATAAAACAAGATTAAAACCTCAAGAAATGTAAAAAAAAAAAAAAAAAAACTCAAACCGTAGATGTATACAAGTTTACAATTATTTTATGCTAATATCACATTAGAACGGGGGTTTTTATTTAAAAAATTGACAGCCATGATCCTTCAGTCTTATCTCTAAAATATTCAGTTGAAAACTATATTTAATACCTGTGTGACAGAAAAATTGACAATATTGGGTTGTAAAAAATTCGATACTTAGAAAAAGAAAAAAAACAATACAAACAACTAATCGGGTTGCGGAATCTCTAAAAGGAGATTTTTTTCATTTAAAAAAATTCATGTGAGTAGTACACAAGTATCCATACCCCCTTATGCTCACTAGGAGGCGAGTGTGAAACTTCGAAAACCTGACTTCAATGTCAAGTATTGTTTTGTTTCTACATGGTGTTTCATTATTAATCAGATAATTTCTCCACTGATTTTTTTCTCCTCATATTTATTTGAATAATTTTTCTATTTTCACAAACGAGAATTTTGTGGGGACAAATTATAATAATTGTTTCCTTTTCAATTCAAAGATTTCATGGAATACTGATTTTACAGTTTGTTATTGAAAGCGTTGAAGAAAATTTTCCCAATCCCGTTATTTCAATTTTAATTTTCTGGACTGACTTTTCTTGAGCATCAAATAATGGCCATCATGTTCGATGAAAAGCGAAAAATAATTTCTGACAATATGTATTGCAGATTAGGTTCGAGAGAAATGCAATGATTTGGAATTTTCTTTCGGATTAGTTATGCGTTTGATGAAAAATGTAAAATAACGTTCATTCGATGACCTCGGGAATTTCTTTCATACCCGAGATTTTCTGCCATCTTGGTCCATATTACAATAATCCCACCATCAAAAGTTTTCTTATTTTCACTGAGAACTTTCATCTGTCGGCGAATGATTCGTTTTTTTGATGCGTTCATCTTTTTTTTTTTCTTTGAACGATTGCCTTTTTCCTTGTATCTTTTGTTGGTATCCTTAGTTAATGGAAATATTTTCATCAGGAAGCTGAATTCTTTTTAATGCTGTACATCTTGGAAAAGCTTAGGTTTATTCGTTGATGTGAAAAATACATAGTCTTGAGATATTTTTATTTTTTCATAAATTTTGGATAGACCGCTCGATTTTTTTCCCCTCTGGAAAATTTTTACGTTGTAGTACTTTCCTATATTAAATTTTCAAATCAATTCGGTGATATTTATTTCTGTGTAAATGTTCCTGAACAATTTTCACAATAAGGTTGTTCGTGGAACTAAAAATCTTCTCTAATGAATTGCAGCAAAAATTACCAAAATCTGTAGGGAATTTATGTGTTTGAGCAAATAAATAATCTCTTTACAATTTTTAAAATATTAAATTCTGGTACGTAAATTCACCATCCTTTTGTTTTTTGTCTTCTGATATAGGCGCATTCTTGAGATGTTTCAAATGGGTATTCATTCTAAAACCAGGCATGTGTATTTTAGTCGACTAAATAATTTTATTGAGAGAATTTTTCCTAATGACCATATAGTGGGTACTTGTTCGAAATATAGTATTATCGTCGACCTTCGTGCATCTTCTTTTGATTTTTTTTTTTGTAATTATAATGAGACAATCGGCACTCTATTATATTTACTGAATCGTGTTCTGAGTGCTGAAATTTCTTTTGTTTATACCTACATCTATTACTACGAGTACATTCTTCATGAAAAATTCTTATCAAATAGGTCGAGTGTAAAAGTTCTATTTTCAAGTTTTTATTATTTTTTTCGTGCCTAAACTACGATAACATTCGAGACACTTTTATTTCTCTTTTTTTCTTCATGCTATCCTTACTTTCGTATTATGCTTCTTTTCTAAATATCGCCTGGATACATGTAGGCATACTTCGAGATATAAGTAAAAGGGGGAAAAAAATGGTATCTAACATTTAGCGGTGGATGATAAATTACGATGCATTACATTTGCTAGGTTTCAATTTCGTTAACAAAAGACAATTTATTAGGAAAGTCGTTGGTACAAATTTTTTTTGTTGACTTTAGTCGACATTTTGCTGGCGGACTCCATTTTCCACGTGGAAAATATAATACAGAATGGTACATTTTCCTTCCTTTTTGGTTGAATTTACTTTCATTTTCAAAGTTTATTTTAGAACTGCATTTGCACGTCAGTTTGTCCACTAGACTGTGTCGTCCTCTTTTTACTTCGCCCATTGCTTTTCCGTTATGTGTATTAGTAGAGTAGTTCGGTAATTTTTCTGGTCCCCTGTCATTGGTCAAAACCGTCCGAGATATTTTTCTCTAAGCTCTTCTACTTTGTTTGGCGCCATGTCCAGTTCCTTGTTGAAAATTTGTTCGGTTTAGTGGGCTATTAAACACATTTATATCATCGATATAATCTCCGAGTAGGGTGTATTCGTGACCAGACTTACGTACTTTTCATCGAACATTCATGAATTTTTTCAGGACAAAGTGGTAAGTTACTTTTTTGAAAACAACCGCATTCTGAAACAAACCTGTCAACTACAAATGTCAAACAAAAAGAAAACTCCTATTAAAGCACGTTCCCCCCGTCGAATATGTTGCTCATAGCGATGCCTACCCAGCTTGAATATGTATATAACCCATTATTCATTCTTTAAAATTATGTATTTCAAACAGAACGATAGAGATACGGGGAAAAAAGTCGAACTTTTCCCATACGCTGTAAAATCACCTTTTTAAAAGATATTATATTTAATAATCCATCCGTTCTTTACAAGTCTTAACTCGAGTTAACAACTTCATAAAAGTACGTAAATAAATAACATCTGCATGCTACTGAAGTTCACCCCCCCCCCCCAACAAAAAAATCATAAACTAAGCACCATACTTTTCACCTCTTTCCAAGTCGCTTTCTTCGCCGTCTTCTTCCCTAATCCTATACTCAGTGTGCCACCCGTCAAGTTATAACTTTCATGTACACAATTCTGATGAACAGTGTTGCTACTCCGTCACTCTATCTGCCAGCCCTCCAGCAAATAACGGAAGGAGAAAAAATGATGACGCTGGGAGAGGGAGGCAAAAAGCCTGACAGGCACAACCAAAGAAGAAAATGCGGAAAAAGTATCAGGAAAAATGAAATGCTTGTTACGAGTTGGAAAAAGTTGAAAAGTTTTCAGCTTTTTAATACCATTACCCGCGAAACTTAGTCTTGAGGATTCCTTTTAAACCCTGCGTTGGTTGCTTGAAAACACTTTGCTCCAATGGTTGCATGGTTAACTTCGTCTTCCTGCTGATTGGTGGATCATGCCAGAATTGAGTATAATATAAAAATAATAATTAATTCCAGTGTAAACTAGGATTTAGGTTCGAAGATGTACTTGATATTTTCATTTTCTTAAAAACCAAATAATTCATGCTATAAGCGAAGAAGTACGGATCTGACATCTTTTTTTTTGTTAATCGTTATAGTGATTGATACAATGGCATATGATTATAACTAATATTAATTTATCGCACATCAAAATCACTTGATAACTCATCATCACAGTATAATTATAATGAAATAAATCAACGGCACTAAATTTTATGTCTACATTGATAACTTGACTGGTTGATGGGCCTAATATAGTCGGGGATCATCTTGGCCATTTACTTAAGAATACCTTTATAGTTTGTAGTGAATATTGACTGGTGTATAGTTATTTTGAGTATTGAGGTATAGGGAGTAATCGAGTAATTCGACACATATTGTGGTTACTCACGTAGTCGAAACTTGACTGGTAACAAATTTGTCATCTTTGGCTCATTGACTGTATTCTCCCTCCCTTCTTTATTGTTCAAAATGCGAGCTTCAGCATTAACAAATTGAGAAGGGGTGCCGGGTGCAGGCTATAAATTAAAAGCCTCTGTTCTCCATCTTCTACCCTTATTTTCTGTTGACCCGTTACGCTCGTGTAACGACCACCCACCAGGTATCTTTTTTTTATATGCCGTTTTATCAATTTAATTTATTGACGAGACACGATAATATTCGATAAAGAAATAAAAACGGAAATTACGAAAAAAATAAGGGACATTTGATGTGTCACAGAAAAAGTCGGAAGCGAATGGTAAATGCCGTTGTCACTGAGGTTAGTGAGGTTTTCTGAGTTTTTAAACGGAAAAAAATGCACACGACAGAATAACGTAAGAACGACTCCGTGCTCGCGAGATTTGGTATAATATAATTTGAAGGAAATTAAAATATTGGTTTAAATATACATATCATCTATGAATTTACGGAGCATTGTTTAATGTCAAATTCCATCTCAGTCGTAAATTTTAAAGTGAGATGTACATAATTATTTCAGCTAAATGTATTCCACATATTCCGATTTCTTCGTTTCCCATGTTAATCGACTTATATTCAGATTCATCGAGATCTAACTCGGCCACCAGGCACACTTAAACGAACCAAGCTGAAATGTACGACATATATGTAATGTTCTACTTGGGGAATAATTGAATAAAATGACTTACTATAATTTAATGGCTTTAATACCACATCATTTACAAAAAACCCGCAACACTGGCATTTAACAACCGTAATATCAGAATACTACATATACACTGATCACAACTGATAACAGTGATAACGGATACATTACAATATTTATATAATATATAAGGAACTTGAAGCAAGTTCAAAATAATTTTGAATAACTTATATTGAAACTTACAATAGGGCAAGAAAGGCTTTTGAGAGATCATACGATACGTCCACGTACCTACTGCATTAACGCCTCACAATCACGCGCTACATAGTTACCCGGGTCGAGAAGGCAAGTCAACCTGTAAACGACGTCTCGACAAGTAGGATGACCCTCTGTTTTCTCAGACTGAAACAAAAAATTACATTACACAAGGTTCGTGTTTTCCTTTAGTCGGATTAGAATCAAATAGTTTTTACTTCGAGGCTGAATCTGACTGTATCACCACGTTCTATAACAAATGAGAATCGTAAAAATTTGTGGTTGAATTGAAAATCAAAATGGTCCATCATTTTCCAATCGTCCGGTAGATGTTTGGAGTATGTTTGGTTAGGTTGTTTGATGTAAAAGGAATTCTTTGCAAACCATGTGAGAACTGAATATTTTAGCAAACCAACTTCAGTCCAAACACGTGGCCTCATTAGGGCAGAATTTAAGATATCTTCCATTATTACTGAAATTTAAAAATTGTAATATTAATGCAGAGATAAAAATTTAGATGATAAGATTTTTTTTTAAATGAGTTTACCAGATGATTTTTCTAATAATTCCACGCGTTCGGCTTGTAAACAAATAGAATTTAACAATGGAAAATGGGACACAACCTCCTTGAAGACTGCTCAAAAATAGTTTTTTCAAATTAATCAAATTTTTCCTGTTTCATGCCCTCTAGATGATTCAATCACAATAATATTCTATTCGTATTCATAATAATATTATTCTTTAAGACACGGTGCTGACTTCCTGGTTGCTCATAGGCGCCGATAGAATGTGTTCCTTTTGAATTTACCCTTTCCTTTCGTTTTCATTTCATTCGGATTGCTCCTACACCGGCTAGGTACCAATGGCGGGGGTACGTAATGAGGAAAAATTTTCAAGCTAATCCCTTTCAACTCCCTGTGCACTACCATGTGCTATGTTTCACAGTAATATCCGGTACCTGATGAGTGATATTGCTTGTAAATACGAGTAGAAGCCTCTTTTTCCTTCTGCCTCATTCCTTCATTTTTTTTCTCACTTTTTCCATACCCCTCTCTTCGAACTCAAGTTGAAAGTAACTTGTTAAATGCTCTCCCTGAAAAACGAGAGAACGCTTTTGGCGTCGTTCCATTTCGGGAATAATTTTTCGTAAATCGAATCAAGCCTTCGAAAATGGTATGCAGTGAATTGGAACCGGGTGCGTGAAAAAGTGGGCTTTTAAAAACTAAATACACACCCCACCGAATGCATATTTTGGCAATCGAAAATTAGCCCTCGAGGTGGGACTGTTTTGTTTGTCTGCGAGACTTCTTGGCAACTGTTAGACGCGTCATAGCTTATACTAGATGCCCAAAAGCTCGACGACTTTTGATGTACCGGTGAAGTTATCTTGAAACGGAAGTCTACCTGTCATGGAAGTTACAAATGCTGCTTTTTTCACTCATCAAGACACCCATGAATAAAAAAGCTAGCACATCATCGGAAAACAATGAAACTCTTGATTACAGATTTAGATGTGCTTTTTTCGTATGATCCAAGATATAACTTAATACTATGTAATACCATTTAAACCTCAACATTGGTGCCTCCACGTTTTCCCGTAGGAATTTTAAATATTGCATTGTGGCGCTATATTCTTGCATCATATCTAATAGTAATAATATATTTAGCAATATAGATACAGTAAATTTAGATTCAGTGGACTTATCCTCACATGCCCGACAGTGGGGGAGTGTGAGATATTAATGGTGTCACATTGAGTGGTATTGTAAAATTTATATATTATGTACTTTGAAGTCCACATCAGAAACATATTTTTCACCTGATCTATAGTATACTACTTTATGGCGCTGCTTATGACTGTAGATGAAAAAATAATTCACTTTCAATAGAATTCATGAAGAGTTTGAAAGTAGATAATACCTTTCTAACAGTGTGGTAGGGAAATAATTGCAAGGAGGTACGCAATATTCGAAAAAATTATTCAAAATATTATACTCGTATTGCGAGTAAAAACAAGCTTATGCGTCATGGCCTAAATCATTTGAATGGAGATATTGGACCATTATATGATACCAGTTTCGACCAGCTAAGTTGTGATTAACAATCAGTTCCCAAATCTACTCATTTCATCCATTAATTACAGAAATCTTAGATCATGATGAAAATTAAGCCCTCTAATAATTTGAAACACTACGCCAGTCGCCACACGATAATCTGCAAGTTCAATATATAGAAGAACGAATAAGTTTGAAAGCCACGAGCTGAAAATACGAATAAAAACGGAGGTAACATTACAAAGCAAATATGACTATGCATAAAAAGTACGACATGAAAATCGAAACACGTAGAATAACTACTTGATGAATTACATTACGATTTATACCTCAGAGAAAACTGCATAGGTATTTTTCAAGCCATCGTTTTTTTTTTTTCAGTCATTCATCATTCTATGTACTCGTATTTACTCGTAAATGTCACAAAGGCGTCGTATTCAAATTCATTTGCTCGTAAAGAATGTATAGGAATATACACTGTGCAGTTTTTCCTTCAATAATATGTCTTAACAAAACTAAACTGAATACAACAACCATGAGAAGGCGTTTAGGAAAAAACAACATTAATTCACTCAGTACTGTTTAGTTATGTTCTGTAGACTAGACGCTGTAATTATTTGGTTTCAAAATGACAATACTCGTATTTCTATCTGAAGACGTTGAGCCAAAAACTATATTTATGTCAACTCGAGTTAGTAATTTGAACTTTTTGAGGCGTAAGCGTTTAATTTGTAAAAGTGGAGAATGAGGAGAAAAGGTACAATTCCATTTTTGAAGTAGGTGTACTTACAATTAGTTGAAAGGGTAAACGAATAGGGATCCGAAATTATTGATTTTGTAATAGACCGAATGTTTTTAGTAATTTCCGTCTTCCGGCGGTGGTGATGATTTTGGTAGCTCTGAGAGCCTTTTCCACATTCTCGTAAGTAATTGAGGCAGGAGACATGTTATCGTTTTAGTTTTTATTGAAATTCTGCCGTCGTATTTTCACTGTTTAGTCTACTTTTTGAATGAACAAATTTGAAGTAATTCGGTGGAAATGTTCTGTTGAGAGGAAAAAAAATAAGGGAAATTGCATTCAAACTGTGAGGGAAAGAAAGACCGATGAATTGTGAATGCGTAATGAGAATGTAAAAAGAAGAAATGAACATTCGTTTTGGCATTTTTGTGGTCGTGATTATTCGAATCGTTGATTTTTACTATGAAACTATCTAGTACTTTTTCCCCCCCTTCATTTTCATTCTGAAACTTATTTTTCAATAGGTATAAGGGCAGTTTTCCATTTTCTTATGGAATTCATCTATAATCCAAAGTGTTATATTTTTTATCCCTTGTTAATATAGCTCTTCAGAAGCTTATAGTGATCTTATATTTCTGGTTATAAGTTTTCCAAGTTCTGTGAAACCGGATTCTTACCTGCGTCTAAAAATGTGTTCAAATTTAACAGCTTTATTAGAGCTTGAATTCATACTATTCAAAATTAGTTATACATTTTGAATGGCTCACTTCGGATTTTAAAGAACATTGTTTTTTTTTTTAACTTACTCATTAGCACCTAAATCTTTCCTTAGCTTTCTGTTGGGTACTTGAAAAGTAGAATTCTTTCTTCGAGTTGGACGCTTTAATTTTTTTTTTTTTTTTTTTTTCTTCAAAGGCCAACCTTTTTATACAAACTCCAATTGTATAAGTTCTAATATTCTCCTTGGAAGTGCGTAGTTTATTTTTTGCCCATAGCGCACTTTTTTATTTTAGAGGTTGACTTTCTGAAGGGAACCGAAGCAGCATCTGCTGTCTGCAGCCTCTTCTCTTTTAGTTTTTTTAGGACCCGCTCGTTATCAGATTTTGTGTAATTGGGCTCTTCAAGTGTTTTTGCTGCGAACAGAAGACTTTCTGGAGAGTAGTTATTCGATGATCGACAGAACTGCATGAAAAGTACTCCCCTTGTGGTAGATGAACAATTTTGTACCCTCATCGATCGCATTCACGTTTTTCGCGTTTTAAATTCGGAATATTTACATGAAATTAATGTAGTCTTCTCCCAGGCGTCTGTAATACTCCGCTCGCTGCTTTTCTAACGTATCCAATTCGTGCAAATGTACACAATATTGAGGAATTCCGATGCAAATATTAGCATCGAGTATACCTACCTATAATTTGTAACTCACCCCGACTCCGTCCGCCAAAAGAGTGGTTTTATATTTGTGTCCGCCGCCGTCTCATCAAATCATCATCCCCTCACCACCTCAAATTATGGATGTCCTGCGGCAGATGATACCTAATTTCGCATCTGTTCTCTCCTGATGTATTCGCCTTATTAATTCTTTCGCGTCTTTCATGACGTACACGCAAATCGTCAATTTTGTTACGACAAACCCTCCTATACCCGCTGGCCTAAACCATTCATCACTTTTCTTTACCCCTCGATGGTGGTGGGCTAGCGTTCGAAAACGAGGCAATGAAGGGGTTTTTTAAGGTACCTAGTGTAGGGTGAAATAGGTAAGAAAAATCGACATTCATAAATTTCAGTGGCACCCCCTCGATGCGGGCTTAGCTCGTGTTCACGCCCAGAAAAGTCAGAATTGCGATTTTGTCGACGGTTTTACGTCCGTGTATTTCTACGCACGAAACATAGTCTGGAGTCATAATTGCAGCCGTGCAGCCAGTATGAGTCGACCGTCATGGAAAAGACATTTATATCCGAATGTCTGTCGTGACAGACATTTGCGACTACACCCACAAGCGTAGCTTCGTGCCGCGATGAAGGTGTTTTGAGAGTGTCGATAAAGGGGTGCCCATTTAAGGAGACAGACCATCGTATGTGGCTCATAATTCAAGGAAATGATGAAAACAGCTGCTGCTCGTTTGTATTGCAAGTAAGCGCATCGTAAAAACCACCAAGAGTTTGTACAGGGTGCACCAGACTTATTTTCGAAGTTTTATTGAGTGAGCCCTGGTCCTCTCGGACTCGAAAGCCAGAGTGGTGTAAAATTTTCCTCGCTTTCATTTTCTAATATGCCTCTACTTTAGGTAGCTTTTAGAACATTTTGGCTTACGATGACAAATTGTGAGACTGAAAGTTGTACCTCATAAAAGACTTGGTAATCGATATTGATGGCCACGTATTTTTAGAATATTTGAGATATCCACATTTTTGGTAATAACTTATTTATTTATTTAACAATATATCTGAGTCCCCCCCCCCCCCGACAGGTGCCCGAGGGTCCAAATAATGGTGGGGACGATATTTTAAAGATATACAATAAACTTGACTTGGATTTTAACGACAAAAAAAAACATATACAGGGACGCGGTTGGCAGTGGGACAAACTAGTGGGATCGGCCGTGGAGAGGGCTCAAGGCCAACAACTTGGGGCCCAGAAGGGCGGGTTCAATAGTGTAGGGAGGAACATTATGTAGTATACAAATTGCACATCACTCTGTATACTAAATGGATTTGAAATTTTTGAATCGAATTGGATTAATGATGAACATTGATACTTGAGATAAGTACTTTCATCCATTTGTTCTCCTTAATTACGCATTCGTAAACACTCGAAATGTGGGAAATATCTATTTATAACGTAATTATTATGCTGAGAAAAATAATGTCCAAACGAAACATTCTTAATTTGATCGTCCATGTTGATTATACGTACATTGAATACCGCTTTCGCCCTCAGTTTATATTGTATTCACTGTACCTAACTGCCATGAACAAATTTGTGCGCCTGTTCTTTAATTTAGTATTATACTACGAGTACATAGAGTCCAGAGATAACCTGATTTTCTCATTCATTGATTTCGACGCTTCTTCCTTCAGTTGTTACGCTGCAAATTATCTTGAAAAATGTTGGGGAAAAAAACTAATGTAGTGATATTCCGCTGTATTATGTTTAAACGCCTGGTGTAGTTGCATGAGTACTTTTTGTGCGACGTTGTGTCACTCTCAAGTACTTATAATGACTCAGTCTTGAAAATTTGATTGCAAAACCCAAATATCTTATTGTAAGAACATACTGAAACCTATTTATATTTTTAATGTAGAAAATATACCTTTGGGTGTATTTAATGATGGTGTGTGGAAGGAAAATAAATTTTTTTTAATTGAATTGCACGTGGAAATACGCGTTTGTCCCTGAAATATGCAATTTGTTCACTTCGTCGAAAACAGCTGAAATGGCGCAATAAAATACAATATTTTCGGAACTATAGATTTTATGGGAAATGAATTTGATTGAAAATCTTTACCTAAGAAGTGTGCAAGGAAAAAGTATGCATTTGTCTTAAAATACGAGTACTTGCTGTATTTTATTTTGTTATGTGACCGACAATGTTTGGACTTCTGTTAGAAGAAAAATGAATAAATAAATCTGAGACGTATAATACTCGAAATCAATTTACTTTATAATGAACTCAAGTAGATAATAGAATTTTTTTTTTTTTCTCGAAATTTACTCGATAGCTGTATTTTTTATTGAACTTCAGAAATACTGTAAACTTTTGCTCCCGTTTTTCAATTGACTCTTAATTTTTTTGAGTAGGTTGAATAACATGACGTGGAGAAATAATACGAGTGACTCGATCCATTGGTCCACTTATAGATTTGTTAATTTTGAATTAAAATTTGGGGAGGGAAAACCTCAACCATGACATTATATTTTTGGAAATGAATAATCGTATTGTGTGTAAATATGGTAGGTACAAAGGAAATTCTTTTCAAAGTGCAACGAATAAGATTCAAGTAAATCAAGTTGAAAAAATTTTATTTTCTCAAACTCTTTGTGAGGAGCACATTTTATCAGCCGGAGTTAAATTAAAATGTGCTTAATCCGTAGAAAATGGAAGTTCATCCACTTATTTACAATAGCTCTTCTTTTGCCGAAGTATGCAACGAATCACTGCTAGTTGTGCCTGCTTATTTCCATCCAGCTCTGCTTTCATTCAGTATATTATGTATGTGATGTCATTTGTTTGACTAATAGTCTTTTGTTAGTATCAAATGGAAGTTGCTTTCATCAGTTGTTGCCATTAATTTGTGGTTCTGTGTAGAAAAGATTTTACCCCTATTAAAATATATCTGATGGCCACGCTGATGAATTTGTTGATCTCAGCTGGCAACGTGCAACGAGACAAGTATGAATAAAGAAGTTCACTTAGCGCATTATGTCGCTGTCGTAGTAAGTTCATACTTCCCATTATCTGTCTCACATTTACTGAGTTCAAAAAAGCACTACATCCGTGGTTGATGATTTGTTGTCCAGTTTTACAGCCATGCCTGAATGCTGCCTTATAATAGAATACATATAATTGTTAGTGAAATTGTTGAAGAAAAAAGCCAGTTCGAACGAAGTTATTGAAAAAACTGAGCTTCCTCCAAGACCATGGGTCAAAAAAACTGATCAGTGTTGATATGACTATCATGGCCTTGGAAAAAACTGGCTTTGGTAAATTCCAATGAACAACTGTCTGGCAGTTTGGTGTATTATCAAAGACAATTTTGGTATTATCTTGTATAATTTTTCAAAAACATTCGTTGCATTTTGAAAAAAAATTTGGTTGCTTCCGTGGGCACTAGTGTGATGCCTATGTGAAAATATTATTTATTGTGCCTATTCGTAAGGGTTGAGCGGAGAAACTGTTGTCATTCGAAAAGAAATTGAAAAATACTTTTTCAGGAATACATTTGTATGAGTCTTACTTCAAATGATTTGAAGAAAAAAACAAAAAATTAAACATAAGTCAATTGATAATAAGTATCTATATTGCATGCAATACATCGGGTACACGACAATTTACCGTCAGAATATTCCCCTCCAACAATTTGACCGCAGACAGAATGACAATTGATCGCAACTACAAATTGGTCGCCGCGACAATTTCCCTTCAGATAATTGACCAAATGCTATTTTATCGATCAATCAGAATTTGAAAAACAAAAATTGAAAAGCATCTCATTACTGGGTTAAGAATTGGAAAAAATATGGATGAAATATTTTACTACTAAAGTTCAGGTTCAATAAAAACTGTCAATAATTAAGAGTAATTTTTGAAAACTTGCTATATGTCAACAAAAAGTGAAAAAGTTAGGTAAAAAATGGAAAAAAAATATTATTATGAGTATAAAAAAGTTGGGTAAAAAATTAATTAGTCTAAAAATCAGTAGGAAAATAATCCATTCTATCCATCTCAGAGTATCGGTTGACTAAATTTTTCAACCTTTCTTGGCAATCTCTATATTTCCGCCGCTTTACTGTCTGTTCGCCTGCAATTTTTTTTTCCCATTCAACTTCGGTTAGGGTTTGTTCCTTTTTCAGACAGTATATTAATTTGTAGAGGTTAACATGGCAGGCACCAACCAGAGCTTCGAATCCGCGGTGCCATCCTTCCACGGCATTGTTTGTCTTTGGCATATCTGTGAGCACACGGCTATGTTCTATTTGATATAGCCTTGTCTTTGAAAAAAAGATAGGGGCCATCAACTAATTTTGGGCACCCTTTTTCACTATTTACATACGTTAAACTCATTTTATCGATTCGAATTTGAAAACTAGTGATAACAACCGTGAATGAATATCCTATAAAATGTACTGATGCATGATTCAACTGGTCGATCGATGAAATATAATTCGGCGAATTATTGTGGTGGGCAATTATCGCTTTTAACCAATTTGTACTTGCGATCATTTGTCATTCAGTATATTGTCTGCGGTCAAATTGTTGGGGGGGAAAATTCTTGCGACTAATTGTCATGGAGCCAATACATCTCTACAATGACGTCATTATCATAGGTGTATATAGGCTTAACCTTGAGACGTCATCAGTCAGCCGATATATATCTCTACGATGACGTCATTATCTAGGTTGTGGATAGGATTGATGACATCGTCATACTGCTCCTTCTTGTGATCCTGCTCTTCATACTCCTCCTAATCCAGCCGTCATCAAGCTCAAGCTATCATATGCATACACCTCTGCGATGACATCATTATTTTGAGTATATATGGACTCATATCTCTTGAATGACGTCATTATCCTGGGTGTATATTGGTTTAGGCTTGATGACGTCGTCACACTGCTCTTTCTTCTGATCCTGCTCCTCATACTCTTCCCTATCCTGATGTCAACAAGCTTGAACTAACATATACACACTGCGATGACGTCATTATCTTGAGTATATAAATATTTAAACATTTAAACATATAGGCTCATACCTCCTTAATGACGCCATTATCCTGGGTGTATATTGGTTTAGGTTTGATGAAGTCAAACTGCTCTTTCTTCTGATCCTGTTACTCCTACTCTTTCCAATTTTGCTCCATGGTAACGTTCAGAGGGTTGACAAAACGTGACGGAAATTTCGTGACAAATTTTAGGGATGACCCTAGCGGTAACACATAATTATGCATATCAATAAAGAATGCTGGAAAAATACTATCCAATGGGAAATATTTTTGAATTTTCATTCTTGAATATTCAGTCAACTATACCTAGCTATTTGATTAAACGGCTCATCGAATTGAGTTCTTGACGATCTTATTTTGCCCGTATTATAGGATGAATGCATACTGTTTTCTTGTTGCGAAGGACAAAGTATTTCTGTGTTTCCTGATTTTTTCAATACCCTTCTGTATTGGAAAAAGCATTATTTCTCTCATTTAGGGGAGTGGAAAGGGAGTTGAAATTTGCAGGTTCTGACAGTAACCTCAGTTAATAATGGCACAAGATACTACATTTTACCGGAGCGTTCCAAAATATGCTCTTCTGATAATTGTACTTCATCTCTAAAATTCTAGAAAGGCACTTGAAATTGGTACTTCTTACACTCTTCTTCAGCATGTACCATTAGTAAAAGAAACATTTTTCGTTTAATGAGAAAATGATTGAATAATTTACTTATTTGAAATGTTATGCAAATAATTAATTTCAGGCAGTCATAATTAATTCGAGACAATTACAATCAATATCAATGTTTTAAGGCATATTATTCAGTTACTTTCATGCTTCGTTGTACAAAGAGTAATAAGCAAACATCGTTTACAATATACTTTCGATTTCTAAGGCTCTACTCAGAAGGAAGTTTATCATGTAATTTTCACAACTGCGATGAAAAAAGTTCCTATCTCTTCTATTTATACTTAATACTTTTAATTTTTCTCAGAGCAATGATTTACCTGTTGAACGATGTTCTTCCTTAGGAGGTACTGGAGGTTCTTCATCATTTTTGTACTGTATGGTGAGTGTTACAGAGGAAACATTTGGATAGACGATTTTTGCCCTTGTTTTAGAGGTACAGCCTACGATATTTTTCATTAAACAGAAGTAGCAGTCTGCTGGATGATTTTTTGGGAGTTACCAGATGATACATATCTTTCCGTTTTCCCAGTCGCCACTAGGACAAATTTACTCGTACATAGCATGTCAAACACACATTTGCTGGTACCCACAAAAGCTCTCGAAAACGGAAACAACACTGGACTAGCCTAACACTCACAAAAACTCGATAGGGAAAATTCTAGCCTATAGAAAATTTCAAGTGTCCGAATTCAAATGAGTCGTCACCCTCCTACAATTTCACCAACAATTTAACAAACTACTCTAATTACCTCACCTAATCAATAATTTCATATGACCATACACCATCAAAACCTACCTACAATGATTAAATTCACACCATCATGAATATCATAACTAATATTAAACTCATAATGAAAAGGAAAATGTTATACACGATAATTCAAATTTAATTAATTTTTCAATACACTTTAAAAACACGATAAATACAAAAATAATGAAAACACATTATTCAAAAAAATTTCTTACATTCACTTTGATACTCTCGATTAGATCCTATCATGTTCAGAATTTAATAAGATTAGTAAAGATCTTATTTCACAAGACAGAGTATCTATTTAACTAGACAA
The DNA here is from genome assembly GCA_038050395.1 of Parthenolecanium corni. NCBI lineage: Eukaryota > Metazoa > Arthropoda > Insecta > Hemiptera > Coccidae > Parthenolecanium > Parthenolecanium corni. The sequence goes on along the minus strand of JBBCAQ010000038.1, from coordinate 2,113,656 downwards.
CTAATCAGCGTTTTCTTACATCTACATACAGGAATTTTAAAATACGAGAAATACGCCGATTTGACCATGTCACTCATCGGTTTACGTTAAATACAAAAACTGTCAGGTTTCAACTTGTTTTGTTTGTGTTGAGTAGCGTTCTGTTATCAGAAAGATCGGAACGATGAAATATCAGTGACACCAGTTGAATAAATTTTGTCTCACAAAAGGGAAATTATTGAGGTTTGTACAGTTCTGTGTGGTGAGTAGTGTTATTATCTTATGCATAAACTACATGATATGCATTTGTAATATTATCCTTATAGTATCCTCAATTTTGTTTCAATTACTACTTTCATTTTAAACTGAGGTGTCCGAAGACACGACAAACAAAAATCTCCGATTATTTTCTCTAAGTTGGACAAAGCAAGACAGCAAGAGCTAGTTTAGAAACTCCTAAAAAAGATTCAATTCCAGAAATCCTAGCAAAGGAAAAACCTAAGCTAAATAAAAAAAAAGATTTGAAGGGAAAATAAAGAAAGAAGAGAAGAGAAGTTTACAACCTGTTTTACATGACAAGAGGGATTCGTAACGTTGACTGTGATACCACACCTAACCTACATCGTTATTCCCCATATTGGGGGGGTGAAACTAGAACCTCATACCTCCTACCTCACAATATAAGAATAAGAAATAGAAATAAAAGTACATACCAAACCAATATTTTAACACCGTTTATTGTCCGACAAAAATCCAATGGCACAACGAAAATAAAATTCTTCACGAGAAAGTAGCAATAAAAATGCAAAGTTCAAAAAAATAGATGTCACGATAATATTTCAAAAATAAACGAAAATACGAGAAGATTCTACTTCAATAAGACACACGAGAAAAGTAAAAGAGTTGTGAAAATAACGATTTCAACTTCAAAATAAAAATATTTCAACTTTAAAAAAAATAACAAGTTCAAAACGATTTCAAGACTGAGTCACAAAAAATGACAAAAATGACAGATTTCAAACCGGATTTCAATAAGACAACCTTTTCCTTCACTGAGGAAAAATCAAGTCAAGGAGTGAGGATCTCAACCGAAACAGGTTCAGGAGAAAACATTTCCCTCAACCGATTCTTAAAACGATATTGCACCCCACTCACATGCGCGCTCAGCTTGTCAGAGTGAGTAGACTTCCGAAAATAAAACTTACCAAAATAATTTCAAATTTCCCTAATTATAAACGTTTTGACAAGCTTCAAAAAAAAATGAAAATAAAATGAGCGTTTCTAAAATAATTTCGAAGTTGGCATGAAAATAATAAAAAAAATAAAAATAAATCGAATTTAGTAGAACCCCTCTCTTCGGTTCCCTCAAAACATTGAAGAATTAGTTCGGCAAAATGTCCATCTAATAATCTTTAAAAAAAATTTTTTAGTGTAGCTTCAATTTCATTGTTTGCATATTTCTTTGATAATTTTTCTACATCGATGAAGTCGGTGGCTTGGAGCATTCTGTATCTGTTACTCATGGAGACCAAATTGACTCACCTCATCCTTACTTTGAATTTAATCTGAAATCTGAAGCATTCTGTATAATGATGCCTTTGGTGGAATCTCGATGCCGGTCTGAGGTGCGAGCAAAATCTTGGTGAAATAAACGAGAAGGTAGATATACTCTGGTGAGGGGCGGGAAAGGAAGTTGGATGGGTTCGACGTGGGGTTAAATGCGGCGAATTTCGTTCGCTCCTTCTGCCAGTAACCGCAATCTTCTATGTTGACAGCCTTTCGCCGCTAACCTTTTGTCGATTAATTTTCTAATTGTTCGAGTGTAAAACGTACCCCATTGCTCTTAATCGGGCTAGCTGCGTTATTGCGTAGGCACTTAGTCTTGAAAAGATAAACACTTTGGGTGTTATCTTTTTGAGTGAGTTTTAGTATGGAGTAACGGATTTCGAAGGTGACTGAAGATGCTGAGCCTGTATACAGATAATCTATGCGCTGCAGAGAGTTTTCTCTCGCGTGTTGATTTTCATTCGGCTCCCGCAAGATCGAAAAAATTAATTACCCCCTCGTACTTGATAAGGAAAAATGAATGCAGGGGAATTTACGGATGGTGTGAAATTTCTAGGTTAGCTTGAGCAAAATACAGAAACGCTGACGACAATAAAAAAACATTGAATTTTTGACACAAATCTAACAGTTTCGACGCTTCCTCCAAATGGGTTGACCTACAAAACGTTATTATTTCAATTCATCCAGTCCTAACGGACTATCAAGAATTTTCCACAAAAGTATTATTATTATTATGCATGGATTACATGAAGAACACGGCAGCTCATTACTCAGCGTTTTTTGCTTGTAAAAGCATAAACTTCAGCATTCAACTCAACTGATGTTGAATCGTCGGTTGCAGACGAACTATCACTATCTGAGGAATGCGCCGATGATGTCGGTATATGGTAACGAATACTCATAATATAAACTCGGATCATCAAAATATAATACCTAATTTAATTGTGGTAAACATCGTATGTAAGCAAACTTTCAAAGATAAACTTAGCAGAGAAAAATGAGAAGAAAAAAGCGGAGATCATCTTTCAACCACAACTCTACCCCAGTATACGTTTGCATCACTTCTCTGTTTCTCTTGTTTCTTTCAAGCAAATAATCATTGGAAAATAATTCAACTTGAAAAATAAAACGATATACATTTGCTTCCAAATTATCCCTCGACTTTTTGTTTAGACATGCGAAGATTTACACAGCACTTGCAACGATGCGGGCAATACGTGTGCACAATTTCAGATGCAGAGGATTGAGGAATGACAACAAAATAATTAACTATCTACTAAACAAATTACAACTTGAAACAGTAAACCAAAACCAAATAAAATATTTGGTTGTTTATGCTTACAGATGAATATCTGCAGTCAAGTGGGGAGGAAAATATATATGTTTGAATCTATTTAATCTATTCCGAGGTAGGGTTGGGTTCAATTATGTAAAATTCAATTTTATCTCGTTGAGGTTTTTTATTTTTCACTATTTTATTATTTAATCTGATAAATTCGTTCCACGAATTGGCTCTCCAAAACACTATGCAAACGAGCTCATGAATGGCAGAAAATAAGTATGTTGCGAATAGAGTAAATCTATGTGGTCAACTTGAATTTTTTCTGACCTGAATATTCTCCGAGATTCACTCAAAATACGAGTACCTATGTTTACAATTTACATGACTACAAATATCACTTCCTCGCATTTGTTTTTTCCCACCATTATGGCGTACGACGTCCGAAGTATATTTTTTCGATACCGGTAGTAGATGGGGTGAGAGGTGGTGTTTGGTGGAATTTTCTCCGGACGCCATAATGATAGCGAAACAACTTCTCATTATGTAAGGGTATACTAATTTTAAAGAATTTCTCGAGGGGTAAAGGTGAAATTTTCGCTGACTTCATACGGCAGACCATTCGTATATCCGATGTTTTCAATTTATTTGCTTTCTCTCGTAAGTGTTGCAACTAACTGGACATCGCCAACATATCCAGCAAAAACCTACTGTTTTGTAATATTGTAAATAGTGGGTTAAACCGGCGTGCTTGAGCCCCTTAACGCCCCCACCAAGAATAACTTCAAATTAGACGGATTCCATATTACGAGTCGAGTAGATGGAAGTCATATTGATAATGATAGCCATGTTTATAAAGTTTGTCTTCCCATAATATTGGTCTACCAAACGCCCAGCATAGAAATGTTCTTCATTTTGTACAGCATGTATTACCAGTCTATCTACTCGTACCTTCAGAATAAAATTCGTTATCTTATGTGTCGGGGTTTAATTATTTTCTAACCCCGAAGTAACTAGTTACGTACCCACATTCATTCAGTATAACTAACCCTTGAAGCTCTTCACGGTTTACGCACTTCTCTTTCAGAAGTCTGCGGGAAGACTGAAAGTGAAAGAGGATGTATGTGTACTAAAGCATAGACAATACAGACAATCAGCAGGAGGATCGATTTAGTTTACTCGTCGATTTCTCCTTCTTGTTTTGAAGTATAGCTGATGAATAACATGAGAAAGGGGTGTGTGTGCCACAGAAGTGATGAAATTTTCGTATTTTCCAAGAAAATGTGTTAACTTCGCCCACCTCAGACATCCGTTCATCACAACTAGGTAAAGGGTATACTTTTTTATAGAAATAGAATTCAAGTCTGAAAAGAAAACATGTTTCGTTTCGAGAGACGATTGCTCTCTAGCTAAAAATCGACGTTAACGAGAGGATAATAGATATATTTTCGTTTCTTTGTCGTCCATTTTCGACCGACGCTGCAATAATTACGGTAGTGCGGTACGTGTCCCAACAAAATAATATAAACTTGAAGGCTAGGATTGCTGAGAGAGAGGAGAAAAAAGTGAACGAAAAGAAAAAAGGTAGCTCGGTAGGTACTCAAAAGAAATATGTACTTGGCATAACTCATTTCGTAATCAAATCGAGTGAAGTTTTACGATGTCTGTATGAGAAAGGCATCTCACTACATCGACAGGTTACAAATTTAAAACGTGTTTTTCTTTTCACATCGCATTGGTTATTCTAGTTTGGAACAATATCCACAAATGCCCAACAAAAAGCCATGCTTCCCAAAATGAACGACTAATAGGAGACAGACGATACAAAATTGAGTACTCGACTAACAAGCTCAATTTTAATTTCTCAAGTCATTATTTTGTAAAATGAATTCCCACACTACAGCTAAACATGAGAACCAGACGGAGCCATGTGCAAATTAAATTTTGACAATTTTCAGTGTAGTTCACCATAATCGCACTTTCATCCTATGATCGTGCAGTGTTGCAAAATAAACACTCAATGTCCATGAAATGAAAACTAGACCCAATATACGGGAAATTAATATAATTATTTATATTTTTTCGGAAGCTTCAGCGGTAATTATCCTCATAACTAAAAATCCGAGCTAGGGTATCATCTGGTCAACTCAATTTCAGATATAATCAGTTGTGAATTGCGATTCCAGTAAAAATGAGTCCCGAATTCTCACGAACTTATTTCAATTCAAGAGTTAATCTAATCAAAATTTAAATATTGAAAGATTGAGTAAAATAAAAATAATATACTTACTGTTGATTGTCAAGCTGAAGCATGTAACTATTTATTTTTTAAAAGTAAATATGAGATAGTCACACAAAGGAAAATACGTACCTATGAAATGATTGACTGTCAAATTGGGAACAGATAATGGCGGCGAGTTAATTAGGGGAGCGTTAGATGGATCCAACATTTTTAGGGATTCATCTTGATTTTACTTCTGGATCGTATTTTTGAGTCAAAAGCAAGTTGAAGTTTTCAAATTTTGTAAAATACTGGAAGAGAAAAACTAAGAAAGAAGAAAAAGGAATTTTAGGTAGGAGTGGTGAAAACGATATTTGATAAGGTGAAGTTGAAAAATGTCCCTAATAACAACTTTCAAGGCTCTAGTGGTGTTGAGGATGCTGAAGGTGAAAGGCTCGTAGGACTAAGTACCTAGTTATTTTACATCGTTTATAAATGCTTGGCGTGATCTGTATTCGTCTGGAATGATCTTATTTGGTTGCCTAAAAGTTATAAATAATTCGGCTTAAATTCAAGTAAAACTTATCGTTATCTTTTCTGCGCAATTCTGTTTTCGGAAGGTTGACTGCTATTATCACATTATGTGTACTGGCATGTCTTTGAGTTGTATGGAAAATAAGACTGATGTTGGTGTTAATCTTTTTTCAATACAGTCAGAAGAAGGAGTATTCTTGAATATCGAAAAATTAGGCTTTATTTTCGTATTATTTTATATGGGGAAGTGTGTGGGGGGGGGTGTTTTATGCACCACGAAAACGAGTGCACCTTGCGCAACATGAGTTTGCTTCAGATTTATCACTTTTAAATCTGATTGAAAATTTGTTTCTCCATTTGACTGGCTGATGAGAATTGGCAAAACTCGAGTTTATATTCGCAGTTGTCAATTCATACTTTGGTTTTCCTGTCGCTGCAGCATCAAATGGAAATAATCGTACTCGTATCCTTTATGTTTTCAATATTAAAATGAATTTATTTTATTCGTTCGTAAAAATTCTTATCGGTATTTTTTCCCCTCTACATTGCGTCGCATTGTCGGGAAATCATTAAACTTAGTTTATCTGACATTGCTAATGTCAACGTGATTTTTCATACTTTCAAGGTCAAAAGCTAAAAGCCAAAAGCTAGAGCCATATCTTACGGCTTCCGAACTCTGAAAGAGTGACGGTAGTGAATCAGTGAAAGAAATGAGAGAAAAGAACGATGGGAACGAAAATTAAATTTATGAATTGCCTTCTGTAATACCTTCCCTTACAATCTAAACTGGATGAGTCCGACGGGTTGGGAGACGGTTTCATTTTTATCGAAAGGTAAAATATTGGCAAATTATTAGTTTCTTCCAACATATTGGAGCGAGGTATTCTGAGTACAATAATATATATAAATATTTCTCGGGCGATGTAGAAGACTCAGAACCATAAACGGAAGACGCATACGATGTTGGTCTGTAAAATTCAAAAATGATTAATAAAGAACAGCTCAATGCATAAATTTCATTTTACAATTGTCCACTTGGTAGGAAAATCAATTTCAAAGGTCCAAATTATTGGATGGGATTGTAATTTGGAAAAATTTCTACTCTTACCAAATTTGTTAGAGAAAATCAAAGCAGTTATCAATTCAAGTTTCTAACTAAACTAAACACAAAATACAGCAGCTAGAGTAGGTATTACTGGAACCTAAAGTAGATAGAGCTGAAAACACTGCAGGATCTAATATAAATTCAAAAAGTATAGGGACAAGTGGACAACATTTGACTTGACTACAAGAAGTAAATTTAAGTCACAGGTACAGGATTCGAAAAATGAAAATCGAAACAACTAACAAGCCAACAACTAATAAAAATAGTTTGTTGAAAGAAAAAGCAACGACATTGCAACTTGCTTTACCTACGAGCTACGACTTCAACGAAAAGTAGCGTGCCATAATGATTATTTTGTTTTGAATTCACAGCTGGGAGCTTGCACCTGGCAGAAAAGAAAGGTGGGTCTGTTCGTCGAGTGCAGGGTGAGGAGGCCGCTGACAATCAGTTGCCTCCTCAAATTTTCGAATTTTTCACTTTCCCAGAAGATTATATTGATAGTAACCACATGATAGCCGCATGTTTAGTCTGTATAATATTATGCCATTATCGATCGGGCCCTCACTGAGAAAAATTAGTAGTAATTCTCACTGTTTAATACGGGAAAATAAGGCACAATATTGTATTCTCAAAACTTATAATATCTCCTTTTTTCTACCTTGTTTAGTACTAATATTTCACTATTGTAGTAACTTTTACTACAAATCTTTGATTTTCTTAATTTTATTTTCCTAAATACTGAAAATTATCACCAAGATTTTTTCAGTGCTGTAAGCTATATCATATGAGTATTATTCAATCACTGAAATGAAATTTTTCTATATTGACAATATTTTTAAAATTTGAAGTCTTAACTTCATCACTTCATTAATAGGCTCCCCTATTACTTTGTTATTCATTTATTTCTTCTAAACCAACTTTCACCACACTTTTCAGATACATTGCGTTCGTTTGTAAAATTAGTAAGACTGATGACAGAAAAGGAATAATGTAATCCCATATGTCGTTATTCGGTGACATTATATTAGGGTCCGCTTTTGGCTTTGAACTTTGTCTGCGTGAATTGTCGTTGTCACAGAAAGGGGTGAGAATAGTAAAACGAAGCTCGAAGTTTGGCGACAACTCCCAAAAAAATTGGTTTATCCTATTTCAAAGAATACCACCCTAACGAAATTTCTCGTCTTTGTAAATATTGATGATTGTGTTCGTAATAAGTGGTTTGGAATTTCTAGTATCATGTGGAGTGCCGCGGAATATCTCAAAAGATACCTGAATCGCATGCCAGTGAATTGTTTGACTTCTGTTTGTAGGTATCTTTTTGCGTTGAATTTAGGAGACACTTTTTGAAAGAGGGTAGGCGGTGCTGGTGGAAAGGAATTTTATTTGAAAAGGCACGACTTGGTGGTATAGAAAGAAGTAATAATATACATTTGCGTGAAGATTTGTTCATTAAAAACTGGCTTTGGATGTGGATGTATATTGATCTTGAGGCGACAAAATGTGATCAGCACTAAAATTCTGCTCGACTGCTTGACTTTTCATTATTTCATTATCGTATTATTCTGGTTTGAAAATGAGTTTCGACTTTTTTTAGTGTCTTGAAGTCGTATTTAAGTTAACTTCTTTTAAACTTAATGTCCTACCAATATTTTTCTATCTGCTTCACTGTTGTGCCATATACGCCACCCTATTTGCTTCATTGCCCTGCTATATATTCTCCCACCGCTTATCCAGATATTCACACCTTCATAATATATTGTACTCATTTATGATGAATCGTATGGACTTGAATTAGTCATTTTTGCTCCATTTTAGTATTAGTAGACCAAATGGGAAGAACAAACATTGAGAGAAGAGTAAATTTTCAATTATTATTTTGATTTTAAGCTCTTCGAGTCTACAGCTGATTTACCTGCCATTGCATGACTCTAATCATCAGTTCGTGCAGACCATATGTGCATAATAAGTGATAATTTTGATACGGTTGAGGTGCGACAAGAGACAGAGTGTGGGTCGATGCACTGGTGCAGTATGTCACAAAAGGCAACGTAAAACATGCAAATAGTATTTTACATAATTTGACATTTGCATATTCCCTCGTTAATTGAATATGAATCCGATGAATTCGTGTTAACCGTGTAGTACGTAGATACTGCGGGTAAATTTTTTTGAAAACGTGAAAGCGCAGTGGCTGCTCATAATTTTTTTGTTGTAGCTCAACTCTCTGAAATTGATATTGTTTTATTTATTTAAATGTTATGGAGCATGGTTTTGTTGCTTTGAAAAACACTTACCTTCTTTATTAACAAAAAAACATCTTCTTAGGTTTTCCTGTTATCTATTCAAGATCGACGACGTATTTGCGAATTATGCGAGTACACCTGAATTTTTACAAGTACAAACATACTCGTACGTTGACGAAGTTACGAACCAATTGAGTATAATGTTCCGAAGTAATTCGTTTTGAGTTCCTTTTGTTACATAATCAAGCTTCTAAAATGAAAATACTTCTAAAACTAAAAGATCTTCTAAGGTTTCTTGTTTCCTTATGACTGACTGGTGGCAATCAAAATTTATTTTTTCTCCTTATCAAGTGGTGTTAATTCTTTTCAATTGCCTTGGCCCATTCACCTTAACGAATAGAATGCTGTTTGAAAAATGAGTTTAAAATGAGTTTATTTGAAAAATAATTAATTTACAAGGTTATTATCCCCCTTATGCCCATGCAGGGGCGAGTGAGGAATTCTTTGCAAATTCAATACTCGTCAATGTAATTTAAACGTACACTGATAAGAAATTCGACCTTCACGCGACGTTATCACGGGACGTATTTTACAGACTTCTGTGTGGAATCCGTTTGTGTCCAGATTTGTATGGAGCATTTAACTGAATGTACTGATTTCCGAACGGAATCCAAATTTTGTAAAGTATTTGGATTCCGTTTGGAAATCCAAAATCCAAACATTTAGTCCTGATCCGTTTTGCACTCCAGCATCGGACTCCGATTTTATTGTGTTTACGGAAATCCGTGGATAACACGGATTGTGGAGTTGATGTGCGAAGTGTAATTTGACTGATATGTACGGAAAACAGAGTATGAAAATGGATATGGAGGGGAGAAACGGATTCTTGTAACGGATAATGGATAACATGATGGACTGAACATCCATATGAATCAGTAAACGGACTTGAGACGGACTAAAAACGGAGTCCGTTTGTAATTTATTTTGCCCATATGGATGAATGCATTATGTTGATGTAAGGTAAATGACTAACACCGATATTTTGAATGTAGTCAAGAAGACAAAACGAAAGCTAGTACCACATTGAAAAATGAAAATGTTGAAGAATAGGGGGAAAAAGAGCAATAAGCATGAAAACGAAAAATTGAACAAGTATTGTGTTAGATTCTGGTTGCAGAGGGATGAAACAACTATACTTGGATGACTGAGGTTTTCCGAGGGAGTAAGGTACACTGTCATTTGAAGGTTTAAATGACGCTGCTGAATTATTATTTTGCTGTAGGTATTTATAATAGATTGGAAAACGATTATGTCAAATCGTAAGAGAAAACAGAAACCAGAGCAGAGGATGAAACGGGGTTCCGGAATAAAATTGAGAATTGGAAAGAAAACGAGGGAGACGGAACGAGGAAAAGAAGTAAAGCTGCCAATAGTGGCTTTTAAATGCTTTTTTCCTCCCTCATTTTTCGTCTTTCGCAATATTTCTATGTTGGTTTCTAAATAAATTCCTTTTGTATTGCGGTTTATGTTTAAAATAATTTTTCTTTGCCGCAACTTGGGGTCTGTATCGTTTTTTTTTTTTTTTACAGTACCATCGATTGATTTTTGTATACATATTTCTTTAGTGGGAACGTTTTTTAACCCTTTTTTCTATGTTTTCATGAATACGATTTTAAGGAGTACTTACCTTATTATGTTGGACTAGCATTTTCCCTGCGAATATTGAGGGAGAAGATGAAGCCGAAATAGGAGGGGTCCCTTGGGGACACATATGGGACAGCAGCTGCGGTGCAGGTGCAATGCGAGAGGAGTGAGAAAGAAGGGGCACTGCCAGAAAGGGGTTGACGAATTTTTTCTGACCTATAATTTTAACGGTCATTTTTGGAGCTTCAAATTTCAAGTTTTTTTTGGCTGTCTTATAATTTTTTGATTTGTGAATACTTGGTGATTGTGCAATACTGTAGAGGACGTACATTGATTGAACCAAGTTGGGGACAATCCGTGGAAGGGGCGGGGTGGGCACTAATAGTGTTGTATGATCCAATTGAGTTGAAACTCGGTATATAGTTGTCATTTGGTATAAAAAAGTGTAATATGAAGTTTCATGAAGATTGGTGGAGGTCGAGTCACAGCGGGGGAAAAAACCCCTCAAAATAGGCTTGTAAGCACTGTAGAGGGAGCAATTCTCAATCAATAGTGATGAAATTCAGTAGGTAGGTAGAATAGCATGAAATGAAGGTTTGGTACAAATTAGGAGCAAATGGGATGCGACAGGGATTTCTTTCTTGCTCAAAGTGAGAATTTTCAAATATGCTACAAAATTCCATACACCAATACTAAACCCACAGAGGAAACTGAAATCATATGTAGAAATCAGTGAAAACTTCAGTTTCCTTGTCTGGACTAAAAATGGCCAGACACGGTTCGCTGCATAAACAGTTTTTTATAAAATCAAAACTTTTTTGACATCTATCATCCCATTTAAAATTTACATTCTTTTGTAGCAATTTGTGCAAAAGGGCCAGAATTTTTGCTGAATTTGGAATATAGGAATGATAGAAATTTACTTTTTCTAAAAATTGTCTTTCATTTTTTTGTGTCTTAGGGACAGGAAACTCGCAAACTGGAAATACATTATCATAAATTAGACGCGTTGAATTATTTTCAATTTCATGACCTAGATACTTTACTTTATTCTTTGCAAAATTGCACTTGGATAAGCTTAAACAAAAAGCTTCCTTAAAAATTGGTCTAAACTTTTCTCCAAATCATATGTAGAGTTCAGAATTTTTAAGAATTTAGCAAGCATTCTCATTGATTCTTTCATCTTGAGTATCTTTCATCTTCAATGATAATGAGTGAAATGTGAAACTAAAAATTCATTTTTTCTAACTCTCCTTTAACCTATTTCTCTTTGGAAATGAATTATTTTATTTTCAGAATGAAAATTTGAGTTATTAAAAATCTATGGTAATTTTTTTAATAATTACCTACTTACATAATAGTAGTGAAAATGAGCTTTTTTTTTAAATTTATACAGTCCAAATTGCCATTCTTGAAATTACGCATCAATGAATCTATAATTTTTTTTTTTTTCTTAGCATAAATGCTTTGGAATTTATAAGAACTGAGGTAGATATTTGTTGTTCTTTCACAGCTTGCACAAAAGTAGAGATGTGTGGATGTTTTGAATAAAATTTTTTGGAAAATGCCGAATGAAAAGATTCGCAAGCATTTGTCGTTCTTTGTGAATCAATAGTGTGAGAGGCCCATAGGGGTGGAGGAAATATGCTTGAGTCATAGATGTAATTTTTTAACAAGTATTCTACAAACTGGCACAACCAGATTTATTAAGCGCGCTATCGATGTATCACACAGAAAGGCACATGCATGAACCAGCGCGCTATCGATAACAGGGGGTAAAAGACATTGGCGCGCTATCGATGTTAAGTTGGCGCGCAATCAGTGACCTGCTTATCTGCCTGAATATTCTTTCGCGCTCAGCCGATAAACTCCCATTGTAGACAAGATCCTGAAATTATGCATGACAGAATGTCCCTGTGGGATATGAGCACGGTATTAATTTACCATGCCCATAAACGACTGGACATCCTTTGTTTTGAGAGGCCGGGGAAAATCGTTGATAATTTTTGCTTTTTCGGGGTTTGGTTTTATACCCTCGCTGTTCATCATAAAACCTAGAAATTTAGCTTCTGTCTGGTAAAATCTGCACTTTTTTAATTTTAGTGTTATATTTGCCTCTTGAATTTTTTGAAAGACAATCCTAAGATGCTCTTTATGCTCTTCCTCGTTTTTCGAGTCGGCCAAAATGTCATCAACGTACTTGTATGCAGCTACAAAATCGTCCGTTTCAGCCAAAGCCCGGCGGGCAGCTGCAAGAAATCCTTGCATGGAGTAGCCTGAATTGATCACAAAAAAACACTGCTCTGATTTTATGGTATAGATACTTGCACTGTCTTATCTTACTGATATTAATTTTTTAATAATATTATATATTTGCATACCTCGAACTGCGCAGTTCCATGCACCGCTTGGTGCTGCGCGTGTTTGCTCCGGCACGCGAAACTGCGGTCGCATTGATCGCATTGATGTCTAGAAGTAATAAAAGTGTTGAAAAATTAATTATAGATGAATGCTTTCTCTGAATATTCGAGTAGTATTCATTGTATCCTCAAGAGGCTTTGATGAATTCGCTTCGAAATGCTATCGGTCCATTATTCTGGACGGAGCAAATTTTGTATTCACTGTTGACTCATCTCTCGAATGTCAATTTCTTGTGAAATTTTCACGCTTGATAATCAACATTTTTTATTTTCACGCCATGCGCCACCTCTTCATATGCTTATAGCAACCCGACCACAACCATTTTACCCTCCACACTCGCACGGCATTCGCGATTGATGTGTTTTTCATTCGACGTTTGATTGATTGATGCATTCAGCGCCGATTTTGAAATTTATTTCGATGCGAAAATCTTCTATTTTCCGTTTGAAGTAATTTTCTCTGTATAAAGAAGAATAAACAGGAAGGACTGTTGAGAGAATATTTGAAAAAGAGAACAGCTAAAAAAAGTTATGGCGGCAAAATACCATGGTGTACTTTTCCTCGATATGTTGTTCTAATTAATCCTCGAAAAAGCTCTTGTAATTAATTTGATTGAACATCAAAAAGTGCAGGCGCTATTTTAACGCCTGAAGAATTCGGGCATTCAGTTGAATCTTATTGAAATGATATGAGGTTTTTTATGATTTACAGTGGCAACGCTGTCTTGAGAATTATGTTCCTTGTTGCACTTGAAGTTATTTTATTTGGTTTGAAAAAGTTAGTCTTTATGTCATGAGTGAATTGTGATTGTATTATAAAGTTATTGTTGAGAATGAAGAGTTTCTTTCCTGGGGAGGATTTTATCTTGCTCCCTCTGAAGAAAAAGGTTTCCTCCACGTTGAAAACAGTGTTTTTATTTCCTATCTAAGTGAAGTGCTCGGGTGAACAAGTGTAATAATACAACAAATCTCCAGGTACGAGTATTTTATAGAATACTGATACAGCTCAGGAAATTGGTACCAAGTTTTGAACTAAAAGGTCATCAAACAAAAGACAGTGAAGCAATTCACGGGTCGTGTAATTAGCATAAGCAATAACAAAAATTACACTTGACGCTCGATGTTTAAGAGAATTGTGCATTTTTAATGACTCGAAGTCATGAGTGAATAGCTTGTGAACATATTCAATTCGTCATTAAAAGTTGGAAATCGATATCACTTGTATCTACCTACAAACGATTGTTTTATTCTGTAAATAGTTTCAAGAGAGTTCTGAAAGTTGAAAGCATTATTCCCGCCGTGTCCTACCGAGAAAGTGTTATTTGATATTTGTCATTTCATTTCATTACATTCTTACATCATTTAGGTTCCATTTATTGGGGGGGGGGGTGGAAAAAAAAGCATCCAAATAACATAACAAAATTTTTATGATAATTAGGACGCGCTGATGTAGTGGTGGTGGTCATCTGGTGGATTTTCGAATAATGAAGCTAACGATGTCCTGTGGAACTCTTACCATGCATTTTATGAATCGGCTGATTTTAATGTCCTAACCAAAGTCCCTAGGAAAATTTCAAAATCATTTGATAGCCAGCAAGTGATACAGTTCTGATAACATGAATCATAAGCAACACACTTGCGCGCCACTGCCATGGAGCGTTCCAATAATAAAACAGGGAGTAAAATGAAAATCTGTTAGGCCCTACTTGCCCAACATAGTCGATTTTTTCAATTCTTGATTCCAACTTCGTATTATGCTGCGTGGATCTCGTCAAATGTATCGATACTTGATTTTTTTGCCAAACAAGAATTTTTGTGGCAAGAAAATCAATAACTTACCTATTATTTTTGGCACTCTCCGAATGTTTTTGTGCACTTGTGTTTTGTTTTGCAAATTATATTCGGGCGGTATATTTTTCACATTGAGCGTGCTTGAAAATTTTGGAAACTTCCTCTATTTGTGAAATACGACATTACTTTTCTCCATCTCTAGTTTTTCCTCCGATTTTTTCTGTATTCTCGGTGCGATTTTCCTGTATTTTCCTCATGAAGATATATTTAAAATTTATCTCTTTTTTTCGCCTTGTTTTCGTTAAGTTGTAGA
The DNA here is from genome assembly GCA_038050395.1 of Parthenolecanium corni. NCBI lineage: Eukaryota > Metazoa > Arthropoda > Insecta > Hemiptera > Coccidae > Parthenolecanium > Parthenolecanium corni. The sequence goes on along the minus strand of JBBCAQ010000038.1, from coordinate 2,098,561 downwards.
TTTTTCACCAAATTTTCTTCTTTTTCCCCTTCATATCCGTTTCTGTTTTAGTGGAGTTCCACGATGAAAGATTCAGTTCACTGCGTCGGCAATCGACAATTTTTTAAAATTATAACTTACTGGCTGTAATTCTGAATTTCTGAACAAAATTTACAGCTTGTCGAGGAAATACTAAACAATTTCACGTTGTTGTTAATGCGTTCAGTATTTGAAATTTGGAAGGAGAATGGACATGGTTTCTATTTTTAAAACTTTTTTCCTCAGAACATAATTTTAAAACACTTTTCTCCTTATTTTTTATATTTATCAACCTTTTTTTTTCTTTTTCAATCATTTTCTACTTTTTTTAAATAAATGGCTCAGCCAAAATGATAAAATGTTGGCCCTTCCCCTCTTTATTTGCATAAAAATCAACCCTTTTTTTTCTTTTTCTACTACTTTCTTTTTCTACTACTTTCTTTTTCTCACGGCGGAAAAAAATAAGAACAGTCAGATAAAGGGATTCATTGGAGCGGAAGTGAAAATTTTAATTTGCTTCTTATTGAAGAAAAAAGTTTGTCAAAAAGAACAACAGAAAAAGAAAATTAATTTATATTTTATTGGCGTTTTCTTTCACCCTTTTTTTGTGATGTGGCTGGTATTTGACATCTTGAGGTATTCTTGTTTTTTTTTTATGACAAACCAAAGTACTATCAAAGGAGGCTAGTTTTGCAGGATTGAGTTGTAAAATGGAAGAAAGTTCTCGATTTTCATATAAAGTGTGTTGAAAGGAATTGAATCAATACTTAAATTTTCTAAGATCACCGTTTCATCAAATATTCTGGTATCGTGCGCTTCAGCCACTCCGCCGCTAGATGGCCAATAATTCTGAAGTCTGGCGAAAGGTAACATTTACTGGTCATGGTACTCCTGGCGTCCAGCTGTAACCAGGTGACCAACTTCTTTTGCACCTCTCTTATTTATGAGTATTGGTCTCACAAAGTTGAATATGAATAAATTTTTAACAAGATGATGATAATAATGTTAATTATAATACTAGAATAAATATAATCACGGACATTGAAACTCTAGAACGAGTCTGCTCTACTTTGTCTGCAGCTTTTGTTTGGACGACTGCTTTGAAAGACGAACAGGACACAGATATAATAAAACTAGTTCTATTTTATTATTTTTCAAGTAATTTACTTAGAAAGGCTGAGCTGGCTAGAAAATCAGCTATAATTATTTTCATAAATCATTCTGGAAGTACATACTTGGTAATGATTGAAATAATGATATCTTCCAACCGAGGATTTAATTACCATATCTTTTCCTCGAAACTTGAAAAAACTTTTAAAAGTTGAAAATAATTAAATTATTTCGTCAGATAGTGAAAACGTCACTTCTAAAGCTTTGCACTTCTCAGTGCGGCGGCGGTGGTACGTAAAACATTTTAATGGCGTTTGGGGAAGTTACAGTTTGCTAGACAATGGATAACTTCCCACAGTGATTAAAAAAAATTTTAGCGTATCAACCTCCACTTGAAAAGTAAGGCTATGCTCGGTTTATTTCATCGCAACTTTTAATTTTTGTTCTGATACTCCATCAGTTGTATAAAATATTCCATCGCAGTTCTGGGAAGAAAATGGAATATGAAAAGCTGAACGCAAGAATATCAGTCAGTGGAATGCAATTTGGGCTCTGACACCTGACTAACGGTCCAAACTCTTTGTCCAAACTCAAGCCGACCGATAACAAGGTGTTTTCTAAAGCAGTGATAGGCATTGTGGTATTTGAAGTTGCGGAAATGTTAAAACCGGATGAATCATAAACTGAATAAAATGAACTAGGGATCTCTCTTACGGACTTGTAAAAATAAATTACTCTGAGCACACCGTGTTGACAAAACTTGTTCTCCCTTCACCCCTTTCCTTTTACTAATATTCAAAATGGTTGGAGCTCCTCTGACCCCTGGTCACCCTCGGTGGTCAAAGAAATTAATTTTCCTGATTATTATTTTCTTCAACTTCCTGAATATTCTCGAGCGAATTTAGCCCGGGAGGCACTCATTCCGGTATTGAGGTCGACTCTTACCAAATTTGAAACCGGGCCCAATCATTTATTGTCCCATAAATCGCTCGTATGCGTTGCGATATTTGTACCAATTATACTTGTAAGTGCAGACTAAATTTTGAACTCCAATTTGCACCAAATGAGTAACACTAATTCAGCAAACTAAATTGTATTGCAAAAATTACAAAAATAATGAGTCACAAATGAAATTGGAAATTTCCAGTAAAAATCTTGAAGTCCAACACAAAAATCTATCTATCTATTTCGACGAATAAATCAGACTGAATACAGCCGAGAGAGTGAAAATGAATGACGACGAACGAACTTGAATACAACAATAACTAGGTACATCTAAAATGACGTGAGAAGATGGATAAGGTAAATAGCTAAGAAACAAATGCAATAGGTTCAATACGAGAAGCAGAAATTTGCATGATGAAACAAACATCGAGCAGCTATTGGAAAATAATGTGAGCATTATTTTACATACGCTTCCAGAATTTGCAAATTCTCTGGTGCGACACATTCTTTGTACAATATCTGTTTGAGTAGCCATTTCTGCTGTTTCATTTTCTGTTTGAGTTTCGATGTCTCTATATGTGCGTACCATATTTAACACTGGACCATCCTGCTGAGATGGCATTGTAAAACCTAAACGTTTCTGCAGAACTACTTTGAATGTTTCCAAGCGGTTCCGATATCGCAGTAATTTAATTTCCATTTGTGATAGTCCTGTCACGGTCGCCAAAAACTCGATGGATCTGCACTGGACTGTCCTAACTGAATAAATTAATATTTTTTGACCGCTCTAAAAAATCTTCAAACTCCGCGGCAAAGTGATGCGTTTCTGCCAACATCCAGGGTTGCTTGACCGCGGCTATGGTAGGGATACTAGTGGTGACGATACTATCAAATGATAGTATGGTCAACAGCGTCGGCTTCGCTGTGCTGTGACGAAGACGATAATCAGAGCTGGAAAATTGTTCTTAAGCCGAGAAAAATCCGCTTTGTAGCGCATACTATCCAGCTGTGAAAAATCAGATACTCATAAATTACGTTGATAATTTAGATATTCTGCCGAACTCAAGTTTTCTCACTTGAGTAGCATTCTAAAAGACTGCTGTATGGTATCATTAACATTGTAGGATAACTCTTGAATATTATTTATCACTCAGGGTATGTAACATGATCACTAAATGCAATATTATTATTTTATAGCAGTCGAACAAGCGAATTATTTAAAAAAATTTCAAGACACACTTGAAGCCATTCTGGAGAACATGAAAAGACAGATCATAATCCTTAAAAGTTTGGAAATGAACACCAACAATGGTGAATACAGACCAAATAGATAAGATTGAGCGTACGTAAATTGCTGCTTCTGCGGACCTTTTATCTACCTTTTTTTTTTCCGGCTGTCTTTTTTCCCCTTTTAAGGTGAGCAAATCTGTCAGAAAAAAAAGTTTGTTTAGCCGACTGCGAAAGTTGTCTTGTTAACTTGACAAAGAGTTTCTCTCTTTTCTCGGATTCTCTTATTTTTTCGCCTTTTCTTTTTTTTCTTTTGTGGCAATCATTATTTTTTTCTTTTGCGTCAACAATTAGGCTCATTAGGAAAACACGCTCCTCCCTCTCTTCATCGTCATCACAGAACAAAAAAAATTAAGATCTTCTCAGCAAGTTGCACTATACGTTTTAGTTTTTCTCTTTATACCTATCTTATGACTTCCACCTCACCCCCCGCCCACTTAGAACTTTATTTCATTTTGTTTGAACGTGCGTGTTCATCCCCTGCAGCTCTGAATTTCACCTACCGTACACCAAAACGTCTACAGCGAGAGGTAGTCTCATTGTCATCATCATCTAATCTATGCACGTCCACAAACGAAGGCCAATTTGTCTTTTCTATTGTCGAGTGTCTGGACTGTGCTAGCGTATACCAAAGCCCCTCGTATTTGCTTTTGTTTATCTTTCCTCTTAGTCGTTGACGTTGCTGCTGTGTTATAGCTTCTAAGCTTTTTCAGTTTCATTTCCACAATCTGAACCACAGCAATACGACCTATCTACATGACTAGAATACAGTTCAAAGTTTGATTGTACACTCTTCCCCTTTTAGAATTTTGTGGTGATATACATCAAGATTATGAACTGAACATTGAAAACTTCAATACTTATATTGGGTTCGAGTTTTCAGATTATTAACGTACTCTTGCTTTCAGACTTGTATGTCCAAGTTGATTTTTGTGTACTGCGGTTTTAGGAAATGGTTATGAGTGAGGACAACATTTTACGCTACAAATCCGATTATACTTTCACAAATATCTACTAAAACCAGGCATGCTTTCGACTACTAGCATCATACTAAATCTTGAAATCTTCATCTTTTCATCTAAACAGTTCCATCTGAAGGTGAAAATGCCTACTGATCGTGTGATGTTTGGAGAGGAGGGCCACCACCTTCTGGTCCATTTTTCCCCCCTCAGCCTAGCTCTTATTTTCACTTTCAACTAGGGATTCATCTTCATTTTTCTTTCAAGAATCGCTACTAGAATTAGAGGCTATCATTTTGTTCTTCGAACTCCTTATTCTGTTCATTCTCTGAGTTGTCCACAAGCTTAGTTTCTCAACGAATCATGTTTAGGGCTCTGAGTCAGAATTCATGTTTTTCTATAGTTTAAAGAGTTAGTCGGTAGGACTTTTGCCAATTTATTTGTTGATGCTTGTCGTCGAAAGGTAGCATGAAAGAGTTGTAAAGAAAATAAGTGAAAAGAAAAGTTTGGGAAATTTGCCATATGAAGTTGGTCGCGTGGAAATTAAGTGATTATTAGCGACTCGACTGGAGACATTTGAAGATGACTGCTGCACGGTTGACCGATGCGGGTCATTTTGATTGAAGGACCTGCGGGGGTAGGGAGGCATTTTAACATTGTTTCGTATTTGTGCTCCGTCTTTTCCCTTTCAACCCTGAAAAACGAGTTACAAAATCTTTCTTCTCGTCGTTCGCTAACACTGTTTTTCAATTGAGTATTTTGTCGCAAATTGCTATTCGAGCGGTGTTTTATGCGTTCTAGGGAGTTTTTGATGGTTTTGACCAATGTGAATTGATATTGCCGCAATATTGGACTCGCGAACCGTCCTAGCCGCCATAGTGAGGGTGGATTTTTGTCAGCTTTTGGCAACCACGAGTTGTCTGCATGACGGTTAACCTGTGATGTTGAGTTGAATGGTCGATTAAATAAACTCGATGAGGGAGAAGGAAGGAAGTAGTTCAGTGAACTTTACTTTTCTTTCAAAAAAAAGGCCGGTTTTCCTTCATAATATTAGACATTATAGAGCTGACAATTTTCTCCTATTTGAACACCATTTTACTTGTTTTATATTTGTTCAATGTGTTAAATACTGTAGATTTTTTAACAACTAAACATATTAGAAGTGATTTATTCAATGACCATATTATTGAAAATTATCTGCTCTATTCGATAGTTTTTTCTGTAATTATATTCAAATCACAAACTCCATACAATGCTGCTGTTTTTTGAAAACAGTTTTTGGTCAACTGAATTTGTATATTTTGGTTGGTCCCTACGCGGTGTTAAATCGAACATACTAAACAAGATTCTTCATATCAAATAACATTCTATAAACTGCGAATCCTCATTTTGAGTTCTTTGGTGAACGCGTCGACCAAATATTGCTCAGCTGAATCCCTATCCCTGGCTTCACAATTTTTGTACTTAGGGTGACTTTTCAGCCACAGGCGAGGAATTAAGCTAATATTCGTTGAGAAATCTGTTGAATTCCACTTTTTTTTTTAAATCAAATATTTTTGGTTTACCTTTACTCGGAAACAATTTTAAAAAGGATTGGAATACTGGCAAATAGATTTAAACTGCTATTTCAGATATTTCATATTTCAACTTTGTCGTCTCATTGAATTCAAATCTATTGTGCCGCCGAATATAAATCCTGAAATTGAAGTAGGGGAAAAGAAAGGAATTTTCGCATCATCCATCCACATTTCGTGAAAATACATATTGTATCAGTTAGTTTGTTTCTAGGGTGCACTGTGAGAAATTCTATTTTCAAGTTACATTTTACTCTTTCCTTACTGTTATTAAATTTAACCGTACTTGCCTGTTCCTTTTATTTTTGGTACGTATTCTCTTTTTCCTCGCCTTATACTAGTTCATAAAATTGCAACTTCAGTGTTTCCTCGAATGTAAATATAATTTTGTTTTATTGACTACTGGTGTGAGACTTTTCTAAATGCTTCCATGGGTGGACGGAAGATGGGTGTTATAAAATTCGTCGTCCACATCCCATGTTGACTCCCCAGCTTCCAGACTCCGGCACCGCCATCAATAATTTCGACGGTCCCTAGTCTGAGACAGCCTGACTTAGTTTAATAGCAAGAGTCTCTTCATCTGTTTGTCCCGCTAATCCGCCGGCTGATTATTCTTTTACTGTGCTGGTTTGTGTGGTGGGCGACTCTTGCCTTCGCAGGTCTTGAAGAGACAGTTTTTCTGTCAACAGTAGGTGAAGCGGACATAATTCTGATTTTTTATCTACCACCATCCGAGACTTGAGTTCGTACCATTATATTTGCTATAATTATAATAAATGAAACTACTCGTATATACTCGTACTCCTATTATGTAATGAAGTGGAAATGAATAGTTGGTATGATTATTTTATGGTCCATGGAATGTTTTTTAATGAAAACACCGACGACCTTGGTATATATGTCATCTTAGTGTTCCGGTCGAGAGAGTGTAGAGGTTGATTTTTCTTTAAATTCATATGTGTTGGGAAAATTATCCTTAGGCAGCTTTTAAGAAAAAGTTAGTTCGATCATCCGACCTTCAGGTCTCAAGTTCTGTATTGTGCAAGTGCTATAGTACAAGAATTTTGTGATCAATATAAATGCCAAGTGGAGTAAACTTTGTAGAGTAAATCAACTGCAAATTCGCAGACAGAGGGGATGGTAGGTTGCGCATATGCATAATGATTTCTAGTCCCTATCATTGTCGAGCCAGGGTAAACGTTACGTGAATTTTAAATTCGTTTCTCCAGATTGGATGCTCGTCACGGTGTTAGGAAATACGTGCTAAAAAGAAGATTGAACCAGAATTGTCATCTTTTTGAAATAGAAAATTACGGAAAATTCGTTTTTCGTAGGTAATTTTTTTCTGCATACTTAATGCGTTTCGAATTCGACTGCTTTTTAAGGATTAGAAAAAAGCAAAGGGTGCTCGCTGTAGACATGATAACCAAACTATAGTCAACAGACAAGATGAATTAATTGCATAACTAGATGAGTACGACTTGCAGCAATCTTACAACAAAGCTACAATTGCTATGAGGCTATAGGAAGGTTAAGTAGTTTTGAGATCAGAAAATTTTCATCACAAAAAATATATTTTGTAATCGAATATTATAATAGCAACAGTGTTGAAATATACTAAGTGCGAAATAATTAAGGCCTCCGTACTCGACATATTCACCATCTGGCAACGCACTGGAAAAGGAAAAACGAAGTATCGTCGAGATGCACCTCTCTTATCTCTTAATATGTAAAAATGCGATAGAACGAAGGCAGTACGAGAAGGACGAGGTTCCCAAATTCAACACTCCTTCTCAACCGAGCATATCAAAAATAAAATTGAGAAAATGATGACACCGTTTTTCTGGATTTGCAATCTGTCCAAGTTACGCCTTGCCGCCTTCAATAGGAACACTGCTTGTTCTAACTTAGAAATATGACGATTTGCTATTTTAGTTTCCTTGGACAATAATTATCTCTCAATATGTAATGCGATAGAACGAAGGCAGTACGAGAAGGGTGAGGTTGCCAAATTCAACTGACTCTCTTTAAGTTCAGATGTAACTGCAGTCGTTAAGAAATATGCACCGAGATATTTTGAAACAAGCAAAAGGTTACCCTTTGAATTGAAAGTTGAATGTTCATTGAGTGTGGGGCGTCAGTAAGGGGAGTAAGGCCATATTTTCTTTCGATAATCATACTAATTTTCGTCGGCATCGGCGTTGATAGATCTTCTTGCCTCTTGTTAAAGATACTCAAAGATCGTTAAACGAAGGTAAAATAATGAAAATCCTGTTTCAAAACCTGATAATTTTTTTTTTTGTATAGTTATTCGTTTTCTGAAACGCAATCGGTAACCGGTCGTAAATTGTTAATTATTTATTTTTCGAACGATTATTGGGTACCGCACGTCTTCATCTGTGCTGGAGTTGAAATGCATGCTTTTTCGCCTTTATTTTCTGGATTGTATTTTTCTGTCATGTTGATTGTTTTTACTGTCGATTTTCTGTGCTTGAGAAATCTGTATCCGTATTATAAAGAAGAGTGCGGTAAAATTTGCTAATTATTTCTCCAGCGTCGTCTACCATTAGCTTGCAAACTATAGTTCCACTGTTTCCCCGTTCCATTTCAGATAACATTTTTAGACACTCCTTTCCCTCTCCTCATTCAATTACGCATTTTCCTATTTGTATGCAAAGCTCAGTTGTCGAATTTTCAACTTAGTCTAATATTAATTTTTACGAGAATTCGGCAATATTCTAAAATTCCTGCCGAAAACGGCCTTCAATTTCAACGCCAATAGAGTGAAGAGAAAGTTTTTAATTCAACACGATGTAACAATTGAAAATGGCTTCGCCAAGTTTTTGGCCTCAAAAGTTTTCACAACCGCGTTTACAAAAGTTTCTCCATTACGTATTCATGAGATATCAGCAGCCAACTGTAAAGTAAAGAAATCGCCGAGATTCTTTTGCTCTTTTCCTCTTGTGTCTTTTTTTCCAGCCCTTTATTTTTTGGTATTCTTCACTCTTTTTCCTTTGGTATTGTCTCCCAGAGGATAGATCAAAAAATGTGTGCGAAAAATGTCGAGTTTTGTCAGAAATCATTTCCCGTAGTGGGAGGGGGGGCTATTATAGTTGCGTTGGAGCAATATTTTTGAGACGATTGGAAGACCCAGTGCGAGTTTTCACGATGCTTTTGAATCGAGAATTTATTGATATGTTCTTTTCTCTTGTATTTTTTTTCAGTTTTTCTCCGTGTTGATAAGTATTTAAATATTTAGGCATGTCATATTTGTTTTTGACTCTCAAATTTAAAATTTTTATTGTTGAAGATTATAAAGGGTTTCCACAATCATTCAACCCTTACCTGCCCCTCGGGGGGCGATTGCAAGGGGAAAAAAACGAAAGATAAAACAGGTACAAAAAAGAAAAATTTACATTAAATTAAAATATCGCTCTCTTCAGCTTTAGTAAAAAAAAAAACAAGAACAAAAACAAAAAAATAAATAAATTTAAAAATGTGCCAATGGATACAATTACGGGATCAGTTTCTAACAAAGATGCAATCATAGGACTAGTTTCGGTCAAAATTAAGCTACAACCCCCATACTCCCAAACTAGCTATTATTCCTAACCCTATAAGAAAGCACAAGATCGTTTTTTGTAGTAATTATTTCATTAGGAATACATGTACATGTGAACCGCTTTTTACTGTACTTTTATCGGCATAACCACCATTCTCCGGCTTAGTTTTCCATTCTAAAGCCATTCTTACATAGGTAGGTATATCGCTAAACATGTTCTGTATCAAGCATTCACTAATTAAGTCTTCTCATTACGTGAAGTTATATTCGAGCAAGTGTCCAATTGAAAAAAAAAAATTCGAAAAAATTAAACGTGGAAAACTTCATGAAAAAGCATTTCATGTCTGAAGGAGGAAAACAAACAAAGAACAATGATAGCAGAAATGACCTCAATTCATATAGCTACCTACTTTGTAAAACGACTCTCGACATAGTTTTCAGTGCCGTATGTTTTTTAAATTGAAAAACTAAGAATAATGAAATTTCCTATTTGCCTATAAGCACAGTCAGATAAACTAGGCCACAAAGAGAAAGAAATGACAACATACTAAGCAGGAAAAAATAGCGAATTGCCCGGACTAAGTACGATAAATAGATAGAGAATTTTAGTCTTCATAAAAACACATAGATTCTCCAACCTTCAGCCTTGTCTTTCCAAATACAAGTATTTCAAACAGCTTTCATTAAACTAATATCAAACTTTCACAAGATAGTAGTTTTCAAGATAGTAGTTTTTCCGGACAAAAGGATGTTAATTTCTGTATTTACTCATTTCTGTTTTTCAAACATATAAATTTTTACTTTTTTATTTTCTTTGTTCTACATTAAATAGAAGGTGATGGGATGGATTCATCAGCAATAGGGGTGATTGGCCGTTGATGAGTAGACCAATTCACCTGGTCTCGCTTTCTCTACAGAGCCTTCCCATCACGCTTCATAATTGTTTTCACGAATCTTGACTTATTCTTGGTCAGATCAGTTAGCTAAATTTCTAGAATTTTTCTGCTGGCTATCGGTTATCAACTTGTTTCAGGTTTCTTATATCGAAGTACCTACTCGAATACCGTGCCAAAAATTAACGACCCTCCATATTTAACCAATCGAATGTTCTCCGTTAACCCATTTATTTTAATTACCTTCGGCGAAGTGGGTAATTAATGGAGTGTACGTTTATCAAAGAGCTCGTATTTTACGCACGTGTATCCGCTGATAATCAAGGCGAAATAGGAGTTGTCGCACCGTCGGCTTTTTAATTTTTCGTGCTGAAGGGGGAGCGGCAAGGAACATTGCAAAAATAGCGGCCATTTTCATTTGGCCGCGTATGACCTTAACCAATAGCTATCAATATATCCGGTCACTGTTACAAATTTGCAGAAGTTCAATAGTGAGAAAACAAAATATTGAGTGTGAAATGTGTTGACTGGATATAAATTCTATGCTACAATCATGCTACCGGCGGTCTCGATCTTACGGGTTTCCTCCTGTCGTCTGTCTCTGAATATATGACTACATATCATAGGACTTTTTTTTGTTAGTTTTTTTTTTTTTTTTATTTTGCTTTTTCATGTTATACCCTCGATTCTACATAAAAGCGAGTGGAAAAAAGAAAAAATTTTCATTCCAAGGTCCCTTTTTGTTTGGATCAACTTTTTATGTTCAAATAATCATATTTTAGTACTTTTGACTTGATTTTCTCTAATAATCTGTGAAACTACTTTTGAAACTCTCTGTATTACCATTTATCTGTTTGTCCCCAGTAAGTGCGATACGCGCACGTCGTTGTATGTGACATTCAAATTGACTTGTTTTCTTGCAATTTCTTTTTGTTGTATTTTTAAGTTATCCTGACACTGTGTACGATAGACTGGTTAGCAAAATTGATGGTAAAAAAGATGTGTCAGAAACAGAAATACGAGTTCAAGACATGAAGACAATATTACTGGTTTTATTCAAAATTTGTACGCCTCGCTGTGACAGCTAATTTTAAATAATTACTTCGAACATGCTACTCTGGACTATGCAAATAGGTAGGAATGATAATAGCTATAGCTCAGTCATGATGACATTCTGTATTGTTAAACGAACGATGAACTAAGTTTACACCTGAATTGAAGAAGTGATGAGTGAAATAACACAAACTCTTGGCTGAAAAAGTTTTTTTCGTTTTAAAGCAACTTTCAAAATTTTATAACAATTGGAGGAGAGAGTACCTTCGAATTAGTCGGCCGGTAATTTTTGAGGAGGCAGAACTAGCTTTTTCTTGATGCGACTAGAGATATCTCTCACTTAGGATGGTTAATTAGATTACAAAAAATTTATGTAATTATGTGTATGATAGCGTGTTGAGGGGTGCAACATATTATCTCCCGAGTTGCATAAAACATTTTTTCACAAGGTCCGCACTTGCATGGTCGGTGAGATCCCTTTATTTAGTTGACGACGTCCTTTAATTGAATGATGTCAGCAAGTAGACCATCAAGTACGGATGTACCAATATGCGTGAAAAATCGAACATTCCTTCTGTTGGCAATATGATTGCAAAATGTAAATCTCAACATGTTTAGTTCGTAAATGTTGTTCCAAGCAAAAGTCAATGAATCGTCCCGAAGTCATAATCAGCCCAAGACCAACATCATTTTTATCTTCCTTCATATTTTTCTTTGAACGTTTGTTCTTCTTGAGTTTCGCATTTTTTTAACGGATTCAACAAAACGAACTCTTTTTTGAACCACATTTGCTGCCTGGGCGGTTGCAACTGCCTCCTCCACCTCTTTGCGTATGATTTTAAGATTGAAGCTTGTGAGTACCAAATTCCCTCACATAACGAAAGTTAGGACCATGAAATTTTTTTTTACCACCATCTGTGTATTCATGCAGCTGGATAAAACTAGCCATTGCAATCGAAAAACTTTCCATCCTCCTCATATTTTCACTTTATCTTCAACCCTCGCTTTCAGTTAGCCGCAGAAAAGGTGACACTTGTACCATAATGCGCTTTCATTTTCGCATTCAAATACAACACACAGACAGCTGTGATAATTTCTGGAAAGCGAGAGGAAACAATTGTGGCAGACTACAAGAACAAAGTTTATGCCTCCGTTTAGATACAATATGTGTAAGTGCACAGACCAGAAAAGTTACAATTTCCAACTGGCCATTGGCAAGCAGGCTCATCATTCCGTACCCACCATTAACACCTGTTCAGGAAGTTTAGACATTATTAAAATTATGACATCAATTATCGTTTTTTTAATGAGAAAACGTTTAATGTAGTAGCATAAACACGTGCATTTTATCGTCCAGTATGTCGCATATGTGTTTGTCTCTCTCTTCCTCGATGGACACCTCAACTGACTAATGCATTTTTCAACAATGAATGTTTAATTAAAAACCAGTAATCAAACGTATCCTCATATGATTAAGCCTCGTATGTTAATAAGAAAATATTAATTCAGAACACAGAAAAAAACTGATTATGGTACCTATGACCTCAAAGTCAAAAATAATCTTGTTCACTGAGCATGAGTAAGTAGGTAATGAAAGAAGGAATCGGTATAATTATGTACATATTCATCTGTAGTGTAAGATAAAACTATTATCAGTAAATTATAAAAATTATAAAAATTATAATTTATAGTCTGAGTCGCAATAAAAAATTGATGATTCCACTTACCTACCATAAAATTACTGCGAAGAATTTGGCCAGAATAATTTTTTGTCTCAAAAGTTTGTCAAATTCAATTTGCACTGAAAAAAAAAATTATTATTAAGGAGACGAAAAATTATGATTTCTGATCTTTATAGCAAACACCACTGTTGCCCTATCACACTAAAGTTTTTTTTGTAATATTTACGTAGCATTTTCTGGTTGATATTTTCTGTGCTAGACATTTTTACTAATGAGTAACCCTATTTTGCTTCAACTTTTTTTTCAGAATGATATCACTAAAAAATGATAACGTATGTGTAATAAAAATTCATATTTATGAGGAACAAGCTAAGTGATCAGTTGAATCAGATAATTAGGTCATTTTTATGTATCAAATTCAAAGACGAAAGTGTGTCATTGCTCGTTCGATCATGAACTCATCCAAATAACATTTGAGAACCCTGAAAGACGAATGACGTATGTCAAAGGCTCATCTTTTTCTACCAATACGAAGAAGAAACAAATACAGAGGGAAATTTGTAAGCTTAGCGTATCCATTGAGACGTTTGTAATTTACTCATTCCACAAGACCAACACTCATCATACACGTTTAAGCTGATCACTGTTTTCCCAAAAACGAATCTTTCACTTTAATAACGAGAAAGCTTTACTCTCGACGATAAGTGCAATTAAAAAAAGAGAGGCTGCAAAAAAAGAAGGAAAAAAAATATTCGGAGAAAGAAGAAAAATTTTACCCTTCGTATCTTCGAAACCTGCCTCTTATCAGTCTATAAATCACGAATTCTCTCATACGAAAGGGGTGCACGAGAATTAAACCGAAGCAAAACGCCCTCTGTTGGTGTACTTTTTCCTTTCCTCTTTCTTCTGTCTAATACTTCTTCTTTTTAGGGGGCTCAAAAGCTTGTAATCTTCATGAGTTACTCGAATTTTAAGCTCTTATCGAACACGATGAAACAGAATGAGAAACGAATATAACATACAAAAATAATCGAGGTGGAAAGTAAGAAACTTGAAAGAAAAGTTGCGGAAGAGGGAGTTGAAAGAAACGTATTCCATTAAGTCCATAAACATATTACAGTTGCGAAAACATCTTTAACATCCTTTGCAAAACGAAATTCCAAGTCTTTCCTAATTTCTGCGTGCGTATGTTCAGTGCTCATCACCCAGATGGACGAGAGAGATGTTCGACTTTAATTTTTCATTTTTTTCCATTTGTACAAAAATAATATACCTATATGTGTATGTTCAGCATTCCACCGAATTAATTAGAAATTATTGTAGAATGATCGGATGATGCCAGTTAAATATGAAGTAGGTACTTGCCCAGGAAAGTTAATTGTGAATAGTTGAAGGTGTCTCTTGAAAGGGAAAAAAAAAGGTTTTTCTCGTCGTCTTCGACCTATTACTGTATCAAGCACTAATCGTTGAACATTTTTCATTAGTGCCGTATTTACCCAACGATTAATGAATTCAGTAAATTTCTCGATTTTTTCCATCTTCGGTATCCTCTTCGCCATTTTTAATTCAAATTTTTAAGCAAACGAGGTTAAGTGATTCTATATTTACGCTATTGTCGACGTTTTTAAATAGGTTTAATTTGCATCGATATTGAAATAATCAACGTTTGCTAACAGAAAATTTTTCCATCCACTTACCTCCGTCGATATTGAGACTAGTGATTCTTTAAACATTTTAATTTTTTCCCCAACATAATTTGGAATTTTGTTTCGCAATATCGTGGTTAGACAGTTGGCTGAAGTGATCGTGTTCGATGGGTGAGGAATGTACTTTTCTGAACTCTTGTTACTCAAAGAGAATTATAAAACAGCTCTCTCCTTCTTTCGTACCGTAGTATGGTACTACCTACAACTTACAATTTATAATTTCAAAAAAAGAATTTTGTTCTGTTGAACCAAAAACCTCCGCTGATGCTGATATATTTCTGTTTTTGAATAAAGTTTACTGTATTTGGACAGATAATTTTCTAATTGTTTTTTCAATCTCCTCACAAAGTTCATCTGCTGATATCGGAGAATGTGAATAGTGTTGGAAAATTAGTTACCTGTTTTTAATTTCAACATCTTACGAGTAATTTTTGTACTCTTGATAACGAAGAAGCTAAGTGAATAAGAGTTGGGTATTTTTTTTAAATATGAAATACGCATGTTGTGTGTCAAATGCGACTAGTGCACAATCTGTCATAAACTTTGATTTCAAGGTGCGCTAAGTGATCAATATTTTTTTCCAGTCCACTTGTGAGTGATCTGTGTATGCTTATTGATATACTTGGAAATCCAAAATTCTGTTCACTCTTTGTCACCCCGTTTCCCCACCCTCTTGAAAATTATTCAAATTTCCATGCAAAAAACAAAAACATAGGCACTCACGCCTCTGAATTCATCATTCGTTCACGAAACGTTATCGAGGTTTTGAACACACACGAGTCACCTTTTGTTTCTACTATGGACGTCGAGGATACTAAATCAGTCGTCCATGATGACTCAGTTAGTAGTGGATGCACAAAAACGCCGCAAACGTCTCTAGTACAAAACACCCCAAATTCGACCATCTCCGTCAAAATGCTGATCGATAATTGGTTCACCATGTACTACTACTATCTGCACTGGAAGTATTTCAACGAAGGTACCCACAACCTGGGAGACTGGCCAGTCGACTGGGAGTCCAATGGCCCATACACGGCGGCGCCAATGTTACCCTACACTCAGCCACCACCGATCACGTGGCCCGCCAGCCAGCCGTTGCAGTCGGTCAAAGAGGCGCAGACTGCTGTCAGCGCAGCCGTAGCTGCATCAAATCCGGCCGCCAACCAAAAGTTGGCCAGCTTCAAGAAACGTGACCAGCACTACCCCAATGGCCGAATTGGCAGGCGGGGAGACCGGATTGGGCCGCAGCAACGTACGATGACGCGTTCCAAGCAGAACCTTGACCCCTATGCGAGGCGTTTCATCCGTGGCGCAACAGCTGCCCGTAACGACAACCATCGTATTACAACCACCATCAACCACAGCGGCTCAAGCGTTGGCAGCGGCCATGTGACTGGACGTGACCTGCTGCGCAAGCAGTCGTTTCGCATAAATCCGCAGCAGAGCGGATTTGTCCGCTGGCCCAATGCGGTAACTCCGCCAACCCGCAAGCATCCGGTGCAGCTGCTGTGCGAGCTGTACGGTAAGAACGGACTGCAGATCGAGTGTGAGTTCTTAAACCAACCACCCTTCCGCAAGCAGAAGGTCACCTACACGCTGCTGGGCCGCAAATTCACCGCAGTCTCGCACACCCGCGACGAGGCAAAGCGGTTGTGCGCCAGACGGGCGCTGCTCACGCTGCACCCGGATCTGTGCGACCAGCTGCAGGAGCATGTTCCGCGCCAGGAGTATGATTTTGGGTACCGGCTGAACCGGAGGCACCCGGTCGATTTGGTCAACTACTTCTTCAAGAGCGAGCCTGTGCTCATTGAGACGGAGAAGAGGGGCTTGTCGCATTTCACCACGTATACGGTGTCGTATATGCTGCGTGGTCGACGATACGTGGCCACAGCTGAGAAGCAGAATGAGGCAAAACGCCGGTGCGCTATTCTGGTGCTGAATGATATGTGGCGCAGTAATTGGCAGGCGAACGCGTACTGAAATGATACCACGTGTGTGAGCCGACCTCAACGGAGTGATTTGTGTGTTTTTGATTTCGTCATATTATGTCGTCGTTCTGGCAAGTACAAGGTGATATAGATCTTTCTATTTAAGACTTGGGTTCAGTGGCTGCCATTCAACCGTATGCCTTTTTCTAGTTCAAGGAAGTCGATTAGAAATATCTGTACTCAAAAGTACGAGCCTACTCTGTAATTTGATTTCAAGCGGAATAAAGTTACCGAAAAATTGTGCGAAGATTTCTTTTTTTTTTTTGGTTTGATGATCATTTATGATTTTCAGCTTGTTTTTATTCCAAGACGTCGACAAAAGTGTGCTGTTGTAATTGGTAAATTTGTGCAAGATGCAAGAAAAAAATGTTATTACCTGCATTTCTCTGGTAAGAAGTTAGTGCCTTTGATCTCGAGACAATTGATTATGAATGGATGAATGAATGAATGGATTGGTTTGGATTGGATTGAATTGAATTGAATTGAATTGAATTAAATTAAATTAAATTATTGAATAAGATCAAGTATGTAATATATACTCTGAACACGGCTACCTTCACTGTCTCTTATGTCCGTCACTATTCGATGTCTAATTCTTTCCATTGCCATCATTGTCATCAAAGTTTTCATTGTTTGCTTCATCATGGTCTATTGGTCTTCATCTGATTTTGAGTGGACAAAAGCAATAACCACCAAAACAATTTGCGATAGAACATCTCTTTTCTCTACTCTCGTAGTCTTTTCTTTTTCTCTCTCCAAGGACGATGTCTTTCATAACAACGATTGAGGTTCGGCAATACCTGTTTGCAAAAGTGGTTGAACACATAACCTGTATCCTGCTGCAATTTCTTATCTAGGCAATTAGCTTTGCGCAAAGATCTGAGTGCTGCTGTTTGAAAGTTACACATACAGTGTATACATACAAAACTTTGTCTTCAAATTTTTTCATGAGCGCCAAATGAAGTCTGTTTGCCTCTGCTATGTTATCGGCAATTTGTTTGGCTTCAGCACCGCACCATCATCATATCGATATTTATTTTTCTATTATAATAGTCTGTTGGCTTCTGTTACATAATAATCCACCAGTTATTTCTTTGGAGGTCTTGTCTGCCAATTTAATGCGCAGTCTATATTTTGCAAAAACAGCATTTCCCAATTTTCTGTGAAGAATCATTTATTCTTCATTCGAGTGAAGATCTTCTGTTGGCTTCTGTTTCATAAAAATCCACTGAATCTCTTAGTGTGTAGCATTTTTTTAAGGAAAGCTTCACATGAATTGTGCAGCGCCCCTTGTTGGAGAAGTTAATGCACGCATAACTTCCCTTCATTATACATGCCAGAGGTAGAATCATCCCGTAAATGCATGCGCTACCAAAAGGTTCTCCGGCAAGTACTGGAGCTGCTCCTGTAATTCCCTACTGGAGTATAGAACGTCTTTTAATTTGAAATTTCTGTAGTGTTTGAAAATGAGTAAGTCACAAAATCTCATAACTACACAACGAAAAACCCATAAAATACAACCAAAGATCCAGGAAGGACACCTCATGGCCCCCACAACACAAGTTTATCTTAAATTAAATGATACGAGTTTAAGATCGTTCATACCTGAACATACATTGGAGTCTTTGTGTCCTTAACTACCTCATTTACAGAAACTTAAAACATTACTTGGGGGAATAGTATTTTACCACCAATCTCCGAGCTCTCCCCGGAAGACCGACAAGTACCATCTCCATATCGGTTCCTTCCAAAGATGGACGGGACCGTTGACAATGATTGAAATCAAACAAAACACATTAACGAAGAGCGCAACATAACGTGTATTATAAAAACTACTAAACCACAAAATAACTTGAAATAACACTTTCAACATTAAAAAGGAAAATCAAAAAGAGGCGAGCTCATTAACAATACAACCATTCTTCATCAAGTACATAACACGAGAGAGAACATAAAACAAAAGACTGAAGAAAGAGCCCAAAGTGGAACTGCAAACTTCAGGAAACGAAGTACAATTTACAATCATACCAAACAAATAATGAATTCAGGGTACAAAGCCAAAAAGAAGATTTCAATAATGGTGAAAGAACAAAAGGATAATTTAGATTTAATGTCAAAGAGCTCAATAGAGACATCTGGATTTATCAAGAAGGAAGGTCATCTAATTTACGAGTGATAGAAGAAAAGAATTTTAGTTAATATGACTTTTCCAGTCCAACTCTACACCCTCCCCAGATGACCGTATGGGGAGGTAAAGCCAGATGGAGAAGTAAAAATTTAGAATTTAGAAGGTTTTAATTTTATAGAGCTCAAAATGAATAAGAGGATTACGTTACGTTGCTTGTTCTGTGTAAAATGAAAACTAAGAAATAATAAGAAAACTCTATGATTTATAAAAGTAAAAAAGTATAAAAACACATGAAGTGCTCGATTAACATCTAAAGTATAAAATTAAAAATCGATTAAATGACTCACGATAGATTAAGATAATCAGTCAACAAGGTAGTAGAAAAATGAAATATAAAAAGAAATGATGACTGAATTAAAAGGTAAATGAATATAAAAATAAAGAAGAAGAGTGAGGTCATTGATGAAAGTAATTTATAAAGATAAGTCACATCCAGGTTTTGAGAGCACTATCATGATAATGTAAAGGTCGAGACATTTGAAACCACATGATAGTAAGTATAAGGATAATTATAAAACTAGAGCTCAATAAACATAAATCATAAAAATAACAAGCAGTGGAAATTCACGAATCACATGATGGGTGTTACAATCTTAGGAATAAAATAACAATAAAATTATGGGTGGCTCCACTTATTACTAAGAGAGCTCAAAAGAGCAGTTGACAATAGGATTGAGCAAAGAGTTCGAAAGTGAAAGAGTTGAATTTTGAAGATCATAAAAAAGGATGAGAGCACCAAGAAATAATTTTGCGGCATCGTCTAAATTTAAAATTAAAAGAAGAAAGATTTAAAAAGATTTGAAAGAAGAAAGTTTTTTAAGAAGAGGAAGACGAAGAAGAATTCCCTCCACATTTCCCTTCACATACCCTCCCCAGACGATGCGGCAGGTTTTTGACGGGTGCGTGAGGTCGAAAGCTGCGCTGTTGAGCCCGATGTGACAGGAAGTCGACGTTCCACCAATGATTGTATGGAGAAAGCCTTAGCACGTGTTGAATCTGGAAATACTCATCGAGGAGATCCTTGCGAATCGCAATTATTTTGTCGACGTCCTCTTGATTCTTCTCATTTAGAACACCAATGAGTTCCAGAGTGTGGCAAAGGTCGATTGCATGTTCGTGGGCTAAAAAGCATTCGTTGCAGGCCATAGTACGACAGCAATGATGAACGTAATTATTAGTCGGCGGCTTAGGCATTGCTGCACATGAGGAGACAACACAATATGTACATTAAAACGTTTTGGGAAGAAAGAAAAAAAAAAATGTCAGGAAAATAATAAAAAAAATTTTAAGGAAGTCCACAGCATCCTTCGCAGAGCTGCCCCAAACGATGCGGTGGGTTGGGCAAAGGCGCGCGAGGGGTAAAATTTTGTTGTTCTGCTCTGTGACACAGAAAGTCGTCTGTGCACCAACTATTATACGGAGTGTGCTCTAATACAGATAAAATTTGGAACACCTCGTTAACCAAATCGGTTCGAGTTACAGCAATGCGAGTGATTTCTTCATCGTTCGATCCGACCTGTTTGTCTGCAAAGTCGAGGGTTTGGCAGAGCTCAATGAAGTGTTCGTGAGCTAGGAAACATTCGTTGCAGGCCCATGTGCGACAACAGTGGTGGATATAGTTGTTAGTTGGTGGTTTTGGCATTGCTGTATGGCATAAACAACATAAAAAGTTAAACCAATATAAAAAGTGCCATGAAACTTAGTAATATTGTATGGAGCCACACAAGTAAAAGTAAAAACGTCATAACAATAATAAAACAAAAATGACTAGGATAAAACGAAGGTGGTTCCAAAAACGGGAGTGGAGCGAAGTATGAGCTCATTATGGCATGTAAGCATCCTCTGGCAGGGGAATCCATGCCAGATTGTGTGGGTCCTCGTCTTCGCTGATGTCTTCATATCCGCCGGGAGTTGGAGGCAACGTGGCGGCGAGACAGTCCGATGATTCTGCTTGACTCGGGCTCGGAACAATATTCTCCAATGTTGTTAGGATGACAGTGTCCGCAGTGGAAGAATTCGCGGGCGACGAAGGTTGCGGGGTAAGAAAAGATTCATACTCATTACCGTCGTCAGAGCCCCGCTCCGATTGCTCAGGAGTGGCGGAGACATGGGTGGAGCTCGGTGAAAATTCGGGATTCGGAGCCGATGATTGAGGCGGACCTTCGATGATCACCGGTGACACACGGGCGGCGGAGCTCGATGTATATGGGCGATTGCCGTAAAGATAGTTCAATTGCGCGTGGACGTTTTCTCGCGCAAGAGCTCTGCCGATAACTCGATCTTGTTCAAAGGCACTGCGGTATAGATGGTCGCAGTACCAATAAAAGCGGCACGTATAAACGTTACCACCGAGATCTAGCTCCAACACATGTGACTCCATATCGATGTCGACCATGAGTTTCATGAAATCATTGATGCCCAGAACAATTCTCTCATGTTTCCATCGTTTGGTAAGGCCCACTGCGATATCATCGTGAAAATTAAATGTGCCGAATTGGACGTTGACTTCGGCATCATGGGTCGCGAGCTCGGCATCAGGGAGCTCAAACGGATAGTGCACAAATGGTGTATGTGCGAAGTATCTTATTCCGTCGTCGTTCTGGAACATGTTAAACGACGCCATGCTTAACGCTTCTTCACGGGTATCAACAATTATTCGAGTGTGGTTGATTCCGTCTAAGTAATTAACGATCGGCGCGTGGATGATGATCGGTTGCGCCATCGTATTGTTTTTGATGAGGGTCTGTGCAAACCGAATCTGCTGGTCAGGTTTCAGAGGCATTCCCGAGCCAGCTAGCGTCTCGTATTGAGCTCTTAACGCGTTGAACTCACGACCCGCCGCCTCACGTGCTTGCCAACGAACAGTCTCATAATCAGTTCCTGCATCGATACCAATGTGACGCGGATGGTAAGAGAAACGCTGGATTTGTTTTGTATCCCATTCTGTGTTTTCCGACGGGCTCATCATATGTGGCTGAAATGGAGCCGTTGCCGGACGATGAAGAAATTCGGGTATTTTAGGAGTCGGCGATCGATAGATTTGTTCCTCCGCGTGTTGTTCGACTTTAATAGGCTGCATGCCCCGACGCGTGAGCGGTGTGCCGTCGTCGGAAATTGCTTGACTGAAGAAGATCAAGATGAAAAGCTATATGAACGGAGAATGCGTCATAAACACCAAGAAAAACTGAATAGGGAACACATTTCCCTAACTCCGGCTTGTGAATTCGAGACTATATGTCGTACTTTTAATCCTACTCGAGTCAAAGTCTCAGAAAATATAATCAAGTGGTGGTCGGACCATAAAAATATCTACCCAGATTTATACCAAGTTGCCTCTGTCATACTGGTAGTACCATGTACCCAAGTAAGTGTGGAGAGGCTCTTTTCACAGTTGAGATATATATTAGACCCGTTGCGAAATCGTCTATCAGAAGAGGTAATAGACGACATTTTATTTTTAAAATCGAATATTCAACATTTTGAATTTTGATCGAACTAAATTGTCTTTCTATTACAATCACTCTCTTTTCATCTTCAGTCGTTTTTGTTTTTATCGTTCCATAAAATGTCGTCTATTACCTCTTCTGATAGACGATTTCTCAACGGGTCTAATATATATCTCAACTGTGAAAAGAGCCTCTCCGGTCTCCACACTTACTTGGGTACATGGTACTACCAGTATGACAGAGGCATTGATTTCTTTTTTATAATTTGTGAGTCGACATTTTATAATTCAAATTTATTAATTTAAATTTATTGAATTCGTTTTTATTATAATTTCATTCGTTTGATTTATTATTATTATTTAAAATTGTTTTTTCTAATTTTCTTTCTCTCATCATTTTATCTTTTCCTTTGTCATCTATTTGCCAAACCTCTGAATACTTTGTTTCGAGGTGTCTTGTTGAAAATGAATAAAATGTTGTTTTTTTTACTTAATTTCGCTCAGTATTTGTTCTCTCATTTCCTAACAGTTTTAGGAATATAGTTAAACTGATTATCATGAATGAATTAATAGTTTTCACCTAAATTTTCGAATTCAGCAGAAAATTTCCTGTAAAAAAGTATATTTTTGTGAAAAGCCAAAAGCCGAAAGCTAAAAGCCGAAAGCCATTGATTTTTGAAGGAAAAACCAGAAAGCCGAAAGCCGAAAGCTTTATCAGAAAAGCCGAAAGCTGAAAGCGTAAGTTTTATTTTCAAGGTCAGAAGCTAAAAGCCGAAAGCTAAAGCCATATCTTACGGCTTCCGAACTCTGCTTTTGGCAAACCTGTCCTCTTCCCGGGTTTCAAGAAAAGAATCTCATTTACAGACAACGTTAGGGCAACAAGCAGCACTAGAAAATTCCAAGTACTTACCAGTTGACGCGTCCGTACTTTAATTAAAATTGAATTATACGTTAGCACTCAATATCCAGAATATTCAACGCGAGAATATGATGTGTAATATGCACTGGATAAATGTAGCATGGATAATAATATATTGTCATACTCATAGCCACGGCTCATAACAAAAATTAAATTCTCTAAAAAATTATCTGAAAAAAAAACTTTTCACAACACATTTCAAACAAGTAAAAACTTCAATTCACAACTAATCAATAAAAACGTAAAATTTCACTAAAAATTTCAATCACTCGTGAATTAAGAAGAAACACTAAAACAATTTAAAAA
Source organism: Parthenolecanium corni (assembly GCA_038050395.1). Classification (NCBI taxonomy): domain Eukaryota; kingdom Metazoa; phylum Arthropoda; class Insecta; order Hemiptera; family Coccidae; genus Parthenolecanium; species Parthenolecanium corni. Next base: position 2,074,926 of record JBBCAQ010000038.1, on the reverse strand, counting down.
TTTTCACATCTAAATCCATAAAAACATACAATGTTACCAAAAATCTCAATCACACGTAAATCTATAACAAAAACTAAAACATTTTCAGAAATTATCACTGAAAACACTTCAACTACCTTCACTTCACGTTGTGGTGAAAGCAAAAAAAAAAAATTCTATTAGTGATTGATGATCTTAGATTTAGTACTTAACTTCGAAGTCTATCTTCCCATTGTATTCTGAAATCATAACCTGTGTTCATTCAGAGTATATGTTTGATAGTTGAAGGAGTTATGTTTTCTTCGATCAAGATCATTTCATTAGATTAAAATAGTGAAAGAGAAAAAAAAATTTGGTACGTTTAATGTGTGGAAAGCCTCCAGTGTCTTCTATTTTGTATTTTCAATTATATTTCAGTTGTGGGATCATTAAATTCAAGGTGAATATTTTTAGACATCAAGAGGGAAATATTGATGTGATGTTAGACGACTTTTGTTCGTTGACATTTATATTCCAATTATCTAACAGTCTTTGCTTTTCATCAAGAGCAGCCTTCTCAGCAACCCCTCTCTTCTTCCTCTCCTCCTTGCTTCGAATCATCTTATTCGCTTTTATTATGTCTAACAAGAGGCCTATACTATCCTTTTTGGTTTCATGGGTAGAAAGAATCGGATCTACTGGAGGAATTTCAGATTTGTTTATCAAAGGAGACCTAATCTTTAGAAAATTTGGTGTACTTATAGACCTATTCAACGCATAGGTATAGAAATCTCCTTTTGGATCTTTATTTCTTTCCTGGTTGCTTGTAGAATACGGTCAGGTGGGAGTTCTCTTATGATGCTCCAATCACCCTTTGGGATGAGAATATACATCATCTCATTATCTTCGTATTTAACTAAAGACCCTTCCTCTGATTCCTCATCAATTTCAATTTTCCCCTTTGGTAAAATATCTTTATCTACAATACGTAATTCTTCTAGATTGATACTTCCACCAGTAAAGTGAAAGAATCCACCTTCTGTTGTGAAAAGCATTTTTCCTATTGGAGTCGGATGTAAGAGTTCAAAAAATGGGAGTTCAATAGGCTTTTTATAATCACCTATTTTGATTTTGGGCAAATGGATAATGTTACAAAAAAGGACACTGGTGAGTGTTATTTGCCCCAGGGTAACTAAATGTTACGCACAACAACAGACACGGAGTAATTCAGTTGCTAAAAGCACAACTAAATCGTATTAATAGGAAAAATAATATAACATAAAGGTACAGTGAAGGGTTCATATCCTGTAAATGTTTGTCATGAGAGAGAGACGATCCTCTGAAAATGAGTAACTGTTTCTATGGAATTAATTAAATTAAAAAGTAGATTTAAAAAAAAGTTACGTCAACATCCTGGTTCAAGGAAAATTCATCAAAAGAAAATATTAACAAAATTTTAAATTTTTACAAATTTGAATAGAATAATGGATCAACAAAATAATTTGAAAATGTCATCACGTTAAGCCAAAGTTCCACTAGATATGAAAACTTGAATTACAAAAAGGACTATATTCAAAAAAAAAAATTATACAGAAAATAATGTGAACACGAAAAAATTCTTGAACCAATTTTTAGAGGATGTACACGCGCGGCCAACTCACACACCATGAGCTGGCCGGACGTTCGGCAACCATCTTGTCTAAACTGGACACGTTGCAATTGCTAAAACAACCAAGTAGAGAGTCCCTGTTTGGGCGCCATTTTGTAGATCGGGTGTAAAAAAATGTGGTATTTGAATTCAGAAATTTAATAAATAAAAATAATAAGCTCGGATTCCCTCTTCATACAATCCTAAGTGTCAGATTATTGGATGATTTCTAATTTGCATTAAATTTGACACGAAATTGATAAATGATTGTATTGTAAGAAAATACGATAACATTAAGTGCAAAAAATGAAATTAGAAATTTAAAGTAAATGTAAAAAACATCCTATCTGTATATCTTCACGAATGTAACTCAAAAAGTAGAACAATAAGGTACATAGATATAAGACAACGATTCAACTAGATGAGCATAGTTTGACAAGTTGAAGAAAAACGATATAATATGATGATGTATGAATCATTTTTATTGGAGATCTAATTTCACTATTAATGATAAAAACACTTTTGAAAACGTGAATTCTATTCCACACTTCTATACAACATTTCAGAACAGAGCATGTTTCAATTTGAGTAAAATGTGAATATACCTATGTGAATGTGAGAGAATATAATATAATATTTTTTCATCATACTCGTATTTAGTTCCTCAGAAACCGCAGAAGATGTGAAAAACTACTTTAAGGCAAAAAATATTAGCCTATGAAATTTTCAAGATATGAAAAGTACTTTTTAGTAGGTGCTTTACTCCATTACTTGAATTTTATTCCAGTTAAAAGGTAGAACTTGAAACTATTCAGAAGAGGAAAAATTTGCAATACTTTCAAATAGAAAAAGTTATCTGTATTTTTATCACCTCTTCAGAAAATGAAGAAAAAACTTGGGGTTATCTTATAGAAAAATAACTAGTGAAATTCTAGATATAGCTGATATTAATGTAAAAATTTCAACTTTGAAGGTGAATTAAAAAATAACAGGTCCTTGAGATTAGCCAAACAAGAGGGGGCATAGCCCCCTTGAGCCACGCTAGTAATTATTATAATAATTTTGCTTTACCACTATTTGAAATTAAACATAATATGATTTCCTAATATTTTCTTCCTTCTATGCCCAAAATCAAACTAATCCATCAATGTTAATTATCGAATACCCTCTGGAATTTATTTCAAGTCAAAATATGTGCAGGCAGCTTTTGAGACTAACACCCTAAAAACACTCCACTCAATCGGTAAAACCATATAATGATTGAGAGACAATTTAACAGTCATTTTAGTCGACCAATGAATACGTCAAACAGGGGGAGCAGTAACAACACGTGTTTCATGCACAAACGCATTATACATACATACATATTTAGGGTGCAGCTAATTCAGTGGGTGTGCGAGGAAAAAAGTAAAAGTGGGTAGCTGTAGAAATGTACTAGCCAAATGTGAAGAACAGCATAAACACTCGTGCCCACGTTTCAGTTCGTGCGAATTGGACTACAGCAACACCTGGTGCTGGTCGATCTTTCAGAATATTGTTAATTTGCAAATTAAGATTTTACGTGAGGAACTCTCGCCGTGTTCACAGAATATACATTATCAACAGTAAATAAAAGGGCACCAACGTAGAGAAAATTCGGGGGTAAATGTTGAACTTGGAAACTCGCATCTGTAATAATAATATTAAGAAACCAGAAATCGTTTATTTTTGTTTGTTTACATATGTCACAGTCAATTTTAATTTTTAGGAAAATTAGATAAATTTGTGTCATTTTTTATTTTGCCGGCTTTTTTGATATGGACTTACTTTTTTCCATATTAACTAGTATAGAAAATATAATAAACCTGATGTAAATTTACAAATGAATATGTAGACTACCTAGACCATGTTAATTTTACCTAGACAAAATTCATAAAATGAATTATACAAATTTTGTATGTAGAGCACCTAGTCAATTTCAATTACACCTAGTCAAAAATTTTATCGCCTAGACAAAATTCATAGGACAGTTTATTAGATTGTCACATGTACTCGTAGATTAGCTAATCTATTTATATTAAGCCTAGTCAGAAATCATATTGCCTAGACAAAATTCATCAAATTAATTTAATTGAGAAAACAAAAATTTATGAAACAAATTTTGGCAACAAATATAATTCTAAACTGTAATAACAAGGAAAACAAAAACATAACAACTAATTTTTGGTAATTATAAGGAAAATTAATAGAACTGCAAAAAAAAAAAACTCAATAAATGAATTTTCGATAATAAATTTCAAAACCTGCTAATTATTTATTGCAACATGTCTGCCTGTGGATTGGTGAGGTAGGTGGATATTTAAAGAGAATGTGGTGGTTGGTGTGGTAGTTAAGAATGTATTATATAGTGGTTGGTGAGGTGGGTGAGAATGTATGATGTGGTGGTATAGGAGGTGGGTGAGAACGCATTATATGTGTCAGTGCATAGGAAAAGGTCCCACTTTGTCGGTATGGAGTTGCGACCAGATCCTCATACTAGATAAAATTACCTTTAAAATGAGACCAGAACCAGCCCTCCAGGTCAAATATTGGCCGAGATATGAGCATTCAAAGTTGAAATATCAAAAAAGTAAGTTTTGAGGAAAACGCGTTTGAACAGGTGAAACTCGCGGCTAGTTTCGTTCGAAAGAGGAGCGTTTACTCTATCCGAATTGACCAAAACCCGAAATTCGTCAAGTTTGACCTTGGTGATGAAAAATCGCTGTATCTCGGAAACTAAGATGGACATACTACGAGTATTGAACAGTTCATGATTGCGAATGCATTCTTCTAACCGCAATATGTTTCTGGTTTCAGGAATACATGAGTCGTTTTCAATCTGTGTCATACTGCAACTGACATTTTTATATAAGTAAATGTGGTTGAGGGAGAATACTTTTTCCTCGACTTCATCAAATTTTCGTAATTACCTCTTCTTTCTTATTCTGAAAACTAGGAGCCCATAGCGGCCATTTTTTATTGAAACTTTTGACGACAAAGAGATATAGTATTGATGGCGACGTAGATCTGTTGTTAACTTTTATTTCGTCCTATTCTAGACTTGTTCTAAATTTATAATTGGTAAGCATTGAAAATGTCAGTATTGATATGAAAAAGGAAATAGTACCCAACTCGAATTTGACAAGATACAATTTTTTTTTTAGTTTTTCCATTGTCATTTAATAGCAAAGGAAGTGCGAAGTAAAAGAAAAGGATTTAAGAAAAGCAGTTACCTAACTATAGAAACGCACGTTGGTAATAAACATGGAATAGAGAAATGGGGCGATGTACCAAGACATAGATTACCTCAGCAAATTCGACTTTAACGAGGCCATTTAGAGGGCTAATAGGATACGTGACAGTTTTTTCTCTCCATTTCTTCTTGGCTCTTTGTTGGCAAACCGTAATCATGAGAACGATTACAAAACCACCAGGAGAGGCAGCGAGCTACCCCTTCGCCAATCTATGACTTCGCCATTAAGACATAAATTGAATTCGTAAATTTCCATTCAGAGCCCTTCTTCGAGGTAAATTTACTAAATGAATACAAAACAGAACTCACTCAAACGAACCCGTAGCATAGAGGGCGAAGAAAGAGGACTCCTTTGCTTTTGAATCCCTTTGAGGCGTTGTTATGTATTACGAGTATTTCACTGAAAATGGAATCGAATATTTGGTTACCGAAAATGGCGTTCTTTTTTCGGTGTGAGGAGGTAAATGAATTCCTCATACTTGTAGAAAAATCCACATGGACTTGACGATTAATCATCACATCCAGGAGAGAATGAAATCGCCTTTGCTAATACTTCATTTATCATATACATAAAAATGAATTTTATAATCTATAAACTAATAGAAATACTTAAATCAAACAAATTTTACTAATTAATTCTCTGAATTAGACAAAAAATTCAAAATAATTATCATAACCATAATATTAATAATGAACATACTAAATATTCCATCCATGCCTAATACACACATGTATATGAGAAAAACTATACATTTGTGAAATAATCAAAAATTGTCCTCTATTCGAATATCTTATCAATACCATGCCTAATGATTCTGAATTTTATATTTTCTTATCAAGAGAAAAGACTGTGTCCTTCGTCATAAGCGGTAGCTGCTCTTTCAGTTTATCAACCTCAAGATCAGGAGGTTATGTCTGGGGTTCATCATCAAAATCCGGTTCTCTTAATTTTTTTCATATCTGCGACCGTAATCTCTTCAAACAGAAGTTTCATTAAAGCCCATTACAATATCATAGCAAAATTTAAGATAACTATTTACTGGGAAATAGCGATAGAATAATTATACTGACTTTAACAACAATTTTTCACAACTTCGTTATAGATGATTCAGTGTTGCTAAGTTTTTTTTTTTTTTTTTTCCTACTCCCGATGAAGCGCATTTCTTTTCCCGTTCCTGATTAGCGTAAAAGCAAAGAAAACTTTTGATTCTCAAATCTCTTCGCGGTAGTCTGAACATTTTACCCTTAATCCATCATAGGTGGTAGCTGGTGAAAACTGAGCCTTTTAATTAGTCATTTTTCAATTTGTAATTACTAAACTACAAATTGGCTTTATATATATCGAAGCAAAAATTCTACTCGTTAGAATTACCTCGAGCTGTGAAAGAGATGTTATCCTTTGATGTTTCGATTGACAAAAATTTTACTTACACCCCCATTGCTTATGTAATCAAAGCGGATTATTTTTCAGTCTTGACTTTGACTGTAACCAGCATAAAGAATTTATGAAAAGAAGATTTTCAAACTTATATAGAAAAGCCGGCTATAACGCTACTTTTTTGTAATTAAATAATAATGAATTACTTATTTTTATTTGAGTGGATACGCACTAATATTGAGTAATCTACTCAACTTGATTTTATTAATAAACTATATGAGTCATATCTTCGAGGAGAGGGGTGTATTTGTCATATTTTCAATTTTAAAAACCTAATGGCCGGTGGATGAATCGCCTGGAAATTCATACATGTGCAGCCATTAGAATTCTTACTTTTTTTTCTACTAATTCTACATTACGGCGGATCTCATGGTCAGTAGGAAGACTAATGTGAAACTGAATTTATTTTTCAAAGTAATAATGTGCGTCTGTATTAATAGAAAATAATCCAGCAATTACATTTTATTCTAATTTTCTATGCTCTTGGTAAAATTTGAATTCTAATCACCCTCTCTGTGTGGCTCTTCAAAGTATAATTGTTGAGCTGTCTGATCAGATTAATTATCAGCTATAGGCGCCTTTAATAATAATCAAGTTGTATCGAAAATGAATTCTTATCTTCTGTACTTCTACCTTGACCGTTATTATTGAAAAAAGAAATTAAGTATTTCTCATTTAATTGATTGTTTTCGTGGAACCATCAGTGCCTAATATTTTTAATATTGAAAATAATCGACGTAATCTATAGTTTTGAGAAATACGGATGATTAATCAACGGATTGTTTTCGATTAGCTAATCAGAAAGATTCATTGTGTTCCTATAACGTGAAAAAAAAATTTGTGAACTCGAGTTTCATCGAATAGTTTTATTACGTACTCGTGTATCCTAATTCAATCTTGCATTTTATTTGTCAGATGCAACAGGTGGCAAGTATTTTTTATGAATCAGCACTTGATTTTGTTTATCGAAATTTCAAGTATATTTAAATCATCGTGAACAAACCCAATTCCCGATATTATTTCACCATTATAGTTTCGAACAGCTTTAAATTTAATGGAATGTTGATAATTTTCTGTTTTATTTCTCGATGTTTCAAGTACGGACTCGGTTAGGAGTCGGTACAGTATTAGGTGCTCATTTGTCGGTGATTTTCAGAATTAATCCACACTTGTGCAAAACCATTCTAATTTAACCGTGCCAAGATAAGATCTAAAATTCGAGGTAACCACTGCGACCATACCTACTGCCCAACCCTACCGCGCTCAGTGTTGCAAGCCTCAGCCAACTTAATTAACGGGTCGACCAAAAAGCGTCTAATTTATGTCACCGTACACGCATTCCCACCAAAATTCTAATTATTATGAGGCCAAAATTTGAGCCATTAATTTTATCGGTTTCGCCAGAAAACCTTAGACCTTCTGCTGCTGTACTTCTTGTGTTAGGAACTGGTGTAAGAAGTGTGGCTATGGAGGGTGAGAATGTGTCTGTGGAAAAAAATATGCGGTGATAGGGGGAAGAGAAAGTGTTGGCGGAAGAGGGGATTGGGAGTGAAAGTGAGGCGATATGGATGGGAACAGGAAACAAGAGTGAACCACATTCGCACACCACCAAAATACCCGCTAAATTTCTATTATATCTGTTATCATAGTCGTTTTATCTGGACTCGGTACGATATTATAACCCCTGAGGGGATGGTTTAGATTCATCCTACTGCCGTGTGCAATAATAACGCGATCGTGTGTTCCACTAAATTGAATTACCACGTATTCTAAGCCCTGGTAAAAGGGGTGCTGAGGGTGGCTAGAACTGGGTATCTGCTACAAACGAAATTATTGTCGTTTACCATACAGAAAACTGTCTTGGAAAAGAGTAAGGAGGCAATCAGTTAGAAAGTTGAGGTAATGAGAGCTTTTTTCACTCCCGCGCCGTTTCTTTTGGTCCCCTCGACGGTGATATTATTTATACCGAGAACTTGCGCATTGAATTTTATGTAAATATTGTCGTCATTTGAAGACGACTCTGAAAACACCCTTGGGGCCAATAATCTGCTTTTCAAGATACATTACAAGCGGTTTTTCGTGGCGCTGAAGCACGATTAAGTGAATTGTAAATTAAGGGGTTAGGGCATGTGGTAGACGACTTGAGCGTTGTCGTTTACTTACAAATTTCTGTAACCTCCATGATTCAACATTTCAATTGAGATTGACTGAACTTTCCTCAAACTCCTATTTGAAGAAGAGTGCAGAATTTAATCCAAGTTTTCTGGCATTATTCTTTTGTTTCCGATAAAGAAAAGAGTAACGGACGTGTAATTGGCATTTATACTGTATTTGTGCGGAAAAATTCTGCCCACCAAAAATTTGTCAGTGCAGGAACTTCTATAGAACAATCTACGCAATCTCCTTGAATAACTAAGTTTTTTCAATCTTTTCTTCATTCTTTTTTTTTTTTGGCCATTTTGATACCGGTTGGCCCTAATATCAAAACGGGTGTCTCAGCTCCTTTTTTCTGCATTTTTGGGTCTGTGTCTTTCTGTGGCGTACCCCCAGCGTTTCCACTTACCAGAGGGCCCGTGAATCAATTTTAAATTGTTTTATTTTCCTCATAGTTATTAAAATGTCTATAGAATAATTCTTCTTGTTTATGTGTCTTTTATGTAGTTAATAGAAAAATTCAAAAAACTTCATAATAAAAATAATAAAAATTCAATTGTTGCCATTTATATGAATTCGAGCAGAATATCAATTGTTTTCACTTTCATGAAATCGTACAGAATTTCAACCCATCTAGTGAAATAAAGCTCGACTTTTTTACAAAATTAAAAAAATGATGAACAATTAACTATTTTTCAACATTTTTCCTGAAAAATATAAATATATGAAAAAGTGTAACAATGTCACATTAAATTAATTAGAAGAAATTTTAATCGATGGAGATCTAATTGAAAATAGACTAAAAAAATTTCCAAGTCACGAAAACATTTTTTCTCTAAGTTAATAAATTTATATTACAGTGAAAACCACATATCAATTCAGTGGTCCAATAAGTACCTCCTATGTGACAAACTTAGAAGATGTGTTAATTGCGTCCGGCTGTAATACCTAACCCAAGTTGTCACATAACTGTCATAATATATAGATTAAATATATTATGTTTATGTATGCTACATATATTATATTTTGTATACACTGACACCCTACTCTTTTCCTCTCTTCAAAAACGTAATGAACTTTTGACTAAAAATACTGATAAAATTTTTGATTTTTGCAGTATGCATTTAATGAGACGATGAAAGAGAGATAACAGGAAGTCGGTCGCTCAGCTCACTTGAAATATTAATGCAGTTTCAAATCTTTTCTTGAAAATTATATTTCCTCGATATCCAGTTAAGGAACCTCCCGCCTCCCGGGTAGTCACCAGTGGATTTAAATACAATGTAAATAATAAGTTGTTTATTTTGTGGGACGATACATATTTCATTCTGAGGATATTGTAGGTAATTTTTCTACAATTTTCATTTTTAAACTACTACCTGTAGTTCCTCAAAAGTACATCAAATTTTTATAGTTAATCAATTGTTTATGTACGATTTTCTACCGCCGCACCGTAGATATTTGGTGCTACGATGTATGTTTTTTTCATATTTATAGTGCACAATTTTCTACAGTAGGTACCTATTATGCTATGAAATGAAAAAGTTGTTCGGAGAACGTATTTTTTGGCCGTTGGAGTCGTACAAATGGGAGTTGTGGATGACCTCTTTTGAAATTGTGTGCTGTCGTGCGATTTGTGATCGTAAATATTTACAGGCTATTCTTAAACACCCAGGAAAACAAAATATATGGTTATTTTGTTTTTCGCCTTTTGTTGCGTTTTTCCACTCTTTCTTCATGGCTTTTTGTTTGTAGCACACAATCCACTTAGGGAGAAAAAAGATGGTTTAAAAGTTGGCAATGGTATTTTTTGCACAGTACGCCATTCCAACGAGCAAAAAACGTAGTAACTTTTCCCAATTCTTCGGTATGTCTTCGCAAGTTGCGATTATGTATTGCGAAAGTTCTCAGTAGTGAAAATAGTAGCAAGGAAAGACTCAACTTGGACGATTGAAAGCCAGATATGGGAGCACAACAAAATCGTATAGATAGTGTAAAATTAACCATAATTAGGTTATACATACTCGTATTTCTGTTGAGTTTTGGTGAATTCTCATGTTTGTGAAGATATGAATAATGCAATGAAATCATTTTATGCCATGTTTATATAAATTTAGACTTACTGAATCATTGAATTATCTACTTCTGTGTAGTGTAGGAGAATTGCACTGAAGGTATACTCGCGTAATCTCTGATGCTGCCCAGAGGGGTATTCGAAATGCAATTATGCTCGCCTTGAAAAGCGATTGAATGAGATGGTACAAATATTTATTTCCTCGAAAGTTGATGTTTCGAATTTTGTTGTTATCCGTATTTTTCTTATTTTAAATTTCAAATTCTAAACCTTTCGAATAATTGTGCTTACTTTTATAAATCACTTGATTATCCACTGCTACTTATTTTTCACATAATTTCACCGATAGTGATACGGGAAATCTGATCAGTAGTGTAGTTTAGAGGATTTTTGCTGATTTTCCATGAAATACATTTTTGAAAAACTTGATCTATTTCAGTTATGCGAACTTATTGGGATAAGCTCAGTCCAAAGCTTCCTTTTCCTTCTCTTTCTGGTGTCTGACCGCAGGAAATGATATTACAATCGAGTTCCAGTAACACGAAATAATAATGTGTGGAACTTGTTGAAACTTTTGTGACCGTTATTTTTACCTAACATAAAACTATAATATGGTCGTCAGAATTCCATCTTATCGGGAACAAGGTAAATTGATTTTTGATTCGCCATAAGCATTGCATTAGTGATACCGACTATTCTATCAAAAGAGGTACCTCAAAAATAGAAAGTCAATTTATTTCTTTTCCTTCTTTTGTGTTCTGCAAACGATAAAACAAAAAGCAAAGAAGTTGGCAAACAGTGTCCGTTTGATTGGCTGCATGAAAGAAAAAAAAATCTAACCCTCTGAGAGCAGTTGTCAAAAATACTTCGTAAATAGAAATTCAATTCTCCAACCCTTCCTCACTCTTCTACAAAATTCTTTTTCATTCTTTTCTTCGCCTCTCTCGGTGTGATTTTTTTTTCCAAGGTAAAAGGAATAAATTCTTAGAACTTAACGTTAGTTTTGTGTATAGCCTATATATACTTTTTTTTTCTTTTTAGAGAACACTATAACTTGAGTAAGTTTGCTCAAAATGAAACATCTTGGAGGGGTTGTTTCTGCGCTTTTCGGTATCAATGACGAATGTGCAGCAGTAAGATAACCAGAAAATGCAATTAAAAAACTATTTTGTACGCTCGTTGCTAAAGAGGACAAGTTTGCGAGTGGTTATTGAGGGAGGACGACGTTATTAAATAGTTCGCTTTTTCCTTGTATACTTTTTTTTCGTCCCGCAATCCGTATCGTCGATTTCATATAATTATTTTGTATTGCAGTTTACTGAGGACATTGAAGGTGGTTTGGAAGGAGACTGCACTTTCATATTTTAGCCCATATTATTAATTGAAAAAGAATTTGGATACTGAAGTTTCTATGAATATTGAATTTTTACAAATATGGGGCCACGAAACTTAGCTGTAAGGCTTCCTCTAAGTAGGGCGCGGATTTTTGTACGCTAAAAAGGGGTAAAATCATGCCATATAGTATATGCGCTAAAAATTTTGAAGATGCATATTTTTGATCGTTAATATGGGTATTATTTTACTCTACTAACTGAGCTCTATTTAGTTTTAAATTATTTTCCTCCTAATTATACTTAGCAATAAGAGTACTAAGAGAAAAAAAAAACTTTATTGCATCACAAATTAGGAAAAATGAACAAACTTTTAAAAAGTGACTGTTAATGAAACTTATAGGTTAAAGCTACAAATTTGGAATCAATATTACATGATGAGGAACCCCCACTTGAAATCAATAAAAAAAAAAATTAACCAATGAACAACAACCATCCTCTTCATCGACATTACTGCTAAAATTCCCAAAACAGTTTACTAGCCTATATCTTCGAAGGTTCTTCATTTTGAAACTTCTCCTGTTTGCAGTAAGAATGTTTCTGTAGACCCTAAACGTCCTTTCCACATCGACTGACACAAATGGGGCAAATTTAAATACAGACAATTGGCCAGGACTTGGGGTCTTGAAATTGCTGATGCTTCCTTAAAGCTGAAATTTTATTTGCAGCCAAATCCTTCATCCCTTGTAGGCCCTTATTTTTCGACAAAACTGCATCCAGTTTCTCTATCACAGATTTTTTGGGTGCGGTTTGGATTTTCACTGCAACATCATCCAAAATTTTCATTTTTTTTTTTTAAATGTAAAATATTATGCATACTTTTTTTTATGAAAAATGCGGAAAATATGCGTTTATGAAAATACTATGATTTTATGAAAAAACTATGCGATTGTAGGTAAAATATGCAAAATATGCAAAAACAAGTTGGGCTTATCTTGCTCAGAATCGCGTGAAACGAAAAACTAACTGATACCCACAAATAACATAATGATTACAGCAATATAATATGTTACAATGTACAACTTTTTATCTATAGGTATATTTTTATCCATAGGTTTTCTTTTTCTTAATAATTTTCTCTGAATTCATCTTCCGTGTATGATTCATATTAGTAATTTAAGTTCATCTTCCATGTATGATTCACCTCCGCGTAATATTATCTTCCGCGTATGATCTAAGTTACTAATTTCTTATCTTTTGCTTTTCGGTGGATTTTCCTCATATATTTTGCCGGAAAATCCTAAATTGAAGCCCTTTTCTCCTCAGGCACCCGATGTAGAGTATATAACCTCCATCGTCTGCTGAGAAGAGACGCTCTGTCAGTCATTCAGTCTTTCATTCAGATTCAGATTAATTTTTAATTTCGCGTTTATTGCGTTTATTCCAATTATGTTTAACGTAATAAATATTCATACTAATTAAAACTTTCTTTATGTTACGGAGTTCTCTCCGGTAACATAAATTGGCGCAGTCGGTAGGACCTACGTCGTCCCTACCCAATTTTTAATGAACTTTTTAATTTCATAAAAAGTTGAAAAGTGCTCGCCGGCTTGATCACCCGTGTGATTGCTTTTTCCAATTTTTTTTCGCAATTCAAAAAAATATTTCTTTTTAAATTTTCGTGTTGTAAATAATCTTTCGAAAGTCGACAGTGAAACCCGTTTTTCGCGTCGTAACTACAACTACGAACCTGTCGTTCCAAGCTACGTCAGGTCAGGTAATCCGTACCTTTTCTTTTCCACACTCCTATACTTGATAACCTCTTGCTCGTCAAGATCTGAACTAAGTAAGGTCTTGTACATCTTTAGCGACTAGAGCCCTTGTCAAGTAATCCTATTTGTACATGCCTCATCATAGGGTCATACACTATATAGATCAGGTAAAATATATTTGCCCTGATAAAGACGCAATAAGTGAACTTCGCGTAATCCCCGAACTTTCACGCAATCCTTTTCTGACTGTAGCACTTGAAATTCCCAAAAGTGTGGTCGAATTTACATCGTTATTTGGTTTGGCTCTCGAAATCGAAAAAGAATTAATCAAATATTATAAATTTACACCCAAATATTTCAAACTTTGGTTAAACGAGCTCCACGCCTATAACGCAAATCTACTCACAGAATTTGAATACTCATATGAGCCTGTCAAACAACACAAGCTCCCAGTAGATCTAAAACCGTCGAATCTTGTTTTTAACCCTGATCATCATTCGACCCTAAATATGTCAAACCTAAATGACAAACAAACTACTAGTAGAGATAATGAGAATACTGATCAAAATCGTAATTTCCCTGGAGATGGAGGCACTTCTTCCAATAATGTTGGCAATGCCAATGGAAGTGAGAATAATCCTCCTCCTCCACATAATAATAACAATAACGGTGGAAATAATAATAACTCACGTCATCCACCAAGAAACAACATTGTTTCAGGATTAGCCGATAAATTCACAAGTATACGTTTATTGGACTCAGTGAATGGACTCACTATAAAAGAACTAGGTTTTACCGCCAAATTTGTAGGTGACAAAAATAAATCAGTCGAATTAAAAGAATTTTTACGGCAGTGTAACGAAGCATGGGAAATGTGTATTCCGAATCAAAAAGGTATGCTCTTGAAAAAATTTAAGAACAGTGTTATCGGAGGCGCTGGTTCTCTCATTGAAGCTGAGGAATTTGACTCCTTTGGCGACTTTGAAGCCTACTTAATTGAAAAATTTGATGAGCCTCTTCCTTTTGATCAAAAATTAGGTGAACTTATTCGTAGCCAAAAAGGCACTTCTGAATCACCTCAAGACTTCGATCACCGATTAGAACTTTTGAAATCAGAAGCTTATCAAGCTGCCAAATCTGACCGTGGCTTACGATTTCCAATAAGTTCTTTACCACCCGTCTTGGATTATCTTACACTCTGTACTTTCATTGAAGGAGGAAACCCAAAATATGCCCAAACCCTACGAACCACATTACGTAATGAAAATTGTAACCGTAATGTCTTGGTGGGTATTGCCATGAAAGAGGAAGTTAGAAATAAAGCTGGAACGTCTTTTACGGATTCCAAGAAAATTAAAAAATTTCCCTCCAAAGACGAACGTGCACCCTACTGTTCATTTCATAAAAAAGAGGGTCATTACACAAAGGATTGCCGTGATCCCAAGTGTCCTATCTGTACAAATTGCAAACTCAAAGGACACGAGGCTAAGGATTGTAAAAAAGATCTCAAAAAAGCTATTAAAACTGTAAAAAGTAAAGATACAGTTAAAATAGAAAAAACACCCACGCGCCCATGTCGTTGGTGTCAACTAAATGGACATTGGGACTCTGCTTGTCCCTATGTAGAAGTTAAAAAACCTACTATAGCCCAAGCTGGTATACGTATGATAAAGATTAATTCATGCGGAATACAGAACAAAACTAGTTCATCGGATACACTCTTGAAATTAGTCGAATTGAAAACACACCAATCTATGATTCTGCAAGTGGACAATGGAGCCCAACTTTCCCTAATTAAAGAAAGTAAGGTGGACCCCAAAACATTGAATAAAAAAGACACTTATACTCTTGAAGGGTTCCTACCTGGGGCTACATGTCAAACTATCGGACAAACATTTGTCACCTATCTCTTCGGTGACAAACATAAAATAATGATACCCTTCCACGTAGTACCGGATACCTACCTGCCTAATGTTGACGGACTTATTGGAAGCCCGGCCTTATTGGAATTAAAGGCAGTAATTAACTTCCACTTAAACCGGATAGAATTACCTGAATTAAAAGAATACGAATACTTTTTTAAGCCTGAGATCTTGAAGGCTCGAACAGTACGTATTCTTGCTTTACAGTTCCAAGAGAAGTTTAATGGAACACACATAATAACCGCATCAACAGCTAGAAATACGCAGGATGCGATTGTAGAAATTCGAGAAGGTAGAACCGCTTTTCCCTTCTCCAATAAAAAATACAAGGCCGAAACAACAGAAAATATTAAATGGATTGTCACACCTTTAGAGAAAAAACTCGTGCTTCATGTACAAACACAACCTGGAAGAAAAGAAAAATTTCTCCACACTTTACGAGTAAATCATCTAACACCTCGCGAACAAAAAGCCCTCATAGACTTATTATGGACTTTCAATGATCGCATAGCCCTAAAAGGTGAAAAAATAGTACACGAAGTAGCTAAATTTGAATGCACCTTACCAACTAAAACGTGTCACCCACAGCACGCAAAAATGTACCGCATTCCTGATAAGCATAGGCCTATCGTGTCAAATTATGTTAATGAATGCCTGGACCAAGGAATCTTGAAACATTCTTTGTCACCCTGGAATGCTCCCTGTTTGGTAGTCCCTAAAAAAATGGACGCCAGCGGTGAAATTAAATGGAGAGTAGTTATAGATTATAGGAAACTTAACGAAACTCTTATCTCTGATGAACACCCTCTCCCCAGGATTGAAGATATTTTTGACCGATTAGGACGAGCCAGACTATTTAGCACCTTAGACCTTGCCAGTGGATTTCACCAAATTCCAATTGCTCCATCAGACCAAGAAAAAACGGCCTTCTCCACTCATGAAGGGCACTTCGAGTATACAAGGATGCCCTTCGGGCTCAAAAATGCACCAAGAGTTTTTCAACGAGCAATGAACGCCTGTCTCGCAGGATATATTGGTACACAAGCTTTTGTCTACTTGGACGACATAATTATTTTCAGTGAAGATTTTGACCAACACATGGTTCGACTTAGGAATATCTTATCACGCTTACGACAATTCGGATTTTTAATCCAACCTGACAAGTGTGAATTTCTTAAATCCGACATAGTATATCTTGGACACCAAGTCTCAGCTGATGGCCTACGCCCAGTATCAGAGAAACTAGACAAGTTACGTCGATTCCCTATTCCAACTAATTTAAAAGAACTTCAAGGATTTTTAGGACTTGTAAACTATTATCGAAAGTTCATTCCTAATTACAGTGACAAAATTCAACCATTACTTCACCTCGCACGAAAAGGTGTTGAATTTTCATGGAATGATGAAAGAAACAAAACCTTCGAAGCCATGAAGAAAGTCATTGAAAATGAAGCAGTTCTTCAATATCCCAACTTTGATAAAACTTTCTTTCTACACACCGATGCCAGTAATGTAGCCGTTGGTGCTGTACTATCCCAATATGATTCAGAAAACAACCTCAGACCAATTTTATTTGAAAGTTCTACCCTAAACCATGCTCAAAGAAATTACAGCACTATTGAACGTGAACTTTATGCGATAGTTTGGGCAGTCAAGAAATTTCGTCCCTATCTGATCGGACAACGTTTTGAAATTTTGAGTGACCACAAGCCTCTCGAATGTATTACTAAATCCAACACTCTGAGTGGCCGCCTTTTAAGATGGCGCCTAGAACTTTCTGAATATGACTTCACCATTAAACATGTCAAAGGAAAAGATAATGTTGTAGCTGACGCCTTCTCCAGAATCATTTTAAAAGTAACAACCAAACGAAAAGCACCAATGGTTGAACCATTTCCATGGGTACCATTACAAGCAGCCAAACGTATCCTTGTTTTAACTAGCCCAGATAAACTCAAGAATTTGGATTGGTTTACGGGTACCTTCTCCATTGACACTATTGGACAAGTTGAACGAGTAAATTTGCATCATAAAATTGTCTATATCGCATTTTACCGAGAGACAAAAAATAAACCATTTGATCCTATACTCTTTGAACAAACTTTAGAGACTGTTAAACATTTAATCGAAAAATACAAAGAAACTGAATTAAGTATCTTTGATCACTTTAACAGTATCTCCACCTTTCAATTAGGTCAAGTTGAAAATACAATACGAAAGATTTTGGACATACCAAAACTCTCTTGGATTCAATTAGGAAAAATACCCAAGGACAAACTTTCCTATTTAAAACAAAAACACGAATCCGTTCACCTAGCACATGCCGGATTTGACAAAATGATAAAATTTCTAAAGGATAAAAAAATGTATTGGATAGGCATGAAATCAGACCTTTCCAAGGTATTAAATAACTGTTCCTTCTGTCAGACGTATAAGAAAGACAACCAGATAAGAAGACCACCAATGCAACTAACATCAACTGCATTAGATCGCTTTGATACTATCAGTATTGACATTGTAGACATGCAGAAGAAACCGACTAGCTGTGGAAATAAATGGATTCTCTCTATACAAGACCATTTTTCAAAATGGATTTGTCTGTTCGCCTTGAAAAACCACACAGCGGATACAGTTCTCCAGCACCTTTTAACATATGTCTGCCTTTACGACATACCAAAAACTATCCTTACAGATCAAGGTTCTGAATTCGAATCGCAACTCTTACATAAATTTTATGAACAACTAAACATTCAAAAAGTACACACAAGTGCTTATCACCCAGAAGCTAATGGGGCTCTCGAAAGAGCCCATGGCAAAATTGCTGAATATTTATCATTTTTTGTTGAAGTGAAAAAGCAGGGGGAGTGGGACGTCTGCCTCCCTCTTGCTGCCTCTGCTTATAATAAATCACGGCATGCTGCGACTAGCTTTTCCCCTCATGAACTCCTTTTTGTTAAGCAACCAAACCTCCCAGCAGATGAACATAATCCTCAAGAATCTTATGCCGAAAGAGCCTATCATCTCCAGGACCAATTACAGGAAATACGTTACTTAGCTCTAGAAACTACAGCTCAGTCCAAGGAAAAATCAAAATTGCAGTACGACAAAAAGACTAAGCCTATTCTCTTCAAAGAAGATGATTTGGTACTTATAAAAAATTTTACCAAAAATAAACTGGAAAAAAGGTACAAAGGACCCTACCCTGTAGTCCGAGCCAAGGATTCCAGCGTAGAAGTTCTACGTGGTAACACCATCCGGCGATATCATTACAAAGATATCAAACCCTATTGTTCATCTCTTATTAAAACATTGACAATTGGATTACTCCTTGCCTTCCTTGTACCTCGTACTACAGCCCAAATAATCACAGAAATCAAGAATGCATCAGGACTCCTCTTTGTTCAAGAAGGCCTAATTGTTAACAAAATAGACGAATGGACCATCTTATTTGGGTCAACCTTCTTAAAATGGCTCTACGGAACTCCTGACATCAACGACGCCGATTATTATAATAAAAAGATTGCCGAGCTTGACTCCAATCAACAGATACAGGCTGAATTTAATGCAAAAAACACTAAACTCATTAAAAACCTCTTAAACATCTTAGAACGAAGAAGTCTCCAAATAGACTTACAGTCGCAATTACTACTAGACAAAATCAGACGCTTTAATGAGACAAACTTTCAACATCTTGAACTTCTCCAAATTTATCAAGAACACAATGCAATATACACCCTCATTGAAAGCGAAATAGATTTACTCCAACAAGCTGTACTCTTTGCCAAACAAAATGTAGTACACCCCAAAGTTATAAATGCACAAGTTTTACAAAAGACCCTTAATTCCATAAAATTAGATCATACTAAAACATGGTTCAGCGATGATCCTCATGTCCTTCTACGTCACTGCACCATTCAAACCCACCATTTTACGAATCATATTCTTTTTATGCTACAAGTCCCTATTATAGAGGCATCCCCATACACTCTCTATAAAACTCTTCCTCTTCCACAACCTCTTTCCCCAACTAGGTTCCTCTACCTACAACCAGTTTCAACTTACTTTCTCCTTGATCCTATTCGCTCTTTATACGGATACTTGGATAATCTCCGCGAATGTGATGATCTTGGTAAATCTACCTACATGTGTCAGATAGATACACCAAGAAAAACAGCTATCCCATCTTGTGAATACAACCTATTCTATCGTCACACCCATGCGTGTAATGCCATTGAAACCAGATTCCATTCCAATATTTGGCATCGCGTCTCGGAAACCCAATGGATCTTCATCCTGAGCCAACCTGATCGTATAACTATCACTACAAAAGAAGGGAAGCAAAATGTTTTGGACCTTCCCTCAATTGGGTCATTGACACTCCCGCCAGGTTCCTCTGCTTCAACAATAGACAGAATCTTCTTCACATCTTCTCTACACTCAACTTTAATCGAAAAAACCATCTCAATTCCTGCGGTTCCAGTCATCCACTTCAAGTACACTTCACTTGTCATCCCAGTCAATTACACACTACCTGTATTGACCAATCTGGATCCCAACGAGTTTCGTAAATCCAAGGACCTTCTCCGAGAACTTGAAGCAGACTACACCTACCATCAACAGATAACCTCGCGTCTTGATGAACATCAAGACAATACGTCTTTTATGTTTAAGATTTTTTCATGGATATTTGGCTCTCTGTCATTTTCGACATGGTGCCTAATTTTTATCGGTATTTCTTTAATCTTTCGATACAGAACGGCTATCCGCCAAAGTCTTTCTCCAGTATCAACATTACTAACTCATTTACCAACTGTGCTTCCACAATTGGTATATACTCCTCTTCTCCGACGTCATCCGCAGCCTGCACACCCGCAGTCTGCTTCCCAGTCCAATCCCGAAGCTATTTCTCCTCACTCTCCTTTAGATGGATAGTTCGCTCTTAAAGAGGGAGGTGTTACAATGTACAACTTTTTATCTATAGGTATATTTTTATCCATAGGTTTTCTTTTTCTTAATAATTTTCTCTGAATTCATCTTCCGTGTATGATTCATATTAGTAATTTAAGTTCATCTTCCATGTATGATTCACCTCCGCGTAATATTATCTTCCGCGTATGATCTAAGTTACTAATTTCTTATCTTTTGCTTTTCGGTGGATTTTCCTCATATATTTTGCCGGAAAATCCTAAATTGAAGCCCTTTTCTCCTCAGGCACCCGATGTAGAGTATATAACCTCCATCGTCTGCTGAGAAGAGACGCTCTGTCAGTCATTCAGTCTTTCATTCAGATTCAGATTAATTTTTAATTTCGCGTTTATTGCGTTTATTCCAATTATGTTTAACGTAATAAATATTCATACTAATTAAAACTTTCTTTATGTTACGGAGTTCTCTCCGGTAACAAATACGTTTTCAATTGATCTAAATTTGTTGAGAAACTAATACTCTATTTTTTAATATTTGTCCACACATTGTCAACAGCCACTCCAGAAAATTTCTTTTTTTTCTGGAAGCTAATAAAGTAGCAAAATTGAAAACGTTTGCATTTTCTGTGAAAATAAACAAGCAATCGGCATTTAAATGAAGAACGAAAATAATTCGTACAATTTCCCTGCAAAGAAAAGACACGAGTTGACGGGGAGAGGGCGGAGGGCGTAGGCAGAAGGAAAAACCGAATAAATGAGATGCAAATTGAAAAATGCTGAATAATTTTCGTAAAAAGCCGGTCCGAATATTCTCGTTTGTTGACGTATCTGCTCATCCCTTTTCTTCCATTAGCTTTTAGTAATAAAAAAATATAAAGAGAGAGCCCTGTATACCTTCTTTCGAGACAAATTTGTCGTGAAAATTTGCGTTTCGCTTCGCATGAGCTTGTGTGATAGTAGCAATAATTTCCTTCTGGCGAAAATTACGTGGTCTACACGCCATTAAAATAATTTACAGCGAAAAGCCTCCGAGGAATGAGGTGGGAAATCGCGAAAGGAAAACGTGAAAAAGTTTTTCACAACCGTGTAAATCCCTCTTTAGGCTGGCAAAAGGAAAAGGATGAAGGGGAGCTACGTGAAGAGAATATTATAAAATTTAGAGAATTTGGAGCTACAAAATGATGAATAGAACCAACTATTGTACCTTTTTACTGTTTCCTAAAAAAAAAAAAAAAAAAAAAAAGTCTCCAAATGTCAATAAACAATTCGAATTGAAGAGCCATTTTGGGACGATTGTTAGTTAAGTGTCAGAATTTTGGCGAATTTATCGTCGGGAGAGCAGTTTGAAGGTAATCGAAAGTTTTGCAAGTTGCAAATCGTCGTAATTATTGCTAGCCAAACTTTGTTACCCTCCCTGCTGAAAATATGCCACCGCTCCCCAAGTTCACATTTTGCTTACTTATTTTTTGTGGAAATTATCGAAGGGCGATTGTCCAGGTGGATGTTAAATGACGTGTAAATTGTCCATTTGAAAACGAACTTGATCGTTCACCCGTGGTATGGCTGGTCGGAAAATACATATTTCGACAGAATTTTGAAATGCCTTAATGTGTCAGTGAGTTGAAGCTGAAATGTCTGAGCGTAGCTGTCGAATCGCCTCGTGACTGAAATAACGCACCTGATAACAATTTGAAGCAAACTGAACGCTTTTCAAGTTTTTTTTTAGTTTGTGTAGTAAAGGATGAAGTACAGAAGTAGATATTTCAATTTGAGTAGTAACCCTGATGAAGAAAATTAAAATATTGATTGATTTGAAATTATTATCTGGGGACCTGCGAACTAGAGTGATTCAAGTCCAAATTCCTAGTTTTGAGATATTGGTCGTTGAAGTTTTCAAGGTACACTCTTCTCCCTCATTTTGGGTACTTTTGATTTTAATTTTAAGAATTGGAAGTGGTTATTTTAAACACTTCGAGTTCAATAGATCAGTCGAAATTTTCTTATGAATAGATTTTGACTTGACATCGCAAGCGTAAATGCCCTCAAATACCCACCGGGGGGTGAGTGTGAGGGGAAACATCTACTTTTCAGTTTCGCTCATTCCACGGCTACAGGACATAAGCACAAATGACTTTGAAACCGTATTTGTGCTTTTGATACGGACAAAAGCACAAATTTTTAGTTGAAGTGAAAATACGAGTGAACAAAAATGTAATTTACATTATTCAAAAATTATAATGAAGTCAAGAAATCCTTAAGACATTATAAAATCGCTGGCTGAAATTTGAAACAAACTTTTTTCAAATATGTCGTCAAATCTTGATACCTTTCGTAATCCTTCCAGGCTGCTATGGTCATCTCTATTTTATTTTGTTGTTTTCTCTTTTTCTTCAAAACACCTCTGGTCTGCATTTTTATATACTGCTCAGCTTGGAAGTTTTCATTATCGATGTTTGATAAGGCTGGAGTACCTCTATCAAAGAAAAGATAAAGCCTAGCCTAACCATTCACACAGAACGAAATTACGGAGCTATGTCAATAAATATTCCGAACAAGACAAAACGTATTTGTGCTTTTGTCCTGTTAAATTCGTTTGGTAAATGCGTCAGGTCGAAAGCACAAAAATTTGTGCTTTTGACCTGTCTCATTTTTGTAATCAATTTGTGCTTTTGTCCGACTCCGCATTCCACTACACAGATAATGAGAATGTTGATATTATAGAATATTCGTATATCGAAACTATGGTACTGGCCAAACCGCTAGAACTAGACATTCGAATCCTTTTGTCTTTTCTGATCTCTAGATCCATCTTCAACTACATCCAGATCAATAAGTTTCTTCCTAGCTTTCTTAGGATTTTGATGGCTCTTGGTCTGATTGGAATGGATGAAGAAGTCGGTGGAGGAATGAAGGATATCTTTTGCAATTAACTAGCAAGTGCATTATGAAAAATAGAGAGAAAATGATGAGATAAGTGAACGAGTGCATAACAGACGTAATTTAATTCTATACTTGACACAACACAACTGATTGAACAATAAATACGAGAAGTAAAACTGCGGACAGACAAAAACGGTAAACAGTGCTACCTGACTAGAGAAATATTATGCAAACAGAAATCAGGGTTACAACAATATAAAAATCGTGAGAAATATTATGCAAACAGAAATCAGGGTTACAACAATATAAAAATCGTATCATTAGAAGCAAAGGGTACAAAACAGTGTCTGCAGAAACTAATAACCAGGCTTTGCTTCCTATCATTCAAATCGTTAGAATTCAGTAGAATAACCTACTTTTACATTTTCAAATTTTGGGTAGTACTTTAATAACTCACCTAGCTTGGTCTTCACCTGATGAACTGTATATTAATATGAAGTTGATGAAATCCATTTTTCTGTTTCCCGACTTCATCTCTACCTCATGATTTTGCGAGTAGGTATCGTCTTCGAAATTATATACCATTTATTACACTTTTGCAAAAGACGTCTTCTAAATATCGTATGGAATGAGGAGAATAATAGCGTGCGAAAGAACACCAATAAACGTAATATTCATTTCATGTATTTGTGACAAAGTAAATCCGCTACCGGCTCTTTCGTAGAAAGGTGGTATTAAAGCATTAAAGCCTCATGAAAAATGATGTGGCAATTTTTTCTTCTCATTTTCCATGCTCGCGAACATGGAAAATTAATGATTTTACTTGCAGTTTTGTATATCTTTCCATATCCTACAACTAGGTAGAATCGCCCTCTTTATCGGTTGCTATATTTATTTTTACAAGAAATGAAAAATACAGGGAAAAAAATCTAATCACAAAGTTAAGCTAAAAAATAAAAGAGCAGGTTTTCATTCGACTCTCTAACTGAGCACATATTATACACAGAAGAAGTGAAACCAAATCTTATGGTAAACTAAAATTTAGAACGCGTCTGTTGGTGTTACATTTCAATGTTTTGCAGCACATGCACATTTCTTGTATCCCTGCCCACCAAACCTGGGTAACGTAGCTGCTACTTGAATCGTGATGTGAAGAGTTGAGTATGTTAGGGATATCCGATTCGAAAGCGACTGATGTAGGTTTAAAAGTGTTTCAAATGAGCCAGGTGTTGATTATGCCTGCTTCAGTTCCGATTTGAAATATATGGTTTTCCATGTGTTATACTTTTCTATGCATTTTGCGATCATCGAGCGGACCTCTGTCAATTTGAGGGACTTGGAACGTAACAAAATTGGCAATTTCTGTTTCTTTTGGTGTCGGTGAGTTGCGGCCAAACGCTAGAAATAGGGGTGAGTTGTAGCCCAGTTTTTCTTTCACCATGGGTAAATTTCGGCCCGCAGTTAATTGCGGCCAACCTTCAGTCTATTAGCGTGATACAGGAGACACCACGAGGAGGTTGACTGAGTAGTCTCTCAAAATGTGTGGAAATTACGTTTTCATCACATTTTTCATGATTATGGTTCACTTGTTTTTCAATTAAAATGTTACATGAAGACAATTTCAGGTAACACTTACAACTTTTAACTGAGCAGGGCCATCGCTGAACACCATCTTTCAAAGTCTTATGGTACCGATAAGTAAACTGTTCAAAAAAATTAGAGGCTTGCCTTTTTCACTTTTAAAAAATTCAATTTCAAAATTCAATCACCAAAGTTTTATGCAGCATATAGGTATACTATGAAGCAAAAATATTTCACACACTGACTGGAAACAAGAACGAGAAGCCAGTTTATCAACGTAATAAGACAAGTTGAGTTTGAAGCTGTTTTTTTTTTTTTTTTTAATTTTATCTTTGGGAAATGTTTAGATCTAATTACTTTCCTAATTCTCAACAAGAATCACTCCTAAAAAATATCTCAGCTTTAGGAGGGATCTTTTGAATTCATAATTATTCTATAGAAATTCCATAAAGGTGAATAATAATCTGAATGGTACAAATTATTTTTGCTCCCAGGCGGTCAAAAATATTCTTGTTTCTTAATAATATTGCGCCTACCTTGTATGTACGTATAGACCCCCAAAAAAAAAAGATTATGTATTCTTTCCTGTCATTGGAGATGTGGTGCCATTGAAAGTAGCTATGAAGATGTTTATAACAGTTATTAAAAAAATAGCGAATACTATGCAACTTTTTAAACAACGAGCGCGCTCTGGTTTTTCACCTCTGAAATCATAACGGCCTTTGAAAATTAGTAAAATCCCAACAAATATCTGTAACAGACATGAAATATTCATCATGGCATTTTTACGGTGTAATTAAATTTTTTAAGTTATGGCCAAGATATACGAGTAAAAACTAATGGCTGCAGTCTAGCATACTACCTAATCAGATTTTTTATGGCAATAAAGTCGTTGAGTGGTGACGTCATCGCATATTTTGTAGTCAGTCTTATCAGTTGTTGAGATTTACCTTGGTTCACCTTTATACTAGAATAGAAATTTGAACAAACTTGAACCATTCACTTTATTAAAAAAATAAGTAAAACAAGCACCTTATAACTGATTCGCATTACAAACCAGTCCGTGAATCGAATTTTGATTTTTCAAAGAAAATATTCGATTTAAGAAAAGATTTAATATTTGTTTTCATGAAGATTGAAATCTTGAGCAATGCAATCCGACCGAAAATTTTTATAACCGCTAATAAATTGATGAAAAATTTAAAACCAACTACGCCACAGACGTAAATGCAATTTAGCATGTGATTGGTAATTGGTTACAATGATGAGAGAAATTAAATTATCGCTGCCCTATAATGACGTCACACTCAACTCCTCCATAAAATTTTATCGAGTACGAAGAAAAGAACTTTTAAGAACCCCTTTTCGTGCTAAAAATTTTTCATAGTTGTCGGAGAAAATGTGTTTGAAATAAATGTAATTACGAGTATGTATTATCCACTAACTTAATTTCTGAATGCCCATAACTTCAGTCATTCATGCTTCTGAAAGCGGTTTGTAGTCCCCTCTATTTGACATAGACCCAAGTCAAGCTGCCACTGTAGTTATTAATATTCCATCGGTTCCATAACTCACCTGAAGTACCATACTGATGATGATGAGCACTAAAACTGTATAAAATGTAGGAGATTCTTGGGCAAAGTCCAAAACATATCGCAGTTGATTTGCATTTGCTGTGATCAGAGCGATATCCATCATTCCTTGAGCAACAGTTTTTCGGGCAGCAAACATGTTTGAAAAACGTCTACTGCGTACACTCCATCCGCGACTGGGAAAAGTACTCGCGAAACTTGCACTTCTTTTATGCTCGAGTTTAATTTCCTCCACCGGTATCTCCACATTCTGCTTTAAATATTGAAAATAAACAAAATTAATCAGTTTGATATTGCAGGCAGGATATTTAGAAAGTAAGACGTTCAATTGTTTTGGAGGGTATAAAAATTTGCTGAGTAAAAAATTACAGAATACCTAATAAGCATTTGCTCGTTTGTAATTTCTTATATTGTACCGTTTAGCTTTCTTCGTAAAATGAGGAACAGAAAGTTATCATGAATTAAGATTGTTGGGACATAGTTAGGTATAAGATTTAAATTTCGCATATTGCTCGATTATTTTGAAAAGTTGGTAATTGGCATTCACGGATGCAATTGGAATAGGTATATAAAATTTGAAGGCAGCATCGTGCGAGCAGCTCCTAATTGTGTGGTTTCCATTAGCGCATTCGCAACAATAGCCGCATATTCCTTCAATGGAATTATTGGAAGGGTAGTTTATCGAATAAATACTCGACATTGTTTGCATTCACATGGTGCTATTGTACTGCACATTTCAGTGTTTTAGTTATGACATTGACATCTTTCAAAACTGGTACCGAGATAATATGAAGCATGTTGCTTTGATCTACTATTATTTCTGTTAGGTAACAAATAGCTTGACACTACTCATACATCACTATGAAGAACAACGTTAGTTGCTAACGGTTTAGCTCCGGAAAATTAAGTACCTCACTTGATGTAAGATTAGAGAACACCACTTTTTCACAATGCCATTCTTTCACTTCTCCTTCCGACTCCAAGTCATTGACATTAGGAATACACTAATTAAATTTAACAAATCAGACCTATAATATCTTGAGTGGTTTTGATAATGTATCGAATTTTGTTCTCTGATTTCATAGCTTGAATTCAAGATGAGGCAAAGCATTCAACTACTTCACTTGAAAGATTACCCATAATACAGTATTGCATTTATTTCACCCAGCTAAAAATAACTAATGGATCAAACATTCTTCAAAGTTCAAATACTATCAACAATATTATAAACCGACTGGCAACGTGATTTTGATTAGAAATATGATGAAAAAAACGATTGAAAAATTATGTTTTTAAGCAAAAATTGTGAGAATCATGAAAATTCAAAAGCATGTTCTTTTTTTTCTTACCTACTCATGGTAAAAAAAAATCTGAAACGATATAAAATTACTCGTCTTGAGCCCAATCGAAAAAATTGGAATTTCTAATTTGGTTAGTACAAAACTTAAATAAATTAAGATGAATTATTCGTACATCAGAAATTCTTACATTTTTTGCATCTTCAACTTGAACTGCAGCATCAACTTTTTTGTTCGAACAGATCATCTTGTCAAAATAAATTCACTATTATGACCACCAATCACTCAAACAATACCAACTAGATAACTGAGGATGATCTTATTTCATGTTGTGTGAATCAAGTTTTTTTTTTTTTCAGTTTTATTCTCTCATTATGAAATTTTTATTTTATCAACCACGTATCTTTGATAAGCTATATTTGTGGTTTTCCTTGCAAAACTCAACTCGTAAACTTCCAAAATATCTCTAACTTTTAAGACGCATGGTAAGTCAACCTCAAACTGTTGCCTCTTCCCATGAAATCCACTGGTATTTTTCATAATGCCTGGTACCATATAGGCTTTATTGATGAAAATGAAGACATCATCATAAAATTTTGTTTTCAACCGAAACTGGTGCGAATAAAATTCTGCCTGAAATTTTTGGAATTTTAAACATGGTATAGATTTTAGAAAGCATTGCGTGAATAAAATTCCACCTGGTGTAATGAAATTGTGTTAAAACAGTAGTAAATAAATATTATTCTTTCTGTTCGTTTTCCAAGTTGACAGTGAATTGAAAGCTGGCGTAAAACAGCTTTCTGATTGTGTTTATTTTATATAATTTCGCAATTATTCTTGAATATGTCCAAGTTGTCAATGTCTCGCTTTATTTTTTACTTATTCAATGTACGAGTACACATTTTATTTTGCTATTACGAGTATCTTGCGAAGCCGATTCCACTTGAATAGATCAAATCTTGATCAACTGAATGAAATTATTTGTATTTTGTGGTTTAGAAACCTTGATTATATTTATTATTTTGTTTATTTGCGAACAGATAACGTGACGTTAAATTAGACCTCAAATTGTGGTTTGAAATATGAAATACAGTATTTTCCAACTGTGTAATTGATAATATACTGACCGTATGTTTTTTTTTCATCGTGTCATTTCGCAAACATCCTGAGTGTGTGGGGTGCGTGTATCACCCATTTATTATGATATTTTCTAACAAGTTATCGTTTTTAAAACCTTCTTGTTTTATATTAAATTGAATTTTTTAGTCTGTCTTTGAGTAATTCGAATTTGTATTATTTTGACTAAGAAAAGGGTACTTGATTTTTTTGTTTCAGACTGTCTACATTTACAGTTGTATCGTGATAGTCGAGATAGATACAAACAAGGACTCACCAAAGCTTCGTTATCTTTACAACATTTTTTGGGGTTAGAAACTGGTACGTACGCTCATCGTCTTATTTTGCCCTTTTTCGGACTTTGAAGAACGATTTTGAAGTTATCACTCCAAAGGGGACTTGAGTGAATCTATAGACTAGAAGGTTGTCTGTAGTAAGTGGTTTAGATGGGTTGCAGGCCCACAAGAACCTGAATACATCTCGATTGTTGGGATGTAAGCTAATTTGGTCGAATGCCTTTCGAATATCTGGGATAATCGCGACATCCGACTTTTGAAAGTTGGAAAATATCAACAGTATATTGGACAAAAAATTAGAACCCTTATACATGCATCCGTTCAAGCTTAAACAACTTTTTGCATGTGAGGAACCGTCGAAGACAACACGAAGGGGGGGGGGTGGATTAATTGTTCCCGTTGCTTCCTTCTCACCTTTCGGCTCTTGACCAGCCTATTTTATTTAAGAATGAGAAGATATTTTTGCCACATAAAGTAAACAAATTTCTGATTAGCTTTGGTAATTGCCAGTCTTGATCGATAAGTGATAAGGAATGTGAAAACCTATTATGGAACTTCTCTTTTACAAATGAGTCATGTTGAATGGAGGAATGAGAAAAAACTAATTTTGAATACTTTTTTTTTTTTTTTGACCAAAGTTTGACAAATCAAGTTGAACATGACTTTTGTTGTGGCGAGTTGGACTGACACTAATTGAAAATCATCTTCAAAATGTTATTCAATAATTTTATCAATTCTTTATTCGGCTAGGTCAAGTAAGGAGAGAATTAATTTGAGAGTGATGACATCAAATAAATCAAAGGGATGCAAAAATTGTCTTACAAAATTAAGTACGCGCCAAGGATGGGTGTGCCTAGCATGAAATTGTATCCATATAGCCTATTCATACCTGAAAAATCAGTAAATTGAAAATGTCTAAAATTTTTCTTGATTTTTTTCATATTAAACATGAATTCTATACAATTTTGAAAATTTGTCTATTTGGGTGCTT
Source organism: Parthenolecanium corni (assembly GCA_038050395.1). NCBI lineage: Eukaryota > Metazoa > Arthropoda > Insecta > Hemiptera > Coccidae > Parthenolecanium > Parthenolecanium corni. The sequence goes on along the minus strand of JBBCAQ010000038.1, from coordinate 2,044,679 downwards.
GACGAAAAGTCAAGTTTAAATAGATGAATGAATACACCTTAATTATTTTATCCAATATTTATCCAGACCTTTTCACCTTTACAGTCAGATAATTAAAAAGTAACTGTACAGCACAATTCCGTTAAAAGTAAACTAAGAAATAAACGAGATAGATTGTATGTAAAGTAAATTATCGTCGACAGCTAAGCAACGACTTCATTATTCAAATTTATTTCATTAATTGAAATTCGATATTTTCGCGTCCTTATGAAAGTAATTTAGTCGCAATATACATATTTGAACTCGTGCTATTGTAAGCTTTCGAGTATTTTGAAATTCACTCAATAAATTGTTTTCTCTTTCATCTCGATTGGACCGGAATATTTAGTCACTATCTGCTTGCTTGAAGAACAAATAAACATGAATAAAAGTACTCGTGTATACCTACTTGTGGCTTTGGATAGAAAACATTAAAAACGTATTGTGACCACATGTCTTCATGCCGCAGTTTTATGAGCATTTCATTTCTTTTCACGACCTTTTTTCTTGTTCCTCTTTTTCTTCTCTTTTTAAGTGCTTCCTCACACCTTGGCGCATACGTGTTAGCATTTCCTTCGAAATGATAAACATCCTTCAATTTTTAACTGTTTCTGTAACAAGGGCTGTGCGGTTCTATTTTTTCAAACCATCGTTGAGGGGGGGGGGGGGTTAGGTTTTCGACTTCGTCGTTTCATGTTTCCATGTATTCGATGATAGATCACGTCTTTTTTTTCATTATATTCTATTTTTCACATTGTAATTGGGAATAAGTGTATACGAGAATAATAAACCGACATTTGCTTTTTTCTTTTTTTTATCATAAATGACATGTCATACACAATGGTGACAGGATTCATGTAGAACGTATTTGGCGTTTGTGTATAATTAAGTTCATTTTTTCTTCTGTACCCTGCATTTTCGATGAGGGTTTTAGTTTGGTTTTTTCTCTCCTTTGCGATTATCTGAAACTGCTTTGTAGTCATTGGTATTGTTGTCGCAGCATGAGAGCCCCTATGCATGCGGCGATACCAGTTATTATTGGGTACCAAAGTTAATTAAGAGATATGTGCTAATGAGTGAGCTCTGGTAAATTGTTTTCGAGTTCTTATTGTAAGCAAAAGGCAAATATATCAGACCTTGTCATGTGTATTTCTCGTTATCAGTCTTTACGTTGTATTATTATTGTAAAGCATTTTACAATAAGGCCAATCCACGGATGGTTTCATTGTCTTTCTTCTACGTTATCAGTTACCCTGTGATGGTCATTTACGACCTAGCTCCATCCCGGCTTAGTAGGAACTCGATGGTGCCATCTGTTTGCTTTCCCCTCGGCATGCCCTCCTCTACCATGTGAAGTTTCTCCCTCATCGCGCGCATATTATAACTCCTTGCACTCTCGTACTAATCTTTCAGAGTGACAAAGTAGTCCATCAATCGTAGCATCATTTCTAAAGTCAAGACCAGCTATTGACTCCTGGCCTTCAATGTTCAACAACCCTGACAGGCAGATAATTTTCTGTTTTCAGGTTTTACCCTCGATAAAGAATCGAATACCATTGCCATCGTTTGTCAAGATTTGATTGTTGTTTTAGCATTTGATACCCGTGAACGCCTTATACAATGGCAAGTAAAAATATACAGTCATCTCGGAGAAGGTAATGTACTTCCGATAACGATAAAGTCACTTGATTTCAAGTCAAATGCAAAAAGAAAGATTGTGTTGATGCTTTCTTGTGCTGCTGAAAATCAGTCTGTGGAGATGTCCAGTGATTTAATTGAAATTTCAATTATTAATAGTAACTTTGTATGACGACAATATTAGGGTGGGAGGAAGGAGGGAAGTTGAAAATATTATAACCTATAGTCAATAACATTTAAAAACCGATATTTGCTGCCCGCGAAACATCCTTTTTGCGAATTGAGTTTAAATAGTGAAGGTTCGGCCGTACTAAATAATTTTTGTAATTTTAGTCTGCATTACGAATAGCCTACTGCTACTTTTACTTGAGTTATAGAAAAAATGAATTGAAATGAAATTATTTCGTTCTGCCTTAGAATATTGGTCACCAAATATTTGTTTTTCATTATTTACAAAATAATTTGAAAATTTCTATCAAATTCTCAGTTTTCTAAAACGAAGATAAAATATTATGTAGGTTTATGATCAGTTATAGCACTTCTGATGTTCCCCTACGATTTTTAACCCATTCACCCCACTTTCAAGAATATTTAGGCAATGAAATCGGCGATTAATTGAAAAAAAAAAATTGTATAAAGTTACCCCGGTTGACGGTACTTCGGATTTAATGAGTAGATTTTCACTGCATCCAGCCACTTCTTGTAGAGTGCATGACGTCATTCTTTATCATATTATGTAGAAATTAGACTTTATTTTTCAATTCGATAACTGGTCTTTTTTCTTGCATTTATTTTTGAATTTTTGAAAATACATTCAAGACTTCAAATGTAATAATCTTCACTTATCCCGACGCAGATCAGCAGTTCCTCATTCAAATATCATCGAGTCCTCCAAAGGCAAAATTGAGTCCTGGACCGGCAAAACTGCACATTCAAGAACGTCGATTCTGTCTCACATCGGGTGTACCTCCAAAGCTTGCTGGTTGCTGGGAAGTAAAGCATCTAAGGTGAGTAGATTATGATTTTTCTGGCTGACCTGACGGTGTTGAATGAATACTGCATAACTTGAATGTAACGTTCGCAGACGATTTGGCGTAGTCGATGGTAAATTTTGTTTCGAAGGCGGTTCTCTGTGTGGCCGGGGAGAAGGACTGTATGTCTTCCTCACGGATCAAGGAGAGGAAATCACTCGTAGCGTTCAAATGGCATCAGAAGGAAGATTAAATTCACTGCGCCGCCCACTAGCGAGGAATATGTCGGGTATTAATTTTTTGAAATGGTCTAAAGTTTTTACAAATTATTTTCGAAACTCTCGACTCCATTCTAATGACCAAAATTCTTATATTTTTGGGGGATTTTAAACTGTGAAGTGTTTTAACACTTGAAATGAAAACAACTGAGGTTTGTACTCGTATTTGAACAACTTTTATTAAAGTCGGATGAATCCAATTTTAACGAATTGCTTGGATGTGCAAACATAATTTGCTACATCTTGACCCATTTTACTCATCCTAAAATTAGTCAAATAACACGACTGATCGTCTTATTGCAGGTTTCATTTGCCTCTATTCTTTACTTGAGAGAAATTTTAAAATATTTTTTTCCCTAACAACATTTCGCCCTATGTAGTTGACCATCCTTAATAAAAAGTCATCAGATTTCGAAAATTTGTACCACCTAAAGAATACATCTAATTGAAATTTTAGTGTTGTTGCGCTTAACAGGAAAGAGAGTAACATATTTTGTGAAAACAGCAAGAGTTACTAAGATTTTCTGTAACCCAGCACGACCAGTCATGAACGGACCAATAAAATCAATTGAAATTAATTCAATTTTTTCTAGTTGCGAGTACACTCTTGATGGTCCCATATAACTTGGGAGCATCTTTATTCTTGGCACAAGTCTCGCATCTCTTCACTTAGTCCTTGAAATCACCTTACTCGAAAGCGAACATAATATTCCTTCCCATTAGTCATGACAGAAATTCGAAACGTGTGTAACGTGAAATTTTGCATTACATTACTGAGATAGCGAATTTTCCAGTAACCCTAGTCACCGCAGTTATGAAGCATAAATACATAATCAGGGAGCATTACTCTCAAAATAATCAGAAAAAAGTCATAGGAAACGTAGGTCTGTTTATAATGAGTATGCTGTAGCTTTATAAAAGTTTGAGATGGAGTCGATTCAGTTCATATTCTTTTAGAAAGACTTATCTCGCAAAATGGCCAACAATCAAAAATATGCCGGAGGTGTTCTTTTTTTTTTTCGCCATTTATTGTGTGTTCTTCAGTTGGATGCAGAGTGACTGTGGGAAGGGTAACGTGAGTGTTTTTACTTGAAGAAGATCTTTTGGCTGTCTTCGTCGTTTTCCATTTATACCTACTCGAAAGTCAACGGCCACGTACTCTTTAGTGTACGGTTTGGTGCACGATGAAGTATCGCTTCAGGTGTGGAATTGAATATTTATAGCCTCTTCAGTAGCAAAACGGTTGCTCGTGTTTGAGTGCCCTATTCTGCCTGCGCTATTTGGAAAAAGGTTTCCGTTTTTGTCGCTTAAAACTGGAGAAGTTTGACAAAGGGTTTTCAGTTGCGACAGTAGGTATTATGCCGGATTTGAAAAGAATAGTTACTGAAACATCCAGCTGATAGAGCAAATTGAATGAATTCTCTTAGCAGTTGTTGATTATTTATTGAAGTTGAAAATTTGTGAAACCTTCAACAATTCAAATTTCATATTATTAGGCATATAATATCATACTTTAACTCATCGCATTCCTATTTTCATTATTTATTGGTAAGTAATTGTGTTTATTCAAAATATTACAGTTCAGCACGAAAGTCCTCGAAAAGGAATAATTTTACGCACTGATACACGATTATCAGAATTCGGTTGCACCGAAAGTTGTATTCAGGGATCGAATTCTATTCTTTTAAATAAAAAAGCTCAACCATGGCCTTCGATGGAAACGCAAGCTGATGTCTATGGCCACGGAGATACGTCGTCCTTGGCTGATTTTACAATGGATGCTCAAAATATCAAGGTAGGTCCTAAAATTCCTAACTATAATATATTATTTTAGGAAAATAGATGTGCAAATTTGGGTATGTGTCATGAAATAATATTTGAATGATGGAGTACAAAACCACTGCAGTGCTTCATGTACTTTTAGAGAAAAAAGTTGGAATATTTGAAACAGCCTACTACTTTTTGACAGCACTGAGTAGCTTCTGTAGTCACTAACTTGACAAATTTGGTGAACATGACTTGAAATTTTGGACAAAGAAGCTCTAGCACCTGGAGAGCGTCAAAAATAATCTAGAACCTCTCAAGGACTATGATGTTGTCTGTTGTATGTTGATGTTCATTTATGTGAGTTAACTTTCGGGAACCTTCAACAATTTTCGAGAGCCGAAGTTCAGTTCTGAGCTTGTAGGTCTTTGATCATTATCATTACCAAAAAATATCAGAACATAATTGAAAGCTAAATTTAATTCAACTTCAAACAGACTAGATTTATGGGATGATGTAGTTCGAATCTTTATGTATTGAAGTCATTTCCATTTTTCAACTATGTAGGTACATGAAGTATGCCGAAGAATAATTATTATCAATACGTACCTAATACAAGTCTAATTTTTAGGATGTTGAGAATTGATTTATTTTGCTTTGCAGACTTGTAACTGGAATATGGAGAAGCAAATGGGTAGATGTGTTAGCTGTATTGGGAAATTAGGTCTAATATCTCGACCATCCACTGCTGCCAATACTCCGGGTTCAATTAACTTCAATCCCTGGGCGATCGACGAATCTAATTTGTGTAAGTTGATTTTGATATACAATGAAAATTGGTTGCAACGAACTCGTAGGGACCATTAAATTTTGTTCTTTGTAACCAAAATCACTTACAAATACCTTTGCATGGCCCCAGTCAAGTTTCCATGATTTTCTGGAACATCTCAGGCGCGCATTTTAGACCCATTGACAACCGTTTCCTGCGATATTAACCCGAAGGGGTACTAAATATGGTTATTTCTCTGGAATTGGGATGCAATTCAATTTGATGATACACTTTTTTGAATCAAGTTTACTGTGTAATATATCATCTTTCAACAATGGTAGTAAATCTTCAATGTTGGCATGGGGTAGAAAAACCTGATTTCGAGACAGGTTTCCGAATTTGGGAATTAGTATTATTAGATTACGGTTTTTGCTAATTCCGGGAAATTAAGTATCAGCCCGATTTTGGTTGGTTAATCTGTCAGACTGATGCTTCCTCAAAATGAAACTTGCATATTGGATACTATTTTGTGGACCCACATTCTTTCTCAAATATACATAACTATATTTAAACCCAAATCCCAGACATAAAGGGGTATTTACAATGTACCGTGCAACTATACTTTCTTCAGTCCTTCCCCTCCACACTCGTTAAAGATACATTGTTCGGAAATACTTGAGTTCGTGGTTCGTAGGTAGACTGAGTGGATTAATGTCGAACAACTTTTGCTTTTGGTGGTGGAATTGGCAAAAGAGTGCGACCAGAGGGGTACATACGCACAGAAAAAAAAAATCTACGCGTACTTGTGAAATTTTGCTTCGCTAACTTTATTAACGTTGGAAAATCTCCTCCGGCATGGAAAATATTCACGGTTTTGTGAACTCGTTGAAAGTATTCTCATCATCCCGGTGCCTTTTTCACTCTCGCTCGTATTCTTCCCTGCCCCGTTCGTGTTTGTCTCCAACACATTTGAATCTCGATGTTCGTCGATGCTTTTGCTCCATTTTTCTTGAATTAGAAAAAAATTTTGACGTGAACAAGAAGTTTTGTGCTGCTACTCTTTTATCGTCGATAGAGTCATATCGATGAGCTTTTAAACTATTAGGGCATAAAAATCCACGTTTGATGGTATCATTTCGACGAATTATTAATAATTTCACCCGCATTGCATTACGTGTTTCCATAAATTATCCCGCTATATACGAGGAAAAGTCGTGGTACTCTTTTAATTTTCGCAAATTTGCATTTTTCCGGAGAGAGTGGGGGAATAGAGCTCCGGCTTTGAATGAAGCGATGACATAATTGTTACGAATATACAGGAAGTCGAAAATTTAAATTTCGTTTCCCAATTTGAAGATATTTTTTCGTTCACCAAGCGAAAGTTGATCCTGTTCCAGTTTTCAGTCGCGTTGCTCTGATCCTCATCATAGTTAATTGAATGTTGCAGAATGATAATAAATTATTCGGGTGCTGATTCTGAAACATAGCTATATGTATCTATGTAAAACGTTTGCTAGAACAAGTTGAAAAGAGCATATCGCTGACCAAGATAAAAACCTCTGTTGAATTCTGAAAAATTCATTTTCTCACTGATGAGGCCAGAATATATTCCGATACATCGTTTTTATAAGAAAAAACCTTCAAGAAGTTGAATTTACTCGTTTTTATTAAGATTTTACAGAAAACTGCCAAAACCAATTGTAGGTCTCGCACACGGGGGCAGGTCCGTGGGGGAGCCTTACCAGGGAGGTAAGTTACCGGCCAGGTAACTAACTACCTTCGAACAAATAGAGAACTGCGGAGTGCAGTCGATTTACGTAGCTTTCTTAGCATCTGGAAACTGGAACAACTTTATTAAGTATTTGTCAGCTTGTTCTTGTATTTGGGGTGGCTTTAGAGCTCGTACTTCATTCACACTTTCGCACACGCGTTAGTCTCTCAACTGACGGGCGGTGCTTCACCTGCCCCGCTGCCAGACCAATAAAATCTGCAATGCAGATTTTTTGGCTGTTCTCTAAAATTAATGATCATTTGGAATAAGTAACCAGATTTGGACTCGGGTTAGCGATATTGTATTGAACAAGTGAGAGGGGGTTAGAGTACATCTATGACTTGATATCAATACCTTGGAGCAAAACGGGACTATCTCCATTTTTTTATAATTTGCGAAAACTGAAGGAAGAAATATTTGTACATGCACGCATTACTTTGGCGGTAATTCTGCTTCTGTTTTAATTTGGATGAAGTCAATAATAACGAAGCGAAGTGGACAAAACTACGAGTACAATATTATCTTAAGAATAAGCAGAGTTTGGAAGCTAGCCGAAAGCCAAAAGCTAAAAGCCGAAAGCTAAAAGCCGAAAGCCATTGATTTTTGAAGAAAAAACCGGTAAGCTGAAAGCCGAAAGCTTTATCAAAAAAGCCAAAAGCTGAAAGCAAAAGCCGTATTTTTATGGCTTTTATACGGCTTTTTAGGTTTTTACAAAAAAAAATCACAAATCAGCAAATCAGTGAAATGAAATCTCAAAAGTAAAGTGTAAAGTGCAGAGTTTGGAAGCTAGCCGAAAGCTAAAAGCCAAAAGCCATCGATTTTTTAAGGAAAAACTGGTAAGCTGAAAGCCAAAAGCTTTATCATAAAAGCCGAAAGCTGAAAGCGTAAGTTTTATTTTCAAGGTCAGAAGCTAAAAGCCAAAAGCTAAAGCCATATCTTACGGCTTCCGAACTCTGAGAATAAGGCATCGAAAATTATTTTCACCTCGTTATATTAAATTGGGTAAAATAGACGTAGCACCTTTTGCTATGAGGTATCAATATTTCACTGCCTGCTAAGTATTTTGGTGTCCAGAATTATTAAAAGTTACATCTGAAACCTGCTCTCTGGAGAGGAGATTCAGAATAGCGTGATGCTATAAGTTGAAAACGTTTAACATCCTCCCAATGGAAATGATGCCTGAACTTTTTTATGGTCAACTGGTTGACAGTTGCGATAGGTCTTTCTTGAGAAAAAGGGCTCAATTAGATGAATTAGGCTCACTTAAATGATGAAATGATTTATTATGCAAGCATGAGACAGTTCGTGTATCAATTCACATTTTTAATGGTGCACAGGTCGAACAGGCATCCACCCCGACAGTTTTATCGACGAAATGGAGTACACGTGTGATTCTTCTTGTATATCGATTTCGCAAAAAAGTAAATACAGTAATAGCTCATCCAGCGGAACAGAATGCTCCGAACAGCCGTCCTCTTGCCTACACTCGCTGCTGGAAACCGCGCCAAAAAACTTTCAAACGCCCATATCGCCACCTAAGAATTTCCAGTCGACTAATATATCTTGTACAAGGTAAATTACTAAAATATTCAACTATTTTAGGTACTTTTCTTTTTTTCTTTTTTTTTTTTTACTCTCGTCTAAGTCGTCGGTAAGACCAACTTCTATAGCCTATTTTGAGAAATAGACAGAGGAAGGATTCAAGTATAGCACTTTCGGTAGAAATATGATAACGTTGATTTCAAATCGAGAAAAAACTACCTCCCACGAGATACTGTTGAAATGTTTTTTCAAGTGAAATTGAACGTATACTTACGTATTTGACGTTGGTTTATTTTGAATAATACAGTACTTATAGCAAAATAGTCAAGAGATGAAAATTTTCTTTCGACTCTTCCTTTGTGCACCATTTTTGTGGTCTGTGTATGGAACCCAAAATCGGCTAGCATAGAACTGAGGAACGGGCAAAAAATGATTGTGAAATAAATGTAACAGTAGGCCACTCGAGTCATTGTTTCGTATTTGTGAAATCAACTGTCCTATTGTATCCAATCTGTGATTGATAAATTCGGACAACTTCGCGTAATTTGTATTTGCTACTGAGCCGCAAGTGCCTAAAAATATGAATTACAAAAATGAATGTTGGAGAGTAGAATATGTTATTAGAATTTGTATTTTGTACTAATAGATTGACGTGAAGCTATTATACAGAATTAAGGCAATAAAAACAAAAAACTAATAATAAAAATTCTAAAATTTTTTATCTCTTCAGAATTAATTTAAAATCCAACTTCCTAAAATTTACTTGGAAAAAAAAATTTATTTCTCCATTAATGGACTGCGAACATTATAAATAAAACGTTATAGCAAAACAATAGATTAGAAATTACGATAAACGAAAGTTCAGGATGAAAGAAATTATCGAATATAAGGGCACAGTTTTTCGTTTTAGACATCCATAAATGTAATGAAGAGTTTGAGAGGGGGAAAAAGAAATCTCGTCTTCAATTTGAGCGATGGAACATTTTGAAGTGAAATCCGTACGCATGCTGTATATTTACGCGGGCTTGATCATATATTAAATATGATCGAGCCCTCAAAGGCGAAAGAAATGAAAAATGAATTTTAATCTGTAAGAAAGTTAATAGAACTAAGTTCTCACAGTTCGAATTTTTCGACATTTTACACCTAAGATTTTTGGGGAATTTATTTTTCTTTCAATTTCAAATATTAGTTTTTTCTCGTTTTCTGTACTAAAACCTGTCAGAAAGATAAGCTGTACATGAAGGACAGTCCCAATGCAAATTAGGCTTTATCGTCGATGACATTAAAATTTTCCCCTTCGAACCTACTGTAAAGTTACGTTTTGTCTGGTAGGAAAAAGATCGTTAGTCGTTGAAGGCTTACACTTTTTAACCGCCGTTAATGATGAACATTATGAAGGAATCGTGGGCGTTTCTGTACTGAGTACCGTTTTTCTTCGTGGGGTGTGTATAAATGATGGCTGATACTTAGTACCGAAAATGACTGCGGAAATTATCATTTTCATTTTTATCGATCTCTTATGAGAAGAAAGGGAAAAAAGTGAAAAATGTACCTAGTCCATAAATTTTTTTTCGACTTTAACGCATTACAACTTTTCACGCGAGTCGATGTGAACGGGATTTTAATAACAGTTTCAAGGGTGCACCATTCAAATATCTTGAAACTCATTTTTTAAATGAGTTATTAGTTGCCATCGTAATTCTTGTCGCGAATGTGTACGTGTATATGTACATGAAAAGAAAATATAATTTCTCAAAATAAGAAAGAAAATTCTTTACTTTTGTTTTATAATAGTAATACCCAAGTTATCAATCGTGAAAGTATGATTCTATGTTTTTATTGAAGAAAACAGTGATGTAGCCAGAGTGTTCTGATAGTGGGGACAAATAAGATTCAAATTGCAAAACTTGGTCAATCCATAAAAATCTGTAACAAAAATATTGAAAGAAAAAATTGTTTGAAAATTGAAAATGTAAACGTTTTTTTTCATGAAAAAATATATTTAAAATTAATACACAATTGAAGCCTTCGCATATGAGTGTTGAATTCTCTCAAGAGCTTTTCATTGTTGATATTTTCATATTTGTAAAATGAACTGCTTGTAGGGGGGATGGGAGGGTCACAAATTACTATGGAAATTTTGTCAAAGAAAATTTTTTGATGGGCCAAATTCTGAATACCATACAAAATGCAAAATTTGCCTTGGAGGGGGGGATTTTGCCAGGCGGGGCAAACGAGAATGCTAGGGAAGCTAAGCCCCCCTGGCTATACCCCGGAAGAAATTGTGCCTGTTGGATGCACAGAGACCCTACAGCTGAAAGTGTGTCTATTTTCTAATTCTGTTTTTTTTTTTTTTCGGTTTATATAATACCTGCTCAATTTTATTTCAAATTATATGAGCAGTAGATAAGAACAATGAGATATGCCAGATGCTTATCTATTATATGAAGCTAATAACATGTCTGCATTCCACATTATAATAATTCCATTCTTTTTCTTCATTTCCTCCTTTCACTAGATCTTTCTTTCCTCGCTTTTCTTCCTTTTTTTTCATTTTCTTCCATCGTTCTTAATTTTTTCATATTCGGCTGTTCTCAACTTTCTGATTTTTCATTTTTTCCCCACTTTTCAATTCTTTTTGGTTCTCATTTTTCTTCGTTTTATTATTTTTGATATCGCCTGTCAATGTCCGTGTTATTTTTTCATCTCGCTCTCTTCTGAAACGTCTCTTTGATATTGAAATCAGAGAGGGAAGGTACCTCTAATTCCACTATTTTTGCTTTATTATATTTGTTCGTATGATACGTAATCATGCAAATTTCAGACCCGATGCTGGAAGTCCACCTTGCAGACCTCCAAAACCAGCAAAATATCGTAATCAACCAACCTCTAATGGCAATACCCCAGTGAGGAAGAGAATTAACAAACCACCCATGCCTCTTCCCTCAGATGCTGACGAATGCGCTTGTAAGACACTGCCTCCTCCATCGTATGATAATTACGATCAACCCAAATTCAATGATTCGCCATTCAGTCATCAGGTATAAAATGAATTTTTCAGTTGCATTTCTGTGATTGTTGTATTGTGTTCGGTTGTATTATGTATAATGTAAGAATGCTGACACTCATCTACTCGTACTTGGGCTCTTATAGAAGACAAATGATTTGGAAAGCTGCAATCGATACTATGACACACCTCGAAGTATTAAAGCACAAGAAAGCGTTTTTGGAAATTACGATATCCCACCTGCTGCCGTTCCACTACGAAATAATTGTGCATGTAGTCCAAATATGAAGTATGTAATTCTTGTACTCGTATGTGTTTACTATAATTGAAAAATAATTTAAATAGTAGATGAAAAAAGTCTTCATCATTTCACATTTCGTGGAATAGGTAGTTGATTTCGCATGTACCATTTACTTGAAAAAGCTGAAGTAGCCTGTATATTGAATGGTTTTTTTCTGGCTTATAATTGATGCTAATATCGATTTGAATCTTGATTTTATTTATTCTTAAATAATACGTACCTTTGTTTTAGTTTTCATAATAATTATATCGTCGACCTAAATTCGAAACCAGCTGAGTCCCAAAAATATATAATCAAATATTTTTAATGTTGAATCAGCTAAAACAATAAAAATGGGTCCTAATTTTTGGGGGTACTTTTTACTCTTACACAAGCTGTAATATTTTTTGGTATTTTCTTACTAACAACTATTAATCCCGTCAAATCACTTTTTAGAATCATCATGGAAGCCGATCAAACAAAGAATCTCGAAACTTGTTTTTGTCACCAGCTATTACGATATTCCCAACCGTGGATGCAGTTACCATTTCATCTACCGTGCAAAAACCAGCAGCAAAATGTAAATTTTCTTATACGTCGTTTTAATTACCACTAACACTAGTTTCGAATAGTAGCCTCTTCTTGAAATAATTTTTGGAATTAATTGATGAATACATAGATCGAAATATCGTGGTACCGCAGACTAACTTATATTTTGGTTACTTTCCTTGTATCGTTTTGAATTTTTCTCTTATTTGAGCACATTTGTTTTCTCGCAGCTCACCATTCAGAAACCTATCGAACATCAATGCAACATTTTACCATTGAAAGAGGCACCCGTCTATGCCAAAGTAGACCTGTCTAAGAAACTGAAAAATCGCTTGCTGAAAGAAAGCGAAGAGAAAATGGAACCTACAGATACCAAAGTAAATGCTGAGTTGTCAGCGAATGCGAACAACTATATGAATATCCGTTTCGAGGGTGAAGACGAGAATTACAAGCACTTAACCAATTTGAATTATATGAACTTGGAGTTCAGCAATTCTCTGCGCTATTACGAAAACGTTCGCGAGCTGCTCAGCAATTCAGCAGATCGAGGTCGTATCGAAAGTTTGAACCTAGACCTACCAGCCAAATTTAGCACAGTCCATCAGCATCAACAACCCATTCGTGTATGTAACAAGTGCGGTCATGCGTGCCAAACGAAAAATAGTAACGACACCGACACGCCCAAACCCAAAGGCAGTCAACTGGCTTTAACTGAGATCGCCACTTTTGAAAATTACGTCCCCATGTCTCCGCTTAAACTTGGCACCCAGTCAGAAAAATCTGCCGATAGTATTGTGGATGCTACCACGGAGAAGCGTACCTTCAAGCCTCTCCGGCTAAACACAAAGTACTCGACCTTGGAGTCGTACTCCAAGCACGCCGATAAATTTCTTGTCGAGATGCGCAAACGCAGCAACTCTGCTAGTTCGCCTGAGAATGTTGGCTCTGTAGACAGTAAAGATAGCGATCAGGCGGATTCACGAATGCCAGTAGACTCGGATTCTGGTCTGGAGAGTGACAAGTTGTCCAGCCAAGAAAATGATGATACGCTGGAGACACTGCAGCGCCATCGCAAGGAGAGCAGTGGTAGCAGCAGCGGTGGCATTGTAGCTGGAGGCATCCGTCGGTTGTCGAGCATCGTTTGCAAGTCCAGCAATCGGGACTCGTCCAGCTCAAACGACTCCGGATTCTCATCAGCATCGCTCAAGTACCCCTGCCAGGATTTTGTAGACTTTGAAATGCCATTGACGACTGCTGGGTCGACCAAAAGGCATCATTCGTTTAATCAGCATAGCCATAAAAATGGTGACAGTAGTTATTCACCCACTCCAAGACGAGCTAAGTCTACGGATCCGCTGAGAGACCTAGCCTTCCAGTTCCATCGTGGGTCTGTTGTGCCCAAGTCTTCGTCAGCCGAGGCGGAGCTTCCATTGTATCTGACCAAACGCGACCATTGTAAAGGTAAATTGTGTTATCATAAGTTTTCATTTAGATCCCATATACCCTGTTGTTGAGTATACCAAGTGGAGGGAACGATTAATCTGGAGTTGAAGCACTATTTTGCAATAGAATAATTTAATGCAAGCTCAACTCCTTCCTAAATATTCATCAAGTTAGGTGAAACGTAACTGCAAGTGTAGTTTTTTTTTTTTCTTCTAACAGCTACCCTACGTATGTGTACGTATCGTCGTTAATCTGTCACTGAAAAATTCTAGACAAACTGACCACAGTTCTTTATTTTTTCTGCCGATGAGACGATAAACTCGTGTGGGTATCTGCAGGTTTTGAAAAGTCAAGTATTCTTCAAAAATGTAAAATTCAGAACGAATTCGAAAGGAAAAAAATGAATGACACGATGGAAAAATTGTAGTGTAGAGGCATGATTTTTCATTTGTATTTTTATGTAGACACGCTGATAAATTAATTTTCCGGAGAAGCATGTGCGTTTTTTCAGTGGCGAAGGCGGTTTTTTCTTTGGGTGGGCCACGAAAAATTGGAAAAAATTTCAACGTTCTAAAACAAAGGTGGTCAGATCCTTTTCACTCACTGACGAGCCCCTTTCCTCCCCCCCCCAAAAAAAAAAAAAAACTGATAATTTTTTTCACACACTTTTTCTTCACCACCCAATTTTTTTCTTTTTCGATATTTTTTTTATTCCTGATTTTTAGTTCATTTCGGGAAAAATTCTTGGGTGGGCTGTGGCCCACCCGACCGCCTCTTTAGCTCCGCTACTGCGTTTTTCCCAATTGTTTTTTTTTTGCAAATACTGTTACTGAAGTATAGAATTGTATGAAATGAATTGATTCAAAACCTTTCTGACTTATCTTTTTGATGATTTGTTAACAGATTGTACTAGTCCTCCAGAAACTACCGTTTCCGTGCCCTACGTCGAATGTAGAAGTACAAGTAGTGGAACTTCTGATATGAGTGATTATATTGAAACACTGTCCATTTCGTCTCATAGTTCCTCTGATGTTCACTCGAATGATGCAATGCGGTAGGACTTTGAACCAAGTCACTCTTACTATCGTTACCGATAGCTAACTATTTCTATTGAAAATTATTTTGGGTCTTGAATTATTGTTTAGATTACACCAATCTGTTGTCACTACATTAAAACCTAGATCTGGAAATGAATATCAAAAAGTGGATCGTATATCTTTTCTCGATAGTGAATCAAAAGTAAGTTGACTGAAAGAAAATAATTTAGAATCGAACGAGTGCACCAAATATCGTTTTAAAATCCACATAGAAATTTAACTGTCTATCCTACTTCAGTACCTATTTCAATATTAATTTTTCTTTTTAGGTGAAATCAAATTTGAACGAAATGAAGCGAGATATTTCCAACTCAGTATCTGATAAATGAAGTTGAAACTGAATACGAAGAAAGACGCATGTCAGATGAATAATTATGAATATTGCATTCATTTGGTCCTCAAACTTTCATTATTTTTCCGAAGTTTGTTTTATTCCTTCTTATTACTGTCTCAGTGAGATTTAGCACAGAGTTCGATTTCATTGATTTTTTTATTTATGTATTTCGAATGGGTGAAACGTTTTCTCCGCATAAAGTCGTGAAGAAAGCGTAACGTTGCTTTAAATTTATAGAATGTAAATTATTATCGTATGTGTATGTAACGTGAGTAGGTGCAAACCGTAATACTAGTCATTGATTTTTTTTTTTTTTTTTTTTTTGTTAAAATCCGACAATTTTGTTTGAATTAAGTTGACGTCAATAATGGTAGGTATATTGTGTGAGAATTTTCTTTTTTTTTTCTTTTTAATCATAGAAGTTTATATCGAGTAATTTTTTAAAAATGTCTATACATTTCTACAGTGTGCATATTATTGCAAGCATGATTTACTATGTTTATTACAATTTTATTTGAATTTTTTAAATACGTTTTGAAAAAATTTCACTCTTCAAGATTGATAAAAGAAAAAATATGTCAAACTTTTACTCGATATGTCGTTCAGTTGAATCTTGTCTCTGTCGAAGTTGATTTTAATGATAATATTTCTTCATGATTCAAATGTCGAATAAATGCTTCATTTTAAAGAAAATGAATTCTTGCCATATCATGTCGATGTATTTTTATGTTTTAGTTTGATTTTTAGGAAAGTGTTTGATACTGCCTGTTATTGTGGAGTACTTTATACCTTACCTGGGGATGATACCTTTAATAGCAACACATTACTTGTTTTTCGTATCTTGAACTTTTTTTTCAAGAACCCGTGTGTTTGTACATATTTCCTTGAAATTTTTTCAAAAATTGTCAGGTTTTCTTCCAAAGTATTCAAGATTATGTGAATTAATTTGTTGCCGCTTTGATAAATCGGTCTTTTACATTGAAAAACGAGAGACTAACTCAGATTCTTGTCTCATGAAATCATGAAAGATGAGATACAGATATTCTTACCCTGACCTGATTCCACACATCTTCTTAACTGTTTCAGGGATTCAAAAATATTATAAACGAGGATATTCTTGTCTTTCGTCAGACTGAGTATGGTTAGTAATATATTTTCCTGCTTTCTTCCTTTTTCACTATCAAAAAGTATTAGAACGTAAAAGTACGCATTACTAAATAATTTTATTCAAAATACACATGAACATTGAAGATCAACAAATACCAAAACTGAGAATATTGATATGTTTATATTACGGAGTAGACCTATTAGAAAAAATTTCATTAGTAAACAGTTAACGAATTCTCAAATAATTTACTTAAATCTTCCTCTGATTGTTCTCTTGGAGCAAGTTTAGTGATGCGATGCTGGAAAAAATAAAGAAAAAAAAATTACACCAAAAAAAGTTGATGAAAACACTATTCTTTCATTTAAGTATTTTTGAGTTTGTGAAAGGAAGAAAGTGTCCCATTTTGATCGTTATGAAATTATCCACTCAGGCATATAAAGCATTCCTGCCAGTTGGAAGTGAAATATTCGAACTGGTAGGAAATTATTAGTCTGTCCTGTCTGTCATATAAAATGCATTGGAATCCTTATTTTTTTGTAGAATAATCAAAATTTGAAGCTTTTTTTTTAATGCGAGCTTGGTTTTGTCTTTTATTTTTGTTGATTAATAATTGATGAGAGTAAAGAAAAAATAATCAAAAATAAAATTACTTCCAATTGATTTAAAAAGAATGAGAATGATCTTTAATCTTCAGCTTCCATCAAATCAACTTATGACAAAGTAAAAGAGAAAGAACAGATATTGAAATTCTCCCACTCAGAGATGAATAAAAAAATTAGCAAAAGCGAAATAGATTATTCTCACTGTTAACTCAGCTTGAGGGGTTTTTTGAATTTCAGTCTTACTCTTTGAAATCATGAAATACTTACTTGAGGTAACGTTCCACGTACGAGATTAGGTATATCATCTTTAGTATATCCCAATGCAGCAATTCCATTCTCAATTTTCATATCAAGCATGTAATTACGAATAGTATCAGAAAGTATTTTACCTGAAATTAGTGGGATTCCATTATATTTATTTGTAATTAAAGAAAAAAAAAAACAGGTATCCTCATTCACCCCTATTTTCTTATTGATTTATGACCTCAACAAATTAAGTTTGCTACAGCTAATTGCTATTTAAGCTCTACGATACAATACACTCCAACTGATCAACGTGAAGAAATCAAAATTGAATTTCCTTCATAAGCAAAAGTACATAATTGTGAACCAAGCTTCTAGAAAGAGCATAGTTTTACTATTATGTAGGTACTACATCCTTGACTTGAGAAGGGATAACACGTGGAAAAAAATTCGCATGAGCTAACGCTTATTTAGTGTGGGTAATTTTTTCATCTGATTAAATTTTTTTTTTTTTTTGCTTCAAAAGCTCTGACAATTTCGCTATTTTTTGCCCATGATTATTACCCTCAACGAAATGATCTGATTATTGTCACCTCAAAAACCAGGTTAACAGTGGTGAGAATAATAATATTTACACGCACCAGCATCTTCTTTTTTCACATTCTTTACATCAGCTCCCAGTAACTCGGCAGCCTCGATATGCCTTTCGGGACACATGGGAGCACAAAATTCAAATACTGCTGGAGCCGACATAACAACTGATAACCCATGAGGTATGATAGGATGATCTTTGCTGAAAATATTGAAAACCGTAATGAAGAAAATACACGTATTTTATTTAGTTGACGTCGTAATTATGAGTCTCATTACAAACAGCAAATGAGAAATTTTATTTAACGGGATATTTGAAATCTTCAGTTGAAAAAAAAGAAAAAAGCCAAGCCTAATTTTTTAACCAATTTCTAAATACGTATGAAACATGGATGAACTTTTTGGGGTTACGGGAGGCTATACCTCCCAGCTGAAATTAGCTCTCTCCTGCATCCGACAAAATCGAATCAGTCCCTCCAATGAAAATTTTAAAATTTTGATTTATTTGTACTAAATGCTGATAATATTTAGTTTATTTTTTATTTTTTGCTCATTATGTTTCATTGCGTAATCATCAGGTTTTCTTAAAGCAGAAATTGTTTGTTTTTTTTAAGCGGTAGTCAACATTTTTTAGCCCCTTTCCCCAAACACATCAAGCAAAGTTTTCACAACGTAAATTTTTTTTGAAAACGTGGAAAATACGGATTTATCGTCTTGCTAGACTACTCTTTTAAAAAAATTATGCTACCAACCTATAATCTTTTGGAATGTAAGTTTTTACATTTCCCGAAAGTGGATATGAAAGTCCGTGACACAAATGAACACCAGCATTGCCAAAACCTACACCGGCCATCGTCGATGCAAGATGCATATTTGATCTAGCTTCGATATCGTCTGCATTATATACAGCCCTGCACAAAAAGAATGTAGGTATTCGTTAAGATGAGGTTTATTAATAGCTTGGAAAATCGTAAAAAGTTAAATAGAACCTTTTGAAATATTTACGAATGACTTTCAACGCGAATACAGCCCATACATCGGAAACTGGATTCCTACCCTGGTATGCAGGTCTAAGAATAGGATTTGATGGTCGAGGAGATCGTTCGGTGTATGGAATGGCAGTAAACGATTCCAATGCATGACAAAATACATCAAATCTACAAATATGCGTCGCAACATTTCAAAACTATATAATTAATTCTTGAAAGAAATACTCCTAGGGAAATATTAATTTTTTTTAATGATATTCGGAAAATATTGCAATTAAATAAATGAGACGAGCGTATAGTATTTAAGATAAAATAATGAGGAAAAATCTGTATTTTGGTTCTTCATATTTATGGAGTTGTTGGTCAGATTTTTTAATCTCGAAGAAAATTTGAATTTCATTATAAAAAGTTGTTCAGAGATCAGTCTAATGTTTGAAGTTGAAAAATTTTTTTCTCGCATTTAGATACTTGAATTTTTTAGTTAAAGCGTACCTATGTGCATTTTATTTTTTTGTTTTATCTTTAAGTGGATACTTGATAGGAACGGATGATTGAAAAAAAAAAAAAAACTGATAAATTGGGAAACCGGATCTTGCATGATAAGGTTGGTTCAAGGTAAAACAAGAAGCGGTTCAAAAAGAAAAAAAGTGTATCACCAGTAAAAAACTACGTAGTTCCAACTCATAGTGCATTTGTTTTTAGTGACACTGAGGTCTTCACATTTTATTTGCTGGATGGACAGTTTTTGCAGAAACGATCAGATAATAATTTTGATTTTTCTACATTTTACACGAGTGCGAGAGAAAAACTTCATTTCGCTCTTATATACTCGTACGTAATACAACGTCACATCTCAAAATTTTCAATTTTCTATGAGACATCAAAACAAAATTTTTCATATATTTAAGTAACTAAAAAATTATGATTTTTTGAGTTGTGACATTGTTGTATTATATGAGCAATTTGTGTTGCGATATCTTTATTGGTTTTAACTATTTCTTGAAAGCGATTAATATAAAGGTACTCTTCAAACGTTATTTTTCTTGTTAGACTTGAGCATGATTACTATTTTGTTAATGTAAAAAGTTTGAACAAATTCATATTTAACACTTGCTTCGGAAGGGGACGATATTGAACTAAAATCAGTGATGTAAGAAAATATTAATTCGAAATTAATGAAATAATTTTCAAAATTTCCTTTGAGTTTTTTGGAATTGTTTGGATTGTCCTCTACATCAGAGTTGGAGAGTTGGAATTATTCTATATTAACTGATCTTTAAAGTCGGTATTGCAAACCCTGATTACTAATTTAAAAAGTTCAAAACAATAAGAATGGTATTGTTTAATGCTCTATGAAATTGGTAACCAGTGTTTGCAATATTGACTGTAAACATTCCAAATTTCTTATTTCCACTGTACCAAAGGCCAAAAACATATTTTTTAGGCAAACAAAGACGGATTCATAGTGGCTTACTTTTTTTTTATCCCAACATATGAGATGTAAATGGCCTGTTTTTTTCAAATCAGAAAACTGCTTGAAAAGTGCAAGTACGCCCATAGACACATCATAACGGGTTTTTAGCGTATGAAATCTGAGGTTTCAACAGTGACTTTCTCATCAAAATTTGAACAAGTTTAGAATTTTGATGCGACGTGTCGAAGATGTACTGGAGCATCAAAGTATAAATTTTTCAGATTTTCTGATGCTCGGGTACATTTTTTAGTGAAAGGTCACCATTATATTTTCTTCTGTGTAGTGGTATGAAACTACTTCGAAGTTTTAAGCGACAACGATGAATAATTTTTAGGTAATTCGTCATAAATCTCAGTGAATAAATGAATTCTTACCCACTGTATGCACACACCCGTTCAGGAAGCGACAAGGTATGTAAGGGATCTACGATTCCCATGGTTGGTCTCAGTGCTCGGTTGGCTATGCCTGTCTTGGCATGCAGGGGCTCGTAGTCAAAAATACTAACACCAGTCGTCTCACTGCCAGTTCCGGATGTTGTCGGTACTATTAATAATGAACGATTGCGATTGAAAGGAAACTACTTTTCTTAAAAGCAAGGACCACAATTGGAAGTAAAGGGACTTTGAAGGTGAGGCTTTGATTATCTTGCTCAGGCGCTGAGTGCAGCTCTGAATTAAACATTCTGTAAAACTGAAAGAAAGTTGTGTCTTTGTCGAGCTTCTGAGACTTGCACTAAAAAATAATCTGTTTGAAAAAGGATCAATTCTTGTTCATGTTTTTTTTTTCTCGGTCTGTGACAGTTTTTGAAATAGTAATTTTCAATTTGAAAGCAAAAATAAAAAAACTGTGTCGAAAAAAATTAATTCGGTCGCCTCCGCAGGAGCATCTATCTCCAACTTCGGAGCTACATAATCAAATTCGTCCTTTGTGAGATAGCTTTGAAGAGATTTTCCTTTCAGTCTTCAGTTGCTCCATTAAATTTTATCGTTCAGAGGTGGAGCAATAAGAATATGGAAAATCTCAGGAGGTGAGATTGGAGGTGAAAGTATGAAAAGTAGGTAGGTATTCATAAAGCACAGAGACAGAGTTGAAAATTTTCCACTTCGCGGTCCTTGTTCCAAAGTTGTGTGAAAATAAAGAAATTTTACCTGCGTATAAGGGCTTCAAAGGCACGGTAACTGGTTTACCCTCTCCGATAGGGGCATTGACGTATTTTAAAAGAGGAGCATCTGGGTCGCAGGAAAACAAATTTGCAGCTTTGGCAGTATCCATCACAGAACCACCTCCAACAGCAATGAATGCATCAAACTGTAACGATCGAACGAAGTTTGTTGCCTCCTCTAAACTGAAAAAGTGATAATTCTGTAGCAATCTCGTTGAATTATTTAAATTGTGCTTAGGACAGCTATACCTATGTAGAAGAAGGCAACATTCATTTTAAATGTAAAAAATACACATAATGTGTATAATGCGATTCTTCCCATGTCTTTTTTTTTTTACATACTTGTAATGTCTCATTTGGAGAGAAAAAAAAATTTTAATAGTAAGTACCTTCTTATTAATCTAATGTTGGTCATTCAGAGTTAGCAGCCTTCTTCGATTTTACTCACATAACTTCGGCGCTGGCCTACCTCTTGTCGGTGGGTTCCACTCGTACTTTATCATACAATTCGAAACCAACGCCATTTCTTGTCAGCGAGTCTAAAGTTTGTTGAACTGGTTTCAAGGAACTTAAATAAGGATCAGTCATGACACACACTTTCTTCACGTTCATGTTAACCATGTCGAAGCCAATTTCACTGGTAACTCCTAAACCGTAACGAATGGTAGAGCAAGCCATCTAAACAGAAAATTAATTGTTAAATGCGCCATCTATTAAAATGGTCATTTTGGAGGTTTTTTGAAGCACCTCAAACGCATATTCCTTATCTGCTGGCGCATTGCTTTGAGAAGCAAATTTCTTTGCAGCAAGAGACAAGACGTTACCGTGAGAATGAGCGGGACATCGACATCTGAAATTGAAATAACTGATTAGTGAAAAATGTCCTACATGAAGTAAAAGCAGGAGTATTTCAATTATCACGCCGGAAGAGAAAAAAGCAATGTTTTTGTCAAGGCCGATTTACAAAGGACTGATGTCTTATTTCATAAATAAAAGTATCCATTTTTAGTGAATACATTTAGCCCTTATTTGGCATTATGGTGAGGGAATCCCCGTACTTTTTCGGGATCTTTTTTTTAGCCACTAAAGAAAATTTTTCGAACATATCTATCGACTGTGTTGTGTAAGTAGGGCCAAAATTTGCGAATTGATTTTTTAATGCTTAGGGTCATACTGAAACAACAATCTACATTTTTTAATGAAAAAGTGTCTGAAGATTTTCCCTTTTTGCCAGTGATGAGCGAAACGAATTTTGGTTCCGGTTTTGCTTTTAGTTTCGATTTTCATTTAAGTCTATCTTGGTTTTGTTCAAGGAGTTGTTTCGCAGTTTCTATTGGTTTTGGTTTTATCAGCTATATTATTCGACAGATTCCAATGTATGGATACATTAATAGGCCAAGAAAATTTTTTTTCAACGATTATTTTGACCTATACTTTTGATTGAAATTTTGTGGGTAACTTTGATGAATGGCGGAAATTCAGATATTCTGCAAAATATTGAAAATTCGAATTTTTTTACGCGCTATAAAAAAAAAAAAACATTTATAATGAGTACGGGTGAAAGCTTCGCCCCCTGTGACCCCTCTACTCATTGCAAGTGTTTCATCCATAAATACTCTGGTTTTATCAAGAAATAACCCGCATGCCCGCATGATGCGGTTCACCCTTCCCTTTTCCCCTCAAAATTTTACTGGCGGGGAAATTTATGATTCTGGCTTCTGGATTCTGGCATACATAATTTGGAATTGGAAGTAAAATGAAAGTTCTAGTCCCAATATGAAATTTTTGAATTTCAACTCGATTAAAACCCAGAAGTGAGTAGCCATGTTAGAACCGTTCCTGAGAATTGAAAAATCGATAAATGAATTTTCAAACCCCCATTACGAATGTCAAATTTCATATTTCACAGTTTGATAAGTGAAATTTGCTTGGACGTGAGTAAAAACAGCAGTTTTTAATAGAAAAAATAAGAAATTACTTACGAAGCCGTCGCCACGGAATCGATGAGATTGAAGATTCGATGAGAAGCCATTATCAAACTTATAATGAATACAGCAGAAATAAGGACCCGAATCGTTGAACAAGGTATCGGTTATACACAAAAGAGAATGAAATATTTACATATTTCACTAATTACCGAGTTCATCGTGCGTTCTAAATCACAAGGATGAATGACGATGACGAATTATGTAAGATGTTTTTGATAACATATAATTAATCAAAATAGAAAAATATTTTTCAGATTTTGTTGACGTATGTAACTGATAGATACTGATAGCACTCGGATATGCTCTGATTAGAAGCCGCAAGTCAAATCTTTTCAGTCTATTCATATTCGTCATGCTCCAGAGAATTTTACAATAGATCAGAAGGATTGAAATATAATAAGGATATTATCACTTTTCTGGATATCGGGATTAATCAGGTAGGATTCAGAATGATCAGCTTTTTGAAAAAGTACCTACAACTGTCGAAATATTTTATTCTCTGGCTTTATATTGATAAATTCAAATTAAAAATCTCGAATCGTTTTGTAACTGTGTGAACTGTAAAGAAAAAACACTCCTAAACACTTCCAGAATCCAGATGGACGTACAATATGGATCATGAAGAGATTTCTAAATCGATTCTCACATTGAATGAACTTGGCTGATATGCGTAGAAAAATCATTTTAACCATCATTCGACAACACAAGGCATTTTACTGTTACTTACTGCTTTCCCTATGGATATTTTTAATGGTTATTGGTAAGTTAGATCACCATTTCATTATTTTTTGTTGTCATTCTCACGAACATTTTCCCTGGTTATTTGCGAATGAAATCACAACTTCATCATTTGTCCTTCGCTCTGAAAAAAATTTTCCTAACCATTTCAAATTATATTACATCTAATGCATTTATGTTTCCAGGTTTATATCGGTATCTCGGCGTTACAACTACAGAAACGAGTTACCGAATTCCTTGGTCGGAAAAAACTGATACTCATCGTCCGCAGTCATGGACCAATGCTTGGACTTCCGACCAGAGGTTTCATAAAATAGTAAAATCTTGTAGTTTTACAGAGTCGATGTCAATCGGCGCTGAAGGTATTAGATATAATTTTCTCAGTACATATTTAAATTGATTCTTGTTGACGTTTTGAAAAATACGTACTTGAAGTCTTATTCAAAGAACGAGCGTTGCCCGAAAGGCTTCAGCTGCTAGCATGAAAAATATTGACTTTCTCAACTTGGCTCTACATTTTTGTTTGAAAAAAATATTTCGAAATTTGAAGAGTACTTATGTTACTTTGAGAAATGAAAACGTTATTTGATTTTTTGGTTTTACTACCTTGGATTTATCGTTTTTTCTTTTCTTTCCTGAGAAATTCCACCTCAAATTTAACCGATTTAAGGTGTACTTTACAACAATTTCTAGAAATAAAATGTCCTTTGAAATCTTTCCTTTGACCTTCAAAATTATTGTTGCGAATAGAAAATCTTATTCAACCTAGCTTTTAATTTTCAGTTCTAAAACTCAATAAACTCACATTTTTTTATTTTTTAGATTTCAAGAAATTCTATTATTTTTTATTTTTTTTTATTTTAGGCAAAGTACCCAATGGATACTCGTTGGAAGGCATAGTCGTTGTTTTTCGACACGGAGACCGAGGCCCCATAAATCATGTTCGTAATTTAGATTCGATTAACTGCAAATTCAAGGAGAATGGCAACGATACAAAAGTGTTTGATGACTTCATGTCATTCATCTCCGCTCAATGGTCCAGTCAAATGTCAAATAATTTATATCAATATTACTCGCAACAAAACTACCATCCGCCTGTTCCGAGGATTAAGGAATGTGAAATTGGACAACTAACTTTCCTAGGTGTAGCGCAACACTTGAAACTTGGACACATTCTGAGGAGCGTTTATTTCGACAAATTAATTGGCAATTCGTCTCAAATTCAGAACAGTGTTTTCACGTATACAACGAAATATCGCCGGACTTTTCAGAGTTTGAATGCATTTTTGTACGGATTTTTGAAAGACCAGTTCCACAAAATTACTCTTTACATCGCCAACAGTATGTATTTCTGTTTTGAAGATTGTGCTTGCCCAGCTAGGGAGCAATATAATCGAGCAGTGATGGCTGAAAACATGGCACGTTTGAAGTCACACCCAGCAATCTCGAAAGTGGTCGAAGAAATTGCATCTATTGTGTATACAATGGCTGATGGAAGTTTTGCCAAAGACCCTTTCTATATCAAAGATGCTCTACTCACTTACATATGCCATCATACACCGTTGCCATGTGATACCTCAAATTGTGTCCAACCGGCTCAGATCACTCGAGTGTTTTCATATATCGATTGGGATGTTCGCCAAAGTACGAAAAGTACCAATAGACATAAGTTATCGATACTCAATGCTTACGGTTTCATTAAGAGCATTACATCTCACCTGCTAAAGATAGTCTCCAATGAAAAACCAAAAATCGTCTTGTATTCGACTCATGATAAAACGCTGCAACATTTATTAACAGCTATGGGTGTGACATCTAATGATTCGGTCTATCCACCCTATGCTTCGCGAGTAATTTTCGAGGTGAGTTTTTTGTTATTAATAAAATAGTAAATATTACGATAATCTTGTCTCACAAGAAACATTGACTGCTGAAAAGGGAAAAAAGCATTGGGATTTGGTTTTTAAAATATCATTCACAAAATGTCATGTTTTGTGAAAAACCAAAATTATAACTCGTCGATGGCCTGCTAAATACCTCCTATGTGTTGAAAATTTTGAAAATGATGAATTGTTAAATTTCTCTGTTCAAAATAAATCCAGTAAACCGGAACACATAGTTTTTTAAAATTTTATCTTATTGAAGGTATTTAACAGGCAACCAACGAAACACTGAAAAAGTAGAAAATACTTGACCAACTCATAATAACCTCCATCATACAGAATGCACTAAGAAACATTGTTAAACTTTTATTTCTCTTCGAAAAGAAAAATGTAAAACAAACCGCTTTATTTTATTTTATTTTTTTCAATATAGGTGTATGCTTCCAAACAGACCGACAGTATGCCGACTAGAAAGTTCTATTTTCGTATTGTGTTCAATGGTAAAGACATAACTCATCGACTGAAATTTTGTAGCAGTAAAATACCTGTTACATCTTCAAAAAGCAACTTGAGAAGCATTTTGTGTTCGTTTGAATCGCTAGTTCGATTTTTACACGATGACTACTTTTCAGAATTCACGGCTGCTAATTTCAAAGATGCTTGTGCTTTAGGTAAAAACTGATACAATATTACGATGAAACATTAATCCTCGTAGGTAGTTCTCATATTGTAGATTTAATCGGTATCTCGAAGTTCCTTATCGCTATGAAAGACGAATTAATGAAAATAGAATGTGAATTTATTTTCAGTTAATACTTAACATAGGCCAAAAATGTAATTTCATATCGCATTTTATACTTGATCTGTGTAAAATGGAAATGCCACAGGTTTTTCCCAAAGAAAGTTCAGAAGGTGAATTTATAGAATGAGTATGTCAAAGATTTTGATTTTAACTGTCAAGTAGAAGGGTTTGATGGAAAAAAAAATTCAAGACTTGTGATGGCATTAGATTTCATATTTATTTCAGTGGTGTGAAACAAACTCGCCGGGAATTTTTCTGCGAATTTTCATTTTTGAAATGTAAGGAAGTTTACTATACTATCTACTGACTGATTGAAATCCAAAATCATTAAATTTCGTAAATTCATCTCAAAATGAGTTCATTTTTGTTTCTTTCCCATGCTATCACTGATTTATATGGGTTATCTTTTTTTGTAATAATATTTGAGATGTTGACGAATGAAATTTCAACTCAGCTAGGAAAATTTTCATCTTTTAAATGCTTTTGTTTTTAATGATCAAAAGGCGAATCATTTTTTGTATTACTTATGAATTTTTATGTTTTGCGTATTTCAATTGAGCAGGCGTCTTGGTTGACATGATTACTCAAAGAAATCTGGACCAAAAGTTTTTTCTGCTATTAGAATATGTACAAAATTGTCTGAATAACTTGAAACTCGCTGTACCAAAAAAAATAAATGTTGGCAAATGTACGTGAATTGAACCGGTCCATCATGTCAGAAGGATTTTTATGTAAATCATCTAAAAGTCTGACAAATAATTGAAAAATTGAATCAGTCATTTTACTTTTATATGCTCTTATGCTTTTTAACTTTTCAGGAATCTAGTCC
Source organism: Parthenolecanium corni (assembly GCA_038050395.1). Taxonomy (NCBI): domain Eukaryota; kingdom Metazoa; phylum Arthropoda; class Insecta; order Hemiptera; family Coccidae; genus Parthenolecanium; species Parthenolecanium corni. The sequence continues at coordinate 2,016,806 of JBBCAQ010000038.1, read as the reverse complement.
TTCTCTTTTCAGTATGTTTATTTTTAATTCATTATTAGCTGTTGAGTGACATTTTCAAATGCTTTATTCAAGAACTTCAAACTCGTTTTGCTTAACTGATTTTACTAAATTGAAACTGTAAAAGGAAACTGTTTTCGCGTTCACGTGAATTCGATAGCTTTGGTTTCCATATTTTGCCTGACGTAGTTTCATGATCTCTTCATATTGTTCCTGTTATTAATATGATGAAAAGATTTCGTAAACTTTGAAAAAATATTTTTTGTAATAATAAAATACTCAACTTGAAAAAATATTTTTCGTGATAATAAAATACTCAACTTGACTAATTTTTATTAGTTGAAAATTCTAGTGAACGAGTTAGATGTAAAATAATAAGTAAGTGTACCGTACCTATTCAGCAATTTTTCAAAGTGGTAAATTAATCAATTAATCAATTAATCATCTCAATGCTCCCATTTTCTATATTTCGTATGTTACATGGTGAAGTAATTCAAGCTACGTTTCAAAATATCTACATACTTGTAGCACTAGTAATCGAGATATATTTCGCGCTTTCCTCTTAATTTTGAAATCAATATTTCAGTAACAACAGCGATTTTGCAAAATTTCTACGAACTTATGATTGTGCACAACTTGTATTATCCGACAGCTTCAGCTGGGTATTTATAATTTGTCACTCTTTTTGTATGTTTACCATCTATAATTTATTGTTATTAAGTTTTGTATTGCAATATTTTTGTTACCAGAAATAAAGTACATACTCAGTTTTCCATTTTTTCCCCTCTTCATTAATGTCAGGTTTACTTGCTGTTTACGTAAAATACAACTACTCTTCGTTTAAATGGGCGAAATCCCCACTTCTCTAGAATGCAGATAGGCCACCAAAAATATCTCATCCTTGCCCTTGCCACCACCATTATATACCAGCCCTAAAAAAAAAAAGACTTATTCATATTATTGTTTTTATCAAATGAATCATTATTCACGAGTGTCCATTTTTTAGCTTCAGTTTCACAATAATGCAACCGAACATGTGGCCAATTTTATTATACTCGTATAAATTTATTCAAATTTTACTTTCATATTTAACCTATCTTCATCCACAATTAGATTCCTAAATTCGTCATGAGATAAACTATTGCTGGTGATTTCAATATACTGATCATTTTTCACTAGTCTAGCTTATGGAAATGATTTAAACCCTCTTTTCTTTGTGTCTAAAATTATTTTCATTACTTTTTCTCTCACGTTTCAACATTCAAGTAATAAAATAAATTGTAACGTCTCACAAAATAGCAAAAGACTCGTCGTTGAGAAAAAAGAATTTATTTTCAAGTAGCAAGGAACAACTTGGCACTTATGTAAGTTCTGTTCGTTAATTTGACAATCATACATTTATGGTACGAAATCAGATAAAAATCATCCCGATAAGACTTCTTATAGATTTACACCACGAGACGCAGTTATAATTCGATTCTTTAGAATAAAAGTAGTTTTGAAAAAATGAAAACAAATTATTATTTGAATTTATTAATTCTACACTATCTGAGAAAATTCTAATCAAAGTCAAGTAGAGTTTGAAAAAAATTGTTTCTCATAAAAAAATTCTTTCAGCAGAATTTGAACGCTCAACGTATGAGTACGAACATTAAAATTTCATTCAATAAATGAATATCGCGAAAAACGCTGTACAAATTTTGTCGAAGTACGAAAATAATATATAAAACAAGATTATCTCTATGGTAGAATCATTTCTTTTCGTTTCATCATATTCTGATTTTCCACAACCGTTAAAATAGAAATAGTTTCTCAACCTACTAGGGTACGATGATTTTTTGTCACAGTGATTAAAAGCATTTCATAGAAAATATAAAGACGAAGCGGGTATAAAAATTAAATACAGCCAAGGAAAATAAAAGGCAACAAAAACGTTTGCACTTGGGGCGATAATACTATACAAGGAATTTGCGTTTCGACTATAACGTACTATTGCGGTTGCTTCGTCTTATACGATACATATGCAACGAGCAGGTACCGATGCTATTAATAAATAACCATTAAATTACTTTAAGTACATATATTGGAAAAGGTTCCGATTTTAAAACACCTTCCGTGTTGGTACAATAAAATAATTTGTACGATACTCATTTTCAGCAGCTGGTTACAATTGAAATCGGTTTTTCCATCTGGTTCATAGCACCATAAAGAGAATGAGAATTAAAATCAATAATCCTGATAGTAAACCGATAGCAATCCACTGACTTCTATCTGAAATAGGAATGAATAATTCGTGAATATAAAGAATTAATTTGAAAACCATACCAGGACGAATAAAGAAAGGTACTATTCCAAAAAGAGATCATCAAGTAGTCATTGAGTATAATTTTTCTTCAAACGTTGTTCCTGTATTATATTAATGTAGTGTAAGACTACAAATTTCTTATATGGTCTCGTAAATTTTGAAAAAATTATCGAGTAGATGATTAAATATAATGGCGCGTGAACATCTTTTTTTTTCTCTCTAGTTGTCATAAACTAGAAATGATTTTTTCAACACAAATGAAAATAAAATTTCATTCCGTTACAATTCAGGGAGATCATTTAATCTGCTTTTTTACAAATCAGGTGATTTATTTTCATTTCATTTCTTTACCGAAAATTTTCTTTTTCCTTTCAAATACTGAAAAAAATCTAAACCTTTGGATATTTTTCATCTGATATAATTTTGGAGCAAAGTAGTATATCGAAGAAAAAATAGGAAAAAAATTTTTTTTCTTCAGTACACGAGCGCACTCGTATTTAAAATATGTAGCATTAAACTGCAACGGTATTTAGTAAGGTAATAGTAAAAACAAATCGCTTTTAAAAGAGAAATTGAAAGTAATTACCATTAGATAAATGTAAAACTTTGGAAACTTTTTTCACGGTCGAGTTGATACGAGAATCGGTTTGTTCAATTTCATTATGTAATTCATTCAACATTCTGAAAAAATTAAAAAATCTTATAGAATGAAAGCTGAATAACTTCCACATTATAAATCTGAAAACACTAACAATTTTTAATTGGAAAGTATATTCGACGTTGAATTTTTTTTAAAAATTAAGAGGCTGTTTAGAAAAAGAAAAGCCAATTTTTCGAGACCATGTCACTAAAATCCTTTTTGTTTCATGAGTAACTTATTTTGTTGAAATTTTGATGGAAATATGTTTTTCCGCTTTTAAAACTCTGAATCGTTCACAAAATGGGCTTTCCCATCAAAATCTCATCAAATACTTCTACCCTAATGATTGAACTGATTGGAGGCCTACTTAGTAATGGGAAATCGTATTGACATATTATTTATTCGCGTTTTCCTCAAATTCTACAAGAATAATTTTCTCTCCTCTCATATCTACCAAGTACCAACTATTCTTACTTAACAATAAAATTTCAAGATACCAATGAGAGAAAACTAGTATACCTAGTTATAAAATAATTGATTCTAAGATTCACTCACTCGTCTTGTTCGTCTAGTTCGATGCCAATTTGTCTGGACATGTTTTTCAATGTTCCAATTGAATCGGAAATAAGCTCGAGCTGATCATCTTGCTCAACTATCATGCGATTTTGCATCATCGACGAATTTTTCACAAACTGAACATGTTCGGGACTGTCAGTTTGATTTTCAAGTTTGGAGTATTTTGTACTACTATGCGCTCCACCTCCACCCATTTTCGCAGTCGTCAAGTTTTCAATTAAGGGCTGTAAAAGAGATCGTTACATTTTAATATTGAATCAGATTTATTCATTCCAAATTGTAAATGAGTTTATTAAAATCAGATTTATTCATTCCAAATTGTAAATAAGTTTGAAGTGATTAGTGCAAGATGAAAGAAACTAGAAAAAAGTACCATGCAAAACCGCAAAGATAATTTAGCAGTTCAAGATGCATTTAAGAACTAGAAAAAATTGAAGCATTCAATGTTGTTCCTATAATAAATACCTATATTTTGGGGGAGTTTTATGAGAAAATATTCATTTAGATTTAGCAGGTATGTACAAAAAAAAAAAATGATATGATAATGAGTTACATGCTCAAATTATAACAGGTTACAGATTTGGAGCTCAACTGATTGTTGAAGAAAAATACTGTATGGATGATGAAACTCAAATTTTCAAATCTATTTATGTTTATTGTTTATTATCGAAGAGAGAAATTTTCTCAGAATTTTAAATGATTAACGTATTAAAACAGCAATTTGTCCTTCAGAAAAAGTATTTTATAGTCTGTCTGGAATAGAGGTGTTGAGTCTTAACGTCATCACATCTGTTTTGGTCAGATTTTCATCATCTATTGAAGTTGGTTATCCTTCTTATTAAAAATTCAAACCAACTTAAACCATCACTTCACGAAAAAATAAAAAAATAAAAAAAATAAAACCAACCAATCAGAATGAATTGAACAAAAAGTTTTCTTGATCACCTCAAGTTAATTTTTATAGAAAATAAAAAATCATCTGCATCGGGGATTTGCATGTAATTTAACGCACGTATTTGGGTTCAGTGATGAGAAAAATGGAACCCCTCAACTTCATTAATGACATCACACTTAATTCCTCTATAAGAAAGGATAAACACGTTTTATGCTAATCACTCAATTACTGTTGGTTAGTGGTTCAAATAACATTCGTTCATTAGAGTATTCAATTACGTGTTTATCCTTTCTCATTTGGGACAGACTATATCTTGTTTTCTTTCACTGATTGACACTCACAGAAACTTGGGATTTCTCCTGGGCTATGTAGATAGGTACTTTTCAAGTTCAACTTTTATTTCATACAAAAAAAAATCATTAATAATAATATGCCGTTGTATGAAAAAAAGTCAATTTTAAATAAAAGTTGGAAAAAATTAATGAAAAAATTTATATATTATACGAATTTGCGAGCACTCATTCAAGGATACAAGAAGTGAGCATGCGGAACAAAATTCAGTATTCATTATACGTTAAAATAACATGAAAAAAATAATTATAGTTTTTCATGTTTTCCTCCTTTTTTTTCAAGCAAATGAAAAGTTTTCAAGTTACACACAACGACGTTTCACTACAGAAAAATTTTTGTTAGTATTTGGTAAGACTCACGGTGAAAAAGAATAAAAACTCATTAGCAAGAATATGGTATTGTCTCATAAACAATAGGTATATTTCGTTAAAGAACTACGGATACGTACTTGACGAGAGGTTTTATCTTTGTCAACAGCTTTGGAATAACTTAATTTCTCTCGCATAGACTGCAGAAAAGTACAATATCCCATTAATAAATTTTGAATGAAAAAAAAAAATTTCTTTACATAGGAAAATGTAAAAATTATGGTTCGGAAAATACCGGTTGAATACTTCAAGAAAGTAATCAGAAACTTGATCCGAAAAAAATCATAGAGTAAGGAATTTTTCGTGGGAAGGGAAAATAAATTCCGAACTTTTTGATAACATGAAGAAATTGATATTCATTCATTTTGAACGAATGATTTGTTTGTTTTAGCGCGAAAGTAATGAAAAATATAATATAGGTAGTTACTATATAATAGGTGAATAAAGCAAAAAGTTTTAAATTGACAGTTTTCAAGATCAAGTTCTTCAATGTAAAGAGGTTAAGTAGAGAAGCCACATCAGACGTTAATAAGTTGAAAAGCGATTGAAAATATTCCTGTTTTAGGTTTCAATTAATGAATGTTAAAGTGAAAAATATACTGAAAATATTGACTGAGACAGATGGAAAAGAACCCACCACATGTTATAAATTATAATAGAATATTAGCTACTTAACACATTCTTAATTACTTTTCAAAAATCTTCAACAAGCGATCTTCGATCTGATAACACCGAATTCACTGAATGTAAAAAACAATCAACGTCAGCAACATCCAATTTTTTAATGTAAATCATGGAGATACATTTCAATCGTCTAGAGCGAAAAAGCTTTATTGACATTTTTGTAGTATTTTTACATTTTTATTTACCTATTCTTTCCATATAAGAGAATTTTTCAAACATTACGATTAATTCATTTTTAATCGCTATTATAACCTTCTTCATACAGTATACCTACTGTTGAGAACGAATTTTAGCAGTAAAAAGATGAAATGTTTATTCTTAAAGCTTTTTTGCTCTAGATAATGTCGATTTGTCCAACAAAATATAATAACATCAGTTTTGTGAATGAATTGGCAAAACAAATCAAGGAGTAAAATCAAACATAATACCTTCACTTCGGTTTTGGTATCTTCAATAAACTTTCTTCTTTGATTCAGTTCATTTGTATCGAGTTTAAATTTTGATGGATTCCTCTCTACAATACGTAGACATCAATACACTGTTAAGGAAAATCAAAACTATACAAAATAATAGAAAATTTGAATTAATAAACGAGCTCAAAGAAAGGATATTGATAGTGTCTTCAAGATCCTCCAGATCCCATTCGATACTTCGCAAGCTGTTTCGTAATTCTGTAGTCGTCCATTCTACTTCTTCTTTCAGTAGGTTAATGGTTATTGGTTCCGCTTGTAAATCACTCCAGCGTCGATATAAAGTAATCGTTTTATTTAATGCTTTCAGTACTTCTCTGAAATAGAAACAAGAAATATCTTCAAAGACCGAAAGAATCTGACATTTGATACAGTTTTTTTGAGAATACTGAAGTACTTGGAAAATCGGAACTCGATGGTGAAAATATTATAGGATTCATTTGAATTATGAAAGAGAGAATAGTTTGTACAAAAATAATGAAAAACTTACTCTTTGACTACGAAAAATGGATCTTCAAAGGTCATGTCAAAGGAGTGGGCAAATATTCACCTAATAAATTAATAGCTAAAAACTTTGAGAAAAGTGAATGCCATGACGATTTTTAATCTACTATGGAACGTACTAAAATGTAAAGCAAATTGAACATTGAAGTATTTAGGGTGCACCCAATTTCAAGTATTAAATATTACATATTTACGCAAGACGACTGTTCGGTTGTTATCTGTTTTCTATTCTGTTGTTATTTTTTATATTGAATTGAGTTCTGCTGTCAGCTGTCATCATGCATGCACTGTATGTCCCAGCCCAGCCAAGCCCACCATAACCAAGAATTATCAGGAATTATCGAAGAGTGCTAGTGTACAGAAAATTTTTCATGAGGCCACTGCGAGGGGGGTATAGCTCAGTGGTAGAGCATTCGACTGCAGATCGAGAGGTCCCCGGTTCAAACCCGGGTGCCCCCTCGGTTTTTTGGAAAATTTTCAAATTTTTTATTTTTCCATCAAGTTCACTCACGAATTAGAACTTTCTTGAAAAATGAAAATTATTCTTATAGTGTTCTACGGTAGTAGTCTAGGGAAAGTCAGACATAAATCAGCCAACATGTGCGAAAGATCCTGCATAATTTTTTTCGCAGAAACAGATACTATTTTACCAGAACCATCCCCTCGTAAGGGTTGTTCAAGTTGTTTTATGGTACTAGCAGGTAGAACCCCCCTTCCGCCACCGGTCAAAAGAATTAATCATAAGAAACTTCCGTGTCATAGGTGTTTTTTAACGGCAGATTTTATGGTTTTACGGTTTTAAAATTTTAGAAGACGTTGATCAAATTATTTCATTAGCACTAGCAGTACCACGTGGTGTCATACACGACACCACTCAAAATTTTGAGATGGACTTCTCAAAGGATCAATATTTTGAGAACCCCCGACTTGTGTCATATGACGCCACCTGGTCCTTTGAGGTTACTCTTGTGGTGTCGTATATGACATCACCTGTTCCTTTGAGTAATTAAAACCTGGTATTTCTAGAGTGTTTGTGGACGTTTTTCATATTCTTAAACTTTGATAGTTGTTTCAAATTTTTCGTAAATTGACAACAAAAAAATGAAAGTACCAAGAATTTTTCCCTCGAACCATCCCTCCTCCTCACCCCCCGAAAAAAAAAATTATTCCTATTATTTATTGAACTTTGTCTCGGAAGTTTCTCATTTTTTTGGGTGCCGAAATCGGCACTTCAGAGCAAGCCGGTGCCGGTGTGTCGTTCTGCTCTTCAGTTCGATGGCCCTCACCTCACAGTACAGTTCGCTGTTCTTCGCTTATCTCTTTATCAGAGTTGAATCATCATTCGTCAAACGATTGGTTGGCCGTTGGAGTCTGGTTGTATGGAGTGTGGTTAGGTTGGATGGTTGGTTATGAATTTTGAAAGTAGTCGGAGGTTATTTTTAAAGTATTAATTTATTTTAATTTGGTCATAATCGTGCTCCGGTACAACTTAAAAATATTCAAAGCTGTAATTAATTTCATTTCTATAAACCGACGCGCTGACGCCAGACTAGATGATTGTATGAATATATGAAAAATGTATCATGTTCGTCCAGCTCGAACCACAAAGAAATGGTAATGATGTGCTAAAGATTATTTAGATTAATAAAATTATAAAAAAATTATTGTTTGCCAATACTGGACAATGACAAACGACGCACAAACTGATGATAAAGTGAGTATGTCACTATGTTCTGTAGTAATAATGAATACAATCAATACAACCATAATTATTTCCTCTACAAATTCTCCTATTCTTTTTAGAAATGCTTCTTTTGCAACGGATTTTACGGACCTACTCATGGAGAGTACATTTGTGGTACTTGCCATCTGTTTCTGTATGCTGACGATCGCCACCCAGATTTATCGTCAGCAGTGGTGAGACGTTGCCCGTGATTCACTTTAGTCGCTGTAATTTCTAGAATGACTGTTTTTTAAGAAATTTTCGTAATTGCAGGCTGTAGATGAAAATGACAGTGGTAACGATGAACCAAGCGAAGGACAACTTTCCAATGACCGCTGTGTGCGGGTTTCTGCCCATCAAAGTCGATCGACAGCCTTCATTAACATTCAAAGATCTTTGTATCAGCGTGTAAAGGAGTTGAGTGTCAGATGTGCTGTGGACGAACAAATTTACGACGGTGGTAATTACTCAAGCGATTCTGTGGATCATATGGCGAAGCTTCCTCCCGAAGGTGAAACATCTTGTCACATATTTGAAATTTAGAAGCCATGAATTGGTTATGTACAGCTCAGTCAATTTCCTCTATCAAATCATAACATCGGAAATCTTACATCTTAAGTTGGGAAGTCAGTTTTGACAGTTTTGTAATGAAAGTTTGAACATTTCACTAGTCTCATCCGTTCAAATTTCTTGAAATTGAAAAAAATAAAAAGCTAGGTTACTTTTCATTTTTCACCTAATAGACTTAAAATCGTCTAAAATGTCAATTAATAATATCAATCATTCGACCTCATGGTTCATTGTGGGTTGCTGATGTGTACTTTTGAAATTTTGAAATTGATTACGAATAACTTGAGGCAGTTTTCAATTTAAGAAAATTGAAATATGTTACTTATTTATTACATTATATTTCGTCGGCTTTTATTGTGGGTGGAATAATTAATGTACATAATTCGAATAACTCTAGAACCTCTTTGTTCTAAGTTCCCGAATTTTCTCCCTACTTATGCTAAAGTATCTAATAAAATTGGCACTGTTTTATCTCTTACCCCATCGCTATATATGGCAGGTTAAAAAGAGAGATGAAGAAAGTTCAAGATTTGACAGTGTAGTATGAAAACCTAGTAGAAAAAGACCATTTTCCCTTCACAGCTTGAGTGATGTCGGCTCTAATTGAATCATTTCTTACAGTGTTCCTGATCATATTCCGCCATTTGGATTCACTATCGCTGTGGTCATTATCAATCGCTTGTTCTTATTTAACTAATCTGATTCATGCGCATATGCCTGATGAAAAATGGCGCCAAAAAATTCGGCAATATTGGCCATTGTATAAACCTTATTTCGATGAAAGCTGGTATTTGATATTCTCGAAATTGTAAATACTGACTTTACGTCTTAACAGCTCAGTATGATTTTTCCGATATTTAATTCATGTTTGTCCGCCTACAGAGTCATAAGTTCTCCTTGCAAATCTTGTTTGAGCAAAATGATGAACGAAATTGACGGGGAAGCTGTTTTCAATGACGCAGAAATCAACATCGCAGATAATTCTCGACGACTTAAACGACTCGGTCACGAAGTTAGAAGTAAGATATCAGTTACTTAGATAAGTTTAATTTAACGCGTCAACGAAAAGAGAAACTTGATCGTGCGTGTGGGTGCAAGGTGAGGATGAAGAAGTCGAGTTATTGTAGAATGAATGAAAGAACATTTTGAAATCATAGCATTACGTTACAGTACCTTCGATTTGAAATTTTGTATATTATAATCATCGCCTTCGTCAATTAAATTTTTAATGTGCCTCTACTGTTATTCGAGTGGGGGGGGGGGTTGGCTTTCACGTAAATGCCCATTCTGGGAAATGATTGGGGAGTATGTAATGTACCGTTGTTCAAAATCGTTCCGTTTTGAAATGTTGATTATTCGTTTTTTATTTCTTTTGTTGAAGTCCAAGTTTCCTTTTTCGTGCTTTTGGCTTCTTCGACTTTTTCCTGATCGTCTTTTTTGTCACAGTCATGAAAAACGAGCCTCCTGAAGGAGTGAATGCTATGCCCATAGATGACAGTTTCTTACACTGGTGCGCATCAATACAAGGGCCGGCCAATAGTCCGTACGAGGGTGGAATATTTTATTTGTACATGAAAGTTCCTTTCGTGTATCCGTTACGTCCACCCAAAGTCCGATTTATTACTCGAATATTCCATCCGAATGTTTCGAGGCACGGTGACATCGGTTTAGATAGTATTGCACATAATTGGAGTTTAGCCTTGACCATCGCTAAAATATTGATATCAATTCAATCTTTATTAACGGATCCGTATTGCAAAGTAAGGATAATTTTAGACTTCGTTATTGAATAATAATAAATGCTTCGCTTTCGAACTTTGTCTTACTAAAAATAGACAAATTTTACCTATATTATGTTTCGTAGGTAAGTATGGAGCCAACTATTGCTGAACTGTATGAAACTGATCGCTCCGCATTTAATCGAAAGGCCACCGAGTGGACGTACAAATACGCGATGAATGATATTTTACCGATGAATTCTTTTGAATCAGATGAAGAGTGATACGCATTTGTATTCGTTAGTGTTTCTTATTAGGCGTGGTGCTTGATCTCCGAATGTGGAAGATATCGTATGTAGCTACAGCTATCTTCGTTCATTCTCTTAATTTCGTTTGACAAGGAATCGAAAAGTAATGTTTTGTTCGAAACTGTGGGTTATCTAGCGTAAAAGATTTGGTGAACTGATCTCTGTCTGGGCTTTTCGAACTGCTTCCATCTGTTTTCAAAACTTTAATTCGAGAATCGTTGATCGGTAAAATTTTTCATGAGAAAAAATGAGAGAAGCTTCGAAATATTATGCATTTATGAATATTATCAATATTGTAACCCTCACTTCATTGGCCTTACACGGTGCCCAGTTTGTGGAAAAGGAAGTTGAAAATAATTCTCAACCTAGACGAATCCTGGATTCACCAATGCTTTCAAAATGTATGTTTCAACTTACTTGCCTAATATTTTGAAACCGGAGGAAAGCGGATTGTTACCTCTTGGTAAGGTATTGTAGTGAATTAGGCTTGAAAATGAAATTTTGAACATTTTATATAATGAATAACTTCTTTTTTTTCTTCAAACTTGAATCGATTGTCAGTATTACATCACGTCCTTGTCATTATTCCCCTCATATTCCTTCACCTGCTCACATCCCTTCTGACGAGGAGCACGAAAGTAGAAATTTCCTTTTCCTCCAATTCCTCATCTGCTCCCATCCGAACTTCTGATCCTCTTACCTTTCCTACTCTTTCTTCCCTCCTTTCTCTCATCCAAACGTTATATTGTATGGTCTAAGGTCGTAGATTGTTGAATTTTTTTTTAAATCTTACAATTTTTTGTTTGAAACAAATGTAAAAATAAACTGTTTTTATTTACTGTCCGTGTTTTATATCTTCTTGTTTTAGCATTTGATTTCAGTCAAAAATTTTAAATGCTGGAAGACTATAATAGGTAAAAATAAAAAAATTAATGTAAAAATATGTTCTCTAGAAATTAAGAACACCCGTCGAGCACATTCAAAAGTCACTTTTCGTTGAAATCTGTTATACAAAATTTTAATCTTCTACATTTTTGCCTATAGGCAACCAAAAAAATGAATATTCGGATTTTTTTTCTAATAGTATCGTATAGAGGAAGCTTCAGTGTACTAATTTTACCAGAGAAAATTTTTTTTCAATTTTGACTTTTTTCACTTACATGCGACTTTTCTCAGAAATTTTGTTTTCCACCCGAAGGTAAGTTTTCCCATAGCGCCAGACAATTAATTATTGCCTTATTGCCATTTGCCGTTGTGTCATGTGTGCATTTTGTTGTTGTTGTTGTTGCGCGTTTTCATTTTTCATGCTTCTACAGTAGCGAACCCTTCAGGCAGGTTTATCAGCGAAAAGTTACGGTTACCAGCAGTGAGCAGTTCAACAACTCGTACTAAGACGTACTTTTCATACAACTTTGCAAGTTTGCCCAGAATTTTGAATTTTCCATTTTCATTTTCCAGTTAGTTTTTTTTCAGTGTTTGTAATAAACATTCCATTTACTGATTCTTTTTAGTTCTTTTATACTAATTTCAAGTTATTTGAGAATTTGACTGCACTTGTATTTAATTTGAGGGTATCATATTTTAGTTTAGAGTTTCTTTCATTACTTTTATCGGTCTCCTTTTTTTCATCACTACCATAATTTTTTTATTGCGCGACAGCGACGTTATTGAAGATCAACTAATGAAAAGTAATTAGCTCGATCGCCGCCCATAGTCCTCAAAAATGGGTTGTGCCATTAGTTCTGAGAGTAAAGAAGCTGTTGAGCGCTCAAAAAAAATTGACAAAGATCTACGAGCTGATGGAGAAAAGGCTGCCAAAGAAGTCAAACTTTTACTACTGGGTATGTCAGAATTTTCGTACAGTTTAGGTTGTCAAAAATATTGTTTCATTTTCAGTGTCTCATATTACAGGGGCTGGAGAATCAGGCAAAAGTACCATTGTGAAACAGATGAAAATCATCCACGAAAGTGGCTACTCAAGAGAAGAATGCGAACAATATAAACCAGTTGTATATAGTAATACCATCCAAAGTTTAATGGCTATCATTCGTGCCATGGGCCAGTTGGGAATCGATTTCGGAACATCAAATACAACAGTAAGCAATCAATTAATGGTAAATGAAGGGTTACTATCAGTTCTTATTTTTTGCCATTATTCATTTGTTATCAGGATAAAGCCAGACAATTCTTTACATTGGCTAGTTCAGCTAATGAAGGAGAACTTACACCAGACCTTATAATGTTAATGAAACATTTATGGAGGGACGCTGGTGTTCAACATTGTTTTTCTAGATCTCGAGAGTACCAGTTGAATGATTCAGCAGCTTATTACTTAAATTCGTTAGATAGAATCTCACAACCTGATTATATACCCACTCAACAGGACGTGCTCCGTACTCGTGTCAAAACTACCGGAATCGTTGAAACTCATTTCTCATTTAAAGGATTGTCCTTCAAGTAAGCAAATATTATGATATAATATTGTATTTAGCTGTTGTTGTAACTTATGAAGTGTTTTGCAGAATGTTTGATGTCGGTGGGCAAAGATCTGAACGGAAAAAATGGATTCACTGTTTTGAGGGAGTAACGGCCATAATATTTTGTGTTGCGCTGTCTGGTAAAATTTCATTTCTTTATAGATATTCGTCGCATACTCTGAGAGTATGAATGTTCTGTAATATTTTGGCGTTTCGTAGGTTATGATTTAGTTTTAGCGGAAGATGAAGAAATGAATCGAATGATCGAATCGATGAAACTCTTTGATTCTATTTGTAACAGCAAATGGTTCGTTGATACTTCGATAATATTATTCCTCAATAAGAAAGATTTATTTGAGGAAAAAATTAAAAATAGTCCACTCACCATCTGTTTCCCCGAATATACAGGTCAGTATAAAGATTGAAAGATTATTATTTTTTAAACTAAGAAATTTTCCTTAGAGAAGCTGAGTGTTATTCATCACCGAAAGACGAAAAAATAATTTATCCATCATTTTTAGGTTCGGATTCATACGAAGAATGTGCAGCTTATATACAAATGAAGTTCGAATCTCTCAATCGAAGAAAAGAACAAAAAAGCATTTATACCCATTTTACATGTGCTACTGATACAAACAACATTCAGTTTGTGTTTGACGCCGTTACTGATGTAATAATTAAAAATAACTTGAAAGACTGTGGGTTGTTTTGAAGAATTCTCACCTTATCCCATTCTGTGTATGGACTGCGTTGTAATTCATTTTTTATTTTTCTATGGAACTTTATTAAAATTTGAAATTCTCATCGGATCAAAAAACTCAAACTTTTACCATTTGAATTTGTTTACAATTAATCAAATCATGATGTGATTTTTTTTCTACTGTAAATAAGTTGGTTATTCTGTGTTTGTGTAATTCATGTACAATTCTTGCATTTAATTTCTCTTTGTATAAGTTCTCAAACAAAACTTGCCATTTTATATAGTTTATTTTTTTGCCATATTTTATTTTATTTAATTTTGAATGAACAAACAGATCTACTGGTTTGCATAGCCAAGTTTTTTTTGTATTTTATTATCGTGTAATTAAATCATTTTTTTGGTAAGCATTTATTCCATTCAGATAACTGTTACGATAGCTGGCGTGTTTATTATACCGATATACTAATTTTTAGAATTAGGTTCATTATCCATATTATTGTATATTCCCTTAGTTTACTCGTGCGAGGATACAGTGATACACAAAATTCGCTATACTCCGTTTCAAGTATGGTGGCCAATGATTCTGCTAGAATCTTGCCATATAGCTCGTTCTCATCAATTTTCATCGTTAGCGTGAAACGTTGAATAATGGTTTTTAAATTTTAACAACGTCGCACGGTATTCCACGAATCTGATTGGTTAATGCAAACAATTTTAGTCTCTTCGTCGGCCATCAAAATTGGTAACAGAGTATAAGAAAAAGGTTAGTCCAAAAATACATATGCCTGCCTGAAAAGAAACGTGGAACACGTGATCGAATACTCGTATAAAATGAAAGGCGTTTTTCAAAATTAACCAAGCAGCATGATCGAGCGATTAGTCACATGTTTCATGTTTCCTTTTTGAAATAAATGGGATTTCTGTCATGTCATGCGCCATGGTAGACAGGAACATTTACGTAGTAGTCAGAAGCCTACTTTTGTTTTTACGAAATTTTACACTTTGAAACATGTTCCATAAATTACCGACTTCAATTCTTTGAAACTAACGATATGAGACTAAGGGCCAGTATCTGAATAAAAATCGTTAATGAATGATATGGTTCACTTTTAGAAAGGTACAACCAAAAATTATTATTTAATTTAATCATAGAATAAAATTGTAAACAAATGTATAAAATTAAAATTAATTACATAGTAATGAAAGAATAAATTAAAAGAAACCACGTTCAAATCGGTGTGCGCTAAGGGAACGCAGACACTAATTTGGAAAAAGAAAGGAAAATGAAAAAACAGGGAGAAAAAACTGAAGACGAACTGGTTAACAAGAGAAACTATTTTTATACATCTGCCCGTATTTTGCACTCAGTGGCACTCAAATACTTCAGAATTTATCGCAGTAAATAGCACGCCCTTCTCAAAAAATACAAAATAATACAATAAGCGAACAATTTCAATGCTAAGAAATGGTTGACAAATACAAGTACATAAGATTCAAACAAAAAATTGCTTAGCTGAAAAATTTTTCAAAATGATCAACTTCGACCACTTTGAATAAAAGAGAAAAAAAGAGCTTCAGATTTACCTGCTAGAAAAGTCTTTCAAAAGAAGTTTAAAACTCCATTAATCATTGCAAAATAGACAAATGAAATATTATGTGGAAATCAACAAATATTATTTATTTTTTAAATTAAGGACGATCGAAATCTGATGGCAACTATACGAAATAAATTTGAGATCAAATTATTTAACGTCCAAAATAATCCGAACTATGTAAAGAATTCGTAGGTAGGTGAAAATAAAATTTTCACTTGAGAAATATTTTTAAAAGCTCAAATTAAAAACATTAAATTTCGAAGGAGGGAGGCGAAAAAACGAGGCTTAATGAAAATAAAACTAGAAAAAATTCAACATTTCTCGTCTTAAATTACAATCACGAGAAAAAAATAAAAACTTACATAATATTTAACCAAAGGCACGTGAATATTAAAAAATTATGAACAAATCTTATTAACACGACGATAGTAAAGTAATTAAATAAATAAATAATTTATTATTCTATTTTTAACAATTTGAACTTTCAATTGCTTAAAACATTATAGACATACGACGTTATAAATGTAGTATGTGCAAATGCAATCAAATTTTCCCATAAGCTTCTCTTGGAGGAAAAACAAATGAATCGCTACAGAACCGAATGACGAAAGTGCCATTTTTGCAAAAAATGACTTGAGAAGGAATCAATGGGATTCGTCTCAACTCATGCGAAAACGCCGATTGAAAGTAGAGACATTCTGTCTAAAAAATCCCACGCGGAACAGTTTTTTTTTTCGCTCCTGAAAAATTATGTTTTTGGCACTTTCGTCATTCGGTTCTGTAGCGGTTCAAATGTATAAAATATGTTCGAATGAACGAATAAAACATTTTCATAGTCGTTCGTTTCACCTCAGAATATCTCTATCTATCATATTTTAGAGTGAAAACTAATTTTATTTTTTTTACAATCCCCACTGTCATGGACATAAGGCGACTTAGCCCGTCAATTATCAAACTTGAAATATGATCACACGTACACAGGTTAGTTCAGAATAATAAGTACAATTTGGAAAAAATTAATGCCTTCTGGTAAACTATCTCCCTCCTTTACACGCTTTCACAGAATTTAAATTACAAGGAACAAGTTGAAACTTCGCTAAATTTTAAATCAATAAAGATAAATTAAAAAGTACAATCATATTGCTGTTAAACTTATGAACATACACTGAGCGTTCGAATGAAGAAATTTTTCAATTTCAGTTTGCGAGAAGAAGGTAAAAACAAAAATAAAAGGTTTCATTGTATGATGAGCTAAATGCCATTTTAACAATAATGTTTTTCATGATCTTACCTATTAATTTTTACAAAGCTCTAATATAAAAATTGGATTTATTGGTTAAAAAAAAATCGACCTGATAGTTTTGCAGGGATAAAAATTTGGTAACAATAGATTTTAATAGTAATTCCGGGTAATTCCAATGGTGTAAGCCGGAGTTCTTTTCAAAACTGGTAAAAATATTGCAGTTGGAAGATGGGACATTGCACAAGCTTAAAATTTAGTTATACAAGTTGCACCCGATAAAAGTTAAGTCGAGACTCAGCGGGTAGTAAATTACATTCAAAATATGAAGAAACATAATTTCATAGTAAACTTAAAATTCACAGATTTTGTTCCCTCCCGTTCTGATTTACCTCGCTGTTGATGCCTTTTATTATCCCAAGACCATTTTCGCCGACCCAACTGCTAACATAAAACTCGTGTCAATTTCACCCTACAGCCGAAAAACATTGCCATATTAGGTTCTATAGTCAGGGGCAGTTTCCCATCAAATGTTACTTTGAAAGGGTTGTATAACTTTTTTTTTGTCATTCATTCAATACCAACTAAAATGTTATCGATCGGTAAGAAAACGAATTTTTCATTTTATAAGGACTTCGTAAGTTTTAGACTTGGGCCGACGAAATGGTGAGGCATTCAATTCAAAATGTAATAGATACGTATTCTGCATTTTCGACTCAAATCATTTTATTCTTAAATGGCTCGAGCAACGAAAAATCAAAGTGTTTTCTTTAGTTCTTACGTAAAATTCTGGTTTGAGCACTTAGCTTATGATACAATGTAGCCTTCCAAATTAACAATCTCAAAAAAAAAAAAAAAAAAAAAAAAAAAAGGCAATAACGCTCACAAATTAAACAAATTAAATAATTCTTATGGTACTTGGAGAATGAATATTTTCCAAAACCATTCTTTTCAAAACGTTACTTGAAAAACTGAAAATAATCTTTCATAATATTTCTCCGAAACAGAAACAATTTTTCGATCACAGTATTGTCGTACAAAGTGTACTACCGAATTTACATGAATCATAATGCAAAAAAGAAAAAAAAAATTGTGGTATTTAGTAAAACGATACGAGTTAACGAATCAGATTAAAAGATTTTGGTCCTTACTGATGTTATGCCATGTCCCAAAGATAAACATCACTCTGGAGTGAGAACCTCATTTTACAATCGTCTACCGCTGACAACAGTTAACATAATTCTCACAAAAATCAGGTTAGATTGATTCATTAATACCGATTTCTGGGAACAAAACCTGTACTGCTGATCAGCAGTTTTCGTTTGATTGAAGCGTAACTTCAGCTGCAAATGAATGGTTTTTATTTCCTAAATAACAAAAAAACACTCTGGAAGCGTTTCAATGAGCAAAATGAACTTGAATCAAAGATTATCATAAATTAAATCATAATTGCCGCTTTCCTCCCATCGAATTGGCGGCAAATTTGAATTGGTCCAACCACACTGATGACTAGTTATGAAACAATATACGGACGGACAGGGCGTTCAATAAACCTCATCCAAAAACTAATATGAACCAAGGTCTTCCATCGTAACGATTGAAACAATGTTTTCTTACACAAAAAAATTAAAAATAAATAGAGCGCCGATTCGAGCCCCGGGAAACTTATTTTGTAAGAAAAAAAAATTTGAAATAGGTAGCAGGTTATTTGTCGAAGAATCTGTTAAAAAGCTTGATTTAAAAATACATTCGAAAAGTTACCAACGAAAGTACTATAACGAATGAAACATTTTTTAAATATTTTAAAACAAGGCGAAGGAGGCACGCCACACGAAACGATTACAAGAAATAAAATTTCACCTGACAACGACAACTGAGAAATTGAAAGATCACAAATTTTCAACAATATTTACACGGGTAAAAAGAACAAATTAGCCTGGACACAACATCATCAAAATAATTTAAGAATTATATTTTGGCGACGCTGTTGAAAGTATTTTCACCTCGTAGAAGTGTTACACTATCCTCAGGATGTAAATCATTTTCCATTAAATTTTTTAAGGTTCGACTTCCTTCCGGTCCGGAGGTGAACAGATACTCACCATTGTTACAACTCATGTTACTGTCACCAGTTTCGTTACTTGAATCCGGTTGCTCTTCTATGTCCGGTTCGTCGTTACATTTTTCCATAAAATCGCTAACGAAAAAGAAGTGATTAAAATAACGTTAAAAGAGATTCATTCAACAGTGAGAGAGGAAAAAAAATTTTCAAAACGATATTTACGTTATTTCAGGATGCATGTTGTACTTCTTTTTTTCTAAACGAAAATTACTGACGAAAAGATCGTGTCTTTCTGATTTTTTCCAAAAATAATAAAACTGCACCAATTCTTCCACAGATCTCGTTCTCACCTACATTAATAAATTCAAATTTTATTATATTTTTGTCATGGTACCAGATGGATTAATGTTTTTCCTGGGAAATGCAACAGGTCAATTATTTTTTCGATTATCGAGAAAATGCAAAGAAGGATAAAAACTGTTGAATGAAAAATGCGTATATATTTACATCAAAGAAATAAAAAATCGTTTTTTTTTTTTGGAAGGTTGTCATTTAAAGATTTGTTCTATAATGAAGCACGAACAATATTTTTGAGAAAGAGATTTTGATAGTTTTGACTTCGATGAAATTATAAATTCAGGATTTACTGACCCCAAAAAGTACATAAACGATTTGCAGTATAGTCAAAACAAGAAAAAAGAATGCATACAATCTTGTAAGATTACAAATTTTCAAATTATTTTTCTCAAAACTTTTTTTCCTTCGGTACATTACATAAACCGTTGTCTTGACACACAACAAAAATTTTAAAAAATTTCATACGTAAGATTTTCAATGTTTTTACACGATCAGACACATTTTAAAATTGGTCAAAAATTGTGACCCAGCTTTTTTTGTGAAATATTATTCATATTTCAAAAATGAGATGACACAAATTGTTACTGTAGCCCCGCCACCCTATAGGTCTGAAACCCCTCAACTTGAACACTTGTTGCAATGTAGCATTTCGCTGAGAAATGAGATTTTTGGAGTCTTTTCTAAAAATCAAAGTCCGTATAAAGTAGATATTTCTTCAGCCAAATTCGATAAAATTGATTTTCGTAACAAAATAAAAATAAAACAAATCATAATGCATTGCACATTGAGATAAACTATGATGAACTAACATTTTTCGAGAGAAAACAAGATTAAAAAAAGAAAAAAAGGTTGAAGATTGGTACCTATTACGTACAAAACATTACATCCAAATTTTCAAACAGTATTTTCTTCGGTTTACTTCAAAATTATGTTTCAAAATGATGAAACTTCAAAAATAATACAACAGGTTTGGCATGAAAAATACTTCCAATAACTAAACCCATCTTAAAATGTAGAATAATTCAACGTTTGCGTTCCGCGACGAAAATTCCTTCAAATTCAAAATAATAGATGATGAAACTTCTTACTTTATGCAATTGGATTTGATGAAAATCTTTGCCAAATGAGCACAGACCATTTTCGAAATGCGTGCATTCATCTTCTGACCATAAACTCATATTGGTGGGAGGAATTACATTTAGTCTTTGACGCCTTAACGCTTCTTCCGCGTTAAAACCGCACTGTAGGAGTAAATATAAAGCCTGAAAAAAATACCGTTCAAGTGTGGTAAGTAAGATTTCAAGAAACATCGTTAAAAGCATACACCAATCATTTCGATGGTTCAAAACGTAAAGGTCATCTAAAAAAATACAAATTGAAAGATTTTATTCGGGAGAGGCATATCAGTATTTTAATTATCATACACTGGTATTGGATTTCATTTTTAGATTGCTGTCAATAGGAAAAAAAAAGGTATATTACTTAGATGAAAAGAAGTGTTATTTGAAAAAGGGTTAAATTTTCAAAGAAATTATGGAAAAGATTATTGCAAAAAGGAAATTAGTCACACTTTTTGAACAATTTCTAAAAGTCTCAAAATCAATAAAAATTCATTGTACTTTCGTAAAAGCCAAAAGGTATGAAATTGAATTCGCTCGCTGTTTTGTAAAAGAATGTTTTACTGAAGAATCGAATTAATGGGAAATAAGAGATGACCATAACACACTGAGCCATCGATTTGAGCCATTACTTGCTCGTCGTCTTTTGTCGCAACTGAATCCGGATGACAATTCCTTTTTCTTTCTCGAAACACGGAAGACAGTTTTTTACCATCATTTTTTTTACAATCATTTTTTTTATTTAAAAATTTCAATTCGCGAACTTTATTCAGGTATCTTTCTGTTTCTTCTTCCGATAGCTTTTTTGGGTCCCAGAGGAGTTTATCGTCGTTTTCATACGGTAATGCATCGTCATATCGGCATAGACCACCGGGAACTATAGCTTGGTACTGAGTTCCGATTCTTACGCTCTGAAATCGATTAATAATTCATGATAATTGAAATAAAAAAAAGAAAGATACAAACGAACTCTTCCAAAATATGTATGTCTTAATAGCGTAAAAAAGATGGTGAAGGAATTTGGAATATTCACTGAGAGTACCTAGTTATGTTGCAAAATGAGTTGACATGATGAAAGTACATAATAAACCCGGCCAAAAAATTCAATATCTTTTTAGCAGATTTTCAAAACTTCTTCCACTCAATTTTGACGTAAATCTTTCTGGTTCTCAGCTTCAAGGTATCAATATCAAAATAAATTTCATTTTCTACTTTTTTGACCAGTCCAGAGGCGATCAGACATTCGTTGTACTTTCCAAACAAACAGCGGACAGCCATTAGCCGATTAAATTTACTGGCCAGTGGCTGAAGAAAATATACATCAACTAAGATCCTACCGGAAGATTTTGGCTATTATGACAATAATACATAATTGGAGAACTACAAAAAGCATATAAAATTACAAGTTTAAAGGACTCAAGTGAAATTTTCACATTCTATAATTCATTGGTAAATGAAAAGACAGCAGGGCACGGAAAAAGTCGCATTTGGTGGGTAACAGTCTTTGAACTTTCATCGATTTTTTGGAACAAAGGTCAATCAACTTTTCTTGAACTAGAGATTTTGGACGGCTATATTTCGGCGAGTTTCAAAGAATCACATACATCAATTTATTAATATTGTAATAATAAATTATTTACCTTTTCTTCGTCTTCAATGTTGTAAATGTAATCATCATCATCTTCGTTGTCACCTTCACTATCTATTAAATTGATTATAATAGTTGTGCGTTCAACAAGAATTAAATAAGTATACTAAGAAAACAAAGGTACGAGAAACCGAGTCTTTTACTTGAGTCAGAATTGTGATTATCACGTAAATATCTGAGCTTCGAACGTGTTTTGGACGAATGATCACTGGAATCGCCAGAAATTTCATTTTTCTGAGGGACGGATGCTTCTGCCAATTTAGAAGCATCAGATACAGTTTCGTCAACATTCAGTACTTCAGGAGCACATTCTTCGAAATTATATCCGTACATGGAAAGAAGTTCTTCAAGAGGCATGTCTCTTTCCTGAATAACGAATCATGGTCAACATTATTAAATATTCAACACCAACTGTAATGAGGAATTTTTGAACAAAAAAGCCTAACCCTGTATTTCTACCCTGGTGTCAGTCTCTCTTTCTTTTCCTCTTGCTTTATCTTTCCCTACTTCAGAATTTTAAAAATAACAATGTTTAGACGCTATTAGTAGTGTTAATGGTTCAGTATTTACCAAGAAGCTATGCCGATGCTTTGGTAATTAATAAGAAATTGTTCAAATGGTTTCAGTAAATTTACAGAATTAAAAATTTTTCGACAATTGAATTTTTCTGAACCCTTAGTTGAATTAACCAAAAAACTGGTACTAGCGGTGGACAGGAAATGTCCGAAAAAAGTTGATATAGCTATTATTGGAAAAATCTAATATTCAAAATTAGTTGAGCAGTTTTTTCATGGCAGCCCCTTTATAATTTTGGGATTTTCGGGCATTTGTTAGCATTGATGACGAATGAAAAAGCATATTGAGATTTTCAAAAATGGATTATGATAACTGCTCACTAACTTTTTATGGTATTTTTCAAATTGTATGAAACTTTGATTTCTGCTGGCAACAGGATTCAAATTAATTGGAAGAAATTTTAAAAATGTAACAAAAACTAAAAAGTCATCTAAACTAATATGAAAATTGGTTCACAGTGCCGAGCTGCGATAGAACAAAATTGGATTGTTCTTCATTGATCACTGAAAGCGGCCGACTAATTGCTGTAACAAGAACACAGAAAAGTTCGAACCTAAGCGTCGTAAAACTGTTGAAATGTTTGTTCCCAAATTAGTCATTTTCTAAC
Organism: Parthenolecanium corni; assembly: GCA_038050395.1. Classification (NCBI taxonomy): domain Eukaryota; kingdom Metazoa; phylum Arthropoda; class Insecta; order Hemiptera; family Coccidae; genus Parthenolecanium; species Parthenolecanium corni. Next base: position 1,993,317 of record JBBCAQ010000038.1, on the reverse strand, counting down.
CAGCACATAAAAGAGAATTTTTTTGTTGTTCCTATCATATTTTCTTGGGAAAATCACTATTCTGAGAGAAGAAATAACATGAATAAAAGGGCTTTGCGATTGGAGATTCAAATAATTGTTACAATTTGAGTTGAAATTTTTAGCGGGAAACAAGAACTGGTGAGATTACGTTCCTTAGTTGTTTTGGTTAATGTGTGTAGAGTCACCAATTAGAGCCTTCAGAACTTTCGATATTCCCAATGTGAACGAATTGTAGCTTTACTATCACATCACAGAAACCAGCGTTGTACAGCTAGCCCTTTTAGGGAGACATTAATACAGATAAGTAAAATAAAATCAAATAGAAAACTAACTCTCTGTAAATCAGCTAATTCGATTAACTGTGAATCGAGAGGTTCGATTTCTTCTTCCTCATCCAGTGTTGCTTCATCGTCAAATTCATGAACAAGCATTTCAGCAGTAGGTGTGAAGTCTCGGTCCATGTCTAGCGAGTCATCTGCGATAGAAAATATAATTATTCATTATTTACGTAAAATAGAACAACTAAGGAGCACATAGAAAGAAGTACAATGAACCATCAACTCACCTTGTGAAGCACCATCGCTTTTAATCACCTGAAATAAGGTAGTATAATAACCTTATTCTCATTATCATTATCTACGTTGAATACTATTAAATACAACAGACGAAGGACCTTTCCTATGAAGTAACAAGGGTGTACTACAAAGTGAGAAGCGAAAGGAATTCAACTGAGACAGAAATGTGGATTTAAAAACATTTCTCAAATTTTCAGGAATACATGAAAATTGTCGGTAGATAATGAAAACAGTATCAAGTGAAGTCTGCAGATAGTCATTGGTAAGGCTTGGGCTGAGAGGATAAGTTTTCCGTATATAAGAGGATCTAAACCGAGTCTAGAAATTAACAATAATATTAAACTGACGATTTTAATGAGAATTTCTTGAAAGTTACACGATAGAGGTTGTTTATATTTACCTCCGACATAGTGACGATGTGTTACGATTGCCAGACTTTAATTACACATTTCAAGTAACCAAGAAATGTATCATTGAATGATTAATAGAAACCAACGTAAATGAGAAGAAAACTGTGAATAAAATTATTTTTAATGCCAGAGAACACCATTTCATATCATTTTATTTCATATATTTTTATTGTACGCAACAAAAAACGATACAACACAACTCTACTCTATTAGGTAGAAGCGGTTGAAGTTGATGTAAAAGGTTGTTGAATTTGAACGACAGTTGAACGACTTCAATTTTCGTTCGTCAGACCTGCGCTGGTTTCGTTGCGCATTGCGCTGGACATGCGTGCGTCAGACTTCGACTCGTCCTCGTCATTTTTGTTATCATTATATAAATTTCTTCTTTCAGGACCCTGTCTACTTGTCTACTTCTTTTTAAATTATTAATTGTCGAGTGAAGTATATTTTATAATCAGAAATCGAGAGTTCATCAATTGTATTTTCATACTACTAGAAATAATAATTGGAAGTATTTAGGTCTTTTTTTAATGTAAGTTACCTACCTCCTCATCTTCCTAATACGTCATATTCATTGTGGAGACGTTATTTCTAATCATATGATTCAAGTCATCCAAATAGATGAGTTGGTTTGATGCTAGTAATTTCGCTAATCTCGCTAAAAATGCCTTGAAAGAAGCGCAGAAAACCATTGACAAAGCATTGGATATTACTGAAGATGAAGAAGAAGGTACGTTTGACTGTTCTGGGTTTGAGAACTGTAGTAATCCAAGTCCATTTTTCAGTTTTGAGTCATCCGCCGTTGTTATTTTTGAAGTACACCTTTTCGCTTATTTTTTGTCTATATAATTTGCATTTTGAAGACAGTAAATGGTTATTTTGGATCACTGACTTTATGGGATTGAAGTACAAGATGAACTACATCGAAAATAGTCAATACCTGTTTTCATCACAATTTTGAATTTGGATCACTCTAGTTCTTATAGTCCCAGAATTTCAATCTTATAATCTGAGAAATATTCTCATATTTTTATTTATTTATTTATTTTATTTTTATAATCAAAAAGAATCTTCAGGAAACACGTCTACTAGCAAAGAACATACTGTTGATGCAAATCACCAGACAGATTCGAAATCGCCGACTAGTAATACCTTGTGGGATTCATTTGGCATTTCATTTTTCGAAAAGCCAAAATCTCTAACCGATGATTTAGGTAATATATTTTCTGTTCAACTATTGAATGTATGGATTCAGATTATTGATTCTATATTACCTTCATTTTTAAGGCGAAAATTCTGCAGCAACCATTGGAGAATCTGTACCTGCTAATGTTGTTACCAAAGAACCTATTTCGCAGACTAGTAGTTTTGATTTGATGGTTTCTTCTAAGGATGCATCTCTCTTGCGCCTGAATATAAGTGATAAAGAAGATATTAAATCAAGTGAAAATCATGCCAAAGATGCTTCATCTGTGGTAGTAAGAAGACCAGAAAAAAGACCGAATAATGGAAATAGACTTTCAATTGTCAGTAATGAAAGTGACCGTAAGTCTACTGTCTCTAGTGATAGCGTCGAAGTATTGGGTTCGACGTCGACTACGACCCCCGATTCCGATGGCTCTCCGTCAAAACCACGGAATAGTAATTCGTATGAATCTTCCGTCGAAGTTCTATCAACTTGCTCTATCGAAGTTTTGAACAGTAATGAAGATCCAAACAGGTTAATTTTAGCGTTTATAAAATATAATTTAACCCTTTGTGGCCTGTGAGACATCGCTAGAATAAACAAATTTGTTAAATTGTTTTGATCAAGAAAACATTTACCGAATAAGAGTTCCTCATAGAAATCTTACCTAAAATATATGTATGTAATAATGTAGGAAATAGAGGGAATGGAAATTGTGATTGTGTAAAATACCAAGTTTTGAAAGAACTGATCGAAAAATTATGTTATTGTAAAATTAGGTGTTTGAAAAATAAGTATGAGTTGCGAAAATCATTTCTTGCGAGAACTCAAATTAGAATTATAAATCAACAAGGAAGAATAAAAAATGATTTAAGCAAAACTTTAGTAGCATGAAAAGTTCTTGGGCCGAATACTTTACACGGGGTGTGTTCAGGAATGTTGTCTGGATACGCTCAGACAACAATTTCTTGGACGTTAGTACGAGAAATTGTTTTCCTAGTGTGTCCGGACAACATTCCCGAACACACCCGTGACCCATTTATCAGAAATATCGTGTTTAGTGTGTACTGCTGCGTCAACCATTTTTACTCGCACTTTCCTCTGTTATACTTGAAATAAATTTTTCTTCGCAAAATGTGAATGCCTAAAATGAAAAACGAAAATTATTGACGCTGCATCAAACAATGACTTTCAAATGAGAGGGCTCAAAAATTAAGTTTTGAATGATTTGCATAGTTTACTTTTGACTTTAATCATTAATAAATATTAATTTATGATCTCATCTCCATTTCACCAAAAGTATAATTTATGCCCTTTCACAGTTATGAAAATTATACAGACCAAATAAAAATTTTCTTGACTAAATTTGCATTTTTCTAGAATATGAGTTCTTAAATTTTGGAACTGTATCCCTTATGGATAACTACTGTGCTAACAGTTTCCGTGTCCACGTAACCATACATACAAAATATACATATTTTACTGTGTGTAAAGATTTTCTGACCGCAAATAATAATTTAAAGTAGATTACGCAGGGTACCTATTGATGAATTCATAAGCAGGACTATTGAACAGATCAAATTATCTTGGTTAAATTTCTTTCAGGTCACAAAAATTAAGTAACTTTCTTCCTAGAGTAGCATTTTACGAAAATAATATGTTTTAGGCTTCCTACTGACAGTACTTCGTCAGAAAGTGTCGAAATCATTCCTGAAATCGAAGAAGACGAAGATGACAAAAGTTTAGGTGGAGGTGCTGATGATAGTTGCACCTCGGCATCTGAAAGTACGATGACCGTTCTCGAATTGGGTCATCGATCGTCGATAAAGGATATGCTCAAATCGTCGTCCTCGATGGACACATCATTGACTGAAGTTCTATCTCCTTGGGAGGTTAGTACCTCTGCATTGTCTTCATTTTTCAAACTGATGTGTGTTCTAAAACTTTGAAATGTTTAATTAGCACGGAGTCAATCGAGTCATTAGCGAGCTTCCTGAGATAACGTCTTGTGATTCGCCGCTAGAATTGTCGATGGAATCCACTCCAGATTCTAAGTTACCATTAAAACGTGCTCGTAATGAGCTTTCCGGTACTTCTATTGCAACGTTAGATAGTAGTAGCTGTGATGAAGGTACAATGATTGGGAGTAGTTCCGACGAAGCTCCTAAAGAATGCACCTCGTCTGTAAGTTCTTTGAAAAGTATGCTTGCTGATGCAATAAATGAACAACCGGACGATTGGGTTGCAATCAGAGAATCTTCGCCGACAACTTCATCCATGGAAAGGTACAATTGTTTTTTGATATTTTCAGAATTTTTCAATCACTTCTTGTTCTACTGTAAATTTTGCATTAATTTTTTTTTTAGTCGACCAGAAAATGTGAAAATTGGCTCCAGTGGTCATACTTCGGCAGACGAACTAGAAACGGCGACTTCGTCTGATATAGAAATAATCTCTAGTCCCAATGGCGAAAGTAGTAATGCTAATTCTAGACAAAGTCCAGCTAAGTTAATTTACAAAAATTCCAAAGGAAAAATGTCCGTTGTATTGAGTTCCGATGTATTAATACCAGAAATTATAGGTCGATCGTTGTCCTTTAAGATGAAAGGTAATCAGTTGTTTACAGAATAATATTATTGTCCCTGTATTACGTACTATATTTTTTCCCCCCAATTTCAATGCAGTAGGAATTAATTCTTTAGCCAGTTTTAACTGATGTTAACCAAATTTCCTAAACCCAAACTCTTTCCTATTCATTAATTACAGTATTATGTAATAATTTTTGTAGGACATAATCGTGAACCCTCTGAAACTTCTAGCGGTGGCTCGGATGAAAATATTGAATTAGATAGACTACTCAAGGTTGCATATAATTTCTTTTTAAATGGAAATGAGTTTTATAGACTTATTGTTTTTACTTTTTTTTAAATTCATGTTTTTCAGAAAATTGCTGAATTGAACGAAATTTTAGAAGTCAGAGAATCTAAACTTCTTGAAATGAGTATGAAAAATGCCGAGCTGTCCGAAGCGAATTCGAACCTGAAAAGGTAATCCGTAAGCTTAGATAATCTAGCATGGATAGCCAGCGTACGAGATTTCGGCCTGTCAACACGGCTAATGTAGGAAAAATATTATGCTGGGAGGCATGCGCAGAAGTAGTCGGTTGGCGTTGGTTGATACGTTTTACGAACGGTGGACAACGCACTCGCTTCGCGCAGGGCTACGCTGTTTCGATTTTCTTGTTTTGCGCATGCAATCCAGCATAATATTTTTCCTACATTAGCGATGTTGACAGGGTCGTTCTATAAGGCCAGGATAGCGCGCTGGCTATCCATGCTATATTATCTAAGTCCGTAAGATGTGAACACATTTATTAATTTATTTTTTAATTTCAAACTGAACTTACGATTTTTTTTTGAATTTCGTTTCATAATCCTCTGAATTTAATTGTAGTCAATTAGAATGCCAAATGAACGAAGAATTCACCCAAAGACTGGCAGCGTTGGAAAAGAAATTTCAACAAGCTATTAGAGAAAAAGAAGCTCTTCGTAAGCAATTAGAGGTAATAATAATCTTCCAGTGCAATTTTTCAACAACGCTAAAATCTGCTTTAACTATCACGACAGCATTTGTCATGGATCTGACTTCATTTTCAAGTCGTCAGCTCGCAAAAAATTTTGCAGTTCAACAAAATGAACTTTTTGTTAATAATCTGCAATAATTTTTTCCGCTATTGACTAGACTGAATCGCAAAAAAGTTTTTATATCAATGTTTATTTAATTGTATTGTAATTTTAGAATTACAAATTGCTGAAAGAAACATCAGAAACTGAGGAAGATAAAGATCAAATAATAAAGGAGCTTAGAGAAGAAGGTGAAAAATTGAGTAAGCAACAGCTATCATCCAATGTGCTTATAAAAAAACTTCGTAATACTGAAAAAGATCACCTCAAATTGATATCATCTTTAAGGTTGGTATTTATGAACTATTTTTTCAATCATTATTTTAATTTTTAATTTATCTTCTTCGATATATATTTTCTCCCATTTTAGAGAGCAGTACGACGGTTTAATGCAAGAGGTTGAACGAGCTAAAAAATCTCTCAGTGCTAAGGAGGAATTGGAAAGATCACAGATCGAAGCTATTCACAATTTAACAAAAAACAATCAAAAATTAGAAAAACAAACGGTCAATCTCCAAGGCCAAATTGACAGTTTAACATCGACGTTAATATCTTTACAAAAGTAGTTGAATTTCCAATGCATATACGTTGTCTAATCTATATTTGGAACAAGTTCATAATTTATTCTTATCGTTTGTATTACAGAGAAGTGGAAGAAAAAAATTCAATAATTTCCAGTTTAGAAGATCGCCTTCGAGAAGAGACTGCCGCAGCCACTCAAGATGCTATTCAAAAAGCGGATGCTAATTTAAGAACTGAACGAGATCGTAGAGAAAAAGCAGAAATAGCATTGGCTAATTTGCAAAAGAATTTACAAAATATGGAAATGCAACATTCCGAGTATATTTCTTTCCATATTTTATATTATTGATAGAATTGAAGGACGTATTCGAAAAACAACCCTAATCAGTGATTTCATTTTCATCGAAGGATGAAACAATATTCCTATTTTACTGACTTCGGGATCATGTTACCTATTTCTGAGTGCCTGTAAAACACAAAATTTTGAAAACTTCTAAAATCTCCCCAAAAACACAAATACGTTCATTTTTATCATTTTAAATTTGAAATATCCTTGGTAGTTTGTTGAAAACCTTGGTACAAAGTTTTAGCGAATTAAAATATTGAGGCTCGTTGGAATCTTCTGGTCTAAACGAATGAAAAAGCCCTACCTATGCAACTCGAGTTTTAAAAAATTTAGCACATAAAAGGTTTTAGCAAACTACCAACGATGTTATGTTACTGGATGATGTTGTTGTTCTAACACATTCTTGGCGTTTTGTATTCAAGTTTATACTCGTACTTATTGAAATATTTTAGGCATGAAGCTTCTTTACGAAAAGAAAATCAGAAATTAATGAACTCGTTAGAAGATTACAAAAGAAAAAATGAAAAATTATCCGAGGAAATGTTGGAGTCAACGAGACCTATTGTGAAACAACTGGAAGAAGAAATAACAAAAAGAAATGTCGCTACAGCCTTATGGGAGAAACAAGAACGTGAATTATCGACAACTATCAGTAAGTCAGTTCTGATTAAAAATTAGTAGTGGTATTGCGAATACAGAGTACAAACCCTTACTGGTACCCAGTCAAAAAAAAAAATTGAAAGAGTAATGCACTTTTCAAAAAACCTCAAATCATAAACGTGAGAGAAATGAACCAGAAAGAGATTTATATGGATCAATACATTGGCTTTCTTGTTTACATTAAAATTTACCTTCATTCGTGAAAATTCTGTCACGTATTTAAATCTGCTCATTCATCAAGCAACGGCGATTATAAATGATTTTAGGCGACCTTCAAGATCAGCTTAAAACGGTAGCAGAAAATGCTGATCGTGCGGAAGAACGTTTCAAGCTAAACCGCGAGGAACTGAGTGAACTTCAAGTGAAATTAAAAGTGTACCAAACTCAGCTGGAGAACCAGGAATCTCAAGTGAAATTTCAGTTGAAGTTGAACGATATGCTTCGCGAACAAAATGAAAAGTAATTGAAGAATTTTTTAAATAAAATATGTTTTATGTCTTCGAGATGAAAATTAATTTTTTTTTTTTCTTCACAGGACAATTGCAGATAAGGACGCAGAAATTCAAGAACTGAGAGCGCAGCTGGAAGAAATGAAAATACATAAAGTTGAGGAATCGAGTTCGGATAAACCGAGAAATATAAACGAAGTTTACAGAGATCGATCAAAATTGAAATTATTGGTAAAAACTTGAAGTTTTTCTGAAACAAAATACATAATTAGGTATTTATTTTTGATAACATTTTTTTCTTGAGTAGCTTCAGGGAGATGTCCTCGCGAGCCAAGACTCTGATTCTGATGTTGATATGGTATCTCCTACACCGTCGCCACATTTGTCTGATGGAAGTAACACATGGCTTGGGGTACGAATATATATTCCTTATTTTTATATTTTCATACGTAGGACGTAGGTTGAAATTTGTTTTATCCCATAAAATTGGGTTGTACTTCCTCAATACCTTTTCTTTTTTTCGCTATGCCCAGGGTGAGGTTAGCGATGAGGAAAATAAATGAATGAATTTTATTAAACCTAAGAAGTTGGAAATGTAAAAATCTCATTTTGAAAAATTTTGGAATCCACATTTTTTCTCTTTGAAGTGGTAATGGGAACGTGTAAAAAGCGCAAGAAGATGAAGAAAATATAGTGCGGTTAAATTAGACAAATGAGTTGTCAATGTTAACGTGTGGATAAGAAGTATAATAGAAACTAGTCCGAGTTGCCTCATTGCATCAAGAAAAAGGTTCAATTCAAAAACGTTTTCGCACTTTGCGTTATTTTCATGTGAAATTCTGTCTGAATTATAAATTTTGGAAGAAGACCACCTTGTTCGTTCATAAAATTTGTGTCACTGAATTTAGCCCCTCCTCTGAAAGATTTCTGAGTGTACTTCTACAATTTTTTCTGATTTCGAAAGATTTGAAATGTGAGATATGGTTGTTTTCAGACTACAATCGATCTTTCAAATGTTAATTCATGTTTTACTTTTTATGAATACCTATTTTAGATTCGATTACCTTGATGAACCTTTAGTAGAAAAAATTCCTCTTATTTTTAATTCTGAATTACTAAATTTAAAAGAAAACGAAAAGGAGAAGGTGTCTTTAGAGGTTGAATCGAAACTTTTTTAGGACTTCTTAAAAAAAAAAAAAAAAAAAAAGATACAAAAAAAAAGAACTGAGTACTCGTATATAATTAGCTGATTTCCTCGTACCATAAAGACTTTCCTTTCAAAAGTGCTTATGAATGTATGTTTGGCTTCTAATTTTAGCCTTCGGACGAAGACCCTGGCTTGTCATCTAGTCAGAAAGGAAGTGTTTACGATGGCTGCTCTCGACCAATCGCTACAGCCACCAGTACTATTGAAAATCTTCAAACGCAATACAAATTGAAAGAAGGTAAAGCACAAGTTTTGTTAGGTTCTCGATTCACCCCCTCCCCCCTCTTCCACCAAGTGAAAATCGAGATTTTATTTTTGGCGAGCGTTACTTTCAGGCGAGGTACAGCAACTTCAATGGGAGCTGAAACGACACGACCACGAAAGAATTATTTTGACGAATGAAATAACTCTTCTAGCGTCGAAGGTCGAAGAATTAGAGAAACAGTTGAACGCTCAAAATGAACTACAAACGCGATACGATGCTCTGTTACAAATGTACGGCGAAAAAATGGAAGAATGTCAAGAACTGAGATTAGATTTGGAAGATGTAAAGGAAATGTATAAAATACAAGTAAGGGGATAAATCTAACGAAAATGGAGCAATGAATCGGAGTTATGTTCGATTTGTCAGATTCAGTACTTGATTCTGAACTCGATGAATGTAGGAAACAATTCGTACAAGGAGTTCTGATGTAGCGTTTGATAAACCTCAATTTACTGGTCTGCCGGCCGTGTGATTGAGTTGATTTTTTTTTTTTTCATGAAACATTTTCTTGAAAATTCTACTTACACCCCTTGCGGCTTCTACGCGCCTCTTTTTATGAGTTCGATGACAAACCGAACATAATGAATAAATTTTTCGATAATAACTAAAATAAAATAATACTTACTCAATATTTGTTAACAGATAGATGAACTACTCACCAGATCTAGAACGGGATGACACTGAGTTACTTTTTTGGCTACAGATTTTCATTGTTTGGCTGTTTTAAACATAAAACGTTTTAAAAGTGATGTTTCTACTTATATACTTTTTTTACACGGAAATAGTGGCAACCGTGAAGACCGTAAAGTTTTGATACTATAATTTATTTTAGACGGAATTGTCGTTACTGAAATTAATATTAAATTCGTCAAATGCGTTCTGAAAACCTTAATATTCATTAGGTACATATTATTGTTTTACAGTTAAATGTGAATTGCCAAAATAGGTACCTATTTTAATAAGATATATAGCGATTCGCGATTTTTGTTTATTCCGCATTGCCTGCACTTATACCTACGGTAATATTTATATTTATTATCTTATAGAAATTAAGACGGTTGATCTCATTTATTCATACGTTGTAATTTTAGTTCAGTTTTACTGTGATTGTAAAAAATCTTAATTCATTAATTCGTAGCTGTAAAGGTCGTCTATATAAATTTACTGGAAAATTGTTCCGAGTATGAAATTAACCGTTGACTTCTTTTGGTTTCTGTGGTTTTACGCTTGATTTTAGTGTTATGAGGAAATATTTTAAAGAAGTTATTTAGGTTTAGGTTTCAAAGAGTCAAAGGATTCTGATATTTTTGAACAGAACATTAATTATGAAAACAATATCAGTTTTAAATTAGGGCTTCCATTCGTGATGCTGATATTGCAAAAGTACAGGTACAGACAAAACGCCATCGGCGTGTTCAGTACCTATCAACGACCATCGAGAAAAAAGAAATGAATTTGATAACATTGTAGCATATGAGGTCAACTCAAGATGTAAGATAATGTATTTGCAAATTATTGAGAATATTGTATAATGATTAGGCATATTTGGTATGCCTTGATCTTATTGATGAGTTATTTAGGGTTTATCAGAAATGAAAATATTCTACGCAGGTGGTTTAAAATCCGAACAACTGCACGTGGATTAGGGCACACGAGAGATATTTTACGAGGAAATTTGAATTTAGCAAGGGTAACGTGAGGAAAAAATGTTTTCATCATCGTCGAATTGTGATCACACGTAGCCGGTGTAACTAGTGTGAAATTTAACATGAAACTGGTTCTCTCTCACTCATGACGTCACGTTGGAAGAAAACCACTTGTATGTTTGCTTCATTTTCTATCATAATTAGGGCGTATCTAATTACTATATGATCGAAGGTTTATGTGAAACAAGCCTGTTGAAATTTTTCACCTATGGGTCAAGTTGAATATTTGCATGTAACGGTATATATGAAGAAAAATGTCTGACTTTGAGGGATTTTTTCAGTGGAGTAAATGGGAGACCATCCCATGTATGCACCTGAAAAAAATCAGCTTGATCGGATTATAAGAAGTTACTCTAAAAGAATTTTTGATTTTCAAAAAATCCTTTTCTAATGATTTGATAGAGCTTTTTTTTTCATGTACATATGTGTGATGGTCTTTCGCTTACTTCACTGAAAAAAATCCCTCCAAGTCGGAAATTTTTTTTTTTTTTCTTATAGGCCGTTTTATGCAAATTTTCCACTTTACCCACACCTGAAAAATTTTAGCAAGCTTGTTTCAGATAAACAAGATATGACTTTGGGGTACTTCAACGGTTCTGGCGAATACCGAGAACGAAAATATAGCCGTGTTATTCATAAATTTATTTATAAATTTTAAATTCATAAACTTTCAGTATCCAGATCAACGCTGACATTGCGTCCACCCTAGTATTGCATGAAAACACCGATTTTACTGCTAAATATTGAAGGTTTTGCTGCGTGGTGAAGGTGAGATACGTCGCATCTTTATCCGATTAAAATTTATTTACATGATTCATAATTACTAAAAATATGTAGTCGATTCGTAGTACAAGTTTATAACTTATTTCAACTTTCAAGGTCTAACCCAACATACAATTTGACCAGTACCTTCTTTCTTTTCAGTAGTATTAGTTGTACGTAATTTCCATGCTTTTCTATTCACAATTTTATTTATTTTTCTATTTGACTCAAATTTCTCTTAATATTTTCAGTGTAACTAAAAGTAAACATGGTTCTTGAAGAGTACCAAGATAACATTTTAGTTGTTGCTCGTATCTTTACAGTCGTTCAGTTATTCTCTCCATTGTAAGTATTTTTGTTTACGGTAAACTAAATTGTCGGGTAGATCGTGTTTTTTTTTTCCGAAGTTGGTTGCCTCTCAGGCTTATATCAGTAAGAAAAATCAGAATTATCAAATTATAAATTTTTTTTTCTTGGGTTGCGAATCGTAGAGGGTCATAAGTCATCCTACCCCATTTATTAGCCCAAGGAGTTTATTCAGTTATTATTCTTTGCCATACCAAAATTTCCTACTGAGCTTTGCTTCACACCTGCGATAATCAAAAAAATTCAACTCACATACGTCGGGGAAAAATCCATTACTGCCTGTGTTATAGATAGTGCTAACGCACATTTTATCTAATAGCTCTACCGTGTCCAATTTTCAGAATTTTATGCTGGAATATTGTCAAACGTGGTTCTTCTGATGGCCTTGACGTCATGGCATTTTTAGGAAGTTTCGTTCTGTAAGTGCCAACTAATATTTCTCACAACAATTTGCATAGATCGATTTATTAAAAATTTTGTTTCAGTTCTAGTTTGTTCCTTCAGAACTCGATACTTTTAGAAGATCAAAATCAAATAAATGTCAATATCCTCGCCTTGAGTTTAGGTATTGGTTACCTAACTACATATTTCCTTTATACCAAAGAAAAAGTCAGTTACATGTTGGTCTTTCAGCATTCACCTCATGTACGCCTTTTTAAATATGCTCTTGAATTTTTTAGGTGAAATTTTATATAAAAGTTGGTAAAGCTCTGATTTTTATTGCTGTGATGATAAGTTATGCGCAACATGAAAATCCGGAGTTAGTAGTATTTCGATTTGGACTGATTTGTACAATTATTATGTTAGCTTTAATCGGTGCTCCACTTTTTTGGATTGTAAGTTATTTTAATAAAAATACTGTAAAATGGAGTGACTCTGAACAGCACTGCATCGTTCAAAATACTGGTCAAGAAGTAAATTTAAAACTTGAAACTCAATCATAAAATTAAAATGGTTGGCACTTCGAAGGGTATAATTTATAGAATTTTATATTGCAAAAGTTTCCAAAATTGCTCCATTTTGCTGTCTGTGGAAGCAGTTTTCTGTATTTATCAATACATTTTGTTTTTTTCAGAGAGAGATCTTAAAAAGTAATAATACTGACTGTCTTCTGATGCCTTTGATTGTGAGTGGATTGTTTGTGTCTTTTTCGTGGCTCTTATATGGCATAGCCATCAACGAAACATTCCTACAGGTATTTCCGGCTGAATTTAGCTCTATTTTTCTCAAGTTCGTTCAATTTGGAGAGATTATTTTAATTTTAATTTTTAGATACAATTTGCTGTGGCCCATCTGTTGGGTGTTTCTCAAATTGGATTATACGTGCATTGCAAGCTGCAAAAATCAAAAACTACCTCCAATCAATCGAAAAAATTGAACTGATTTCATTGTTTTGTTGCGAACGTGTTACCATTTCAATTGCCCATTATTCCTGAATGAAATCCCATGGTGTAGCTTTCAGCTCGTGCCTTATGAAACTGTTGTTATAAGAATAAATATAAGTTACAAAGTTATTTTTTAACTTTTCTTTTTCATTTTTAATCCAAGTACAAGTTTTAAAATGAAAGAATAGTTTTGTAATTCGAAAGAGATAGGACTACTAAAATATGTGATATTGGCATTTCTTTTTCAATTATTAGATTGGGTAAGAATCTTTCGTATTTTTTATTAGACTGAATTTTTCAAATTTAATATTCAGCAGAAATGTTTTCTGCATAGTTTTGTTTCGACCGAAATTGGAGATTGTCGTAAAATCACGGCTATGAGGTCGTATAATTCGTGTAACATATTATTCAAAGACACAAAAGATCATAAATTTTCATGCAGTTGCATACTCTTCCTGTGGAGTGCGAAATTTTGCTTTGCATTTTCAATCGACAAGACGACAAGTTGAGGCTGGTGCAAGACCACAAGCCACAAGAGCGAGTCACGACTCACGAGACGATGCAACGCTGCGACTGCGCCGCGATGTCTCTCTGCTCTCTTCTCTTCGCTTCATCCATGTCTAGCCTTCTCTTTAGAGAGTCTTCTAGAGTCGAACTGATAAAATTGATAAAAAATTGAACTATGAAGTCCCAATTTTGTTTCCTATTGCTGTTAACTGCTGGAACTTGAAATAATTCTGATTTAAAATTTTAATTTTCATTCATTTTGTCAGAATTCAGATTACCTTAATGTGGCCTATAGCTCTTATAATTGTGTTACTATGAATTCTTCCAGACTTGCTAAAAATTCTGTTTACTTATATAAACATCAGGCGAAACCTTTGAAACAGTGTATTAAAAAACTATTTGTTCTTGACTTTGAGGCAACATGTGAAAAAAATGAAATTGTATCCCCTCAGGTTCGTCAAATTTGTTCAATATTTTCATCGCAAATTTTCTCACCAAACATTTTCGGTATGACGTGATGAATGTTTGTACAAGAAAATTGAGATGTCTTTTTCAACACTACTTGAGTAAGACATTTTTTTGGAGAATCAAAGAAAAATGGAATGATCAGATCTGTCTCTTTTAATTACAACTGAGGTTTAGCAGACTGCAGAAATTTCATCAAATATCTGCTGATGAGGAAATGCATTTCAGGAATTTTAGTTCTTTGTCCTCCTGAATTAAGACAGTTTTTAACTTGGTTCATGTGAGAGTCAAAAATCGTGATTAGAAAGTATTTTATTATATCTCATTGAAGATTAATCGAAAAATAAGATTTTCATGTTTTCTCAACTATATATTAAGTATTACAATAATTATTTACCTCGTCTCGAAAACTGAATTTAGATTCAAAAACCTAAACACTAGCTTTAAAATATTTCTTGTGCTCTTTTTACTTGAATTTTTTGTACAAACTCGGATTTATTATAATTTCTGTTTAGATATTTTTTCGCTTATATTTCCGTATGTTGTTCCAGGAAATCATAGAATTCCCATGTCTCGTTTTAAATTCTACCTCGTATAATATTGAAGCCAAATTTCACAAATATGTGAAGCCAAAATTCAACCCGATATCACCATTTTGTACTGAGCTCACAGGAATTGCTCCAGTAAGTATTTTAAATTGATATTATACTAAGACATAGTTCTTAAGTGCAGCAGTCAGCGAATCAGACGTTTTATTTGAAAATCGTCAAACGCAAACCGATCTGTTTGCAAATTTTTTCCCCCATAGAATTAAGGTTAAATCATATCAATTCTATCTTTCAAGGATGATTTCTCATAATTTAGGTGATTAAAATTATTTGTGAGAAGTGATCAAATTGATAATATTGTGAATTTATGATCCTTTTTTCATCGGCTCCCATTTACTACACATCCTCCGGTTATTCACGTATTCTTAGTTTTGTTTGCTTGTAGGGAACCGTTGAAAATGAATCAGAATTTCCTGAAGTATTTGAACAATTCACCAAATGGCTCGAAATGCAACTGCAGACGGGAACACCTGAAGAAATGATCTTTGTCACTTGTGGCAACTGGGACCTAAAATCGATGCTGCCGAGACAGTGCGCGTTATATAATTTAACAATACCAGAAGCTATGCGTCGTTGGATCAACTTGAAAGTTGTATGTTGTAAAGACATTCTCTTCTCCCTAACTTATAATTTATAAATAACCTGTAACATCTAATTGCTATTTTGTTTTTCAGGCATTTTACCAAAATACTGGTTACTTTCCCAGAGGTTTGGTAGACATGCATAAGCACTTAAATTTAATACTGTCTGGAAGACTTCACAGTGGCATAGGTTAGATAGTTTCATTTTCTAATGATATTACAATTTCATTTTGAATTGATGATTTTTTGCTGCATCTGCTAGCTGTACTTGGTACCCATTGGTTTAAATTTGTGTTGCCCGGAAAATATTTCTCTTTTACGATTAAAAAAGATTACTTACTTTTTTGTTAATAGGAAATACCACGGATGAAAATGAAAAAAATTTTCAGTCAGTATAATATACTTGTTCGAAAACTGGAACATGATACAGGTTATGAAGAAAAAATCAATTTATGTATTCTCACTGCAGTTTTTTTTTCAAACATTTCGATGTAGTGACAAAATTTTCTCGTCATATTTTGACAAATCGGCAAGATTTTTTTCACAAAATAAATTTATTTTTTCTGCATTCTATTCACATGGAAGTATACAAAATTAATTAGGACTATCTTTCAATAATGAAGCACAAACTGAAAATTTCTATAAATCATCTCTTCAAAACAGGCATTTTATAAGATCATTTTATATGATTCTAATGGTATCTTAACAATTTTATAAAAATTTTTTCCAGATGACTGTCATTCGATTGTACGAATATTGAAACATTTAGGAAAAAATGGACTGATATTAAAGGAAACCGATAGATTGTAGCATTTCAAGTTTCAACTATTTTAAAAATGTGATTATGAGGTGTAATAAATATTGTTTTACATTAATTTTCTTTTACTTTTTTATTACAATTTATTAGAGCAAGTTGAATTACGATACTGAAAATCACTCTTCCTATTTGTAGGCACCTACTAAAAACAAAAAAAAAAAAAATTCTTTGAATTGGAAAAAATGAACCGATTACTCTCCATCTTTCCACTGAAAAGTACCATCACGTATTATTGCTCAACAAATAGTACGTCTCAACTCCCAATTAACAATGTTATTTATTTTCTCCCCACGAACTATCAAAATAATTTCTTCTTTTAAAAAGCATAACATTAGTGTTGGGAAAAATTGCTCATCTGTGAAACCTGGTTTTTGGAATAACATTTTAACTGAGACGTTCAATTTTTTGAGCAATCAACCTGCACGGTTGCAAAAAGTGATGCTACACTTTTTAGATCGAGACCGAAGACATTTCCGATTATGAAATGAAACTTCTCTACCTTCATTTTGAAATCTATACTATATAGCTTTGTTTGAGTGTGAAACATGGGACTATTTTTACGGAAGCCAGAAAAAAAAGACGATAAAAACCTTCATGCTTTGAAAATAAAAATCACCTGAAATTACTAATCTTGTTTTGATTCTGCCTGAAGAACAAAGACAAATTATAACAGAATATAATCTGAAACTAAACTTGAGAAATTCGGGAATGATCTCATGGAAAAAAATAAAAAATAATCGGTGGGAAGAGAGCTGTAAAAAAGAAGGAAACAAATATGACTAGGTGAGACAACGTATGACTTCAAAGTGCTCCTGCTCCTGGAGAATCCTTGCTCAAGCCGTGCGAGGCAAGACCCTCGTCCCTCAAATCCTTACCAACGTTTCCACTGTGGAGCATGAAGGTATCAATTATCAATCATGAACGAACTTGACTGGAATATATCGGTGAGTTGTTTCATGAAATTTTCTGCTCGTAAGTAAAGACAGTTTGCTGAACGTAATATTTATGTAATTATATTCAACTATTTTTTGCCTTCCTCGCAATAGCTTGTAGTTCTTTAAACTGAGTCGAATGGCTTGAAATTACTTTTATTCACTAGTTTTTTTTTATGGCGCTGCTAATCTAGGCTTGTCTGAAATTATTCAATACTCTTAAGTAAATAATGGTTTTTAGATAAGATAACATGTTTCAGGTCATGTACTATTTTTATTACACAACATGTTCTGCCGAACATCAGGGACGTAAATGTAGCCGAGTATTCATAAATTTTAAAATACATTTAAAATTCATTAACTTCCACTTCCAGTCCAGATCAACGCTGGACTCTTCAGTCATCCTAGAATTGCATAGAGTTGCATGAAAGCACCAATTTCACTCCTAAATGTTGAAGGTCATTTGCTGTACGGTGAAGGTGAGATTCATATTTTTTATCCGATTGAAATTTTTATTGACATGATACATAGTTATTTTTTAAGAATGTGTAGTCGATTCGTAGTACCATTCCCTAACTTATTTCAAGGTCTAATCCGACCAACACTTTGACAAGTATCTTCTTTCTTCTCCATTATTAATTTTATTTAGTTTTCATGTTTTTTTATGCCCAATTTTATAATTTTTTTTCACTTGACTTGAATTTCTCTTTGCATTTTCAGCGTAACAAACTTTAAACATGGCTCTAGAAGAATACAAAGATACAATTGGAGTTGCTGCTGGTATCGTTACTGTTGTTCAGTTTTTCTCTCCATTGTAAGTATTTCTGTTTATGGCATCCTAATGTTGTTTGGTAGTTCCGAAGTTGGTTGCCTCTCGGGCTTCTGTCAGTAAGAAGATCAAAATTATCGAATTAAGTATGCAATGTTTTTTGTGTGCGGAGAATCGTAGAGAGTCATAGTCATCCGTTCATGCCCCATTTCTATGAGCAATATAATTTTGTAAAATTTTTTCGACATTTTTCTTGAAAGCTGACCCACTTACGGGAGAATTACAATGCAAATGTGATGCATTATGTGTAAAAGGAGGATCTTCCAAATTTACTAAGAAGAACATTTTTTATTATTCTGATGAATGTTACTCTGAATGCAGCGATATACTTAGAGTTATTATTCAGCAATTAAGGAGATCATTCAATTATTTTTTGCCATACCAAAACTTCATGCATACTAAATAGAAAAATTTAACCTATATTCGCCGAGAGAAAAACCATTACGGATTGTCAGCTCGAATTTATCGTATTAATTATAATGCTCATATCTCAAGATTTACGTACTTCAATTTCAGAATTTTATGCTGGAACATTGTCAAACGTGGTTCTTCCGATGGAGTTGACATCATGCCATTCTTGGGAGGTTTCGTTCTGTAAGTGCCAACTAATATTTGTCACACCGATTTGTATAGATCGATTAATTAAAAATTTTGTTTCAGCTCTAGTTTGTTTCTTCAGAATTCGATACTTCTAAAAGATCAAAATCTAATAAATGTCAATATCCTCGCCTTGAGTTTAGGTATTGGTTACCTTACTACATATTTTCTTTATACCAAAGAAAAAGTTAGTCACGTGTTGGTCTTACAGCATTCAGCTCATATACTATTTTTTAAATATGCTCTTGAATTTTTCTAGGTGAAATTTTATATAAAAGTTGGTAAAGCTGTAATTTTTATTGCTGTGATGATAAGTTATGTGCAACGTGAAAATCCGGAGTTAGTAGAATTTCGATTTGGACTGATTTGCACAATTATTATGTTTGCTTTAATTGGTGCTCCACTTCTCTCGATTGTAAGTTATTTTAATAAAAATACTGTAAAATGGAGTGACTTTGAACACCACGGTAAGTTTTAAAATACTGGTCAAGAAGTAAGCTTAGAACTTATTATAAAATTAAAATAGTTGGTACCTCGAAGGTTATAGAATTTTAAATTACAAAGTTTCCGAAATTGCTCCAGTTTGCAGTATGTGTAAGCACTAAGCAGTTTACTGTAATCATCAGCGCATTTTATTTTTCTCAGGGAGAGATCTTGAAAACTCATAATACTGACTGTCTTCCGATGCCTTTGATTGTGAGTGGATCGTTTGTATCTTTTTTGTGGCTTTTATATGGCATAGCCATCAACGAAACATTCCTACAGGTATTTCCTGCTGAATTCAGTCCTATTTTCTCAACTTCGTTCAATTCTGAGAAATTAATTGAATTTCAATTTTTAGATACAAAATGCTATGGCACTTCTGTTGAGTGTTTTCCAAGTCGGATTATACGTTCATTGTAAGCTGCAAAAATCAAAAACTACCGCCAACCAATCAAAAAAATTAGACTGATTTCCTTGTTTTGCTCTGAATGTTACCATTTCAATTGCCCATTCGTGTAAAAAATATCATTGTGCTATTTTCAGCTCGTGCCTTAAAAAACTGTTGTTATAGAATAAATCTATTACCTAGTTATTTTCAAGTTTTTTTGTTAATTTCTTGCAGGTTTTCAATAGAAAACATATTAATTTTGGTCGGGACACGCATAGTTATTCGTTTCATGACTTCAGGATTCCAAAAATACACAACTCGCATTTTCATATTTTTTTATGTATGGTGTAAAGTCCTCTAGAAATAAGCTAAAGTGGAGCAAAACAACGATGATTTTTATTTACTTTTTGAAAGAACGATTCTTTTGAATTCTAACGGATTCTTTAGCTTTTATGGCTGCTAAAAGGGGAAGTACGGAGCCGATTGTACTGAAATTTATATGGTGTGCAAATGGAGGACTCTAAAATGTAGGTTTCTACTTTGAAGCCAATCTGTTGTTTTTTTTTTCTGTAAAAAATGGTTTTGGAGGTTACCAGTAGAAGTTCACTTTTTACTCAATAAATCCACAATCTTAAAACAGGAACTTGAAATGGTTCATTAGTTCTATTTGAAAACCTGCTTTTCTAGCAAGGCCTGCTGTGCCAATTTTTTTTTCACTTTTAATTCAAGGTTTCAAAACGAGGGAATCTATATAATAAATAGTTTTATAAAATTCAAAGGTTAGGCATTTTATGTATATTTTTCAATTATTATATTGGGAAAGTATTATTTGGGTTTAATATTTTCGCTAGTAGTGTGACAGTAATAATTATACTCAGAAAGTATTGTTCAACTAAGCGGTAGAGTTCGAAGGGGTTGATGGTCTGGCACCAAAAATCCATTTAAAAAAAATCTCAGTAAAATGTAATATAACGTGGCTTTAGCTTCCTTGAGCTGTCCCTTAGGGGTATCACTGCTAAAGAAAAGAAATGACACAGAATTATCACGTTAATTGAGAAATTGTACTGTACACGTTTCAAAAGAAAAAAAAAAAAGTACATACTGACTAGAATTACAAAACAAACAAACAGTTGGCGGTAAAGGATGAATAATTTTACGAATTTAAAAAGCAAAATAAATAGGCGAACAAAAGATAAAAGACTAACAAAATTGACTAGCAAGGCGAACGGTTCAACGATTAATAGAAAATAAATTACAGTATAATATTAAGATTCCGTCAAATACCGAATAATATTATGAGAGAAATGATTTTAAGCTCGACAAAGTACCCAAAAAAAAATGTGCCATGCAGGCCGAGTAAATTTCATGGAAATTAAAAATGAAAATAAAATGAAAAGATTTGAAAGTATTTTAGAACATAAGAGCTTGTTAGCCCATTAAACGATGACGAATTTTAGCAGGGTCTAGATCTACCCGAGGTCAAATAGTTAAACGATAGATAATATTTTTAAAACGCATATTTTAAACAAATAAATTGCGACCTTCCCCTGACGCATGTCAAATAAATCATTATACTTGATTGATTTGAGCAAATTTTTAATTTCAAATCAATATGACTTGAATGAAGTTCCTATTCAAGCGTCATTTAAAGTTATATTTACAATGAAAATCGATGAAGCAATATTTTCACTCCAAGACATGAGAATTAGAAACAAGTAATAATAATTAAGAGCTGAATGGAGGTGACGCAGTTTCTACATAATTTTACAAACAAAACCTACAAGAGAAAATTCTATAATAACAATTAAAATTATTAATACGTCACCGCTGTGCTCTATCTATATTCATTATTTTTTCCAAAATTCAACTTCGTTAAGTTAACTCGAAAAAATAAGAAACAAGAGTAAAGGAAGGTCACAAAAACATAAAAATGAACGAAATAGTTATCCACAAAAATACTATGTTTTAAAGACTAGCAATAAGAATAAAAGAAATCACCACAAGCATCAGTGAAAAAAATTGAAAAATTGAGACGTTCTTTGGTTCTTTAAGGGAAAAAAAAAATGTAAGCCATGAACACTGAATGCTATTCACAATGTAAATAACTAGATTTTCTTCTGAGAAACGACAATGAATGAAAAAATACGTATAAAATTGACGAGTATCCATAAAAATATAAAAAGTAAACAGAAATTCAATACGAACGTAGAACTTACGCAAGTCACTAATGGAAAAAAAAAAACAAAAACGGTTACATAAAATACGATTAACACCAACGAAGTTGGCGTACTCACCTTTTCCTACTATTTTTGTGCCGAAGTTGAGGGAAATCGAAAAATGAACGATGAAACAGACAATTTTGTTCACAAACAATAAAATACAAAATGAAATAAATAAATGACTTGATTGCAGTTTGTTCATAAAATTTTAAAATCGGGCCAGTGATTGACTCGATAACGAATAACTGATCCAGAACCATCGAATAGTTTATCCAGCCATTCTCGCAGTCCCATTAACAGTTCTTCATCGGTGTAGGTCACTTTCATGAGGGGAGCGGATAGTCCTCCTTTGTCCTGTCAGAAAAATAAAAAAATCATCAAGAGTTGGAAAGAAACTGTCATGCACGAAGCTGGAAAAGTACCCTGAAGCTGGAAAAGTACTCATATATAAACCAACAAAAATGAGGACAACTAAGGTTTTTTTGTACAAAGGTACTAAAAAATATACATCATCACCCCGAACGAGAAAAATAACGTGTTCAAAACTGATTTCTCAGTTTCCCACATTTTGGGAATAATAAAATTCAAACTTCTTTCTGAGGAATTGTCAGTAGCACGCAGAAAACATTTGACGGAAAATAATGGCAAAAAAGCAATACATGAATTCGGTCCAACCATGGCACGAATATAAAAAGACTAAAACATTTTTACAGGGCGATACACCTTGTGACGCCTTTCGAATTTTATCCTTCCTCATTTGGGAATTGAGATAGATTGTAGTCCAAAGCATTTTCTAGTCCTACTTAAACCGTCGCTTGATTCTAAATGAAATTTCAAAAGTGTAACTAAAAAGTTTAGAGCTTTGACAATATACTGATTGCGTTCAGGATTAAATTCGCTAATAAAAATGAATCAGTAAACGATCCTCGTAGAACTTGCGAGCAAAGTAAATACGCATGCGTTACTCGAAAGCAAATAATAGACTTACTTTATTCGGTAGTATTCCCGGATGTTTTAAATGGTAAAGACAAAAATATTTACGCATTCCGGACAAAGCTAAAACTGTACCGGCACAAAAGTACGGATTAATTTCAATATCCTGTTGTTCTGGAAGACAAGCTTTCACCAATTCGGAGTACCAATCTAATGTCGCTTTTTTCTCCATGTTTGCATAGCCGAACAGTAAATTTTTGTTCCTTGAAACACGAAAACATTCAATTATTGATTTGATCAAAAAATACTGGTGGGATTTACAACAAGATTTCCGCAATGTTATTTACAAAGTCAGCGAATCGGTTAACCCATAACTTTATAAGTTGAATAATTTTAGCCATTAAAACTTATTCAAATCCACGGATCTAATTTTTTTGTAACCTCTGGAGCGCTAAATTTATTTACTAAATTTTTTTGCGGTGACATTGCTTCTAGCTTAATTCGCGACTAACTTTCATAATTACTGAACCAATTTCAGGATTGAAAAAACGAATAGCCGAGTCGGTCGCAGCTACGCTGCCAGCTCTCGTGTAAATGCGCCATAAGTTAATTCTAAAATGAACTACTTACTTGCGATAGGGCCACGCAGCCTTATAGAACTGCGATACCAACAGATCGGCTCTGACGCGATCAAACATCAAGATTATTGTTCGACAGCCTGGCTTTAATAAACGCACCATTCCATTGTACGTTTCCGCTTTCAGTTCGTGCAACCGTAATTCTCGACTGGTTGTGATACATTTACCGTTTTCCAAATAAATAAGGGGAGATGAGACTTGCTTTTTCTTGCATGGTTGTAAAGGTGTTTCGAGTTCTTCCGACTTGGTACTTTTATCTTCTGATAGAATTATTTCGTTCCATAAACTAAATGAAGAAAATCGGACGTTTCATTGGTTACCGTTAACGAATTTATAATTAATTATTTTCATAATATTTACCACTGTAATTTATTCCAGCGAATGGAGAAATAAGCGAAAAAGTAGAAAACAGTGCCCAGCGATATAAGATACGGCAAAACATTTTCTAACGTAATTTTACTCAAGTAGGCCCGCAATCTGTACATTATTCGTGACATTAAACTAGGTGGCTTCTCGTCAGTGAAATTATTCATTTTGAACGAATTAGTGAACAGTAATTGCCTTCTAAGCAGAATGTTTTCGATGGAAAGTTTAAGCTGCACCTGAAAAAGATGATTAATACGTTATTCACGAAGTTAAACTCTATTTGAACGAAACGAAAGTGTAAAGCTATTCACTTCAATTGTTTCGTAGTCACTCCAACTCTCATACTGATGTAGTAGAAGAGCATATTTCACGTGATTTTGGTCAATTCTTTGTAAAGCTACAACGTATGGCTCACGACTGCTTTCTAGGGGCTTGATTTCTGAAATATAAATCAAGTATTCTCAGAAAACATTGAAAGCACGCTTGAAGAACAGATGAAAAAAAGTAACATAACTTGAGAAGTTTTCATTTTAGTAATATTTTTAATAATCAGTATACGAGCCTAAATTTAAAAAAAATAAATAAATAAAATAATAATAATAATTTCAAATTTCCAACAACTAATCCAAATATTTGTCGATGGTATAATTTGAATATAATATTTTAAGTAATCTGTGAGTTGAATTAAGAAATTAATTTTCACGAGAAAAAATACATTTTTTTTTTGATCGAAGACAAGAATTGTCACTTGAATTATCGTTTCGCTATCTTCCGTTGCCTCATATAAGTCACAATTCAAATAAAAAGTTGCTACTATTCTTCCTTTCACTATGATCAAGCCGGGGTCATAGCTTTGAAGTTTGAATAGGCTTAGAAAGAAGGAACCTTGGAAAGAATTCAGCGGTGTGTATAGCTTGAGACCATGAGATTTGAAAAAATATTTTATTACCTTCAATCGGTAACGCGAATCCTGGTTGATAATCTTTGTACACATACATAAATGAGACTGACGAATACTGTTGAGAGTATTCTTCGACAAATCGACGGAAAACAATTTTTGGATCAAAATCTTGAGGATGCAGTGAATTTTTGATGACTAGAATGACACATAATGAAAATTCCTTCGAATGAACAGGACACAATTCGTCAAAAGACTCCTGCAACGAAAAATTGTCATAATAAAAAATGTCAAATTAGTATACACACCGCCTCTTTTTACAATAATAATTACCTGCGATGTAATACGAGGTAAAATCAAATAACTATTCTTTGTAATTGTATCGTTGAGTACTTTAGCGGGAATGGAAGGCATACAAATTTTGACAAAAGGCATTTCTTCGCTTTCTTTGAACAAAACAAACGTGTCGATTTTGTTTGTAACATTCATTTTAAATTGGATTTCTTTGGTATTCTCACTTGCCATGTTAACAAAACTGCAAGAAATCGATGTTTTAGAATGAGAAGTACAAATGAAGGGTACATTCAAAAAATAACATCAATTAGTGACAGCATAAACTGCCAAAGAATGAAAGGAAAAAACTCATTGTAGAAGTTCATCAAGTATAACAGCTTCAGATTCAATTTATTATTATTGTCTTAATAGCCTTTCTGGCATTTTGAAAAGAAAAACTGTCGATTTTTTCGGCGCTCCTGTAAAAGATGGCATCTAGTGCCATCACTGAGTTAGGTTGTTTTTGGTACATTAACTCTTCAAATGATTTGCCTTTCTCCAACATCAATTATGTATTGGTATCAGCCATATTTTTGGTATCATGATACAAAATTTTGGTCCACTAACTTGAATACATTTCACGTTTTTGATAAAATACGAGTATGACGGAAGGTAGATGAAATATACAAATTCCAACAACCAACCAAAAATAAAATTATCTAGAAGATTCCATTCAAAAAAAATTATTAAAAGAGAATTATCCTTTGTCGTTTGATACTCTTGAATTTCTTTCAAGTTAACGATATGGTATTTGAATTAAAACTTACCCAAAAAGAACCGAGTATCGATGAAGGAACGCGATTAAAAGATAATGGAGTCTAACAGGTAAATTAGGTTGGAAAATTAACGTCCTAACTTTGCTTTCTTGATGCCACGAACTCAGATATTTTTTTACAGATTCATCGACAATAATTTGAAATAAATTGTCTGGCAAATTTCTTCGAACAAAGTCTATAAGTAAACAGAAAAATTAATAAGAAAAAAAAATCATGATTCATCAAACCAATTTGTTTGAATGATATTATTTACCCATAATCATGAAATCGACGAATTCTTCATTGTTATAAGGAATCGTAACACCATCAATCAACATAACAAGATGAGGAAACGATGTAGGATATTCTGGTAGAACACTAGTAGTATTTTCCACGTGTTCGAAGTCCATATTTATCGTTACCATTACGACCCCTAAATTCGAATGTTACGTGAAACAATATCCAAGAATAATAAAATCTGTAAAGTCATATTGCAAATTCTTACCAAAGGGTGTGAGTATTTCTAATAAGTTGAACCAATTCTGGATTACACGAGCAGTTGAGGAATTTACGGTATAAAATAAGACTAGATGAATCCGCTTACTACTATTTCGTAATAAATCAGAATTGTAAGTCCTGCAAAAACATGTACAATTAAAACAAACAGCATTTTACAACATGACCAACAAACGCAATAATTTCCTTACTTTAATGGCACAGAAATACGATGAAGAACATCCGCACTAAGCGACTGGATTGCAGATTTATAATAGTCTGAAGGTAGTAAATGCTTATCGTGGAAGTCGATATCCATCTGATTTTTTAGCTCCTAAAAATAAATGAAGTACGTATTACATAGAAACGTAAATGAGAAATATATTTGAAAGGTTGGTTTGCAGAACGACCAAGATCCAATTTCACAACTTTTTAAGAACATGCGGGAATAATGACTGAAGCTTCATTTTATTCCTGCCCAATTAGGTATATTCGTCGGCATTTGTTAATCTGAGTTGAAAATGATGGGGAAAAAAATTCAGATTATGGTCGCTTTCAAAACCAAACTTTCATTTGGTCCCCTACTCAACACTCACTCTGTACGCTTGAACTAATTTCAAATGTAAGATTTCAGCTTCAGCAGCTAACATTTTATTTGCTTTGTACCTATAGAAAAATTTATAAAAACTGCAGTAAGTAACGTAACTGATGACACACAGTTAAAATGAATTACATTTAGTTACCATTGTTTTACAAGCTTTTCATAGGCGACTTTTAACTCATCCAAGGACGCATTTTCATTAATTTTAAGTATTTTATGTAAAACTCCGTAACTTTCAACATACTGAGTGATAACTACTGTGAAAAATAAAGCCCAAGCGAGTACGAGTTTCATCACAAATCAACGCAGCTTGAGGTCAAACCATTTATCTAAAATAAAATGAAAACAAATCATCAGATAAATTATAGAAGAAACCAAATAAATTAGTGAAAAATTAGATTTATTTCTGAACTTGAGAACCAAAAGGAGCCAAGTTAAAATTTCACGATGAGTCGATATTGGCCATTTTTGATAAAGAGTAATGTTTATTTGGGCCCATCTTGGTCGATTAGTTATTAAGTGAAAAAACTTGTTGAGGTGAATTTTTTCCGGTGAAATGTCTAGAGGTGAAAAGACTTGGACTCGGATAAACATTCTAACGAAATTTGGAACAAGTTTTATTTAAGTCAAATTTTTAATCATTAACTGCTGCGATTCTACTATACATTCAACTTCTGACCCAAATGTTCTTCTCAATATTCGAAATGACTCGCAATAATTCTAGGAAGAAAAATGAGCATTTGGGTCTTGCACTCTCGGCTGGCTTGGCTACCTTCAGATAATGCGAAAAACAAAAAATGAAAATTTGGTGACCTAATTTTAGCAATGTAAGGAATGGAAATACGCGACTTATCTTAAAGGAAAATTAAAGGTCATATGCAAACATTGTCCCGCTAAAATACTATCCAACGTAATTATTTACCAATGATCTGAACAAAAACGCTTTGAATACCGGAATACTGAAATTATTCGTCCTAGTCTTCAGAATTCGACTTAAATAAAGTTGAAAACAGGGAATAAGTCCTAAAGTTTGCATGCAACAATTCAAGTAAGTAAGTGTAAAACGTAATTATTATTAGCTAGAAAATAACGTCTTAATAAAATCAATTGACCGAAAGACAATAAGTGGGGTCAAGTATTGATTTTTTCTGATTTTCAGCAATTTTTGGTACAACTTCAGCACGAAGTAGCCCAAATGAAAACAAAATTGTCATCTAAATGATTGGAAATACACGATTATGTATAGTGAGTAGACGGTAGTCATTTATTCCTATAAAAAAGTAAATGTTACAAGACTTACTCGTCGCTTGGGTGAGTGTAAGTCAGCGTATACATAAGTAATGTTTATGCGATTAATTTGATTTTATCGAATTGAAAAACTCCCGGATGTATCCGATGTGGGTAGGTACAGCTTTTACTCAAGAGCTAATACGAATCATGGAAAATACAATACACCGTAATTTGCTTAGAAGGGATGAAAACAAACGAAGTTCTTGACTGTAACGTAACTGTAACAAATAAGACTTCCGTTGTGAAGCTGACGTTTATCCAGTATGTTGAACAATTTAAAATTAAACTGAAAAAATTACTGAGAAATCGTTAATCAATACTTACCATAAAGTTATATGATTCCGTGATTCGTAACGTGTTGGTCTGCTAGAGGATGAATAATAATATTATGGTCATCTAAACAAGCGAAATAATTCCATAGAACTCGAATAATTTCTTGATTCTTGTAGCAGTTCACTCCTCTTTTTGGAATCAGAAATCCAGAATAGCCTAATTGATTATTGATAACTGATAACACAAGAGTTTATCAAAAATTTCATCAGTATTCAGTAATTATGACGTCATAGACAAACACGAAAGCTCGAAATCCTGTCGAAGTCGAAATATCGAAAGCTCGAAAGAAGTTGCTTGTGTTTTTCTTTTCTATCTTTTTGTTCTTCGCCAGTTTTTGCCGATTTCAAGAGGTAAACCGTGAAGTATTCTTCTTCTTTAATTTGGTGAAGTTGCCACTTACCAGAGATCACAGAGTTAGAATGAAATTGAAAAGAATGAAATTCAAAATAGACCAATATAATGTTATGTTATGTTCGACATAGGGCTGAACAGTTTTTCGTAGGAAAGTGAACTTTAAAAAATATTTAAAGCCAATTTCGGAACATCAGAACTATTCATTGTTCTTTTTAATCTCACCTCTACTTCTCTACTAAAATCTTTTTTTTTTCCTGGCGGCTTATGAAAATAAATGATTTTTTTGTTTCTGCAGGAGGTAATAAACTAATAATCTTGTAGTAAAGATGCCGAATTTTTAAGAAGTTGAAGAAAACAGATCTACAAATTTTGCTTGAGTGGGTGAGTGAATAATTAAATTTCTTATTATCTCGTAACACTGAGCAGTAATTAAGGACAATAAAATAATGCAATACCTACCTACATAATTGTTTTTATTTTATAAGCAGAAAATTAATTATGTTTCTGAATAACACAGACCTTGCTCCTGTGTTTTAATTATTCATCTCGTGACCAAAGCTGCTCCAGGCTTACAGTTCTTACAAACTTGACAATTTTTTGTCACGAATGGTTCTTCGCAATTTTCTCGTCATAGTAACTATAAGTTCAATTGGAGTAATCATCTTCTGCGAATATTTTATTTATTTTATTTTTCTTTACCGGGTAAGATATTTTATTTTTAATTCGTTTATTTTCATCTGGGAAAATTTGAATGATTGTAGTCTTCTTTTTTTCAGTGCTCTTGGCCTCATTTGAAAGAAAATGTTGATGGATTAAAAGTAGCTTTTCTGGCTGATATTCATTTACTAGGTATTCGAAAAGGTCATTGGTTTGACAAATTACGAAGGTAGTATCAGTCAAGCATTAGCTTTCATCTTTTAACTTGTATGTTGAAGCTAATCATTGTGGAATATACTTCTTTATTTCAGAGAATGGCAAATGTACAGGTCTTTTCAAACAATGATGGTATTACATGAGCCTGATATTGTTTTTATTTTGGGTATGAAAGTTTTAAAAATCTATCTTTAGACACTGCTTACTAGTTACTGGTTTGTGCACCAAACTAGGTCTCTGATAGTTTGTCGGTAGCTTGTGAAAGTAATAAAATTCATTAAATTGTGCATTGGGGCTAAGGCTAATAAATCATTTAAAATACCGGTAAGTGCCGTGGTAACAACTGAAAATGCATATACCCAAATCATTTACGAGATAGAACCATTTAAGAAAAATAAACAATTTTAAAATTTTGCTTCCATTATTTTTCAAGTCTCTTCAAAAAAAAAAAAATTAAAAAAGTTTAAAAAAATATGTTGGGTGTAAGAGAAACAGCAGTATCCGGTAAATACGTGCACTGTTACTTAAAATAAACTATATAGAAGTAGTACTGTAGTCTCTTCTCTTTTTGTAGGATTGTGAAAGCTCAACTAGCAAAACTTGAGTTTAAATTAATTTTTGTTTACTACCAAACTCCAAAGCCAGAATTTTGTTCGTTGATTTATTTATTATAATCAGTTTTAAATGGAAACTTGTCTCAAGCTTGTCATAAGATCCAAGCCAAAGTATTGATAAAATGATGATTCTATTTGATGAAAATGCGATTATGTATTTTGAACTTGAAATTAGTGTTTAGAGTGCATGCGTTCTCTTTCACTTGAAAAAATTTATTTAAAAAATCTGCCTTATAATATAAAAATCAATAAGATGAAACAAGATAACGAAAATTTCTGCTGTCTTTGTTAAAACGAGTGAATTATAAATTGAATTAAATTGCAGGTGATATTTTCGATGAAGGAAGTTTTAGTCCTGATGAAGTATTCATGTCTTATGTGGAAAGATTTTTTGAATTATTCAACACTACGAAGAAAACCGAATTATTTGTTATTGCTGGTAATCATGATATTGGATTCCATTATGCGTGAGTAATACTTTTTTTTTAACTGTGGTATCTATTAGCTTTTGTAAATGTTTTGAATTTGTTTCTAATGAACATTTGAAATTATCATTTCAGAATGCATCCTTATCTGGAATATCGATTTCATGAAACTTTCAAAGCTCCATCAGTTCGTATGTTGACACGAGAAAATATTCATTTCATTCTAATAAACAGTATGGCTCTTGAAAGAGATGGTTGTAATATTTGTAAAAATGCTGAAAGAAATATTTTACATTTGAGAGGTAACTTAATGTAGAATTTATTTTACCTAATTTATGAGGAAGTTCTTAAAATAATAGTTTTTTAACCAGTTTATGGAAATTCAGTCAAGTAGTCGCCTGAGATTTTATATGGCTTACTCGATATCAATGAAAACTAGTTCTCACTTTTGAATGACTTATTTTAGAGAGAGTAATTTCTTTAAACTACCTACTCAAAATTAAAGTGAGTGCCTAGGATCATATATACTGTCTTGCATCACTACCTCGAAAGCCATTATTTAAATTTATATGAGTAATGTAGCATTTATTTAATACAGATAGTTATTGTGTAGAATGTTTTTTACTGATGGATTTTTTGGTTTCAGTAGCCAGTATAGATAATTTGAATATCATTTGAAGAAAGAAATTTTAAGTATTATATTAGTAATTGGCAAATACATAGAAATACTTGGTAGTATTGCTTTTTATTGCAAACAAATAAGCTAAAATGAAATAAGTACATGTTTTTGAAGTATTTTTCTTCTGAAAAAAAAAACAAAACACTTATATATTTGATTTCAATTTATTCCAGATCAACTGCTTTGTTATAAAGGAACTGGCCCATGTCGTCGAGGAATAAAAAGACACCAATACAGCCGACCCATTATTTTGCTTGTAAGTTTTTCCTTACGCCAAATCTTTGAATTATTTAATATTTATTCATACTAATATTTTGTAATATTTTAGCATTTTCCTTTATTTAGAAAAAATGATGCCGAATGTGAGGGGTCTACTCAATTAGAGCAAGCTGTATTCAAAGAGAAGTGGGATTGTCTATCAAAAGATGCTTCAGAATTTGTAAGTTACTTGGTTCAGTTCTGATTCAGTCTTTCCATTTCGTATTTCTAGTTTGTTACTTACTTTGAAGTTCCTATTTACATATTGCAGTTGTTACAAGAACTTAACCCAAGAGTTGTTTTCACCGGCCATACACATCTACCTTGTCGAAGAAAACACAAAAATGATATTTACGAATTTACTGTGCCTTCGTTTAATTGGCGAAATATTCCTAACCCGAATTTTATACTAGTAAGTATGATAATTTTTTTTTTTTTAAACAGAAAATTGCTATAAAATGTTATCATAACTTTGAAAAAATCTTTATTTTATAAGCAATGCAGTAAAATGTCGATAAAATTAGGTCCCTCCCTGACATGAACTATTTATTTATTTATTTTTTATTTCAGGCCGTTATAACTCCAGACCAGTATGTAGTCCATGATTGCCATCTACCGAATGAATATTTGATTATTGGTATCTACCTTGTTTTCATCGTAGTGATGGTCTCTCTTGGTTATTTTAATTTCTGTAAGAGACAAAAGCGATATAAGAGGAAAAGTCAGTAAGGTACCTATTTCCACTTTTGTTTTGCTTAATTTTTCTCGTCTGACAAAAGTTGAAATTATTTTCACCAGATTGAGGTTGAATTTCCAATAAGTACAGGTTATTTACTTATAAATAATAAAATTATAAATTAAATAATTTTTTAGATGAAATACTTTTATCTCCATGCGCTAAGAATCCAACTTTCTCCCCACATTCCGTCCAGTTCGTTGTAGAGGGTTTCCATTTTCGAGTGAATAGACGATTGCGAAATTGCATAGCTAACGCCAGTGACGCCTATTTTCGGATTCTAACGAAGTTAAATGAAAGCATTTAAAAAATATTCCTCAATGATTCCTTTTAAGGTGTATCATTAGCTGTATTCATAAGAACTGTCAATGTTGAAGTACCTATAACTACGTCGAACTCCTATCGAACTGAATATTACATATAAGAAATACAGTTGACATCATGCTTTGCCTAAAATAAACTAGACATTTCATGAAACGCCTTGATTACACGATTTGACTGTACTCGATTCAACGTACTTGTTCTTCAAGAATTTGAGCCTTAAAGTTCGCAGGCTAGCCAAGTAATTCGGCTGTTTAAATTTAAAGAAAATTTGTTGTTTTTATGTTTTTTGATATTTTTGTAAAAATACTATTATGTTGAAATACCTTCGTTGTACTATGTACATTACAGATAAAATATTTGTATGAGTTTGAAATTGAACTATTAGAAATAATTCTATGATGCGAAGAGGGCGGGAGAGGGCTACATTCAATTCAAAATGAGAAACACCGTCCGCAACCTGAATAACCTTGTTCTATTCTTCTTACAATTAGATGTAATGAGGTAAAAAGTAAAGGGTGAAGGGTAAAGGGTATTCAGTAAATAATGGGCCGGGAACCCGACATCTGTTAATTTGAATGGATTTCTCGTTCAATTTGTTGGTGTTCTATCAAGAAAATCGTATTGGTATTTTGAGGCTTCTGTTCATGAGGGGACAAAGTGCAGGCTTCAATGAAAGAAGAAAAGCCAACGTCACTCTTCACTTTGGTTGTTACTTGTTACAACCAGCCCCTAAAATAATGAATGAAAACTGAAAATCAAACTAGCTTTGCTCTTAAGAGAAGGCCGCGAGCGTAGTGTTCCATTGAAGTCAGGGTATCTTTTGGACACCATTTTATAGCTTTCCATGCAACAACTTCATTTTTCACGTTTATGGGTGCTGTACCATTACTATACCTATGCAAAACACAAATTTTTCAGGGTTGGTAAATTTGGAAATTTACATGTATTGGCATTTTAGCAAAAAAAAAAATATTTTCTGGTTTTGGGAATTTTTTTAGCAGGGTAAAGTCTTGAGTCCTACGTGAGAGACTACGAAACAAATACTCAGGAAAAAAATCAGATTAATCGGATCATTAGAAATGGCTGTTGCAAAAAATAGAAATGAAAAATATTTTTATTTTTTGGATGTTTGAACTTTCCGAAAGTAAAAAGTAGGAGGCCGTGAAAAAGTTAAAAACCAGGTAAAAACTTTCTCTCCGTCGAAAAAGTCGTAACTCGAACCAAGCAAGAGATCACAGCAGCTGCCCAGTTTGTTTACTTTCTGTTGATGACGTCATAATTGTTGTTCCTTCTAATCCTTATCATTTTTCGTAAGAAAAATCCTGAAAAATCGAAAACTGGAATGTCTTATTTGAATTTTGAACTCTTCAAAATTATGATTTCCCTTCAAAACTGAATGGTTCAAAAAAGGTGATATTATACTCTCATTTTTATTTTACTCACATTTATTCACTCGTTAGACGAGTCCGTCACGATCACGAATATTTCTCAATTAATGGTATGTATCTTTCTTGCAATCTAACGTTTTTCTATATCTTCTTAATTTATATAAATATTAGCTTCAAAAATGGAACTCGCACATTCTTATTAGAATTCAAAAGTTCGTTTGTTCTCATTTTGCATTGTAATTCATGCAGTAATTTGATTTCCCGAATTCGCATTTAAGCACAGAAGTTTGGACTCCGAGAGCTGTGAATGTACAAATCGCTAAATCAGATTCATTTTACAGTTATTTAGTAGAATTAGTATCATTATAACAATGACAGTAGTAACTTCGTGAATGTTATATTAAATTACCCGGGTGAATTGAAGTGTCTGTTTTCATTAATCTGAGACTAGACCGTTGTTTCGCTCATCTAAGTTCAGTTTCATGACTCCATGGATAGGTAATGTCTAGAATAATATTTGTATAATTTATAGTTTCAATCGCGATGTCTCGGTCAGTACGTGCCGAAACGAGAAGTCGAGCCAAAGATGACGGTAAACGAGGAATGCAGAATATTGATAAAGTTCGATCATGGTTTGTTGAATTCAATTCTCAATCTAATAAATAAGTTGAAAATTTATAATTTTACTTTCAGAATTTTCTGTTCTAACAAATGCTATTTTTTTTTATTTCAGGGAGAAAAAATGGGTGACAATTGGTGAAACGACAATGAAAATTTTCAAATGGGTTCCCACGATAGAACAGGTAACGTTATTGCGGAAACAGTTCATCTTCTAATTATTACATGTATTTAATAGCACAGAAGATAAAATGGACGTTGCTCTTGATTTCCAATTTTTACTCATGCACCCAAAAGTGAGACGAGCTTTTACTATTGTCTGGTATTTTATAAAACTGGACTTACTGTACTTGCTTCACCTCAATTTTAAAAAAGAGTTTCTTCATTTGAAATTTTTTTAGATAAAATCAAAGTAGCTAATACAGATATAGTCGTAGTTATTGGATATTGTAAATGTTAGCTTGAATTTTTCTCTGTTGGAAAAAAAATTAGTTGATTTAAAAAAATAAAATCACCTACGAATAATAATTGTGGTAGAAAAAAGGTTATGCGGTTATGCATTGTTTCTATTTGATTCTTGAATACCTAATCGGTATTTATTATTATTTATTTACGATAACTGAATTGAAAATTGTGATAATCTGCACATAGATTTCATTTTCGCCAGCACCACTTAAATAAGCTGGAATCTTATTTTTACAAAAATTCTCAACTTCTCCAATGTAGTGCAGTTTGTTTAACGCGCCACATTTAGAGCCAGGCTTAAGAATAATTCTCAACGATAAGTGTCTTGATCTTATTTCTTGACCTTTGTAAAAGTGGTATTCTTCATCACTTCTGAGGTGACAAAAATCAAGTAATTTCATTAAAGTTAGCATGAGTAAAAAATTACCCTCCAGTAAAATGTAAGTACCTATTTAAGAAAAAATTTTTTTATTCAACGTAACGTGTGAGTGAAATATTACACACTAATATGCATTTTCTCATGTGTATTCGTCTACACATGTTACTTTTAGTTGAAAAAGGGTGTATATTTTTTTACTCATGTTATCCTTGACGTGTTATACGTACATATTCGAGTTTTTACATTTTGACATTTTAAATATTATGAATTGCCGTTTCCCTAAATTTTAGTGTGCTATTACGTACATGAATATAATATTTTTATGGAATAGGTGCCATCATGTTTTTTTTTTGTTCATTTGAATTACAGAAAAAGAAAATCAAAGATCACCATCACCACCATCACCATCATCATCGCCACCATATGAATGGAACGAATAATAAAGAACATTATGCTGACAAAGAAAACACCTTGTTACGAAAAAATCATCGTGAATCCAGTCTTGGTGTTTCTGAGGACACAAATTCACGTAAGTATTTATAAGTGTACTTTACAAGTCAGACTATACCTATTTCGTTTTACTGTAACTTCGCTTACAGGTTTTAGTTCCACCTGCGATGATAGTAATTTTACTGAAAATCTTGGCTTCTCCGAAGATTCAAATTCGCAAGAAAGTGATCCTATTCCAGCAAAAAAACAAAGGACCAGTGAATAAAATTGTCAAGTGTGCAAAAAGCAAAATTGATTTTTGTTGCGAAGCGATACTTACATTCCCATCATTTTCAGAATTATTTTATTTTCGACGTCTTTCGTATGTGTTTTGCGTTTGTGTCAAATATTTTGGTTTTTTTTTTTTTGATTTATTCAAGCAATTGATTTGCAATTTTTTTCTGTATCAAGTGATTGACTAGTACCTAATTCAGCTTTTCGTGAATAGCTATTTCGTTGTACGAATGTTTCGAATTTTTCTTTTTTTGTATGCTTGTTTCTTTTATTGTGAATGATTTAAGCTGACGTTAGTTCTGTTCAGTAAGTACCTTCCTTTAAGACTTTTTATTAATACTGAATTTCGTCCTTGAATGACGATACACGTTGTTTGTCAGTTGATTGGTAACTGTTGTGAATATCTAGTTGAAAAGATCAGAGACTGCTGTAAAAATAATCGGACGAAATCTTGAATAAAAGCTGAGGAAATTACGAAATACCTATTAGATAAATTTTTCGTCGTATTTCTTCGATGAAAAAAACAAATCAGTGGGGGTCATGTTGTGATATTCTGAAATTTGGTACCATTTTCATTCTATTTCGTTGATTTCCATGTAATAAGCCTTCGTTTTGCGCTTTTAATTTGTGCTGTCTGCCAAAGATGATAAGGGTGACTCAGGGGGCGAGGTACAATACTCACTCACGTGGAGTTTGAACATAAATCAGGTTCAAGTGACGAAATTACGTTGAGAAATTTTAAATCGAACCTGGTTCAAGCCTGAACCCCACTTGAGCCAGTATTGTACGCCTCCCCGTCAGTCTAAGAAAAAGGACCAAACATTGGCGTCAATTGGCTTATTATATATCAAATTTGAGATAATGCCGCTTTGGCAACTCTGTGTAAGATTACAAATAATGATCGAAGTGAAGAGGAGAGCATTGAAAACAAGAAAACAGGTGGTTCTTACATCGTATTAGAAAGAGAAAAATACGAATGATTTTTAGTGGGCGGTAGGGTGCTATATGTGTGTATTTTCATTCTACAAACTGAATTTTGCAAAATATCTAGTCATTGTCCTTAAAGTTAGAACTACAAATACCCAAAATATAAGAAATTAGTACAAGTTTGAAAACTTCTACTGCAAATATGTACTTCGAAGTTGTAAACAGGTCTATACTTCATTCCAGTTAAGAGTTCCATAACGTCACAAGATTCAACGAATGAGAAGAAAGTATTTTCGATTTCAACCGTGTTTCAACCAATCGCTTTCTTCAAATGCTTGTGACGTCATGGAACTCTTTGACTGGAATGAAGTATAGAATGTATACTTCATTTATTATCATGTATGAAATTAACTAATTTATTTATTCATTTTTTAGCAACCCTATAATTCAGTAAGCAATTTGTCTAGTCATTAATTTTTTCATTTTACGTACTCCACGTTTATACTTAATATGACTTGTTTTGCCTAAATTATTGTAAGTGGAGAAAGTTTTACCTGATTTTGATCTATAATATTGATGAAAACCTTTTTTTATTACAATTGATGCTGTGTCATCAATTTTATATGAGGTATAAAATTACATAATTTCTTATAAAGTTATTAACTCTTAGTTCGACAATAGTTATGTTTGGATTGAAAAGCTTTATTCCTCTAAGTATTTAATTTTTATGTTTATAGGTGTATCAACCTATAATTTTTCGACTTCGTCATTTCAAAAAAGTTTTGCTCGTCACCTAATTTATTTTAGTATTCTTATCATGTTTATCATTATCCCGTATAATTCATTGACACTTTTTTAAATTGAAAACAAAGATTCGAGAAAATCATAATATTATAATCTTTACTTAGATCATATTAAATATTTTTGTAACGCAAATTACTTGAAATAGGTACTTTGGCGTAGTACTTGTGAAAGAAAAAAAAGTACAAGAAAACAAATAGCTTTATATTTCTTAAAAAAGAAACAAACAAAGAAACAGTTACGAAAATATCTACCATGTACTTACAACTTATGGTTTTACCAGAATCATTAATTACTAATAACAGCCAATATGGTATTGTTGTCTGGAAATATTTATATTTAATAGTTTTACAGATATGTATAAGTTTACATCTGCAGTTTAAGAGATTCCGAGTTTAAACACGTTGCACAAACAAGTATTAAGAGATTGAAAGAAAGAAGTTGGTACTCTCAAAGTCGATATTTTAGGTATAGGTAGCTAGCTATTAAACCCATTCCTATATTTTTCGATACCTAAAATTATTTTGAATAAAATTAACAACCATCGACTTTCTTAGAGAAAAAAAACCAAAAAACGAATCCCCTATTCTTTCATTATGAAATCTTGAAATCTACAAAAATCCACCTTGGAGTAGTTACTAACTTCTTTCAACTTACCTGCTTAACTTGAATTGCATAATGAAGCATTAGACAGAATCATTTTACAAACAATTATTATTCATATAAAATAAAAAAAAAGGTTCAAGAAAGAGACTACCTATTTAATTTCGCTTTTGTGTTGTATTTTCTCTCTTTGTCTTAATTTCTTTTTTTTTCCTTTTTTTTTTTTACGAAGGTACCTAGGTTTATACTATATCTATAATATTGAAAGTTGTGAAACGCAAGGTGAAACTAGCGCAGAAACGGCGTAGTTATCGTCTACTGCGCATCTTTTTCTTTTCACTTTTTCCACTGCCACGTCTGAAAAAGTGTAAATATTGCGGGTTGCGTTTTGCGTTTCTTATTTTGTTTTTGAGATGCCGCGAAAATAGCATCTCAAATATTCGCGCCCTATGAAATTTATTTCGTTCAACATTTTTGTGAATGTCATAAATTCGAAAATTACTTACTTATATTTAAGAAAATAAACGAATTAGACAGAAATTTTTTTTTTTTCTTAAATTATTGAAGTACCTATTTGCTTTTTTTTTTCTTCATACAAACCCATAAAAACTGTCGATTTTCAACACTGGTAGCCGATTTTCTTGTTTAACCAGTTAAAAGTTTTATTCAAACAATACCAATGTGCATCAGTTAAAAGCAGAATCAAAATGAAGAAAAGTTGAGTAGTCGATACAAAAAAATAATATAAATTAAGAAGAAAGAAATGAAGAAGAAAAAATTGAGGTTGATTTTACATTAAAATTGATAGTATAAATCAGAATGCGACTCTGGAGAAAACTTATTTTTGAGACAGAAGGCTTTAAAACTAAAAAGTTTAAGTTGAAGGCAAATTTTATTAAAATTTTTTGTCAATATTGAAAAAATGAGATGAAAATTGAATAAACTAGCTACTTGAATCCATAATGATGGTTCTTCTATTGAGTGAAGTATGCTTTCTGAAGGCTCTAGCTTCTGAATGTATAACAAAATTCAAATTATAAAATTCTTTTTTATTCGATGTAAAGTTTGAGTTGTAGAAGCTTTAAATTCGATTTATTGTGATGATTTTTCTGAGAAAAACTGAGTTATAAATGAGTTATTGAAGTTTGATTACAGTTTGGCTGAATGAGTCTATTCTTAAATCTACTGTGAAGTGGTATCAAAATCTGAAATTGTGTGATATATTTAATCGATTGAAATATTATGCTGTATGTGAGAAAAAATGCTGCCATTAACACACCAAGAAAAGGTTATGAGGCCTTCTTATTAATGGTTTTTGGTTATTTTCAACATGCTTTTAGCCTTTCACTAAACGTATGAAGATTGTTTTGTTGAATCTAAAAATCAGAAGAATGTAAAAACGTCATTTTTCTGACAACAATCGTCTTTCTGGAATCATTTTCATCTGTAGCCTATAGACAGTACCTACTGGACAGTTTCATATTTTGAATTTACAAAATTTACTCTCATCAACGATGATTTTCTTTATATACGAAAATCAACTAAATGTACTTGTAAGCTTTATTCTACCTGTTTGAATTAACTAGTTTCTGGAACTAGAATTCATTTAGTATTTTAAGCTATTACGGTGCATGTTTGAAAATGTAAACCATTGATTAGATTTGGTAAATGTTGAAAAATGAGCTTTTTGTCCAATAGATTATGAATTAATTCACATCACAAAACAGAATAGTATTCAGTAAGCCTGTTAAATTGTAAAAATATCTCCTCCGCGTTATTTTCAAGTTAATATTTTGAAAATATTGTGTAGTTATTTTGGAAACAAATGTTGGTTGAAAAATTTTTTTTTATTAAGAAGTGAGAAATAGTTCGGAGATTGCAAAGACAGTATGGATGGTAATAAAATGTCAATAGGACATCTCCATGATGTTATCTGGACAAGGTAATACACTGGAAAATTTTTTTTGTGATAGAAAAATTTTATAATGTCTATGTAATAATCGGCAATATTTCCAAAATATTGCCATACCATTAGAGATGTGAATTTACGAGTAGTGAATATTCAACCAAATTCCAACATTTACCGGAACAGATTACAATTTTAAACTACCTTCACCGATTAAATATCACAAAAATGGAGAATTCAACAACTTTTTGGTTGTCAACCATTTTTAAACGTCTATATGTTACATTAATATAATCAACATAATTATAAATGAAGAAAAATAGAGAAAAAATTGAAATTGAAAAAAAAAAATAAATAAAAAAAAAAAATAAAGAGGAGGAAAAAAATAATGAAATGGAATGGTATAGGTAGGTATGGAGATGTTGAAAATGTTGGAGGGAGCAGGAGAAAAAATTCACAACAGTCCTTAAATTTTCGTTCATGACTGGCTTTTCCGTCGATTTTCTCCATTTCGCCATTATTCGCTAATGGAAAAGGGTGCGTACTTTCCTGGACGACCACAAAAGCGTAAAAGGATAAAAGAAATGACCGAGCGAACTTTTTAAAATTATTTCCGCTCGAATGCACCCCTCATAAAACCGTGTCCAACGTTTCCAATGATTTGAGTATTTGTTCGTCCCTGGAACACCAGTCCACCAATTCCTCGATGGTCACCACGCCGTCGTTATTTGTATCAATCAACTGGAAAAACAATTAAAATTTTATTTTCATTTCGCTGTCCGACTGTTTATTTTGTGACCACCGTTGGAATGACTTTGCTTGAAAAAACTTACAAAAGAAGGGGCTTTTCGATAGGGTTTCGTTAGTGATGCCAGTTCGAGACATTTCTATGCTTAAATTGAATTGGTGAACTAATGAAAGGATTTATCGCAATTATGTGGCAGATCAGGGCGAAAG
Source organism: Parthenolecanium corni (assembly GCA_038050395.1). Taxonomy (NCBI): domain Eukaryota; kingdom Metazoa; phylum Arthropoda; class Insecta; order Hemiptera; family Coccidae; genus Parthenolecanium; species Parthenolecanium corni. The sequence goes on along the minus strand of JBBCAQ010000038.1, from coordinate 1,951,676 downwards.
TATGTTGTTTGACTAGTTTTGTAAACCTCACTAAAAGCCAACTCAAAAGCATTCATATTATATGGTGAGGCATTTTCTCAAAACGTGACAAATTCTAAAAAGTGATTTTGAAAAAGTTTAGAACCGTCAGGTATGGGCTTATGCCTACATATTTTCACAAAATATAGCTATAGTCTAAACTTTACTACATCGATACGTTTTTTAACTAAGTCTTTTACATTTAATGTGCATAGAGAAATAAGAGTTTGAAAATTGAAAATTGTGGACTTAATCAGGTTTTGGAGAAAACAATTATGTTATAAGTGTCCTTAAATCCGTTTAATTGTGTGAAAATGAAAAGCTTATAATTGAATGCGTATTTGGTGCATATAGCCGAGTATTTTGAAGAAACATTTTCTGTTAGGATGTTTTTTTGGCTGAGTTGGAGAAGCCGAGAGTTTTTTGTAATCACCTATAGTTATACGCATTTTTACTTCTTTATGCATATTATTGTACCTGCGACCATTAGCATGGTAACAATAGATGAGACGTATTTAGATGAATCAAAATGGTCCATAGGTGTTTTGGCCCTGCGTTCAAAATTGAAGGGGCTACAGTGCTTTGAAATGAAAAACTTTTTTAGTAATTGCAGAAATATATATATGTATCAAGCAGAACTAAATATAGACTGGTGAGATTTCAGATTTTGTCAGGGTTTGAAAAAACAAAAAAAACATGAATTCAGGTTTGGACCGCATCAGGTTTTTGCAAAAATGAAAATATCCATTCGCTACACTGATGTGAACTTAGGTTTTGGAAAAACAAAAAATTCATGTCCTCAATTTAAATTAAGGCTTAATTAGATGCAGATACAAGATTTGTAGGCACACCAACTGATGTAAGTAGTCGATGTCCAATTATTAATCTGTTGAAATCTTCAAACTGCAAATAAAAATGGACTTCTAATATCACTTTCTCGAACAACGCTTTTCATATTAAATTTCTCAACGCATGCCTACCTCAAGTAAAACCACATTTCATGCGAAGGAGTTAGAAAAATTTTAGATTTTTTGTGGAAAAAACTGAAACGAAGCTTTGCTAAAAGTAAAATACGTCAAGAAAATGACAGTCGAAATTAAAAATGAATGCTTTTCCACATTTTCGTCGAGAAAGTATGCCTCTGACGTTTCAAGTTGTCTCTTCACGTCAGAAAACTCAAATCCCATTAAAGTCATATACATGTCATATTTACTTTCATCCTACAAAGCCGACTTCTTACGTATTTAATGTCATTTCTGTTTCAAATTGGAAACGAATAAAATGAAATTTATTTATCTTGCCTGCTCTCTGTCTATAAAAATGCTGAAATATCATCCCTGTAAGGTCGAGGAAATGTGAAATTATGACTTCTATAGTCAACCCGGTGGGCTGTTTAAACTAACATAATATCCACCTTCTTCCTATTTCTGTGATAACTCTAGTAGGTACCATTGGGTAAATCCTATTTTAATCCATTTTAATTTCTCAGCTTCAAAATCCTGAACACTTATGAGAATTCAACATTACCACATTTATATTTCTAGATTCATGCATGAGATGTATCTACTTACATGAAATATTTTATTTACATGTTCTACTGCTGAATGCTCATCAACTTGGGGCTCTGTATGTCTTCCTAGCATTTCGTATATTGAATTCACAACATCTACCATTTCTTTTTTTGTAATATGCCCGTCTTTGTTGATGTCATACAATCCAAAAATCCATTGAAGTTTTTCTTGTACGCTGCCTCTTGAAACTTTAGATAAAATACCGAGAAAATCCTGAAACAAAAGTAAGAGGAAAGCGATAATTAATGAACTGCAAATTACGCGCGCACTTGCTCGCAGCTTTTAATTCGTGTGAATGTTGTCTGTGATTTTCCCCAGTGGGCCCCCAAGGAACGGGCTAAAGGGCTGATTCTCCAAAATTTATATTTCTTGCAGATGAATTTAAGACTTAGCACCTCCCTTAGCAAATTTCCGGGTGCGCCACTGATTTTTCTACATATTATCTTTGCAATGTGGACGGAATAGATAAACCATTGAATAATTCCTATCTTTTGTTAGTTTTAATTTTTATATTTTTTTTTTACCTTAATTTTATTGCTATTAATTGAAAGGCTCAATTCTAAAGTAAGCTAAGTGCAAAAAAATTAAATTATTAAAATAATGAGAATTTTATACAGCTCTCCCACCTGCGATTCTTTTGAAGGCTGGTTCCACTTCAGTTTTTTTTTTATTCATCAATACCCCACAGTTCTGCTAAAAAAAATTTATATTTGCATGTTTTGTGGAAAGAGGTGGACTTTGAAAAATAAATTAAGGTCTTAGCATTCTTTGGAATCTGAGTTTATACACTGATCTCACTTCGGAATTTGGATTCATACTATTGCTCATGCGCTTAGCTCACTTTGAAATAGAGATTGTACGCGAAGTGCATTTTGGCTTAGATATGAGTATTGTAGAGTCAAACTCTGATTTTCTTAGTGTTCACTTTGGGAACGGTTGAAAAATTGGCTTTGGTCAAAGACGGATGGATGCGCGGACTGCGTTTTGGAAAAGTTATATGCAACAGTCGAAGTACCATTTTTGCCACCAAATCATAGTATTATCTCTTTGTTTCTTTTGCACTATAAGTATATACTACATTTTGGAATCGGCCCTTTATTTATGTTGGCCACTGTGAATGTACACTTGACCTTAAACGATTGAAGAAATACTTTTCAGTTTTCATTTATTCATTTCATTTCATTTCTAATTCATTAAACTTAATCACTGATTTATAAGTAACCTACACACAAACTGATAGTAAAAATATCAACGTACAGTATTATGGAAAATTTTAATAATTTATCAGGTGATTACTACTTTTAAATTTTTAAAAATTGTTAATTTTCTTGCATTTCCTAAGAGTGGTGTGAGATTTTATAATTACACTCCAATTTCATCTGGCTTGAGTAGTAAGAAATTTTATAGAAAATTAGGTAGCCTATTCCACAGGCCTATTCATTCTGTTATTGTATTGTTTCGCAGCTTTCGTCTAACCAACAGTCGCGTTGCTTCTTCCTCAAAACCCAAATTATACGCTCCTATGATCTTGTCACGAAGAATTTTACTCTTCTGTGAAAGTCTTATCACTTCAGAAACGTCATCGCATCGTCCTTAGTTCCTTCTTTCGCTGCTCAAAATTTCTCTTTTCCGCTGAGATTTGAGAATTGCGAACAGCGAAGCGTGCGTGAAGAAAAGTGCTCGTTATACTTTCTACATTTTGAATTTGTTTTGCTAACGAAACATTCATTCCAACTTTGTGCAAACTAATCAGTTCAGTTACTCACTGACGTTCTTGAATGAAGCACTGAGCGTTTGAATTCTCGCAAGTTTATTCCAAGAGAATAAGAAACATTTTTATAATAAGCTGAGTAAAAGAAAATGAAAAGCATAGGCGGACTTTGCTTCATTTTGTGGATGGTGCCGGAGGCTGAAAATTCTTTTCTCTCCAAAAAAGAAAAAAAAGTTTCTGTTAGAAAGCTGCTAATAAGAAGAGCATTGATAAGACAATATGAAAAATTAATAGAAAAAAACGAAAAAATTATTTGAACGGTGGTACAAACTAAAAAGAAATCAAAATTTTGTTCATATTTATTGAACGAGAGGGGGATTTGATTTTATGGGGGGGGGGGGCTAATTTCGGCTCTAGGAAGGTTAGCCCCTCCTGCAATGAAAGAAATTTTAATAGTAATTTTTACTATTTTAGGATAGGAAAACTGGGAATTCAAAATTATAGGAGAAATTTCTAAAAAAAAAAAAAAAAATAGAAAAATATACTTTTTATAGTATTTACATTTTACTATCATCTAAGAATTTATTACTAAAAAATAATAATTTTTGTTACCTCGATGAAAAAAATTACTGTACTACCGAGAAATAAGTACAACCCTTTTCGGTTAGCGTAGCCCCCGATGGTAAAAAAATTCTTATGACGAGACGTTTAAAAGTACATAGGTAGAGACTATAATTGTGAGTATTATGATGAGCCAGATTGTTTTAACAAGTCAATATTAATAAAATCATTTTCAACTTCTACACTTCTTCGGATAACTTGACAAGAATCCGACTTACTAGAAGAAATTTCATTTCAAAATTCGGATTAGAAGTGATTTTAGAGGTGTGAAAAGAAAAATTATTCGAATGTGCCTCACTCTTCCGGCTTATCTCGTCTCTAGTAGTAGACCTATGATTTCTGTGAAAATCGAGGTGAACGACCTCCATGTCCGTTTTTTCCTTCCTCTTATGTTCACCTAAACTTGTACGTTTCAAAGTCAGTGAAGATATCTTCTAAATTTAGCTATATTAGTAACGTTTTATCGAAAAAAGACGGTCCAGTCAAATTAATCAACGATTTCTTGTAGGAAGGGTGAATGTGGTGGTGAATTGCTGAACACAGACCTTTAGACACTTTGATGCCTTTTCTTCTCTGCTCAATGCAATTTACCATTGGCCTACGAATGCTGACTAGAGAGGTTTGATAGGAGGAGGGGGGGAGGGGAGAAATGGTCAACAAATAGCAGCAACGTATTTTACCGACGTAAAGGACCATGTTGAACGAGGCCCCATTTTTTGTATCCTCTGTAGGTTCATTTTACATTACCAATTTGTCACTGTCTTATGATAAATGAGTTTTAGCCCGTTTGATATTTTTGTACTTTCAATCTTCTAAAAAGCGTATGGCGCTCGTGGGGCAGACCTGTCTTGTTTTCCGTTTTTCTCTTTTCCTTTCTCCGTCTCTGTCTTTTCTATTTCGCACGTTCTGACTATTCTGTTGATGAAAGACAGTCTATGGCTTCTTTTTTGCTTCGTTTCTCGCAAAAGTTTTCAGGTGAAAAAGTGTCTGAGAGAAGGGCTATTCGATAAATGATTTTTTGCTAATTTTTTTGGGAGGAAACATCGACAATGGACTAGAATATGTTTCATTTTTCATTTCATTCTTCAAAAAGAAAGCTTTTTTCTTCTTTCTTCTCTCTATTCGCCTACCGTTAGAAGTAATCATAAATCACGTTACTATCCATCGAACGATGTGAGAAAAAACTTTCCTTATCATGTAGAAATGAAATTTTTCCAGTCAAAATGAAAAGTTTATTGCTCTGAAAAATTACACACATGGATTGTACGATCTTTCCTGCAATTTACTTTTCTATTTTCAGCTATTTTCATTTCTTTTTTCAAGTTCTATAGCTTTATATGTACGTATATGAATCAACTTTGATATAAGAAGTTATTTTTAAGGTCGTATTTCAGTATTTAGAGAAAATTTTTTTCCGCTTCTATAAATCTGCTGGATTATCAAATTGTCTGCAAACGCTCTTACTGTAATATTTTTCTGTCTTTAACCGGATGGGGTTTTATTATTTATTTATTAATTTTTCTCCTAGAAATAACTTAGTCCGAGTGCACGAAAAGTAGACATAAAAATAATTGGTCCATAAAGTCTCATTATTGCTTCGCATATCACTCAGTTTTTCAATTTTATAACTACAGGAGAGGTCAAGTATACAATAGGTAGTTATTTCAATTTAGTTTTTCACTGGCATTTGAAAATAAACCAGAGCGCAGCTGTATTAACCAAACAGAAATTAACGAGATCTATACTTAATGTCTTCTCTCGTTCTCATAATTTTTCAATGCATTTTTTACATTTTCATCCCACTAAAATGAAGTTCAGCTGTTGGCCACCAGATGTCAGCTACTATGCTTCAAAATTCTCATCGGTAATATAATGGTTCAACATAAATCAAAACTGTCAGAGGGTGATTCTACAAGCATGTCGATATTCCTGTCCTGGGTAAATGCTTTGTTAACCACAAGAACTGAATTTTTTTCAGTATTGTAAAGCTGACTAAAGCATGTTCTACCTTAGGGTGTTTATAGTGTTCTATACAACCTCTTATACAGGTAAAATCTACTCTAATTGGTCAAAATATCTTTCACCATGGTTGTCCTCGCAGATACGTTTTTTAATATTATGATAAATTCTGCCAGCTTTTTCATTGTACAGTCAAACCTCGATAACTCGGACCTCTTTAAGTGGTAGACCTCTACAACTCGTAGAGATTCTCATTTCCCTGCGCACTCCCATAAGATGCCTGAAGAAAAGCACCTCTATAACTGTTATGTTTTTAAAAACGGATACGGAAAGCCCTCTATAACTCGCATTTTACTGCTCTAGAACCTACATCTTCCATTGTTTTCAGGTATTTTGTTCATTTAAAATAAAAACCTCTGTAAGTCGTATTTTTACAAAACCCAACCTCAATAACTCGCACCTCCATTACTAGCAGACCTTTATTATTCGTATAAAAACTCCTTTCCCTTCAGCTACGAGTTATCGAGGTTTCACTGTAATTTTGACCGAATTGAACTGATAGCGATATATTTCTAAACCAAAAAGTAGTATATTAATCAATTGATAGTCATTAATTTGCTTAGTTTTGTTATCGCATGTGTTTGTCCTTGAAAATTTGAATTACTCTTGTGTGAGACAGACTATATCAAACACTTTTCTGAGTTTTTTTTCCCCAGGAAAATATGTTGGGAGCATCTTAAAAATCAATCCAGAAATTGTTGGGATTGCCAACTCATCTTTCTCTTTCCACCACCATCCAACTTATACAGTTTACAGTATGTTCTGCCTGTTTTGAAGTATTTTACTGCACGTTTCTGGGGGAAAAAAAATTAAAGTCACATTTCGAGTCTCACGTTTCTATCATTTTTTTACTCGTTCGCTTCTTCCGTTTGTTACATCGCCAATTTTTTTTTTAAGGCTTAAATGTGCCGTTAACACTCGTGGGCACGTTTTTATCGTTTCGCTATTTTTTCTTCACCCTTTTTCGCGAATTTTGTAAAAGCCGTGGCTTGAAATACTCTTTTGTACTCTTAATGCAAATTACTGACCCAAAAATTCATCGGGTTTTTCGATATTCATTTTCCGTACGATTGTATACAAGAGGCAATAGCGAGCTCAAAATAGAAGCGTGGAGTATGAGGAATTATAATGAATTCTATGGCAGCACCCGTTTAGGTATGATTTCACTTTTTAATAGCACAATCTGAGTTTTCCGGGTAAATATAATTATACAATGTGAAAATATGGTAATTTGAAATTTTACGCACTTTCAACTGGCAGTAATTAGGAGAACACGTCAAATCGTTGGGGTACAGTCGAATGATTTGTGATAATTGCCAAAATGACTGGTCTTCAATTTGGTTTGTAATTTCATAGACATGACTTGAATACGTTCCTGTGAACCTGCTGTTTTTTGGAGCTGGCAGCTGTAGTATGCTATTTTAAACATTCTTATTTTGCTCGCTTAAATCTTTTGTTAAGTGTATACCACCCGTCGATTGCAAAACCTAAAAAAACTTTCATTTCTTTTCCAATAATGAATCTTTTTGTTTATTTATATTTTTCCCCCTTTTATATACAATGCTAGAGGAGAGACTATATAATTTACGCTCAAGAAGTTTTCTTCTAGACCACATTATATATTTTAACAGCGCACCGAGTAGGCAACCAACTTAATTGTGGCGTAACGAATTTGCGGCGTTCCGGTTATGCAATTATTCATACATCTTGCTTTTTCATCGTATAAGGTATCCTATAGGCAAGCTTTTTGCTCATTTAGTGAAGGCTTCGAATAAATGGATGCTTCTTGGTGCTTGTTCAACTTTTTGTTTTTACCGACGAAGACAATTTTAGTTTTGTGTTCCAGCTTCACGTCGCTTGAAGTCATTTTTAATGGCACGATTTTAAAAGAAATACGTGAATCTATTCAGTCGAGCTGGCAAGATGTCGTCATTCATTATTTTTGTATATATTTTTTTTTAGGTAAAGACATTCTTGCGGGGTTTTTAAATAGGCTGAAAAGGCTGTATATTGATGAAAATGAAATTTTGATCCAAAACAGAAAGAAGTTTTTGAAATTATTCGAGCCATCTTCAATGATTAGCGTTAAATCAAAAATGATCATGAAAATTAGCAGGAGTAGTTTTCTATGGTTTGTGTCTTTGAAAAGAATCAAAATAATGTCAATGTGGACTAACATCAAAGCAGTTCGTCTATTGGTTTTTGTTTTTACGTTTTTGCTTTAGCTACTGGAGTAGTAAATTATTCTCCATGTCTTGTGGCTAAGAAATGTGATAGAAAAATTCTAATATATACGCTGCAGTTCTTCTTGATTTGTAGTTGCTTTAGGGCAGTTGATGTGAAGAGATGAATCATGTTTAGTGAAGTTAATAAGTTTAGCTCTGAATTCGCTTGCCATTTTACTATTCTAAGTGCGAAGGTACTAAGGGGGAGAGTGTTCACATAATTATTGTAATTTTTGTGAAAATTCTTTACCATTTATTTATCAGTTGGTGAAATCCGTGATATTAAGCATGCTGTAGCAACCTGGTTTAAGTTATCAAATTCGACGCACAATTGTCTCTAAACATTCTCAAATCGCATGTTTTCCCATTTTGCTTCTTTATAATAATAATATAGTCTACAGTGTCGATGATCAATCATTTTTTTAAATTGATGAAATTGGTAAATATGGGTTAGGATATATATGACCTGGAATGAAAAAACCTGGTTAACGCGCCAAAACAAAAACGAGAGAAAAACGTGTTCAAATTTTTTTTTTTTCCCATAGTAACACTAATATTCCAATAAAACATCTTTCCATTTCAAAATGCAGATTTTTCGAATTAAAAAATTCTTTCTTGACACTTACTTTTAGTTTTTTTTTTTCTAAAAAAAGGGCAAAATTGACAAAATCAGATTTCGGAACCTAGCCCATTCGAAAGAGCAGGGTTTTTTACATAGGAATCTGTAAAAACCTCAAAATCTGAAAATAGCGCGTTAACCTGGTTTCTTCATTCCATGTCACATATGGGATTTATTAATTTTAAAGAAGTTAAGAGTGTTTAAGAGAAAAAAATTCCTGCTTATTATTGTCACTCCAGTAAAATAGCAAAACTTGGCTCCGCAAATATCTCTTAGAATAAAAACATTAAAAATTAGTGTGCTTCAAAAAAGATACGGTATATCAGTTTCATTTTATATGTTGCCATTTGTCACGAACCAAAAGCAAATTATTGAAAATTATAAACATAATATGCTTACATCGAAGAACAGTCGGTAATAAAAAATTATTGCTGGGGTTTTCATTTCGTTGAATTTAATTGTGAATTAAAATTTTTTTAATATGCAGTGAAACTTTTTGCGAACGATCCATTTATTATTTTTCAACAATTTCATCAGGCTTACAATCGTTAACTCTTTTACTGTTTATTGCCTTTGAAATGAACTTATTGCGTAAACTTTTTTTCGGAGGGAGCCAAATTGATTGTTTGAAATGGATAAAGGACATTTTTGCAAAGTAACCAGCATAAAGTTAAAATTATACTTTAAAGCCGTTTAAAAATTACAGCTCCCTTCGTATTATCATTTACGACTTTTTTTTTTCTTTTTTTACTGTTTATAACGCACTCATTCAACTTTTTAAATGTTTCAAAAAACTTTCCACTTTTCCGTCTCATCGTTTTATACTTTATCCTTTTCCTTTCGTTTCTTCCTTCTCGGCAATCTTGCTCCGAAGTAAATGGGAAAAAATAGGAAAAAAACGTCAAAACACGTTCTTTTTTGAGAGAAAAAAAGGTCAGGAGAGAGGTAAAAAATATTAAAAAAAGCCGAGTAAAAGAAAAGATATGAAGGTGAATGGAGACGAGAGAGCGTAAAAAAAAGTTGAAGAAATTTTTCAAGAACTTTATACTTTTCGTAAATTAATTTTTTTTGAAGCCCATATTTTTTCTATCGAATCGAAATATTTGGTTCCCTGTTTTGAAGGCTCTCCCTTTTTGCACGTTGAAAGACGATTTTCTGTTTCTTCTCTAGAATTTTCACAAAAAATAACCATAAAACTGTAACCGACCCTTGGAAATACTCATCTTTATGCAAATAGTCGGCAATATAACCCAGTATTTTTTGAGAAAATTATAGTACCCTTTATTTTCGAGGTAAATGATCTTGGCAGGTCGAGCTACGATCTCCACTAATTTACGTAAGTGAATTCATTGACAGGTGGTTAAATATGAGTTTGAAAAATGTCTAACCCAGTTTTAAATTTTTTCGCTTAACTCCATTTTCTAGAATATTAAGCTGCTGTAAATCTTTGGCCCCTTTCCTTCCTTCGCAATTTTCTACTTTTTATTCAGTTCCGTTTACAGACTTCAAAGTTTGTAAAAACCAAGCAAAAATTAATTTTTATTCGGACCCAACTAAAATATTGTGAAATTAAAAGTGACCTCATTATATAAGTGTCCTTTTCTCCAATACTAATTTTAGGTAAATTATTAGTAGGACTAATAATTACCTAATTAGGTATATTCCAGTATAAAATATCCTTTTAGACATTGGTATAGCTGCGTCTGAACAGCCATGGTTATCTGGTACTTTCTGTACACAGATAAGTACCCAGGTGTCAACTGTGGTCTGTGAGAGACAAGTACAGAAAAGTTGTTACTTTGGCGTTTTTGATATGTGTACGATAGACGCACTGCGTCTATCTACGAGTATGTGAAACCGGTTTGGTTTACGATCATGAGCAGCATCCTGCCTTGTGGCGGACACTGACAATATGTACTCGTACATATTACACCTGTATTTAGTCAACTGACGTCTTAGTTCATATTGTCCCCACAGTAGCCCCCCCCAGTGAACCAATTAGGTTTCTCCTGAGTGGCTATTGACTCTGGTAGTCTTTGAACATTCTTTTGGAAAATTACATTTTCAACTGTATAAGTCTATACAGTTTACTCATGACTCGACTTCAATTTTTTGGAAGGAGTTTTTATAATTTTTTGACTTGGTCTTTTTGACTCAATTTTATACACTCGTTTTTGAAGAGGTTTTATTTATTTTTATTTTTATTTTATTCGTCACTTACTCTTTTGAGAAGTTTGACTTTTGATTTTGGACTTCTCCTCTTTTGAGGGGCAAAATTTTATGTTTTCATCAAAGTTTAATTTTTGTAACTTTGAGAATTTATTCATTTGACATCGAAGTTTAAGATTTATAACTTCGAGTAATGATTTTGTTTTTATGTTGTGATTTTATGAAGTATACAGAGTACTTACGTAAATTCACTTTGACTTAGTGAAGTGTTTGTTTTATTATTAACCATCATGAACTATTCTGAACTTAGAATTTTTACTGAGAAATTTTATTTCATCAGTAAGTTCAATGATGGGTTCGTTTTCACGAACTTGCAAAAATATTTATTTTTTTGGTGTCTGTAAGACTTTTGCTTTTTATATTTTTTTTTTTGGCTTTTTTATTATTTTTTTAACTTGACTAATTAAAGTCTAGACATTTCAAGCATGTCTTCCTCTCTGACCTCGACCACGATTCTTCCACTTTTCGAAGGAGGTGGAGCATTGCTCTGTTCCAGGAGGTGGAAGAACGTTTCACCAAGACCTCGGAACATCCGAAGGTCTTGGGAGAATCTTCTCCTCCTGTAGAAGTTGTGCAGAGCACTTCTTCTTTGAGCTCTTCTGTCTTCAAAGGAAGTGGGAGGCTGAGGAGGCGGAGGGTTGTTTACTACAACTTTATTCCGCTTAAACGTTCGGTTTGGATCATCCTTTCTAGGAGGTATGAGAATGGATTTTTTTGGATCACTTTTTTCAATTTTTGGAACATCAGTAGGAGCATTTTCGACTGGAGGCGGATCTAAAGTAGAGGTATCCATGGTTTCTACCCCCGAAACTTCCCCTTTCGGTTCAGTTGATAGGATAGATTCCACTTCTACTTCTAGCTTTTCGAATTCCTCAGCGACAGACATTACAGTAGACGAGTTAGCCATTTTCACAATATAAATCAATCATAAAGCAAAGACACCTAACTGCCTGATTTTTCAGTGAACAGCTGGTAGTTTTAGTTTACTTTGTGCATCTGTCTATCTGTGAGAAGTAAATCTTCTTCACTTGACAGGTAATTAGATTGATTTAATCGTAACAGTAATTTTTGTTACTGGTTTTTTTGCATCGAATTTGTTCTCTATTTAGCCTCTTTTCTTGTCTGACTTCTAGTTTGTACTCGATCTTTCCTTTTCACTTGGATGCCATACTTTTTGGGTATGGGGGTCGAGACTTCACTAGGGGTCGATTCGTCTGTGGACGTAGAGGTCGAGGGAACTTGAACCGTTTTTGTAGCTCTTTTTGGGGCTGCAATATTTCGTTTTTCTTTTTCGGTTTCTTTATTTTTCGAAGCACATGGCATTGTTTTGGTTCGGACTGTACTTGTCTGTTCAAGGTTTTCTCTTTGTCTAGTCGAACGGAGATTGTAACTCTCTCGGTTCTTATCTTTAGTTGATTTGTGCACACTCTTTCTTGATGGTCGTACATTATGACTCACCTTAGATGGTGGCTCATGCCTTTCGAACGTTCTGACGTCATCATTGTTGTTAAACGAGATGTTTCGTCTTATTCTAACCGGTTCGTCATCTCTGTCTGGCAGATGATGTAAGATTGGTTGCATACTTTGTGCGTTCGAAGGCAGATCAACGTCTTGGCTTACTGATTTTTCTGGGCTTTGTGAAATGTTGACAGGTATGGTAATTTTAGAGGGAAAGTTTATACTAATATTTTCTTTCACCATAAAAGCGGGTTTGCATCTGTCCCAACTTACTATTCGCTCATTTTCGAATATTTTTATTTTGACTGTTTTTTCAAATCTTTCTAAAACTTTATATGGACCACTATATGGCTTTTGGAAGCCAGTTCGAGGGGTGTCTATCTGTACATAGACAAATTCTGCAGTTTTTAAATGTTTCGACACGAATACAGGTGGCGTACCATGGTGAGCAGGTTGCGCAACAAATTTGTTGGCTATTTTTCTAATATTGAAAATTATTTCATCTGCTGTGTAGTCTTCAACTTTGTTAAAGAAATCACCTGGTAATCTTAGTTCTTCGCCAAGTGCTAACTGAGCAGCACTGTAGCCTGAGTCTGTCTGCACTGATGACCTCAATCCCAACAAAATTGTTGGAAGTGCGTCAACCCAATTTGTAACATCTGCAGCCATGATGGAAGCTTTGAGAGCTCTGTGCCACCTTTCTACTTTTCCATTGCTCTGCGGATGGTAGGCGGTGGTGGTGTTCTTTTTTGCACCAATAAATTTCGCTAATTGCGAAAACAGTCTACTCTCAAATTGTCTCCCCTGATTGGTGGTAATATTTTCTGGGACACCAAAACGAGCTACCCAAGTATGGTATAAAATTCTAGTAACACTTTCTGCACTAATATCATCCATAGGGACGGCTTCAGGCCATCTTGTAGCTCTGTCAATCATTGTCATCAAATATTTCTTTCCATGTGACATGGGCAAAGGGCCTACTATGTCTACATGTACATGTTTAAAACGTTGTGTGGGTTTAAAGTTGCCAATAGGAGTTTTGGTGCGTTTTCCAATTTTGGAAAGTTGGCAACCATGGCATGCTTTTGCCCAGTTAAATACTTCGCTTTTGATTTTTGGCCATACAAACCTACTGGTCATTAATTTGACAGTGTTTTTAGGGCCTGGATGAGAGAGGTCATGTACACTTTTCATGGCCATTATTCTAAATTCTTTAGGAATGAATGGTCTTGTGTGTTGAGTGCTAACATCACAACAAAGCAGTACATCACTATCTGGAATGCTTCTCATCTCAAATCGTAGTGAAGTTTGTTTATTTTGTAACAGGTCTTTCAGTTCTTTACATTTTGACTGAGCCTGTGCTATTTCCTCATAAGGTAGTATTGGTTTTACACTAATCTGATCAACTCGACTAAGGGCATCTGCAGACTCATTGTCTTCGCCTTTAATGTATCGAATGTCAGTAGTAAACTGGCCAATATAATCCAGCTGCCTTATTTGCCTCGGTGAAGCATGGTCACTGCCTTGCTTAAAAGCATATGTGATAGGACGGTGGTCAGTATACACAGAGAATACCCTTCCTTCAAGCATATGTTTGAAATACCGAATTCCAGCAAATATGGCTAGTAACTCCCGATCATAAGTGCTATACTTAGTCTCAGCAGTACTTAGTCTCCTTGAGAAAAATCCCAAGGGTTGACGGCTCTCTCCACTAATCTGATACAGTGTCGCTCCAATAGCGAAGTCTGAAGCATCAGTGGCTAGAATTACATTTAAATTTTCATCAGGGTGAGCTATCATTGCTGCATTAGCTAGTTTTGCTTTTGTTTCTTCAAAAGCCTTTAACTGCTCTTCATTGAATGATATAGGGGTTTTGTCTTTCTTTTTACTCCCTTTTGTCATATCATGAAGCACTGCCATGGTGTTTGCAGCTTGGGGTATACATCTACGATAAAAATTCGTCATACCCAAAAATCTTCTAAGTCCATGCATGTCCTTAGGAGGTGGGTAGTCCAGGATGGCTTGCACTTTTTTACTTTTTGGTGCTATTCCACCTTGGCTTATGTTATATCCCAAAAAATCTACTTCGTCCTTGCCAAATTCGCTTTTAGCAACATTGATTGTAAGTCCAGCTTCATCTAATTTTGCTAAAAGTTGGCGAAGGTGATGTTTATGCTGTTCTTTATTTTCTGAAAATATGCAGAGGTCATCTATGTAGGCATATACGAAATCTAGTCCTCTTAAAAGGCTGTCTATAAAACGTTGGAAGGTTTGTGCTGAAGTCTTAAGTCCATTTGGCATTTTCATTGATTCAAAGAGCCCAAATGGAGTAATGACTGCTGTCTTTTTTATGTCTTCCTCGTTCATCGGAATTTGCCAATATGCTCTATTCAAATCCACTTTAGAAAATATAGTGCTACCTTTCATGGTTTGGTTAAAATCCATAATGTTTGGTACTGGGTAGCTATCACTTTTAGAAATTGCATTTAGTGCTCTAAAATCACCTGTTATTCTCCATGTATTATCACTTTTCATGACCATGTGAATAGGTGATGACCATTCGCTTTTACTGGGCCTCATTTCGCCATCTGCTATCATTTTATAGATAGCTAATTTGGCTGCCTGTAGTTTTTCAGGTGTTAGCCTTCTAGCTCTAGCTTTTACTGGTCTACAATTTGGTGGTGTTTCTATAACATGAGTAACTTCTGTTTTATGTTTAGACTTCTTTTCTGTAGTGGAAATTTCTATACCAGGAAATTCTCTAATTATTTTAATCCATTCGTTTTCTTCTTTAATGGTCTTAACTTCTGGTAAAGGAGTCATTTTGACAAAACCTGTGACTTTAATTCCAGTCTCATTATCTATTAGACATTTTCTTTTTAAATCAGGACTAAGATCGAAATGCTCTAAGAAATCAGCTCCTAAAATTGCTGTTTCAACATCTGTAACTTGCATAACCCATCTTAAGCTTCTTCTGAGTCCAATATTAAATTCAACTAATTTCTCTCCGAAAACTCTTATCGGTGTACCATTCGCTGCATATAGGTGTCTCGCTGGTTCTTTGGAGAACTCTGAGTTTGTAGCAGGAATTAGTGATACATCGGAGCCTGTATCAATCAAAAACCAAATTTGTGAATCATGGTCTTTGATGAACAGTCGTCGAGAGTACTTGCATGCGAGGTCATTAGCCGCCATTATGGCCCCGCACTTTAGTTTGACTGATTCTTATTTTGCGGTTTAGGGGCGAGTGGTTTACCACTGTCTAAGCAGGGTAAAACACAGTGATAAGCACTGTCTCCATATAAGACATTGTACTTACACTTTCCTTGGTTTTCTGGTTTTGAGTAATCGATTTTCTGGTGGGGAGAAGGTGCTCTGCGGCTTCAGCCAGCTGACCTACTCCTATTTCGACTATCTCTGTTTCTGCCTTCATTTTGGTTATAATTTCCAAAATTGTTTTGGGCACCAGAATTTTGAAAACCGTTATTTCCCAACGAGAGCCTCTCAATTTGCTTTTTGAGATTACCAACGGTGCTCTTAAGGTCGTTGATCTCTTTTCTTAAAGTTTGAGGGTCATTTGCAAACGAATTATTTGAGGTAGATGGAGTGCTTTCTCTTTTTGTAAAGGATACAGCAGCTACTCTCTTTTTCGGACTTGTGATGTCCTTTTCGAAATTGAAAATTTTCTCAGCTTTATCAGCGAGCTTTTTCAAATCGTCAATGGTTTTCACTTCATTATCACTCTCCAGTGAAATTATCAACCTGGATAAATCCTTTGGCAAAGCATGTCTGAAAAGGTCAGCAATGATTAA
Organism: Parthenolecanium corni; assembly: GCA_038050395.1. NCBI lineage: Eukaryota > Metazoa > Arthropoda > Insecta > Hemiptera > Coccidae > Parthenolecanium > Parthenolecanium corni. The sequence continues at coordinate 1,935,393 of JBBCAQ010000038.1, read as the reverse complement.
AGGCGTTAGCTCTGTACCTGCCTTTTCAATCATGCGCTCCATGAGCCTTTTAGGGCCCTGTTCGTCTAACTCTAGTTTTGTGAGCAATTCCCTTATATTCTGCTCCTTAGTTCGACCATAGACAGCTCTTAGCTGTGTGGAGAACCATTCGAAAGTATCATTCGCAGCTGTGGGTTCACAGATATCTGGAATTCTTTCTACTATTTCGATAGGTATGTCAGTGCGGATTTTCTTGAAAAGGTCTTCGTCCTTTACACCGCAAGCCTTTAATTTGGCTTTTACTACTTTTAACCATACCTCTATTTTCTCAGGAGTGAATGTGGGTAGAGATATATTCATCTTTTCCAGCACTAAATTGTCTTCTTCTGTGACAATTAAACTTGGCTCTGCACTTGTAGGAGTTATGCCAGGTGAATGCACTAGTGAAGTGTTGTTTAGAAAACTGAGGGACAAATTCTGTCTTAGAATTTGTGGATTTCCAGTATTTTCTATTTGAGTGTTACCACTTTCGTTTACTGTTTCGTTGAGACTTATAAGATCAGTATTATCCAATTCTAAATCTGAGTCGTCTGGAGGTACACTCTTTGATGTACTAGACATTCAAAATTTAAAATTGCTTGCTGCAATTTATTTCGAAATTTATGCTCTGTAAAATTTTCAGGTATGGACTTCTGAAATTTTCTGAATGTTTATTCAGTTTTACAGAGTTTTTACTTTGCAAAATTTTCAGGTATTTTTCTTCTGAAATTATTCTGAATTATTTATTCAGTTTTGCAAAATTTTATTTTGCACTCGAATCTCGAGTAAATTGAGCTTAGAATTTAAAATTCTGTTTGGAAGTATATTTCAACTCCTTTTGCAATAGGTGGATCTTCTCCGAAGAGGCTTGCACCTTAGTAGGAAAATTTTACAAGTAAAATATTTCACTACTCTTCCGTTCAGTGTTTCCACTGGGGCTATAGGGGCTCGTATAGTCTACCCAACTTAATCTGACTCCAAGTTTATTTCACGTCGGAAAGGTTACCACTTTAGGTAAATTATTAGTAGGACTAATAATTACCTAATTAGGTATATTCCAGTATAAAATATCCTTTTAGACATTGGTATAGCTGCGTCTGAACAGCCATGGTTATCTGGTACTTTCTGTACACAGATAAGTACCCAGGTGTCAACTGTGGTCTGTGAGAGACAAGTACAGAAAAGTTGTTACTTTGGCGTTTTTGATATGTGTACGATAGACGCACTGCGTCTATCTACGAGTATGTGAAACCGGTTTGGTTTACGATCATGAGCAGCATCCTGCCTTGTGGCGGACACTGACAATATGTACTCGTACATATTACACCTGTATTTAGTCAACTGACGTCTTAGTTCATATTGTCCCCACACTAATCAAATTTTTGGTTGAAATTGTAGCCCTTATAGGAGTGCTGTAATATGGTTCTTTGAAAATAGAGATGAATATGGTTTTTTATTCTGTAAAAATCAAGCCAAAATAGCTGCCGGCCTTCACAAAGTACATGAAAGCTAAGATGAATTCTCTTTTACATGATTCACATTCTTTCAAAACATAAATTACTAATGGACTATAAGTATAACAAATATGTTTTATAACTTTACCAAAAAAAAACATATAATTTATGTTTCTGATATTTCTGCTCCTAGGGGAATTAATATGGACCTAACTTATAATGATAGTGTTATAACTTAATGGCCTCGACCTTAAAATAGTGACCTTGACCTTGAAATGATGGCAACTTTTAAAGAAAGTTAATTCTTTACATTCTCTACACCATTCTATTTACCCTTATATTCTTTACATTCTTTATGGCAATTTCACAAATACATACGTTCTCTACCTCAATGTAAAGATAATATTCGGATAGAGTCTGAGGACAGACGCACGGACTCATGGATACGCGGACACACGTATAAATTTTCGATTAAACGTCTCCTACAGAGAATTTATCTTTCATAGATGTTTACTCGCGTCAGGTCTGGTCATGGGCCAGCAAAAATAATATTGTTAATATACGTATCGCCATAAATACTTCAATTTTGTAGTTCGCAAAACGTTTATCAGATGGCCGATGTTAGTCTCTTTTGTGGGAATTTTCAACTGCCGCATTAAAACCTGGTATTCTGTTGACAATATTAACTTGCATTAATTGCCCTTGACCGTTACCCGCAGTAAACCGAAATTTTGAGTTCTAGAATTAGGTACTCGTTTATAAAAATTAGAAAGAAACACGTACAACATCCACTTATATTCGTAGCAAAAGGCTAATGCTATATACTTCTCTCTGGCTTCGGTCTCGAAGGTTGAGTTAACGAACTGGAAGTGATGGAAAGCCGGTAGACAGGCAGCTTTGCGCAGGAAAACTCAATTTATGGACGAGAATTCCCAATTGCCTCGTTTGGAGGCTACGAGAGAACAACTGAATCATAAACGATTTTGCAGATATGAGCCGCATATTTTTTGGTGCACGACGACAATTTTCAAATTGCAAATCTCGTTACATTCAATTTTCATTTATCTCCGCAGTCCCTCCCACCACCACCCATTACCATCTTTATCGAAATATCTGAGGCTTTGCAAATGTACGACGAGAAAGAACGAAGATGGTGGCGAAGAGAAAAGAAATTGAGTAGACCTTGATGTACGATATCTGATTTTGAGAAGCAACATTTATAAAAGAAAACGATAGAAAAGAAAAGTTGGTGAAAAAAGAAACCCAGTGAGATCACGATGACACTAATGAGACAAATGCCTGGAACCCTTTAGAAGATGAGTTGTCATAACAACCAGCTCATTGTTATCCTGCATTATCATTACAACCAGATATTTTATACTCGTCTCTTCTTCCTGGCTTGGGTGCCTTCTGCCTTACCAGAGAGTGGCAAAAGGTTTTAAAAAAATGAGAGTGCCGCCGTTACTGGCATTAATGAATAACGAGCAGCGTACTTGTAGTGAAAACCGAGTATCGTTATACCTGTAAGCAAAGCTCAATTATATTTCCGTGTGGCGAATGCGAAATTAGTTAGGTATCTTGCAAATATGAACACAAAAAATTTACATTTTGCGCGTACGAAAGCGATAAAATATCTTCTTCCCCTTTCACCCGCTTCTCATTGATCCAAAAAGAAGAATATACGATGGTTTACTGGAATACAGTGGGTGCTTTCTTATGGTGCAATTTGTTTCCTACGTCGTTATGGTGCCGACAATACATTATACAGCCGTTACTATGTCATAAAACGAAAATGTGTTCTTGATACAAGTTAAAGTGAGACTACATATTACAGATTTCTGTGGCTGGGTCGACTAAGATGGCTTTTTGTTCAGTGCTTTTTGGTTAATGAAGTTTCAAACCTGCGATCTATGAATTTGAAGCAAAAGCTCGGTTATTTTCAAATAAAATGGTACTAAGTGGCTCCATTACCTATTTCTATATTTGTGATGAAATCTGAGAAAAAATCTTCAGTAGGTCCAGAAACAAGTTGGAGGGTCGAAATTGTTGATTTTTGGATTTTGATAGAAACTTATCTCTTAATACGCTGAGAAAAGTGAATAGTAATTTTTATTATTTTTTTAAGAAAACAGAGATATTTACGAGTTATTTATTGACTAAATATTCTTAGTGATGTGATAGTTTTTACTAGGTATATCTTAAATGGTACATTCTAATTCAAGTTTCAAGTTTTCAAGTTTTTATTTATAAAAATTATAAAAGGTTTCACAATCGATCAACTCTGTTAAATTTTACTATTTTTGTAGTAATTTCTACTATAAATAAATCGTCCTAATTTCTCACACAAATATAGTAAAAATTACTATCTACCGAAACTTTTTTCAGTGCACATTGAAGAATATTTTATGTGATTATGGATGTCGGAATATTTGCTTAATGTCTCTAAGAAGAGGTAACAATGAGAGGTGGTCTGTCTTCAAAATTTCAAAAAATGAAAATCAAGCCCTATTTTATTTGCGCGGTTGTTTTTTTACGTAGGTACATATATTCAGTCATAAGTGTGCACTGTGCAGTTGGTATAACCCGGAAAAAAAAATTGCAAATAGAGAGAAAAATTTCTTTCTCAAATTTAAAATTTACATTTTTCTCAAAATCATAATTATGTTTTCATTTTCCATAGCTTTGATGGGCCACATTTTAGTAAATATTTGGGTTAGAGAGTTGAATATTGGACTCGAAGATTCGTTTTTAATGTGTAGAAAAATGTTCAAAAAATTAAATTTTCACTTCCTTTACCTTAAGGCAAGTTTTCTCACATGTCGTACAGTTCACTTTATTTTTGAGTTATGTAGTTGAAATTGTTTGTTACCTGATGACTACACATAATCTTACATTAATCTTGAAGAGTTATAATGGAAAACTTTCTATACCTTCCAATTGTACATCTCTTTCAAGTTAATTTTAGTAGTCGTTTTCCCATTGGGAGACTGCGAAAGAAAATAATCTCCGAGTCGTCTTACAGTTATCTTCATTAATAGGAAATTTAGTTCAGTTAGGTGAAATCGTTTTTCTTCTCCCAACAGTAGGAAAACTAATTAACGTGCTTTTGGTAATAATTACGAATTTAGTAAGATTTATAGCTTTGTATTTCTTGGCACGATATTCGTTTCGAAATTTCTCGCGTTTGTTTTGAAGAAATGTATTCGACGATCTATCCTCCTTCTTAGAAATTTGTGAAACAGAGGCAGGAAGTACGTTTGTATATTAATTATAATCCTATATAGTGCTACAGTTGAGGATATCAATGGCTGGTGTGGCAAGTTGTGAACGAATTATTAATAGGTGCTTTTCGCTTTTCATGTATAGAGAGTCAAGTTCTTCAGTATCTACCAATTATAGTGTTTAATATCGTCCATTTTTTCATATCTTATCCGCAACTAGTGCTATCTTTGTTTTAATGAGGATGTAACAAATGAGATTGTGATAGCGTATTTAAGTATATGTTTTTCAAAATTACTCTGGTTTATGAAACACAAATTAATAAAAATTCATAAATATACATTTTGCACTATAGTATAATTAGTTATGATTCAAAATACTGATTAAGATGTCTATGGCGAGGTTGTTGAATAAATTTTAAAGAATAAAAATGACTTTAGATTGGCGATTTTCGTCTTGTTTTGATGCAAGAGATGGGAGTAGATTTGGATTAATAAAGTAATTCATAGGTATTGATGCGACAATCTGTTTGATATGCTTTTAAAGGGCTTGAAAACGAATTTTCTAACATTAGATGCTTTTCTTAGTCTCACCTTGTCTCTTTGTTGAATTTGCCACTGTCACCACCAATATCCAGTGGGGCCTGCTTATCTGAGAAATAAAGTTCATTCCATTTGAATTGATACGTCGAACTTATACTCGACGCTTTGAATGAATAATTTCTTTAATTCAGATCACTTTCAGACGACTGCTCTAATTTCAAAAAACAAACGAACACGTTCTCAACCCTGCATAGACTTACGGTGAGCCTATTTAATTATTCAAATTCGTATGATAGGAGCCTGATGTGCTCGCTGCGTTGATGAATAAATTAAGAAATTAAGACATTATCGTGAAAGTTGAAACAATCAACCAATTTTAGAACGACCCTGATGAAACATTCAAGTACACATTTATTTTTCTAATGAGTTTCAAACCGATGGCATACCTTCTTGAGTATACAACAGAAAAAGTCTTTTTTACATGTTTAAAAAAAGTTTATTTTCCGTGAGGAAAACTTTCGCAGCACTTTCAACCAGCTAAACGATTATCTAATGAGACGCGTGAAGCGTTGACACCAGAAGGTTGTGAATGGGAGACATGGCTTTCATATATGAAGCAAAAGCGAACCCATTAAATGTAACCACATCAACAGAATAATACGAGTAAAAAAAATCTCCGGCAAAAAGCTATCGCAGGTTCCAAAAAAATTATTATTACGCAATTTTTTGCACTCAAATTATATCTTGGTACCTGGCAATGCTAATCAGCAGAAAAATTGATCTTTTTTTTTTTGACTTGACAGTAATAGTATTTGAATGAGCCTATCGAAATGTGCATTGAGCCATACTCTAGTCAAAATCAGGAAAAAACTGGTTTGACGAATAATGAAATGTTCAGATGGAGCATCAGAAAAATATACAAAAATGTGAGTCATTCTCTTCATTCCCCAAACTTCATACCTCCTTTTACTGCTTCAGATGGCAAAAGTTGCTTAAAATTTGCTGCCATGTAAAATTTTGCTGTCCTATATCTACGTGTGTCTGGTGAGGCTTAGGGGCCATTCATATTGTATGTACCATTTTCATTTGATTTTGGTTTATCGAAAACAAAATTATGGCTTAAATATTAACTTTTAATGGTCAACGTTGACGAGCTGAACTTTTTTGTATGCTTCAAGTGAAAATAAATGTTTCACTTATATGTACGAGTTCACGAGCAATGGAAAAATTCTCTAGCTTAATTTAGAATGCAAAACGCTGTATCTCAAGACCTAAAAGCTAACACAAAGTTGACCACAATTACCTGGCTGCTAGGTGCACCAGGTATATCTTCCTTTGGTTGGGGCTATCGGTGAGATTCTAGCAACAATTCGGATCTCTTGTGTGTCACAAGATCTGAGAGTACTTTCCATAAAATTGTCTTCAACAAATTCCATTAAAAATCTCACTCGAATAGAAAATTCATTTTTGAAATTTTTTGAAATGCCTAGTATATTTTCCTATATAGTAACACTGGGTAGGATAAAAATAGGACAAACCTCGAAAAAAATGATGTGGCTTTGAGCGATACATTGATAAGAACCTAATTTATGAGGGTGGTCCCATTCCGATCGGTTTTTATCAGTTTTGAATGTTCCCTTTTTAGTCTTTTTTGATAACAATAACGTATAAAAATGCGTACATGTCAAGAAAATATCTCCTTGATACGAGTACTTCATTCGCTTTAGTATTTCGCACACTCGCTAAAAACCAAACCCTATTCGTTAAAAAACTGCAGTGACTTCATGCAGTGCTCACTGTGTCAGTTGGAAAACGAGTCACGTACTCACAAAAAAATATCGTGCCTTTGGATGCTGAAAAATTCTCATCTGCGTATGGTACATTATTTTTTCTGCTTTTCACTAAAAAACGACACTTTTCGATTAGTTTTATCACCGTTTGAATATAAAATAAAAAACACGTTTTCCTGTTTTCTTTTTTTTTTTTCAAATTTGCCGCCAAAAGCTAAAAATATTTATATTGAATGACGGTTGATTTATTTTTATGACATGAAAGAAGAATATTTTGAAACTTTATTTTCTATTTGACTATAGAGAAGCCAGAAAAAAAAAAGTCAATTTAGTGAACACGCTTCAAGTAATAATGAGCAGACTTCGAAGATGAGATTAAATTATACCAACATTAGGCGAAGTGAGGTGAGAGAATTTTTCGTCTGCATATATTAGGTGAGAAAATTAAATTGGCATTTACATATACAACGTATTGTTTCGTCTCCTGGCAGTCCTGACACATCGTAAACGACACACATCTGCTAAACTTTATATGCGATGCGGATTTAATTTTTAGAGGAAAGCCAGAAAGCTCGAATTAATTCGTTGAACTCTGTTGTCAAGGAAGTAAGCCTGACTTAAACAGGAGCTGAGGAAAAATGAAGGGAGGTTAGCTTTCAGCATATAATTTGGTGGAAGTGGTTTATTCAAAAACGGAATTTGTAAAAAGAGTTTAAGCCTAATTTTTACGAAAAATTTGTCTTTCATTTGATGATGTTCGGAAAATGGGTCGTTTATGGCAGATCATTTTATTCTAGTTGTATTTCAAGGTCATTGTATTTTAATTAGTTACTAGGGAATAGTTAAGGTCGAAGTCGAAATTTTCACTATTGACAGTAACGTGTTAGAAAATGGCCTCATTATCGATAATGTCAATAAGTTATCGATTTTTTTCTCGTGGAATCAGGCAAAATGGGCTTGAAAGACTTTGAGACTTTCTCCGTACGTTTGAATAATTTTATTGTTGCGTTTTTGCCCACTTTTGCTCACACATTTGATATCGATAAATCAAAATTGTTATCGATAATTTTGATAACGAGTCATTATCAATAATATCGATACTTCGACTGGAGGTAATAATGATCAGCTGATGATGAATGATGTACGGTTCTTTGGTGAGAAAGAATAGGGAACATTCACTCCTTACAATTGACAGCGAGTCACAGAAATATTCCTGCTTTTGAATAAATCAAACCAAATTTCGGCATACCAAATATATTTGAAAAAATTGTAAGTTCTTCGAAGAACGAAGGAAAATTACCCATGCGAAGCCTAAAATTGAAGGCAAATAGTGAAAAATACATACGACTTAGCCAAACAGTCTCTGATAGATCGAAAGAAAACTTTTTACTTTGAACGACAAGTTTTCGCTTTTAACAGTAGGCTGGCTTGGAGAGAAAAAAAAAAGCCATACGTGGAAAATATTCTGACGCACCGAATCACTTTTTTTTTTTCCTTTTGAAATAATAAAAATCTCGTTTCGGTTTTTTTTTTTTTATGAATGAGTTATTGTCGGATGGATATGATTTTATATATTATGTATCTATATATATTTTTTTTTTCATTTTTTAACCTCTATAGGCATATAACTATAACGACTTTTATCGGAATATGAAAATGAAATAAAAACAAGGAAGGAAACATGATGGGGAGAAAAGAAAAACATTTTCCTTGTTCAGTGTATGAAATCGTTATCATCATGCTAAATCAACGTAGGTACCTAACCACAAAGGGATATGTTGACGTTGAATACGTATAGGTAGACCTATATAATTCTTCAACCGATTAAGTTGAAAGCTTTGTTATCTCTAATTTATATGACCATAAACGTTTTATTATCGATTCCTCCTACTCTTGTTACCAGTATTATGTTGGTATCTACCCTTAGAATTGACGTGGTTTTAGTCCATTTTGGATGGAAATAAGTTAGCATACAGTAGTTTACAAACCATATTATTAAATGAGCAATATAGAGCTAGAAATAAACTATTTTAGTCAATTATTGCTCGTGATATTTAATCAAAGAGAAAAAAAAGTTGAAACTCACTTCAAAACTAATTTTCCCAGACGGATTTTTCTTTATAGTGCTGAAAACATAATGAGCATACTGTGTGGCATCTGTAAAAGTAGAAAAAATTAGTTTGAATTTAATGGTAGATCTTGTTACTTCTAAAATATCTATATAAAATAATGTAGCTACTTCAAGGGAATAAGGCTTTTCGAAATCGACATGAAAGGAAACGGAAAAAGGAAAAAAAGATAAAAAAGGATGAAAAAAAAATGTTGATTTGACGATGTTTGTTTGAAGTTTTGTCAATCTCGATGTTTTTTTTGTAAGTTATCACAGAATTTTGGAGAAAAAGAGTCAATCGCGTGAAGGAAAAGTAGTAGTTTACGGTGGTGAAAAGCATGTAATTGAAAATTTTTTCCAAAAGCTGATGCATTAAACATTAGTTTCAAAATACCTACAGCTAGTCGAGGTTTTCCGTTTATATTCTTCTCTTGTTTTTTCTTTCCTCTCCAACGTAGAACTCACTTGGTAATTTTTTCTAAGAATATAACTATACAGTTCAACTTTTCGCCTTACCCCCCTATTGTAGAGGGATATCTATTTTAGTAACTTTAAATCAAAAAAGTGGAATGGATTAGATTTTTTTCGAGAAACGTTTCAACCAAAAGTGATTTAATCAAAACGTATATCTGCAACTGAAGAGGAAAAAATTGGCGTGTGTGCTGCATGCTAACATCTTAGCTGTTCAACTTCTGTGAGTATTGTAATGGATAATAGATTGATAATAATTTTCAGTTCCTACTCTTATTTTAAATTTATCAATAATCATTTTCAAAATTTTACTATAATCTTCAATTCATTCACAGTATAACCTTCCTTATAAAAGGTAAATCATCCTTTCGTTAATGAGTATCCTACCAACTTTTAGTTGGCTTTGGTCCATAACAATGATTACCCTTTACCATAGAAATAATTTATTTTTGAAATTTAATTCCAGACACACAACACCAGAACATTTTTACATTTTTAAAAAGATGACAAAATTCTACTTAGAATGAGACTGGGAGGAAGTATCTATCTCAATTGGGTGTGGAATGATTTAGAATTGAAGTTTCTCATTTCAATCAACAATGTGCTATCAAAACAATAATTTCTATTTCACAGAAAAATTTTTATAGAATAGACACTTCTTTTTCTTTGAAAATATGGTACACTAGGGTCTGCTACCATCTTGTAGTGTTACCAGTTGTGTGAACTAATTTCATGAAAATTAATAAGGGTGATTATTCTTTTTGTCTTACACTCCTCTAAACCTGAAATAAGTCCACGTGGAAAGGATACCTACCTTAACTTATTCAAACGTATACCTAAATACTTTCAAACTCAACTAATAAATTCAATATGTATTTACTTTCAAAGTTCCAACTTTTTACTCGTGTAAACTGAACCGATGTTGAGAAAAGAACAGCTAGTTTTGACTCTTGTATTTCACTTATCCTATCCTCTACGTCAATACTTGACAGCATTATGACAGATTAGTTATCAAAATAAAATGTTTCTTAGATGAAAAAAGCGACTGAGAGGATATATCAATAAAATATTTTGAGGATCAAATTGTTTTCTACTTATCATATTCTTTCAACTTACCTCCTTGAGGAAAGAATTGTGAAAATATGTGTTTGAAAGAATCTTCATCCACCATACCGGACGGACATTCCTATATGGGTAAAAAAAAAAATCAATCAACTATTATCAAATAGTTGTTATTCAACAATTTTTTTATTTTGAAGAAAAATACGAGTATTCATTAATATTATTTTTATATCGAAAACGAAATAGCTTTCGTATATTGAAGCTATTCCACCTAGTCTCTATTATGAATATAAAAAATGTGATTCACATTTGCATTCAACATTTTAATTTTCATTATCCAGGCTTCGAAAGCACTAAAGGTTTTTTTTTTGTTTCGAAAAAATAAATTTTTCTTGTTAGTTTTTCCACATCGAAGCAAAAAGTTTTTACAAACCTGAAAGGTGTATTACATTGCAGGCTTCAGAGTAATTACGTTGAGGATTTATTTTCAAATTGTTTATTATTTTGGTGGACTGTTTATATCTAATACACAGAAAATTTTCTTATTCAGAATAAAAATTGTATAACTACCAATCTTCTTGACAAGAAACAAAGTGAGTCGTTCAAATCCAATTTCTTTTAATTTTTGAAAATATTTTAAAAATATAGTCAAGTTGACTCAGGCAAAGGGCATACTCTACCAGAGCCCAAGTTCCATATTTTAGTTGGTATAGTTTTTGAAAAGAATTTTATTTATTTTTTAATTTAAAAAAAAGTTCGTGGCTCGAGTTTCAAACAAATAGCTGTGAATTTTCAGATATTTTTTCATGCTATTTTTAAAATTTTTTCCCCATTTTTTTTTCTTCCAAATGACTGAAGTGTATCAGTTTAACCTAACGTGAGTTCCTTTGAAGTTATTATTGCCTAATACTTCGTATTTGTAGAATAATTGGACTTTGGAATTTATCCTATTAAAGTTTTACAAAAACGTACAGACTAATTGTTAATTCTTATCAAAAGCTTTCCTCGTTAGGTACCTAAGTATTAATGAAGAGATTTTTCAATTAACGACTTCCCTTAACCAAAAATTGTAATCCCCAAGAGAAAAAGCTATACTAACATTTTCTCAACTTGAAATAATGCAAGTTTACTTCGCTGTTGTTTAGTAAACCCTTCGAAGAGTCAAAGCAAAAAACTGCTACTAATAAAGCTTACATTAGCCAATATTTACTTCAGTTGCTGAATTTCATAGTAAGTATACGCTTTCTTTTCCACGTTCATTTTTCTCAGCTTAGATACTAAATAAGTTAACGGAACGTCAAAATTGTAAACTTTCAAATGGGTACCTATTGATTTTTTTTTGAAAATGTAAAACAAAAGATTATTTTGCTCGACATTGGCCAATTTAGGTTGTTGGAAAAATAAATGGTTGCAAAAATTAGGCAGAAAATGAAGATAGTCTACTTTAAAAGTTTTAATAAAAAATAAAACATTTTCAAAGTTTATTTTTCTCTTTTCATTTTCTAGCATTAGATAATAATTTTTATTAGATTCTAGACTTGCTAGCGCTTGCTTTTGCAAGTTCAAAAAACTGGAATTCACTTAATTCCAAAATTTATGTAGGAATTTTCCAGTCCAGCTCATAATAGAAAATGGAAAATCTTGAATTTGCTCGATTCTTGTATTTTCTTTGGTGTATTCAGAAATCTTGACTATCTGATTCTAACATTTTTTAAAGCAAATTAAAAATTTTTCAATTGTCTCATTTGGATAACATATTTATTGCCTAGGTACTCGTATATTTTAAATGTCTGAAATATTTTTTAGAACCCAGAATATTTCATTCAACATCTTTGTTATATGATAACAATATGTATTATAACGTATCAAATATTATTACCTGTTTGAAACCACGATAAATTAACTGTATTTCTTTTTTATTGAATTTTGTGATTCTGGTAAGTTTTGAAAGATCTTCGGGTCTGTATCGAACAACGTGTATGTTCAATTCGTCAATATCCTCCTCTGTAATACAAAAGCAAAATATTGAAATTCATTAATTCTCAACGAACAATATTGGTTTTAGTTACAATATTATAGATAGGTACAGTATTATATAGATGAGTATAGGTGTCTTCATCAATTTCATTTTAGTGGTAAAGAAAAAATATAAGGAAAATTTCAATTTTCTTATCTTTTTCACTTCACTATTTATACTTTCACAATTCATAATATCCTCATGGTGTTCCGTTCGTCGCCCTTATTCGCTTTAATAAGGAAAAAAGATTGCAGCTGATACGTTTTTCTCATTGCTCTAAATAGCGCATTTTTTCCCCCTTTTGCTTCTTTAGTAAACTGACTCTCGGTTTGTAAAATTCAAGAATATTATTCAATCAAAAATGCCCAGACTTAAAAATAGTCGCCACATTTCCCGTCATTTTTATGCGCAGTAAGTTTGAATTGGAATCAGTTTTTGTGCATTTCTACGTTCTTTTAAAAGTCTCTCTCACACCGCCGACATTCTATATAGTGCCCTCGTTAAAAGGCAGATTCCACAGTTGAATTTCGTGAGAATAGGAAACAATGTGGAGAGAGGAGCAGGAAATTTCAATAAAAAAAAACAAAAGGGTGGTTTTCTTTTCGTATATAAGTTAGCTATTTCGATTTGAGAGAATATTATTCTCGGATTCGTACATTTTTAGCTTTTTGTTGAGAAATACTGGCTGCTATATTTGGACTAGAAATTTCTAACCACCCTCGAGCAGAAAATCATTTCATCGTTACGCTTTTCGAGTTCACAATTTTGGTTCAGGAATGCTGCCTGCGAAAACAGGAAGTGGAAAAGAGTTCAGCAAAAACCTACATTGATGAAGAGAATGGTGGGGGCGGGGGTAGGCTGCAAATAAAGACAAAAAAAAAAAACCATCTGTTTACGAGCGAAAACTTTACCCCGAATATCGTCATTATTTAGGATTCTTTGGAGAATAATTTTTACTTTTCGGCCATAAAACATGGCGGTTAGGGGTTTTCATTTCGCAGCCTCTGAAAAACAGATACGAACTATTGAGACGAAGATAGGCGGGGATTCTATGCTGGAGTTTGCACGTGAACTGCTTTTATGCTGCAACTTTCTCATTGGGGGAATAATAAAACGAATCGAATCTTATTCCAAATTACGCATAATAAATGGCATTTCCGAACGTACCTATATATTATTTTCATAAAGACCGCAGGGTTGAAGCTTTCATGAGCAAATGTACGCTTTAGCTTTTCTGTATATAAATACATCGGTCCATCGATAATCTTGGCTGTGTATTATCGAGTAGAAAATTTCATATTTACTGAATATCGTATATACGTATAATATTTCATGCCCTAATAATTTTTAATTAATGTTGACACCAGGGAATCCCTCTCCACTCGTAAAAGAAAGGTCTATACACTGCGTTTCCACACTGTGGCATATTTTTCTCATCGACTTTTCATAATAGATACGTGTAAAGTTTTGTCTCGAAGCCACACTATCAGCTTTTTCTATTTTGCTTTCGTTGTGACAAGTTTGGGAGGAGAAAGTTTTGTGGAAAAGTAAGTACGAGCGCCCTACAGTTTGATTAATTTCGAAAATTATTTGACGATTTAAGAGAAAGTTACGAACGTAATTTCCGACCCGGCTTTCTACGCGAATAAAGTTACTTCTCTGTATGCGCCGCATGAAGAAACCTAAGATTTATGGTTACGTTGTTGGAATAGTTTCTGTATAAATTTTGCTGCAGGTATATATGGATTACAGAGACGTGCAAGACGATATGGAAATTTGTGAATCATGATTTTCCTTTTTAATCCGACAGATTTAATGAACAGATGAAATTAACGAAATTCACTCCTTGTTAATCTCAAATTTTGGCTAAGTTACGAGTAGCTATCTTCAACTGTAAAGGACGTAATCTCAATTTCAGATTAAAAATGCAACAATTTTGCGGGCTAGCAGTTGTATGAAGTGGACTTGAACGTACATGAAAAAAAATGAGAGCGTATACCGGGATAAATGTTGGAAGTAAAATTTCCACGAGAGTAAATCCAAAAAAATCTCAAAATGAATCTATTAAGGCGTGTAACACTGCATAAGGCGGGTCAGTGTAATGGTGATTCATTTCATAACCCCGTTGTATTTTCACACATATAGTGTAAGGAATAGTTTCACTTGAAAAATAAGCAGATTTTCAAGTGAAAACCTGCTAAAAAGGCTTTCTTGGAGTATGGATGGGCAAAAATCCGCAACTAACTTTTGATGCTGCTGAACCTGATAGAAGAAGGGAGGGGAGAAACCTTTTTTTTGAGAAGCAATTGGTTGAATTTATTTTTAGTGTTATCGATCATTTTTGTTTAGTGGTTTAAACTATTTTCCCCTAGATTATCACCAGAAGTACCAGGTGGTGTCATTTACGACACCACTCAGAATTTTGAGATGGACTTCTCAAAGGACCAATATTTTGAGAACCCCTGACTTGTGTCATACGACGCCACCTGGTCCTTTAAGGTTACTCTTGTGGTGTCTTATATGACACCACCCGGTCCTTTGAGTAATCGAGTAAAACCTGGTATTTCTAGTGTTATGGTAGAAATAAAAATAAAATGGAGAAACGGCTTTTGCCTATAATTCTATGTGACAAAAACCCGCACTTGGAAATACTATTTAAAAGTAGAAAAAAATGGTTTTAAAGGTTTGGTAATTGAAACATTATTATTTAAACATTAGAGGAAAAAGTGGAAAGGGATAAAAAAGAAAAATTGAATATATAAGGTATGTGCTCAGATTTTGAAGTCCTAGATGCAAAAAAAAAAATTATCATGGATTCAGGTACATATAAAGAATTTTATGCTGTACAGCATGGCATGCTTGGTTTTTCATGTCTCTAAAAAAAACAAATTATGATAAATCAGATGAAATGCTCTGCGGGGTTTTGCCCCATCCTATGGTACGGGGTTTTGCCCCTTCGTCATTTTTATTATTTTTTCTCTGCAAGTGAAAAATGATTAAATAAATAGGCGAAAATAATAATGAATGTTTGTATTTACTTCACCATGAGAAATATATTTGACTATGCCGTTCAATTCATATAAAACTTTCACATCGAGACACTATATTTTATCAATTGAACGAAATTATTTAATTCAATGTAAATTTTTTCATTGTCTTTTGGTGGCCAGCAATTGTCACAATTTTCAGGCTTTTTTGTAGGTCCTTTTTCATTTTTGGCTGCTGATTTTAGTCTGGGACGATTTGTCGATTTTTTCTGCTTAGGAATCAACAAAAACATGAAAATCGTCAAAATTCGACTTACACGGTTACACAAGAACAGCGATGATGTATGACTTCAAAATATTTGGTATGAATGTAGAGGGGTCTGGGGGCAGTGCGGGTTTTTACCCACCTTTATTATATATCTAGTTGCTGATTAAATCCTTCAAGTTGTTACATAAAATATAACTCATCATTTATTCACTCTTCTCGGAGAAAATACACCAATCCTGTCATATTGATTTTTCGTTTATTTATTTATTTTTTGCTATAGTTGTACTTCATGCAGCCACCCTAATACCATCTCTACCACCATACTGTGGAACAATGTAAACTATTGTAGTATTATTCTGTTTTATTTGTTATTTATTGAAGGCATATACTCTTCCGACTCGTCGGAGGCAAAAATTAGGAAACCGAAGTGCGGTTTTCGTTTAAAATTTCGTGTATAGGTAGCCTATATTTTGTACGAAATAACAATCGAGCCTGTCTCACGTTTGTTTTTACCCTACTCTATCCTTTGTGGCGTTCTTAATTAAAATTAATTTGTTTTATTATAACGTTGAACAAACGAATAACTTTCTCTAGTATTTCGAATGTCGGTCAAGGGTTTGAAGCGAAGCGACATAAAGGCAGCTCTTTGGCTGAGAATTTATTCTTCCTATTCAGAATCTTACAGCCCCAAAAAGTAGTAAATCAATTTTACTTTTGTGGTCTGAACTGTATTCAATCTAAATACTTCTCAGCGCATTTTACGTTCTGGGGCTTGAGGTCCGAAATTAACGTTTTTGAAATTAAGTGTCGATACCCGTCCGAAAGGGATGAAAGAATATGGAGGGTTGGAAAAAAAAAAAAAGGAGAAAATACAGAAAGGACGATTTAATTTGTTAAGCTGCCAAAACCATTAAAATGAGTTTTGTATAGTTCTGCTTCGTTACGGATCGGCTTGGATTATTTCCAAATTCATGTAAGCTTTCTGATACAGCCTACCGAAAAAGATAACTGTTTGCGATTTTTCGCACCTAGTCCTTTTCTAAGTCTTTTTATTTTATTTTTATGAATGCGTACATTCGGGTTATTGCCGGAAATGGCCAGTACTACATACATATTAGCCATGCTGTGAAATGATAGTAGGAAAGAAAAAGTTATTTCTGCAACATCTTTAATTTTATTTCAAGATTTCACATGTGGTCCACAATTCTCAAGTGTCTAATGCGAAAAATGAAGATCCTTTATACTTTTATTTGGAAAATATCATTAAATTAAAGTAAAAATTTCCAATAGATTAATTAAAAAATTACCTTATTTGGTGCCATAGAAGTGCAGAAAATGAAGATTGAAAAAAGGTATAATTTCCCTTAATTTTCAATCTATTGCGAGGAATAACGCTTAATTTACTGTACTTCTATGGCACTCAATGAGGTGATTTATTTTTCAATCGATAGGGAATTTAGGGCAAAATTTTACTGAACTTCAGAATGGATATCTAGCATAGTTTTTGAGTTATAGCTGAAAAACGTAAATTTTAAACACTTATGAGCTTCTCAGGGGGGAAGAAATTTTGGTGGGGGCTGAGACTTTTTACCACACATTCCAGGCATTAAATCTTTTGTATCAATTTTTTACTCTTAACACTAATTTTCCTGGGCTAAAACATCATTAAATTAAAATAAAAACAGATTAGTCAAAAATGTAAAATATATCATACAGAAAGTAAAATTCATTCTTTCTTATGTATAGTCTATAAGTTATGCAGTGCAACAAAAATTCATCCAAGGTAACTTAAAATATGTTATACCTAGTCTTCTTTAACAAGAACTAGGTCCATATATTTTATTCGTATATTTGGCAAATGCAGGGTTAATGACCTCCTACACAATTGTTTTTTTAATTACACGCAAAAGAAAAAAGATACACAGACCTGGGGTGGTTGGTTTGCAATTAAAGTTCATTATTTAAGAGGTTATTATATGAAATAAATTTTCACTTCAATGTTGACCATTTTACCTATATAGCTCTTTCTCAAATACGTAAAACGAAATTTTTCAAGACTTTGCTAAGCAATGGTCATATTATTTTAGCAATTTCTTTCTCTTAACGATATCAGAGATGTACAAGATCAGCAGCGGAGAATTTCCCTCCTTCGTCTGCTAAGGAAAATGGAAATATCACACCTGCATAATTTCCCCTTTGCTGTCAATCTCGTGGTAAACAGAAGAATATTGCAAAATATGGGTAATGTGACTATTGCTTAGCAAAGTCTGTAAAATTTAGGTTTCGCCCTTTCGAGAGTAGATGTGGCAAAATAGTCAGCATTTAAGTGAAATTATGTTTCATACGTAAGCATTGAAGAATGAATTTCGATTTAAAACCAACAGTATACAGCATAAACAAAAAAATATACTTTGGGAGGAAAAGACGAAGGAAATTATTCTAACAGGAAAGAGAAAAAAAAATGACGAGAAAACAAAATCCGACAAAATTTTGAAAAAAAAAAAAACAGCTTTTTAAAATATCATCTAACACACGAGAGAAAAAAAAGAGGAAAAAACGGACATCCGTCCATTAATCAAATAATAATTAAAAAATGGCGGAATATCATCTGAAATACGTCTTTTCGCGCATAAGTCTAATATTTTTTGGAGAAGCTATTATTACTCGTACATTTCACAATAACTTGCCCAATATTTGAATAAATCGTGCAGAAAAAATATGGATAACTTATTTTTTTAATATTATAAATCACCCCATCATCTGTAAAATAAAGTTCTTACTTTTTTTTTTTTTTTCATTCAACCCTCATAAATCCTGTAGGGTGGAAAAATTCTTGACTCGTTGAAAACGCGGAAAATTACAACGCGGACAATTGTGAAGTATTCAAATATAAATTTGAGAGAGTTAATATATCCTGAGGGACACGAGAATAGTTGCAAGTGAATGATGTTTTATTAATTTCTTTCTTATGTCTCTGATCTTTTATCCCTGTCAGTTTTTTTGTTCACTCCTATTCTTTTTCATCGCCAAAAGAAAGTTGAATAAAAAATTTATAAATGTGAAAGGGCTTCAAAGGAAAAGAAATGCTTGGAAAGAAATTTAGCGAATTTAATATCTCTTTACGCTTATAAATTCAACAATTCTTGCGAGAATGAATTTCTATAGAAATGTAAAATGGAGTCATATAAAATTGTTTAGACTGGAAGAAGAAGAAGGAAAAGAAAATGCTGAAAGTTCACTAAGTGCTTTCATTCCGAGTGGATCATTTCATGGCATGTTGATGTAACAAAGATTTGATGAAGAGTTTATCTCAAATAAATCAAATGTCAATTATGGGGTGAAAAATGAATTCTGAAAATAACATTTTTAGCTGATGTTACTAACGTAAATAATAAATAGGTAGGTATTGATGAAGAAACTTGAAAATAAATGGTGTAAATGTAAGGTATTTACAAAAGTTCTTCTTCTTGTCAATTAACTGTTTTTATTTATATTTTTGGGTGCCTCGAAGAAACAGCATATGACCACAAATCTAAAAAGTAAAAGCTTTATGTTCTAAGCCCATGGTCGTCCCTTTTTTCGTGACACTCCACATTGTTCATTTGAAGAGTATGATTTCAAAAAGAGCTAAGTGTATGTTGATGGTGAGAAATGACGCCTGTAAAAATGTGTTATGCAACTGGTCAAACAAAATATTATGTAATGCTGGTTTTATAATAGTTTCGTCCACCCAATAGTTGCTTTTAGAACTTTTTGTAATCAGGTCTTAGTTATATTTTTATTGGTTTTGAATTGTGTTTTTTTTTCTGTTTTCAATTTGGTACTTGAGCACTTTTTGGAATTGGACTTATCATTTATTCTTTCAAACATTCTATTTGGTTTGAACATCTTTGTTAGCTCGGTACAGGTTATGCTGCTGGTTACTTTCTACTCAACATTAAAAATTTTATATTTATTTTAAGTTCCCATTGACAGGAAATGAAAAAACTCTGTGCAAAGGAAAACAGCTTGCCACTTCCTTTGGTGTTTTTATTTTTTATTAGTTTGTTGGATATTTTCGAGCGAAAATTCTCTAAAGTATTCCACCTCTCGACATTTCACTCGCTCAACATACGTCGGGATTTCGTATTTTGTAGGTTAGCAGGATATTT
Source organism: Parthenolecanium corni (assembly GCA_038050395.1). NCBI lineage: Eukaryota > Metazoa > Arthropoda > Insecta > Hemiptera > Coccidae > Parthenolecanium > Parthenolecanium corni. The sequence continues at coordinate 1,915,304 of JBBCAQ010000038.1, read as the reverse complement.
TCAGAGACTTTTGTGAGTCGATATAGCAGAAAGGCAACTTTCAAATCTCAAAGCGTAAGATTTCAGCAATATGAGTAAAAATGTAACTTTTAAAAAAACAGAACTAGTAAAATGAGCACGTCTTCCCCTGGAAAATGGGCAACGAATAATTTCTTCTCGCCATTTATCAAAGTATTAAGTTATATTCATTCGTAAGTACCGTTTCGAGAGTTTCAAAAAACTTTTTCCCAAGTTGGATTAAATATTTTTATCTCTCAGCTCAGGAAAGGCGGGCAGGAAAGTGCTTTTACGTATGGCATTGGGATGTTTACTTTGGAGCTGAAACTGTGCTGTCAAATATTTTGGATGCGAGAAAAAGCACTAAAGTGTGTAGGCCTATTTTCAAGGAAGCTGCCGTAATCGAAAAATGCTGAAGGCGTTCGCAAATGAACGAGTCAGAAGAAAGGTTTACAAAGCCCTTAACGAACCAATTGATGCAGCAGAGTTTATGTAGTGTGTGAAGTTTTTCACATATTTGACTATTAAGTCCGTCAATTGAAAAAGGGGAACTCGAATTTGGGCACTTATAGGAAAGATTTATTAAAATGGGTTGATTTTGTCGATGGCATGTTAATGTTTTTCGTCTTTTCAAAATTTCAGCCAGCTTCCTGTTTTAGGAAGGCTCTGTGGCATTGAATCATAATAAACACCACTTTACCTCGGTTCAGTGATACAGTTCATCTATACTTGTACTTTTTTTGATTCTGCAGTTGTTTCTTGTACAGGGAGTAAGTTGATTTGAATGGTTTATCTGATCTGGGATTTTAATTTAACAAAACAAATAATAATGTGATATGTCGCCGGCTCAACTCCGAAACCGGCCAAGTCCAAAAGACATGAACATTTTTTTCCCATTGTTTTGATAGGAATATACTCTAATACATAATTTCAGTTATAGAAGAAAAAAAATCAAAAATTTGAATTAACCCCTTGAAAATAACATTAGAAAGAAAATTGTCGAAGTAGAATTTTCAGTTAACTGAAGCGGCGATGATGTACATATATATATTATGTACTAGCATTAGGTAGAGTATAAAAAAAAATAAAATAAAATAAAGGACAATATTGTTACTCAGCATTTTATTTCCGTTTTGAGCTGACTTGAATTTTGATGTAGCTACAAACTCCAGAACAACATTCAAATCGACATGAAACTTACGCCATTAAATTTTTCCTTTGTACTGATATGAAAAGTCACTTTCAATTCACCTATATATCACCTATAGCACACACCCTATGGGCAAAATATTTTGAAAACGGATCCGTTTTATTCCGGGTTATAATCCGTTTCTGGATTATAACCCGGAATTTTCCTGTTTTCCGGCTTCTAAAACGGATTTCGAACGGATTGTAATCAGTCTTGCCGGAAATGACTCCGGATTATTTTCCGTGAAAGCTGTTATATCATATTTGTTGGCCCGGGTTATAATCCGTGAAACCGTTTTACAAACGGATTTAGAAAAATTGCCCAAAAATTATCACTGATTATAATCAGGAAATCCGTTTTACAAACGGATTTGGAAAATTAATCAAGATGACAAAAATAACTGCAAATTTTCAGATCCGAAGATCGAAAATAAAAACGGACTGACAACGGATAAAATTCTCATTTTACGGATCATTTTCTCATTTTTTGCCCATCGGGCAGCTTTTTCCTTTTTCTATATCAAAAACAAAAATCCCTGCATCTTCCTATAGGACAGTTTGACCCATAACTCCCTGTATAATATAGCTAGATCATAAACTAGATCCATAGAGCCCAGATTTTACTTCTTCAAGAACAGCCTTTGTTTTTTTATATCAATCTTGCTATGTACATGTCAGTGTAGAGTCAGACCGATTCTGCTTTGAGCGCTCCCCGTAGCGCGCTCAGAGCTCTAAATATAATAAGTCAGCTGTTGGCGGATAAACTGGCGCCACCGCTGGTCGCCCGTTGGCGCCCAGACGGGGCGCCCAGTTTACCGCCAGTTCTTGTTTACGTGTTTATGAGTAACGTTATGCGGAAGTTTTTCTCGTGTGAATAAAGTTTAAGTTTGAACAAATTTCCTGAGTTTTGTGATTATTTGAGTACTTTTGAAGTTATTAGTTGTGCGTACTGGTGTAGGAAGTCGTGGGCTCTTTTTGGAGATCTTACGTACGTTGTTCTGCTCGGTGGAAGTCTAGACATGTCGGCCATGCCTTCCCTCCCCCTTCACTCTTGGTCATTGGTAATGTACTATTATGTATAAGTTTGAGTAGAGCTTTGTAATGGGTTGACTGGGGCAAACGGGAGTTATGGGGTAAGTGGCGGCTGGCCTCTGAGCCCCCACAAAATGCTCAGAGGCACCTTCGTGGAGCTCCTCTCGTCCCCCCCTCTGCGTGGGTTCCTGCAAGCAGCTTTTGATTTCCGTTCGGCTATGTGTTAGGTAGGGAAGCTGAGGTGTAAAGTTCCTCAATTTCAAACACTACATCAGTGTAAAATAAGTCTGAGTAGATCAGGCGTAAAAAGACTATACGTTTATATATTCTCATCAAGATAGCAAGGATAGAGGGGCTACTCAAAATTCGGCTCACGCCGATAATCCTGCGGACTGCGCAAACACGCGAAACACATTCCAAAATGGCGTCCAAAACACTCGAGCGGTTTCAATTAATGAATTATTTCTACGCCATTTAATATTCGGGTACAGCATTTTCACAGCAATTTTCCAATGTTTCTTCTCACCACGGCTAAAATTCGCACTGTAGAAACTTTCTTTGACCATCTTTTGCTAGGCTTTTGGTGAAAAATCGTACACCGTCTCGTTATAAATCAACTTACTAAGCTGTATTTTACTTGGAGTGGGTGAGACGTGGTCGAAGAAAAAATAAAAATAAACCAAGCATTTAATTTACAAAGGCGGGAAAACGAAGGTAATATTTTATGGTGCAGTATTTGCAACGCTTAAGACGAAAGCTGTTGGTAATAAATTCTCGACTGCATATAAATGCACAAATACACGGAAACTCTGACACACATTTAAAAGTTACAATATGTGTTCCAAGAGAATTTGTATACTCGTTGCATTAATAAAGCCATAAGTTGGGCGAGATATTTTTTACCGTCCATGGGGAACGCTGAGATGAAGCTGCAAATGTAAACAGGCAGGGTATAAAAAAAACTTTTACCAAAGTCTTCGACTATTGAACTAGGTATACCTTACATTATTTCCACCTCATCGAATACATGGGGTCTTAAAGTTGTCGTTTCCATAAATCAGCCTTTGAATGGAGACAAAAGCGAGGCGCGAAATTTTTCCAAAAGCGAGCAACTTTCTGAGCAAACTTCTCATAAGGGCTGTACTGGCTTAATGATTTGTACGAAACATGTTCAACACGTTACTAAATGACAGAGTTGATATAGTGTGTGAAAATAGACGTGGCAACTATAAAATATGGAAAATCGAAACCTTTCATTTGAAAAAAAAAAATCTGACGTATGAGACTGAGATTGAAAAAATCATTTTGAAATTAGTTTCGGTAGTAGAGGGGGGGTAGTTGTTGAATACTTTTGTTTTGTAATAGTAATGATAATAAACTGAAAACCCCAGTTCGTTTATCAGGGTCAATTACTCATTAAAGGCTTCCACTTCTGGTATTAGGATTTTAGTACGGTAAGACTTTAAATATAATTATTTTGATTTTATGCGTGTTTAAATCATTTTCATCGAGTGCATAGATAATGTACCGTAGTTAAATGGATCAAAATGAAGCTTGAAGTGTCCAATTTATGAAAAAGAACGAGTATTTTCAATTGCCAAATATTTTCGAAATTATTGCTCATTCAGGGAACCCGAATTTTTCTCATGGAAAATCTCTTGTAAAAAAAACTTGACTGATTTTTGTGGAAACACTTTGAAACTATCAATATATTTTGTGACGTCAGAATTTTCAAATTTATTAGTGCAAGCTGTCTACAGATGGTAGACATGAACGGATGGGCACACTCTCAAGGAAAAGAAATTTGTGTAATTTTGCTCTTTATAGAATGAGGTGAGGTCGTGGACGCTCATGTGATGACCTAATTGCAAGATACACTAAGGGCAATGACCCGACTGAGTTTTGAAACTTGAAATAAATTCATCTGATATGTGAGACAATAAGCAGACTTGTTTTCACTTCAATTTATTTACTTTTCATGATGAAGTACATTTTTTATTCGTTTTTCTGGTGTTGATTGAATCTTCTAGTTGAATAGTCACTCCACCAAATAACCTCTCTGGCGTTTGGAAAAGTGTTAACGTATTTTATTTTTTTCTCCACTTCCTCATCTTTCTGTTATGTAAATTGAAAACTTTTTTTCACGTAACTCAATTCCTCTTTTTTTTCTTTCTTTTTTTTTTTTGAGTGACACATGGGACAAGAAAACGTCGAATAAACGACGGCAAAAAATTTTCAACTACCGCAAAGGGAATACATTTTTAGAAGAAATATGTTTTGCGCTGCCAACGTGAGGTTTGTTCTAAAGTAGAAGTACAGTGTTTATCAATTCGTCAATTTTATTTTTTCCTGAGGTAGTGCAAACTTCCTATAAATAAAGAATTTGCTGATTTGACAACCACGTTGCACGTATGCTTAGTCCTATTTATTTTTTAAACCTGATTTTTCATTAAATTTTTTCTTCATATAGTTTGTTTTTTGCTAATCGAATTTAGTGTTTCTTTATTCAATAACTTTGTTTGACGAGTTTTGCTTGAAAAGATGTAGCTAATGACAGCACTGATTAACTCTCGATGAGTTGTATCAGCTATTTGACATTAAAATGAAAATTGTATGCATAATATTTTAAAATAAATCTAGCTAAAATACTGAATTTTAGAAATTTTTAGCGATGATGTATCAAGTCGAAATTTTGCCGAAAGTTTGTATTGAGAATTTCAATTGGTGTCAGGTTGCCAACCCTTATTTACGTATGAATTGTATTAATATACTCGTAATGAACTAAAGGTTTCAAAAATGTACTTATAAAACATGTGCAAGTTTTTCATGTTACATCGAGCTAATGAGAGGAACATTTTTCATAAAATTTACTTTTATCAAAAATGAAAAATTATTTTCTGAGAGAAATCGCCTTTCAAAATGGCATTTTTAAATATAATTATTTACATTCTGATTAGTCATTGTCTTCTTGTCATCCGTCCATCGTAGCTACTATAAAAATATATTCTGATTGAGCCAACTTCTTGTCATTCCACTTAATTTTATTGTGCATATTACCTACTACCCATATAATACCTCGGCTCCTGACTTTGAGTCTATTAGAAAGTTGTAAAACTGCTCAATAAAAACAGAATTTGCGACTGTTTTTGTGCAAATACCGTCCTACATAACGTGTCACCTATAAAAGTGAGAGAAAATGCTGCGTCACGTCCTTTCACAGTTTTAATTTTTAAATTTTTCTTTTTTTCAAAATATTGTTTTCCCTCAGATTTCAGTCTGCTAAATATTTTGCCCGGATTTAACGCTACAGTTTCAACGCAGATGTTTCACAAATAAATCTTTGTTCATTTATAAATGTATATTTGACATTTGAAATTCTGACGTTTCAGAATTTCATATTTTGGAAGTTATTTTCTTATGATTGGTGTATATTATTTACACGACAGCTGCCAAGATACAAGTACGAACTTTCTTTTTCCAATTTTTAGTCGCTACCAATTTCCTTTTGCTCTGGCTCCATGAAAATCTTATCAACTGTTTTCTCTTTATACACTCGTATTAAAACGTCTAAATGCTGCGCATTTTGGAAAATATTTCACAAAAAGTTATATCGATAAATAATACATTTTGGAATGATGAATTCACGACTAGAAATTTCTACCAAATAAATATTAAGAAAAAAAAAGTTGACTTTTAATCAACCAAAAAGCTGGAGATTGTCAAAAGCTTTCGCATTTTATAGTCGAAATGCTTTTAATGAGAAAAAAAAAGTTAATAAAATAAAAATATGACAAAGGGAGCACTAAATTTGGTGTCTACGAGTAGATATAGTAAAATAAATACTCATTATAAAACATAATAATTATTATTGTTTTTAACTTGAAACATTATATAGAGGGACAAATGTTGACCTGACCAACTCATAATTGTAATAGGTACGAGTAATAAGACGAGTGGAGTAGAAGGAGGACAAGGCGAATTCTTTATTCACACTTTTTATTGGGTGGCAAAAGCAGGCAGTAGTATCTGCTTCCTAAAATTGTCCTATAAATTGTATCTCAGCTGCTGCCCTGTGTGGAACTGACCGTCTGACCGTAGAGTGACCGCCATGCAAATGAAACGGCTACGTGGTGTTTATGGGTGATAGTCAAAAATTGACTTTTTTTTTGTTGAAAATTTTGAACTTGTATTTTTTAATATTTTTTTATGTGGAAATAGTAGCGGGTGTATCCCTGAATATGTACCTAACATTGGTTGAGCTTGATTCTCACCACAAGGGGCAGGGGTATACTTCGGGCCCACTACAATGGAATTTCATAGTAGTACCATTTTTCAAATATTTTTGGTGTTTTTTATAGATTAATTAAATTTTAGCAAGAAATTTTCACTAAAAATTATTTTGGTGAAAAAATTTTTTCTGGGGGTGGGGGTAAAATTTTTTGCGGTGGAGGGGTATTGCCTCACTAAACCTCCTCCTAGTTCCATTACTAACTGACAAGTTGACAAAAATATGCATAATTTTCACAGTGGTGTCACATTTTCCATTGTGGTGTTTATGTTACGGTTAATGTGTATAATTGGTGATTCTATAGAATAACTGGCGATTCTATAGAATCACCAGGAACATTGTTTAATAACCTAGGGTGGTTGGTGAATGTATAAAAAAATATCAGAAAATGCATTTTTAAGATAGCATATTATTACAAAATTAATACAAACTTACTCAAAGTTTGGACAATTTGTAAAACTTTGAGAAAAAATGTATTATGCCTTTACAAGCTAGTCTGGTGAAAAGCCTTGGGAATTGAGGAGAGAGGGTGATTGGTAATGCCATTTTATGTTCAGTTTTCAAAGTCTGTATATAGATAGATCTGACTCTCTACCAAACACACAAAATGATACTCAGTTGTAAGACTGGTCTGGCTATCTTTTAAGACAGGTATTACTATGAAAATGTCCTGACTACATACATTCCCCAAGACATACAGGCGATTCTATAGAATAACCGGTTAATGTGTGAAATTTTTCTTCTCTTCATACATTCACCAAAACGCTAGGTGATTCTGTAGAATTACCGGATTATACACATTAACCGTAACATTTATAATAATAGGATTTGACACTACCATGGAAAAAAAATCTTCTCCACACCATGGAAAATTGACAAGTATTTTAATTCTGAGAAACCCAACATAACTAATTTGAACAAATCCACTCTGGATTTTTTGTTAGGGGTGTCAATCATTATAGAAAAAATGTTTATTGGACTTATCAGATTTTGGCTCTCTGCAGTATCAGCATCCACTACCATGGAACATTAAGCTTTTATAAGACACATTTTTTATGAAAATTTATCAATACCTTCTCAATATTCTGAAAAAAGTTTTTTTTTTTACTTGATTACTTTCATATGTATCAAAATAAACCACTTAGATTATATTTCATCGTTGTAAATATTTCAGTGCCATTATTCCAGGCTGACTTAAATTTTCTCCCCTACCATGGAAAAAAACTGATTACAAGACTTTAACTCTCCCCATATTAATGTTCATGCATCCTAAATTTTAACCAATACCATTAATTTACTTAGACAAGGTATCTCTCCGTAGGAATCATTTTGTTCAATTTGAAAAAAGATTACTATACCATCAAAAATATGGATAATGATTGAAAACCAAAGTGATTACATCCACTACCATAGACATTTTACCCTACTTGAGTGCTCTCTTTAATTTTGGTGAGGTGGGGAGAAAAAAGAAATTATTGTATATTTTAAAGGAGATTATTAGCTATCTAACAAAAAAAAAATAGTTTGAAAAGGTTTATTTATGGAGCACAAACAGTGATTTCAGCAATATTCGTGTTATTGGGAGAATCACACTTATATGTATTTGGAAGAGAGGGAGAGCGTGAAAAAAAAACTTAAAAAAAAACAAAAATCAACTTCGCGTAAGATTAAATGCACACGTGAGATCTGGTGAGTGCTTCCTGGCCAAGCTAACGTAGTTATAGTTTCGTATTTTAAAGGCTACTACACGCCTTTTGGCGCATAAGCCTGGCCGAAAGAATAAACAATAAAATTGAATTTTATTGATTAAGTTCGTAAGTTTGAATCGAATTGGAATTGTATTAACTCCACTTGTGGTGTGGCGATGTTCTCATAGGCGAGGCATTAAGTGGTATTCGAACATTGGTTGTATAGGTGTATACACTCTACTTTCACGTATCAACAGAAAACATTTTGGTCCAATTTTGTCCCTGAAAGATGAATCTTTGCGATATTATCTGTTTTCGCTCAATTTCCCAATTCATTCAACCGCCATTAATGGCGATGGTACTCAACAGTTCAAGAAAGACAAAAAGAAAAATACATCAACCAGAAGAATTACGTCGTGGGATGTTTCTTTGAGAACAGCAGCAGGGCGTGTTCGAAAACGAAACGAGCCTTTGGCTGGCTTTGTGTACGCTTTCACAGATAGCAACTTGTCACAATTCTTTTGTTTGTAGGGCATTTTCATTAACGAATAGCGAATAATAGGGACGCAGAATTCGTAGAAACTAACGTTTTCGCTTTTCCTTTGCCAAATTAAAAGGCTTCAATTGTAGATTTTTACTTTATGTTGTTTGAAATGCTGTGAAAAATTTTCAGAAAATGTGAAATTTGCTGCTGTAGACCAGATAAGCTGTTGACAGTTTTTCCCTTCATTGCTCCACTAAAAACTGTTGTCATTTTTGGTGACACGACAAATACAACAAGAAAAGTATTTTTTTTTAATGGGGGATCCAATTTTCATTCTCACCCAGTCGCAAGCACTGCAGTATAGGAAATAAAAAAATAGTGAGTACTGAGAAAAAGTGCTGCAGCAGTTCTACTATAATTTTTCATCCAAAAGAGGTATCTGCTGGTAGAAAAACATGGCATTTTTTCAACGAAACTATATCAAATTGCATTTCACATTAATTCTTTGACAACACTATTCAACGCAACCCCTGCCCTTAACTTTTTTCAACTTAAGAGAACTGCGAAGATTACCCTGCCTTCATTCGTTTTTATAGAAATTTGCAGCGATACTGCAATTCTTGTGAAATTCTCTAACCACATCCTGCTTTTTTTAGTTCACATTTTTCCTTTTTACCCCTCCTCCTCGCCCATCGTCTATTCTTAGAGTAAAAACGTTTGCTGGTGTATTTTCTTTTGCTTCTTCGTAAGCTTTCGTCGATGGTTTATTGCCTCGTAAATTCACTAGTGCTTTTCTTCTTTTTTTTTTCTTCTAACTTTTTTTCTTCTGTACCTTTCACGTTTTTCTAACTGGCTTCGTTTTCATTATTACAACCTCTTCGACGACGAACCTAGAATGTAAATTCTTCGGTAAAATGAGCAAAGAAAAAAAAAAATGTCCGAGAGAAAATTATCGGAACCTTATCACAGTAAACGAAATTAGATATCGTGTACCTCGGATTTTTATAGTTCAAAAAACCATAAATTTTGTTCTTCTGTGCTGATGGTAGATTATGATATCTTAGAGGAAAATATAACTGTTACATAAATTCGAGTACTGTAATTGAACAATTAAGATAAATACAGCTTTAAAGCTTGATATGAGTAATGAGATAGTAGCGGTTTCAACTTCACCCCTATTCTTCACCCCTGTACAACTAAGGTTCAATTTCTTGTACTTATCGTATTATTGCAAATTTATTTGTCACCAATATATTTATATTTAAAATTCCTTGACAAAATTTACCAACATTAATCGCTGTGTGAATGAGCATAAAGGATCATAGGTCAGAAAAACGACCGAACCGATTATAGTTTCCTTAGTTTTCATTATCTATTTCGTAATATCAGTTGGCATTAATTTAAAAGAGGGTTCTACAGAATTTCAAATCAGGAATCAGAAATTTTATTGAAGAAAGGACATGCTTAGTACAAATCCGCTTCGTGTTTTCATTATTGTAGACTTAAATTAGATGTCTCACTGAGTGAATTTTAACCACGTGTGCCCTGTTCTGCACCAAGATTATGCTCGTGTAAAAATTCAAATAATTTCATTTTATTAAAAGAATTTTGGAAAATTAATTTGTGCCACAAGTATGTTATACTGACGACCACAACTTGCTCTCGGCTAATATTGAATTTTTATCTTTCTTTGGTATATAATAGGCTACTAGACCTATACAAAAGAGCTGGAACGATGAGAAGGTTCAATTTCGAAGGACGGTCATAAGAGGTTTGGGAGAGGATATAAACGCATACTTGAATACACGGATAACCGATTAAGGGTGCCTTTTAAATAACGATCTGGAACCAATGAGAAATGCAAAAGAGCATTGATGGAATTTGTGTTGTTACCGTAAAACTGAATTCGACGTCGGAGTTTGAAAATCGATTAACTATCTACCTTCGGAGTAAGTTAAGCAAATAATTATAGGAGGATTGAATAGAGAATTACAGATTAAATATTCAAACGTAGAAAATAAACTCGGAAATGCAATGCTGTTGTGTAGTAAAATTTATTATGCACAGCTATCTACTATAAAGAAGGTAATCTACCTAAATCTATACCGCGTAGTTACAAAATTAATTTATAATTTACTTTCATTTCTCCAGCTGTGGGTTTCACTCTATGACTAGTTTGAAGAGTATACATCCATTTATTTTAAATTATTCTACGTTTATTCGGTTTTACTTTAGGACCATTTTTAGGACCAAAAAAATCTAACCTATTTATTGGAAATATTTCGTTACTCTGCCAAAAGAACTGCTAAAACCCAATAAATTTGCTCGACAACCCAAAGACTAATTTACGTGCGTCCAGAGAACTACTATTTATATCAGAGCTAAACTATTATATTATTTTGCTTCACTTCAATTGTGATTAGCTCTTCTAATTACATATCTTGTTTTGGTAAACTTAGCTAGTTTTCTTTACTTATTGTTTAGCTTTTTCATACTTTAACACTATTCGACTGCCAAAAGGTCTCATCATAATATATAATGACTTCAATGTTTAGTGTGTACTCCAACTTTGTCCAACTTGGTCCAACATGTGTACCTACTACCTACCAATATGGACGTTGAGCTAATACATAACCTACCCACGGTTCAACACTATTCAATAACATACTATACAAATTATTTTGAAAACTAGCCTTTCAATTATTCAGTTCTTCAACTACAGTATTTACAACTAGAGAGATACGCATATGTAGGAAAAATTCGAGTCGAAGCATTCCGTTTCGTAGTTATTCGACAAAACTATATTACCAACAATTTTCTCTTCCCACTTTGCCTCTTTTTTTTTTCTTTTTTACAAAAATTATCCCTTTGCATCATTTCAATTCATTTGAATTCGGAAGCCTCTATTCAAATTCAATACTTCCATCTCTTTCCTCTCCAATTATCTACATCGCTGGAAAACTGTGAAAAACGAAAAACTTTCATCATCATTAAGTATGATGGCGAATTAAGTATAAAATTAACGAAATTACCGAGAAAAACGGGAGGAAAAATGTTTAATCATAATCATCTTCAGTAACTTGTTGACTAAAACACACTCAAAGGCTGACATTTCTTTCATGATTCTACTAACGGCTACACGTTACCATGGCAACAGAAAAAAATGGAAGTGTAAAAAGAAAATACAGAATCAAGCCAACGAAAATATTTAAAGAATTATTGTTCGACTGTTAATTCGCTTTTCGGGTACCTACGTTTAATTATTTATTATAATTATGTCTAAATGAAAAGAAAGTACCTATAGGTACTGTGAATAAATAATGGCCCTTTTTAATAAGTCTTGTTAGGTACTTGATAAATATTTTCAACATTTTTCCACATGGGAAAGAAAAGAACTTTGAATCTGTGAATATCTAGGAAAATGTTATAGTACAGTGGTTAGTGTATTGGACTTGTGACTGAAAGGTTGCTAGTTCACACTCAGCCACTACTACAACAATTTTGGCCTACACAAACCTCAGATTCATACAAGCTATTGCTTTACTGTGCCCTGCTGTGTATGAGCCCATCTTTGTGGTTTGCATCTTGGCTGTTAAATAGCATTAGTAATTGGTGAACAGTTGACTGACTACAACGCACTAGTAATTATAATAGAAGCCAGAGGCTGTTTGACCACAGTGACAAAATACCACACTACTCACCAAGTACCTGCCTGATTAATCACCGCAAAGGGGTACCTTTTAGCCCGGGTTGTGAATTTACAGGGCTGCTATATGAGCAATTGAAAATTAAGAAAACTTATTCATATTTATTTTCATACCTTAGCAGCCAATAAATTTCATAATTTTAATGCTTCGTGTATGTGCCCGATCTGCAATGTAACACAAATGTGGAAGAGAGGAGAAATGTGACGCGAAATGTGACACAGATGAGGCAAAAATTCAACCAATCAGGAAGCAGTGCCACTTTTGTGACACTGATATGTGATTCCATTTTTCTCTGGTGGAAAAATTATAGATGGCGCTGCTCTTTGAGACACTGATGTAACAGGTCACATCAGTGTCACAAAAGTAGCACTGCATTCCTGATTGGTTGAATGTCACATTTCACGTCACATTTCTCCTCCACATTTGTGTCACAGTTTGCAGATCAGGTGGTATGGGCCTGAAAGTGGATTTCTCTGAAACGCATACATGCGTCGTTGGTAGCAAAAGGGTTAGACCGTTAGAGTATAAAATAACATAATAATATTCCTGTACCCGTCAAACAACTTTTTAAAATGGACTATGGACATAAGAGGTGGTAAGAGGGTCGTACTAAAAGTAACTACACACATTTCTTCACTCCTGGCAACACTGACTGCATGAAACCAAAGGAAAAATATGGAATATTCTTATACTGTGACTCTGATGTATAGCAATTCCTGATTAATGTTGTACCACTGGTTGTTTTTCACTTTTATTTTTACTCGATAGTTTTATCTTTTAAGCTCCTCGCCAGTTAAACTTCAAAATCAAAAAAGCTGAACAACTAACAGGTACCTATACTTCCCTGATTTTTATTTTGCAAAACTTTCGAGAAAACAATTTAATCGAATTAAAATCCTTCGAAGGGCTTTAATATTGAAAACGACGAAAAACTGAAGAAAATCCTTTGATGGAATTAATTCGAAAAGACGTAGGTATTCGCTTCATCAAAATTTCTCAATCGATTTCGAAGTCGTGGAAGGGAATACGCACGTTTTAATTAACACCGTGGGCGCCGAGGAAAGCTTTTGATCCCAGGATTTTTTGCCACTTTTTTCTCTTTCCTATTCATCAAATGTTTTCATAGAGAAAATCGAGCAAAAGAATTTTCAAGTTATTCAGTTTAGGCGAGCGAAACGTGCAAATGCTGCCGTAAAGGTCGGGTGAGGCTAATTTAATATTCGTATGGCCGAAGCACAGTAATATAATCTCATTCATTTATCTTTTCGGTTTTACTGCACTTGCAATTAAAAGTCGTTAGTACGTGTTTGTGTTGAGAACACATGTCGAACATGCACTTAAGCAGATTAAAAATTTGTTGACAAATCACGTACCATGGTACTTTTTTTTCCTTTTTTTTTTTTTTTTTTTTTTTGATTACTATCTCATTATTCTTTCATACCTGCTTTTGAATTATAGTTCTTTTCGCCACCAGAATTTTGATTTCTGATAAAAGATGATGTGTTTTTATTAGTTGACCTACATAATTCTAACATAAATAAATACCTCTATACTCTCTGAAAGGGTATATGAAAATTATAAAACTAAAAATTTAACTAATTGAGACGAAAATTAAGAAATCATAATTTTGAGTGAAGGGAATCAAAATTATTATTTTTTACTTTTTTTAATTCCCTATCTCAAAAATTGGGAATGATCGGGGTTTTTGTGGTTAAAATATGAGGCAACTTAATTTTAAGAAAAAGTACTTTAAGATTTGAAAATTACCTAGGATTGGATAGCTTTTTCTGCGAATTCCGAAAAATTTAGACTTTTACAGAAAAAACATTGGGCAGCCTGATATCTGATCACTAGCCCTAGAACTGCGATAAACTATAAGTTCTCCATATCCTCTAAAATGTCATAGAATGCTACACGATGAAGAAAAACAAAAAAATTTTGTTACTTTAAAAATACTCTACGTTTTACTTTACCCTTCCGGGACAAAATGTAAACAATGTAATGTAATTGGTCACTCAGGAGTTCTAAAATGTTCGTCAGACTATTCCTTGAAAATTGGGATAGTATAATTTGCATATTTTATTTTCAGCTATTTCTGGAAAAAAATCTTCACTCCAACGTACCGTACAAACCTTATATGGTACATTTTCTCAGATTTCGACCAATTTTCATGCATTTCATATGACAAACCCTTCAAAATTTACCTGTTTTTTCACTGATTTGGCAAGAACAGACTGAAAAAAAAGTTCAATTAAACCCTTCGAAATAAAATTCGGCCATAAACTGTTAAAGCCAATAAAACATAATCTGTGAATGTTTTTTGGCTGTTTTGTAATATTTACGAACTTAAAGTTAATAATAGGTTTTGGACTTAGACGAGTGATGTACTAAGTAAAATTGAATAAGCCGAATGTACATATAGATACAAGAAAAAATAAATTATCTATAGTTCTATACGCTGCTTTCAAAATGAGAAAAGCCCAGCGCAACCTTTACTTTTCATCATTTACAGCGCATCCTTCCCCTTTCACATTCAACGTCGCTTCATCCAAAACGGACTGATATTGCGGGTTGCGGATGGCGTTTCTCATTTTGAACGGACTATTGCGAAGTACCAACATTTTTATTAAATATTAAAAGATAATTATTTTATGTTCCGAAGGAATTTTTCATTCACACGTGTTTTTGTTACAAATAAAGCGTTTTCTGGACGAGGAAATTTAAGATATTCGCTCTTTCTTATATTCTTTTAGAAAACTTAGAACCAAACAATAGCCATTATTTTTATAGAAAAAAATTGGATTTTTTCCAACAATTGGAAAGAAAATAATCGAATCAAAGTAGCTTTTTTTTGTCTGCAGTGGAGTAAAATAATAAAGCAAAAAAACGAGACTATGTTGACGGCCTGAACGATAAAAATGGTGGCCATTTTTCATATAAAACAGTGAAAAATAGTGAATAATGTTAACGTAGTGGTAAAATTGCTCGTGTATATTATTGGAAGGAAGTGAAAGTAATTTTGAATACATCTTTTGACGTTTTCCTTTGTTTTATAATTTATTTACTAAGTACTTTTGAAATATTTCAACAATAATGATAATTTTGCTTGTATTTTATGGTGTCATAGCTTTCCTTTCACTACGCAGTGCCTATTTTGAGATTTGAATGCTATAATTTTCTTCTATAACAAACAACTCCTTTGTACGTGCTTCCTGATTGGTTGAATTTGTGTACACATCTATGGCACAAAAGTGCTACTGCTTCCTGATTGGTTGAATTTTTGCCACATCTGGGTCACATTTCACGTCACATTTCTCCTCCACATTTGGGTCACTGTTTGCAGATCGGGATGTTATCATCCAGGTCAGTGGTTCCCAAACTTTTGTCTGTGACGACCCAATTTTATAAGTGGCTCATTTTTTGTGACCCTCTTTTCTTCTCCCAGAAAAAAAATGTAGTGAATGGATATACGATATAATTAAGGGTCGCGACCCATACTTTGGGAACCATTGATCCAGGTTATAGAACCTAACAAATTACATTTTATCGCATAAATCAAAATTCACCAGTTCGTAAACCTCAGGTGTGGATAAAATGTATAAACGATATAGATTGTAAGAGATATGTAATAAAAATATTTGAGAGTACTAAATGAAGTAATGAATCAAGTAACTCATGTGTTTGATACGAGTACCTACGTATAATTTTTGCATCTGACAACCTGTTCGTAATTTGAAACAAAATACTATTAAAATATGCTTTTTCAACATTTTCTTTTGGTAGAGGGTGGGCGAAATGGAGGGAAGGAGGGAAGGAGGGAAGGAGGAGGCAATTTGTTTACATAATATGTAAGAACATCGGTGTGTAAACCAGAAAGTTTTTGTAAGGTTTAAGGTCACCATAGTTGTAGTATTCTTTTATCGAGATAGCAAACTTGAAAAAAATCAAGAAACGGAACAAAACAAAAACCTGCTAAAAACAGACGAGAACTATGAACGAGAAAAGCATGAGCAAAATGATCTTTCAAGTTTTCATTATAAAGGTATTTACATGTAATCCGAATAGATATAATAACTATCAAAACTAGGATAAAAGTAATAAAATGGAGGCGATAATGAGGTTATTTTCTCCTTTTCTGTTCAATGCTTTCCAGTACCCACTCACCAAAAGTTACGAATTTTTATAGACATTATTTTTTAGATTGGTTAAATGCGTTAATACTGTTACTATGGAAACATTAGAGATAATTTGGTACAGGTACATACAATTCATGACTTAATGGATTATTAAAATATTAATGGAACGAAACGACTGAATTTTAATATAGGTCGCTCTGCTTGAGTATTATTTGAGGATTACCAGTTTAAAGCCACATTATCCCTTCGTTTCGATCTCGACCCTAAAATCTCGACACAATTTTATAATTTAATTGAAAATGAACATCTGCATTACCTGGAAGAGGAAAGTTCATTATACTACAATGTGGAGAGGTGTGCAGCTCTGTACAACCATAAACCCTTTGAAGGGGATGGTATTATAATTTTGTAAAATATCAACGATTTTAATTTTTAAGGAATTAATCAGCCATAGACTATATCTTTATTTAAATCATAAAATTCCCTCATATAGGTGAAGAATAAGATGAGAGTTTCGGGATTTTGTCTATTTGATGTGCTTAGATTAGAGAATCATTTTAAAATTTTTATAGTTGCTGGAAACGAAATTTTTGAATACTCAACTAATAAGTTGCTATAGGTAATGATACATTTTTCAAACTTGCTATATCAAGGCTATGGGCGATTATTTTACTAGTGCGGATGTTATAAGTGACGTCACAATTTTTAATGATTTTAAAAAGAATTAGATGTATTTCCTTTTTGAACATCATTATTTACGAATAAAATGTTTCTGGCAGAGGAATTAACTTTTTAATGGTGTTCCGATACATTTTCTCGTGACACGTCGAGTGTTAGTACTTGAATTTCAAGCAGCTTAAAGCACCCCCGAAAAAACTCAATTGATTTGCCCAGATGCGCCCCTTTCTTGTCTTATGTTATACCTACATATAGCTTAACAAAGATGTGCCACAGATTTAAAATGTTGACTGCATTTTTTGACAAATGAGGTTCTTATTTTGATGAAAAACACTCCTTTATGTTTATACCTTGCTCATAGAATTTAACGTTACAGCTATTTCTAGAATTTATTTACGTTAGTTTGTAAAAACAAAAAGACACGAATTACGAATACACGTATAAATACAAGTAAAGTTTACCGTAAAACCTGTGGATACACTATTCTGAATACATTCGACAAACGAAGTTCTGGTTTTAAAGTTGCTTTCCACGCTACGTGCTAGCAATTTTCATGTTTTCCAACGTCATTTAACAAAATTTTTGTATAAAACTATAACATGTTTGTATAAATCGTTTTTATCCGCCATTCGCGTTTCAGCACTAGGAAATTCCATTCTAGAATGAGTTTTGACAAAATGATTTAGCTTTTGTTCCGTAACTGCTGGTTAAATTTGTGGCATACCTTATATGTTTTTCTTTTTTGGTTTTCGGTTTTCGGTTTTTTACAAAACAGTCGCTGCAAGTTGCACAATATACAGGGTGTTGATTAGAACAGAAATAAATATGAAAACTTAGCAACCTGACCCCTATCTCACCCCTCCACACCCTCCAATCACAACTATTTGATTTTAATTTTTTCCAAATTTCTCAATTTTTTGTTTTTTTTAAAGGCTGAAAAAGTTGAATTTTTGGAAATAAAAAAATTAACGTTTTTTAAAATTTCTTTATGCACTATAAAACACAGCGGTTGGTCCTCTTTCAAAAAAGAATTTTTAAGTTCCCCTTGAAATAACATAATATATTCATTTTATTTTTGAAAAATGAAAAATTTAAGCCTTTTTTTACCTCAATTTTTTAATATTTTTATTTATAATGTTTCTAGAATTGCTTGGCTTGTTTTGATTTTTGATTCTAATAAACTAAATTCTATTTGCTAAATAATAGCGCAAACCGGAGGTTTCTAACTATCTTAGTTTTGATTGTAGAAATTTTTAAAAATAAGTACCCCAGTTGGTCCGCAAAAAAAAACATTATTTCAATCTTATTTAACCCCTATTGACCGGAGAGTAGGCAAACTATTGTACATAAACGTAACTTATGTTGCTCTACCCGCAGTTGCTCTGTGGTGAACGTGGAACACCTATTTGGTTCAAAGTTTTACCATTCTGAATAAATATTCAGAACATAGGCATCAACATTTTTGAATTTTGAGTTTAGCATCAAATTATATTTCACTCCGAATAATGGAAAATAACTTATCAATGTTATTAAGCACTAGGATGCTATCTAGCCTGTAGATATACCCATTTGACTCCCTTTTCAGCTTATCTTGCGAGATAGTTACGTACTTAGGTAAAATATCAAGAAATTCTATGTTAGTTTGAAAAAAAAATTCCTATAAATGAGCTCAAAATAACAGACATCTTCATTTTATTATTCTAAAAAAGTGATAAGTCATCTATTTCTCTAATGTATCCCATATAATTTTGCAAACTGTCCATAATTTTATATGTAACTATATATTTCTATCCTGAACGCAAAAGTTAAAAAAAATTTTCAAATTGTTGCAGGGCAAAATTTTTTCACCGAAAAAAAAAAAACTAATTTCAAATAAAATGAAGGAGAGAAAATATTTAGATTGAAAAAGAGAAATGACAGATTTTATAAAAGGAAGTTACAAAACACTATTGGTCTGAAAAAATGGAGGAAAATGGAAGCGAAAAAAAAAAAACAAACGTAAGATTACAGAAATCGAGAGAAAAATTAAGTTTAGTCTCAAAGGGATAAAAAAAAAGAACAAGTAATTTTTAATATAAAAATTTTTGTCATAACTTACAATAAACCTAAACCACATTCAGAGCGCTGGGCTGAGATCTGAAATTAATAATGGAGAGAATTTTTCAACAACGTGTTTTTCTTCGGTTTAAATTAAATTTTCGACGTCGCGTCGGTATATTTTTTCGAACGATTTGAAAAGATTTTTATGACAACATAATATAATGAAAGGGCTATAGCGAGCACCTATTTCGAAATAAAAAAGAAACAATTGCTTAAAACTCTTTCTCTGCAGTCGGAGGAAAATGTGACAATGAAGTGGAAATGAATTGACATTGCTCTTCTGAATAGAAAGGATACTGATATGACCGAAACATTCACACATTTTCTCACGGCCATCGAAAATGAAAAATTACACTTCATTCGAGATATTGTCGATATGGAATTCTGTAACAATCAACTGTTGAGTTCAAATGGAATAGATTGCCCATAGGGTTGATATTTTTTATTGACATTGTTGACCATGGATTAGAATTTTTCTATATCTCGTCTGGAAAAAAAATCATTTCCGCTTGCCTATGTGAATTAAGTGGATTTCAGGATATTCTCAAGTTAAGTCATAGACGGGAAAGTGGTAAATAAAATCATGTTAGTGTTTCGTTTACATTTAAATTCTTGAGTATAGGTATAAATATTTATTGGCGGACTTTACTTGAAATATGTAGGGTGGAAACCTGGAAAATTTTTTACGGGTCACAAATAAAGTTTATATAGTCACTGGATAAGAAGTTTGAAATATTTTCAGTTGGAGAAAGGGTATGTGTATCAGGAATAGGTTCTTCACTTTTCATTGAGTGATACATAATAAAATCAGTTAAAGAAAAAAGATTGCTAGGGTTTGGAGTAATTTTTCTTGGAAAAGGGAGAAGGAGCTATAAGAATATTCAGAAAATTTATCTCAAGACGCTTGATCCTTCCACTCTGACATCTTATAATTCAATAATGACAACAAAAAAAAGTCCTATTTTTATAGGAGAATGGGATTTTTATCAGAAAATAAAAAATTCGATTCGAGAGCAGATTTTATAGCTCATGATAGAACTGATTTATTGAATATTAAATTTTCATTCCTTATTTATCTACTAATTTTGAAAAAATAACTTACAGGAGGATGAAATCCTTGTCAATCATAAAATTAGTAATTTCTAAATGAACTTTAATACGCTTAAAGTACACATTTCCTCCCAAATATTGTGTTTTCTTTTTATAATAATTGAAGTAGGTAATTGAAAATAATCCACAGTACCTATCACATTTAAGAGCAAATGATTAATGGAAATCTTCTTTGAAAATGGTCAAATGCAACGAAATGTGACGTTTCCAAAAGGTTCCAATCTGAAACTAATCACACATTCAAATTGAGCTTAAAAACACATACTACATCGTTATTCTACCATGCGCAGATTACATGGTATGAAACGTAGGGAATTGAAAGATCTATTCTTCGTATTATTGTAATGCGTTCCTGAATATCAAAAGGAAGTACCCATGTACGAATACCTATTAGACCTCTGAAGACTTTGGACTTCAGAGTTCAGAAATTAGCATGTACATATATTCTTCTCACATTTAGTGCGCATTAAAGCGTTCTCCACATTGCCCTTAACTTGGATAATTTTTATTTTTTATTTTTATTTTACCATAGTGAAGCTCGTATATGTTTAAAGAAAAATATTCTTCATATTATAGCCACATCTTCTCGAATTAAATAAAAAAAACTAAAAAGAAAATATACACCAGTATTTTGTAATGCTGTAATGCTTTTTGACTAAAGTAAATAAACATATTAATGTCAGTGTGGAGTTTGATGATTTACCGACCCATGTTCGCAGTTGGCAGTTTGCACCTAATTCAAATGATAACCTTTGGTAACCTTGCAAATTTTTACATGAGAACATAAAAAATCGAATATAACGTTGAAACTTAAAACAATTTTGAAGGAGATACTATGGTGAAGAGCAGAGATAAAGAAATGTTCGAAATATAATTGAAGTGTACCGATCAAATATCAGAAGATAATTTCAGTCTTTGTCCTAGCTTCAAACTCCATTAAATACTTTTTTCCGTTTTTTAAAACGAAAAGTTGATATTAATTCGATAACTGAGTTAATTAACAAAGTCTGAAAAAATATTAGCTATCAAAGTTACATCAACATTGCGTATTTGAAGAAGCCCTGTTTGATTTTAAATAAAAATCTTACTCGCTATATATCCTTAAGTTCATCATATAACTACAGGGTCTTTCACAATAAACGCTCACGAGAAATATGTGGTTAACAAGGGTTTAAAACTATTTTTTTCTTTTGTTATCGCCACCACTGCATTCTCCCAACCATGACAATTACTCTGAAGATTTCATAATGGGGTATCCATATAAAATAGGGACCTTGAGGTAAAAAATAATTTTTTCAATTTTTTATGGTTTAGAGCATAAAAAAAGAAAGAAAATTTATTTTCACCCAAAGATCCTATTTCCGTCGTGGAACCCCCGTGTATTTATGATTGGTATGTTTGTGCGGATACAGTGGTATCATTTTTTGAATAAAAAATTCTTCCACGTAATCATAAAATTCGTTTTTTATTGTTTAGAGCATAAAAAAAAGAGAAATAAAATTTTTTTCACCCAAAGATCCTATTTCCTTAGTGGAACCCCCGTGTATTTATGATTGTATTGATTGGTATGTTTGTGCGGATACAGTGGTATCATTTTTTGAGTAAAAAATTCTTCCACGTAATCATAAAATTTGTTCTTCTGATGAGCCCTATTTAAAAAAATACTCCGTATTTTATATTATAAAAAAATACATTTTCGGAAGAATACATTTTTATCCTCGATAAATCAAACCGAATTAAGTCATTCCATAGCACGTGAGAATTGTCATGGTTGGGAGAAAGCAGTGGTGGCGATAACAAAAGAAAAAAATAGTTTTAAACCCTTGCTAACCACATATTTCTCGTGAGCGTTTATTGTGAAAGACCCTGTATAACATATTATTAATTAAAAATCGAATCTCTTAGATAAAAACTCGGCCAGAAAACAGTCGGGGAATGTCCATCATTTCATGAAAAATATATTATTTTTGACATCGTTCTATCGGACAGTTTGATAACGAAAATGATAAATTTCATTGGTTGAGCTATTTAAGAAGTTGGATTCATATTTTTCCTTATTTTATCCTCCGAAATTTTTCCGATGAGATATTCGTAAACCTGAATAGTGGAGTTTGGTCGTCTAGTAAAGCGGCACAGTTTTTCAATTTTTTCTAATAACGCATTTCTTAGCTCTGTGAAAATTTAAGTGTATTATTTGATCGGTAAAAGATGAAAGAAATGTTTGTTTTTCTCATTATTTTCCAATTTTTATGTCACTCAGTGTTAATCACTGCCAACCGAACCACATTGCCAATCATCAGTGACTTCAAACCTTCAGAACTTGCCAATTTAACGTCGCAAGAAGAGCATAAACTGCAGCTGAGAGCACTACTGGACAAAGAAATGGGCCTTACGATCCGAATATTGATGTTAGAATTACTTGCCAAGAACTCTGGAAATGAATTCTATGGTTTCATGGATGACGAAAATGCAAATCGAGAATGTACCGCCATCATTAAAGCCATTATTGAATGCTTAGGTAAATTAAAGGTTCAAAACAATGCTGAACGTGTACTCGAATTAGCTACTTTTAAGTGGGCCAGTCGCTATATTAAACAAGCTGATGGTGACTTGGGCAAGGCTTTGTCTCTGTTATGCTCAGGAATGAACGAGGAACTCGAAAATGAAACCGTCTACAAGGCCTTGCGAGACGAGAACAAAAAAAGTGAGTCTTGGCGCCCCAAGAAGATCTTGCTGTATAGCATTCCTAAATCTGAAAACGAGTTGAAAAAAGCAGTGGCAGAGGTTTATAACGCTCCACAAGCGAAAAAATACGATGCCCATATGGCGTACATTAAATCAGATCCGAGTAGCACCGAAGAACAGTCAATAAAACTTACGATTTCGAACCTGATAAAGGTTCCTGGTAAATTGGAGTTGGTGCAAAAAATTTACGACCAGGTGATTATAGAATGGGTTTCTCAGACTGAAGACATTGCTGTTGACAAAATAGATATAGGATTAAGAGGAGATCAACCAGAAGAGTCATCTATAGCTCTTTTTCGTAAGCTGAAGGAAAAAATCGACGCTAATCCTGATTTGAATAGTTCCATTACTACTACTGAATCTTCAGCTGGGAACACTTTCCGTATTAGTGCCCTTAGGCTGGTGATAGGTGTTCAATGTTTTATAGTCATTCTCATATACTCGTAATTATGTTCGTACATTTATGCTAGAGGAATGGATCTTTCATCAAAATTCTAAAATTCCAACTTTGGGCCGAAAATTGAATAAAGAAATAAGTATATTAATTTTAGATACTTATCGTCCACTCAAAATTTGAATCGAAGAAATAGACCTTTATCAGAATTGAAATCTTGACGCTTTCCTCTTTCATCTGTGACAAGTCGAAATTCATCCAATTGTGTAATCAAAACTTGTAAATCAAAATGATTATTTAAAAAAAAACATTTTTATCAATTCAAATATGGTTAGCTACTAATAAAAAACCCGTAAGATTATAATATTATTTTTATTATTGCATACATATATATTCGGGTATCCTGCAATAGGGTTGTCCTCTGTTCTGAATATTATCAAACTCTAAAGTCTATAATCCATTCCCTCCAGTTCCTCCTGAGGATCTATCATTTCCAAAATCTAATAAGTATTAGAGGAATGTATATTTAATGAACCTAAGTTCAAATTTGTCAGTACCTTCACATCTGATTCCTTTCAAGAGTACATACTACAAAAAATTTACTTAATTCTACGATAATTCATAAACCGGGCCTCTATGGACTACCAAAGACAAACAAAATTGAATTAGTCCTAATGGATTTTTTTTTTAGTCCATCCAAAATAATAGACGTGGTGTTAATTTTTCACAATCAATATTTTTAATAAGCAGCGCTCCAACTAGAAAACAATATACGAGTACAAAAAATTAGTGTAATTGTTGTTATAGACCAATTAATCCATTGTAAATTATTCAAAATAATATGTTCTGTGTAAATGAGCTGAAATATTAAATTTTAGTATGTTTGCAGTAATATTTTCATTTTTCTTATAAAAGCTGAACGGGGCTGTACCTCGAATACAACACAATAGGTCATTTTTAATTTCTTTTACTGCTTTTTAGCAGGTTTTCATTAATTGAATTTTTTTTTTCAACTTCTAGATTTACCAGACGCTTTTAAAATTTCTATCTCACTTCATGAACCAAGTTCTTCGTCACTATAGAAATACTCGTATATTCATATAAGTTCATCTAAAAAAAAATTGTTTTATCTCCTAGCTAAGTCCTTCGATATAAAGTAAAATGAGGGAGAAAAGTACACAAACCAGAAACGTAATCAGAACTTATAAAGTCTTAAGTACCTAATAAAAAAAATTCATCATGGGTGAGTTTATGAGTTATACTTTTTTGTTTAATTTAAATCTATGGAGCAAATTTAACACTCGCCATGTACGGTAATAGATACTTGACTTTTAACCCGTGCTCAGTAATGTGCTATTTACTCCTTCCTCAGAGAGATTGCTCGGGTTTGGAGTAATTTTTCTTGGAAAAGGGAGAAGGAGCTATAAGAATATTCAGAAAATTTATCTCAAGGTGATTGATCCTTCCACTCTGACATCTTATAATTCAATAATGACAAAAAAAAAAGTCCTATTTTTATAGGAGAATGGGATTTTTATCAGAAAATAAAAAATTCGATTCGAGAGCAGATTTTATAGCTCATGATAGAACTGATTTATTGAATATTAAATTTTCATTCCTTATTTATCCACCAATTTTGAAAAAATAACTTACAGGAGGATGAAATCCTTGTCAATCATAAAATTAGTAATTTCTAAATAAACTTTAATACGTTTAAAGTACACATTTCCTCTCAAATATTGTGTTTTCTTTTTATAATAATTGAAGTAACTGAAAATAATCCACAGTACCTATCACATTTTAAAGCAAATGATTAATGGAAATCTTCTTTGAAAATGGTCAAATGCAACGAAATGTGACGTTTCCAAAAGGTTCCAATCTGAAACTAATCACACATTCAAATTGAGCTTAAAAACACATACTACATCGTTATTCTACCATGCGCAGATTACATGGTATGAAACGTAGGGAATTGAAGGATCTATTCTTCGTATTATTGTAATGCGTTCCTGAATATTAAAAGGAAGTACCTACGTACGAATACCTATTAGACCTCTGAAAACTTTGGACTTCAGAGTTCAGAAATTAGCATGTATATTCTTCTCACATTTAGTGCGCATTAAAGCGTTCTTCACAGTGCCCTTAATTTGGAAAATGTTTCCTTATTTTTAAATGTATATTACTATAGTTTAAAGCTCGTATATTTAAAGAAAAATATTCTTCATATAGCCACATCTTCTATGAGTTAATTAAATAAAATAAACTAAAGAGAAAATATACACCAGTATTTTGTAATGCTTTTTGACTAAAGTAGGTAAGTAAAAATATTAATGTCAGTGTGAAGTTTGATGATTTACCGACCCATGTTCGCAGTTTGCAGTTTGCACCTAATTAAAATGATAACCTTTGGTAACCTTGCAAACTTTTACGGGAGAACATAAAAAATCGAATATAACGTTGAAACTTGAAACAATTTTGAAGGAGATACTATGGTGCAGAGCAGAGATAAAGAAATATTCGAAATATAATTGTAGGGTAGCGATTAAATATCAGAAGATAATTTCAGTCTTTGTCCTAGCTTCAAACTCCATTAGATACTCTTTTCTGTTTTTTAAATTGAGAAGTTGATATTAATTTGATAACTGAGCTAATTAACAAAGTCTGAAAAAATATAATTATTATATTAAGCATGAACGATGCAGATTTAAAAATAATTTCATCGTAAAAGGTTAAAATATTCACTGAACCCGTTTAGTTGGGTCAGCAGATAACATATATTTATCAGCTACCTATAGAAGATTCAAATGCACCGATGATAAAATTAAGTACGTGCATACATTCAATAAGATTCCACCTAAAGACCAAATTACATGGCACAGTTTCTCAATTTTTTCTAATAACGCATTTTTATAGCTCTGTGAAAATTTAAGTGTACTATTTGATCGGTAAAAGATGCAAAAAATGTTTGTTTTTCTCATTATTTTCCAATTTTTATGTCACTCAGTGTTAATCACTGCCGACCGATTCACATATCCAATCGTCAGTCACTTCGAACCTTCGAAACTTGCCAATTTAACGTCGCAGGAAGAGCATAAACTGCAGCTGAGAGATCTACTGGACAAAGATATGGGCACTACGGTCCAAATATTGATGTTAGAATTAATGGCCAAGAATTCTGGAAATGAATTCTATGGTTTCATGGATGACGAAAATGCAAATCGAGAATGTACCGCCATCATTAAAGCCACTTTTGAATGCTTAGGTAAATTAAAGATTCAAAACCATGCTGAAGATGTACTCGAAGTAGCTGCTTTTAAGTGGATCATGAGGTATGTTGGACAAGCTCGTGGTGACTTGGGCAAGGCTTTGTCTCTGTTATGCTCAGGAATGAACGAAGAACTCGAAAATGAAACCGTCTACAAGGCCTTGCGAGACGAGAACAAAAAAAGTGAGTCTTGGCGCCCCAAGAAGATCTTGCTGTATAGCATTCCTAAATCTGAAAACGAGTTGCAAAAAGCATTTGCAGAGGTTTATAACGCTCCACAAACGAAAAAATTTGCAGCCCATATGGCGTACATCAAATCAAATACGAGTAGCACCGAAGAACAGTCAGTAAAACTTACGATTTCGAACCTGATAAAGGTTCCTGGTAAATTGGAGATGGTGCAAAAAATTTACGACCAGGTGATTCTAGAATTTGTTTCTCAGACTGAAGACATTGCTGTTGACAAAATAAATATAGAAGAACGAGGAGTACGAGGAGTACAACAAAAAATGTCATCTATAACTCTTTTCCGAAAGCTGAAGGAAAAAATCGACGCTAATCCTGATTTGAAAAGTTCCATTACTACTACTGAATCTTCAAAAGTGCGCTGACTGACTGGAACCATTCATCCAATCGTGTAATCAAAACTTGTAAGTCAAAATGATTGGGAAAAAACCTTTTATCAATTCAAATATGGTTAGCTACTAATAAAAAACCAGTAAGATTACAATATTATTTTTATTACTACATATATTCGGGTATCCTGCAATAGGGTTGTCCTCAGTTCTGAACATTATCAAACTCTAAAGCCTATAATCCATTCCCTCCAGTTCCTCCTGTGGATCTATCGTTTCCAAAATCTAATATATTTAATAAACCTTAAGCTCAAGTTTCTCAGTACCTTCACATCTGATTCCTTTCAAGAGTTCATACATGTACTACAAAAAATTTACTTAATTCTACGATAATTCATAAACCGGGCCTTTATCGACTACCAATGACAAACAAAATTGAATTTGTCCTAATGGATTTTTTTTTTAGTTCATCCAAAATAAAAGACGCGGTGTTAATTTTCCACATTCAATATTTTTAATGAGCAGCGCTCCAACTAGAAGACAATATACAAAAAAATAGTGTAATTGTTGTTATAGACCAATTAATCCATTGTAAATTATTCAAAATAATATGTTCTGTGTGAATGAGTTGAAATATTAAATTTTAGTATGTTTGTAGTAATATTTTTATTTTTCTTATATGTAAAAGCTGAACGGGGCTGTACCTCGTATACAACACAATAGGTCATTTTTAATTTCTTTTACTGCTTTTCAGCAGGTTTTCATTAATTGAATATTTTTTTCAACTTCTAGATTTACCAGGTGCTTTTAAAATTTCGATCTCACTTCATGAACCAAGTTTTTCGTCACTATAGAAATACTCGTATATTCATATAAGTCCATCTAAAAAAAAATTCTTTTGGCCCCTCGCTAAGTCCTACGATATAAAGTAAAATGAGGGATAAAAGTACACAAATCAGAAACTTAATTAGAGCTTATAAAGTCTTAAATACCTAATAAAAAAAACTCATCATGGGTGAGTTTATGAGTTATACTTTTTTGTTTAATTTAAATCTATGAAGCAAATTTAACACTCTCCATGTACGGTAATAGATACTTGACTTTTAACCCGTGCCCAGTAATGTGCTATATTACTCCTTCCTCAGAGTTTCTATTAAAAAAATCCCCAATCTCATGAACTAATATCTTCGCTCTTGATTATCTTCTATGACCATTATTAAGTTATGTATACCTACGTACTATGTACCTACTCGTACATTAGCCCTGCCTGCTCTATGTACTACTTTATCGAAAAATTCATTGGAATTCTTCCATTAAACTCGTATTAAACTGCTCTTATCTGTCTTAAGAGCAATGATTTACAATTTTAAGTTCCCTTGGGCGATAGATTTATTTCGAAATTTCGCAGTAAATTACCTCAACAACAAAAGAAGTGCACAACTACACAAGTTACAAAAGAATAAAATCGACTGTAAAAAAAAAAAAAGAAAGTTAAAATTGACTGTAAAAAACACGTCGAAAAAACTCGACGTAGGTAGGTTTACGAAAAGTTGCAAAAACACGTCATGAAAAAAAAATAGAAAAAGATATAGAAGTTAAATAAATGTGCATTCAGAAGGCGAATATCAACAAAAGCCTTGCGAATCAACGTACATGTATTTACAGAAGACAAAAGTATGAGCATATAAATTTCTCCAGTCTCTGTACTTTCCTACTTCAAGAAATAAATTATGTGAAACCTAACTTACGTGTGCATATTGCAAAAAGTAAAGGAAGGACCTTCGGCAAATTCAGCTGGGTTTTTACAGTTTTTTTTTTCTTTCTTAGAATGGACGATAAAAAGGGAACTTTGAAACCCAAATAGGATCAAACAATTTTGTTTGTTATTCATCGTCCACCTCTCAGTTTGTTTTATTTCATCTTCGCCGCTCTAGTTATTTGATCTTCTTGTACTTTTCAAGTTTTTTTTTTTTTCATAGCGACGAGAAAAGAGCATAAAGTAGATAAGATGGCCGGTGGACGTGAAAAATGTATCGAAGACTAGAAAAACGACGACAGAGGCAGCTACAAAAGCATTTCCAACACTTTGCGTCAAATCACCGGAGGATATTTGAATCCATTTCAAAAGCTAGCTTACACTTACGATTTCTTAGGGGATAATCAATTTCATTTTCTGTAAAGAAGTGACACCCTTGCGATACATTTACAGCAACTTTTACGCTGCAGGCAAGAAAGTGAACACAATTCGCATGGCTTTTACAATAATGTGTGGAAATTCGCTGAGTTTAGTCATGGCCACGAAAGAGTATAGAACACCATTACTTATTATGATCAAAATTTTGAAAAGAGAAAAGAAAAAGAAAACTTTTTAACATGCTTATTTTTTTAATTTTTTAGTTGATTCTTTTGAAAAATACGTTGATATCTACACTTTAGTGGCTATTCATAAAATTATCCCCTGTAAAAAGTTCCCAGTTTGTGTGCTTATAATTATATTTTCATTCGAAGTATGAGGCTTAAGTTTTTTATATTTTATATTTTCAACACAGTTTTGATAGTAAAACAATCTGAATGTAAATGTCAATACCTGCCAAAAAATAGGATTAACCTAGGGTTTAAAGTAAAATTTCTGCTCTTCTATTCCATTTGGTACATGGAACATGTGTACGTAGATCCAATAAAAAAATAATCGTGGGCAATAATTATCTTTTCTCCTTTGATGTAGAAATTAATCTATCGGGGTGAAGAATAGTTTGGTAAAGTAACCTGCGGTATAATTTTTCTTTCAAACAAAAACTTGTTTACTTTCCTCAAAATGTTTAAGTAAAACTCATAATTTTATTTACTCAAATAAAAACACATTTCTCTCAGTATGTCGATAATCCGTCATCGAACAAGAAGCATAGGTATACAAATGATTTTTTAAGTGAAAAAATTTATGTAAGTAAATTTTGTATCTTACAAGCTTTATACCAAAATCTTTCTATGCTTAATGCATAAATAAAATTAAAAAAAAAAGAAAAAAGAAAAAGGAAATGTTTCCAGAGAATTGAACGTGTGAAAAACGGCAAGATCCGTATTATAAAGTTTATAGGGATAGAATGATTGATGACTATACCTTAGTACTTTTCCTGTGTATAAGCCACTGGAGTCATGAAAAAAAAAAAAAAAAAACATAAACTTAAAAAGTACAAAAAATTCGTCGTCGCGTGAATATTGATGTAGCAGTTTTTCTTTAAAATAAATTAGCCCTAGTTGGCGTAAAAAAAATCAGTTTTTTCGTTGTGGCATTTACTTGAATTGGTGTTTCAAAGCTATTATGTTAAGAGGAAATATTAAAAAAATGAATAGCACGGAATGTGGATGAGCGAATAGGATAGGGTAAAAATGTTGACATGTAATTAATTCCTGCGAATAATGTAAGGGAAAAAATTATCAAATAAAAAAGGTCGTTTAGTTTTTACGAAGTTCGAAATTGAAGAATAGACACCTTCACGGGTTTTGCTGTGAGGTAGGATGGAGGGGATGATTGAATTGAACTACTGCAACCGCAGGAAATGTCACATTTTATATTTGTCAAACTTGAAAAATATTATGTTGAGAATTAATATAAAAAATTGAGTACAAATGAAACAGCTTTTTTGTAGGTCTATATACAAAATTCGACTCCATTTTGAATCCCAATAAAAAGTGTAAAAGCGTATATCCAATTTTGAATATAAATTATACTTTGTATAATGGAACAATTAAACTGATAAGATTACCGTACTAACGTATCATAATACAGGTTTTGTAAGCAAAGGTAGAAGCAGAGTGCCAGAGTGGTCATAAAAAAGAGAAATGGCAGAATGGAAAAAATGAAGCTACAGCACTGAGAGAAAACTGCATAGTAAATTTTAATATCTGCATTATAACTTTGAAACAATTCAGGTTTTATATAAGTATAAAAAAATTAACATTTTATGAAGAATTAGTAAAAAAATATTAAAAACTAATACAAAGTATTGAAAATTAGTATAAATGTGATTAAAATTAGTGTGATGTACATGAATACTAAAATTTAATATTATTAATTTTTCACATAAAACCTGAATTTTCCTAAAGTTAATATGCAGCAGACTAATTTTTAATATTTTTTCAATGAGTCTAAGCAAAGGTAGGAGCAGAGTGGTTATACAAAATGAATGAATAAATGAATGAATGAAGAAAAAAAAATAATAAATTTTGGTTTTAATTTTCACAATTTGAATAGAAAAATGGGGACAGTTCAAGATTTGTAGCAGAAACTACAGCGAAAATGATAAAATATGTTATCTAAGATAGTAAAAAGTACTAAAAAAATTAAGAGTGTCTACAATAAAAAATAATTTTCTCCACTGTGACGAGAAAAGTTACTACCTACGGTACTACCCTGTTTGTAATTAATAATAGGTATTCATTCAAAACATAAAAACTAGAATTTTATGTTTTTATTTTTTCAAATCTACTTTTTTGAAAACAACGCCATTTTCATTTGTACCCCTTTACGAGAATATTCAATTAGGCTTACAAAATATGTACAAAAAAAAAAGAAACGAAAATAAACGCGTATTGTTCTGAAGTTAAAGAAATTGATATGGATCTTGATGATGACTTATGGCCTTTTATCTGAACTCGTATATTATTATTTCGCTCTAAATGAGATTCGACTTCGGAAATCAAAATTCCAGTTTATATCAAGGCGAGCAAATTGTTATTTCCTTCGATTCATCCTCATCCTGCCATTTTGTAGTTGATCTCACTGAAAAAGAATGACACCGATGACAGAAAGAGGCGAGGTAATTCATGTTGAAAATTTTTTACGACCCATATGTTGTTTCAAAAGCTTGGCGCTTGTCAATTTTGACGTAACATGGGTCCGATGCTGCAGGCTGAGTTGAACGTCATCTCTTACAGAGTGAATCGTAATTAAATTTTATCATCCATTATATGCCTCCCGGCTTTCTTTAGCTATCCATTTGTGTCTCGCTTGAAAATTAAATGCGAGTTTTTCATCATTGTTGATGAAATTTTGGTTTTTGGAAAAGATATCGCTAACATTCGGCTAGGTAGATATTTAACAAAATCCTACTCTTTGAAAAGTAGACACACTGTTTACTGAGATGGAAGTCGAAAAATTCTTTGTTGAAGAATAAAGTATCATATTTAGATGACTCGTCTTCGGAGACATGATCTTCGCACCAGTAAATCAGTTTTCGTTTCTTATTCTTCTTCCTTTCACATCAACAGTCTCTTGTATAGGAAGGATACTATTAGCCTTATCATCACCACCACTCCATCGCCTCTCCTACCTCACCTTCTTCTCTCGTTGTTCAGGGTACTATACTATGAGCCTAACTTACTGTAGGACTATAATGACACCCTCCCCCGCAGCTTTCTCTTCTTCGCCATCCTTCTCCTCCACTCGCAATAGTGCCGGATTAAGGTTTCATGCCCGAAACACATCACCTTGTAGCCCCCCCCTCCGTTAAAAAAATTTGTTTCTTTTATGAAAAAACAAAACATTAATCATATAAGCATACCCATTTATGTGCAAGTCTACTCAATGGGATCTTGCCTTTACAAAATTTTTTTGTTCCATATTTGGACCTCCTAGACATCATGGGCCTCTCAGGCCAATAGGGTTGATCCAGCACTGTCCCGTGCGGCACCCCTACCCTTTTTACACTCTTCACCACTTTCTCTCTTTCGTTTCTATCGTAACAACAGAGTTTTTCAAGTTCAGTAGAGAGGGATATAGGCAGAAGATGAAATTGTGGAAATCAATACATTAACAGCCCCCCTCAACTAATTAGTATTTTTTTACTAAAGTAAATTCAGGTTAAACACACGAAAATATTGTCAGCCAAAGCGAATATTATAATGAAGATATTTTTTACGAGTACGGAATTGAATTTTATGTTCAGCTCTTAGAACGAAAGAAAATGGAAAGCTCTATGACTTAAAATATTATAATGGCTAGTAAAACTACTCTGAAAAAGTTTTTCAAGGTACTACGACTATTTGTGAGTTTCATAATCATCAACTTCTTCGTGGATAATTTTTGGGAAATTTCGTAGAACGAAGCTGTTTTTTTTTTCTCGTCTATGTGTTGAGGGAAGTTTTCACCAAAATTCAAGCATTTCGTTTGAGGCACTTTAAAATTACTTCCGGCTTTGAAATTATAAATGGCTTTCTAGTTTCTCCTTAGTTTGACTCCTTTGTGCATTTCATTTTATTTCTCCTCGAGTAAAAAAGCTTTTCTCTCTAATTTTGGCCATTATCTCATTATTGAGTGGAAAGGCTTACGATTAAACGAGAACGAAAATGAGTCGAGCGAAACACGATCTCAGGATGAAATGCTCACTTAGGATCAATCCTTACGATGTTGGAAATATCTAAAGACAAACTAATGCTGTAAAGGTAAAACTGCGTCCATATAGTGCTCCAAGCTCAAGTAAAATAACTGGTGCCCCAATGAGAAACTTTACTAACTCACTTTGTATATACTTACTCATAATTTTAGTTTTGAATAATACTAGAAAATATTTTGGTTATTCATTTTCCTCGAATGAGCAACGCAGGGCTGGATTTAGGGTGTGGACAGTGTGGCCAGTGTTCCCGGCCTTCACCAACAAAGAGCCTCCACCACTCGTCATAAAAAAAAAAAGGAAAAAAAGGGAAAAAAGTCACATCCTTATGGCATTCTATCTAAATTTTCATTTAAAAAAAAATGTTTAAAAACTTTGGTATCTGACCCCCTATCACCCGTGAAATGGGCCTCCACCACTTTGTCCACACCTCTTTTAACTCCTAAATCCGGCCTTATTGTGACGTCATGGAACTCTTAACTGGAACAGACTATACGTATAAATTTGCAATTCAATTATCAGCCTCTCAATTCCCTCGTCACGTGATATACTATTTCATTACTACTACACCTTAGTTACGATGATTAGGGTTCGAAAGAGGCTAGAAAATAAAAATTTATAACTCTTTTAAAATATGAGATTTTACTAAGTACTTATATGAAAACCGATATATTTTTTGAATACGTCGTCAACGCAAATAACAACCCTCAAAATATTTTGTAATATTTTCTCTCAAATTTTCTTTGTTTTTTCTATCTTTCAAAGTCAAGAATTCGTTAGAATCGAGTTGAGTATAATTCATGATTGCGATGCATCTCTATGAACATTACGTATTTACGGCGAATCAGTTATGCAACATGCAGTACTCATTTTCTCACACGCAATTGATTTTAAATTTCTCAAATCGGTGTTCAGCGAATAAATACGTGAGTCGACGAACGTAGTGAAAGAGTAATTTTAAATATCTTTTTGGAGGAAAAAAAAAAGAAAATAAAATCAAACAAACAAGAAAATGTATAAATAGAGGGCTCTGAATCAAAACTCGCATTTGCCAAAAAAAAAAATTAAAACTATGGATTCTAGTACAGAATTTTTCACTCGCTAAAACGTTATTGATGAGTCATTCGTCAAAAATATTGTGTGTCTGGACATCCTTAAAGTTGAAACATAAATCGAAGTTGTGGACTAAAATCTCGACTAAAAGATTTTCATTCCCGAGGGTAGTGTATTATAATTTTTGTTGTCATATTTTTCAAAATACTGCCATGCTGTCTCGACCATAATCTTTAATCCACTGCTATGATAATTCATTTTCCTTAAAAACCGGCCGGCTTTTGCTCAAAACCTGTGTCTCTTGAAATGTATCTGTATAATTATTGAATAATTTTATAGAATTACTTAAAAACTGTTGGTGTACTATTTGGTATAATTATAATAAGAATATTGTACTCGTATTTCCATTTTATTCATAACTTTGATTCAGTTTAGGATGGCTAGATGTAGCCCTTATCTCGTTTCATCCTATGGGTTTCATTAGGTATCTACTTGCTAAATTATATTTGTTTTTTCCTCTAGACTGGGCATGTAACCCACATCCATAGTTGAGTTTCAATTTTTTAATTTCGTAAGCTAGATATGTTCTTAGTTACACTTTCCTTCCTAACATTTTTAACTTTGGTTTTGTATTTTAATGACAGTAATATTGCTTTTAGCAGGTTTTCGACAGAAAAGCTTTTATTTTTTTGTGATGTATGACGTATATGAAGATTACGATTCCAACAGTGGCGTGCTAAGGGTATTGTGAGGCCTCAGCATGCTTTTACTTTGGGGCCCCTATTTTGCCCAAATTTTGCATATTTCAAGGAAAATTTTGCATATTGCAAGGAAATTTTTCTATTTTTCCTAAAAAATGACTGAAAATTGTGAGATGAAATTTTGGGCCCTCAGCATGTTGCTGAGTGAAAGTGAATTTAGCACGCCACTGGATTCCAAGAAGGGCTAAGTGTACTTTGGTGTTGAGAAATAATGCCTGTGAAAATGTGTTATCAATTCGTCATTGTTAAATCCAACCAAAAGTTGCATTCAGCATTAACTTTCGGAATTGGGTCATAGTTGTATTTCTATTGGTTTTCGTAAGTTCTTTACCTGTTTTCAATTTTACATTTTGCACCCTTTTTCATATTGCCAAGCCAAGTCCAAAATCTGCTTTTAAAAAATGTCCTTTTTTTTTGTGCGTTTAAATGATGATTTAGGGCCTGCATGATAATGCTGAATCAGCCCCAACAATGAGTGAAAATGTTTCATGGGACCTAGCAGGTTTTAAAAGGCCAGCGATATGCAGAATAAAAGCAGTGGAGTTGAAACTGTTTAGACCCAAGCTAAAAAACTGTGTTAGAATGGCAGAATATTTTTGTTACACGTCAGATAAGGCATATTTAAAACAAATACATATTAAGCCCGAATTTTAGACTGCATATGTCTTCATTTTAGTGATAGATGGGACAATATAAACGAGACTGAGCTCATGCGGAAAGTTTTCCTATAGTCTCTATACTCGTTCGCATGTAAAAATTTGCGAATTCTCGCAAATCCATCAATATTTATTGAGAAACGCCGTCGTGTAAATGGCAAATGAAAGATTAGATTTATACAACAACAAAACGATGATACGGTTTACAGGATTTATTTTACAGACGGATCATCGTTTGTTTAAATAAAATTTAATGACGCTCCAGAACAGCTATTCCGCCATCATTATTTCACGAGTGCAGTCAGACGTTTTTGTTAACGATGATAAAATACTGTGCAAAAATAATTAAGGTAAACCCATATTTTTGATAAACTCAACTCGTATCATAAAGGCTAAAAACTGCGTTGGATGCGCAGCGAATTATGGTATATAGCGGAACTATACGAGGATAGAGTTGAACTTTGTCGTTTCATAGAAATAGTTTCCTTATACTCATATTTGAACATTTTAAATTAAAGAATTAAAAAATTTAGAAATTATGAATTTCTTTTGTTTATGGGATTCATTCGTATCGCTCTTATAACTCTTCAACTCAAATGTGAAACTATTAGAGGTGTTTCTGAATCTTTTGGTTTTAAAATAGAAAACTGACCCATTCTAAGCCATGTAAGCTTTTCAATTGAGATTTCCTTATTATTCTTAGCAAAATCTCTGGTTATCACACAAAAAGTCATGTTTCCTTATAAAAGTGTTGCATGCAGACTGCAGACGTATGTAGTGATTCAGTGGCGGATCCAACCCGATGGGCAAAAAATGAGAAAATGATCCGGAAAATGAGAATTTTATCTGTTTTCAGTCCGTTTCTATTTTCGACCATCGGATCTGAAAATTTGCAGATATTTTTGCTATCTTTATTATTTTTCCAAATCCGTTTGTAAAACGGATTTCCGGATTATAATCAGTGATAATTTTTGGGCAATTTTTCTAAATCCGTTTGTAAAACGGTTTTACGGATTATAACCCGGGCCAACAAATATGATAAAACAGCCTTCTCGGAAAATAATCCGGACTCATTTCAGAACAAAACCGGTAAGACTGATTACAATCCGTTCGAAATCCGTTTTAGAAGCCGGAAAACAGGAAAATTCCGGGTTATAATCCAGAAACGGATTATAACCCGGAATAAAACGGATCTGTTTTCAAAATATTTTGCCCATAGGGAAGGTGGGGGGGGAAACTCCCCCAATCCAAAAAAATAGACCGATAATCCACAAAAAATCAATTTTCTTGAACCGCCTCCCCCTTTATGCTGAAAAAAACACAATCTCACCATTTTAGCATTTACCACGCTTCGAAAAAATTTGGTTTCCCGCCCCCCCAAATTGAGCTCTGGATCCGCCACTGTAGTGATTACATGCACCACTTTTTGAAGGGATGTATATACTTTTTCTGCGATTATCTGGGATTGTTTGAAGATCATTCTCAAAGCGCAACACTGTTTTGAATGTGACGACACACGATCTGAGGTCGGTATAACACGCGTTCTATGAATATACTCGTACTTAAAATTATTAGAACTTGTGCGAAGTTTTTTTTTACGGCGAACTGGTTATGCAATAAGCGTTGCAAATTTCAAGTTCCCGCCATCGTTATCATTTGTGAAGAGGGTATTCGGGAAAATGGCTTGGAGAAAATGACTCACAATAATTGATTTATGTAGCAATGCGAGTGTTTTGAGAAATAAAGGATTTCCATCCAGCAATTGTTTTGAATTTTTAGTATTTATGTTGGAGAGTATGTACATTAAGATAATTCATAGCTTGTGAAAAAAATATAGAAATTCAATGAGGTCGAGGTAGGGTTTTTTAAAATTTGATTTTCTCGAGCTACAGGTATTTTCCCCCGAAGTCATAGGGTACTGAATAGCCAGTGTGCTATCTTTTCCTCTAACCGGTTCTGTCAACATTGTTAAGACGTTTCAGCAGGTGCGTAGAACAACAAAAATCTAGAAAAATCTTCGATTTATCGTTTTATTCAAGCGAGTACATTTTGACAACCCAGTCAATTTTGTTGTCAAGTGTTGTCTATCACGTCAACATAGTAGTTTTGCGCATGCGCACCGCCAATCTTAACTGAGATGCCTCAGCCATGTTGACGCCTAAATGTTATGTTCGCTGGCTGTACAGTTTCTAAAATATTTGAGATTTTTCGATAAAATATCACGCCCCTTTTTCATAAGCAACATAACAGAATTTTTGCTCGTATATAAGCTTTTATTTCCATTTCCCCTCTCAGTTACCTCTATCTAGAGGTTTTCGTTAGCATATATGGAACTACGATAGTATTCGGATAGGTATAGTTATGAAATTCACCAGCTATGAGAACAAACACTGAAATTATACTACCATCATCTTGGTCGAATAAGTCTTCATATTCAAGTGGACTTTGTGCTTTAATCATCGACTTGAGAGTTAATTACATAAAAAATGAAAATTTTGTTCAACTTTACGAGGCAATTATTGCACAAACAATCGAAATAAATGACTTTCATATTGAGTGAAAAAACATGACCCCTGCTGAAGCTCGCGTTTTTATTTAGTCAGTAACATTTCACCTCATTATTTTGTTGTTTTGGGCTTTTTTTTCAACTATTCTACACAAATTTATTTTTCGTACTGGAAATGAGCAACCTTTTTTTTTTTTTTGCGTACAAGTTTTCACCGTGAATACGGAATTCGAGAGGGTTGAAAATAAACGCTCATTATTGTTACTAAATTATGAACAGCCTTTTGGCTTCCGTTTTGCAGCCAAGACAAGAGTCTAGCGAGTAAAGCTTCCTTTTGCCGTACGTACGATTTTATCAGAATGCTGCCCACGAATAGGTCTAATGTACGATCTCGATTTTATCACAAGGACTTCCACGTCTTCCATTTTGATTTATGCGGGTAAAATTCAAAAATTGTGCGAACGAGGGTAGGCACTCGAATATTTTGACGAAAAGTTGCGAACCATTCTCCATAATAGGTACTACAAATGTGGTTTACCCAATTCTGAAAACTCTTATTCTTTGCTATTGCCTCAGAAAATTAAATTGTAAAATGGGTTAGATAAAGGAAAAAAAAAACTCTGATTATGATTTGCTTGCTTGAATGTGAAGAGTGTACGTACACAGATGAGACCTGCCATCCAAATCGCCTTTTACTATCGCTTAAGTGGGAGTTAGCCAGCGTTTCTCCTTTCTCAAAAAAAAAAAAAGGAAACGGATGGAGTGGGTTTTTCTATTTTCTATCTTTGGAGAATCTACATAGTCCAAAAAAATAATATGATAATACGGAATGGATTAGAATAGGAAAATAAAATATAACCTTTTTGGACCCCATTACTGCATTTTCCGACATTTTCTTTTCTTTCCATAATCTAGAAGACGCTCCATCAAAAGTTGTTTTGACTGAATACATTTTATTCAACATTCGATGGAGAGAGCTTGAAAACGTGGAACGTTACATCGAATACGAAATAGAAAAAAACGATTAGTTTCACATTTCCTGAATACAAAATATATCCTTTTGTCAGATGCTTTAGCATGCAGGGAACGTTTCACAATAAAATACTATTTTATATGCCTTAGAAGATATAGACAGTAATAATGAACAACTTTCAAGTTTCATCGATGTAACAAAAAACATATTTTCGTGCAAGATGATGCCATATATAATTTGCAACGTTGTCCCCTTTCTTCTTGGTGTCAGCTTGATTATACAGATTTTTCGCATCTTCTATTCAAATCTTTTTTGATAAATTGAAAATTATTCATCAAATTAGATAAGGTATGTTACTCTAATAAAGCATCAGTCAAAAGAAAATTCAGTGTATGACGAACTCTGAGAAAACATATTTTTTTCAGAATCCAAAATAAGTTCTAAGTTCAAAATTATTATTCTTCTAATTTGCATAGAAATTAGTTGTAACTTATACACAGTCCAATTAAAATATTTTAGAATCCGTCAGTAGCTATTAGACGTTGTTTACACCAATTGTCCCGGAAGAGCAAAGTAAAATATAAATTATTTTTAAATAAAAACACGTTTGTTTTTTTTTTCCCACTCCAGTGTCATTCTATAAAATTGGAGAGCATATGGGAGACTTTTAATTCGTAAGTATATATGTGGGATTAGTGGCCTTATATTAGGTTGGAGCAATTTTTCCTAGAAAAAGCGTATACTTTTCTCGAATATACAAAAAGAGCAATAATATCAGTTTCATAATTTTGAAGCCCTTTTTTAAAAGAAATAATTGTTTTCACATCTAATGATCTAACTATCTTTCTTGCACAATTTTTGAGATAGACAAAATGACCATTGGATTTAGTATTGAATAAAAAATTTAAAAAAAGAATTTTCATTCCTTCCACCCGAAGGTATGATTTATCAGATCTCGTCACATATTCCATTCTCATTAAAACGCCGAGTCGATTCAGTAAACTAATAATAGATACCTTGAATTATTGTCTGTGTAAAAAAAGCCTTGTTCTCGTTGATCTATATAGGTGCTATATGGTTGAAGCAGTACTGTCCCTAGCTGTGGATAAGGGAGTTGAGATAAAGCCTCACTCCATATAAGAGTATTTATTGACGCCACGGGTGCTCATCATTATTGGAAACCGTATATAAGTGAAGCAGATGAAACTAACCTTTTTTTTTACTTCCGAACATACTATTGTTCATGAAGGAATTATGAACGGGCAGACTGCCGCAGCTGACATTCTAAATAGAATTTTTAATCTCGAATCACCGCATCTCATCTAATTATGCTGATCACCGAACACCGATAAATTATGTAAAAATAACTGTAAATAAATATCACTAGTTTAGAAATATGTATTTATAATACGATAGCCTGATGACATTCAATAAAAAAACTGGCACTTAGATCTCATAGAAAGATATAGAAGTAATGTACCTGCTGGTTACTTTCAAAAATGCGAAAATAAAATATCTACTTTAATGCATTATAAACATGCAAGCTTGAATGAGAAAGCAAATTCTTATAAATAAATTTTTTGGTTATCTAAATCATAGTATTATTAATTATCTATGCTAAGGCCCTTATAATATAATATAATAATTTTATTTATTTATTAATAATTAGTAAGTTATAGGAGGTTTGAGAAAATTTTCATAAGTTACGCTTATACTGGCTCTTGGCTGATCCACTTCAGTTAAACTCTTTTTACAAATTGTTACAACATCATGATTGGTCGATAGCATGCATGATATGCGCACATCTGTTATTAATAAACTATACTCTGTTCAACTTAAGAATGCCTAAAACGGATTGCAGTTTGCAGGGCTCCGGGGAGAGGAAAAGGTACTCATTCACATTCAGCAACAATATTTGGCTACACTTCCGATTTTAATTTCTTGTTTCTTATCACACATCCGATTTTTACATTGTTGATAAATGTGAATTTGACGTTCCTTTAGGCATTCTTAAGTTGAACAGAGTATAGCGTAGCCCAAGGGAGCTACGCCCCCTCTTGACCAGCTAATCTCAGGGACCTGTTATTTTTAAATTCACCTTCAAAGTTGAAATTTTTATATAAGTTATAACTAGAATTTCACTACTTATTTTTCTACATAAAAGATTACCCCAAGTTTTTTCTTCATTCTCTGAAGAGGTGATGAAAATACAGATAACTTTTTGTATTTGAAAGTTTTGCAAATTTCTCTTCTGAATAGTTTCAAGTTCTACTTTTTAAGTGGAATAAAACTCAAATAATGGAGTAAAGTACCTACTCATAAGTATTTTTTTCCTTAAAATAGTTTTATATCTTCTGCAGTTACCGTAGAAGAACTAAATATGATGAAAAAATATCATATATTCACTCACATTCTCTCACATTCACATAGGTAGGTATATTCACATTCCGCTCAAATTTTTCTCAAATTGAAAATTGCTCTGTTCTGAAATGTTGTGTAGAAGTGTAGAATAGAATTTACAGTTTTCAAAAATGTTTTCACCATTAGTAGTGAAATTAGATCTCTAATCAAAATGATTCATACATCATCATATTTCTGAGATTTTCCTCTTACTAATGAGACCAAATTCAGCTTTCTACATTTCGTAGAAGCTGCGTAATCACGAAGTTACAAATAATTTGTTAGCAAATTTAGAGTATGAGACAGACATCCGGACATTGGATTTTATCATAGAATTAATATATAGATTATATAGATTATATATAGATGTTTTCATCATTTACAGTAAAAAAAAATCTTTAATCAAAATGATTCATACATCATCATATTTCTGAGATTTCCCTTTTCCTAGTGAGACTAAATTCAGCTTTTTACATTACGCAGAAGTTGAGTAATCACAAAATTAAAAATAATTTGTTTGCGAATTTAGAATATGAGACAGACATCCGGTTAAGTTAAAGGCTTAAAGCAAAGTAATCGCAAAATGAAAAATAATCACAAAATGAAAAATAGCGTGAAACGTAACTCGAAGTTCATAGTTTTTGTAGAATGTTTTAATCATCAACAGTGAAGTAAAACATTAATTCAAAAAAGTGTATCTAGAAATAGATTTCTGATATTTTCCTCTTTCTAATGAAACCAAATTCAGCTTTCTTCATTAAGTAAAAGCAGAGTAATCGCAAAATGTAAAATAATTTGTTTACAAATTTCGAGTATCCGACAGACATCCGGATATTGGATTTTATTATATATAGATTATATAGATAGATTACAAGCAACCTATCTTTGCACTGCTTGTATCAGAAATATAATTATTAGGTACTGTATCTGTCTACTGAAAAATATATAGTAGTGTGCTCAATTTTGTATCATCCATTTTAGACCTGTATGATTATTATGTATATTTGCTAGCATGACTTGAAACGACAGATACTGATATTAACTTTTGTTTGTTGATAAACTATAGGGCTTTTCATGTTGAGTAGTTTTTGGACAATAGTGCTAATATCATTCTCTTTCCTAGTTACTATGAACGGAAAGCAGATAGCATAAATTGTATTGCCGATTCTGCTACGTATATATAAATATATAACCGACCATCCTACTTTAACAATTTGTTATCTCAGTTTAACACTATATACGTCCTTTGAACAGTTATTTAGTGGCTTTATATTTGTAATATCACCCTTTAGGGTATGAATAAAGTCAGCGCAATGTTATCCAACATTCTGCGAGGTAATATAGTTTTAAGATGCATTCTGTGTTTGAAGTTTATTGACTGGTGGAAGAACTTGGTGTAGTCTAATTTTGTAATAAAATTGGCATTACTCTGCGATTGTTCAAGTTGGTAAGAAAATTGGTTTTTGGCGATCGTTAAGCTTGGATAACCCTTTTGCTAACCCTCAAAAGCATAGGAAATTGCAAAGACCGCAATTTTGAAGTATACCGGGGGTCTGCAGAAAATCAGTTTTACAATGTATTCGTGGTAGGCCACACTCTCTTCGAGCGACGTAATTTCATTAAACTTCCATTGTCGCAGCTCAGTCAAATAAAAAGTTACCGACCACCATCATTCTAGAACCTTGCAACCACAAATCGATTTTGTTAATCGTTTCTGTCGCTCAAATTCACGTTTAATTTCTCGATTTTTACACAAATCTTCCTCCTGGCTACTTTAGTATGAAAATTTAATTTCCAAAAAAAGAGAAAAAGAGAAGCTTCAACAAAACGAACCGACAAAAATTCATGTTTTTAGATGCCTCATTTCATTGCACCATTTCCACGCCTTCAGCACTCATCCCATAAAGATTTTACCTTTAACCTGATTTAGACATGGAGTATAAGAAGAAGGCACAGAAAAAAATCGAGGGAAAAAGGAAAAATGGGTGTTTATTCGTCACCATGCCATAGTGATTTAATTTTTCCCATTTTCGTTTCCAGTCATCGGCGATTTGTCTTTAAGTTTTCCGGTTCGTTATGTGAAATACATTTTTTTCTGGACCCGCTCCTCTTATTTTACTTCAACTAACATTTTAACGTAGTTTCCTCGTTCGCTTCTTTTGCTTTTGAGGAAAAAGACAACTGCAAACAGTCGATTGTCTGACGCATACCGGTAGCGGTACCTATACGATATTATATTGCTTTGAAGTACGAGTGATGAATTTTTATCAAATGATATTGAAATAGTATATATTTCACAAGTAGTAAGGAAAGTACCTAAACTATTTCATGCGAGTGCAGTGCCGGCTATATGGAGAGGTTGGTTCCGAGTCAAACCTCCCTAGATGCTAAAAATGAAAACTCTTTCGGCATAATCGTTTGCCCTACCTAGAAAAATTCCGAGTGGTGTACCCGAGTGGGGACTAAGGAAACTGAAGGCTCCACTTAGGCATCAAATTTCATTGAAAACAGACTAAATAAAAAAT
This sequence comes from Parthenolecanium corni, assembly GCA_038050395.1. Lineage (NCBI taxonomy): Eukaryota > Metazoa > Arthropoda > Insecta > Hemiptera > Coccidae > Parthenolecanium > Parthenolecanium corni. Next base: position 1,870,654 of record JBBCAQ010000038.1, on the reverse strand, counting down.
TTTCTGTTCTCATATGATTTTTATTTTTTAACGATTTTGAGACTCAGTTCCTTCCTCAGCGAATTTCTAGATGCACCATTTTCACCAACCTTAGATAATAACATAAATAGGTAATTGAGAAACTAATTCCCCCTAAGAATTTTATTTGCTCTGTTATTACTAAAGCACCTCCTGTATACGAATTTCTGAACCCCTAATTCCTTTGGCCGACCCTGTATGAGTGTGACTACCATCGTTGATTTATCACATTTTGAAAATAAGTGACTGATTTAATAATGTACCTCAAATTTCAGGCGTACTATTCTCGAAATTATTATTGAAAAAAAAAAAAAGGCAGGCCCCAAAACATTCTTCCTCCATAATACTAGAAGAATTTAAATCGATGGGATTATAATGCGAGGCATGATTTGAAAGCTCGTGAACTAATACCAAGCTTTGTTGGTAAAATAAATATTTTTAACTTCAATAAAAATGCATTCCTTTGCTAATTAATCACGTAGTTTACATAAATATTTAAAATAGGACAATAAATATTCAATCCAATAGCGTAATTGTCCGTTGGAATCGAATACGAGTTTACTGCAAAAAGTCAAAATCGTTGAGAATTAATTTGAAAATTGAAAACGGGTGCTTTTACCTCGGTAAGTTCTTAATGAGCGACTTTTTTAGGCGATAAGGACTTTTTTGTTCGCGGCGCTGTATAACTTGCAACGAAATTAAAAAGGGGATGGAAAAAAGACCTAACGTTTTTCGCTATTAATTAAATAAAATTTATTCTTCACCCCTCACCACCACCAACCATCGCTTAATGCGTACATGGCGTATTTTTTGCTTTTTTGCGTATACACAAAACAGTAGAGGCAACGAGTTTTAACGATGATGGAAAATGGAGTCGTGAAGAGGGCGGGGGGGAGGAGGTGTAGAAGAAAGATGTATGCTGTAACCAAGACTTGCGGTTGGGGTACGAAGAAATAAATGGGAAACGCAGTATTTGTGGATGGGTTTCATTACTTGGCTCGGATGGAAGTGCTGTGTGTCAAGTTTTTTGGGAGTATATATTTTTGGAATTACAACTACGAAATTTGCAAAAAGAGAGAGGGTGTGTACGAAAAAAAAAGTTGGTGTGAAACACGAAAAAGGCAAAGGACACGTGGAAATTGAACGTGGAATGCGGTTTGTAGCGAGGATTTTACAGTTGGCTAACAAGACACAGGATTTTTGTGGATAGGAGGGAGTGCATTTTGTTTGCGGTTGCACCCGGATTACGAGATCGATGTAGTCGCGACAAAATTAGCATTCAAAGGAGGTTATTGAAATGTGGACGTGTATGGGCTGACATACTGATACGTGACCGACAATTTTGAGTCTGTAACTTTGTCATGAGAGCAGCCTTATGTCTGGCACCATTTTGAAAAGAGTGCTGTGCGATAACGATAAGCATTAGAATCTGTGCTACTCTAGTGGGGAAATTATTGGAGAAACTTGGATATTTTTTTCAAAGGCTCTATATTGTATCACCAAAATGTTTTTTAGGACTGAAAAATCAATTATTTGACACAAAAAAAAAATATAAAAAAAATAAAAAGAAAAAAAAACTAAACAAATATCTAAATGAGGTATTAAAAAATCAAAATTACCGAACTCTTGACTTTTGAAAGACTTCAAAAATATCCTAGAATCCCGAATAGTATGGACTCTCAATGGACAACTTAATAAATCAAAGTGCAAGCTTTTATCGGAAATAAGTTTTTGTTTTACTGACATATCAAAACTTCACAAAAGTCACCGATGGAAACCGGATGTTGTTATTCAAGGCATTGCTTATAATACGTAGAACTCATATTTCCAGATGTTACATTAAAGTCATTCTTCATCAGATTCAGAGAAATTTGACCTAGAAATTAAGCATGAGTAATCTTTTTCTTCTATAGGCTTGGTCAGACCAACTGAAAAATAGAAAGTGAGAAAATACCAGTAGCGAATTTTTCAATTAAGTATTTGTCAACCGATACTAATCCCCTTACACCAGAATTAATAATGAAAGTTACGATTAATGAAAAGTATAAACCAGCTTGCTTAAAATATTCCGCACCCAAAGTGCTCAACTTTAACGCTTTGCTTATTTGTATGAAAATTATTTCATTCCCATTCGACAAATTTTATTTTATTTTTCCGACGTAATCTTTTTCAAGCAGGGACAGTTTCTTTGAAATTCAAAAGAGACATAAAAGTTTGCAGATGCTGGAATATAAATAATCGTCAAGTGTTAGGGTGAGGTAGATACAATATTTTATTATTTGAAACAATTGTTGTTCAAAAAAAGTATTCGAGTTAAGAAATAAATTTACCAACTTGGCGAGAAGAATGAAGGCTAAATATTTTTTCTTTAGCACTTAATGTCTCATTTAATTTCACAATTTACAAAGATCCGTGCAGATGCTTCTGTTGTCTAACGAAGGACAATTTTTTCTTTTGAAACTTTCAGAGTCTTTTTTCACTACATCGATTTGAATGGAGCCCTCGAGAAAATAAAATGAGAAATACTAACGGCAACAAAAAAATTTTTGAAGCAGAAATTTCAAATTAATAAAAGAAAGAAATTGACATTTTCCTCTTGCGTACTTGAAATAGAACAGAGGGGGCTTAGGAGGATACTCAAATATCTGAGAAAATGAGAAACTAAAAACGAATACTACGAAATTACAAAATTGTTTTCATTTATTTGGCAGAGTAAGTGAAATAGTCGTCTATAGTGGAAAAGTCCAAAACGAATGTACTCAAATAAAGTTTGATTTTCAGTTTGTCGATTTTTTCCCCTATTCTGTGTGGACTTTTACCAATGCACAAGTCTTTTGACGAAGTTACAGGGAAAATTTTTGTGGCTTTACGCCACCAAAGTTTTTATTGGCTTAGGAAGTTTGATAAGTCGTTAAAGTGATCGTGAATGTCGAAGGCTAATGGAATTCTTTAGAACTGTTGGATTAGGAAGATTCTTATTTTGAGAATGAGGTTAAAAGTAATACTTTTAGGCTCATCTACTTACTGACTATGAAAAAAATCGTCGGAAACCAGTCGAAAGAAAATGTAAATCAAATGAAAGGAGAAAAAAATATATTGTGACCGCAGTATCTTTAAAATACGTATAAACTTTGAAAATAGCTACCAGAAATACGAGTATTTTTTAAACACGAGCGAAAAAAATAAAATAATGAAAAAATTCAAAACAAAATAAAAATTGGTTGAAATGAGAATTTTTTAAAAGAAAATAAAAATAAATAATATAAAGGTCAGTCAATATAATGTCGGTCAGAAAAACATAGAAAAACCAAATTTCAACAAAAAAAAAAAAAATGAGTGGTTTATCTAAAAATTCAAAGAAAAGGTATGGAAGTTGAGTAATTTTTAGCAGATTTTTTTTAAAAATATATTTTTTACCTCCTTTCTCTCAATAATTAATATTGTTTTTAATTGTTCATTTATTTCAATATTATTTTAAGAAATTACCAATAAGGTAGAAATTTAAAAAATAACTCATTAAGCCATTACAGTTAATTACAGTTAATTAAAATTAATATATGTATTTGTAGATGCCCCTAAAATACAGTTCGAATAAAGTATAATAATATGAAGAAAAAAAAACACTTTATTTTAGATAAAATTAAATGAGTTTCTTAGAGAATTTCTATATATATTGTTTAGACCAGCTTACTAACACTGAGATCCGTTTGTGCTCAATTTTTTTATAAAGGTTTTATTTTCAGATACTCACCACCCAGAAAAGTTTCTAAGCTTTTTTTCAAAAACAGAATTAAAATTTTTTTAAATGACGAATCACAAAATCATCGCTCTCATTTAATTTCAATTAATCATCTTCAAAGAAATGATGGGGAAAAAAGTGGAAACAAATCGGGTCTTATAATTTTTCAAAGAGGGAAAGAAAAAAGTTATTTTGTGGATCGTATTTCTAGCGAAAAACTGTTGAGGTCTTAATTCAACAAATAGTAAAAAAAGAAAGAAAAGAGGGAAAGAAAGATGAGGAAAATGTTGTTAAGAAAAAGTGTTAGCATTACCGAGAGCTTTTAATTAAGTTTCTCGGACGAAACAGGATGTAGGAAAACTAAAAGACGTATTATGCCGGCAAAAAAACTTTTTCTCGCTTTTAATATCGATTCGAGCATAGACTCCTACTTTTTCTAAAGCTAAAGAAATTAAACAAGAGTATTCTTCAAGATGAAAAATTTCACATTTTCTTACATTCTGTTCATTTTTTGGGACTACAGAAGTAATTCAGAAGAATAGAAAAGTTTTTGTTGGGGATTACTTTTTATTAGATGTAATTCGGATTGTCACAATAGTGTCTTGGCATATTTAATTAGAAATTATAATTCTTCTATGCTGCGCCAAATCTCAACATTTCCTTTGCTCTTACAAAAACTTGTATTTTATTATTCTATTCAATTTTGGCTGAAAATAGTTTTTGGTAGCCTAGGGAAAAAAAAAAAGGGGGGCTTATTAATGGTAGGAGAAAATATCTGAACATATTTGCAAGGATTCGAGACTTTCATAATCCAGCGTTGACGTAGGGACTTGAAGAAATGCCAGTAGTCTCCAAATTGAGCTACAAAAAATTTAACAGGATGTTTTCTGTCGAAAACCAGCTAATGAAGCTTACAAATTGAACTACAAATTGAGCTATAAATTGAGCTGAAAATTGAGCTGAAAATTGAGCTTACGAATTCAGCGACAATATGAGCCACAAATTTAGCTACAAATTGAGCAACAAAATGAGCTAAAATAGAGCTACAAATTGAGCTTACATAATTATGAGCTTCCAAACTGAATTCAGTATTTTATATAAAACATGAAAAGATAAATGCTTCAAGTTTGAAATGAAAATATTTTTTCTCAAGAAAAGTTAATGAACTTTTTTTACATGTAAGTATACAATTGATGTAAAAGAGAATTCATCTTCGCCTGCACGACTCTCCGTGAAGGTAACAGCTATTTTATAAACTTTATTTAGAAAAACCGATTTTCGTCCGATTGAGTAGAATTCGAAAACCAATTCTTCTCTCGTGGAGCTTTGTATTGATAGAATTTTATCTTCCAATATTTGTGAATATGAATAAAAAAATTGAAATTTTGAGAACCTATATTAATCTACCTATTCAAAATCTTGAGGAAATTGGTGGAGAAATTTTAATATTCTAGTTAAGAGGACCAACCCAAAAATCTTAAAAGATTATAAAGTCATGTGCTAAAAATTAGTATTCTTTGTGGGTCTCATTTAACTGAAGTTCCATTGCCTTTGAGGCTCACATAAAATTTTTGATTGATTCAGTTTTTAAAAAAATATCTTTCATAGTGATAAACGAAACAACCTAATAAAATAATCAGATTTTGTGACGTATATCCTAACACCTAAACAAAAAAAGGCGGAAAAAGATACTAAATTTAATTTTCTCAGAACCTTACCAAATTCCATTTTCTCGGTCGAAGAAAATAATTTTGACTTGTCACAGATGGAAGAGGAAAACGTCAAGATTTCAGTTCTGATGAAGGTCAATTTCTTCGATTAAAATTTTGAGTGGACGCCGATTTCTAAAATTAAAATATTTCTTTATTCAATTTTCGGCCTGAAGTTGGAATTTTAGAATTTTGATGAATGATCCCTCCAGCATAAATGTACGAACATAATTACGAGTTCATGAGAATGCATATAATACATACAACACCTATCACCAGCGTAAGGGCACCTCTACGTAAAGTCTTCCCAGTTGTAGTAATGGAACTTTTCAAATCAGGATTAGCGTTGATTTTTTCCTTCAGCTTTCGGAAAAGAGTTATATATGACACGTTTTGTTGTAGATCTAGTATTCCTCGTTCAATTATATCTATTTCGTCAACAGCAATGTCTTCAGTCTGAGATACCAATTCTTGAATCACCTGGTCGTAAATTTTTTGCACCATCTCCAATTTACCAGGAACCTTTATCAGGTTTGAAATCGTAAGTTTTATACTCGAATCTGAGAAAATGAACCCCAAATGGGCTTTGTATGTTTTTGTTTGTGGAGCGTTATAAACCTCTGCCAACGCTTTTTGCAACTCGTTTTTAGATTTAGGAATGCTGTACAGCAAGATCTTCCTGCGGTACCAAGACTCACTTTTTTCGTTCTCGTCTAGCAAGGCCTTGTAGACAGCTTCATTTTTGAGTTGCTCGTTCATTACTGAGCATATCAGAGACAGATTTTTGCCCAAGTCATCACCAGTTGGTTCAGAAAAAAAGCTCGACGTCGGCAGAGCAATAACATCTAGGTATACATCTTTAGTATGATTTTGAACCTTTAATTTACCTAAGCATTCAAAAAATGCTTTAATGATGGCGGTACATTTTCGATTCGCATTTTCGTCATCTATGAAACCATACAATTCATTTCCTGACTTCCTGGCGAATAATTCTAACATCAATATTTTGTACTTGATGGTCAACTCTTTGTCCAGTAGTGCTCTCAGCTGCAGTTTATGCTCTTCCTGCGATGTTAAATTGGCAAGTTTTGAAGGTTCGAAGTCACTGACGATTGGCAATGTGGATCGATTGGCAGTCATTACCACCGAGTGACATAAAAATTGGAAAATAATGAGAAAAACAATTACCGATTAAATAGTACACTTAAATTTTCACAGAGCTATAGAAATGCGTTGTTAGAAAAAATTGAGAAACTGTGCCGCTTTACTATAGACGACCGAACTCCACAATTCAGATTTACGAATATCTCATCGGAAGAATTTCTGAGAATAAAATATGGAAAAATATGAATCTCACTTCTTAAATTGCTCAACCAATACCAACCAGGCCTCTCCTCCCTCAGTACTGGTAACTATAAAATATCATACGCAGCTCCCGGTCATACAAAAAACGCAAAAAAAATCGCATTAATTCTACGTCTGTCGAAAAGAAAATCAAGTGCGACCTCGAGCGTCGAATATCAACGAACCACAGTCACCGAAGCCATCAGCCACAAGCCACCAGCCACCACATTGAAATCCAACTCACGGCAGCGTGCGTGCAGATTTTTGAAAACAAAGAGGAGACCAATACAAAATTTATCATTTCCGTTATCAAACTTTCAGATAAAAGGATATAAAAAAATATATAATTTTCCCGACTGTTTTCTGACTGAGTTTTTATCTGAGAGATACGAGATTTGAATATGTTATAGTAATAATTATGATGAACTTGAGGATGTATGGAGTTAAATTTTTATTTAAAATTAAACAGCAGTTTCTACGAATACGCAAAGTTGATGTAACTTTGATAGCTAATTTTAGTTACCAGAAAATGTGAATTGAAAATTTAACTCCATAGCAGCCTACATCCGTAAATTCATCTAATAACTATAACATATTCTAAAATCGTATCTCTAAGTTGAAAACTCAGGCAGAAATTGGTCAGGAAAATTTCTTTGTTTTTTACATTTTTTTCGCGTGGTAAAGCATACCTTGACAGGATTATAAAGTCATGTGCTAATAATTAGTATTCTTTGTTAGTCTCATTTAACTGAAGTTCCATTGCCTTTAAGGCTCACATAAAATTTTTGATTGGTTCAGTTTTTAAAAAAATATCATTCACAGTGATAAACGAAACAATCTAATAAAATATTCAGATTTTGTGACGTATATCCTAACACCTAAACAAGAAAAGAGAACAGAAAAGGCGGAAAAAGATACTAAATTTAATTTTCTCAGAAACTTACCAAATTCCATTTTTTTTGTCGAAGAAAATAATTTCGACTTTTCACAGATGGAAGAGGAAAGCGTCAAGATTTCAGTTCTGATAAAGGTCTATTTCTGCGATTCAAATTTTGATAGGACGATATCTAAAATTAAAATATTTCTTTATTCAATTTTCGTCCTGAAGTTGGAATCTTAGAATTTTGATGAAAGATTCCTCCAGCATAAATGTACGAACATAATTACGAGCATATGAGAATGACTATAAAACATTCAAAATCTATCACCGGCCTAAGGGCACTTCTACACAAAGTGATCCCAGTTGGTGTAATTAAAAATAGATGTAAAACTTCCATTGATTATATAGGTTAACATTTTTTCGGAAAAAATTTCACTTCTTCATTTTTAGTAGACTCTTTCAATACCTATTGAAACTTTCCCCACTGCTATTAATTTTTAAACTTTCATCAAAAAACGAAGTAAATAGATTCTCCTCTTTAATTCCCTCGCCAGTTTTTCTCTTTTTTATATTCGTTTTTTTTTCTCTATTAAAAGTTTTAATTGATTATTCTTAGACAATTCATTAATTTTCTTCAGAAATAAAATAAAATTTTCAGTAAAATCGAGCTTTTCCTTTCATTTTGATATGTTTACTTCTGGTTTAGTTTTGGTCTGCGCGAAAAATGAAAGAATTAATATTATTTCCAACAAAATCCGGGAATTATAAATCTTAAGAGGAATTTTTGATTACTTAAGACTTTATAAGTTCTAATTAGGTTTGAGGTTTGCGTATACTTTTCTCCCTCATTTTACTCTATATCAGAGGACTTAGATAGGGGTCTAAACTATTTTTTTTTTTTGAAATGTATATGAATATACGAGTATTTCTAAAGTAACAAAGAACCGTGTTCATGAAGTGAGATAGAAATTTTAAAAGCACCTGGTAAATCTGGTACATCTAGTTCAAAAAGAAATTTAATTAATGAAAACCTGCTGAAAACCAGTGAAACAAATTAAAAATGACCTATTGTGTTGTATACGAGGTACAGCCCCATTCAGCTTTTATAAGAAAAATGAAAATATTACTGCAAACATACTAAACTTTAATCTTTAAGCCCATTTACATAGAAAATATTTTGACTAATTTACAATGGATTAATTGGTCTATACCGGTAACAACAATTACACTAATTTTTTGTATATTGTCCTGTAGTTGGAGCGCTGCTTATTAAAAATATTAAATGTGAAAAATTAACACCACGTCTTTTATTTTGGATGGACACAAAAAAAAAATCCATTAGGACAAATTCAATTTTGTTTGTCATTGGTAGTCGATAAAGGGCCGGTTTATTAATTATCGTAGAATTAAGTAAATTTTTTGTAGTATGTACTCTTGAAAGTAATCAGATGTTAAGGTACTGACAAACTTAAGCTTAAGGTTTATTAAATATATTAGATTTTGGAAACCATAGATCCTCCAGGAGGAACTGGAGGGAATGGATTATAGGCTTTAGAGCTAGATAATATTCAGAACTGAGGACAACCAAATTACAGGATACCCGAATATAAGTAGTAATAAAAATAATATTTTAATCATACGGGTTTTGCATTAGTAGCTAACCCTATTTGAATTAATAAAAGGTTTTTTTCCCAATAATTTTGACTTACAAGTTTTCATTACACGATTGGATGAATGGTTCCAGACAGTCAGCGCGATTTCCCGGTCGATTTTGAAGATTCAGTTGTAGTAATGGAACTTTTCAAATCAGGATTAGCGTCGATTTTTTCCTTCAGCTTACGGAGAAGAGTTATAGATTCCATTGTTGGTAGTCCGTCTTCTCCTATATCTATTTTGTTAACAGCAATGTCTTCAGTCTGAGAAACCAATTCTAGAATCACCTGGTCGTAAATTTTTTGCACAATCTCAAATTTACCAGGAACCTTTATCAGGTTCGAAATCGTAAGTTTTATTGACTGTTCTTCGGTGCTACTCTTATCTGATGTAATGTACGCCGAATGGGCTACGTATTTTTTCGTTTGTGGAGCGTTATAAACCTCTGCCAATGCTTTTCGCAACTCGTTTTCAGATTTAGGAATGCTATACAGCAAGATCTTCTTGGGGCGCCAAGACTCACTTTTTTTGTTCTCGTCTCGCAAGGCCTTGTAGACAGTTTCATTTTTGAGTTGCACGTTCATTTCGGAGCAAAACAGAGACAAAGACTTGCCATAGTCACCACGAGCTTGTCCAATATAGCTCATGATCCACTCAACCGCAGCTTTTTGGAATACACGTACAGCATAGTTTTGAACCTTTAATTTACCTAAGCATTCAAAAAATGCTTTAATGATGGCGGTACATTCTCGATTCGCATTTTCATCATCTATGAAACCATAGAATTCATTTCCAGAGTTCTTGGCCAATAATTCTAAAAAAAATATTTGGAACTCAGTGTCCATGTCTTTGTCCAGTAGTGCTCTGAGCTGCAGTTTATGCTCTTCTTGCGACGTTAAATTGGCAAGTTCTGAAGGTTTGAAGTCACTGACGATTGGCAATGTGGATCGATTGGCAGCCATTACCACTGAGTGACATAAAAATTGGAAAATAATGAGAAAAACAATTACCGATCAAATAATACACTTAAATTTTCATAGAGCTAAGAAATGCGTTATTAGAAAAAATTGAAAAACTGTGCCGCTTTACTAGACGACCAAACTCCACAATTCAGATTTACGAATATCTCATCGGAAAAATTTTGGAGGATAAAATATGAAAAAATATGAATCCAACTTCTTAAATAGCTCAACCAATACGAAATTTATCATTTTCGTTATCAAACTGTCCGATAGAACGATATTAAAAATAATATTTTCATGAAATGAGGGAATTTTCCCGACTGTTTTCTGGCTGAGTTTTTATCTAAAAGATTCGATTTTTAAATATGTTATAGTTATATGATGAATTAAGGATATATGCAGTAAGATTTTTATTTAAAATTAAACAGCGGCTTCTACAAATACGCAATGTTGATGTAACTTTGATAGCTAATTTTAGTTACCAGAAAATGTGAATTGAAAATTTAACTCCATAGCAGCCTACATCCGTAAATTCATCTAATAACTATAACATATTCTAAAATCGTATCTCTAAGTTGAAAACTCAGGCAGAAATTGGTCAGGAAAATTTCTCTGTTTTGTACATTTTTTTCGCGTGGTAAAGCATACCTTGACAGGATTATAAAGTCATGTTCTAATAATTAGTATTCTTTGTGGGTCTCATTTAACTGAAGTTCCATTGCCTCAGAGGCTCACATAAAATTTTTGATTGGTTCAGTTTTTAAAAAAATATCTTTCATAGTGATAAACGAAACAACCTAATAAAATAATCAGATTTTGTGACGAATATCCTAACACCTAAACAAGAAAAGAGAACAGAAAAGGCGGAAAAAGATACTAAATTTAATTTTCTCAGAACCTTACCAAATTCCATTTTTTCGGTCGAAGAAAATAATTTCGACTTGTCACAGATGGAAGAGGAAAGCGTCAAGATTTCAGTTCTGATAAAGGTCTATTTCTGCGATTCAAATTTTGATAGGACGATATCTAAAATTAAAATATTTCTTTATTCAATTTTCGTCCTGAAGTTGGAATTTTAGAATTTTGATGAAAGATTCCTCCAGCATAAATGTACGAACATAATTACGAGTATATGAGAATGACTATAAAACATTCAAAATCTATCACCGGCCTAAGGGCCCTTCTAAGAAAAGTGATCCCAGTTGGTGTATTTAAAAACACATGTAAAACTTCCATTGATTATATACCATCATTTGCCAATGGCGGAAACCTTAAGGCATTTTTTTCCTTAATTTTTTCATAGCTTGCTGAAAATTGCTTCAATTATTTTGCTTGATGCCTTGAATATTTGCCCTCACCTTCTTCTAAAAACTTCTCTCCTTTTGGCCCCCGCAACCCATACACATATTACACCCTATCATTTTTCCCAACTATCTAAATTTTGCCTATGACGGACATCAAAATTTTCATTTTTCCAGTAGCAGACACACCAATGGCGGACACCTAGAAAAAATGCTTGTAATGTAGAAAAAAACGTGAATAATTGTTATTATATTTTTCAATTATGATGTTGACTAGTAAGGGGCTTCACCATCTGTCCATTCCGTGGCTCAACTCCCCTCCTCACATCCACTTATAGAGACTACTGGATAAAAAACAAATTGAAAACATTTTACCATACACATTTGTGTAGACATATTCATTATTCAAATAATTAAATAAACAAAAAAAAACAACAACAAATCCAATTAAACTCAATGATGTCCCAAGGCATAGCAGTCATCCTTTGGCTTCATACCTTGGGTTTATGGTAGGTATAGGATTTATTCCAGCCTCAAGTTGTGCATAAAAGTAAGTGTCCGCCACTGAAAACCTTCAAACAGACTGAATTTTCCAATGGCGGACACGGTGTCCGCCATTGGAAAATTGATATTTTTTTTATGCCAATGGTGGACACCCTCAAAAAAACGTTTGAAACAGATGAAATAATTCTAAAACTGTAAAATTCAATGTTTGTAATGGTTTAGGATCATTGATGCTTTGAAGGAACATTATTTAATAATCACAGGAATAGATAATCATCAGTTTTAAAAATATTTACTATCTAATCTTTTTCTTTGCAATAATTACGAAATTGAATATTTTAATTGACAAGAACATAATTAATGGCCGAATAGTTCTATTGGATGGAACAAAAATTTAACTGAGTGATTCAACGCATTACCATGGGTAACAGCTACCATGTGACATCATAAGTTTCATTATAAGTTGGTTTAAACACTAAATATACAAAAATTTAAAAGAAGGTGACCGCCATTGGAAAGGTGTCCGCCATTGGCAAATGACGTAGGTTAACATTTTTTCGGAAAAAATTTCACTTCTTTATTTTTAGTAGACTCTTTCAATACCTATTGAAACTTTCCCCACTGCTATTAATTTTTAAACTTTCATCAAAAAACGAAGTAAATAGATTCTCCTCTTTAATTCCCTCGCCACGAGAAACTTGACTATTCGAACTGTTCTTGAGTTTTTCTCTCTTTTATATTCTTTTTTTTTTCTCTATTAAAAGTTTTAATTGATTATTCTTAGACAATTCATTAATTTTCTTCAGAAGTAAAATGAAATTTTCAGTAAAATCGAGCTTTTCCTTTCATTTTGAATTGTTTACTTCTGGTTTAGTTTTGGTCTGCGCGAAAAATGAAAGCATTAATATTATTTTCAACAAAATCCGGGAATTATAAATCATAAGAGAAATTTTTGATTACTTAAGACTTTATAAGTTCTAATTGAGTTTCTGGTTTGTGTATACTTTTCTCCCTCATTTTACTTTATATCGAAGGACTTGACTAGGGGTAAAAACTAATTTTTTTTTTGAAATATATATTGTGAATATATGAGTATTTCTAAAGTAATGAAGAACCGTGTTCATGAAGTGAGATAGAAATTTCAAAAGCACTTGGTAAATCTAGTAGTTGCCAACAAAAATTTAATTTATGAAAACCTGCTGAAAAGCAGTAAAACAATTAAAAATGACCAATTATGTTGTACACGAGGTACAGCCTCAGATACAGCCCCGTTCAGCTTTTATAAAAAAAATGAAAATATTACTGCAAACATACTAAAATTTAATCTTTAAGCCCATTTACATAGAACATATTTTGACTAATTTACAGATTAATTGGTCTGTAACAACAATTACACGAATTTATTGTACATTGTCCTCTAGTTGGAGCGCTGCTTATTAAAAATATTGAATATGAAAGGTTAATACCACGTCTTTTATTTTGGATGGACACGAGAAAAAAAAAATCCTTTGTTTGTCATCCCTGCTTATTAATTATCGTGGAATTAAGTACATTTTTTGTATTGTGTACTCTTGAAAGGAATCAGATGTGAAGGTACCGACAAACTTGAACTTAAGGTTCATTAAATATACATTCCTCTAATATTAGATTTTGGAAACCATAGATCCTCCAGGAGGAACTGGAGGGAATGGATTATAGGCTTTAGAACCTGATAATATTCAGAACTGAGGACAACCCTATTGCAGGATACCCGAATATACGAGTATGTAGTAACAAAAATATAATATTATATTCTTACAAGTTTTTTATTAGTAGCTAACCATATTTGAATAGATAAAAAAATTTTTTTATAATCATTTTGACTTACAATACAAGTTTTGATTACACGATTGGATGAATGGTTCCAGACAGTCAGTGCAATTTCCCGGTCGATTTTGAAGATTCAGTCGTAATAATGGAACTTTTCAAATCAGGATTAGCGTCGATTTTTTCCTTCAGATTTCGGAAAAGAGTTATAGATGACATTTTTGGTTGTGATCCTCGTGGACTTATATCTATTTTGTCAACAGCAATGTCTTCAGTCTGAGAAACCAATTCTAGAATCACCTGGTCGTAAATTTTTTGCACCATCTCCAATTTACCAGGAACCTTTATCAGGTTCGAAATCGTAAGTTTTACTGACTGTTCTTCGGTGTTACTGGTATCTGATTGAATGTACTCCATATGGGCTAGGTATTTTTTCGTTTGTGGAGCGTTATAAACCTCTGCCAATGCTTTTCGCAACTCGTTTTCAGATTTAGGAATGCTATACAGCAAGATCTTCTTGGGGCGCCAAGACTCACTTTTTATGTTCTCGTCTCGCAAGGCCTTGTAGATGGTTTCATTTGCAAATTCTTCGTTCATTCCTGAGCATAACAGAGATAAAGCCTTGCCCAAGTCACCACGAGCTTGTCCAATATAGCTAAAGATCCAGTGAAAATAAGCTACTTGGAGTACATCTTCAGCATGGTTTTGAACCTTTAATTTACCTAAGCATTCAAAAGTGGCTTTAATGATGGCGGTACATTCTCGATTTGCATTTTCGTCATCCATGAAACCATAGAATTCATTTCCAGAGTTCTTGGCGAGTAATTCTAACACCAATATTTGGAGCGTAAATTCCATTCCTTTGCCCATTAGTTTTTTCAGCTGCAGTTTATGCTCTTCCTGCGACGTTAAATTGGCAAGTTTTGAAGGTTTGAAGTCACTGACGATTGGATGATACGAGTGTGTTAATTGGTCGGCAGTGATTAACACTGAGTGACATAAAAATTGGAAAATAATGAGAAAAACAAACATTTTTTGCATCTTTTACCGATCAAATAGTACACTTAAATTTTCACAGAGCTATAAAAATGCGTTATTAGAAAAAATTGAGAAACTGTGCCATGTAATTTGGTCTTTAGGTGGAATCTTATTGAATGTATGCACGTACTTAATTTTATCATCGGTGCATTTGAATCTTCTATAGGTAGCTGATAAATATATGTTATCTGCTGACCCAATTAAACGGGTTCAGTGAATATTTTAACCTTTTACGATGAAATTATTTTCAAGTCTGCATCGTTCATGCTTAATATAATAATCATATTTTTTCAGACTTTGTTAATAAGCTCAGTTATCAAATTAATATCAACTTTTCGTTTTAAAAAACAGAAAAATTTATCTAATGGAGTTTGAAGCTCGGACAAAGACTGAAATTATCTTCTGATATTTAATCGCTACACTACAATTATATTTCGAATATTTCTTTATCTCTGCTCTGCACCATAGGTATCTCCTTCAAAATTGTTTCAAGTTTCAACATTTTATTCGATTTTTTATGTTCTCCCGTAAAAGTTTGCAAGGTTACCAAAGGTTATCATTTTAATTAGGTGCAAACTGCCAACTGCAAACGTGGGTCGGTAAATCATCAAAATTCACACTGACATTAATATTTTTACTTACCTACTTTAGTCAAAAAGCATTACAAAATACTGGTGTATATTTTCTCTTTAGTTTTTTTTATTTAATTAACTCATAGAAGATGTGGCTATATGAAGAATATTTTTCTTTAAATATACGAGCTTTAAACTAGAGTAATATACATTTAAAAAAAAGGAAACATTTTCCAAGTTAAGGGCACTGTGGAGAACGCTTTAATGCGCACTAAATGTGAGAAGAAAAAACATGCTAATTCCATTAAAGAACGGATTTTCATATTGTAAGAGTTAGGGTAGAGAAGAAGATAACAATGTTGAATTTTCTTGGCTACTTGTTGTTACTTTTTTCCACTGAAACCGTAATTTTTTCTTAACCGACAAGCA
This sequence comes from Parthenolecanium corni, assembly GCA_038050395.1. Lineage (NCBI taxonomy): Eukaryota > Metazoa > Arthropoda > Insecta > Hemiptera > Coccidae > Parthenolecanium > Parthenolecanium corni. The sequence continues at coordinate 1,854,699 of JBBCAQ010000038.1, read as the reverse complement.
GTTTACAGTGAGCCTATTCGATTCTTATGCAAAAAAGCCTCTTTATGAAGCTAAATATTCAGACATGACAATAGACAGCTTGATTTTTGTATGTAGTACTTTGAAAACGAAACTAAAAAATAAGATTAAGTTGAAGTGGCCGTTGTTTTCTATTCTACAAGGTGAGATAAATGTAGCGTAATTGAAGACTTTTTTTTTTATATTGTTTATAATAGCTAAATTAAGGATGCAAGTGCAACATCATAAACTAGGGTCCGATTGTTGGATTTTGGGGTAAGCCTCTTCCTCATCTATTTGCAAAAGAATTCATCAAATTACTTAAAAGATACAATACAGCAACCTACAAGATAGATATTTTTCATATCCTCTCAACTTAAAAGGCATTAAGTAAGAAAATCAAGTTCTTTAGAAAATCTGTTTGAAGTTTTTTCGACTCCGCTAGATTTCAACTGAATTTCTTCAGTTAAAAGTAAAATTTCTTATTTTACAATACATTTTCAATACGTCTTCCAAAATCCCCTTCAGGAAGCTGCTGAGAATCCCCGTCTATAACAAATGTTTTGTTTTTTTTTAAATTCTTGTGAATAGTTATTCAGGTTGTGTCTATTTTGTATATATTTGCAGCATGTTTTTGATAAAAATATAATGTGAAACCAAAGAAGTTGAAAATTTTTCGACAATACTGTACTGTATCAAAAAATTATTCGAATTATTTTTTCTCCTGAACCATTACAATTGTGAGGAAATACACCTATACTCATCTACTCGTAAAGAACTAAGAGTGAAATTTGAGGATGTGATTTTTTTGATCATTCACAAACTGCATATTCCTAATATTTTAAATAATCACAACATTTCTAAAGTGAATCAGGGATGAGATTTTACCTGGATGAGGATTGTGCAATAAAAGAGGACTATTTTCAGCCTATACTGTGCCTGATAGTGCACTTGGCAAACATAGGCTACGTCGTGCCTTTTTCTTACAAATCTGAATAATTTATAGCCTACTAAGGAGAGACAGTTTCAATGCAACCACGTATTGAATATACATAGTGCTTGCTTCTTAATTCACATTATTTCTATCTGTATCAAAATAAATAGTAATGATTACATAAATACTGTCCCAATTGACGTGCAGCAAATAACTATAATTATTTAAAATTAGTACAGGTGTAGTCTGAACTCTGAAGTCTTCCGAGGTCCAATAGGTATTCGTACGTACGTTCAAACAAATTCAGTAAAAATTCTAAGCTTTTATAATTGGTGACTTGAAAACTAGTCTTGCAATGTAAAACTATAAATTCTTATTTCAGCCATAATAGTTCAAGTTTTGAAAGCTTAATTCAGTTTTAAGGGGTACGGTTGTTATTCAAATTAAAAAATAAAAATCTGATTTCTTTATAAAGTGTACAAATGAATAATGTGATATGTGAAGTTACTCAGCGCTATGACATGAAAAAAACAAGTGATTCCTTTATCTGATTTAGAAAATTACTATATCTATTATACTACTAAGAAAAAAAATTATTTAAGCAAGTGTAGATGAACACTGAACATTTTACCAAGTCATGAGTCAGATTCCTCTTTAAATAAGTCAAGGCCAGAAATGAAAATAAAGTAAATCAACACCTACATAAGGAAAATATAATTCTAAGCTACAAATATAAAATAATCAACGAGATATGAAAAGAATAAACATGCAATGATACTTTCTTCGAAGCTATGAAGAGAATAAAAGAAGAAGAAAAAAACATTAAAAAGTAAAAGAGAATTAAGAAAATCAGTCTATTTGTTTAAAATTATTTCTTAACAGGTTGTAATACAAGGATACCAGTTTAAAACTTGGGAATACTTGAATCCTTATTCTTTTTATAAAAATATAGATAAAAAAATGAAAGGATGCCAATAGTAAAAATAAGTAAGTGATTAAGTATAAAAAAAATTATTTCATGCAAAATTTTAAGCAAGAAAAAATTGAATGTCATCAGTTACGAAAAAGCAATTTGAAAAAAAATGATCATTTACATTTTTATTTTGTTGAGAGCTGAAGATGGCTGAAGAAGATCAAAATGAAATGATTTTTTTCACATCAGTTGAATAATTGTTTTTAGCTTCAATATAAAATTATTGTTGTTTAAAAACATTTAATCGAAAAAATACGATTGCTTCACGCACACGAAACAAACAAGCACTTCTCACTGTTCAAAAATAGTAACTGACGTCACAAGAGAAAATTTTCGGAAAAGCTACGACTCGTTAGGTGAAAGATAGATTTCAAATACAGCTTCCCTTTTTGCTGCAGCAACCAGCCAGTGTTACCAACGGATTTCCTTGCGGGTAAATAGCTAGAGTTGAAATTAGAGTATGTCAAAAATTTACGTGGAATGTAGAGCAAACAGAAAATCTGCTTTGGGAAAAGTTAAACAAGAATGTGTGCAAGAATTTCACTACGTCTTCCCTGAAAACTCATCGAAACTTTGAAACCCAAAGGAGTTTGATAAAGAAGGGAAGGAAACACATAATATTATTGAAGCCAAGCAAAACATGTGCACTCTTCACACAAAGTGTACAGGTGTTTTCTTCGTATTGCTGGAAGAAAACAAATTTCACCTTTTAGCTCCAAAGAAATAAAGAGGAGGCAGGTCTTAGGAAAATTCAACAAGTTATGAAAATTACGTAGTTATTTTTAAAAATCGACTCTCTGAAGTAGCTTTAACGATATCAATTTCTGCCCAATGTTATCATACCCTTTATGTCTCTATGAATTAGAATAATTAGATATTATTTCAAATTTTCTATGACTGATTATGGATTGTATAAGCTTTATTTTGTGCTTTTAAAAATTGGTTAAAAAATAGAATTTTGAAAAAATATTTTCAGAAGCATTCAAAGGTGATATCTAAATTCGAGAAAATATGAGAAAAATCGATTCAATATTCAGCATAAAATTCTAGCCGAATAAGCTTAAGAGGCTTTGAAAATGTTTCAAACATCTGATTTGCGTGGATATTTATTTTTCATTATTATAAATATTTGTAATCATTAATAATTTACAAGTTCTCTTTTGATTTTCATCAACCTTATTTTTGTCCTCTTCGTAAATATAAGAATGAATAAAAATAAGCACCGAGGTAAATTAAAAATACATATCACCAACAGTTTTCAAATTATTTGCGTAAGTAATGCTTGTAGTATATCTTTGCGCCGTAAATACGAGACGCTCGTCATTTCTAATTTTTTTCAATTTTCATTTGAAACGATTAAAATATTTTGCATCTTTCACGGTGAAAATTCGTCAGTCGATATTTAAATTTTCAACCGATTAACTCCATTTCATTTCGAATACACTACAAATATTCTCTACCAGGAATGAAATTAACAATAGGAAAATGAATTATGACTGTTCAGTAAGCGCCCACAAAAGTAAGTTATGCACAACCTTGCTGTCAATTAAGAAATTAATAGACTAATTGAAGGGGGCTATCCAACATATTCACTATCTATGAACTTTCCTCGTTATAAGGAGCCATCACTCTGCGCATTCTCGTGGAAATTTGTGGTCACAGCGTTTTATTTTGTTTTTTTTTATTAATAAAAGCCTTCTTTCATTCCCATTTACACTGTTTTGAATGAAAATCAACATCTTATCCTATCAAACTTAATTGTAAACTGCTTTGTGATGAACTGACATGGATATGCAAAAAGGGCATGTAGGGTTTTTCCGTTTTAGCCAAATAGCTAAAAATCTATTTTGGGTTGTATTTTATGAATTTGCATAATGGCAAACCTAAAACTGCTCTCAAAATAAGTGTAAAACTGTTTCAAAATTATTTTTTTGGATGGATATGCAAAAAGGGCCAATGTAGAATTCTAAACTCCATTTCTGACTGCATTTCATGATTTTTCATCATGGGAAACTGAAAACTACTCTTCAAATTTGCTTGAAACCATTTAAAATTGATTTTCTTACAAGGATATGCAAAAAGGGCCTATGTAGGGTTTTAGCTAAATAGCCATAAATAATCCATTTCTATGGTTTGTAGAATGGCGAAACATGGCTCATTGTCCAGCCCATAGATTAGACAAACACGCTCATACCTTCTTTGGATTCCATCTTACACGTTCATCATTTTACAACTAAACAAAAACTTTAAAAGTTAATATCTCAAAACACTGTACTGCCACTTAGGCCCTTCTTGGATAGTCCCCTTCAATTATTGCTCGCGTGATAATTTATCAATCTAGATTTAGCAGAGAGTGGCTACTCTTAGTATATTTTGTGAATAAAAATACATAGTTCTTAGTAATTGTATGTAGATATTATAGACTTATCAGATGGGTTATGATAATACATTGTATTTTCAAAACTTGTTATTACATTTTGTAAAATTAACTAGGAAATAATTTCATAATTCATTGTAATTTTTATGATCGAATAACAACATGCTCCATGTCATAAAGAAAGACGAATTCGGTTTTCTAACTTACTATCAACTTTTTTTCAATTTTATTAAACGGACTTGAGACGCAGATTGTTTTTCATTAAATAGTCTCCACGCAGGCCCGTAACTAGGGGGCAGGGAACAACGTCCCTCAGGCGACGCTCTTTGTTCCCAGCTGGCAAGGTTTTCAATTTTTTCCCTGAATTTAAGAAAAGGAAAATAGCTCATTTAACAATACTTTTTAAATTAAAATTTTCAATCTAGCAAATTTGTTGTAAGATTTCCAATTTATGTTTTGCTTTCCCTGGTCTGCAGTTTGCTTCCCTTGGGAGTTGGGACTTTAAGGGTCTTCTGATCACAAAACTATGAAAATAATGGTGACAAAAAGCTTAAATGCCCTGCTATAGAAAGCCCATGAAAATGAAGAAAGCTGTGCGATCTAGCGACAGTAATTTGTAATATTTTCATTGATGGAAAATACCAGCTTTTATTTCCCAGCACACAGCATTATAACGCTATTTGCTATTTCTACATAAATATTAGAAAGTTCGTCATTTAAGACGACGATGGCAGCACAAGTCACGTTTTGTCAGATTTATAAGCGTAAAATCTTCGTTGTGTAGGGTGGTTTGCTAAGCAAATTTGCTTCACAAGAATGAGGGTGGTTGTTTGAAAATGGATTGGACAGAAAATTCACCAAAAAATTCTTCCAACTTTTCTAAACACAGATTCGTTAATTTAAGAAAGAGGGAGGGCGAAGATGGCCACGCAAAAAATTCTAAATAGATTTTTTTTTTCTAAACAACTTTCCAATCCTAATTTGTTTGATTCCAAGTTAATCAGGAAGAATGTGGAAGGTTAGAATTCAGAAACCAATAAAAAGCTTCTTCGTAGAGTCACAGATTCTTTGAATTATAATTTACTCCGATAGACAGCGCTCCTATATTTTAATGTAGGAGAAGTTAGAACGTAGTTATGTAACGACCCGACGTAGTTGGTATTTTCCAGGTGATTTCATGGAAAGTAGATGGCCAGTGGTGGATAGCCCTCTCTTGAGATTAGATCTCTCTTCACGCCTCAAAAAAATTTAGCTGATTGTTTCCAGTCCCACTGTAAATTCGACAGACTAACGTTTTAGGACAGTAAAGTCGATCCATTTTTCAGTTCATATTCTTTCGTTGACAGATTTATATTTTTTACATCCCTTTTACAACGGTATAGGTGCGAAACCCAGATATGAATTCAATTTTAGAGGGATACGCTGAAAAAAATTTAGCTAGTAATTTTTACCAAGATTTTTAGCAGAAATTATGATAAAAATAGCAAAATACACCATCTAAGATAGTGAAAATCACTACAAATATCAAGAATATATCTGCAATAATAATAATAATAATTTTCTCAACATGATGAGAAAAGTTACTACACTGTTTGTAACTTATAGGTAATTAAAACAAACAATATGTAATTCATTTCTTTGAGTGTACAGATATGCTTTTCATATAACTGAAGGGTAGTTTTAGAAACAGCTATGAAGTGCAAATAGATGGGAGTCACAAAGGATGAAGCTGAGTTACCTATACTGTCTGATAGTAGTTCCTACTTTGTATTTAACTTCATTGTGTTCTTACGTTTACGTATTTATTTATTTAAAAGATATGCGATTGCCTACCTGTTCTAAAATTTATTTTAAATTACATCAGCATGTGACGCTGAACTTACCTGTGTAAAACAGAAGTAATAAAAAGTTACAAGATTGAAACAACAGATGGGTACGTTAAGACGATAATTATTGAACTCACCTACGACTGGATTAAATCTCTTTCGTAGATAATTGATGAATCTTAGAGTCAAAGACTCTCGATGCCGATTATTTCGATTGTTTCTTCGTTTGCTGCTAGTGATGCTGAAATTGCTGCCAGTTTGTAATTGCGACTGGGATGAGCTGTGCGAATGTGACAACTGCGACTGGTTTTGTGCCTGTTGCTGACGATTCTGGTGTCGTCGATCACTTCGTCCGTAGCTGTGATGACCCACAACACTGTACATATTCTTCTATGCCATTTAATTGCCATTCGTTTACTGAAAACAGAATAAAATTTAAATTTTAGCAACCCCATTGGCAATAGGCTAATCCAGATTTATCACAGATGGAATAATATGTAGAAATTACAATTATTGATTCTTTCCTGAATTCTGCACCATTGACAAATTGCTTATACAGACAAATTCAGTGTCGTACCGATATTCGATTTTTTTCTGTAGCTCGTGTGTACTTATATAAGCAATTTCAATGATGAAGTTGACCCTCTAGAGGGCCCATGCGAGGGAGTCCCTACTTTTTAGTGAACCTGGTAGACAGGTAGAATATACTTACGAGAGTTTGGTGGCCAATTTTCACCTTCTTATGACAGTGGCGTGGCTACATCGAAGTGGCCTTTGAAAAAAAAACTAGTGTATAAGGGTTAGCCTTCAATTATACAGTACTGAGGCAAAAAATTACCTTAAAATTCAATTTCATTAAAAATACCTTGACAAATTTTCTCTTAAAGGTACCTTGTAACCAATCCTAAGTATTTCCTTCAATTTTTTTCCTTACTTAATTGATTTAAGAGTTTCTTAGCGTACCATTTTCCTTGAAATTTTCTTCAAGGAATTCTTGACTTTTCTCGCTTAAGGTAATTTTTTGCTTACTGGTCTGGATAACCGGCGTGCTATCCTTTCCTCATAAAACGGTGGTGTCAACATCGCTAAGGCGTCTCAGATGCAGTTGGGGAATCGCATGCGCAGAACAACAAAATCAAACAAAATCTTCGATTTACGTACTATTTTACCAATACAAGTAGAGGTTGGCAACACTGTCAATTCAGTTATTAACCGTTATCAATCGGTTTGTCAGCCGTATTAACCACATGTTAACCAACCATTTTCTGCCCATGTGTTCCCCTAACTGCACTTAGCCATGTTGACATTGGCACCCCGAAATTTTGTCTGATGGGTATCCAGTATTTTTAAGGAGTCAACTAATAAACAGTTACGTGAGTAAAAGATTACACTCACTTTTTTCCAACATAAGTAACATGTGTAAAAAATTACTCTTGAGGAAATGTCTATTAGTGTGTCATGTTTTATTGCACATGTTGACTCTGAAAAAAATGCTTTGTTTTGGAACTCTATGAACAATTTTGCTGGTACGTAATTTTGTACCCATTGAATTAAATAGTTTGATATTTGTCACCTCAACAACAAATGAAAAATGTTACCTTTTAAGTGTTAAATAGCATCTTATTAAAAGAAGTATCGGCAAATACATAATTGAATTGCTTTAGTCTAATAAACTAAGTTAGTATTGCTGAAGTACTACACGGAGTTGTCTTGTAACAAATAAGACATTATAAATTTTCTTCAGTCGATTTATACATTGCTTTAAAAGTTGAACTATCAACACTAAAAAAATGAAATTACAAATATTTTGAGAATTTTACTTCTTTTCCTATTGCTCCAATAAAGTTAATTTCTGCCACAGACTATCATGAAGTATATCCTGCTGTAATTCTGTCAGCTATTAAAAAAACATTATGGTTCATATCTATGGAGTAAAATCTGAAGTTTATTTACTCACCCTTGTTTTCTGGTTCGTAGGAATAATATTCCCTACTAACTTGATGTTTCTTAGAATAGGTACTTATTTTTGTTACCTCGTTTCTTTTAGTACCTATGCCAGCCACCAACGCAAATTTGGTGAATTATTTTCGTTGAAATAAAATTAGCCGGTTTAGTTTCGAGATTGAAATTAAATGCACGTACGAATAAATTCAATTAAGTCTGTAGAGCCATTAAAATACCAAAATAATGGGTTCATTTAAATTCGGATGAATTTTAGAAATTTCCAACCTTCTAACCTTCTACGATGAGTAATATTGGTGAAAATCTTTTCTCAAGTAATCGAAGGAATGACATAAACGTGAGACGTGACACAATATCGATAAGAACTTCAACCTTGATTTTTTTTTCTTCTCCTTTAGTACAAGGCTACAAACTATTCAGACTTATGTAAAACGAAAATGGAAATGTAGGTAATTAATTATTTCGTCGCCTTTTTTTCGTCTTCAGTTGGTGTTGTTATAGCAGACGAGTTTTCTATTCGTTATTCACCTTCTGTGAATATACCTACCTCCATTTTAAAAAGAGGTACTAAATAACAGATGTTCAGCTTCCTTCGAGGCAAAAGTGAAAAAAAGTGAAGAACGCTTTAAAAAAGCATAGAGGGTAACGTATTCAAATTCAAACTCCTCCATTAATTTTGTAAATGAAGTTAAGGGTAGAAAAAAATTCGCCCAAGGTGTACGTAGAATGTTGTGCAAATTAATAAATGAATAAGGTCACCGTAATAATTTACTGAAAAACCCGTTGAATGCTTGGTTGATGGTTTCTTTTTGATTTTCATTTACTGCAGTTCCACGTAAAAGGTAAATTATGTGAAACTCTAGTAATGGCGAATACGTGCGGTTGAGCGAAAAATAATTAAATCTACTTCCTTCGTAAAAAACCCATTGCTGTACCATAAAAATGATAAATTTAAATCGTCTAACTCTGTATGATACCTACTGCATTTCTCACTTTTTACCATCGGTTATTTATTTGAACTGAATTTCGTCTTGATTAGCTTATAATAATTATTGTCGTAGAACTAAAGAGATTGTAATATGACAAATTCTTCTAGAAAAATTTTTTATGAATGATCCATTAAAGTAAACAGGGTGTTCTGTATGAAGACAGCCTTTTGGATATAACCAAATATGACCAAAAAAAAAAGTTGCTTTGCATATCATTCAAACTAACTCATATGCAGGTATAGGTATAAGCCTTTAAAAAAAAACATTCAAATAGTAAATTTATTTATAAAAATTTATTCCCAAAGATTTTCAAAATGTTTCTCGTCTTTGAAATTTCAATAAAACAAATCGGCTTATTAAAATTAAAAAATATTTATTACTTTAAATTTACAGTTGTTCCAATCATCGGAAAACACAATAACAAACAGTTTCTGGAAATGAAGAACGCATAATGTTCTCAATAAAAAGGTTCGATTAGAATTCTTTTTGTAACAAATTTTTCACTGAATAGGTATGTCTTCACATTTTTTTTTTTTTTTTGAATTGTCACTTGCTAGGAAAAAGACAATCTTTTGTTAAGCTTTTATTCAACTATGAACTAGATTTTTTCTAAGGTCACATCTATTTCGCTATTGCATTATCTTGTAGGGTTGTGAAAAAACCTTACCTTGAAAAGGTTCGCTTTAAAATAATGGAAAAATACTAGATGTGCCCCTCATAAATATTTTGAAATTATCGGTATCAATCTTTACTCTCATCAATTAGTAAAAAATTAATGACAGAGTTGAATTCTGCTTATTCGTTATCGGTAATGTTACAATAAAAATGTATAAGTAAATATTTTTGGAACATTTTTTCCTCGCAGTATGAAAATCTAAATCCATACAGCTTCTAAATTAGATATTAGAGGTTTCCTTATTTAGAAAAAAAAACTGCAACTTTTTAAAGCTATGGGTTTTTCTAAATAAAATCGGTTCTCATTTTTATGGGTAAAAGTAAAATCAACATTCAAAAGATGATTTAATGCATATTTGCTAGCTGAAGAATGCTTTTTAATTTTTTTTTTTTGCGTTGACAGGTAAAATAAAATGGAGAAAGAAAAGCGAAAAAAAAAATAATTCCATTCGAACCCTGGTCGATAAAACAAACAAAACCTCAAAATCATTTTATATTGTTTTTCGAATACTGCGCGGTATACCCTAATATGGAATATGGAAATCGTAAAATTTTTTATGCAAATCTTTTTTTTTTTCAAATTATTATTTTTTTCCTATTTTAGTCTGAGATTGTGGAAAAAATGAGATGGTCAATATAACATTTTTTAAAATGTAGAATATGTAACTACCCAAACTAATTTTTAGGCTTTTCATCATAATTTCATGCGATATCATAATTGTTACTTGACTATCATGGAACAAAATTTTAAATACAAGATGTAGGTAGATCCCGACTCAAAGTCGAGAAAAATTGAAATGTAGTAGTCGAGGCATACACGTGCCGAACTAGGCTTTTCTACCAAAATACATTTTTGGAGTAATTATTCTATCCAGTTCTTATGATTTATCGAAAAAAAAAAAGAAGATTTTCAATGAGATGAAGCAAAAACCAGTTTATTTTAATTTTAATTTCGATAAAATGCAGATCTCAAAATGTACTTCCTCTAAAGTAATCTAAAGAATTTCCCAATAATACTTACTTTTCTTCAATTTTCAAATTTAAATCTGTGGTTATTTATATAAGTAAGCAAATACTATTATAGTTGACTTCCAGTTTAGTTCGATTGATTAGTTAATCTTGTATTATTATAGTTACCTATCTACTGGGCTTTTTCAACTCTATATCGACTGTAAATAGACTTTTACGAACGCACCACTACAATACTCTTATATAGTTCTTTTATACTTACTTTTAAAACTTATTATTCAAACTTTTTTGGTAATTTGATGGCCATGATCAACTAAAAGTGAATTAACTCTAACGAAGAGCTTAAGAAAAAAACAGAAATTAAGTATTGTCTCGTTTCGAGGTTAGTGCCTTGTAATGCAGACTCTTTCACATAATTCTGTAATTTTAATGATGCAGTGAACAATTGAGCAGATAGAAAATCAAATTGTGAGAAATAACGACTTCCAGCCTATTTTTCTCGCCTCTTTACAAATGAAATTTTATTAAACGCCTTCAGTTTTCCAGCAATAATTAAACCTTTTTACGATACATTCTCTCGTTTTATGAATTTTATTTGCCTAAATTCCTCGAGAACCTTCATTTTGTGGGACACAGAGCTATGTAATCAAATTTACAATATTTCAGTAAAAAGTTTATTATGGCTTTACAAATTTATTGGCGTCTCCAGACCCCGATTACTCAAGCTAAAAGTTTTCTAGACCTATCAATAATTCCATTAATTTTTTATAATTCTGATCCTTGTGAATAATGATGTTTGAACGGTCGGCCAGCAACTTTTTCTTATTATCAGCCAGTCTTTTTAGAATATTGGAGAGAAAGTGATTCGTCTGCGCGGACCCACGAAGGACGAGCTTCGAATCGGTCATTTTTCGAGGGGAATAAATATAATTCTTTCTGATTCAGGGTACAAATATTTTACAATCATTTGGCAAAGTTGGATGAACGTTTGGCAATCTTTCACTTGTCACTACGATGATAATTCATCATCGAAATAATGTTTCGCCTTATATTTTTATTATTATTATTGGATTTTCTTTTTAGCAGGTTTTCACTGTAAAATTTGTTTATTAGATTCGGCTCGGTTGGCACAGCTGGTGCTTAGTCCAAGAAAATTAGGAGATAATAAAGGAAAACATCAAAGAGAAAAGGACTTTCGGCAGTGCGTAGCTTTGACATCCCTAATTAACATACCAGATGTCCCCAATCCTCCGAGCCATGTCAGATCTGCAATTGTGAGTTGAAGAATGTCAAACCTGGTTTTTCGCTCATAACTTTTGGACAATTAATGTAAACAAGCAAAATTTCGAAATAAAAGTCGTTCCTCAAAAAATTTCTTACAACTTTTGTTTTTAGCATATTTTTATGTCTTTATTTTAAGAACTGAGATAAGTACATCGAGTAAATGCACTGCACGCTCCTGATGAAAAGAATTTGGCTAAAGAAAAAACTGTTCAATGGGACATTGCATATTTCAAAATAATCTCGGGTTGAATAAATTCAAGGAATGCAAAGCACCTGAACTTTTCATATTATGAGAAAGTTTGGTTCAATTGAAATAGGTTGGTAAATTATCGAATCATCTATCTTTAAGCTACTGAATAATGAAAAGCAGGGGCGTGCAAGAGGTTTGGGGTGCCTCCGCAATTTTTTCCTCGCAATTACTTTGGTGCTTCCATAAACTTCGGAGACTATAATGTACGTCTTGCACGACCCTAACTGCTTCAAATAAAAGTTATTCTGTAATTTTCTTGCAAAGAAGGTTTACTGTTGTAAAAATTAAGCAACAAGGACTGTGCACTAGCTTGTGAATGTAGAAAGAATGGATGACCCAGATGAGTGCTAGCTAACGGCGTCAGAAAATTATATTTCCTAAAAGTTGAAAACATTTCATGTTATTTTCAGACTAAAATGTTTAGTTTACTTATACTTTCTCCCCAATTTTTTTTTCAGACAAATCTAAATAAAATGGATAGTCTAAAAAAATACACGCACAAAAAAACACAATATGTGTAAATGGGGAGGAAGTGAAAAAGATGGTAACGTATTTAATTAAAATGTGAAACAAAAACTGTGATGCACGAATGTGGTTCTTTCTCCTGGAAAAAACAAGTTCCGAAATTTCCCAAGTGTATTTTAAAAGTTCGTCATAATACAGAAATTCTGTCATCCACTTTTCTTAAGCCACATTTTGCGTCGTCGTCGACCAGTTGCAGTGGAAGATAAGGGAGAGTATGGTGGAAATGGGGGATGGGGGGATTAATACAAAAAAAGCTTGTGCGCGTGCGAAGATAAACAGTTAAAAATTACAAAATTAATTCTTTATAAAAAATATTATATAACTAGGAAGTTTATTATGACGATTTTTAAAATACCTTAAACTTATCTACGTTAAATGAAATACTGTGTTAACCTGGTAGGCAATCTATTTTGGGTATCTTAAAGTACTGCGGTCAAAAATAAACTGCCCTGGTGGACTTACAAGTGTTTTATGACTATTGCTTTATAGGTCTTGCTGATGTCTAAAATAACTGTAGATGTATAGGTATACACTAGAAAGCTGCGCTGATGGATAGTTTTGCTTTCCATGATTTCATCAGTGTAGCTTACTAATATACACTTACGTAGAAAATGAATTAAGTACTATTTAGATTTTGACTTTCGTGTCACTGTGTCAGATACAACGAAAAAACTGAGTATGTTGATTTTAATCATACCCGTGCTATCCGATCCGAATATAAGGTGATTTCTTTTGCAGAGAAAACCTGCTATAAAAGAAAATCGGCGCTCATAGTCATTTATCAAGCTCTTAAACAATTGACATGGCCTTTGGCCAGTTTTCTCAAAAATCGCTTTCGGTTCACTCGGCAATGTAAAGGTACGTCAGTGCAGTTAATTTCCAACACAGTAAGCTGAACAAGTTGGCCGAGTGTTCAAAGGCCAATTTCACACGTTCAGTCAGTTTAGAGTAAAACAGTAAAAATGAAAGGATGTAAGTCGTCTGTCACGTATAATCCTTAAATATCGACATATACGTTGTAATAACGTCACGTCCAGGAAAAATAGAAAAAAGTTTATCGACAAAGGAAAAGGTTTATCCCCTACCCCTGCTCGGCTCCTTCGATTACAGTCGAAAAATGGAAGTGAGAGAAAAAAGGGGAGCCTAGAGGAAAAGAAGATTTTTAGCAACGCAACTCTTGACGCCGAACGCTCTTATTGGAACGTCAAGTTTTGACACGAAATTCTGAACTGTTGGATGCAGCGAAAAGTTTCGGCGAACTAAAGGTTTTCTACGATTTGGCCGTTGTGTTGGTTAATTATAAATTCAGCATTGAGATGCATGGTAACATGCTTAAACCATAAATTTAGAACTGCATAGCCAGGAAGTCGAACTTAGTGTTGTCAAAGATGGCTTAAGCGTTTCAGTGGCTGCTGGGTGAAATAACTTTAGCGACTTTGCTGGCATAGATTGCTTCCAGAATTAACGATTCCAGTGACGTCAGAACAAGTCATCTGAATAATTAACTATGTGGTCAAAGTGGTATAGATATTTACAAGTGAAAGAACAATTGATAAAAAAAAAAAACACAAAACCTGTATAAGTAAAATCTATCTAATTCATCAGTCCCATCGTACTATATAAGTATTTGCAAAAAGAGAGTTAGGTTTGAGCTTATAATTTAAAAACTAATGGGCATTCGAAAAAAGTTTGAAACATCAGTTGTTCCAAATTAAATTTCCTTCAAAATAATAATTGGACGCATGTCTCTATCTCCCATAAGATTGGATTTAGAGGGTTTCAAAGGTATGCAACATAACAATATCCACAATTTTCTTCGCTGAATCCGAATCTGCGACCCGTTCTGCTCTACGTCCCCATTTAGACCTATAACCATTTTTCAATCTGTTTGGCCATATCTTGCTTGGCGAGAGCAGCCACCAAAAACGGCTTCCAGATTCGTGTTCAGCGACCTCAAAAACCCCCATACCAATGCTCAACTTAAAAATTTATTTCCTGAGCAGAAATCAGGAAATGCAAAGTTTTTGAACATATTATATTAGGAGAAATTTTTGTTAAATTGAAATATATCAGTAAATTATCGAATTATCTGTCTCTAAGCTACTGAATGATGAGAAGAATTTGGCTAAAAAAAGCAGTGTTCGTTCGGACATTGCATATTTCAAAATAATCTCCGAATAAAAATCAGCATCAGGTACCAGTCATCAAATTGAACCAACACATGTGTAATTTATTCAAATTTTGAATCTCTGAAGCCTCTTAACTTCACCCCTGTAGGAGATAGAAACACCCGCCCACTGACTTTTTTGTAGGAAATTCAATATTACAAAGAGACCTGAGCATCAGAGAACCGATGTGCATTTTTGGGTCGATTTTGTCATTCTGAAGATCTATACTCTTTTAAATAGCATAATTAAAAGAAAAAATTCGAGAAAAAAAAAATTATAAAGCTACAGCAAATATCATCAATCAAGAGAGAATACATTTGAATGCATGAAAACAATTTAAAAAAAAAATATAGCAGCTCCACTATAAAATTTATGTTTTCACCTTAAGGTCCCTTAGTTCTAGACACGTCACATTTCATCCCTCGATTTCCCTTGTACATATTTTTTTTTCTTTCGATGCCATGTGAAAGTTTGTTTTGCAGGTTTGTGTATAAACCTCCATTGAAGTTGTTGAGGTAAAATTAGATAATTTTTTTCAAAAGGTTGTCTTAGCTGTTCCTACCCTTTGAATCAATAATGGTAAGTTGAACAAAAGCTTTCAGAAACACAATAGACTGTGTTTTCTATCTCACGTACTGGCAACTTCTTCAATATTTTACCAAATTCATCTTATTGGTATAGTTCCCAGGTTATATACCCTTGAGTCCTAAACTTATATATTGGTATGATGAAATCTACTTTATCGAAATAACGAATCGTTTACCAATTTGAAAAGAAAAAGAAAGAAGCAGTAAGTATAGAGTTTTAGTTTGAGCAAAAATAGACCTACCTACCTATACGTTCAAGTTTAGTGAAAATGCTTTTGACAGAAATGATTACGCCTGACACGAATAAGACAGGTGTAACTCTATTAATCACAAATTTTGTAATGAGAAACACGAGAATTTGGCGTGGGCACCTCTAAAAGGTCGAAGGAATGCTGATAGGTTAAATTCAAAAGGATTTTGCTGGGTATAGAACTATGAAAGTTGATTTAGCTTGGACTAGAGGTACGAATGGTTACTGACGTCTTATTCAGCACAGATATTAGGCATGGATGACTGAGTTAAAACAAGTACGCAAGCATTACGATAATGAGCAAAATATTAATACCTTCAATGAAAACAAGACCCAGCTTTTCATGTAACTATAAATTTAGGCATGAGTCATTTGCATGATAAAATACAATATTTTGTTTGGGGGGCTAAAAATTTTTAATTTAAAAAAAATCTAAATTTTTTCATTTTTTGCTCGAAATTGGGGGCTAATTAGATTTTCTCGATTTTCTCAGAAGAGGCTAATTTCAGCTCTGGGGGGGCTTAACCCCTCCTGGCATCCCCCAAAAGTCCGCCCATGCTGTTTCATGAAAAAAAGCAATTTGAAAAAAATGAAAAAAATAATCGAACAAGTTGAGAAAAGATTCATTCTTGTGTAAATAGGTTTGAGCAAAACGCATTGTGAGAATTCAATTCTTTATTGTGCTGTTCTAAAAATATTGACCTATATCTACTAAATAAAATACAATTTTTAGAAAAATTTCAGATGAAATAGCAGAAAAAATTGTTGGTTTGCATAGTAAGTAATTAAAATCATTAATATTTTAATTGATTTTAATGATTGACCAAATTGACCAAAATTTCGTTTGATGAGTGGATTTTTTCACTTTCTCTGCTAGGTGTGGACTTACCAAATTTAAAAGATTTGCTTTGGTCAAGTTTTGTTCCAAAGATGTTTGGAATTGTTTATTTATTCATTAAGTATCTAGGTTATTAGGTTTTTTAATAATTACTTTATTACGTTTGTTTTGTTTTGTTTTTTATATTTGTAATAGGTGATTCTATCCCTGAAATTTCATTTTTTTATTCATTTTATCTTGATACCGGTTTTAAAAATTATATTAATTTTTTCCCCAATCTTTTTTCTCTTTGTGAATGTTGTTTTATTTTATTCATCCGTTTTTCTATATTTTTAATTTTTGTATTTTTAAATTTATTTCTGGTTAATTATTTTAAAGTTCCAACACATTCACCCTTATACCCACTCGCCAGTTTTTGAGTAGGTAGTGAGTAGGTACCTATAAATGTAACATAATATGATCGATGAAATCAAGTGCAAGGTCATCACCCACAGCGTAATTGTTAAATCAAACAAAGATTTGAAAGTGAGTTCGAATTCATCTTGAATTTTCTTCTGAAATAATTGATTTCAACCCACACAGCAAATTCCATTCCATTTTTCCGAGTATATTTATATCTTCTAACACCAACGTTATTATATTTACTTGGTTTTTCAAAACTGAAATACCAAGTTTATTCGTATTATTGTTGCAAAAAAGTTGTACACATATACTTTTTTAGGGTCCAGGTATCAAATGTGACGACAACGATTACATCAACATACACATAGTCGACAAAAAGTTTTTTATTTCTCTTGAGCACGGTGCTTCTGGTAATTTGAAAAAGGTTTTGGTATGTGATGTAGAAAAATAGTCGACATTATTCGAATTTTTCTGCGTCAAGTTCAGAAGAATGAGGCTTTTTATGAATTTCTGAGGTACCAGCCACCGGTCTAGGTGGATTGAAACTATAGCATCGTTACTTTCATTCGCCAACAGAAGTTGCTCCTTTACAATATTATATATACCTAATGGCATGATAAGCCTTTCAGAAAATTTTCATCCAAGCCTAAATTGATTCCATAAAATGAACTATAGTTGGTCAGCACTGCAGCAAGAGGTATACATAAATTCTACGAATTAACATTATCCTTTACCAAGAATACGAAGAAAATGGGAAAATTCCATACTTGAACTAAAAATATTTTAGCTGGATATAAAAAAAGGTATTTGAAGTAATGAAGTTTCATGAGTGTTGAGTTCACTTCTTACCAACCTGGGTTCGAGGTCTCTTTGCGGTCTCAACTTTATATCAGTATAAGTATTTCTGTTATTACGAAAGTTTTCCGATTCTTCAATTTTGGGAAATTTAGTTTCGTTTTGGCTAAAAGCCCCATTTTCTTTCTCAGAAAAAAGGCGAGAGGATTTCGTAACTTTCCTGTTTTCCAGCTTTCGTGAAGGCAAAAAGTGGAATACAAATATAAATTAGTCGCTGCAGTCGTTTCTAACTTGTCCTAAAGATGGTCATAATTCTAAAGGTTTTAACAGGTGGTATTTCTGAGGTTACAAAAGTTGGCAAGGATGCCCAAGCTGGAACTCTTGCCAACTAATAATTTCCCTACTCTAGACTGATATTTCTGCCGTTTTCCAAGTCGGATATTTTATTTCTACTAATACTTATATTTTTCAACCTCGAAAACCCCTTTTTTTACTTCTCCTACTGTACATTTGCATAACAAAGTACGTCGAGAGGAAGGAAGAAAACAAAATAAATAGACTAAATGGGTAATTTGATAGTGAGATCGTATTTACTCGGCATGAGAAGAAAGAACACATAATTTTGAGCGATGAAATCCATTAAGTGCAGCGTGACGTGTCATCAAATCTGTTTCCTAGAGGAATGCGACGATGGATTAGATAGTCTCCTTATGTGACACTTTACAAATGTAGTATTTGGAGGGCAAGGTTCAAAATCTTTCCACTGCATGACGCACCCTTATAGCTAAGATAAAGTCAAGAGATCTTCGAAGCCCCGGTAGAGACACCTCAAAGCTAGACAAATTCAATTAAGTGCTCGAATATTTAATTTCGGGTTCGAGCCTCTGATATTGCCCACATACATTGAAGTAAAAATTTAAATAGATATAGTAGTTTTTACAGTTTGAATAGGAAAACTGAGACAATTTATAATTTTCACCAATAATTACTACAAAAATATAATAAAATTACGAAAGATATTAAAAATTTCTCCAAAATATAATAAAAATGTCTGCCATTAATGATAATTTTCTCAAATGAGATGATAAAATTTACTATCCTTTTTGTAATTTATACTACATTCATATCTCTCGGTGTATTTTATTTCGAAAGGACTTCACTGTAATCGAATTTAGATCCAGATGAAAACCACCAGTGAACAATGGCATAAATGGTACAAAAAACTTGTACATTGGAAAATTTTAATAAACTTCGACAACTTTAAATCAAATTCTGAAAAACTTCTTTGTCGGACGAGAATGTTGAAAGACATAAACAACTAGGTACTCAATTACATAATAACTGAAAAATTTTGAACCGAAACTGGATTACGGAGTGCTAGTTAAAAAACACGAGAATTTTAAATTTTATATGTTTGTGTTATAATCTCTCTGCGAGAAGGCGTTAATGTGAGTTGGAGAACTCATAATACGGATTACCATTGATAATCACGGACTCTATACACCAAAAAAAAAATGTTTTAAGTATTCTGCTTATCTGCTAATTCAAAGTCCAATCATACCTGTATATTTTTTATACAACTAAACCAAGCCTTCAACTCAAGAAAAGAGAATATCTATGCGTTACAAAAAATTATGAGTGTTTGCAAGTTAGATCTTCAAATGCCTATTCTGTGGAAAAGTTTCAATTTCTTAGCTGCTAAAACTAATGAAAATTTAATTAAAGTTTGGCAGTCTCTCTACATTCTGTTCTCTTATCAGACTGCGCTGAGCATTTCAAATTTCCATCTTCAAGGAAGAACGATCTCTTCCGATTTGATATTCCCCTTTTACTGTATTTTCAAACAGTGAAAAGTAGAAAACGAGAAAGAGGCGAACGTTTGTGTAAACAAAACATAAATTTTGTAAATTCGCGAGAGTAAACATTGAATTTTCGCGTGAAAATATCATCCGCAGTACTAACTGCCCAATGAGAATGTTTTCCTCGAGCGTGCCAAAATAAATCAAAATTTTTTTACGAAACTTTGTAACACTTCTCTCGGGACAGCAGATAAGGGTCATTCGATTTACTGTGGCAACATTGCATCACTATTCCATCGAGCCCCCTTTTAATTGGCCTTTTCTAATGACTTAACGGAAACATTCTTTATCTCGTTTAATTAACTATCATGCAAAGTAAATAGCCTATCTAAACCAAACTGATGAAGCTAGGCTGAGCATGGAAAAGTGTTACTTTTCGTTCTCATATAGAAACCACAGAGAAAGCGGTGAAAAAGGCAATAAATTGGAGGGCAGAAAGTTATCGAGTATTCAACATTTTTCAATTTGTTGTATTTAAAAAGTCATCTGGGAACGTTTTCAGCACAGGCTATTTTGGCTTTCCATTGGAGGAACGTAGCAAACATTATACGCGGGGTAGCCTTTGTAAAAATTTTTCCTCTATTATCAATTCCAAGTTCTTTTTTTTTTTTGCGACTTCCTTTCTATACGAGTAACAAATAAATGGACTACGTATTTCATTCGATATAGCTTTCCTTTTTTTTCTTTTTCTTTTTTTTTCCTCGAAACATCGTTTATTGGGTTTACGCTGTCATTAATACTAGCCTGAAAATCACGTTTGAAACGTCAATTTATCCTTTCGTAAAATACACAATAGCCGATAAAACTTTTCATGAAATTCTTTCCATATTGCTGGTCTCGTTTTTTGGTGTTGGCAGACAGATTCAGATGCTTAGGTTATTTATTGAAAGGAAGGTGGTAAGTTTATCGTTAATTTGACAAAAAACTAGGAAGCAACTGCAGGCCAGTACCTAAGCGCTCATAAGTACTAAGGCATATGACATTAATCAGTCAGGGCGAGCATTTTTTCGAGTCACCCCCCTACCCATTTTGAATGTGCAGTTGTCTTACTTTTTTTTTTGTTGAAAAATGCCAGCCAGGGCGAACGCGTCAGCCAGCCAGAGCCTCACCCTGGCTGCCCTGGCGCTAGTTACGGGTTGAAGCAACTGTATTAGATATTATATTAGGAGAAATTTTTGTTCAATTGAAATATATTAGCAAATTATCGAATTATCTGTCTCTAAAGCTATCGAATGATGAAAAGAATTTAGTTAAAAATAGCAGCGTTTATTCGGACATTGCATATTTCAAAATAATCTCCGGATAAAAATCATAATCAGGCACCAGCAGTCATCAAATTGACCCAAAACGTCATGTGTTCAATTTTTCACGCTGAATCCGAATCTGCAGCCCATTTTGCTTTATGTCGCGATTTAGACCTCCTCACCAAATGTTTAGAACTTCTAACTTTAATAGCAACATTTCTTGCTACTCGAACTCAAGAAAATATCCGTTTGAGGAAAAGTAAGAAAAGCTTGTTTCCACGAGAAAACCTACTACAAATAAAATTCATCATTGTAATCAACTTTAACACTTGATCAATTTAATATCTGTTTCTAAAAATTTGAAAAAATATTGTACCTATTATGAAATTTTCCTTGGATTCGATTCGATTGTTTTAATTGAAGAATCTGATTTCAAAAAGTGCTATACTTCAGTCCAGTTAAGAGTTCCATGACGTCATAAGCATTTGAAGAAAGCAATTGGTTGAAACACGTACGGTTGAAATCGAAAATACTTTCTTCTCATTCGTTGAATCTTGTGACGTCATGGAACTCTTCACTGGAATGAAGTATAGTGTATTTTGGCGGTGAGAAATGACGCCTGTAAAAATGTGTTTGTATAATTTGTCATACAAATGTAGTATACATTTTACTGGTTTTGTCACAGTTTCGCTCACCCAAAAGTTATTTTTAGCTACATTTGAAATCGGACTTCTCAATTTTATAATAAAAAATTTTTCACACTGTCAAATTCAACATTTAAATTTTAGCCAAATTTTTTCTCCGACTGTGTACTATAAGTTTCAAAGATCAAACTTCATATTTGTAAACTGTAATAAAAAATGAATTTTCATGTATTGCTCTCATACAAGGAAATATGTGAGCGAAAGAAGAATTGTGCAGAATGCGAAAGGGAGAGAAAAATTAAATCTCCTTCGAGAATACGGTCATAATTTAAAATGATAGTGGAAAAAACGGAATATCGTTTCCGGTGCGACAAAATAAAAAGAGGGGAACAAGGGGGCAGATTTCTTTATCATCTATTATGCATTTACCACGGATACCCTGTGCCCCATTTCCACCAACAGTTCCGTGATTCGTGAATGAAATCTCAAACACAACTCCTGCGATGACATAAAACGCAGCCTGAACATAGCTCTTGTTTTATGCATTATTTTTCGTTTTTCATCACTTATTTTTCAACCCTTTATCTCCTTCTCACTCACCCTCATTCAAACACGTGCAGGTTATTTGTGCAAAGAGGAAAACGGCGGGATGAGGATAATAAAGAGGAAGGGAAAAAAAAGGAGCCGACATTTGTTTTTAGGCCGCTTTTCTCATAAGACTACGTCTTATAGCTCGATCGGTCGTATTGGTAAAAATAAAAATGATAAAATAATAAAACAGAAGAAACAAAAAAAAAAAGAGTATCTGGAGCTTTTTAAAATTAAAATTGTCTCACGATTTTTTTTATTATTTCCGAACATGGAAAGGTTCGTAAAATCGAAAAGGGGTGAATAAGGTGAAAGAAGCAGGAAAAAAAGAGAAAACAAATAATGTATTTTAGAGACATCTTGTGAAATTGTTGAATCTGAGTATACACATACGTATATCTAAAAAGCGAAGAGCAATACGACACTTGTTGCCAGTATACGAGTAGATTGTAAATTCAAGTTTATAACACAATTTAACATTTTCGTGAAATATTGAAGCCAAAAGAAGGTTAAGTAGTAAAAATTAGTTAACGGTATTCAAGAAAATCAAAATTAGCTTATAACTTGGTAAGAATTGTTAAAAATACCACAGAATAAGGGTTAAAATGATAATATACAAAATGATTTTTTGTTTTGTCCCAAGAGTGATTCTAATTCACTTACTGAGAATTTTTTTTTTTCCGAACAATTTTCGTTATTAATAGATCGATGGAAATGTCTGGCAACAAGAAATCGTAACTTGTCTTTGTCCTACTAGATAAAAAAATCAGATCATATTTTTATATTTTAAATGAGTTTTTAGAACTACTTATTTTGGCTAGCCAATAGAAACTAAAATTTTGGATGAAGGACATTCTGGCTTTTGGATATCTCGACAAAATATGCTCTCAACTTTTCTGGGTATCAGGGAGACACTGGGAATTAACAATGCCTGCCGAAAAATAAAATATTTATATATTCAACGAGAAAACATTCTGTAATATGATAAATATTGATTAATCATATCAAAAGTTGAATTTTAATTTTTTTGTAAACCTCTGAAAAAATAATTCCACTTTCATTCACAGGCGTTCAAGTGGGTTTGTAAAATTAAAATAAAAAATCTTTACCAACTATTTCATTGTAATGTGAAACTCAGCAAACTTTACCCTTAAATCAACAGAATGAACAGCTTGTTTTGATTGTTCGAATGTACGATTTTTTCCCTTAACTTATTCTTCTTGTTCTGTTCTTAGAACTAATTTGACTGTCATTCGCAGCGTGTTAGCTACACGCAGCCAGATGGGTACGAGAAAATGCTTTCATCATTTTTTAAGATTCACTTTTAAAAGTTTCGTTGGCTGCTCAGTTAAAAACAAAAACTAACGTTTTTTTTATATTTGAAAATTCTACTTTTTAAATTTCTCGTCGTAATCGAGATACTCTTAAGAATTTCACAAATGAGACCCCCCTATTCCAAATACTACAGCGTCTTCAGAAATTTTCTAAGGGACCGAATTCTACAATACACTAACGAGGAAAAGGATTATTCGTCAAAAATCTGTAAGTCGTAGGAAAAATTTTTCTTATTCAGTTTTTTTTATAAATTAAGTTTGATGTCTGAGGGGAGCTTCAACCACCTAAGGGATCACCCGAGTAATGCATTGGCCTCAAAATTACATAAAATTGCTACGTTTTCTGTCGAAAACCTGCTAAAAAAACTTCAGCCTCCCTCAAATCATCAGCTTGTTGAAAAATACTGTTTTTTTTTTTTTTTTTTTTTGAAAGGCTCTTAAAAACATTTTTGGACCTGGGAACCAGATATTTCCAATTCAAATTCAGTGATATGAAAATCTTGACTATCATTTTTGATGTAGTTTACCATGTGAGTAAATCTTTATCCTGTAAACTCACAATCAGTTTCGAAAAATAACCAGGCATGGTCTTTGAAAATAGATGAAAACCATTAGTAGTTACCCAATATAAGAGAAATTAATAATTAAATTATAAAAATTTCAACTTCAAATGGCTCAGAATTTAAAATTTGGATTTTGATAACCATCTAATTTCTCATGTCCAAATTTGAAAATTTTAAAAGGAACAAGTTTCTAGTTGAATTTTTCGACTTGATGTTACCAAAATTATTCGCTGTTTTGTGATTTCTTTGAATAGTATAATGATCTATTTTTACGTACTAAAAAGCTTTATGAATAACTTTTAATGCGCACTCACCAATCTTTCAACTCATTGACTAAATATATTTCTTCCGTGTAAACAAAATAACGTTTTATAAATCTTTCCCACGCAAATAACAACAAAATGTTATGACTTTTGAAAGAGCAAAAAATGAAAATAATTATTCGATTAACATCACTCAAAGAAAACTTTAATTACGTATTTAACACTTTCGCGCCAAAATGCACTCGAAATGGTTATAAGGTAAAAAATTCCAATTTATAAAACTGGCAGATGCTCACCACGTGAAATTTCGCGTTCAACTGAAATAACACATTGTCGACATCATCTTCCTCAAAAGAGGGCGCCACATTCCTCCAAAATTACCTTTCCCCCAAACTTTCACCATTTTCCAAAAATACGGAGTCAGATAAAAAAAAAGTAGGTAAATATATACTTACTCGTTTTTGTATTTCCTCTCACAAGTGCAAAGAAATTGGCAAAGGATTTGTGCGACTTGGGTACACAGTTTCGTTATTTTTTCTTTATTACGGTGTGCTACAAACCCCACGTGTCTTAAGCATCAACCCTCTTTCCACAACTCGCAACTTTTTTTAGGAACAAAAGTTTAACCTTCACTTTTCCTGCGAGTTAAAAATACTAGTACAAGTCGCTATGAAAAATTCTTCTCGAATACCGACACATAGCTAAAGATGAATTCAAGACTTGTACAAGAGTTAAGAAAATTATTCGAATATTTTTCCTTTTCTGGTTTTTTGTGAGGTCTAGAAAGCATAGAAAGAAAAAACAAAAATCGAGCGAGCTGGATGAAAAAATGATCGAAAAGTTGAAACTGAAACTGAATTTTTGGATTTATATGTACTGGAAAAATTATTTCTGGAGCCTTTGTATTTGAGATATACGGGGGATTTTTTTCAAAAATTTGTTTCAAATTTAATAAGCATGTTAGCGCTTGAGGCTAAATTTCTCTTTTGAATCTCATTTATAGCACTTCTAAGGCACCAAATGAGGTTATTTTTTAATCAATAGGAAATTTGAACGAATTCTTACTCAACTTCTGAATGGATATATAGCTTAGCTTGCGAACTATTAGATGAAAAATGCTAAATTTTCCCATATTTTAGCTCTTTGGGGGAGAGCACAGAAGTAGGGGAGATGATTTTTATCTACATATATTCCTTGGACTTGTCCCAACACATTCCAGGCATAAAATCTTTTACTCCAATGTTTTTCTTCTTTCCCAATTTTACAGACTAATTTTCCTGGGTAGCTAATATCTAAAACGTATAGAAATCAGATAGCCAATTTTGTGTATAGGTGATAAAAATGATTAGAAAATTATTCTCTTTTGATTTTTTTTTATTTCTAATTATCTTCAAGGTATAACACAAGTGTGTTTGATGAAGAAAAAAAGAGTGAGGATGGTCACAAAAAATTTTCAACTTATCCAATACAGGAATATAGGTCATATAAAATGATGTTGATCTTCCGAATTCGAATTTATTCAGGCTTCTCCGCAAAAAATTTACATTGTCCCAAATGAAACTTTTTTCGTTTTCGGTTGTAAGAAATCTTAGCTTTTGCCTATTTTTCTTGTTTTATGCAACTTTTCTTACACATGTGCAAAAGACTTTGCTTGTCATGTATTTATGCAATGAGAATTTGCATAAATAATAATTTCACACGAACTATTCTTTTCAATAAAAATTGATTTAAAAAAAAATGAATTTGACGAATTGTGAAATTTTTGTTAGAAAATTCAACAAAAATTTCTCTGTGGAAAGTTCGAAACTGAAAAAAAAAAAAATTACTTCAAACACTGTATGAACGGACATCCAAAGAGCTTCTTCTTGCTAATCATACTTGATTAGGATTAACTTAAGATTACTTCAATAAAATTAGTAATGTAATAAAAAAATTTTGTATAATATTTTGAATTCTAATATTAAACCTGATTTTCTATAACTAGTAATTAAATATTCTAAATTAATCATTATTTTATATAACATATTATCAAATGCAGTTCACTAGACCCCAGCATAAGGGGGTGTATTGATATGAAAATTATTTAGCTCGAAATTCTAGAACACTTAATTTATCTGAAATGCTTGCGCGTTAATAAACATAAAAAATCATCTGCAGCCTCATACCAAATTCGTGCAAGTAAGTTTGATATCAATGATACAATTTGAATCATGGAATCAAATGGCAAGAATCGGTATGTTTTGCCGCACTCAAAGTTCAAACCATGAGGTGCCATTGCAGGAAACTTTACAGCCTTTGGAAAAAATTTCATGACATCATTTTGCAGCTGATAATTTTTTCTAGATATCCGAACCGAAAATATGGCTTTTTCATAGCGGAAAACAAATTCGTACGAACTGTACCCCACTCTACCCATTAGAAAGCTGCAAGCTATAAATTGCGCGGGAATAAATTATTAAATGACGCGGAAGCGATAACTCTAGTCAAAAGAATGGTCAATTTTTTTTTAGCCTTCTTCCTCTCTTGTTTTTTGTTTTGTTTCTTTTTTCTTCCACAACGTACAATTTTTTTTCTTCCTTTTTCTCCGTAGATCCATACCTGGTTTTAATGTGAAAAATGAAAATACATAGTATTTTGTTTTTTTCTGTTTTCTTATTCTTTTATTTTTTTTTTATTTCAGTGTTTGTTAAAAAGTTTACCTACCTAGGTATTTCTATAAAATAATGATAAGTTTTTCTTAGAGAATGTCTTGTTTTATTTGCTGGACAAGAATTTAAATAAAAAATCGGTATGAATGTGAGAGAAAAAGAGGACCATTACTGATGCTTGTAACAACTTTAAACAAATTTAAATGATAAATGAGATGATTCAGTACTTCATTCAAGAACATATTTTACAAAAAGTAAGAAGTAATGAGCATTTACGAAGAATTAAGTAAAATCGAACATTTCTGAAGTACTTAAATAAATAATACTATTTTTTTCATTCAAGTATTTATTTTAAGAAAGTAGTAAGACAATAGTAACTGGTAGATTTAGTTTCAGATTATTTTTAGTCAATTTTTCATACCGGTTGACAATCAGAATAATCAAATGACACGGTATAAATTTAATTAAAAATTAGTAGGTCAAAAAAAAATCTAATTTTCATTTTGGAAGAATGAAATCAATTCATAAATTAAATGCATAAATAAATGAATAAATAAATAAGAATTGGAATGAAAATGAAAAAAATTAATTTGATGAAGTTGAACGGTTAAAATACATATCTTACTTTTAGAAAAAAGTTTTTAAACTGATTTTCAAAAAGTTTTGGTCAGTTCTATAAAATCAGATTTACAATATTGAAGAAAGATATTTCAAAATAAAAATTCGAAAGGAAGAAAAAAATATCAAACTTGAAAGACTGATAACACTGAGCAACACTTAGAACATTTCAACACTACTTATAATGAGATTTATCCTCTGAAATGAATAGACTACGTTTTGAAATATTGCCAATGTTGCTTATTTTTTATGGTGGACATTTTTTTCCTCTCTTATTTATTGTTTTATTTTGAATCAATTATTATTTTTTATTTTCAAATTAACTTTTCATTTTGGAAAATCACTTTTAAATTTTAGTCATTCTATCATAACTTCTGTAACAAAATATTCCTATTTAAATAATTCATAAATCTTAACGAACTGAAGATTCACTTTCTTTTCACTTTCTGGTCAATTTCTTCGGTTTTTTTTTCTGCAAAAAATTGCAACAGTCATTAAAAATCTTCATTATGGTTTGAACCCGCCATTTTCAACTCTGAAATAGATTAATACAACACATTTTTCAGGCTAGGTGATTGAGATTTAAAGACGCTTTTAAACTTGACTCTTTACATTCATTGGCATTATTTTCAGAAACTTCCAAACTGTTGCCACTAGTTGGTGTTTTGGATACAGAAATTTTATTTTGTGTGAAGTCATCTTTAGGAGTCTGAAAAAGGCCATCAGTAACAACCGACTGTTTCAGTTGTTTTCTTTGAGTTTTTGTTTTCCTTTTCTTTTTAGACTCGCCGACAGCTGCCGAATTGGTGGTAGTTTGATCAGCAAAGTCAAGGTGGCTGGTTTGAGTCGACACAGTAATTCTGTCTGCTAAATCAGTTTGGGTAAAAGCATCTGCAGAGTTTTTAAAAGTTTTAGTTCCGGAATCAATTTTTGGTTCATCAGTTTTAATCATGTCTGATTCAAGTTTGGTGTCCTCCTCCTCCTCCGTTAAATGGGTTCCAGTTCTTTTCAGCTTAACCTTGACAACATTAAGACCATTTTCACGCATATCCTGCTGGAATGTTCCTAGCTCATTTTCAGGTCTGTCAATGATTACCGAACTAAACTGAGGTTCGAATTTGGTGGCGACCTTATCACGAGTGAGCTTCTCTTCAAGTCTACCATTGTCACCAAACTTGCTGCTAGATTTGTGAGAAACTTGAGACTTTGACTTGTTCATTCCTGATGACACTCTTTCGGAATCTGAATTTTCAAATGTGGCAACATAATCTGACTGTCTGGTTGATGTGAAAGCTGATGAAAGTTCAACTTCCTTGGGTGTTGCAGAAGTCCCGCTTAAAAAGTTAGCCAAGTCAGAATCATTACTGGTACTACGAGTATCTGCTAAACTATCTGCTGAATGAACCACAAGCGTTGTATTTGACTTCAATTCATTTTTTTCTTCGACCATCTTTTTGGGCAGATCTGGAAGAAAATAGTAAAACGAATAAGTGGACTTCGTAGATTAAAATTATTCTACATTTTTCTATTTTTATTTTACTGAGCAAAAATAGAAATCTGAAGCCTAAAGTGAAAAAAAAAGTATGTATGCTTATCCAGAGGGATGAGGGAGATGGACTGAGAACAGTATCATAATGAGGTGAGAGAGGGGGTAGCAGAGGCATTTCTCGAATATTAAAATTGAGTTATTGATCGAAAAGAGGAGGAAAAAAATTTATAATTCGATGAATAAGTGAGATTATGAAAATACATAAAAATGTCAACTCGTAGGAAAATTTTTCATTATTAGAGTGGGTAAGGAACTCAATTTAAAAATTGCATATTCTATAATGCATTCCCTGTCTCGACCACTTTAAAATTTGGACACCTCCAAGTTTGTAAATTGTAGGTAAATGCATTTTGAATATTCAAACTTACCATAGTCCAAAGTCGTATCTTCAGATTGATTTAATGAGCCATTACCAATAACTGGATCTTCAGTCAATTCTTTAGTACTCTGTGCCTTTGATTCTGAATTCTTATCCGCAACAGGTTTCTTCACGACACATACTGGAGCCAGTTGCATTTCTACATTCACTGCAACACGTTGGCAAGAGTCAGCTAGACCAGTGCTCTCCTGCTTATCACGTTGGCTTCTTTTTTCTGATAAGCTTAGTTCATTTTGTAAAGTTTTCTTCAAGGGGCTGAGTTGAATTTTCGAAACATTTTGCATGCTGATTCCAATTTTTGCTATTTGTTGTAGCGGGGTGGACTCATTTTGTAACACTTCTAAAGTACATTTTTTCTCTCCATTCCGCATTGAATCTATTGTTGGGATCTGAGCAGATCGATACCTAGTTCTTTGCCTTTTGATTTCACGTTCTTGTCTTCTTTCCAGTAACATTTTGTCAGAATATTTTCTTTGCGTCTCATCTCCATAACGCTTATCGAAGTCAGCATTAAATTGAACCTTTAAGAATCTCCTTATGGCATGCAAATGCTTACAATCACATTCACCCGATATGAATTCGCAGCAAATCATTTGATGCTCGCAAAGGCGGCAAGCAGGACACACCACAGCTTCAGCTAAGTCTCTACAGTTGCAGCTATGGTACTCTCTTTTATCTTCAATAAAGTAAGGCTCGCGGCCGCCAGTTCGGTTCACAGTGTAACAGATCATGTCATCTGGAGGCTCTAAAAATGCCTCTATTCTTTTCAAACTGATACTGTTGCTGCGCTCGTGTATCATTACAACCTGAAAGAGTAAAGAAAATAAAATCATGAAGAGGTATAGTAGGACATGGATGAACGAGAGAGAGACGTTAAAATTTCAAGAAAGCCAAGAGCCTAAAATTGTATTTTCATTCTTTCAAATAAAGACATTCAATATTTATGCGTTTTAACGTCACTTAATGGGTAAAATCCTATAAACGCTTGCCTTACAAAAATTTTACATACGAGTAGGTATGTTGAAAATTGAATATCTAGTACATTAAATGTAAATATTATGGTTATTTAATTGGGACACATGTGAGACCAAGATAAATTATGACCCTTTCGGACTCCTCCAAACCTTTATCCTCATAGCTATGTACTGAAGCCCAGAGCTCTATAAGGAGTAGAATAAAATGAGCAAAGAAACTCGTATATCTAAAATCGTGTTACTGCAGCATTAAGTAATTAATTTTATGGTAAAACTTTTATTTCTAAAACTACGAAAAGTCGTTTGGTATAAATGTGACGTGTCAGGAGAAAGGCGTTTAGGAAGAGCAAGCCTTTTTTTTTGTTGTAAAAGTAGATAGATAAAAAAACGAAATCCATTTAGCTGTTGCGGTCCCTTTTCTCTTGACACGTCATAAATAATGGCGTCACTAACTTGACGCATCTGCTCTTCATAAGCCGCTTCCTCCTGGCGCACTTTTTCCTTCTCATCTTCGTCTTCGGAGCTGCAATCGCTCACGTAATAAAAATCGCCTTTATTGTTCTGCGTCCACCCAGATAGGTGCATAGCCACCAAGTGGCAGTGTTCGCATAAATTTCCATTCTCGTATTCGATGCAATTGCAGCTATACGTGTGTCTGCAAATATCACATTCTGGACACCTCTTATAGGGTAGGCATTTGCATCTCTGCTCGCCAGCTAGATGCCGCACCAAATACATAAAATTCACCTTCTCGACTGGCGACGAATTCTCCTGCACTCGGAACAGATTCGGCCCCATTTGGTTCACATTCTGCAGACTATCGCAGCAGCTTGCTCTGATGTGGGCCAACTGCATATACTTGTTGGAATTAGCCACATAAACGGTCAGCTCCTCTGTAAATTTACATTTACCGTTCGAGACAGCCGCGTGCATGTGCCAGCACCAACCAAATCGTTTGTTCCTTCGGCAGGAGCAGTGGTACTGGTGACGACAAATGCCACAGATGGAACAATAGTTTTGGCAGGTCTGGCCGAAGGGGCAAGGCCCTGTATAAGTGACACAATAACCGAGGCGAAGATGGGTTAGAATATTGCGGGGACGATTCTTGGTCAACACTTTGAAAACGATTTGTCTGTTTTTGGGCAGATGATTGGCTCTCTCGTGGCTAATTAGGATCCAGTTGTGGCGTTTGAATGACTCGTATTCCGCATCGAAGTAGGGTCTGGTGAGTCGATCTCGCAGGGTGACATCACTGGCATAGGGTTCGGCTATTACATCGTCTAGCCATTGTTTATCTCCGCCAATGTCAGCAAATGCAAACGGCTTAATCCTCGGTTTAACTTCATCGTCGCTGTGGCAGTCTAGAGCCTCCACCTTGGATTCTTCGTACCATAGCTGCAGATTTTCATCTTCGCTGCTGCTGTCGCATCTGCAATCGATGATTTCGACATCGTCGATGTTGTAGAGCGTTGTGAGTTTATTCAATTTTCCTAGAGGATGGGCCTCGTAGATCTCATCAGCGATGGGAATGCTGGGCAGTGATTTTGACCGACGATGGTTGGTTGCAGAATTATTGATAGCTCTTGTACGTTTTTTACGAAATTTTATACTCGCTGGACGAAAATTAAAAGGGAGAGTTAGGCGATCTCGTCGATCGTCGTTGTCATCATCGGTGGATACTGACTTTGATGGTTCTGCATTTGAAGCTGCCGATTTTGACTTCTTCAACAGCTTTTTCGGTTTCTTCGATCGTCTATTTTTTCTGGAGGAACTCATTACCTGAAAAAATGACAAATAACCGCAAGTGTCAGTTACTCGCTATAGGTAATATTGAATTACATATTCAATTACGTACTACCTATATAAGATAATATATTTTACTATTTTCTCAGCAATTTCTACTACAACTATGAACTGTCCTAGTTTTCCTATCTTAAAATACCTAGTAAAATGTGCTATTGAAAATTCTCTCCGTGAACATTTTGTTAAAATCAGATTTACATATTATCAATTCACAGAGATACTGTTCAATATTCCCTTTTTTTTTTTGCAATAAGTGATGTACCCTAAATGATTATAAGTTCACATAATTAGCTTTATCAGATTTTTGAAAACATAATAAATGTATGAAAATACATATTACCTATCTCATTTTGCATTCTATGAGGTTGAGATCTAATAAT
Source organism: Parthenolecanium corni (assembly GCA_038050395.1). NCBI lineage: Eukaryota > Metazoa > Arthropoda > Insecta > Hemiptera > Coccidae > Parthenolecanium > Parthenolecanium corni. Next base: position 1,822,052 of record JBBCAQ010000038.1, on the reverse strand, counting down.
AATTTATCCCATTTTCAATGCGGATAAATCTTTTCCAACATTCAAATCCAGAATTTTTTAAATCAACTTTATAAATCAACAAGGGCTTGCAATCTCAACTCCACTGAGTTTTTATTTCGTTACATTTCAGCTGTTTCAGCAGAATTAAGCCAATGACTACTCGTAACTTATTTTGATTATAAATATTTGTATTATTTTATTAAAAAAATTTGCGAGTGTTCCACGCAGTTTTTTGTACATACATGTAGTCATTCGTTTTCTTCGGACATTTCAGCAGGAGACATAAATTGTTCTAAGCAATAGACAGATGCGCTTTTTTTTATTATTTTAAGCTTTCGAAAATGGTACTCGAGTTACTTACATACGATATTCAAAACTTTGATATTTCAAATCAACTGCAGCAATAGACTAGAACAACACATAGACTGATGCGAGACAACAAAATACTTCTAAACTAATCCCGGTTCTGAAAAATTTTCTAAATTTACAAGTTGAACGAAAATATCAAATTATCAAACATTGTAGTTACCTATACTTCATTAGCAATAAACAAGCTGAAAGTGAATTCACTTCATAATCACAGGTACCTACTTATGTTCATAATGTTAATTTAGCGATCAAGGAATGAAAAAAAACACTGGCATTTATTACCAACTTCTAAATGCAACTACTGTCAGCTATGCTGTCAGTCTTAAACAAAGTTTTGAACTGTACGTCAAATCTGGTTCTAACATTGTTATCAGATTTTACGATTCCTCACGATTCACGAATAATCTTATCAAAGAAGTTCCTCTATAAGGTACGGAGAGGCAGTTTTGTGACTTAAGATACAACGAAAAAAGTATTTATATGAGTTGTTCTGGAGGAAATTATCGTTCAGGAAGGGTAGGGCTAAGATTATTTTCGTCAGTAACCAAAAAATGTAAGTACCTACAAATTATTAGATGGGAGGTGAATGCAATTGCTAGAGTTCGTTACTTTTACAAACTAGAGAAATAATTTCACAAGTAACTTATATAGAGAATAAAACAATTTTTCAAGTTTGCTACAAATAGATCAAAATTTTAGTAATTGTTTTTTGAGGCTGCACGGGACTAAGTTGATCTGATTTTGTCTGGAGAAGAGGTAATTTCAGCTCTAAAAGAAGCGTATAGCCCCTCTCAAAGATGCCTATGCGTACATTTTTTTATTTTTTCATTTCTCGATAAAATATTTTTCCGAAATTTGAGTTTGTCAATTTTGCAATCACAAAGTAGCCTATGAACAATTTTATTCATTGGACGAGTTCAATAATGTGATGAAGTATGTGTACATATAATTTGCTTTTAATTGTAAATATCTCAATATCATAACAAATGAACTATAGAAAATTTTGGGATAGGCAAGTGATAACTATTTAAAATTCAAAAAGAGATAGAAGTCTGACTGGAATGAAAAAGATTTCAGCTGTAGTAAAGTATTTTAAAAGACATAAAATTTTGGTTAACTACCATCTAAAAATGCATAATTTAGACCCATTCGATTTCGCTAGATGAACTATTTAATAGACATATAGACCTCTTGTAGCCACCACCTTTTATATTCCGCTTTATGATTTCATAATTATTCTAGCGTTAAATTAAAACAGCAGCGAAATTTTTTAGAAGGTAATAAAAAATAGAATTTAAAAATAATGGAAACGTATGGCATAAATGACGACACACCAACAGAAAATCGTGGCAAAAATCCAAATTGCTGAAAATTAAAGTACGAAAAAAGAGCCAAATTTTCGCTTCATGCCTTTGCTATAAAAAAACCCTCCCCGTTGCTTTTTGTAAGGTTTTTTTTTTGCTTTTCACGAATTTTATTTTATTTTTTTATGATTTTATTATCAAAACAACCAGTAAAATTTATCTTCAAATCGATAAACGTTCTACTCGTGCTTTGAGTTTTTGCTTCGTTTGTGTCGCTCTGCTTTTATGCACACTTCAATAACAAGAAAAATGAAAAATTTTCTATGGAAATGTAGATACCTATTAGAAAAACATAAAAATTCTTCGCGGTATTTTCTGCTGATATTCAAAGTGAATACGAAATTCGCTATCTTGGTGTTTTCATTTGTAGTCGGTAGACAAGCTAAATAGAAAAATTTCATCATACTTGAAAAATGTAACGACGAAAGAGTGACATATAATTCATTCTGCATTTGGAATTCTAACTATTTTTTTGTGAAAAATTTCTTTCACTCGTACTAGTTGTCTCTTTTATTTATATTTTATTTTTTCGTAACACCAAAGAAAATATTTGATGGTGACTATTTAAATTTTTCAAAAAGCTTTTCCCTCTTGCAAATTTCCACTACTGGAAGTCTCTCAAAGGTTTATGTTTTTCATTTCATACTTTCTCGTTTTATAATAATTGGAGATATTGTTTGAAATGAAGTACGTTTGAAGAAGTGTAAAAATGTAAGCTATTTTTTTTATGAATATTTAGTCATCATTTTTCCCATTTCATCAAACATAACGTCAAAAAGTTAATTTTAATAATGATGTTTATTTTGAAAAACTCAATAAAAGTTTAGCTTTTACATTAATGATGGATTAACTTACAGGTCGCCTATTTTTATCTCTATTATGACATTTAATATTCGTGAACATTGCCATAGCCAGGAGGGCTGGGCGGCAATGCCCGTTCAAGGAAAGTTATTTGCCTTCAGAAAAATTTTTCGCGTGAAGAGGCGTCCATTTTGCCCTCCCAGGTATTTGATTTGCTCCCCCTGAGAATTCGATTTGCCCCCTCCAAGTATTTTGCTCTAGCCAAGGCCCTGCCGTGAATCATAATAACTAACGAAACTCACAAAAGAAGGCCCCCGATGGGCAAAAAATGAGAAAATGATCCGGAAAATGAGAATTTTATCCGTTTTTAGTCCGTTTATATTTTCGACCATCGGATCTGAAAATTTGCAGATATTTTTGTCATCTTGATTATTTTTCCAAATCCGTTTGTAAAACGGATTTCCGGATTATAATCCGTGATAATTTTTGGGCAATTTTTCTAAATCCGTTTGTAAAACGGTTTCACGGATTATAACCCGGGCCAACGAATATCATAAAACAGCCTTCACGGAAAATAATCCGGACTCATTTCCGGCAAGACTGATTACAATCCGTTCGAAATCCGTTTTAGAAGCCGGAAAACAGGAAAATTCCGGGTTATAATCCAGAAACGGATTATAACCCGGAATAAAACGGATCCGTTTTCAAAATATTTTGCCCATAGGGCCGCGAAGTGACTTATAGAAGTCGAGTAATTTTTGGATTCCATTTTGTAACTTTCCATGCAACAACTTCATTTTGCATGGTTATTCGAGCTGTCTGCAAAAAACTTTCAAAAGTTGGTAGGCATTGAATGTATAAATATGCAAAGAATATTATTTAAGATTTTGAGGGATTTTTTTCAGTGGATTAAGTGGGCGAACTATCACACAAATGCACATGAAGAATATTAACTTGATGAGATCACTGGAAATAGTTGCGGAAGAAATTTAGTATTTTGAACTTGGCAGCACTGAATTATAGATTTTCTGAAAATCTAAAATTTTTCTAGAGCAAACCACCTCATGATCCATAGAAGCTGATTTTTTTAATGTGCATTTCTGTGCTGGTCCCCCACTTAATCCACTGAAAATTAGAAAATTGTTTTTGCATGTAAGCTATAATACTGCTGTTTATGCTAAATTTCAAATTCACCAACCTCTGAAAAACTTGTTTTTCGCAGACAGCACAAATGACCATGCGAAATGAAACTGTTGCATGGAAAGCTGAAAAATGAAACCCAAAAAGTACTCGACTTCTATTAGTCACTTCGCGGCCTTCTCTTCATGAAAAGAGCCCGGGACTATCTGCTACCTCAACCCCCTATTTCTCTCAATGGCCTTGAGTCTGGGTATCAGAAGAGCAGCGACAAAAACTCGTCCACACTTTTAGCAGAAAAGGATGCTCATCCTCCGCCCTTTTAAACGACTCTACTTATTGAACCACATTAGTTTTCAGTGTCTGGAAATTCTGATATTAAAACCGGAAAAAAATTGTGTTTCATTCGTCATTCGTCGTTTTACGAGCGAATAAAGGCTGCCGTAAGTTTTTTGAAGTGCTTCGGTGCTACTTTTTTTCTTTTTTTTTTTCGCTTCCACCTTATTATTTCGAGCATTTTGAAAACATACGGTACCTACGTATTTGCACAAACGTAACATCTGTACTTTTTTATTTACGCTTAGAATAACAGAATAAGTGGAGGAAGAAAGAAAAACGGTTATTTTAATGAGTCATTAAAAATAAACTACCGCGCAAAAATGATCCTTTTCATCGCTGAGTCTGCCTCGTCTGTAGCCAACTTTTTCCTCATAAGTTCATTTATTTTCTTTACACAAAATAAGAATGTGCCACAGTGCGATGGTTTTATCGCGCGTGTCCCCCAAACAATAATGCGAATTTATTTACGCGAAAATACGTGCAAATGTCTTCCATACTGTTATATAAATTTTCTTTCTTCCGCTCGCATATATTTAATCGGCTTCTGCCCTATGCGGTAAAAGGCTATACAGCGACGTATTTTATTTGCTAAAATCGAATTAAATGCAACATTAGCAGAACCACCGCACGTGCGATTTGTGTCATCTATTTGATAAAGAGTGCCAGCCAAATTACCGCACACTTAACCGCATTCATTACCACAATGTAACATTAGAGACCAGATAACGTTATGTTCAACTTTATGCCTTTCATGTAGGCTGCATCTCCTTCACAGCCTATATATGACTTCAGTTTGTGAGGTAAAGTGTACTGCACGAGGCAGTCCAAGGTTCCAACAAGTGCATAGGCTATGTGTTGGCTAAATGTAATCGTAGATTACCATTTTTGGCATTCGCATTTAATGAGTCTCCATGGTACAATGTTGGTCTGTGCTGGGGTTGGAACTGTTTATTGCAAGGGTTGGGAGGCTGTAAATCTGAACTCTAGACATTTTCAAAACGTTGACTAATGTGGCAATGTAAGAAACAAATATTCAGTCGGTTATTTCTGCAGGAGAAGATCACAGCCAATAATGGGTCTTATTAAGTACATAGATGCGCACTAACAAAAAACGTAATGAAAATTAATAAGTGACGATGGAGGCTGAACTCCTCTTTAACCAGTTTGAGCCCCCCCCCCCTTTGGATTTTGTAATATTCTTCTGGTGTTTTTTCATGAAATTATAAAACATAAAAAATCAAGTTTTACGAAGAATTAAAAAAAAACAAAAAAAAAAACAATAATAGCAGAAAACTTTAAAAAATGTTCGTGCGTGAAGTTTTTCAATATTTTAGTGTTTTTTTCGACCTGGTAACCTTGGCACCCAAAATGAGCCCGCAAGGAGCCCCTTCACCCTACAAAATATATTGGATAACGAGCCTGATGCGCTATACACTTACTGGAAGATAGTTCAATTTTTTTACATGGAAAATTAAAATAACATAAAAAAGGATGTAAAAATGTCATTGAACAGCAGTTTCTCCCAATTTTTTCCAATTTTCACACAATTTGTCTTGGAAGAGTTTGTATAGAAATGTTTATAGGAAAGTGAAAAATTATCTGACAAAATTTTGGACTTATCGAAGTCTAAGTTATCATGGTTCAATTGTATTTATACTAATCTTTCCTACAGAAGTTAAAATAGAATTATTTTCCAATTAAGTGTGGTGCTTATTGAGAGTGAACATTTTATCATCAAGATACTTTTATGACTCAAGTAGTTGATGAGAGTCAATCAAGTTGAGGTAATGTTTTTCTTTTTCTTTTTTTTTCTTTTTTTTTTTTTTTGAAGGAGGGTTTCTAGCATAAATATTTCGTTAATTATTTGTTTTCTTTCTCTTATTTTTTATTTTATTTTCTCTTTGATGATTTTAAAAAATGCTGACCGATTTTTATTAATTATGTTAATTATCGGAGTAAAAAAATCCAAGATCCAAAGACGAGTATCTGTACTGTCATAAGAAATCGAATGGAATTGATGGTTCGAGAGAAATGACACAAGGTTGGTTTCTCAAAATAAATTTTTAAATAAACAATATAGGTAATGCATTCATGAGATACGTCCTCACATTTCAACGCTTTGCTTTTCTTATACTAAACTGAAACTCATCACAGCAGCGCGTTTTCTAAAACTTTGAACAGAAAACTATTTTTTCTAGCGTGAAATTTGACAAAAATAGAACATACTCGTAATGAAAACAAAATGTATATATTTTTATTCTATAATAATTTCAATAAATTACTAAAATCACGTAAAAAAATAATTATGTTTATGTTTCTCTTTCGGACAAAGGTGCGCACTTGACGTAAAGTTAAAAACATGAAAGTTAGTCCATGAAATTAACGTCGTTAGGTGTCAAAGTACAGTAATCTTTATAATTTTCTTTGCATTTTCTTTACTTACTTTTACATTCACTTTACTTATTTACATTGAAAAAAATACGTACCTATTTATTACCAAAACAAAATGTTTAGGTCAAAATTTTCATAACCAATATTACAAAAAGAAAGTACAATATAATGTGAAAGTACAGATATGGAGGATACCTATTCGGTGAGTGCTGCACCAACGAATACAAAAATTGCTTCGGTTTCGGTCTATTGTCACCATAAAAATACATAAAAATTACATACAATGAATTTTTTCAACTTTGTTGTCGCCAATAGAAAAATGTATTTTAAATAATAATGAACTAGATAAAGGGGCACTTTACAAACATAAAGTCTATATAGTAGGATGCTTCAAATACCACGTGATGGTAGCAAAAATAATGCATTTTCTAGACATTTTTCTTTTGTCGACAACAAATTAAATCTACGAATAGTACGTAAATAATACAAGCCTAATTGAATTAATAGGAAAAAAAAAAATGAGGCAAACAATAATATAAATTATTTACAAAGATACAAATTTGTTGGAATGCAAGATATCGACACAAAACAGTGTGAAGTATGACCTAAGAAAGTTTTCATCTTTTTTTCTTTTATAGTAAGACACGTGCTCATAAGTTTTCAGTAACATAAATGCAATATCGCCATTTTTTTGCATTTGCAAAATAATTATAAATCCACCTAATTCCGGTAGCGAAAAAGTCATTTCGCTAAGTTGGTTTTGCAGTTTTCTCTATATCCAAAATGGAAACATTTTTAGACCGTTGTTCTTCCTAGAGCTGTTTGAATTACAACTTCCTTCGCTTCATCTGCTCTACATCTGAAAAATAAATAAATAAACAAACAATAAATAAATAAATATTTGACCAGTGTCCATAGTACCATCTTAAAGGTGTATATGAATACCTGCTTTAAATAGATTGGGTTTTGGAAATATCAAATATTTCTGAATCAATCACTGACAGCTATCAAATATAATTGTTTAGTTATGTGGGTGAAAATATTTTTTATTAGTCATAGACGGACATTGGATTTTGATTATTTTTCATTTGAAAGTTTATTTTTCTTGTCTTGAATATTTGATTTTCCTGTTAAAATGTTGATTCCTGTTTAGCTGGAGTAGGTATTCTTGTTGCAGTTACGTAAGCCAAATGAGGGATTAGCGCTGAAGTTTATTCTTCATATTTAATTTGTTTCGTCATAGTTTTTCAATGCATCTCTTAAATAATTTCACGAGCTTTATATTTGTTTTATTTTGAGATGTGTTGTTAAGATTATAACTATGTGGTGAAGAGAAGCGCTATTTACTGGATGAAAGGAGGCTGCAGTGATCATTAATTTATTCTTCATAATTTAATAATTTTATTTGAAGAAGTCATAATGATGATCACGTAAGATTCCCGGACACTTTCCCTAATTCAGTTTCCCTAAAGACATTTTCCCTAATGGACAAAATCCCTAATTTTATTATCCCTAATCCATTTTCCCTTGTGCCGAAAGTCCTAAAATATTTCCCTAATGGACAAAATCCCTAATGGACACAATCGCTAATGCTTTTATCCCTGATTGACCATGAAATAAGTTTATTGCCATGCAATGCAGTAATGATAGTGTATACGAAGGTGCACCCTGGCTTTCAAGATCACAACTGACAATGGCTGCCCGAGTAGTCGATAACAAGCTGAATGTTGGTGGTACCTGCGGTCTTGAACTGTGAAAGCGCAAATATTGAGTTGCTTTGTGAAAGTCCCATTTGGTTCCTAGATGGGACTTTCAAAGCTGTACTCACAAAGTCTCATAAGATCAATAACTGTTGTGAGGATTGCCCAACCATTTTTGCCTTGTGGCGGGGAAACATCATCCCAATTTGTACAGTGCCCTTGTCAAATTTCAAAAGGAGCAGGCTTATGTGGAAGCCTGTGTAGCAGAACTCGCAATGGGGAAAAAAGTGAGATCTGGAATTACATGAACGTATTCACACCATAGCTTCCCTGTATCAAACCTACAACACTTCACAGGAATATCTTAAAAATTTATCGTATAATATAAATTTATAAATGCACTTCTTTCCTTTTTTTTTATTTGTTCTTTGTAAGCAATTTATTTATTACATTATAGGATTGTTTATTTTAGGGAAAATGGATTAGGGATAAAAGAATTAGGGATTTTGTCCATTAGTGAAAATGTCCTTAAGGAAACTGGATTAGGGAAAGTGTCCGGGAACCATTACGTAATTCATGCACCCCTTAGGTTCCTATATTTTCTTTTATAAGTTCTGATTCGGCTACTTTTCTTGAATTTTCTTGCATATATATTAGTTTTGAGAATTTTGGTTTTCATTATTTCTCAAACACTACACTCATGTTGATTACCAAGGTACAGTAAGGTGGCCTACTATTCCTCCTATGTGATGAAATTTTTAAAAAATTATGTGTTTGGACTCATTGGTTTTGTCTTGCGCAGATCAATTCAACAAACCCAAACACATATTAGGAGGTATTTAGCAGGCCACCGACGAAATACCTAAATAAGGTTCGAACTTGGAATATCATTTTTGGATGATCTCACAGTCAGAGTCAGTGCCTTACTGATTGGATATGTTTTAGTTCACATTTGGAAAAAAAAAATAATAAAATAAATTCCTGCATATCAAGTAATCCATGGAATGCGATACCATAATGTACGATGAATAAAATAAAATGACAGTATAAAATTTAAACTGTTTTAATTACTGATTTTATTACGAAAAACAAACTTCAAATAACAAATAAAATAAAAACAAACGATGAAAGAATTAATTCTCACAAGGGAAAGCCAGGAAGAGAAAGCCATATAACTTAGTGATTATGACGGGTATGGGCTTGCGTAAAAAAATTTGAATGCAATTTGAAACATGTGCCCACAGTAGTAGATATTATTTCTTCTGCGAGATAGGTACATTTCAATTAAAAAGGGATGAATACGAAATAAATATGCGAGTTGAAAATAGGAATGATTTTTATAGAAATTGAAGGTTTAAATGAATGGAAAGACTATCTGCATTTTTAGCTCTACTCCAGACTTCATTTATAAATCTGCCTAGCTATTCAAATTTTCGAGACAAGTTTTTTCTGACCTCACTTGTACATTGATCATTAATCTTGTAAATGGATTGTTATATTGTTTCCTTGTAACAAATGTATAATTGTACTCTCAAATTACACGTGTGAATACAGTTTCTTACATATATCATTATAAATATTTAGTCTACACTACGGATAGGACCATGTTTTTTTTTCTTGTTTTTTTTTTTTGCCTACATATACATTTTCAGGTCAGAAAACGAGGTTATACATTGTTCACGTTCGTTTTACTCGAAATTACATTTTTCTATTTTGGTCATCCGCATCCGTAGGAAAACTATGAGAGAGAATCATACACTTACAGGAGGCTGATGGTTTTATGGCGGACACTTATTCTGCAGGTGGTCCATTCGAGAAAATCATTATTAGAAAGATATAAAATGCCTAGTTGAAAAATAAGGAACATAATTTACTTTTTATCTAGCAGTATATTGCTTCTAAAGTGGCGCATCCGTAGGCTTTGTCGCAGAGATATTAAAAATTCTATTTATATTTCGAAGCGAATTTTATGTAGTTTTTAGAGGAACAGGGTGAACAAGAGATTTGAGAAGCGATGAATGCTGAGGATCACGAGCAACGTTTTACTTTCTCGAGGAAAAAAAAGTGAGGTAGCACGAAAGCTTAAACGTATGAAATGGGGGATTTGAATTTTGGAGGGTTCAATATTAAACGCACTACTAAGAAGCCTGCTTAAAATTCTCTTCTTACCACCCAAGTATTAAAATTTTGTTGTAAGAATAAATTACAGGTGGTATAGGGTACGTATAACTTATAATAATCAAAATGAAGAAATAAATGGATGGTCTGATATAAGCAGTAGCACATATTTTGTGTTTTGATACAGAGTGACTGACATCTGGTGGTGATTTTTGTAAGCTGCTGAGCCGGTGAAGTGTATTTATTTTCCTATTGTTTTCCTATTTCTTTTTTTGAATTGAATAAATATATTTTTCTGATTGTGGAGAAGGCTAGTATTACAAAGTAAATAAGTCAAGCTTTTTAGATTTTACCTTCTTTTATTTCTATTTCCTTTATAAGTATTTTTTTTCGAGGGGGGGGGGATAAATTTGCAGCATTTGCAGAAACACAAGGTAGGGAGACTTGCTTCATCTGTAACTAATGCGAATCACCGGCAAACAACTCCAGTATAATAACTCAAATAATGCCAATAGTAATTGGCTATAGCTCGGACTCGGAGAAATAGAAGTGATTGAAGAAGAAAGTGAAATGGCATTATTGAAATTTTTTCCATTGATATTCTCATCATCATTATTCATATCTTGAAGCAAATACAAAAATGGCTAATGTTATTACTGAAACATGTAAAAGCGGTTTATTTTAATACTTTATAGTATTTCCCCCAGTTTGAATTCATTGAAAATCTGACACTATGACATTTCTTCAAAAGCACACTTTGCTTAATATCACCTATTGGATGATATCAAGATCACAAATATTTTGGCACTGATTATATAAGGGTTCAATGCAAACAGTTTCCAAGTGTGATGGACGTACATCATTAGGTGTATATTTCAGGATGCTGGATCCAAATTCAAGGTCAAATTTTAGCTACCTATCTCCCCGCTGAACTTTTTGCTTCATATTTGGTATCAAAATGATGATTTTGTAGAAAAAAAAAGAAGTTAGTAGACAATGTATTGGGCACTATATACTTTTCCAAAATTGCAACTCTAACTTTTTTTTTTACTTAAATGCTTTTACGTTCCCTCTGAGTGCAGATTTATTGCTCAAACTCAGAGGATATGAATAGCAGGATGCACGTGACAGGGTCAGTAAGTTCGAGCCTTTATTAATAACTTTAATTTACTTTCAATTAAGCTCCTAAAAACAGTGGGCGATATTTGGCACCTCTATCTGATCAGTAGCAAGCTGCGAGCGATAATAAAAAATCTCTACGGCCCTACGGTAAAAAACGAATAAGTAATTTAAACCTCGCCAATTAATTTGTACTTTCCATGACATGAAAATACGTATTTACTCTTTCAGAGACTTTTGTGCCTGCCATTTTATTTTGTGTAATTAAATATCTGACCGTTGAACTTTCTCTACCTAATTAATAGGTAGGTATAGAAGACAAGTTAAATGTAAATACTACGTGTCAGCTCCTATTATAACTAATACATTGACAGGTTCTTCTATCAATTTATTATCTAATTCAGCCAGTCTGAATGATGGATTAGATTTGAACGTAGAAAAGTTATGGTGCAATCAGTAACGTTATAATGCAATGCAAATACATTTATTCCATATCTTCATGGTAGAACCTGTCCTTGCACCGACCTTGGTAGCCAATGGGCACTCTCATCGTGCAAAAATTTCATACAAGTCCATAAATACCTAATTTCACATTTTATCAAACGAGCTTCGAAATAGACACCAAACATATAACTTCAAGTGTCTTTCTCGTCTCTTTAATTTTTCTTGCTTGCTCACTCTAAAATGATACCCACGACTTACTGATAATTATACCTACTGTCCTTTCTTATTTAACAGATTTCACCTGGTTGTCTTTTCTAAAGCTTGTCTGAAAAAATTGACAGCATTAATGATAGGTCTAGGTAAATACAGCGTAGCTTACTGTATTCTCTAAATACAGTTTGATACTCAAGATAATTTGACTCAATGAAATGGAAGTGTTCAGCGAAGGTGGGTATCGATAATTCATGCTGACTGGGTGAGAGGTAAAAATAACGGTTTAGTCTTTTGATTTCCGTTTGGAAGAATTTACTCGCTTATTAGCAGAAGAGGAAGGAGGCAAAAAAGTGAGTACCACCCAACCATGGAGATTACATAGCAATCTCGTTTTTTCTTGGTTCTTACATTAAAAAATAGTTGCTCTGCCGACCAAATCGTATATATCACGTTTCAGTTTACTATAAATAATGTTAAAGAGTCATTAAACTGTTATCCAACCTGTTCCACAGCTGTAGGTAAAGGTATATAGGCTCGGCGAATCTTTTTCAAACGTCATAACTGTTTGCATTTTGTAATTATAACTGCTGTTAGGACATTAATTTGTGTATAATAACTTGCATCGCGAAGACGAAGTCGAAGCTGGTGCTGGGAAGTGTTAAAAGGTGTACGAGAACTACGATTTGTCATTTGGTTCCACGTCTCTCAGAAGCATTGTTTAAATAGCAATGTGCATATACTCGTATGTAGAGAAAAAGTAACGGGTATCACACATCCGACATGCGTGGGAAGTAGGTAGGCCATATATTTATTCATTTGTAATGTAAAAGTTGATTTTTGTTACGGACTTGAGTTCGTTTCAAGAGCAAAAATCGAAACCATAAAATTTTATGAAGTCTGATAATGTACATGTCCAGCTGAGAGAAAGGGAGAGACACTGAAAAAATCAATCAACTTGATGCATACTATATTGCGTGTTTTGTATTCGAGAAATATTTCGATTATATATCGACTTTCGAAATCAAACATACCGGCGCTTGTGATTATATTGGAATATTGAATTGTTTCATTTTTGTCTCAGTCATCTTTTAGTTTCAGTCAATTATAAGTACAATCACTGCAATATTCGAAGGAAATGACAAGTTAATTTTGTCCACATATTCCGTCAGCACCTATTGACTATACTAAGAAGTATAATGGCTTACCTACAATCAAAATTGGAGCCTATGGGCATAGGCATAGCTATAGAAATACTCTGGAAGGAGGCAAGGCATCATGATCCCCTGAATTTGTTTCTCCTCCGCACTTTTAAAGATTATTTTGTAACAAAATTTGCTGATCTACTTTTTCAACTATACGATGTTTCAAGCTTTCAACCATCAAAATTCTCTTTTTTTTCTGCCAATGTTTACAGAGAAATGTTGCCAAATTTTAAGCTTCATTCTTGATATTGATTTTTTAATCAAATTTTTCCTTTGAAATTCTGATTATCTATTTACAGTACAGAAAAAATTGGTTTTCCTAATCTTCTTTTTTTCTGAATAAGTTTTCAGTTTAATAAAATTTTGCTTTCAATATTTGTTTGTAAATATCACACCTACTCTATAAAACTAATACAACTTAAGAAAATCATGTTTTCAGCAGAGCTGTTTAAAGTTTTCAAATTTCAAAACTATCTAAAATAAGTCAATGTTCAACGAATTTTGTTCATTCAAGAAGCAAATACTTATTTTATGTTTTTTTTTTTTTTTTTTTTTTTTAATTTGAGAGCCTTTCCCCCTCACTGGTCCGCGAATACCCCCCCCATGCAAGTTGTACCTCTTTTGTACAGGGGGAAATGAAGGTTTTAATTTTTTTTTTTTGTAATGTGAGTTAAATCGTTTATGTCCTAGAGTATCCAAACTTTATCTCTTTATTTGAAAAAGTATGGAAAAAGGTGGGTTGTATCAGTTTTATCGATTAAATGACCACATATTTCTTATAATTATGTTAAAATGATAGAACTTATTTTTGTGGAAGTGTCTTTAGGAGTGGAATTTCACTTATAAAGTGGTTTTATAAAGAATTAAAGTAAGACCCGTTTTTAAATATTTTTCTCATTATTGACTCAAAACTTGCTTCTTTTTTTTCTTTTTCTCTTGCAAAGATCAAGCTAAATTTCATCAACAATGTTGATTTGCACATTTCTGTAATAGGAAACTACGTGAATAATGAAAAGCAGGTACCTATAGGTATATCTATTTTCAGTCTCGAACGAATTAGCTTGTATTTACAAAATATCGAATGAATCAACATTTTCCCATTTATTACAAAATGAAAATTATCTATAAAATGGTCTCACTTTCACGTTGCTTTCACGGTCTTATCAATTGATTCGATACTAGCGCACTCTGAGCTTGGACAGCCCCATAATAGCCGTAGGTATACTTGTGAAAATTGAAAAACATGGAACAAATTCGCGTCTAAATGTCGACAATTAATTCTGTTCAATTGGCGTGAAGTGAATGACGGGGCTTTGTAGATATAGGCTTACAACCAGATTTTAGATTCGCCGACTAAATACGAGACATTTGTACGCGCCAAAATTAGCTTTTAAGCTTTTTAAAAGGAGTGAAAAAGAAGGGGTTAGAGTAATAAATGAACTTCTCTCTTTCGACTACCTTTTTAACAGGGTTTTTCACTCTCTGACTAATTTCACGTTTGTAGAAAATAAAGTTTGAGTAATCGACCATTTTTTATGGGTACTTCTCCCTCTCCCTTTTTTTTTTTTTTAGTTATAGACCAAAACTCCAATTTTCACTATAGTATCGTATGAATGCTCTCCATAGTCAAACCGAAGAATAAATGATCTAACCCAAAAAATTATTTCCGCTCAAAACTTTTCTGCCACAGAGGAAAAAAAAAATGCTCGAGTATATATATATTTTTTTCAATTTAGCTACCAATTTCATTGAGGCACAGTGGCTGCTCGTCAACCGCAAAATAATTTTCGTAAAATTAACCCACGTGATTGATGTCCGAATATCTTTAATTGTCAAAACGGTTTCATAGAAGTCTAGCTTCGTCTCATTTTTCGTGTAAAGGATGTCAACGTGTTTTTCGACAATGATTTATTTTTATAATTGTACCTTAAATATATAGGTCTTCTTTTCATTGTCAACTTTATAATTTTTCATAGGTCACGGTTCTGCTGTTATAAACGAGACGATGTCATTAACGTTTTCTTACACGCGAGTCATTAGGAAAAAAGTAAAAATAAAAGATAAGTATTGAAAAAAAAATTACACGTATTGTCCCGTTTGTCAAATATCTTCACATGTTTCATAATATTTATGGTAGTTTCATGAATTATGACTGTATATGCTCTAATAATTGACGACAAAAGTTACATCAACTAATTGGGGTGTTTATAACAAGTATCATGGTGGAAAAAGATAACTATAAATTGATTAAAAGCAAAATCTGTAGTAGGTATAAAGAGCTAAAAAAAATAGTTTTGTTCACATAACTCTACACTTTTAGATTTACTAATCTCTTTGAGAGTAAGATAATGCCCGAAGAAAATAATGTACTTATACAAAGGGCAGACAAAAAAATTTTCATAATCAAAGTAATTATTACCAATACATGTGAAATACCACCTATTGGTTCTTGCTGTCGCATTCACATCTCAGATAATGAACAAGATGTAAATGAAGAATACCGATTAATTAATTATTCTGTCCTTCCGCAATTAATGTATACTTTCTTCTCATTCGAATCTTTGATTTTTTCTCTTTTTAAACAAGAGAAAGTATATTCGCGTGTTAAATTAATTTCGAAGGGGAAATCCAAATAAATTTCTCTCTCCTTCTTAATATTTTACACTGAAATCGAAGAAAGCAACGATAAAAAAATTAATTCGTATTTTACCCATATTTAAGGAAATAAGATATTAGCATAATAATAAATTATTATCGGGTAGCCTATTCGATAAGCTATAGGTATTTTAAAATTGTGAATGAAAAAATACATTATTTAATATTTTTCATCTGAATGTATAAGAAACGAGTAAAATTCTAATTTCTTTATTTCTGTACCTACCTTAGGTTTGTGCGTTGCGAAAAACACTGGGAGCCAATAAAACGTAATCGAAAGAAAATAGAAGGAAAAAGGTTAGTGCAAAAAAGGAAGAAAGGACTGATGGATGGCAGGAGGGATTTGAAGCGTAATGATGCGTTAAAATTGGAAAAAAGGAATCGAAAAATGTTGAGCCAAAGGTGCTTTCTGTATCAAACGTCGAACAAAAGTTAAACGATGAGTGCGTTGTTTTGCACTCTCTACGACAGCCATTTTATTTTCCAATTATTTTGTGGTTTGCTTTTTTGAGCGGCAAGAAGTTTTGGATAGAAGTTTTGAAAGGCCATCGAATCATTCTGTTTCTTTTCTATTGATACTATAAACGATAGAAAGTGTCACATTCTTTCAAAATTGGCTTTGCACTTTTAGTTAGTAATGTTCGTTTTTCTTTTGTTTTAGAGCAGACGTGCCATAGTTGAGCCAGTGGGACTAATAATTTGTATACCTTACTGAGAGAAACCGTTTAGTTCGTTAGGTCCAGGGTTACCAACCTTATAGTAACAGTAAATTAAGCTTGAAAAAAAAACTTAACTGCACTTATCCATCTCAAGGAAATCATAGCAGCCATATTCAAGGTATCTTTAAAATAAACGGTACTTCTAATTTTGCCTTTTTTTTTTCTTTCTTTCTAGAGCCATAGTGATTACCGTTCAACGATTGTCAGTTAAACCTAGCATCCACACCGACAACTTTGATGGGATAATCTCCGTGCAAAATTTTTGACGAGTAAATTATCAAACGCCTCGACCTCGTCCTCGGTTTTGTAGCCGATTTGAGAAAATCAAACACAGCGGGAAATAAAGCGCAACTAATGATTAGGTATACGGATTGGAAAATTGACACGACATTTAAACGATTTTTTTTTTTTTTTGCTTTTCTTCTACTCTTGATTTTGAAATACCTGAAGAGCCATACACTTGGGCTTTTATTGGGTTTAAAGACCAGCAGGCTTATAATGTCTATTATTATAGTAAACAGAATCTCACCAGTTTAAATGAGCGTCAAAAATTTCCTTCATTAGTGTGATGAATCTCTCCTAACCCCATAGGTGACTAAATAATTCGCTCAAAAGGTTTTCTATTTCAATTTGTGTAAAAATTTAATTTTTTCTAATAAAACGAGTGGACGAAAAATCACCGCTCCAAATTTTGAACATTGTAGTGCATATCACATAAACAACTGCTTCGAGACTGTTTTTAGGTACTTTAAACTATTTTTAAATTATTCAAAGTTCAATACAAAACACTATAACATACTATAATATAAAATTTATAAAAGATTATCCAGGTACTTATAGAACCGGCGATACTTTTTATCAAGAAAACTCCTTCGGCTATATAAGGAGTCCATTTGACCATTTAAGTTAATTTTTTCTTACTGTCTCGAATTTTTCCCCCATCAAGTACATTGGAACCCCCAAAACTACTCGCTAGATTCTCTTTCGGTAAATAATAATGCAAATTACAACTCACCTTGGAAACAATTTATCACAATCTAAAGGACTCCATCCGCTATTGTATTCCTTTATTAATCGATCTAAGGCTTTATCGACAGGAAATTCGCCCATCATCA
This sequence comes from Parthenolecanium corni, assembly GCA_038050395.1. NCBI lineage: Eukaryota > Metazoa > Arthropoda > Insecta > Hemiptera > Coccidae > Parthenolecanium > Parthenolecanium corni. The sequence goes on along the minus strand of JBBCAQ010000038.1, from coordinate 1,804,366 downwards.
GTCTTAAGCCCAAACTGAAACAAAAAATAAGTCAAATATTATAAGCTCGATTTAATGAAAATCATATTTAATGACCACGATATCTCATAATTGGAATAAAAATAGATAATTGGATTTCTCAATGACGTGACGGTAAACTTCAAATTTCAAACTAGTTAAAATTTTTTGATTCTAGTTTTTTACTGTTTAAAGACATTTTTAATCCCTTAACAATCAGGGCTATAGCCAGGGGCGGGTGAAATATGCCCCTCAAGCAAAATCGTTTGTTCTCCTAAGAAAAAATTTCTCTCTGTACGGTATGTGGAGATGGATCCATTTTCCCTTCCACGCATTTGATTTGCCCCTTCCAAAAGTATTTCGCTCTAGCTACGGTCCTGCTGTAATTAATTTAGGGAAATATATAATAGCAGCATTTTTTAAGCTGATTGGACAAACAAAGTGACAGGGATGTAGCCAGAGCATTCCGATGGGGGGGCAAATAAGATTCTTGGGGGGGCAGTTAATTTTTAAGCCTCCTAGACTTTTTTTTCTCGAAGTTTAGGAGGAAGAGGGGGGCAAATTTTAGTAGGGGGAGCGAACGAGGATGCCAGGGAGGGGTGATCCCCCCTGGTCCCTCCTGGATACACCCCTGCACAGTGATAAGATCGGCTTAAAAAATCTGTATGGTATTCGACAATTAAGTTTATAGTTCTTTTCTCAAAATAAGATAATTTAGGAGATAGAAACCCCGATGGGCAAAAAATGAGAAAATGATCCGCAAAATGAGAATTTTATCCGTTGTCAGTCCGTTTTTATTTTCGATCATCGGATCTGAAAATTTGCAGTTATTTTTGTCATCTTGATTAATTTTCCAAATCCGTTTGTAAAACGGATTTCCTGATTATAATCAGTGATAATTTTTGGGCAATTTTTCTAAATCCGCTTGTAAAACGGTTTCACGGATTATAACCCGGGCCAACAAATATGATAAAACAGCCTTCACGGAAAATAATCCGGACTCATTTCCGGCAAGACTGATTACAATCCGTTCGAAATCCGTTTTAGAAGCCGGAAAACAGGAAAATTCCGGGTTATAATCCAGAAACGGATTATAACCCGGAATAAAACGGATCCGTTTTCAAAATATTTTGCCCATAGGGACCATACATCGTGACTGATAAATTTTTCCAAAATTCAAATATCTAATAAAATGGGTGACTGGTGGGAGGGAAAAGGTTGAAGGTGAGGGAAATATTTAGGGGATATTCGCTTTGCTTATAAGCAGTATACAGTATTACATAGAGTATCCCTCAGATAAAAGCAACCCTATATAGCCTTAAGTAAAACTTTTAACAAAAATTCTGACAATCGTGACATTTGTTTCGGTCCGCGAAAGTTGATAAATTAAATTTCAACCAAAGTTTCATAGCCACTTTGAGGATTTAAAAATAAAGAATTTGAGCTATTTGCTATTCCAACTTTCGGCCAAATTCGCAGTCTTTCCATTTCGTTCTCATTTTCACTGTAAAGGCGTACGTTCCTTCATTGCTTGCAGTACTTGACAGCTATGGTTAAGCTGCTGAGGACTATACTAAAAGACGTGAAACTAAATTAGGCGCAGCATCATGCTGAAATACAATAGACGTCGAGTATTTCACGCTTCGAAAGTAAAAAACAATGTGAGTTACGTTTATAACTCGGCCATTCCTATCGATTATTGCGGTATATCCGCAAAAGGTTCGCCTTAATAAAATTAACTTGAAGTCAATTTGGCTCTGATAAAGGGCGAAAGTTGACATCAAAATTACACTTTATAGAATGTGTGGAGGCCGTGATTTCCAGGAAATGTATTGGTGGGGTCATTTGTATTTAATATTTGCGTATCTTATTCATTTCTGTAAAGATATAACTAACTGAATAGTTTTCAAAGTATCGCAGATTGTTGGATTTTCATCGTAGGAAAAATTATATCCACGGCAAATCTCGTTGTCACCTTCCCATTTTCGAGACCTTTATTTTGACCTGGTAATCATGTCTACAGATTCATTGTCATTTATCTATTCTCTTTTCTTTTATATTTGACACTCGTAAATTATGGTTTAAACTCGCCTGTAACTTTTTCATTTTCCTGCTTCCAATTCTCTATGTTGTACAATAAGTGTTAAGTTGTTTACACGGTCCTTATAAATTTTTTCACTAACCTAAAAAATTCATTTTATCTAACTTTGAGGGAATAGGTAATTGGGAATTCTGAAAACAAACAAATTTTTCCATAAGATACGTAAGTTATGAAAAAAACAAAATTATGATACGAGTAATATATTGTCTTATGTTTTCTCTTGTGGAATTTAAAGTCATCACGCGGATATCATTGTTTTTTGCAGATTTTTGAAGAAAATTACCGATATAACATTTTGGGTGTTGATTCATCAGTTTGTGGTTCTCCTGATTAATCATCTAAAATATCTCTTCATCACTGAATTTTGCCTGGAATCAGTCTGATTTTCATGTTCAAAATTTAATCTCCATCCTTGTACACATTCAAGGTCATTGACCTCGTAATATCTGTCGTTCTTTCTTATCAAGTTTTTAAAATTATGGTTGACGTGGATTGTAGATAACTCAGGGAACCATCGAACCTGCATCGAACTATCGCTATATCGTATAAATGTGTCAGAGAGGAGACAATGAATATATGAACAGTCGTTTATCAAAATGCAGGGATAAGTTACACCTTTTGACCAATTCAAAAAGTCTATTAACCCCCTCCTCAAAATGTTACAAATCAAGTTTTTCTGCTCATTTATAAAATTTACAAATATTGAACTCATAGCTATATTTATTTATTTATTTATTTATTTTTTTTGCAGAAGACTAACTGATAAAGCGTTATGAGTTTGTGGTCTCTCTCATCTCAGTTACTGTATGCAACTACTTCTGTATTAATATTTTCAATACTAGGGTCTTCGAGGAGGCTACTTCCAGCCAAGCATTCAGCGAACTGGCACGAACTTGAAAAAAACAACCAGGATTCCAGAATATGAACCGACTTTGTCATCCTCATTCTTACTTACCGCAAAGCGCATAAAGCTTGTTTCATAGGTCAGTAGGCCTGCGCGGGTCTATTACCCATTAATTACTGGCATCAATTAGTAATTTTTCGTGGTTTGGTAATTATTTCACGAATCGACGAAAAATTCAGCTCCAGTATCGTCTTTCGAACACGCTCACGAAGTACGAATTAAGGATGATGATTGCTCAAATTGTAATTTACAGTTGTCACGTTTGTCGATATAGAATCGTGTGAATATTCTTGCCACTACATAAAAACTATAAGGAAGACCCACGTCCTCATGGCCTGCATTAGTCGCAAAATGGAACGTGCACATGACAATGGAGTCGTTAATTATACGTACCAAGCGCGTAAAACGTACAATTATCGTAGGTGGTGGACTCTCAGGCCTTTCCAAAAAAAAAAAAAAAGAAGAAGATAAAGAAGAAGAACTGCTAAAAAACAGAACGTGCTCACTGTTGGCGCTGGTGCTTTGCTGATAACCGAAGATTATGCGGTGTTTCGTTTTTTTCTTTTTTAACATAAGTTATATTCGGCCATTTTTTTTTTGTTCACCATGTATATGTCCTCTCATGACACCAATACGCCAACGCAAGTGACGAAAAGAAGAAGAATATTTTAAATATATGACCCAATAGTGGTTACTGAGAAATTATTCAACATGCGAAGTAAGGATAATGTGTTATGCACCAGAAATGGGACATCATTTGCTTATCTGGTCAGCAAGCTGTATAGATCATGAGTTTTTTCACATTGAGACCAATGAGGGCCAGCATTACAAACACTGGTAACTAATTAACTCGCCATCACCCTGTGAGTTTCTCATAGGTAAATGACGCTTACCATCAAAGGTGCAGTGATGTTTGTCAGTGGACTGGGGATACTTTCGCAGTCAAATGTAGCATAAAGGTTTTTTATCTAGAGTGAAGTAGGTATGTGCTATATAGATAGAAATAATATGTTCGTTAAAAATAATGTGGGCTAAAAATAATTTAGACTAAAACACTAACATCAACACAAGCTTGCAGTTTTCTAACACTTGAGACCGTATTTCTTAGCAGTCAACCCAATAGCTATTCAAGCAGTTCGTTTTTTCTAGCTGCCAATTGTTCTCTGTCCGCCTTTTTTATCGCGTGCAAGAGATTTGTAGGAAGCGACGAGAGAGTTTTACTGGATATCGTAATATGGAAATTATTCACATAATTAATTGAAATGTGCCTCATGTCGCGAACACACGAACTTCACTTGTGACTAAAATATTATATCTTTTCTACTAGCTCTGTTCCTTTTTCAAGTTTTCCCTCCCGAAAATAGGTATTTTGCCGGAAAAACTGGCGCGAATCCAGCATCGTTTAACCATTTAATAAACGTGAATTTCAAAATCAATCGTGAACTAATTTATAACGTACATTTAATTAACTAACAAAGATTTCCAGTCGGATTCTAGCAAAATGAATAAGGAGGCAACGGCTTCCCCCCAGAGAATTTCTGCCCCCTTCCTAAGAAACATTTCCCGTGATATGCAAGAAGGGGATAAGTACACTTTTACAGAAGACCAAAAAAAAAAACACTTTGTTACGTAGCCTTTTTATGTAGCCCCTCAACTTTGAAATCTATTTTCTTAGTGATGGTTGCAATTTAGAACATAATATTTTCTCTGTAAGTAGAGCTTAGAGTAGGATACCTACAATTGAACTATGGAAGAACTCAATTTTGAAAAAAAGTGGATTTATCACCTTTTTGCACATTGAAAAAAATATCAATAATAATTTTTACAATTTGGATATGAAAACTGGAACATTTTGAGATTTGAAACAGAAATTACTAGAAAAATAGTAATATGTATTAGCTGAGACGGTAAAAAGTACAGAAAATATCAGATTATTTACAATAACTAGGCAGTAAATTTTCACTATTGTGATGAAAAAAGTTACTATTACGTTTACAATTAATTTTATTCATTTCTCTCAGTGCATATTTCTGTTCATTTATGCGAGAATTGATTTTTAAATGACCATGTCATAAGATTCAGATAAAATTATTATAATGCACTATTCTGAATAGATGAATTATTATCTTCATAGGGTAATTTTGTAGCCTATATTCTCCATTCCTACAGTATAAACCACTGCACTAATCAGTATAAAGGAGAATTTATGTGGCAACAAAATGCTAATCCTCCTTCAAGTAATGAGCAACATTTAATTTAAAAACAGTATCCTTACAACTTTGCATCTGTTTGAAATTAGAGGATAGCAGCACACGCTGAATTAAATTGAATTTTATCTCTTGGATCCTGTCTTCAGTGTGCCAATAGTTCGAATAGTTTGTGTAGAGGAAACAGAGCCAAAAATGTTCATTGTTTATCAACCACAACTGTTTCGCAGCAATTCTACAATGCATGGTTCCGTTTTCACCGAGTAAAAGCTTTGCAGTCTACCTGCACGGATGAGAGTGAAATTCGAGCGTCAGCCACGGTTCCAGTCGCATACCTCCATTTACAATACTTCACGGAAATCTGTATCGAAAAATAAATAAAAACCGCGAATCTGCCGGTAACATTGTTCATTTACAGCCGTGAACCGTCGTTAATTGTTGTACGGTTCCATTTCATTATCAAGGCAATTCTCTGACAGACGATGCATAATGAAAGTTCAAAAAAAGAAATATGTCAATGGGCGATGAGAAAGGGAGACGGAGCTGTGGAATGGAGAAAAAGGAAGGTATATCGTATCAATTATAAAAACGATATATGAAAAAAAAAATTCACGATCAAATACCAATTCTACTCCCAACCAGGAGAATTGAGATGCAAAAAAAACCTTCATATACGTACGTCATGATCCACTCTCACATCTTAAACAGAAGTTGAAGAATCATTCACAATATTATACTCTGACCATAAATTCGTTAATTGGAAGAAAAGAAAATCAATTTTTAATGTTGACGAACTGGCCATTTTTTTACCTTCATGGTGAAGTTGGGTGGATAAAATAATATGTTCTCACGTCCTAGATGGTAAACGCGACATAATACAATGCACACCCGTGGAAATTCTGCTTTATAGGTAAATTATTTCGTTTAAATTCAAGAAATAGACGAAAAAAGAAGAGGTGAGAATATAATCGAATTTAAAAATTCATGAAATTCTACTGCACGTATTCTCTTATCAGTACCATTGTTGGCTTTAAGAATGTCTGCAGTGTCTCAAATCTAGAACATTTCTTTGTGAAATTTTAGCCAAGAAAAATTTATAACTTTAAATGGTGCAGCTCGATCGTCATGTTAAATCTGACAGATGGGTATATGGCATAGGTACACAGCTGTGTATAGAAATGTAATAGGAAAAACTTTACAGCCTTTCTGAAGTTATGTGACTATCTTCACCTTTTTATGAATTTTTATATATTGTTCAAACTGATTGTCTATAGGTTCAAAGCTCGTGCGAAGCTTTCAGTCTAATTAAAAAGAATCTATATTATAATAAAATCCAATGTCCGGATCTCTCTCCCTACTTTAATTTCACAAACAAATTCTCTTTCATTTCATGATTACTCGCTTCTATTCAACTTAGAAAGCTAAAGTTGGTCTCATTAGAAAGAAGAAAATCTTAGGAATATAATGATGTATAAATCATTTTGATTATATATTTTATTTTACTGCTAATGAAATGGACGAAGTTTTTTTTCTGGTTTTTGTATCATTTTTTTAATGCATAATATGAAAGTATTTGTATTATCGAAGGGGTCTGCGTGGCGTAGTAGTAGAGTGCTCAGTCTTGCGATGGAAGGTAAGGTATTGGCTTTGAGACTCGTCACCGACACAACCTAACCCACCAACCGAGATCTGGCAGGAACTGACTTGAGTGCTTGGCGCATGCTTGAAAAGTCGTGCATCTGAGACTCTCCGATCACCCCCGCCCCATCCCTATCATGAGTTCCACTTCAACCACACACCTACAGTTCTAAACCACAACCATCCACCCAAGATGTGAAAGACCTCTGATATCATAACACGTCCTTAAATAAACCATTTCATCGTGTTTGTATTTTCAACTCCTCAGAAAATGAAGTCTTGGAATAAAATATAATTGTGAAATTCTCCAGTGATGCAACGTGTGTTATTGAAAATGTAAACTTTGAAGTTGAATTATACTACAAAATTTCTGCAGCAAAGGGACCTTTGGGACTAGAGAGGCAAGATGGGGCGTATCCCCTTCGGGTCATGCTAGTATTCTATAAAAACCAGGAACGCAACCAAAAGGAGACTGGGTGGGCCTGGCCCACCCACAAAATCTCTAGTACCAACCCCAATCTTCTCCCGCACTTGCATAGCCTGAAAAATCTCAAACATGCGATATTTCAAGCGACCCATCCCAAAAATTTATAGCCCTCATTCGGCGCATCCAAAAATTTTTTTCTGGTTTCGTCAGTGATGAAAACTTCATGCTACGTCTATAAATTGAGTGATAGAAATGAGTGATATAGATGACATAGACAAATAAGGATGAGGCCGAAGGAGTGAAGCCCTTCTGGCAATGTTCTTCACAATAGTAAATTTTGATTTCATACTTTGTTGCTAGATTTTAACTTGGAATTTATAAAATACCGTTCCTCTGTGCGTGCACTGCCTTGAAGGATGTGACGCCTGAAGTGTCTAACTGAATATTGATATTTTATTGTTCTGTTACAAAAAGTCCTGCTATTGCGCTGGCGATCTAGTACGAAGCTACATCTGATCAAATGTGCATCTTTGGAAGTTTTTTATTCATAAATTTATACGAAACGCTTCACGTAAAGGTGAAACGATTTATCAATGGTACAACTAGTAAAAACTTTTATTCAAAAAAAAAAAAAAAACTGGCTCATAGCGAAATTGTGTTTTTAAATAATATTCTCATTTCCATGCAAAAATAGAAAGGCATTTAAAAGTCCGTTACTCGTAAAATAGCGAATTCCCACAGCACCTAGGAAGTTGAAATAATTTATAATGAGTAAAACGAAGGCGACCCCAACGTGAGAAATTCAATTAAACATCGTTAACTTCTATTCTAATAGAAGACATTCGTTTAGAAAATTCATACGGACGATAAGAAAGTGTCATTTTTTTACAACCTATCGAAAATGGTAGGGGTCTAATTGGTGCAGCAGTTGGGTGCTCGTCTCTACGATCGAAAAGTCATTAGTTTGATGACACCTGGCACTACTAGTACTACCCTCTATCTAGATGCAACCTACTATTTACTAATTATAGTTCTATCTATAACTATATGTCACATTTACTCGTCTTCTCTTTAAATATAGTGCTAGCTGTCTATATACTAACCAAATAAATATATGATATCTATTTAATTGACCAGTAGATTGCAACATTGGCTATACTGACTGAAATGGCCTTAAGAAAAAATGGTGACTCGGTATTTTCCCCCGGAACCATCACAACTACCAATATGCTCTTAAATCTGGGGTAGTATCTGTGAAGCTGTAGTATAATAACCTATCCCAATAGCAGCAAGTATAACCTCTCATTGTAATGAGACTATAAGGAGGAAAGTGACTGATAACTGCCAATTACTTATTGTGGTATACATGCTAGTATTTTACCCGAAGTATTCAATCGTATCTATCTGACTAACCTGGCACCTTCGTTGAAATGAAAATGATGATTAATGTTATGTCTAAATAATGTGGCTTATGCTGCAACAACCTACATTATACTTCTTACCTATATCAATTCAAATCTCAATAAGTTTTGAAAAATATATCATTCTAGGTATTTTGAAATAATGTACTCGCAAAATAGGACTGAATAGAGGCTTTGAAAGTCTCTCTTGATTTTTAGAAAAAATTGTTATTTGATAAAATATGCTAAAGCCTACAAGACAATTCACACTGTGTTGAAAAAGAAAACAGAGGAATACGATTAAAACTTTTTTAAACATTGAACACGGTTTTGCAGAGTCCTGAAGAGAGAGAAGAAGAAGAAAAACAGCATGGTTAGCTTAATAAAAGTCTTTTGAGAACTGCTTTTGTATGTGAAATAAAGAAAGGAAAAAAAAAGACAGAATTGCTTAACCTTTACTTTTGCGGCAGAAATAAACAACAGCTTGCTGTTGCGTACATTTAAAATTTATAACTGGCTGAAAGTTTACGAACAGAAGCTACAAAACAGTAGAATTTATAAAAATTTGAGTTTCAAAGTTTTCAAACAAAAACTGCACTCTTACCAAGGTAAACGCTGTTTTTTCTAGTAACTTTTTTTTTTGGAAAAGTGTAACAAATAAAAGATTTTGCAAAACCGCAGCACATAATGAATTCTCGAAACATGGGTGCAGTCATACACGGAATGAGACAGGCAAATTATTTTACTATCTTAAAAAATGGTGCTTAAAATTCTTAAACATTTATGATTTCATTTCTAATAACGTTAGATAATTTCTTGAATTTTTGTAAAAAAGTTGTTTATATCGGGGGGGGGGGGGGGGTATTCTTGTGTAACCATTTATGCTCTCATATTTTTGAAATACATTATTATTATTATTATTAATTTCTAGCAAATTTTGATGACACTTTCCGATGAATTTTTAATATGATTTTCAATACAATTTGCCAAATACGAGGCGCGTTCCAAAAGTTGGTTCGCACCCTACACCATTTGAAAACTAAGAGAGACGGAGATATGGGACCAGTTTCATTTGAAAGAAGAGACTTGAATCAATTTATCCACATGATTTCCCCAGCGATCATGGCATTTATTGTGGCACGATATGAGTTATTGAATAATAACATTGAAAAATTCTTTGTCCAAATTCAGAACAAATTTTTGAAGTTCTCACACTAATTGCTAAATTTTTCCTCCCTATTCAGCTTTCTATCCTCGGAACAGATTTTTTCAGTTGGGGCAAGGTCTAGTGAATAGGAGGGGCGGGGAAAAGGTCTCCCTATTCAAGTTTTTTACAAGACGCACATTGAAACAGGCAAAATGAAGCGTGTACGGTTGTGTAAAAATTTCCAAGCAACCAGGTAAAAAAAAATACGGCCAATATCAAGTAAAAAACGTTCAACTGTGTTGGTGTAATGCAGTGAACGTGCATACACGCACACACATGCGCACACATGCATTTGTTTTGTTGCATTGTGCTTTGGTTGCCTGTTCAATTTTGGTCTTACGTATTCTCCCTTCCTCTTTCCAAACTTTTTCATTTTTTTTTCCAACAGTGGGCATGCTCAATATGTTCTCTTGTCAGAAGGCATTCAGATACATGTTTCTGACTCCATAGCAATCCTTTTTCTTCCTTTGAATAGCCCAAAACAATTCAAACCCCACACCTCAAATTTGGACGATACATTTATTCTTTTGCTCATTTTCAAATTATCACTACTCAAGACTAAATCACGATAGGCTAATGAAATTTATATGGTATTGTCACATAAGGTTGGTAATACTCTGAATAAAATTTTGCGCCATCAGTGTGACCAGGGCCTGAGATATGGAAAGTGCGAACAGACTTTTGGAACGCACCTCGTATATATTCAATAAAAAAGTAAAACGCAATTTGAAGATCTTAATTTTCAATTTCAAATTGATAGAGAATGAAAACGGTGTTACTTTTGTACCTGTTGAAACTTGAACCTGAAGATGCATTAATAATGAGTTTAAAAAATAAAAATTATTAGAATGTTACAGACTATTGCTCATTTCAGTTTTTACATGAAAGGTTAGTAAAAATATTGACATAAATTTTTATAATTTTCAATGATTTTACATCAATTTTTATATAAAAATGAATTGTTCAACAGTCAGTAAGTTTACTATAATTGCAGAAAAAATTTAGAGGAAAATTTAATTCTAAAACAGATGAAACATGAATAATACATTCCTAATATCTAGCAATAAAATACCCGTACTTAATTATTATCAGGTAAATACACATATTTTTTGTGAGACTTGTAAGTCCAGTAACTATTCGTGTCAAATACTTTCAGAGATTTAAAAATTTTGTGAACATTGTTTCCAAAACTTCGTTACTGAAACTACATGTTTTTTTTGTAATAAGGTAAAAAAAAAAAATTTTTTTTAATGAAAACAAAATCTGTATTGCATATTATCAATTTTATTACGCCTTACGACGAATTTTCTCTAAATTCCTTAAGCAGGTACTTTTTAGAGTAAATTACCGAAAAAATTCGTATGAATGAAGACTGGATATAATGAGATGGTGTCAAAAACGGTTGTTCATAATAATTGTTAACGTAGTGTAAGCATTAGATAGAGAATTCGGTAGATACGTAATTATCATTTAGGAGAAGGCGTATTCGATGTAAAGTATCTCAACAAATAGGTGCGCTCAAATTGTGCTGTAGGCAGCTGCCGAGAAGTTTTGTAGGACTTTCTTCGTATATGGTAAATAGAAAGTTGTAGAAGTTGAATTTTCATTTACTTAGCTAATTTAGATCTGGTATCTATTACGAAGGCTTGTATAATGTTTGTTAAGAAACACATGTTAGAAGCACACTGTATTACCGTATTTATGTTTCGAAAGGTAGTCTTATTCAGGTATAACTACCTAAACATTATTTTATGTTACTTTTGAATGCCTTGTATCCCGATATCCAAAGCAGAGACGATTGCACTGGTGAGCGAGGGAGATGACTACTGGATTTTTGGACCACCTTATGAGAAAAAGCAAATAATATTCAATCACCTATAGCTTATTGAAAAACTACACCAATTTGTCACATTAAGCCCTCTAAAATTTACACTGCAGTATTTCTCTACTTCCTATAAAAATAAATACTTTCACTGGCTGACAAAAAACTGTTTCAAACCTTTTTGGAAGAATACCAGAGGCAGGCGAAGAACTACATACTTCTAAAAGTATATTATGAATTTCTAAAGCTTAAGACAACTTTTAAAAATTGCTTTTCAAGTAAACTATTTTCTAATGACTTATTAAAGGTACTTGTGAACATATTATATTAGGTATATATTAAAAAGGCTATAAATCACGTACCTGTTCATTTTAGCCAAGAATCCATAAGGTCCGTGTAGTTTAGCTGTCTTATCTAAGTTTCGACAATAAAGCGTCCATATGCAGTCCAAGGTCGAGCCACTGGATGTACTTCTGGCATTCGACTTACTCGTACTGCTTTTGTATGCTTTACTCAAATTCAGTACAGCTCGCAGTCCGCCATTGATGAACTCGATTAGGTCGTGCACTATCCCTTTTTTCTCTCGATCTGTGAATATACGCGAATTTGTCTGCTTCAACTGCTGTATTCGGTCCGGCGACATGAAAAGCGCATTCAAAGCCACCACATCCGGATCCTTCAGCATTTCCTCGCCTATTTTCGCCTCCTCGTTCCACACAATTTGCTGTACGTTATGCAGCAAGAACAAATCAATGGCCAATAAACCGAACGAGACTAGACTGGTGCTGTTATTCAGCACCGAGGGACTGGTCGGATAGAGCAGATTTGAGACGGGCATATTCTGTATATCGCTACTGTTGAAACTGGTGTACAGATCTTTTAGTTTGTTGATGAACAGACCCACGTTTTTGGTTTGAAATGAATTATTTAATGCCTTCACCAAATCCAAAATGTCGACAGTGCGGTTTTTCTTTCCACCGTACAGCAGCCATTCTTGGATAGTGCTGAGGCGTTTCTGCAGGAACGACATTAGGGTGTTGTCAGCTGCCTCTTTTCGGTGGTATTGGGTTCTATGAGGTGTCGACTGCTGAACATCTAAATTCTGCTGCTGCTGATAGTAGTAGGTGTCATCATTGGTGTCCTCTTCGTCACTAATATCAGCTGATGGATCTGTCAAATCTTCGAATTGGGGAAGCGGCTCCTTGAGGTAGGTAAACGCTGGTATGGTTTTCGTGTTAAACGCACTCAAGTCTGGCTTGATTTGCGAGAAATCTGGCAACTCGTAGACACTATCCTGTCTTAACTGGTTCGGGGGATCAGTCGTCTTCACTTCCTCTGACAGCAGTGATGGCTGTGACTGTAGACTTGGGTCATACCACCCAGGAAGGACAGCTTCGCTCTTCTTCTTAACTGAGTTCTCCCCATTACTGACTGCTGACTCCTCCAGTGGACTAATGCCTTCACTCAGACGTTTCTGCTGAGCAGCAACCAGCTTGGAAATTTTCGACCGCAACTGCGCATCCGGCGACAGATCCTCATCGTACGATGCGGCGTCCTCAAGTCCAATATGTACAAGCGCTGGTTCTTGAGTAGTGGATGAGGTGGAGGTCAATTGCTCAAGAGTGATTTTGCTGGTGGAGGCTTTCTCATCTGGCGCGCCAACTGCGCCATTCACTTCGACCATTTCGATGCGGCCCTTCTTATTCTTGATGGTCGTCTTGAGGATCTCCGCAGTTGGATATTCCACACGAGGAGTGGTCAGACTGAGTGGTTTTGGTGTTTTATACTGCTGGAATTCGCGGGTAGGCGGCGGTGGTGCGGCTGGGTAGCGTTCGGGGAAGTTAGGTTCTGGCTGGCGGACAGCTATGCCCAGCCAGAAGACGAATGCTATGAACGTGGCTGTGACGACGACAGCCGAGAAGGCGGCAGTTAACCACCATTTCGCGTGCGAACCAGTTTGAACACGTTTCTCTTTGATTTCGTAAAACATGACGCTCGAACTCGCGAACGAGATAATTGCGCAGAGAATGGCAGAATTTTTTGGTAAAAATCAGACTTTTCGCACTGAAGAAAATATTTTACACAGAATTTCAATGTACAGCGCACTAACTAGTTTACTTCCTCATTAAAAATTTAGATTACAGAACTCGAATTCCACCCATTATATATTCCAATTTCAATTTTCTTAAAGAGCAATAAAAGAATCAAGTTTTACGAGAAAAAATTTAATTTTAACCGTGAAAATTCGCAATATCGGAAACACTGCGGACGAATGGTGACGAAATTTTGACTGGCGCACTTCGGCGCAGTTACACGATTCCAGTAATATTAGGAAAGAGCACACCGAACTACACACGTTCCAGAGAAACTACGTTTACGATGCTGTTCACGGTGGACGGTCGACGATCGTTTCCAGATCGTATTTTACACGAAAAGTGGGGGTGGGGTGGGTGTATGATGCAGTGACGAATGTCAAGTTTAAGTGCATCTCCAGACGGCTGGTGAGGGCAATGCTGTCGATGTTGGTAAGTCATCAGTCTGTCTGTGTGGTGTTTAGTCGCACGCTGCATGCCGTTGCACTGATAACTCTTCACGCGTAAGTGAAAATTTACGAAAATTCCAAAACGAAGTTCGTCATCTACAGAATAATGGACAGCCGTTTTAGTGGTAAGAGAGCTTATTGTGGCTTTTTTAGTGGTCCAAGGTAGCTAGAACAAAATACTCGGGGGCAAATCAATTGCCCGAGGGAGGTGAAATGAACCCATCTCCCCGCTATTCTAAAGGGAAAATTTATTTTGGGGGAGCAAACGATTTTCTTGGAGGCATTGCCCTCTCAGCCCCACTGGCTACCGCCCTGAGTGAGACACAAAAAGGTGCAATGATCTGTAATTTTATTTTCGGTTTTACCTGCAATCATTATGATGAACGTGATAAATCCCACTGCAAGCAGATCTGCGGCTGCAAGATTTTATCAACTCCCATAAGACCCACTGGAGGAAAATGGAGGAAAATCAAATCAAGAATATTGTATACCTAAGTACATATTATAATAAAGAATATTATACTGTTTTTCTTTCTTGGAACTTGGATTACAATTTGCATCCACTAATTAGAATTTATTTCACCATCTATGAAAGTCTACGAAAATAATTTTTTCAAAATCGAGGAAAACTATCTGGGAGGGTTTGATTTCTGATTTAGACAGAAAGTATAATGTTTTGCATGATTACTAAAATAAAAATACAATGTTTGTATTTTCTCACCCAAATTTTCATACAGGTACTCCTACTCTGGGTCATCAGAGTGGCAATAATGGAGATAAATTAAATAATAGTCCTTATGAGTAATTGCATTGGTAAGTTCGAAACTGAAGGTGGTTTAGTGCTCTAAAGTACAATTATTTTGGTTTTTGTTTATTTTTTTCCAAAATCCAGAAGTATGCATACTATCTAAACTGAATGCTCAAACTGGTTACGCTACTATGACTGTGTTCTTAAAGCAAAAACGAATTGAGCGTATATTTCAAGGAGTGATTCAAATTTCGACGCACCAAATAGTACATTTCCCTATGGTGAGTCGAAATTTGTATCACCCTCAATATTTCTGAGCTGGACCTTTTAAAACACTTGGATGTTTTGCATTTGTATGCTTTGACCTTTAAAATCACTCTAAATACATGCAACTAGAATATTTCTATTCAGGGCCGGCGACGCAAATTTTCCCGGAGTGGTGCAGATTTCTCGACCCCCCCCCCCCAAAAAAAAAAAATTTGAAATTTATTAGAGAGAAACGAAAGCAGTGTTGACGTGTGGAAAATAAAAAATCTCTGAAATATTTATTTTTCACGCTCAACTTTTCATTTTTTTGGGGATTCTTCGAAATCTGGTGTGGTGCATTTTATACAGTGCACCACATATATCGCCGGCCATGTTCCTATTAGTGAAATTCAGAATAATTCACTCTTAACTTTTAAACGAAGTATTTAAGAGTGAAAAATATTTTGTGATGGAAACAGGTTCAAGCAATATCTGAAGAGGAACTTACATGGAATTACGTAGAGAAATATCGTGAAGGAATTTCTTTGTTTCAGAATATAGGAGATGCTCTGAATATTGTTGATGAATAACTCGTATTATAAAGGAAAGGAGAAAAATCTGAAAATTGGTTCGTCTTTTGAATTTTTTTTTTGGTCGTGAAAGAGAAATTTTTCAAATACCTACGGAAAATACACGAGAAATATAATTATGTATTCTCCTTCCAGATTTTGCGTAGGTGTATGCATAATGGTATAATTGATACATGCGTGTATGTGTAGACTAGGTGATGCATTTATGGTAAAATATGATTGCACTGATTGTAGTAAATGAAGGTATAATTAGGAGCAGGAGCACTAAATCATGACACTTGTGTGTAGACTGTGTACTTACATAGTACCGATTCATTGTTTTTCTTTTTGCAAAATACTCTTCATCTAAATCTATCAACTTCTTTTATCATGCTCACTTATAGTTACTTTAGATTTACATTTTACGCCACCATTTAAGGATGGATAAAAGAAAACAGAAAGTGATTTCAAATACCAGCATCTTTGCTATAGGTAAGTATAAGCAAAAAAAAAAAGAAAAGAAAGAAAGAAGGAAAAAACAATTTTATTTACAAACAACTTAATCGTCACATTTATATGGCCCAAGTTAATTTTGTTGTCATACTTACAAATTTATGACAGAAATCCTTGGTCCATAAACGAATATTAATAAACTTCCATTTTCTGACGACAAGAGTAAGAACATAGAAAATAACAGAAAATTACAGTCTCCTATTTTGGGTCATTTTATTCCAACAATCAGGATACCGGACTATCAACGTGTACAGAGGTAGTTAAAATTTTCGGTTTACTTTCTAACAAATTTGAAGCGTGATTAAATTCGTGCCCATGTATATAAAAAAGTATTCATGAGCCACTGTATTCATCTCGCCCACTGCGTGTCGAAGCACGTGTCTCATTGAAAGAGAAGCGCTTTCTATGTATATACGAATTATAAAATTGTTTGGTTCACCATCAAGCTGATCATGAATATATAATCTTCACCCAGGCTACTACATACGAGACATATAGTCTATTATAATAAGGCTGAATGATTTTGCATACTTGAACGGAGAATAAATTAATGGTCATCATTGATATAGAAGTGAAAGAAATGGAAAATCATCTCCGAAGTTGGCGATTAATATGCAGTGAATAGGCGTAACCGATGGTGCAGGTTTTATATATCAAATTCTTAGAGGAAATAATCAGACGTGCATACTTTTGTTTTTTTTTTTTTTTACCCGGTGATAAAAGTAACTAAATTAATAATTATGAAAAAAGTAGAGTAAGATATAGTCTAACATCGATCACTTTTTATCAGACTGCTCTAAAATGACTTCTAATGGAGAAATAATTTGGAGAGAGTTCAGGGGGTCAGCAAGAGAGGGTGAGTGTGTGACAACCTCTAGAGTGAATTTCATTCTAGCTTCAATGAATTTACTCTTGTAAAACCTGAAAATAAGTGAAAAAATCTCAAATTTTGGGAAAACTCGCCCGAATATTTCTTTTATTGAAAGATAGTAAATTCTGAAGAACTTGATATATAAATTTGACCCATTATACGTCTCCTCCCTAAGAATCTGCTTCGCGGGGTCCCTAAGAGAGTTTTTAAATGCGTAATCTTTAAATATGAGGATGAGTGTCTGTTAACACTACGCGATGGGCAAAAAATGAGAAAATGATCCGGAAAATGAGAATTTTATCCGTTGTCAGTCCGTTTTTATTTTCGACCATCGGATCTGAAAATTTGCAGATATTTTTATCATCTTGATTATTTTTCCAAATCCGTTTGTAAAACGGATTTCCTTATTATAATCAGTGATAATTTTTGGGAAATTTTTCTAAATCCGTTTGAAAAACGGTTTCACGGATTATAACCCGGGCCAACAAATATGATAAAACAGCCTTCACGGAAAATAATCCGGACTCATTTCCGGCAAGACTGATTACAATCCGTTCGAAATCCGTTTTAGAAGCCGGAAAACAGGAAAATTCCGGGTTATAATCCAGAAACGGATTATAACCCGGAATAAAACGGATCCGTTTTCAAAATATTTTGCCCATAGGGTAGAAAACCCAGGTTTTACTCGATTACTCAAAGGACCAGGTGGCGTCATATACGACGCCACAGGAATAACCTCAAAAGACCAGGTGGCGTCGTCTGACACAAGTCAGGGGTTCTCAAAATATTGGTCCTTTGAAAAGTCCATCTCAAAATTTCGAGTGGCGTCATATACGACGCCACCTGGTACTTTTAGTGTTAAGGCACAAATATTTTTCATAAGATCGGCTTTTATCCAAATAATTATGGAGTATTTTTTATACAAAATAAGGAAATAATTTTTGTTTAAAGTCTCATATATTTTTCTCTATTTCTTATAATATATTTACCTGTGATAAGAAAATTGTTAAAATCAAGGGTATAGCCTATATTTAACTCTCTATTTATTTCTCATAGCCCAAGGAACAGTAAAACTTGTCATTCTACTGATTCTATTCTACAAAGGCAAACAAACGAAAAAAGAAAACGATAATTTTTTTTTTGGACAGTACTCAGTCACAGTTCTGTAGATTTCATATTCCAATAGCCAGCGGTGGCATTGTCTTTGATTTTTCACATTTGATACGCAGGCCCTAATTCAAGCCCAGAAGGCAAACACAGAATACTTTTTTTTTTTGAAAGTATACAGCAATTTCTCCAGAAAAAATTCTGTATTTGATTATTATCACCCGAACCTGTTTCTTTATAAAATTCATGCTCTTCAAAATGCATTTCACACATTGCGCACAAAGTCCATTATTTATATTTACAAAATATTGGGCCATGATGCATAATTCGTTCCGATCGAATGGTTACATTTAAAAATTTTACCAACAGATATACGAAATGGAGAGTAAAAAAAATTGACTCTTGAAAATGCTACTTTTCTCGACTGGAAAAAAGTCTTAATTTTAAATACACGTCCATAGTGTCATCGTAAATTATATTTTTCTTCACAGGTGTCACGTATTTATGGTAGCCTTCTTACCACCCGCAATAATAAAGACCTTGATCTTGGTATGTCGTGCATCACCAGCGCTCACTCTTGTAACCTACAAAATCAACAAACGTTGAAAATCCAGAAAACAAAATGGAAGGAAGAATGATATAATGACGATTGTCGGACAAGAATGGCACAGGAATGTGGGGGAGATTCTTCTGATGTTCGATGATAGTGTTGATTTTCATGGCTTAATCTAGAGTAAACAGTCTACCAAGGTGTGAAGTACCTGGAGAAAGACAGGAAGGTGAGAAAAACGACGAAATCACCGAAACAGAAGATGGCTGCGTGCACAAATTATCCTTAAAATACGTTTACCATTGAACCTATAAAATCAACCGACCTAAAACGTGATCTTCAAAAAAAAAAAAAGAACAAAAAAAAAAGAACAGAAGAAGAGAAAAAGACAATAAATTTCTCTTTTTATCCGATGTATTTTTAAATGTACCGAGGCTTCTGTATATTCTACATTTTTTTTTTTTAATCGCTGTATCACGTGCTTTCACTCGAACATCTTTTCTGATAATTTTCACTTTCTTTAGATTCGATGTTTACATTATATATATTTCGAATAATAATGACGAAAAAAAAAAAAATTATAATAAAATATACACATAATTCAACCGCGCATTTTTATGGTCCATGATTTTTAATCGGATAAAAAATATTTTTCATTCTGACCATAATTTCCTTTGGTCGAGTGAAAAAATATTTTGGTCTATTTTAGTACTCTGCAACAGGATAAGAGTTGGACCAATCCTGTTCATCCTGGACCAAGAACAATCAGGGCTGTAGCCCGGGGGGACAATGCTTCTAAAGCGTATTCCCCAGAAGTGGTGGTGGAGAGGGGTCCACTTTGCCTCTTCCCTAGGCATCCAATATGTCCCTCCAGGAATTTGCTTTGCCACTTCGCTCTTGCTAGGGCCCTGAGAACAATCATATTTGACAAATCCTGTGAAAATCGGTCAAGTCGATTAAAAATTTATAACTTGACTATTACCAAAGAAATCAGCCAGAAAAGTTGGCTGTTCGCCATTTTCCAAAAATGGTTATAAGGCACAACTTATGAAATGGACTGTTCCCCCATTCACTTTTTGGAAAATTTCCTGCTCAAACGTTTTATTTTTGAAAAGTGGCAATTTTTAAGTCTTTTTTTTTGTATTTAATTGATCGGTAAATAAGTCAAGTACAGAGAACTTACTGCGGTATTTAAAACAAAATGAAAATAAGGATCTCATCTAAAGTCAGAATTTCAAAGTCGTTTATCTTGCTAATATTTTAATACAGGTTTTAGACTTTGTCAATTATATACTAAACCACGAGCCAGAAAAATATTAACCACCCAAAGAGATATCAGAAGACGGTTAAAAGAAAAGAAAAAGTCAAAAAAACAGAGAGAGAGAAAACAAAAGTCAAGGACGCAATGTACTCGTACTAAACAGAAAGCCAAAAGATATAGAAAAATGAGGGCACTTTGCTTGACTAAACAATAAAAAATGGTGAGTAAAAGCTACACGCTGGGTCCAGAGCAGCCCAAAATAATGAAAATATGAAAGGAAAGAAGAGACTTGGAGGACGGATCAGATCGTATTTATTTCGAGTTCCACACAGCATCTCGAGACAAAATTATTCTACGTTTAATACTTCGTTGAGAATTGTGAACCATACATATAGGCTCAACAAATCGAACAGTATATCAGGTGTGAAATATTATAGTGTAGATATTTTACACTTACAAAATCGGTAAGTTATTCACATTCACCAAGTATCGCCTGTACACTTACCTGGTCCAGCTTTGACCAAGTAATGTGAGCCAAACTTCGTGTGCGGGTAATAAGATAGCCTATTACAGGATACAAAACATCAATTCTGTCGAAGATAATTTTTAAAAGCTGATACCTAGTAACAGTTTACCTCATAACTTCTTCAACGTATACTTCATAATGTTACATCAACATGTAGATACCTCACGAGAGAAAAGTAAATGAACGTTCAAAATATAATGCAGAGAGTTGAACCATATTAATTGCGAATCAATAATTACAGCTGTTTTAAACGGATGCAGGCATGGTTTCAATTACCACAACACCATGACCATAGACTCATCGATAGTTTTGAATTATCTCAAAACATGGCCGTTAAGTTGATTTACCGTTTGCATTCAATTTACTGAGTTAATATTTAGTAGACGACAAAAAAAGAAAAAAAAAAATCGAAAAGAGAATATCTCCTTTCCCGAAAGCAATTCGACTCGCATTTCTTCGCTTCGTAGAAATTCATATTATAAACCTATATCCAGTTTATTCGTTCCATATTGGTCAAGGTGAAGGGCCCATAACAATGTAATTATGGTGAAATGATCCGGAGGTATCGTTCTCTAACTAGAATATAACAGTCAATTGGAGAAAAATGTATTTACTCGTATTTGTCTTTGCGATATCTGATAGGAGAGGGCAATGAGTGATCCACAGGTACAGCACATATCTAGTGACTTTGTGAAGTGCTGTAGTGATCATGGACCAAAGGATCTGAACAAATTTTTAATAAAAACAAAATATTTTATCATTTTACTCGAGCCACGCATTTAGAATAATAAAACAAGCGGAGCTTTAGGGTAAAACAGGGCCGTAGCGTCCGTGCGGGCAAACAGGGCATTGCCCTACCTAGCGAAAATTTTGCCCTCCATAGAATTTTGCCCCGAATCCAAAAAAAAGTCATCGCTACACACCCCCCCTCCCCGGCCACTATATATGAGGAAAAATTGTTGCCCTACCTGACGAAGGCCACACGCTACGAGCCTGTGGTACAAAAAAATATAAACGAATATAAAGGAATGTAAATGAATGGGAATGAATGCACATAAATGTAAAAGAATGCAAATGAATGTATAAAAATGTAAATCCATGTAAATGAATGTAATTGAAGGTAAATGAATGTAAATGAATGCAAATGAATGTAAATGGATGAAAATGAATGTAAATGAATTTAAATGAATGTAAAACAATGTAAATTTCAATTAATTAAAAATCTGAAATCAACATTCTGATAGACTTTTTTGAAATTTATTGGAACGCATCAATTATTTTTTGACACCTATATCTGTGACCCAAGTTTCAACTCAATTGAATCAAAATTGCACCTTTCAGAATGTAATCTAGGGAGATTGTCAACTTTAGCCCCCCCCCCCCCCAGGGAGTTACTATGAATTTGAATTTTCAAACCACGTCCATACACTTCATCTTTGTAGGGTCATACTACTAACGAATGAAGTTTCCAGTTTGATTAAATAAAAATTACATTCTTAATTGCTGATAATACAAGTACATGGGTAACATCAAATCCCTTAATATTCGAATGAGACAAAAAATAATAACTAGCACACAATTTTCAACCTCGAAGGATATATGGATATCCAGTTTCTCTGTAATAGAAAAGTAACCATAATCCATATCATCCAATAGTCATACAAGCTTGCCCCTTCTTTAATATATTTTTGAAGTAACTCTTCTCACCAAGATTTCGGTGATGATTCCTTTAAGTTTTCACAAGTTTTCTCTCGAATAACTTTTTTCTCTTCCTGTAATATTTTTTTCCTTTCAGAATTTTCTTTTTGCATTCACACTGTCGGCTGCTCAACTTTTCGAACGTTTAGAAACTTCTAATGCATTTCTTTCGTTTTCGCATCTTGTTTTCAGAAACAATGGCGTAAACAAATCGTACATTTGTTGGGGTGGAGGAGAAGAAAAAAAAATCCAAACGAAAATCATTTCTACGGTTGCACTAATTGGCGAAATTTACGAACGTCCATGCTTAAAAATAAGGAAAAGCCTCGGACTGAATAAGCATATCGTCCGATTTCGCTGTCATCACTTTTCATAGCGCCATATTGTTCTTGTCATTTTTAGCGAAAGAGAAATTAAAATAGAAGTCTAACGCTTCGTTTGAGACTGATGCCTGACAAGGTTTGTTTTTTTTTTACTAATTTTTGCAGATTGTAATGCAGGCTGATCATCGAACCTGGAGACATTAGTCGTCGACTTTTTTTTTTTAATTCTCAGTTTGTTCTGGTTTAACAGCCAATTTCACGACCTACAAAAACAAAATAGATTATTCTGACTTTTGAGAAGATATAATACGCTTTGTACTAGTATTACCATTGAAGTTTTCAGATG
The DNA here is from genome assembly GCA_038050395.1 of Parthenolecanium corni. Lineage (NCBI taxonomy): Eukaryota > Metazoa > Arthropoda > Insecta > Hemiptera > Coccidae > Parthenolecanium > Parthenolecanium corni. Next base: position 1,781,363 of record JBBCAQ010000038.1, on the reverse strand, counting down.
CAAATTATTCCGTTAGTGTCTTAAGATAGATAGTAGGTAGCTACTATACAGTTTTCAAACACCTCAGCATAAAAAATGGGCGTGCAAAAAAAAAATTGTACTCTTATGATAATTTAATTTTTCGCTCAACGAATTGAGAAAAGAACTTGAAGGTTTATCTTTTGATAGTCTTGCTGGTGAGAGTCAGTGAAAGAGCTTCTGTCACAAATATTTGTTTAAAATTTCCTAGCTAATTTTTTGTTTTTGGAACAGTGGCGGATCCAAGGGCGGGAGGGGGAAATTTCCCAGCCCTGAATCCAAAAAAAAAAATAGACCGATAATCCACAAAAAAATCAATTTTCTTGAACCCCTCCCCCTTCATGCTGAAAAAAACACAATCTCACCATTTTAGCATTTACCATGCTTTGAAAAAATTTGGATCCCCCCAATGGAGCTCTGGATCCGCAACTGTTTTGGAATGATTCTTTGCATTTTGAACGTTTTGAAATTAGGATGCAGGTAGACACCTGCAAGGGTTTCAACCTCTGCTGGTTTCATTTATGTAATCCTGAAATAGGGGAGGGGGAATTTACACATAAGTACGCGGAAGAATGTTAAAGTAATTCTACGTTTTTGAAAACTTGGCTTCCTTAATTTGATCAAATTCAAACACTAACAATTTTGAAATTAAATGAAATAGTTATCCTTCTTCTAGACATTCTTCTCAGTTAGGTCATCTACATGCCATTTCTTGGCTTCCCTTTTGATTGTTGGCTACGGCCTTTCCACATACGCATGTCAAAGGTATCTTGAAAAATTAACTTATTCAGTGATCGCATTAAATGACATCTCATAAGTTGTTCTCCTTCTACCTCACTCAAAAATAGCTCGAAGCAAATAATCTCATCAGAATGCGAAAATGTCTTCCTCATGACACAAAAATCTTCATTTTCGAAAAAACTCAACAGAGTTTACTATTTTCGGAAACCACATTTCCTGATTTTGATTTTTTTTTTCTCTTTTATTCTGCATGGTTTCTGTGTAATATAAACATCCACAACGTTGTTTTTCTAATTCCATCGCACATATGAGTCAGTTAATATTATATTTTTTGTTTCACGCTAGACTTACATTTTTTGCTTCATGTTGACTCAGCACTCATACCCCCTAAATTCGTTTATGAGATTTGGTACAGGGATGGTTTCTGGAAGAAATTTTCCATCATATTTTTATTTCGCAACCACTTTTTTCCTCTACTCTTTTTTTGCGGACCACAAATCCGTATGAGAATAATACCCTATGGAATGCAGCATTCGCATAAATCTCCGCGTCAAAAACGGAACCGCAATTACTTTTGAATTTTGTTCAGCTAGCGGCTCGTACAAAAATGGTTGCAAGAAAATATGGCTGTGAGATTTTCATTACATACCCTCAATTATTTTGCTTTTTTTCCTTCTGCATTTTACAAATTTTTCGCTTTCTTTCTGAACTGGGATGATGGTATAAAATGCAAGTTCATTTCGAGAAAATAGTTCTGAAACATATTTTTGGAGTGGTTAAGAAGGGCTATAAGGTGTGGAAGGGAGGATCAAGTTCTGTAAATTTTTTATGGAGATTCCAAATGAAAACTTTATAAAAAGTTTTCCAAGATATTCTTACGCTGATTCCAAGACACTGCACTGTTGTCCAACATCTACCTGAGCAATGACAGCACACTCCAAAAAATTAATTTGACTGGCATTCTCCATCTCTACTTCTTTAGATAATAAATGTGACAAGCTTGTTATGAAGTAACTATAGTTAAGTAGAAGGACAAACTGAGACTGAAAATGCCACGTATGAAAAAATAAAAATAAAAATATACTTCTACCTAAGGTCCAGAAACCAAAATGGAATGGGGAACAAGAATTTTTCGTAACATGAATCCATTTTCAAAATAAAGATCTGAAGATTGAAAAAGATAAGAAAAATCAAGAAAAGCGAATAATTCAGTTCCTGAAGGCACCTAACATACCTAGTTATTTATTTTTATACTCGTATGTCGATATCTTAATGCCAAAAGATGCTGACAATTTACTAAATCTGAGGAAAAAAGTGTTGTTTTAGGAGTTTCTTCAGTTGTAATACTGTACTTTAATCAAGTTGGTTCTCAAGAAAATTGAGTTTATGCAGCATTCTGCATAAACTCTTGTTTATAATTTGAAAATAACGAGTTTGTTGCCACGATTCATCTGACAAACTTTCTTCATATTTATTTTGATACAAATCCGGATTCGATAACTTTCTGACAAAATCTGTACATAAGTTGTAGATCCAAATACGAGTAAAACTCTTTCTATACTCGTAGAAAACAACTAACACCATTACGTAATAAGTAGAAAGAAACACAATAAAATGACTTCATATCAGTATACTACGCCATAAATAAGACCACATTCCAGAATCCCGAGTAAAAATTTCAAAAAAAAAAAAATGAGAATTACCAGCGGAATTACTCGTATTTAAAAAAATTCTCGTTGGAATTTAATTTGCTATAGCATCTTCAAAATAAAAAACAGTACGCAGACTAAAAGAAGTATTATGATGAGGAAGTAAAGTCAGACGTGAAATTACACTCTCGAAGATAGGTATTTTGTTCATGTCCAGTAAACACCCGAATATGTAGCCTAGGTATATACTAGTATATCTACACTGACGAACTTATTATCGAGCTGTCAAGAAAATAGTGAATGTCAAATTCCAAGGAAAAAGTCGTGGATGAAAAGCTACTTTCTTTTTTCGGATACCGCATCGTGACGTAGACAAGAGTAAGAAGTAATGCGCAGTCATCGGTAGTTCCTTCATGTCGTATAAGTAACGTCAAACGTATATAATATGAACTTTTAAAATGTCCAATAGTTATCCATCAGACTTCTTACTACGACAATTTTAAAATGTCTGCTAATTTTAAAGAAAAAACTTACATCACTCATGAAACCAGGGCCGTGGCTAGAGCAAAATACTTGGGTGGGGGAATCAAATTCTTGACAGGGCATATCAAATGCGTGGGTAGCGCAATGGACCCTTCTCCACCACTCTTGCAGGAGAAAAATTTTCCGAAGAGGCAAACGACTTTGCTTGGAAGGACATTGCCCCCTACCCTGGCTACGTCACTGATTGAAACTTCAAAAATTAAATCATCACTAACTATAAGAACATTTGTAATTCACAAATTGATATTATAAGACAGGTTATTAGGAGCGTAGGATTAGTGGAATTTAGGTCTGCTTTTTTATTTATTTTTTTTCAAAGGTTTTTATAAAATTAATACAATTTTTTTTTTTTTTAAATACACGTTCCTTCCGAAGTGAAAAGCTGCGGAAATGATTCCGGAAAAATAAGTCAATGTATAAAGAATATAATATAATGTCTAGTCTGTATATTTTCAAAAAAATACTCAACTCGATTGTAAAAAATGTACCTACCAAAAATGTTAATAGCCTGATTTAAAAAATTAATTTATGTGAAAAAATAACTGAAAAATAATTTCAAAATTAGTTGAAGTATTTTCGAATTGAATCAATTTTATTTGAGCAGAAACATATTGACTCATTTATTTGATCAGAAAAGGTAATTCAATTTTACAACACACCATTAATCGAGTTGAACCTCCCTTCAAGCTTCAAAATTCCATTTACTCAAAAATTTTATTTCTCTATTGCCCAGAGTTATAGTGTGCCCGTAGTGTAACCTAATTTTTGTGATAAAATCTTCCACCTGTCTATTCAAACAATAGTTATTTAAGAGCCTTAGACGTTAGGTTTGATGTGAACAAATAATTAACCCCGACGCAAAGGTCTACGGGTCAGTCATTTCATTTTAAATATGAAAATGAAACCACCTCCTACTGTGAGGATACTCGTATTTTTTGTACTCCTTAATGAATGTGTTCATGCAGTAACAGAGCTGAGTACACGGTGTACGAACACCGGTAAAGAAAATCCGAATGAAAATTTTTTGGTCGTGATTTATGACTACGTTAATCAAATCACGTGTCAAATACCAGCTTGTTCTACCCAGTCCAAAAAAAAAAAACTTTTTAGTAAATCTATCATATCAACCATTCTCTTTTTATCGAAAATATCAGAAAAATATTTTATTTTAATTCACGGAGAAAGATGCAAGGACGTTGGCTTTCACTAAAACCAGTCCTTACTAACTTTTTTCAAATCTACTTTGGGATTCTTTGAAAATAAATTTTACAAATAAACCCCCAGGACACATCATATAAAAATTTCGTCTTCAACCGACGCCATCATTTTGGGTTTTACTGCAGATCGATGGCTCAGTAAGTAAAGATCTTATATTCATTTTCCCTCCAATTTTATACCTAGCTATTTAAATAACTTCCTAATATGAAGACCATTAAATTCACTTTCAAATAACATTACTTAGGTATTTCATTCAACATAAACTTTTTCCATCATTACAACGTAGTCAAGAAATCGAAAATCTCTTGTCAACTATTGAATTGTCATCAACGGATGTGATAAAAATGTTTCAAATTATCGCCAGTATTTCATATTTTCCGAGGCTGCAATTTGTTTTTTTCTTCAAAAATGGTTGATTTCAAAAACAGCCAAAGTACATTTATAGGATTTTCATACTTTTCCAAATACACAATACACTTCATAATTATCATAAATTTTTCAAGGTGTCCAGGTTAATAAGTACCACTTAAAAGTATAATTTAAAAACTATCCTAAAATGATTTCTGAAGCTTCATTTTAGTCTACAACAATCAATAAGATTTATCAATTTCTATTATCCCACCACTGCTCGCGATATGGAAACTTTCTTCACGTCTCATATTTTGGCGTGTGTCCGAATATAGTTTTCAGGACGCCAGGGATGTAGCCAGAGCGTTCCAATAGGGGGGGGGGGCTGTTAATTTTTAAGCCCCCTATTTAACTTTTTTTTCGAAGTTTAGGAGGAAGAGGGAGGGCTAATTTTGCTAGGGGGGCGAACGAGGATGCCAGGAGGGCTGAGCCCCCCTGGCTACACCCCTGCATGACGCGCCACGATACTAATAGAAAATACGCGATTAACGGCGAGTAAAGAATGATAACAAAAAATATCCATTGAAACCAGGATCGTTCTTGAAATCGACAGTCTATTTAAGGTACCATACCAGAATAGTTACCCAAGTAGAGAAATAATTTTTTTTTTTTCAATAAAAGACAAAATTTTATAAAAACCAACAGGCAACAGTCACCTTTATTTTCAGTACAATTTATATAGTTTAATATAATTATTTTATCGCAACAAAAATAAATAAATAAATAACTAAATTAATTAAATAAAAACCCGGAACATAAAGAAGAGCTAACGAGAAAAAAAAAGAAAGAAAAACGTGTGTTCATAAATTATTACAACAAATCACATCATAAAAGAGGAATAAGATGGAATTGGGGCCATACATGAATAGGAAAGAAACTACGACATACGTATTTTTCGATGATAGGGAATGAAAAGAATAGGTAGGTATTATTAGAATAACAATATTACGATGAAAAATAAGAACTAATTGGAATTCTAGTTTTTTGACCATCGGAATTCATCAAAATGGTGAAACGATAAAAAAATAACGGATTTTCCTGTACGCAACTTTTAATTTGAAACTGAACTTGAAATTCGGTCGTTAAAATATTGTTCAGGTAAATGGAAATCGACGTAACACCATTAGACCAACTACAAATGATCATATCATTCCTCAGCTAGGGCAGGAGTAATCAAATGTAGTAGCCTCTTGATAAAATTTCGTCGAAATGCAAACATGTCAACAGTATAGTTTATAAAATATAAAATAATTTACAATCTTCATCACACCGAATCTTCTCATAGACATACCGAACTCATACAGTTCTCATAGCACAAAATTTATCGTTTCACAGCATCCATTAATCATACAAAAGTTGTATTCAAAAATACAAAGTAAAATGTTACAAAGGGAATTGTACTCGAGAAATAAATAGCTTAAATTAAAATCAGTTAATCAAGTAAATTGCCTATAAAATAGGCGAACAGTAAGATATGTTTTCTGACATTTTAAAAAGCATTGAACATCATTTCAGTATTTTGTGTCGATCTAATCTCATTATATTGTCATTTGTGCTTGGACAAAAAAAAAAAAAAAAATGAACAGGAAATACTTGTAATTTCAATTTTGAGCTTCGGCTAGAAACTGTAAATAAAAATCTAATAATAGTAAGTTTTCTTTTAAAATTGTCAACTTACAAAAAATTTAAAACAAAAAAAAATCTTAGAAAATACATAACAATAAAAAATACATATAAATAACATTTCAGATTCGGAGATATAACATAGAAATTTTCAGAAAAAAAAAAAAAAAATGATATACCGTTCAAGTGACTCAATCACAGGTAGACTATTTTGTATTTTCTTATTTTTTCTTTCACTTTGAAGCGCGAAGCTTAAAAGAATGTTTTTATGGGGAAAAAAAAAAAAGATTTTGGCTTAATGCGTTTAATTTAACGCTATTTATACTTTTCAATAAACGATAATAAATGTCATGAACACAACGAAACAAATATAATAAGTCATTGCATTACTGATTGCCTATAATATGTTCATGAAAATAAAAAGTTTTTGAAGCAGAATATTCGCCTATTCAACTGATTCCGTCGTTGAACGATATCAAACAGCCAACAGCGCCAAAGTAGCCCTGCAATATAGTGCGTAAACAAATAATTATCATAAGCATACTGCAATCGAATTCAACTCAATCCAACGCTTATTCCTCATTAAAGGCGAGATAAAGCCTTTGCAATGTAGTAATGGATATCACGACAAATTGAATATATTAAAAATATAAAACGTTATTTACATTTTTGAAGTTTCTATAGTAAGATGCATACTCTCAAAATAATCAAGTTTTCATTTTCAAATTTCAAGAGCACTGTTTTAAATCAGAGCAGAGTTAATCTTCAATATTTAAAAAATTGTATTTAAAAAAAAAGTGTTACTTATCAATCCTGTGGAGCAATAAAAACTACTTCAGTATAGTATTATATTCCTTCACATTCCCTTTGAAACAAAAATAAAGCAACTTGCTAAGCCAAAAACAATTGTTTTGTAATTGAATTTTAAACGTATTACGCCGCAGTGTTTTGTCCTTCAGCCGTTACAAACAAAAAGGTCCTTTTATTCTAGCATTCCTTATTTTTTCACGGGCGATCCTCAGGATAAATTAATTAGAAATTGAATATACTCTACACACCATTTGAATTTTAGAGCTTATTATTCGAGCGATTGAGCTACAAAGAAAAAATTTATGATTCACATACACACGTTTTTAATTTATTGTTACCTCGCAGATCTATGATAGTTTGATGAGAATTTCTAGCTACCATCAAATCATATATTACTCTTCATTAGGAGTAAGCTTTTACACCTACTCTGTTTCGAAGAAAAACAACTAAATTTCTACCCGACGTAAGATTACCGATTCTTTAAAAGTTAACAATTTTTCCACATAACTTATTATTCGAATTACTTTCAACAGTGTAAACGATGAAACTTTCATTACATACCTCATGTTCCAAGAACAGTGCTTTCAGCGTACCGGATGACCAATAATCCATAGCATATGCGAGTAGTTTCATCGAAATTTCATTTACCCTCAGGAAATTGCCCACGAAGACAACCTAGAGAAGAACACGTTTGATTGAAAAATATTCGAAAATAATAATTTTATTACGAGGTTTTAATAAAATTCACACTCACCCTACTGATTTTCTCATTCAAAGCGCTTAATCTGGCAATCGATCCGATGTTATTGGTAATAGTAACGAGGGTGGCTCTAGCCAAATCTTCTCGAGAGACTGTATCTCGTCTATCTTTTGATATCATTTGTCCAAAACTGAAAATATGAAAGCGTATTGTCTAAAATAGCTGAAAGAATGTTTCGAGGCGTTGAAATGATCGAAAATCTCAAAGGACAGTCGCGAGTTTACTTTCAAAGTAGGAAATTGAATACCACCTTCACCTACGTATATTATGCTTATCGCAATAGATAACATTTTATTATGGAACATTCAAACATACCTAGCAGCGACTAATTCGCCACTCAATCCGAATCTCTCGTAACTGCCACCATAGATATCACGAATCAACTTATCTACTCTTTTGTTATCACCTCCAGCTGCTAATTCGATCGCCTCTTCGAATGTAGCGCATCCTGTTAGCAGGCAACATAATCCTAGGAACGTTCCACCTCCTAAACTGAAATAAAAATATAAAAATATTTTAAAATAACGAAGATTAATAAATTACTCGCATAGAAACAGTTAAACACAAATCTGACTAAAATCAAGAATTTTCGACTGGTTTCACATTTTTTAAATTGGGTACAGAAATGTACCAACTTTTCGAGTTTGGTTATCCTCACTAAGTCATTTCTCATTTGTTTTCAACTTTCAATTTTTTCCCCCAGTCATTGTTCTTTAATTCTCAAAGTCATTTTTCTCCTACTTTCAGATTGTTTGACTGAATTGTATTGTTTTTCTGCACCTAGCATTTTTATTTCAAATTATTGCTGATAGGTAGGGATTCGAAAACCAAGTAGAGCTCAGTCGACTGAGTAAAATGACACCCATAGTGAGAATTTGCGTATTTAAAAAAAACGGATGCATATTTCAAACTTTTAGAGCATGTATATGCGCATATTTTTCGTTTTTTAGCGCATAAAAATCCGCCCCCTAGTCGTCATATTGAAAGATCTAGAGTCATTTTAGAGAATGTAACCACCTGATGCCTAACAATGACGTGTTATTCATTATTTTCAAAAGCGGCCAGAATCACGTTGAAGAACATAAGAATACAACTAGACTTACTGGTTGTATTCAACAAAACAAAAAAATGAAAAAATTCCATCAAAAGCAACGCCGTAGTACAAATAGATAATTAGATTTTTAATGAGGAAATATCGAGTTTGAATTATATGTACTCGTATTTAGCGATCAACGCAACCTTAAAAAGTGAACATTCAGGAATTACTCGACAAAAAATGGAAATTTGTAATATATAATCAGACAAAATGTGTCGCGATACGAAGATAATATATTGCCTGTGAAAGAAAAAAAATTTAATTCACTTGCCGATGGTAATACGAGTAAAATAAATCGACGATAATAATTTTAAAAAATTCCCAGAATGTGACTACTAACATAAAAAAATATAGATAATGATTTAAAATTGAAAAATTAATAATTAAAGAAAAAATCTACAGCCGAAAAAAAGATGATAAGTGGGTACGAATAATTGAGGTTCATAAAACACGATGGCAGAAACTAAAAATCGAAAAAAAAAAAAATACAAAATAATTCGATTTACTCGTAGACCTACCGAGTTATTTTTCGAGTCATCTCCATAATATAAAATTATATTTGATATGAAGAGAATAATGAATAAAATACCGAATAAATGAAATTTAAAAAATAATGAATCACGAAGCAACGATCTTGATTTTTCGGAAATTTCGCTAAAATCTAGAAATTTAATACTAACGCTTGTGTCATACTAATTATCGTAGGTATTAAGATCATGTAGCTCTAATTCTAACTTTTTTGAAAATTATTTGGCTTCAAGTAGTAATCATGAAGTGATGAAGAAAATAATAATGAAAAGAGATCGCAGCTTACGGTAGACCTCTCGATCAATTTTCAGGCATTACAAATCAAGACACGATCGTAAAATGCAAAATTCACATAAATGCACGAGAAATTTCATCATGAACTGAAGCACTTCAACATACTCTACCTAACTAATACAGGCAATTCTTCAACAAGATAAGTTGCTTTATGCGAATTTCACTATCAAAAACTACCAACAGTTGATAAAGAAATCATCGTTTTTCACTCGCTGAAACCGTGACATTTTCCAAATTCCAACTTCACAAAGTTGAGAAAAAATTCACATAGAAACTCCGATAATTCAGGTTTAGACTAACGTCAGAATGCCTCTTTACATGTAAAAATACACTGACATTTTGCAGAAGCTTTTAAAGTTGATTTTCATGAAAATTATTTTTGAATTCAACTATAAACTAGGTAATAGGTTGAAGCAACATTTTTCTCGAAATTCGATTTAAAAAGATAAATTAATTTTGTTTTCACGTTTTTTCCATATTCAGCTCACGTGAATCGTTGGTGTCAAGGTTTTTTCAACAGAACTCACCTAGGTACCTTTCAAAAAGTCAATGTCCATTTTCATCATCATTATCTTCTTATACCATTCACACCGCTTACTTGCACCAATCGCAAATTACATTCAAAACGAATTGGAAAAATAAATGAATAAATAAAAAATAAAAAAATTAATTACAGTTACCTGGTACCAGATATTCGTTTATAATTATTGGGTCCGTAAACGGCAAGTATGCTGACACCAGATCCGATATTTACAACCTGTACATATAAATATCAAATACATTAATGTCGATCTGTTGCATAAAGTGTTTTATTATTGGCAAAATAATTATAACTGTTGTTTTTTTTTTTTTTTTTTTTTTTTTCAAGTAAATTTTATTCGAGCATCGAATATGACATCTCTAAGAGTGAGTATTTCATTTATTTAAAAGATCATCAGCAAATCTAAATAAGCAAGATTTCAAAAGAAAACCTGCTAACAATAATAATTTTTCAGATGCTCGGTTCATTTTAATTTCAATATTTTTGCAGTAAAAAACGGAAATAAAATTCATATTTAGCAACAATGGTACCGCTTTGACTACCTCTTATAAGCTATCGTCGAGAACATAGTAATATATATTTTTATTATAATGATTTGTAAATCACGACTCATTCCTAACCCCAGAAGCCTATACTAAACCGCTTTACATTTTTTTGCAATCTTAAAATTCAATATAACATCTTGAATGATAACAATAGTGAAAGACTTGACGTTGCGTCAAATTGAAAATATTGAGCGACCAAGTAATTAAAAATACAGGATCTATTACTTACAATAAATGGATAAGGTCGACTGAAATCGTACGTAACTTTTCGACATTTGTCATCATCAGTTGGATCAGCCCAATAGTAACACTCTCGAGGATAATGTGATTCGACAAATAATATCCCTCGAATGAGACTATCCAATTCGTCGTACTTTTCCAGCCTCATATTCACTTCCTGCAAATATGCACATTAATGTCAGATAATAAATTACTTTTCAAAATGATGGAGTAAATTTGATCAGTTACACGCATATTATGTTAAAATCGAATTATAGAATGACTGGGAATTTTCGATTTTCATAATTTATGCTATATCCTAAACCAGAGTCAACTTTACATACACACAGTCTACAAGTATATTTTAAGCCATAAAGAGAAAAGTTTGGCATGACGGTGTTAAAAGTATTATTTTATACAGCTTGTATTAGTTTTCAAAGTGAACAGATTTTGTAAAAAAATCAATTCCAACATCAGAGACTAATTCTTCTGAAATAGAAAGTCGATTGGAAATATTTGGACATTAACCTTCTCAATATCGGTCAGACCTATTTTTACTTCAGGTCACTCTGCAACCTTTCAAATTTGATCGAGAGGAGAAAAAAAACGGTGAAACATGAAACAACTTTCTCAAGAATAAAAATAATAAGACAAAGTCAAGGTCCGTTATGATCGAAATTTCTTAATAAAAATCATGTAAATATCTACAGAATAATAAATTAAATAATAAAAGTAGTACAGAAAACATGAATCAATCAATGAGTCATTTTTCACTATTTAGATTAATTTGCATAATTGTATAACTTGGTCACGAAACCAAGTTTTGCTTTGATTATTTATCCAGACAAACTGTTATAACCTAAATTGTTACCAATTAAAATTATTTTGAATAATTTCTTCATATTTTAATTAAAACAAAATTTTATCATTATACTCGTACCAACTAGTTAGAACTTAGAAGTTTAGAACTATTATTTGCGCAGAATAGCTCGAAACGTGACTCACCCGTCTAAAAGCGTCTTCAAATTTGAAGGCTCCCCCGCCAGTGGCGCAAACAGTGGTAACCAAAGTGGCCATTCCTTTCTTTTTGGCCAGTTCCAGAAAATTACTCATTTCAGCGGTTGGAAAACGAATAAAATGTAACGTACCCTTCTTGCCGCAAACTGTTACTCCATCCATCTGAAAACACATAATCAGAACAGAATTCATAAGTAACCAAAGGTATAATGCCGATATTTTGAGAAAAATAATTGCAAAATTTATCAGACAGGTGAGGAACTTTCATCACACTTTTGTTATAACAATATTCTCGCCTTTCTGTGAATTCAATTCTCACCACTATCCTTCAAAAATTTTGCCACGATGTTACTCATGTTACACGGACGTATTACGATTTATTTAGAATTATTGAGGTTCAATCTCTTCTGTCTCATAATATTCATATAGTGACCTTCGTGGTACTCAAGTTAATCCTCATGCAAGTCGTTCCAATTCACTATTTTAATTTGAAGCGTGTGGACGAAATGTAAAGACATTGGCGTCCAGTTGATTTTACAACTTATAAAAAATGAACTCATCCAATTTCAACTGGGCAGCTAAGCTGAATATTTCACTTTTCACCTCTAATTTCCACTACACCAACTTCAAAAAAAATTCGTTTAATATACTTCGATGCAAATTTATAGATTTTGATACCCGTAAAAATTCAGGCGGTTTAAGAAAGTCACCCATTCGACCTTGACAAAAAAGCAAGAATGTAAAATACATACCGAGTGATTCGATTGAAATGCACATGAAATAAAATTTTAAGTAAAATTTTTATGAATTTCCAAGTTGTTATGTGCGTGCCTATATCAAGTTATTATAGCATAATTATGTCAATTTTTCGTCTAATTTTCTAATTTTCCTGTTTCTCGATTAACAGTTTGAAATATTAGGCCAAATCTAGGTAAAATAAGAATACAATATATACTTCAGGTTGCCGGACACATCAAAACAAGGGTGGAAAATTTACTAAATTTCAATTTCCTAGGTTAAAAAATATTGAATGAAAATTATATATTTCAGTAAATCTATTTGCACGTGAACTACGAGAATAGAAACGATGAGAAAATAAATTCTGAGCGATGAATAATTAATTGAAGGAATAAGTAACAAAAAATTGCTCATCTTATCAAATATACAATTGTATTGTATGAGCAATAGCTCGTCTATGTCCGTAGCTAAGAGGCTGGGGGCAATGGCCCCAAGCAAAGTTGTTTGGCTTCTAAAGGAAAATTTACCCTATGAATGGCGGGGGTAAGAGTGGTCCATTTTGCCCCATTGGCATTTGACTTGCCCTCCGAATATGTTGCTCTAGTTACGTATTTTACAGTTCGAATGATAACCTTAACAAGTATATTATGATCCATTGTTACAACGAAGAACGATGCTCTGACTTCGCCATTTTCCAAACAATAATGTCAACGACTTTACCAGTCATTAAAAAACTGCACTATCGAACAAAGAACGACGAAAAAATTCATCGACAAAGTATTTTCAAACCAGTTACAACGATCGATCGTTTCCTTATTGAGCCATAGAGATATTCTAAATTCCTCATAATATACGAGTAATACGCCGTAAAATTGGAAAATTTTTGAAAATCTCTTGCGTCTCTTCCTTCGTTTTCGATGAAGTCCGACAAGATTGCACAGCTTCGTCCCGAGGAAAATTTCAATCCCTGGACTTCCCCACGAGAATGCCACATACCCTGCCTTCGTAGTCCACTTGGCCGCTTCCCGCGGCTACTCGTCGTCGTGGGCGTCGAACGCAGTAAGGTGTCCGGCCCTCGGCTGTCTCGAACTTTCGCTGGCCATCGAATTCGGCGGCGACCTTCGGATCGCGAACCACGGATTAAGCGGCGTGGCCAGCATACGAAACCGGTTCACACAGCTCGTGTCATCGTCCTTTCGGCACACTTTACGCAGCATCGTCTCGAAGGCGCCGAACCTGAGCAACGTTCTCAAGGTCGACCCGCCAGCCAAGGAGGCGCCACCGCCAATCCGCTTCACCGACGTTTGCATCTGGAAGGTGTTGCGCAGCTGGCAGGCTAGCTGCGGCTGCGAGCCGATGCCGGTCAGTCGATGGGCCACGCTCACGATCACGAACGCCATCAAGAAGATGACCGCTTTGTTGATCACGGCATCCATTTTACTAGACACGACGACGAATAATTTTTTCACGTGACTTTTTCAAAGCTAATGGCTACGACCAGGCCGAAACTCGTTTGAAAATAATCCTGTTCACGTAAGCGCCACCATATTTCGCGCGAGCATTGCGGAAAATTGCCGTGGAAATATGGAAAATGAAAAAAAAAAAAAAAACCTGCTAAAAAGAGAAAATCATTTGATATTGTATTCTTGCACCATTTACCAGACGAGCAAAACTGGTTTACACATTTACGGGGTGCATGTATAATGTTATTTTGTTTTCCACTTGATCGATTTACAAAAACACAATAATTCTTCGAAGCGACTTTTTAGTAAAGTACAAGAATGTAGTATGTACTCGGAATCGAGTACCTTTATAATTAAAATATAAGTGGTTTCTCTTCAACTAGCTTTGGTCACGTGTGCTGTTACGTCTTGACAAACTCTGAACTGAAAATTAGAGTCGAAAATAAATCTGAAGCGGGAAAATATTGAACAAAAATAAAGCTACTATGTGAACATGATACTGGAACCATTACATCGTGTACCGTCGAACGGGGTGACTTTACATTTAAGGGGCGACTTTACCCACTTCGTTTTAGCCCTATAAATAAATTGCCAGGCAAAAATTAAAACCAAAATACGATTTGGATCGAAGCAGGTAGAAGGAGGAAAAGGAAAAAAAGATCGCCACCCCTACCTCACTTCACCCAGTAACAGAACAAGAAAATAAAGCGGCGATATGGTTTTTTCCTTTTTCTTATTCGTCTTTTTTTTTTAACCACAGACACTCAAAATATTCAGTTCGGTTTCACACGGTTGAAGTTTGTACTCGACTAGTTTCTTTTCAATCGTATGTCTGAGTACAAACATCCTCAAATTTTGCCTCCCCACCCATCAATAACCCGTCGATAACAAATTGATGGGTAAAGTCGCCCCATTGAGGGGTGACTTTACACAAATTTTTTGAAAAATCATAAAAAATAGAAGGAAGGCTGCAAACTCAAACTTTTTTTTACAATTGTGTTGAGAAATGTTGGACCTAAATTTCAAAACCAAATTCACTTCAATAGCTTCAAAATTGGAAGAGTTATTAAAGGACAAAGTTGAAAAACATGAAAAAAGTGTGTAAAGTCACCCCATTCGACGGTACCTAACTATACAAAGTATAAGTCACTATCCTAGCATCACAGACTGTCGTATAGCTACGAGTACACTAGATCGTCAACTTCCAATTAACCCTGCATAATTTCAGTGGTTGCCGAGTATTAAATTTCATAATATTATAGTCTGTACCTGATACTGAAAATTAATACTATATGGTAGGGAGATAACCTTAACATCCGCCAGACAGGGAAAACAATATTCGTAGCAGTGCAAAAGTCTCATTTTTTCGATATCGATTTATAGACACAGATACAAACGTAATAAAATTCCTGGAAAAATAAGACCTCTAGCAGCGAAATTAGCCGAATTAGAGAAATAAAATGAAAAAACATGGAATCATTTTCATATCTCAAAACAATGGAAAGGGAGGGTTTAACAAAAATTTTTCATCCGACAAAGAAGTTCGCGTAACACTTCCCCAAAATGGCACGTATAGAAGACTCATAAAAATTTAAGGCGAAAAGAACCCAACGAACTTCATCTCATATACATTTTCGATTAAAAAATAAATAAAACTTTTAATCAAACCAGTAAATTAGAATTACCTACAAAACTACGTAAACTGGTTTTTTTTTGTTTTTTTTTAAGGATTAAAATATTTAAAAATATTCAAAAAACTTCGCGACTATGAAAATTCATGATTCTGTAAATCTTTGAGCTGGAACGCTTGTAAAACATATAATTTTGTCAAAAGTGTAGTTCAAGATAGATATTTTAAATGCTGCTGAGCGACGACGCGGGTACTTATCTGAATTCCTTTTTCCAGACGAAAAAAACTAATACGAAAGTAGAAATTTTGAAAACAGAGATGGACTTACGTTTTCGTTAATTATACTTCAGAATAAGGTTATTTGGAATCACGCTGCCCATAGTGTTTAAAAGAGCATGGCTTTTCCATCGAAATCAGTTTAAATCTCAAATGATCCATTTGACCCTAATTTATAGAAAGTTGAAAACTACATACGAGTACGTATGTACTACACCTCCTAAACTGTAACTGACCAAGAAGGACCTTTATCTTTGTACTAATCCATGCGTATAATTTTCCATAATTATTAGTTCTAATGAGACTGTTCGTGACTCATTGAACCAAAGTTCTCAACCGTATGTTAGTGTGAGTCAACGCGATCATTCATGAAAAATATAAATAATTCAAACTCGTAGGTAGTTTAAAAAAATGTAATAGTCAAGTTAATAGGCTACTCAAGTAGGTACCTAGATAAATATTGTTCAAAGAATTTATACTTGCATAAAATTTGTCTTAAAAATTAATTAGTTTCAATATACGAAATCTATCAGAAAAATTAATTCTGTACCTTAATTTAAAAAGGGCCAATGTCAAAAAATGCAGTTTTGAGAAAATTGAGGTTGAAGTATTTGTGTTTTTTTATTAATTCAGTAAAAAATGAGTTTTGATGGTATCGTTTTCCAACTTGAACCATTATATTTCTTTATTCTTCTTCTTTCTATACGTTTTTGAAGAAAAAAATTTAGCTTCAATGTCGACATTGGCCCTTTTTGAATTAAGCTACTGACATTGGCCCTTTTGTATTTTTCACTATATCTGACGAATGGATCAAGATATGACTTTTATCTTAGTCCCATCTGAAAGAGCTTATTCTTCTCATTCCAGTGATGTATCTAACGCAAAATCGCCAAAAAATGACATTGGCCCTTTTTGAATTAAGGTACAGAATTCATTTCAGTAAACAACTCTATTCCAGACATTTTACATGACCAATTTTAAGAACTAAATTACTGACTGATTTTCTCTCAAATGACTCGACTCGACTTCATATTATTAAGAATATTAATTATAGACCAACTAGTACACCCACTCTATTTTTCCCTTCATTCCAACAATCCAAAATCCTTAATTTTTCCAAATGTAATTATAGTTTTCAAAAATTTCCCATTTCGTATATTGAAAGCTCTTTTTGATTATATCACCATTCTTCATATTAATTGCATCTTATTGTAGCTCCGCAAAATTTCTTCTTACTATTACTGTACATGGCACAATTATGTAAATTTTGTACCTACTCCGATTTTCACGTAATATAATTACATCGTATAAAATTATTACCTATATCCAGTATAGTTTATCTCGTTTTTAATACTTCCCCCAATCGTATCACCGATGCTAAAATAGGCAGGCTACACCATGAGCTTATAACTACCTACTTCAAACCAGTTCATCTCTACACATTCTCAATCTTCAGGTAAGCACGATTGTGTAACACACGACTAACTTCGAGCATTTTCTCATCACTTTCTCGAATTCTTCAACTTTAGAGCTGACAATCCCACACGAACAAACAATGCGCATAACAATAACTGACTTTCAATTCACAAGAATGTGATTCCTCACCTTGGTCATAAAGAAAACAAAATAAATAATAATTAAAGGAACATATAACGAGTTTCACCATCGAATTTACGTGCGCGGTGACATGAAAACGGTCATTATTAAAAATTACAATTAAATAGGGGGGTGCGTTGGTACGAAGATACAGAAGTTCTAAAATATATTTTCTGAATTGCAAAAAAAAAAAAAATAAATAATCGAATAAATAAAAAAAAATCAGAAACAAAGGTGAAACGCTTCATTATCTCGGAGAACATAATAAAATATGTACCCAGGCTATTTTTTTAAACTTACGCATACCAGCGTTTTTCATTCATTTCCATAACACCAGCACCATTTTGTTCTCTTTGGGTGTTTCTCATAGTCATTAAATACCTGCATAGATCCTCTAAAAGAACCAATAATTATTTAGAACAAAACTTAGGCCCATGCTTTAGTGTTTCATTGTTCTACTTCACCGTTATATTTTACTCTGTATCGTAATTTTCTCGCCGTTTTTTGAGAAGTGTGCAGATACACACCGCATTAAGTTGGTATTCCAAGTCTTAGGCCATCGGAAATCAGAAATAAATACCATCTAAGCAACATTTTAAAAACAGTTTCTCTTCTAACGCTTTCCTCAGCCATAAATTTAAAATTTCATTTATTATTTTTCCAGAGCCACAGTCAGTTTAGAGTATTCAAATTCACTTTCAACCGCTTAATATATGTAGCACTTTAATAGTACTTCCATAGATGTATAACATAATCAACTCGTCACTTGAGCAACAAATCAGCGAAAAAAATTGCCTCACTTTAAAAGCCAAATTAATTGTATCATATCTTCGATACATTTGAAAAAAAGTTGATTTCATTTTCAGCTCGAAAAGAGTTATTTTCAACTAGTACCTCTGTACCAACCAACACAAACGGATAGATGAGTATTGAAAAGAGCTTACCTGCAGATGAATATCACGATGTCCAGTTTTACCATAGGCTGAATTCTTGGTCAAATAGCGTCTGATATTCTTCAGCGTTTCTATTTCCATATTCTCATCCTCGTTGATGTCTTCCGGCTCGAAATAGACGAGTTTCGACAGAGTGCCACCAATGTCCATACCAAACCATGGCATTGCTAAATGTAGAGAACAAAAGAAAAAGCAACAAATGTAAGCCGACAGCGGAACTTTCGAAAGTA
This sequence comes from Parthenolecanium corni, assembly GCA_038050395.1. NCBI lineage: Eukaryota > Metazoa > Arthropoda > Insecta > Hemiptera > Coccidae > Parthenolecanium > Parthenolecanium corni. The sequence continues at coordinate 1,762,467 of JBBCAQ010000038.1, read as the reverse complement.
AATAATGAACTGAACGTGAAAAAACGAACAGTCGGTACGTCTTTTAAAATGGACACCACACACAGTAGGTAAGCAAGTTCATCAACAAGTTGAAAATGATAATTTCATGAAGTATGACATACATATAAACTATTTATTTAAAGCAGGTAAAACACTACTTGAAAGGTGGAAGGTACCCAGAAGTTTTGGGGATGTACGTACCGAAATCCGTTTTTAATTAATAAAAAAATCAATTTTACAGCTTCTGGGAAAGTCCTCATACTCCTATTATTGGGCAAAATATATACTTGTTTTTCCATGTAAAATAGGTGAATTTTTTATTTTTCCTCCAAGTGTGACGTAATTTTTGCACTTCACTTCGATAAACTATTTTAACGTAAACTCATCAGAATGTAAATTAATTTTCCCATCTCTCATGAATTTTTCATTCATAAATACGATTTTTTCCCACAAATTTTAATTAGCTTTTAATTTACATTCGAAAAAAAATTGCAGGAAGTTCATAAAATATTAACAATGACTTAGGATTTTACAGTATCGTTGCTCTTCAATCTTACTAGTCAAGTCAGTCAGTCAGCTGTCATGGTACCAACAACCAACAGACTCGAGATTGAAAATAATGATAATAGATACGGCGCAGAGAAGTTGGGGAATATTACTGACGTCAAAAACTAACTATAAATTAGATATTGACAAAGTTTGGAACTCGCAGAAAGATGAAAATGAGAAACGGTGTATTTCCATTTATAGTGAGGTAAATGTTGCACGCGTTTCAGTAACGATTTACAACCACTGCGAACACAGTTTTACCAAAATTTCTAATCCACTAACAAGATAATAAGTTACCAGCGGAAAGGTCAATATACTGAGCAAGGTTAACATGCGGGATTCCACAAGACAAAAAATGTCTAAGAATTTCAAAATTTACGCAGACCAAATCACATATAGAGATGCTTAAATACCATAAACTTCGACAATCATAACGTCTTTTTTTGAAATCTTATGAGGGTAAAAAGTACTAAAAAATTTTGTTTTTTTTTATAGTAACGATAGTAATTCTTCAAAAAAAGTACTGAAATTACACTTGAGAAGTTTAATCAATTTTTTTTTTATACTTTGAGCGAAAACACGGAACATTGAAATAGTGCCAAACCGGAATAAAATTTGAAGCAAAAAAAAAATTGAGGTAAAAAACGAACGAATTTCAACCAAATTAATTTTTCGATTTGGGTTTGAAGCAGATTATGCAAATATTCGATTATTTTATTCCTCAATGTTAAATATATTATAATACGCAATATCATTTAAAAATGAAGAGAAACAAGTAAAATTGTTGTATTCGTGATTACAAGTTTTGAAAGTTGAAATTCTGAATAAAAGCGAAAAATTTATAATTTTCATTCGTAAATCTTGAATTGTGAAAAAATTAAAAGTAAATAAAAATACAAAAATTAACGCACAGACTTTCTTCGAAAAAAGTCAGTTAGGTACTGTTCTTGAAAATGTAAAGATATAATAAATATCGATCTGAAATTAGCCAAGAATCTCTTCTTTTTTTTCGGTTAAAACCTGAATTTTTCAATTAATTAGAAGCTCTTAAATAATGCTTTCATTGATCCAGTCAACACACACACAGATTCAACATTTACGTATTTTTCGTTAGAATTTTCAATTTCATTGTAGCGCAGTAGGGTATTTTCATTTCATGATAATTATTTTGTAGAAATTAAATTTTAACAACTTAAACATGAACATAATCTGTGAACACTATTCTCGCCAATTTCGGCTATTAAAACTTTGTTCGACAGCTACTCTTGAGCCAATGTTCATGGAAGTCCAGAACTCCAGTCCAGACTTCACAATACAACGAAAAATATCGAGAAACAAGGGGTGCCTACAATAAAATCAAAAGACGATAAATTTTATGGAATGAACCAGGATGACGTAAATCGACAAGGTCTTGAATTTTTCCCTTAACTGATCGAATAAAAACTTTATGTATTACGAGCCGAAAATTCGCCATAGCCGAGACACCGAGGTTTTAACAGACCAGAATAATAATTTTCATAATATTACGGATCATATTCATAAAATCATGACGTAATTTTCTCGAAATAAATTGCAAAAATCCTAATAAAATTTTACGCATTTATCCTCACTTACTCAAATTAGGTACGTCATTATAACAACGAAAGAAACACTTTTCGGAAGTCATAATAAGAATTTTAATTTTTAAAAGCCACGAAAATGAAGTCAAAATCGCGACCAGAGAGGGAAATTTTTCCATTTTAAATCGTTTGATTTCTATCTACCTATTGTTTACGTATTCAAAAATTGAAAGCTTCACAAATTTCAAACAGGTGCACATACTCGCAGTATAAATAGCTCTGTACAGCAAGGCACTTTAGAAATACATTAATTATTACTCTCAATTAATTTTCGACACGTTCTGCTTAAGAACGATGAAAATAAGGATTATAATTAATATTATGTACCATATCACTAAATTAGACGGGTATCTATATCTGAGAAGCAAGAATGATACGGAAAATATGAAAATATGATACAGACAACAAATTAACAATTTCTGTACCGGTTATGATGAAAATTATTTTTCAACTTGCCAACATGAAATATATAAGGAGCTTATAAATAATTCACCTTGAGAAGACAAAATAGATGCAGGTAAAAAAAAAAATGCCAATAACTCGAGACGTGAATTCAGTATTTGAATTTTATAATACGAATACAAATCTTGAACCTACCAGAAAATGAGAAAAATTACAATTATTTATCGTGAATCGCATGCTTAGTGAAATGTCAGTTAGTACCTATATCTGAAACACGTGAACGATTAATGAAAATATAAACTTGGACCCACACAATATTTCAACAAAGACTGTGAGTACAGTGATCGAACAGTGAACCCAATAACTTTTTTTTCAACGGTTGAAAAAAAACGTGAAAAATTAGCATGTACCTATTTTAATAATCAGCTAGTGGCAATTTAGAGGGAACTGAAAGGATCAAAATTATCACGTTATGTAAGAATAAAGTGGATTCATTACTCATAAGCAGTAGGATAAAGTTATGTAGAATACAAATATGAATCATCTATTGGTTTTTACTTTCTCATCAGAATAGGTACCTACAGGCTACACAATAACTACCGATTAGCTGTACAACAAAGGTGAAGGAAGAAAGGAGATACAAAAAGTAAGGGTAAAAATGTAGACAGTACTCTTCGCAGCAGAAATTTAAAAATGAGAAAAATTAATTTATTTCCTTCGATATGTTATCAGCCATTCTAATCATACATATAAATAATAAAGATAAAAAATTATATTATCTGCATTTTGCCATCAGTTCACTACACAAATAACCTTGGTGATTGAACGTTTCAGTTGAAACAAATGGATAACAAAGCGAATATTCAATTACATTTTTGAAAAGTGAGCAAAATTTCAACATATTATTTATAGTTATCTAATAATTTGAGAACTGCTCACATACATGCAGAATTTTTTTTTGTAGGCAGATACGTAAATCAAAATTTTTAAATTTTTATTTATTCATTTCTCTATTAATTAATTAATTTATTTATTTATTTATTCATCAATCACTATTTAAAAAATAAAATAAAAGTCCCAAAAAGAAAACTTATTTTCAAGACGCTGCAGTTTAAATAAGTTCTTTTAATTTACAAACACACGTAATAATAATTATCCAGCTCATTTTAAATTTGGATAGGTACATGGAAACTTTTTTTTTTTTTTTCATTTTTAATAAAGCAAAATCATATTATACCTTATCTATAGTGTCTTTTAAAACCGTAAAAAAAATTATGCAAACAAATTTAATAATATTCTGTTTTCCCAAGTCTGTAACAACTTTTTTCAATGGAAAATTTTGTTTTGACTTTTTTCATCGATAAAATTTCCTCTCGTAGAGGATAAATTCACATTTATGAAAAAATATTAACCCGCCATTTGCTTACACTTCTCCCAAACAGTATCGTGGGGCGCCATAGAAACTTCCTTCGTGAAGATATGAGACGCGAAAAAAGTTTCCACAGCGTGAGCAACCGCGGATAAGGCTGTGCTGAAAATATATTATTCAAATACAGATACATTGTACAATGTATGTGACGGTAATTGAAATAGTTTTGATAAAATTAAAAAAATTTATTGTCGCGTTCTTAATAAGAAAAAAAATTTAATAGGTACGTCATCGCAACAAAAAATTTATGGATTTCGATTGTATTTCTTTTGTCAAGGTCAACTAAATTTATGACGTAGGTGCACAAAAATTAGATGCAATGGGTAAACTACCTACTAAAAACAACCAACGGAAATTCAGATTTTCATTATTGTCTGTCTGTTTTCACGATATAATATTTCAAATAGATACCTAGAACTCAAGCCACAAAAGAAGGAGCAAAAGCTACAATTTCAGCTAGAAAATTTTCAACTTTATTAGCAGGTACCTATATATAGATAAGATACTACGCTTCTTATACAACCAAATTGGAAATAATGGGTACAACTTCACGTCGAGAGTCAGAGGCGCCCACGTATCTCAAATGAAACGGGGCCAAGCTTCAAACCACCCACCCACCCACCTTCTTTTTTTTTGCGTGCACCCCCTGCCTATACCCCCCCCCCGTGATTTGACTATCATATGAAAAATAGAACTTGTAAGAGTAAGTAAATGAAATAAATTTATTGGTGCCCTGAGAAAAATTTGCATAGTTAGCTTGCTTATATTATGCAGTGCACTAAATCAAAAACAATAAAATTCAGTATCAATAGGATTGATGAAATATTAAATTTTAGTATTATACTAGCGAGGCCCGAGGGAGCTACACCCCCTCTTGCCCAGCTAATCCCAGGGACTTATTATTTTTTAATTCACCTTCAAAGTTGAAATTTTTATATAAGTTATTTCTAGAATTTCACTACTTATTTTTCTATAAGATAACCCCAAGTTTTTTCTTCATTTTCTGAAGAGGTGATGAAAATACAGATAACTTTTTATATTTGAAAATATTGCAAATTTTTCCTCTTCTGAATAGTTTCAAGTTCTACTTTTCAAGTGGAATAAAATTCAAGTAATGAAGTAAAGTACCTACTAGTACCTACTAATAAGTACTTTTCATATCTTGAAAATTTCATCATATTTTTTGCTTTAAAATAGTTTTTTATATCTTCTGCAGTTTCTGAGGAATGAAATATGATGAAAAAATATTATATATTCCCTCACATTCTCTCACATTCACATAGGTATATTCAAAAATTGCTCTGTTCTGAAATGATTGTGTAGAAGTGTAGAGTAGAATTCACGATTTTCAAAAATGTTTTAATCATTAGTAGTGAAATTAGATCATACATCATCATATTTCTGAGATTTTCCTCTTTCTAATGAGACCAAATTCAGCTTTCTACGTTTTTTTTAGAAACTGAGTAATCATGAAGTTAAAAATAATTTGTTTACGAATTTAGAGTATGAGACAGACATCCGGACATTGAATTTTATTATAGAATTATATAGATTATATATAGATGTTTTCATCAGTTACCTAAAGTAAAATTATATCTTATGTCAAAATGATTCATACATCATCATATTTTTGAGATTTTCCTTTTCCTAGTGAGATCAAATTCAGCTTTTTACGTTACGTAGAAGCTGAGTAATCACAAAATTAAAAATAATTTGTTTGCGAATTTAGAATATGAGACAGACATCCGGATATTGGATTTTATTATACAGATACTAACCCTTATCATTTTTATTAATTAGAAATCTTTGCTAAGCAATTCTTTGCAATTTTTTTCTTCAGGCAGTGTAAAGGACTAAAGGTCGAGCCGCAAACACACAGCAGTTTGCAGGTGTTGTTTTTCTTTCCCTTTTTTTATTTTTTTTCATTTGGGTACTCATTACCGAGTTCTTAGAAATCTACAGACTAAGGTGTCGAGTATAGGGGGTTAACTATACAGCCTATTTACCCAAAGGCTAACAATTGATGATAACTTATTTCACTTATGATTCAAGAGGATTTTTATTTTTTTCAAACTTCCAATTTTCCTTAATTTTTTCCCTACCAACATCACTCCTTTCAGACCACCCACCCCAAATCAAGTGGGGCGTTCGCCCCACTTGGACCCCACCGTGGGCGCCACTGTCGAGAGTATTTTTCATCAAGAATTCATAATTCATTTCATCATTGTTTTATTTCTAGACTCTATAGAGCATTCCAAAGAAAATGCGAGTTCTTATATGCGATGCGCTTTTTTCAAACCATTGTTCAAACCGCAATCTTGTAAATTTTTTTTATTTCAGCGTTTCGCCGAGAACGAGACGGAAAGAGAGAAAGTGACGATTGTCAAATTTACGAAGACATTATATTTGGCACTATCACGTGAAATAGTTTCACTGATAAAGAGTCTTCTTGCGATATAGTAAAATCCCGAAAGAATGAAGTATTTAGGCTTAAATACTCATTGTCGAGTATGCCATCCATTGTAAAAAATGACGCAATCGGCGTTTTTAACAAAAAACTAAAAATAAAATTTAGATTTTGGAGGATTCGAACTGCCGGAAAACGAGTTCTTCAATTAACACCTCACAGATTATGAAGTATAAAAAATGAACGAACCGACTCAACTTCCTTATTTCGATTTCGCAGTAAGTTATTTGTCTGCATAAATATTGCAAACGGTTCTGTATTTTTGACGATTGGAAAAAAAAAAAAAAAAAAAAAAAAAAAAACAGAATATAAATTTTATGTGCAGGTGAAGTAAAAAAATGAAAACGTAGGTAAAATAGTTCCCTGACAATTCAATTAATTCCTAAAAGTGTTCTGAAATACCAAACTTATTTGTAGATACGAGTACCTACCAACTAAAAATATAAATCTTCATCACTCTGCCTCTCATCGAATAAAGATAAGCCTCAAAATTACCGTTAAATGTAGGTTCCTAATAAAAAGTAATAAAAATAAATTTGGAAATAAATGAATCAAAAAAGGTCTAGATCAGTGAATCCCAATATAGAAAAGCATTGATTTTCAAATAGAGCACTTACGTCGGGAAAAGTCATGTTTTCGAACCTTTCAAAACGCTTTTCACAGAAACCAAACGACAGCTATAGACTTGAAATTTGAATGGAAGGTATTTTTTCCAGTCTTATGTATCACTGGCTTAAGTACAAAATCTGCTAAGTCCCAAAAAAAATCATTCTTCCACCAATTCGCCAAAAATGACCTCAAAAAGTTGAATTAACCATTTCAAAATAACATTTGACAGAAAACTGCCAAAACCAATTAGAACCAAATACATACTTCCGAATTTTTTTTTTTTTTCAATTTTTAATTCATGAATTTAGAATAAACAAGTTTCACTTTCCTATGTATTATTCCCTACGAATTGATATGTTATCGGAGAGAAACCCCATAAAAAATTAATTTTTGCTGTCAAATTTTATCAAGTTAAGCGAACATTAATCGTAGAAATAATTTGGAGGCTTCAAGTTTTATGTTAATTTCGTAATCAATGTCGAAATATTTATAATTTTACCGTAAATTGAGCCACAGAGCCAGAAATTGAAAAATGTTTTTTTTTTATAAATTAATAACGTATTTCAATTTCATTCAATCCATAAGTCAACTTGCAATATCTTGAAGAACGCACGTCTTACACGTGCATAAAACCATAAAGTTACACAAGCATACGCAACATGAAGTTAGAAGAAAATGGAAGATCTATGACTTATAATACAATTTCATTAAAATTATGCGTCAATGAACTAATTAAAGTTGAGAGGAAAAGAAAGCTCAAATACTTCTTTGGGTTGCAAAAACCACCATTCCGATAAAATGCTAAACTCAGTCGGAAGAAACGAAGAAAAAGTTTTTAACCGCGAGCTATGCTGCACAAAATTCAAATTCAGGAAATAAAAATACATGTTTTATAAAAATAAAACAAAAATACACAATTTTGGAGAACTGACAATTAAATCCGAGGGGGAAAAAAGGATTACCTATGACACGGAATAAGTATTTTAACATAATGGCTTGCACCTCTTACCAAAAATTGTTTCATGAAGGTATAAAGTAGCGTCATTTAAATAAAAACTATTTTCATAATAATTGAAGGAAGTAACTATACAGAGAAAAAACTAACTTACTTAATTTAACAAAGCTTCATGCAAACGAATAATAAGATTAGTCAGGCTAATTTTCAAATGATTAATATCTTTCAAGTAAGTCACATTGAACTACAAGTATTAGTCACTCATAAAGAATATTATCTCTCTATATTATAAATCAATAAAAAAAAAAAAAATGTTTGATGCAAAACTCAAAGATACAATAATATAATATCTTGATGAATTCAAAAACATGACCAAAATTCAGTTACCCGTCAGTTTCCCAAATCTATTTTTCCGATTCCCGACACCCCATTCGAAGTTCGAAGCATTTATTTCAATGAAGATAAACATCTAAATGAGAAAGGTTCTCGGCTCTGTTGAATGCATTTTCTTAACAAGCACCAAAACCTCAATATTTGAAAAGTCTATCAAGTTTATCATTGGTTAAACGAGCTTTGCAAACGAGACTCTTTAAGAAACATGCAAAAAAAAAAAAATCATTAAGCTTATTAAATTTTGGTAAAGGTAAAGACAGACCGCGACATCGTCTACGAACGATAAGTTAATATTGGAAGCTGTTTTCCCCAAATTTTAGTTGACTAGTTTTCAAGTTTTCAAATTATTCAGAAATAACTTTGCGGTTTCTTTCAAAATTTAAATCGATTTGTAGGTATTACCAGAAAAAACCTGTTATATTAGCAGAAAAAAAAGCTTTAATGCTTACAGTTAGGAAAATATGTACTTTAAAATCGCTGTAGATACTTGAGGAAAATGTGGGAATTTGTATAATAACACAAATTTTCAGATAAATGTCATAACTACAGCAACGAATAATTTTAATTGACCATTTTCCAGAAAACAGAAACAAAATTTTAAATGAGAACGAAATAAGTGGACATTATTCCTTTTAATCAAACTTTCCTCGATACAGAACTTTATCTATTCAGGATTCAAGCTTCAAACTGCAATATGTCGACCAGTAATGAAAATAAGAAACTTCGTTTTGAATCATTGAAATTGGCATAAAATTTCTCATTAGAATTGCTTTAAACCAAATTTTTACTTACCTAAGCTGAGAAATCAATTTTTTACGCGACCTCAGTTCAGTTCCAAGTTGGTTTGGGCCAAACCTTTTACAAGATTAAAAGAGACAATCCTGTGTCATAAGTGGAAAAAACTAACTAGGTACGATTTTTCGCGGTACCGTGGCATGTAGTTTAACTCTTCTTTTATTGAAAATTCAACATCATAAAATATAATTACCTAGGCCTATATCGTTATAAATTTGAAGTATTTTCATTTCATTTTTGAATTGTTGAAAGACTGTTATTGCGAAACAAACTAAGGTCGCGGTGTACAATACTCACTCAAGTGGATTTCATACATAAACCAGGTTCAAGAGACGAAATCACGTTGAAAAATTTGAGGTTGAACCTGGTTCAAGCCTGAACCCCACTTGAGCTAGTATTGTACCCCTCGCCGTAAGAGATTCTATGCTGATTCTCAATCGCAGAAACAAATACTCAATTTGAGCTTGAGCTAGTAGATAATTTTATCAAACATCTGGAAAGGAAGAGCACTCTGTTACTGATCAGTGGGCTCTTTACACAGATGGGAAAGTTGAAGAGTTAAGAACCGCACCAAATAACTCGAATCTCGAATACATGTACTATGTAGTCTCAAACTAGTGACTTTCAGATTGCAAAGCTAAATTTCTGTAGTAAGAGAATCTATCAGACTTATTTAAGGAAGGATCATGATGGAAGCCTTCAAATCTTCAAAAAAATACAAGGATAGGTATTAGTGGTGAATAAAATTAAGGTATGAGAGAGAGCAATTATAATAAGTCTTGAATTACTTGAAGCAAGATACCCACAGCTTTATACAATCCTGGAAGGCTATTCCACTTACAATATTTCGAGCGTGATTAGAGTAAAGAGGCATAAGTTGAGTAAATACATGCTATTCAAATAATCAGGTCATTAATGAAGTAAATACCAACGTATGAGTAATTATGCAATGACGCTACCACCACAGAATTTCCGAAGACCGAAGGCAATAGAGTTCAAAATATACATACAAATACCGATCAGCCTCAATAATATGGAGCCAAAACAAAAATTATTTTCAGAAATCTGTTCAACATGAAGAGGTGATATATATGTAAATGAAATAATCTTGTGACACTTCTCCAAAGGTCAAAAACGAATAATTTTTAGAAAAATCGACTTTACATATGATGGAGCATTAGTAGCTCAGGAACATTAGCAAACCCCAATAAAATCGCTACAAGCTGAAAATTTGGTTATGGGTACTATTCATGGCCCTCTACAACATATCAAAAGTCTCCAAAAATCTGAGTGGCGGTTTTTGGAGGCTTTAGATATGTTATAGAGGGCCGTGAATACTGCCCATCACATAATTTTCAGCTAATAGCGATTTTATTGAGGGTTAGGCCGTTTTTTCAACTACTGTTCCTGGGATATAGGCTCATGAGATGAAAAAAATTACGAGTGTACGTGGTTATATGTAATAATGGGAAATGAATGGAGTAACTTTTAAGCACCAGAACCATGGTCAGCAGTATTCCACTAAGAAAAAAATACTAGTTCGAACTTACTCACGACAATGGGATAAAAATCGTTGTGGGTTGTAGTAATCCATTCTCCTAAATCGGAGAATTTATCCAAATTAATACATTTTTGAGTACCTAAAAAACGTAAGAATTATGAGAACAAGAAAACTAAACATAAACAAAATCGCTAGTAGTAGTAGGTATTCTTTGAAAATCAATTTTTTAGTCACAGAGGAATGAATAATACACAGATCGCATGTAAACGCGCAGTAACCTACCTTCCATTGTGATAGATAAAATTACTGAAAAATTAGAAAACCATTATTTGAAGAAAAAAAATTCTCAGAAATAAAAATATTAGGTCTATTAGTATTTTTTCAAAGAACTGAAAATAAAAATTCAAAATTCACTTCGCATTCACTCAGAGCACGCTGCCAATTACTTATGTATCTGCTCCACCGACCAGGTATCGAATAGCTTCTGAACGTATAAATACCTGCATACCTTCTCACGAGAAACAAAAAAAAAAAGTGGCAAGAACTAGACGGACGAAAACAAAATTTATGCATTAAAAGATAGAAGGAAAAAAACTGCAAAAAACTGCTATAAACAGAACAACATTTTTCATAAATTTTTTCTCATAACTTGCAGGTTTACGATCATTTTAGCCCCACACTCCACCTCTATCTTCCCGTTCTGAGCATAAATAAAATCATCAAGACATAATAAGATGGATATAGATATTGAAAAATTTTATTGAAAACAATTTCAAGGAAGTAAACGACTTTATAGATATGTAGTTGGAATGCAATAATAATTATTAGTTGGAGAATTTTTAGCTCAAAACTGGTTTTTCACCTGATACAAAAATTAAAAATTTGCTAGATTTATTCGCATGTTGCACCTACACAAAGCACATACCAGGTGACCAAAAATTATGATAATTTGGGCCAAAGATAGTTCAAAAAAAGAGCAAAACGATGAGACGTAAACAAACATTACACTATATTTTTCATATTACTTCCCCAATTAATAAATTTAAAAATTTTATTCAGTTCTAGATAACTTCTTTAGCAATTATAAGGTACGTCATGTTTTTGTAAATGGCAAACAAATTTCTAAATGAATTAATATGCAAAAATTACCATTTCCCATCTAAATAAAGTCGGTTTATCAATATTTTTCTCGCATAAACGAGTCCGACAATCAAACAAAGAACTGACAGGGTACAATTATTTTTATATACATACTCGTAGTTCGGACAATGACCAACGTAAATCAAACGCTACATTTATTTTAACTCTGGTTCGCATTCATGAAGTTTATTTTGACGAAATATAACATTTATTAGATCTAAAATCAATCGATTTCGGAATAATATTAACATAAAATTACCCCAACAAAAGCAGAAAAAACAGCGACAAAATGACAGAGGTCAAGGTAAAAAATTATGAGACATTATAAGGGGCCAGTAAGAACTAAACTGAAAAAAAAAAGTACCGACGCTGCGAAATAAAAATATACAGATCAAAAATAGTAAATAACAAAGCATGGGGATCAAAGTAAGAAACAATCGAACAGTTTTTTTTTACAGAAGGTGGCTGAGTTCAATTTTTATACATTCAACGACAGTCCCTAAAACTTCTTATAACATCTTTTTACATACCTATTGCTCTATCTAAAATTGGTCAAAAAATTTATATTATTCACTCATTGCAAAAAACTGAAACAAACGCGTATGAAATTGCCGATTTAAGCGTAATACAAAGTATTTCGAGTTTAGAATTTTTACATTGTTGCAGGTTTGCATGAATCTCTTCTACACCTCATTAGCTGCAAAAATATTTTACCCACTCAGTTATCTCTACTCTCATACTCTACCCAAAAATGATTTTCCGGATACTGATGAACATCAACATGAATTCAATTCAATTTTCTTGACAAGCACGAGTATTATAGAGTCTGCCTGGTTTTACGAAAACTCATCGAAGGGCATAAGAACATCATAATAATTAATTATGTTCACTAATACACGATAGTGGCTGTGAAAAATTTCCCCAAATACCTTTTGTTATCGAAAAAATATAAATGAACATGGCGTAGGTTCATGGCGTCCGAATTTTGAAGTCATATTATCAAAAATTTTATTTTTTATTCGGCTACACATCATTATGGTACTGAAAGAGAAAGTCAATGAGATAACGATCATGTGATTTTTTGTACCTACATACAACTAACTGAATATTTATGAGGGAAAACTCAACATCTATGATTATTTTAACGCCATTTTTCTTTTCAATTCAACCTTGCCCCATTTTATTTCCCCTCTGCTACAGCTTTTCAAATACATACAAACCACACTAATTAAACGGTGTCCTGAAAACACCAAATTAAATCACATTGAGATTATGAGATGTATAACCTAATTCAACTACTTGATTATCGACTCACAGGTGTATCAAGACTTTTAGGCGTCAAGTCTAGGAAACGGGTTATTGCGAAAGAGAAAAAGTTAAATAATTTTCATATTTTATACTAACATACTATCAGCTTGAACTTTCAAACTGAGTTTCATCTTTATGGTCATGGTCAAGGACGATCTGCGATCCATATATATGTACCATAAACAGAAAAAGTAATTGATAAGTAGTTATTCAAAAGGAAAAAAAAAATTTGAGCCAGGTTTACAATAACCAGATTTCATATTATTAAGTCTTCTACTTTTTTTCTTCAACTTTCACAGAATGTAGGAACTACCAGAAGGTATTGCTTCGATTTTTTAAGTTTAATATTGAAAGCAAAAACTGAAACATTTTCAAGAATTAAAATATTTTGAAAGCCTCAGCTGTACAAAGAATTATTAGATACGAAAGATTAAAGGGATGTTGAAATGATTTCAGATTTTTTCAAAGATTCGATGAGCCTTCAATGTATTTTTCATTCCACATGCTTCAAAAATAGAAAATACTGCTTTGAAAGTACAATAATTTTTCAGGTCAATTTTCTTACATACCTACCCGGCAAAGTATTTTACAGGCCCAAAAATAATTATTACTAGCAATATTTACTGTTAGGTCTCTTACAATTTCATAGTACCTAGTCACCCATTCAATTCTTGATTCGTGGTTCATTTTTTCCCATTCAGAATTAAAAATACACAACTGAGGTAAATCACAAAGATCTAGATGCCACACCCGCTTCAGCTCACTCACTTTTTAAATTACTGAGAAGGAGAACGGCAAATGCATTTTTTTATTTAAAAATTATTTCACTATTTCGTTATGAAACTTCTAATCTCTTTTATTTAAAATATAGTACTGAAACTGTCTTTATTCTAACATTATCTCATTCTAAATAACTTATTTCTTTTACATTTAAGACACCGTACTTCAAACTAAAAATTTCAACGAAATAACAACGCCCACAACCAAAACATTTTCAAGGTTTTGCTGATAATCAGCTGAAACGCAAATTTTGAAAAATGAATTTTAGAATTTGACAATTTCACAATTGCAAAGAGATCGTATTATTTATACGTACAGTAACGCATTCTATTAAGCCAAGATGTAGGTACCTATTAAATAATTTAAATTAAAAAAAAAGTTTTTATGTGAATTCTCTTATCTTCATGCACACTTCAGTTGACTGTTTTCAAAATCTATGAATCCAACTTTTTACTCCTGCGCACTCCAGTTTGTTATAAAAAAGTCTACTTTCTGCTCCGTGTTGTAGTTAAATAAAAGCATTCACTGATTTTCTTCACAACCGCATGAAGGTAAGCTAACTTAATAACTTCTCAGTGCAAATTTTTACAAAGAACCTTCCTCTGTGATGATCCTCGGACCACAACTCGGAGTAAAAAGCGTTATATCTTACATGTATTTTGTGAATTAAAAAGTATTGAAAAATGAAAAATTAGAATGGTTTTCAGGAACAAGAACATGCTAATTTCATGAAACTCGTGCTCAACAGAAGGAAGAACTTTCAATTCTAGAACTAGAATGTTTTCAAAGTACTACCGATATTCTAAATGAAACTGTTGAAAATTTTCGACCAACTGGCATTCGAAAGTAAAATAGAATGCAGCAGAAAAAATTATATTGCTAAGTTCACAGTGATTGAGATTTGAAGAAATATACATATTTTCAATATTCAACATAATTGAAATCGACAAACATGAATCAAGATAGAAACAAAATGACAAGGTGAACCACTACAAAAGCGAGCTAATTTTTGTGATCAACAAACTCAATGTTTTCAAAATGAGGTAGAAAGAGGCAGCGGTGAAGCAAAAAACACGTGTTCTGAGGACAACATGATTTTTTACAAATAAACAATATTTCTGCAATGCGTTGACTGTTGACCGTACAACAGACACATTTCATAAAAGCCAAATCTTTGCAATAACAAAATATGCTTATTTTCCAAGAATATGACGTGTTGGGTGAGCATGCAGTAAAACTTGCATAAAAACAATACCTCATAATACGAACGGTAGATCCAAATTATGAGAGGAAAAAAATGAAAACAGAAAAATTCGATGATTCAAACAGATTAGGAATAAAAGAGCGTAATTATGGATAACAATACAGTAACGGGATTTTTGTTTCCAAAATAAATCGTTTCCTTTAATTCCAACAAACAGGCCAACAGAGTTGAAAATTTTTTTTGAAGCGGATGTAATCATTTTCAAACAGAATGAAAAGTATAACAATTACACAGGAGAAATGAATTTTTAGAAAAAAATGTTTTATTGTCGTACACTACTTGGATCAACCCCAGTCGAAAAAATCAAGACACGTTGAACAAGGGGATTGAAAATGTTACCAACAAATCTGTTCACACTTAACCTACTCGTACTGAATTCTGTTAATTTAAAACTGCTAATACATTATACTCGGCCGGCGAAATACAACTATCCTTCGTAGAGAACTTCCTATATTAAATTTTCAAATAAATATCCCAAATTAATATTCACCTCCTTCCGTAAACACAAATTTTGAAATTATGTATGTATCATTATTTAAAGCAAAATAGGTACATAAATAATAAATCAACCAGTTAAACATGCCAGTAAATTCAAAACATATCGATGACTGTTAATGCTACAAACGTGCCACAATATTTTCATAGCAAACTACAACCAAAAAGTTCTTTATAGGTGCTTGTACTTATTCAACTAATAAAGAGAAATTACTTATTCCTCAGTTAACATAAGTTTAAAATTATAAGTTCATTGTTCTCCATTAAAGAAAAGCTATATGAATGAACCATTTCAGAAAATGTAAAACTTCAGTTTGAATTGTACCGAGAAATTTTAAGATAAGTACCTTCCAAGAAAATTTCAATGAAAATAAAGTAGTTGTGTGCAACCAGAGCAACAGTGAAAAAACCCTAATTTTTTTCGAAATAAAAAATAAAAACTCCTAGTTGTAGAAGTTCAACAAATATTTTACTTTTCGGCTTAAAATTCGTTAGGAAAATCTTCCGACTACGAAAATACAAAATGCTCAGGAATATTCGATATGCATGAATTACACATTTCAATCATTCGCAGACGGTTTCAGGGGCTGGTTAAAAGATTAGGCCAAGTCAACTTTATGATAACTCACAATCATTGCCAAGACAGGGGAAAAATTGACGCCCTATTTAATTGCTGATTCCACGAATTGAAAATAAAAATTTACATAGAACGGAATCTTTCAGTATTTTTTTCTTCATTTTGGCAAAGTCGTCCAGAAATACATATGAAGACAGGTTAAAATAAGCGCCTATTTTCTTAGAGCTACGTGAAGATCATGTAAATGAGGTTTATTTTAAAAGTGAATAAAATAAGAGAAAGAAGACGATTTTGAATACTACGTATTTTGTAGAAGGAAATGAGGAGTTATGAAACCTTGGACTTATTCAGTTGGCTGTTTCTAATTTACAAATGTATAAATTCTAATTTCAAGAATAAAAACTAAATTACTATCCTCTTTTTGTCAAGATTAACATAGAAAATTGAATACGTTGAAAAATTTATTCAAACAATCTCATTCCAAAAGATAACATTTTGTTAGGGAAACAAAACAAAAGCGTGATTTGAAAAGCACTCAATCTTTTTTTTTTCTTTCTTGCTAATATTTTGTACTTACGTGGTACGTGAAAAGTTTTAGTTGACATATTTTATTAAGAAAAATTCTCTGAAGGCAGAAAATCGTAGACTGAAGAAACAGCGAATTTAAAACAAAGAGAGCGAAACCTGTATAGCTAATTAACCTTTAAATCAGCAAAGAAAAAAAATTTCAAATTATAATTGTGTCAATTCAAAAAATGTCTAAGAACTACAAAATGGAAAGTCGCATTGAATAATGCAAAACTCCGGGTTTCAACTGATTACGAAAAGAAAATCTTACAAATGTAATTCGTAGGCGATTGGCAAAATAATATTTTAAAGGACAGATAACAGATACGAGGGTTGCACATGTATGAGCAACTAATGAGGAAAAATGAAGAGGACTTCTTCACAATTACTTAAGGTGTAATTCAACAATTCAAAAAACTAATTCTATCATTCTATAATTTGGTGGAAACGTTTTAAGTTTGTAAGATGTACAATATTCATTTCTATATGAAAAATTTCCAAATAAAAATGATCTACCTATCTATTAACGGAATTCAGTAATCTTCAAGTAATTTCAAAATGATAGCCAATAATAGGAATTGATCATAACATGATCATACATTTACATTCTACAGAAAACGTCATGATTCCAGAAAAGTTTAGAACGTATACGGTTGATTTAGTTTTACATGTACTTTCATCATAAGAGTATTACTTATACTTACGATATTTAACATGTTGAGTACAGGCTCCATTGACAGGTGAACTATTGCTTTTGGATGAATCACCCTCGCCATTTAATAAATCTTTACAACCGTGTGGTCCCATTTCGCAAGGCTCTTCGTACCAAGTAATTGTTAAAAATTTTATTTAGATCTGAAACGGAATAAAAATAAATTTTTCAAGTATTGTCACTGCTGAAGGATCCTTCTAAAAAATTGAATCACAAATTCAAAGCCGAGGTCCTAAAGAATACCTAACAACAAATCAAAGGTTATAGTAACGTCGACATGAACTAAAGCAAATTTACACTCTATATTAGAGATGAAATACATACAAATCTTACTCATCCCACGCAATCAGTTGTTTTCGAGTCAATAACTTCTCCACATGCATGTTCATAATAAAGTACCTACAACACTCAGATCGATTTCAGTTCCGCAAACGTAAAATGTTTCGAGTTAAATACTAATCGAGAAAATTTTGCAGCAATCTACAGTAATCGTAAATTAACATACAACAAAATTACCATACAATAGACTTAATGACATTCAGTTTAAGAATGAAGTTCCTGAAACAGGCAGGATGTACAGATAAATTCAATACCTACTGATAAAACAAGGGACAGAGAAGAATATACCATAATATTATAGTCAAAGATTTTCATTTCGCTGACTTTCAAACACATAATTGGCCCAGAAAATTCATTACAGTAACATTAAGAAAAAAAAACTAAGTCAACGGACACGGGAGCCTATTTGGAAACTAAGAATTCTAAAGAAGCATTCTTAATTTGAATTGTTTCGAATCGAACATGTGAATAACTGAAGAGAAGTATCAACTCACCGCAGTTAGATCCATAAAGTGAAACGCCTGATAAGACTTGAGAGTGAGAGTGCGAAATGCACCACTCCAAACTTCAGTACGTTGGATGCTTCAATAATAGAAGCTCAACTTCAATCTTTGAGAAATTCTATTCCGACAGCCAGAAAAAATTAATTATAGTACAATTTTGATTGAGTAGTAAGAAATTTGGTCTGACCACTTTCTAAAATCTGAATTCAAGTATGAACGAATCACACCACACCACACTCAGCGACTCCACATTACATTACGCGTCGCACTACTACAACACACGGCACATGACACAATACTCTAGTATAAAAACCTCAACACTATTATAACTAATGACTAATGACATGGACATCAGCTGATGAATGAAAAAAACGAATGAAATGCAACTACGACAGTCGACACTCGACCAACACTCGACAGCATCATTTTTTTTTTTAGTTGAGTCGGCGCATGAGCAATGAACTTGCAAACGAATGACGTTGACGAACGAAAGTCGAAAAAAGAGAATTTTTTATTGGGACGAATAGAGTCAGTGTTACCAACGAAGGTTTCAAGACAAAATCAATACGTATATTTTTTCGATTTTACTCACCCTCTTCACCATACTCGTTCTTCTTCTGGTACTTCTGGTAAAGAAACACCTATACTCTGTTCAACTTAAGAATGCCTAAAACGGAACGCAGTTTGCAGGGCTCCGGGGAGAGGAAAAGGTACTCGTTCACATTCAGCAACAATATTTGGCTACACTTCCGATTTTAATTTCTTGTTTCTTATCACACATCCGATTTTTACATTGTTGATAAATGTGAATTTGACGTTCCGTTTTAGGCATTCTTAAGTTGAACAGAGTATAAACACCAAGCACCAAGGCAAAAGTGTCAGTCAACAAAAATGAATGACTGGAATCAATATCTAATACAAAAAATTAAGAAACATAATTTCATACCTACTTCAGTCTCAGTATAGTTTTCACGGCTTCTTCGATAAATATTTTTTTCTTAGGTAGTATGGTGAGGGAATCCCTGCGTTTTTTTTTTTGCGGCAGCGATTGATAATTCTACAATGATATAACAATAACTAGGTATAAATAGACGAAGATGAAGGTTATACTACACTCAAAATTTAAGGGGTAATTAATGCTCTATGGGTGCGTGGACTCCCTTGCCATGTTACTATTGGACTGGACATCTTATTTACGCAACCCAAGCTACAGTAGGATGAAATATTCTGCCATATGGCCCTAAATGTACTAGTATCGAACGTAAAACGAAGCTCCAGGTTTTTCTCCTTTACAGTCTCCATTCTGATCCCACGGCAGCCACTGGACTTTAACCGAAGGAAAAACTGTTTGTTATGAACCAAGTACAAGCGGAACGATGGTTTGAAGGGGTGAGAGGTACAAGAACCGAACGTAACGGCTTCAACGAAATTCCTATACTATCGGTAACCAAAAAATAAACGGAGAAATGAAGCTGTAGCTGGGATGTCATCCTGCTCATCACCACTCTCGGCATCCTCAATTCTGAGCCGTTTTTTAGCCGCCGCATTCGTAGTGTTTGCAGCACGATCGCTACTTGCCTCAGTGCATAAGATAATAATTATAAACTTAATTAAAAAATAAGAATAAAGTAGCGTTATGAAGAAATTTATTTCACTTTAATTTAAATAGCCTTTAGTGAATAAGAAACAAAAAATTCAAGTGAATATATTTTTTTTTGGTTAAATAATGCCCAACAATAATACTTAAGATAGGTAATTATTTACAAAGTGCTTAAAAGAAAAAATAGAAGACAATGAAAAGTATTTCAAATCATTGTACTCGTTATTTACAAAATCCGAGGGAAGCCATTACACTTTTGATTTTGTCAAACCATAGGAAAAACACTCATGTTTTTATTCATGGAGGCTAAATCCATGCACCGCCCTACCTCTTCACCTACAAAATTTTTCAAATCCTTGTTGCCAACATGCGCTAATGCATTTCTATCGCATTTTCAGAAATCAATTTCCCTTTTGAGTTGGCGGATTTCTGAACGCGACATACCTTCACACGCGAACACGTCATCCAACTGCTCGTCACTAAGATTATCTGAAGCTATTTTCATAGCTTTCGCCGATTCTCTATTACGTAAAGTTGCTAAAATTTTCTTACATGTCTATAAAAAAAAATTCAGCATTATTTTACAGTCTTATTCCCTAGACAGTTTTCAATTAGTTACCTTACTTACATGAAAATCTTTGTGGAATTCACTCCATTGCTTTTCTAAATCTCCGAACTAAAAAACAGAAAAACAGAAACAAAAATTGAATGAAAAAGGTAGAAAAAAATAATTCTCGAAAAATCGTCTTCATTTTCGAGATCACAATTATCTCGTAATTATATGAATTGTTCAGTTCTTATGTTCGAATGAAAATTTAGCATGATCGAGCATTCCCTCCCAAGCTGTACATAGAGATTTAATAAAAAAAATCAAACGTATTCTCAACTTGATTGAAACACCTAATTTTAATTCATTTGCAGAAAAAGCTAAAATTCTCCTTGAAACCTAACTCTACACAATTCGCAGATTTTACAGAAATGATTCAAAACAAAATCTCAACAGATCCATGATTCGAATTTCTATCTCTAAAAAATGTTTTCATCACAAAAATAAAAAATGAAGCATCGAATCTGAAGAAAATGAGCATAAGAATAAGATTTTCATACAAATCTTACGATTTTTTATGCTTCAATACGTCATTTACTTAAAGAGATCAACGATATCGAAAATTTTCGCGTTTGTACACAAATGTGATACTCGTCGGATCCAATTTAGATCACGTTCCCCTATAATCACAAGAATTCTCGTACGATTTTGTCAATGACGATTACTGTCCATACTCTGATGAAAAAAACATCTTTTGAAAAACTTATCTTGTACATTACTCATCAACTTGATTTTCAAGTCAATGGAACCAGATTTTATACTTACTTTTTTTAATGTATCGTTTATCGCATCTTCTTCCAACTTTTTCTCGACCTATAACGAAATAACATTTACATCGTTAGAAAATAAGGAGGAAAGGAATGTAATTCAAGAAATGCAGACTTTACTCACCTCTTTGACACATTTTATAATTGCCAGCTGGTGTCCCAATAAAGTAATACCCATTTTTGTAAGATGATCTTCTCTCAACTCGCTTACTGAAGTAGGTAGGATACAATTACGGATAAATATATCCACGTATTCAGACGCGTGTGGTTCTTCAATTTCGGCTTTCTCGAAAAATTCTTTCCAATGTACTAAAATACAAAAACTCATTAAGTATAAGAACAGTGAAATATTGTCGCTAAGGATGATATGTATTTTTTGTTTCTGAGGTCTCGAAACTTGCAGACTAATCATAGCATATGATGAAAGAAAATAAATCATCAATTAATGGTCTATATACATAATTACACGAGATATTCGCACGCGCGTGATATAGCGTTTTGTCGTTGGAATCACGCTCAAAAAAATCATAAAAGTTCTACGCTTCGCTGTAGCAGACGTACAACAGAGACAGACCTCGCGTTTCGGTTATCGGATCGCAGTCTGCAGAGGGTTGATATAGAAAACTTTCGTAAACCAAAATAGGTGCAATAACTGCGTTTCGAGAACTCCATAATGAAAAATTATGTGGGTCTTCTATCGAAACTAATCAATTAATAATTGAATCACAAAGTAAACTGGAATACTTACACAACAAACATTGTTCGTCGCCCTCCATATTTGAGAACCTGTTACTGTTTAGAAACACTACAGTTACTAATAACGAGAGATAATAGGTGTTTTCGGACGCTCCCAGTCGACTGAGCTCGTTACGTTACATTAGACGAGTTCCTGTATCCTTTACAATACAATTAGTCATTTTTGCAAATATTATTTTAGTCTTTACCATTTTTATTGATCTATTTTTTACTTTTTTACGTATTTGTTTATTTACATTTTTTTTTGTTTACTTTAACTCACTGAACTCTATTAATAACACTGGAACGCTTACGCTCCATAAGACCAATAGAAATTTACCCGACGGTATGGTGTAGAAAGAGACAAGAAATGGAAAAAAGAGTATACATCTTTGTTTAACGCATTACGTTAATAGGCGACTGATGAGTTTTTCTCATTAATTTTTTAATTATCTCAACTTCTACTCAACTTAAAAAGTTGAAACAGGTCTCATTTAAAAGAGGAAGATTTGGAGAATGTGTTGATATGGAAAACGTCCAAATTTGGCCATTTTAACGGATTTGTTTGAGGAAAAAAAATTTTAAATCTTCAATTGATCATACATTTTTTTTGTTTACTCTTCTTATTGAAAATATGCGCATATAATATGCGCTTAAAATTTAAGTATGCATATTTTTTCCTAAAATATGCATGATTTTTCAAAAAATATGCAAAAAATATGGAAATATCAATATTGGTATTGTTTTACTCAGCTAACTGAGCTAAAGCTAAATTTGACCTTCATACCAATTACCTAATAATTTAAGATACAATTTCTGAATGAACAAAACAAGAAAACAATTTTATTCAGTAGATAATTCTTAATTTTCTCCTGTGGGCTGTGCCTGGTGCCTCAATTTTTTTCAAATAATAAATGATTTTATACTGTGCAAAATATTAATTATTTTTGACAGATCAAATACATAGAGACTGAATAGAATTTAGGTGAATGGACAAATTCAAAAAAAAATTAATTGTTTTCACTGCTAGAAAGAGGAAGCATTATAAAATAATTTTTTTCAAAGTAATTTTCTTTTAAAAAAAGTTTATCTAGGCACTCCCTTCTGCCAAATACTGTTTCTAATCTACTGATACACAAAAAACTGCTCATCTCTAAGTCATTGTAAAAAAAAATTAATCATTAATTGAAGATTTAAAATTTATTTTCCCCAAAAAAATCCATTAAAATGGCCAAATTTTGACATTTTCCATACCAACACAATCTCCAAACCTTCCTCTTTCAAATGAGACTAGTTTCAACTTTTTAAGTTGAGTAGAAGTTGAGATAATTAAAAAATTAATGAGAAAAACTCATCAGTCGCCTATTAACGTAATGCGTTAAACAAGGATATCTACTCTTTTTCCCATTTCTTGTCTCTTTCTACACCATACCGTCGGGTGATAAGCGAGCGTAAGCGTTCCAGTGTTCTTAATACAGTTCAGTGCTTTAACTATCCTTTGCCACCTGTGCCCTCAGCGCCTTTGCCTTGTCCTTTGCCTGCAAACTTTTTAGGCTTGGGAGTGTCGCTAAACGGCGAATGAACGTTGATTCGTTGCAACATAGAGCGCGTTTAACGCAATTGACAGTTTTTTTTGGCTGTCGGCTGTCAAAAGTCTATTTACGAGAGTAAATAGACCTTGGTCGGGCCGGCTGTACCCAAAAATAAAAAATGGGTTTTTTTTTTACTGACCTGTACCAGTGTAGCCATAATCAGTACGATAAAACAACTTAAAACAAGGACTACGAAGTTAACACTGATTTAAAAAAAAAAAAACCGAAAAACCAAAAAAAATGAACAAGAAAAGAAAATGAAAAAAGTCTTTTATCAAAATCTTACAATTTTGACTTATCTTCTAACCTAAATAATTATGATGTTCATTTCTTTCGCCTTCACACGGAATTTGAAAAGTACTATTATATAGTTTGTTGAAGAATTTGAATTTAACTTTCATAATTAACTTGTTTTCTTTTTCAAAATGTTTCGTTTTATGTTTCTGTTTTACAACAAACTTGAGTTGAACGCTTTGCTTTGAAAACGAATAAGGTAGTAGCGACTAACAATTAATTGTATTACCTGTCTGTGAATTGGTCCTTATCAGTATCAGTTGAAAATTCGTGTTTCTAGAAAGGAAAGATAATCTGGGCTAAAGTAATAGTTTCAAAGAATATTTTTTGTTTTTAAAAATATTCACATTAACAGTTTCTATATCAATCTTCACACTTGCAAATTTTAAATTCGCTCGGAATTAAGTCGGTACGACTTATAATCTTACCATTCTTTCTTTTTTGCAGATGGATAACGACTTGTCAATTAATACGAATATGTGTGCTGTGTCCGAGAATAACCTCGGGGCTGTGTTATTCGCAGATTACGATCATGACAGTTTGATAATAACTCCTGATAATGCGAGTGGTCTTGCTCCTCGTAAGTTTATTAGCAGTCATTTCTTTCAAATTACTCTTCTTTTCATCTTACTTACCCTATTTCTTCTTTTAATTTCAGTTGAAGCTACTTTATGCTATGATGAAAGCACGAACGAATTAATTTGTGTAAATATGTTACCGTCAAACGTTGGTAATACTGATCTGACTGTACCTCAATCAGTTTTTTCTTCGTTTGGCACGGCTGTCCCTACTTTGGGAGATTTATCCCTATTTAGCGATGGTGGACAAGTACGATCTAATTGTTTGGTATATAACAATATGACTGTATCAATCCTAAATGGTCAGCGTTTTGTAGGTATTGTTGCTGGGTAACAATTCAATCGTTATTCCAACCGATGAAGATAATTCGATTGCTAACAATTCAGATCCTTTTATTTTGGAATACGTATTGAATACTCCTGATAATGAAGAAAAGAGACTGATTTCTTTCAGTCTAAAACCTCCAGAATCAGGTACTTTGAATGGCCAGATGTAGTAACTCTTTTACTATTTACCAGTTTTGAAATTTGGATTGTGTCATTCTCTTCTGAATAGACGAAGGTTCACGTGATAAAATACTTAGCAACCCAAAAGAAAATTCTGAAGGTAAAACTGTCCCCGTCAATGACAATGGCTGCGTTCTCCAGACTACTGATCCCCCAACTCCACTATTAAAACAATCAAAGTCTGAAAATGCTAGTGATGTACGTATTATATTTTATATAGGATGGATTTTTTTTATTAATTAGTTTTGCTTTAATAAAATATCCTTTTCACAGGTTCGATATGTTTGTAAAGTATGTCCTGAAAAATTTAAGCTTCTAAAAGAATATAAAGCTCATCTTTTATGTCATAAAGATAAATTTCACAAATGCAAACACTGCGGTTGTTCATTCAACAAATTGGTGGGTAATAGTTAGTCAGCAGTAGCATTGTACAATTTCGTAGTTCTAACCAATTGCCATATGTTTTAGAAAAATTTAATTTTACATGAAGCCACTCATAATACTAACAACACTACTTGCCCTCTTGCGGGCTGTGAGAAAAAATTTAGACGTGTAGCTAGTTTGAAAGCTCATATGAAACTTCACGAAGAAGAAGAATCTTTATCTTGTCCTGAATGTGGTGAAGAATTTCGAAATCAGGTATTTTTTAATTTCAAGCACTGCTCTCCCGGAAATAAATGGTATCTTGAAAAACTTTAACATTTTCAGCTGTATTTGGAGCTGCATTGTAAGTATCAACCTCAATGTCGGAGTGCTACAAAAACCGATGTAAACGCCTCCACCAAGTCTTACGTTTGTAAAATTTGTGATCGTAAATTCGAACATATTAGTCTATTCCTAAGTCACAAGAAAGAACATGAAAAAGTGAGTAAAATAGTTTCATCATCATTTTTCATATTTTCTTCTTATAATTTTTGTTATTTATGTGAATGACTGAATTTTGATTTCCTAATTAGCATGACAGTCAGAATCAGAAACGTGTTTTTAGTGAGTCACTTCTGAATTTTACAAGAATTGGCATTATGAAACCATCAATATTATTTTCTACTGGTTGAAAAATACTCGTTTTGTCCCATTCATGTTCCCTGTTGACTAAAATGCCTTATTTTCAACATAATTTTATTTATCAATGCTGTTTACTCGTGTATATTATCATGAATTTATGAATTTTAGATCAAAAAAGCCCTGGCAACGAAAAATCACAAGAAGCGACCATCGTCTTCTGCTCCCTCTTACAGAATTAATCGATGTAAAATATGTCCGAAATGGTTTCTAAAACCTAGTCAACTTATTCGTCACATGAGAATACATACCGGTGAAAGACCTTTTGAAGTACGTCATTGAGAATTTACATTGTTTGAAAAATTTATCTCTTTGAAAACTCAATAATTATTTTGTTATTACTTTATAGTGCAATGTTTGCAACAAAGCATTTAATCAAGCAAACTCGTTGAAAATTCACATGCTCAAGCATACTGGAGATCGACCTTATCAATGTCCCTTTTGCTCCACTGGTTTTAGCCAACGAGGTAAACACAATCATATACATTACTACTTGAATTCTGCATTTAATTTTACTTGAAAAATTAACTTCGCCCATCTTTAAAGGTAATTTAAGGCAGCATATCAATCGTGTTCATTCGATTCCGAAAGTTGAAGAACGTGTTTATGAATGTGCCGAATGCTCCTGTGTTTTCAAAAAATTATGTAGTTTGAACGCCCACAAAAATCGTGTCCATCAAAAGCTATACGTAAATATCGATTATTGATTATTTCCATTTATAATATTTTCTCTACTTTTTTCTCGACTGTTTTGTAGCATTATAAATACGCAGCAATCTTTATTTCTAATTCTTTTCCTAACCCTCATCACGAAGAGCGTGTATTATTGAATTGCAATAATTTTGAAACTTTTAACATTTTTAGTTTCAGTGTGCTATCGAATTAATTTTTCATTCTTATTTCCGCAGAACGGGACAGATAAAAAATCTCCCTCTGCTACCGAAAAATCAATAAGCATAGAAAATGGTTTAGATGGTAAGTACAAACTTACAATAGTAACTTATTAAAAAATACTAAATTAAGTTAATGTTACTGTGTTATCTCATTACAGATGTTCAAGACGAAGATTTCAATGAATTACTGGAGAAAAAAAGTTCCATTAATACCATAACAGTCAGCCTGCCTCGTGAAAATGGAGAAGTTTGGTAAAGCCTTATTTCGTTTTGCTAATTTCACTTTTTAAGTTGGAAAAGCAGTAAATGTATTTTCTTCGTGGAAAAACAGTTCTTTCCCAAAAGTAAAAAATAATGAAGTTACTTTAAAAATTAATTCTATGGTTTTTCCTATTCTGATCATCAAAAACTGTTGGTGGCATAATTACAAGTCATTTTTATTTGTTTTGAATAATTATTATAATTCATCTAAGTTAAGAATTTTGATTTTACGTAATGTTCATTTATATTGCAGTTTATTCATTTCAATACTTTTTTTTTCTTAATTTTCAGGCAACAAGAAGTGTTTGTGAATAAGAAAGGAAACAATCGTTCTTACCGCTGCTCACATTGTCCAAAACAGAGTCCTAGATTACGTGAGATCATAAGGCATTTAAAAGTTAATATTTGTGGAAAAGCATTCAAGGTGATGGTCAAATTAATTTCATATCAAATTGTGTGGTCATTCATTTGTATTATCGTTGTTTATAATCAACATCACTTTTTTGTGCAGTGTGATTTCTGTCCAATCAAATTCTCTCAGCATTCCGCTTATCTTACTCATCTAGCTTTACATGCCACAGCGAAGAAATACAATTGCGAAGTTTGCCAAGAGACTTTCTCCAATCCGGTTGAACTGAAGATCCACTCTAAGTCAGTATTTTCTTTGTTTATTTTTAAAAGTTGTTTTGAAAATTTTCTAAAACTAAAGAATATTCTGTAGGAGCCACGCCGTAACGACTGATCATCAAATTTGTATGGGCTGTTTCAAGTCGTATCCGCTTTCGCAAATTGATAATCATCAATGTAATTCATTACTCCAGACGTTGGACGTGAGTAATCACAGTAAAACACTCGATCCTACCACTGTGGAAGGTAAATTTTGAATTTAATTCAATTTAAGTGGGTTAAATTTATTTGGCTTGAATAAGAAATTTCTCTTGAATTACAGTTACCGAGTTGCGTGATAAAGTGAGCTTGATATTACCGCCTTATTCGTGTAATTATTGTAATATAACTTTCGAGAGTTACTTAAGATTGAAACAACATCTGCATCAGTCACACGATGCTACTGTTTGTGAAGCTTGTAATTTGTAAGTATGCGTCTCGACGTACTTTGTACCATTCTTCCTGCTTAGTTATCTAATAAATGTCGTTTTAGAATATTTGTTTCCAAGAAGCATCTTGAAGAGCACATTGTTACCCATCATCAGAATGAGCCGAATAAGTTGACGTGTATTGAGTGCGGTAAAAGATTCAACACCGAACGTCAACGAAACCTGCATCTGAAGTCGCATGCAGCATCTCGAGGAAGTCCCGACGTATTTCCTTGTTCTAAATGTGATAAAACTTACTCACATGCCTTGTCGTTGAAAAGGCATCAAAAGCAAGTGCATAAATCGAACGAAGAGGTAAGCCCTTCATTGTCAACCAAATTACATATTTCTGTAGCTGTATTGTAATTTAATATGTACTTCGCATTCGTATTCTAGACCAAAGCTGCAAATACATGTTCAGAACAATTCAGTAACAATATTAACGGTAATCACAGCGAAGCCTTTGAAAATCAAGTTAATAATACCGTGAACTTGAGTGCAGGTATGAAATCGAGTTTATTCTACAGTTGTGTCCGTTTCTTTAAAACTTGACCACTGTCTATTTATTGATTCGATATAGTTCCTGAATTCGAAGTTTCCGATAGCCGAGTATTCGACCCGTCTTCGTTGGTTATTGCGAGTGACTCGTCCGCGTTTTTAAAACAACATATCTGTGATGTAAGTCTCTGATAATCTGTAATTTATTCGGATGACTTTCAAGTCATTATCTAATTTCTACTTCATTTCTCGTTTTTATTCAGAATAAAGTGCATAACAATACCACTGATACTGAAAATTGCTCTGTCCCTACTTTACCATTGAATTCAATTGTTGAGAATATTCAAACTCAACCAGGAGACATGGATGCTCTGGCTGACTTGTTCGAGATTCAAGTAAGAGAACGTACTAATTTACATCAGAATGAATTTTGAATGAGAAATATTCTCAATTATTTAAGTCTATTAGAGAGAATCTACTCGCTTGTCGCAAAAAAAAAAAAAAAAAAAAAAAAAAAGAATTGAAATACTTTGGTAGTTTTCACAACAAACCCTTTTACTCGATGTTGAACATTCCGAGCATTTATTGCTGTAGTTACTTATTCGGAATAATTTTATAGACGATATTCCTTTGTGTCAATTAGGGATAAAACAATACTTCAAAAATTCGCATAGTCAAATTATGAAGTTATTGATCTGAAAGATAAATTGGCACCTACTATTGATAATCTTTGTCCAAGCTCACTACAGGGTCTTTCACAATAAACGCTCACGAGAAATATGTGATTAGCAAGGGTTTAAAACTATTTTTTTCTTTTGTTATCGCCACCACTGCTTTCTCCCAACCATGACAATTCTCACGTGCTATGGAATGACTTAATTCGGTTTGATTTATCGAGGATAAATGTATTCTTCCGAAAAAGTATTTTTTTATAATATAAAATACGAAGTATTTTTTTAAATAGGGCTCATCAGAAAAACAAATTTTATGATTACGTGGAAGAATTTTTTACTCAAAAAATGATACCACTGTATCCGCACAAACATACCAATCAATGCAATCATAAATACATGGGGGTTCCACTACGGAAATAGGATCTTAGGGTGAAAAAAATTTTTTTTTTCTTTTTATATGCTCTAAACAATAAAAAATTGAAAAAATTATTTTTCACCTCAAGGTCCCTTTTTGGTATGGATACCCCATTATGAAATCGTCAGAGTAATTGTCATGGTTGGGAGAATGCATTGGTGGCGATAACGAAAGAAAATGATAGTTTTAAACCCTTTCTAACCACATATTTCTCGTGAGCGTTTATTGTGAAAGACCCTGTATATTAGGTGACCCAAAAATTCTTCAAAGCAAACATTCAACAATAAAAGGTTAGGTACTTTCCAGTACTTTCAGAGGATTCAGGTGTAATGTGTATCGTCGAATGAACTGAAATTTGGTCAGATGAAAGTGAAATTATTCGGTATTATATCATTATTCTTTAGTAATACCAGATAGTACTCTTCGAGATGTTCACATTGCCAGACCTTTAGGTTACTCTATACTTTTTTTCTTGATCCTTATGACGAAACAGTCGTTTATTCAAATTCGAATTCTTAACCCTTATAAGTACTTTTAATAATAACTTGTGCAGTATTTTGCTTTTTTCCCATTCACCTATAAATTAATCAGTCTTCGTTTATAACACCAGAAGATATAAAAATATTCAGTTTTATGAACTTGAAAAAATATTTGTCCGACTTCTTTGTTGATAATATCCTCAAATCGCGTTTCCAACTTTTACTTTATGGTTTTTAGGCTAGCGATATTTCTTTGGTTGAATCGGATGCTGACGCGCTACCTTCCATTTATAATTTGCCTGGTGCTATAACGTACAGGTTAGTCATGCCACGCGATTCAATTACGCACATAGAAGTAAAAAAAAGATACGTAGGTGGTCAATAACTTGGTTACATTTCACATTAACAGATGTACGAAATGTTTGGAGCAATACGGTACAGAAATCGAATTGCAAAAACACTTCCAAGAATCCGAAGCGTGTAACGATGGAATATTGAATGTGACGAATTCTTACTTTTACGCTTGCAACACGTGTTTCTTGACGTTCAAAAGTTTACCTACTTTCTTGGTTAGTAAATTTCATTATTTTTTGTTGTTTCTGACTTGAAAGAAAAATCTTATTTTCATTTTACTTTAATTCTTTTTTTTATTTTT
Organism: Parthenolecanium corni; assembly: GCA_038050395.1. NCBI lineage: Eukaryota > Metazoa > Arthropoda > Insecta > Hemiptera > Coccidae > Parthenolecanium > Parthenolecanium corni. The sequence continues at coordinate 1,731,352 of JBBCAQ010000038.1, read as the reverse complement.
TTATTTTCTTAAATTATGGTGATTTAATTTCTTTGATCAATTCAGATGTCGATATTAACCCATCGTTGAGCCTATGGCTTTTAATTTCATAGTAATTTCTGAAAAATTTCAATGAAGGTACCCATTCCGATTACTTGGAGAGAAAAAATTCTAAAATTTTATTGCATAATTTAATAATATGTTCCTTATTGTACGTTTTAATCAATTTTTTGAAGATTTGGAAATTATTTGATCCGCCTTTTTTTATTCAATTATTTTAATTTACAAGTATTTCTTTACAATTTCCACAAACAAAAAAAAGTTTATTTTGACTCTTGTTTCTATCTCTTGAATTTTTTTTCATCAATTTCTAAAAAAAAAGAAGAAAAAAAAAGTAAAAAAGACGAAACTAGAATGGATTTCCACTATCCGCAATCCACGTCATTCAGCCAATCACCTTTCCTAATCTGCTGTTGGAGGGAATGAAAAAAATGCGCTGTTATGCGCATTTTACGCCATTCTCGTGCACCTAGTTTTGAGCGGACTATGAACAACACACATGTTTTCCTAGTCATCGTATCTTTATGCGTTTTAAAATACCTATTTTTAAAATCCGTGAAATATTCCCCATTACAGAGGCATCTTGAGACACACGAGGATTTGAAAAAGTTTTCCTGTTTATACTGTGGAGCACCTCATAAAAAAGAAGGCGAACTTACTCGGCATATTGCACAGCATGCTTTAAACAAGTAAATCAAATCAGTTATACTTAATTTTTAACCAATTTACAGATTCTTAAATCAGTGCTGCATTTTGTTATTATTTTTAGTTTCGAATTTTGATAGCTGATAAGTGGTTAACTTCGTAAAAATAGCTTTAAAGCGTTGAAACTGAGGACGCCTACTTTACTCGTATTAAGAGAAATATGAATTTAGTTTTCATAAATTTCCTCACAAATGTTTCATTTCTTGAAAGAATTTACTTTGTTGAGTTGTGTAGGAAAACGTATTTTTTCTTGAATCGCTTGTTTCATTGGCGTTTTTTGAAATAATCATTTTTGCATAGTACTTGAACTATTAAGTTGATGTTTTAGTGAATATCCTTGCATGTATTGCGGCGAATTATCCGATTCTGCTGAAAGTGTGAAACAACATATGACCGATATACATCTCAAATCGTCAACTAATCCGAATAAGACCGATGTGAAACGTCGAAAAAACGTCGGATGCGAGTTACTGTTGACTGAAAATGAAAAAATGATGCTAGCAGAGCAGGAGCCACACAAATACAGTTCAATTTCTGAAAAAGTTTTGTCTTCGTTGTTGAAAAAAGGAGAAAAAGAGAAGTTATCCGCCAATGACGACAGCGAGGAATCTCCTTCAAAAGTAACTTAAAATTTACCAAAAAAACAAGTTTTTTCGCCGGCACAGAACATCTGGCCTCCAGCGATTCGCCTCCGAGACTTTTTGCTTTTAAAAACATTTGGCCTTCAAAAAATTTTATAAATTTGTTCTTAAAGAATGTTTACAATTTGAATAGGAAAATGAGAACAGTTGCAGATTTGTCTCATAAATTACAACAACAAAATATATATATTGTCTAAGATGGTAAAAAGTACTCGGCTAAAAATTTTAAGAATTTCCTCTGTTCCGTTTGTTACTGAAATTAAAAAAATAATAATATAAATAATATTTACTTGGGGATATTTCAAAAAAAATATTTATATTAAAAAAAATCATCTAGTTATTTTATTGGCCAATTTTTGTGACAAGTAAACGTGAACCTTTTTTTTCTGGTGGCAAATTAGTTTGGGCGGCGAATTGCCAAAGGAGAGTTTGATTGAGAGGCGAGTCAGTGGAGGCGAATTGTCCGTTTCCTTTTTTTCGCTTCGAGTAACAATTAACAACTACGAATGATTTGAATGATTTTTTTTCTTTTACTCATTTTCAGAACCAAAAGAGAAACAGCTCAAATTACATTCCACTTCCGAACAGCTGCAGCTACTGCGACAAAAATTTCAAAAAACGATGCGACCTGGTGCGGCATATACGAACCCACACTGGCGAAAAGCCGTTCAAGTGCGACTACTGCAATCGATACTTCAGGGTGAAATCGATTTTGAATAGCCATTTGAAAACGCATTTCACTGTGAATAACATTTTCTGTCATATTTGCAATCGATTTTTTGCTACCGTTGGCTCGCTTAAAATTCATATGCGACTGCACACTGGTTAGTCCATATTGTCTAGAATGAGTTGGCCTCTGACACGATCTTCAGTGCTCACGAACGAATTTTGTTTGCAGGTGATCGGCCGTATCAATGCACTTACTGTAATGAATCATTCCGCACGTCCGGCCATCGAGATCACCATCAGAAAAAGCACGAGAGTGAAAAAGGAAAGCTTAAAACCGAGCCTGTTTTGCAGGTGATGATTGAAACCGAGAATAACGACGATGTGCAGCTTACACTTGACAACGGGAATCCTCTTACTGATGAGGAATTTCTTCTGCATGACGTGGCAGTTCCGGAGAATTTTAAATTTCAGGTAAATTTCATATACGGATGTGCTCCCGAAGTGTTGAAAGTATGAATGGCTAGAAAATGCGGCACGTTGTTTATTAATTACAGTGTGTTACATCTATATCCATAAATCTAGTGTAAAACGTTATTTTATTTATTTTTCATAATAATCCTGACTCCCTGTCACTAACTGTGGTCTTTGATGCTGTGGGCGTGAACTTTGTTAAATATTTTGCTGACGAAAAAATTCAATAACCCAATCTGATTTGGAGATTCGTCGTATTTTTCAAAGTGAGGTTTCATCAAGTCTAAATTTGGGGCTCAAAATCTATATCGAGGTTTCGGCGAAACCTTCTTTGCCGATTTCCTTTTATCAATTGCTTTTTCAAGATTCAGAATATAGTCACTTTTTATATTCTAGATATGATACGAGTAATTTCTCATTTTTGAATTTCGTGAATACATAAATTTGTAAGTTCACTTTATGTTACTTATTTACTCAGAAAATCAATTTTTGAAAAAATACGATCTGAAGGTTGTAGTTGGAAAATTTTGATATTTTCTTGGATTCGAATTCAGAACTTCTGGTTTACTAAAGAAGATTAGCTTTGTAAACACCCAATGTTACCGAGCGATAGAAGATTTTCCCCACAAATTGAATTAACACTAGAATTACCAGGTGGCGTCATATACGACGCCACTCAAAATTTTGAGATGGATTTTTCAAAGGATCAATATGTTGACAACCACTGACTTGTGTCATACGATGCCACCTGGTCCTTTGAGGTTATTCTTGTGGCGTCGTATATGACGCCACCTGGTCCTTTGAGTAATCGAGTAAAATCTGGTTTTTCTAGTGTTAACTGATAACGATTTAAACAATATGAAACTGGAAACCTCTTTCCATGTCTGAAGGACTTGAGAGGGGTTCTTTGAGCATTTCTCTTTCTGAAAACTAAGATTACCACTACATACGCAGAGAGTCGAGTAATCACTTTTGTATGTTTTACATTGCAGGATATCGATTTATCCGAATTAACGAACACCACCGAATGCTCGCCGAAACCGACCCACCCTTGTGCTGTGTGCCCGAAAACCTTCAAACGGCGGCAGGATCTGGACCGCCACGCGGTCATTCACCAAGCGGAGAAGCCGCACTGCTGCATGGTATGCGACGCCAGATTCAACGACGCCAGCACGCTGAGAACGCATCTGCGACGGCACACCACTCCCGCGCCGTCGGTGTGCGACCAGTGCAACAAACCGTTCGCGTCTGCCAAAAATTTACGAGTCCATAAGGTTCGACACCATCCGGAGGTACTCGATCTGCCGGTGCAGGATGAAAATGAGCCCGACCCGCTGTCGGGTTCGTCGACCGAATCGATTATCGAAATGGATTGCACGGGCGTCAAGGAAAACAAATGGATGCAGCAGACTGACCTCAGTTTGTCGTATTTCGTCGAGAAGAATGCGATTTTAAAGCGAAACGATATGCCCGACTTTTACACGATAGATAAGCCGTTAGACTTGAACAGTATGATACGCGATTTATTTCCCGAATACGAGAAATGATGTGGCATTCGTGATTCGATCATTGATGACCCAGTCTCTCTCTCTCTTTTTGCTAGTAGGAAGGAAGTTGCCGACGATTTTCATATTTACGCGTATCGTTAAAAATGATTTGAAGTTACCTTAGGAAATGCGTGTGTGACAACCGCTCTTTAGGTGTTTTTGTTTTGGAGTAAACTGCCGAGAATTTTAGGAACTACCTACCTACCTGTACTTATGCGGTTATGTGCCTTCGGCTGATTCGCTTTTCACCAATTAAAATCTACTCCGTAGCACGTCTATGTAGAAACGATTATCTTTCTCCCACGCTATTTTGTGTTGATCGCGTAATATGTACGAGTATTAACAAAATAAGAAAATGAAAAAAAAAAAAGAACTGATGCAGTGATCAATTTAATTTGTTGTTTGTTTTGTCTACTCGCATTTTATTGAAAAACTTGAAACTATAACGAAGTTATGAAACATAAATGCAGTAGTTAAAATTAGGCCAAAATATCTTATACTCGTAGTTAAATTTTTTCATTTTGTACGGAAACATTTTATTTTTTTGAAGCAAAGCTTCCGGGATTATCTGAACTCTTTGAAATCGCGTTTTTTCCGAAAAATCTGCTCTGTATTTTTCGTTTTCACTTAATGCCGAGGTTATATGCAATATTTTTATAGTACTTTAGATTAATACTCCACGATCTCAGTAGATGTAAGTGTTTGTATTTATTTTATCCTCATTACTTTTTTTTCTCATCATTTGATTACGAAGTGATTTTATGATTAATGATCTGCTTTGTATTTGTACATGGCTTGTCGGCGAGCCATTTGATTTATTTTTTTTAAATAAACTTTTTGCTTTTTTTTTTCACCTAGAAATTTTTTCTAAGCTCGATTTGAAACGCGAATTGTGTCTTTGGCTTTTGCTATTTTTTCTGACCGGAATAAAATATTGAAAAATTTCATCAGTAGAAGTATCCATGCCTGATCCATACATAACGAGCGAACAAATTTAATATCAGAGGTCCAAATTTAAGAGCGAAAAAAAACCAGACATTATTCCTGGTGTGAACCCAGCTTCAATCTTTTCAATAGTTTCAATCTCACAGAAATTTTTCTAAATTATTTTCTTTCGTGAGGTTCAAGTTTATTTTTTGGAATTAATTAATTTAGCTTTAACAGAAAAAGGAATCAAAATTGTTCCCTGAAATAGTCTTTTACCCGCACTACTACAGATTTACCATAACAGCACCATGTCTGAAATTATCTCATTAAAAACTAACAAAGACATACTTAAGTGGTTCTTTACAAACAATGACTTGAAACTCAATAAAATACATTTATTTTTAAAAAAATGGTAGAAATGCAAACATTTCCGTAAATTTAAAATGTTTCAAATAATAATAAAAACAAATACAGGATAGCGTATACGTTGCTATAAATTAATTTTTTAAAATGACCATGCAAACGTTTCAAAAAAACTTCACCTAAATATGTTTTCATATTCAACTAATAAACACTCGATCACAAGATTCTGCTGCATTAAATCTAAAGCCATATTATTGGACTCCTGCTCAGGCCACATTAAAGTCGGTCCAAACACAATGGCAATATTAGGAATGTGCATACGATTGTACTCTTTGTACTTGGTGACCCTGTAAGAATAACAAAAATTGGTAACCACTCTGAAAATTGCTTGCGTACCTTCAAAATTTTTTAAATCCCATACCAAAAACCGCTTTTGAAATCAATTATTTATGAAACGATAAAATTGTTAATCAAGTAGTTACCTTAATAGGTGCTGCAACAAAAATTTTAGTGTGTCGTAATTTGCAGTTGGTAATGCCTTAGTAATTTCTCGGAATTGTGAAATTCTTTCTTTTTTATTTTGGTTATCTGAAATGAAGAATTAAAATATGAAATGGATGTAAATCGCTATATTCAATAGTTCTTAATTATTGTAATTTATTAATCAAAATTCATGCCCTATTCTTTGTTCCAAAAGAGAAACATATCTCGATTACGACTGGTTGGTTTCGAAAAATACCGTTCACTCATTCACATATTATTCGATGTGTTTTAGGTTACTCTTTTGGAACAGAGTACAAATGCCTGAGAAATTGTTTTTCCAAACTTGAGATCTCAAAGAGGACATAAAAATGATCAAAGAAAAAAAGTAGACACTTTCTATTTTAATAATTTTAAAAGCTTCTACTCTTACATCCATAAAAAATAATTCGATTTTGACACTCAAGCTGAATACATACTCACGAATGGAAAATAAATCCAGTGATCTAATCGCTACTTAGAACTTTTATTCACCAAAAATGTACGTGAAAAATTTGTGGAAATGAATCTTTCTCGAAAATGTAAGAAAAATATTACTTCGTGGTCTCAAACAAAATGACGTAATCTACACTTTTTTTTTTCAAACAAAATGAATCTTCGACAATGTTTCGCCCTTGACAGCATAAGGGTTTCCCATGCACATTGTATGGTGGAGATTATATTAGTCATTGAAAATAAGTAATTCAAATTGTTTTCAACATTTTTTGATGTTAATATTTTAGAAAAATGAATAAAAATCGATATCTGAAAACGTCAAAAATATATACTTCGTCTTATTACACTAAGGCATCAGTTGGTCATCCTAAAAGGAAAGGAGGTTCGTCCAAGATAGTCAAAAATAAGATCCTAGTGTTTTTGATATTTTTTTTATGAATCATAAATTCCTAGTCTAGAACTATTCATTAACGATTGATAACAGTCAAAAAAAAGTCAACATCAACTTTTTACGATACCGAATACTTTCATATTATTCGTTTTCCTCCAAACCACTGATTAGAATTCGAACCCTTTCCTCTCTAAAGTTACATTATTCAGCATCTTTTTTTTTTAAACTTGTCAATAATTTTTCTTTTTTTTTTTTATTTCTTTCAAAAACTAATTAGCTTATTTTTGAGTAAAGTAAGCCCTAAAATCACGCAACATTAAAATCAACAGAAAATTATTCATTTCGTCTACTTACGGCTAGCTTTAATAGCTTTATGGAATAATTGGTAAGGAATTAATGGCTCTTTCAGCTCTCGAAAGAATAACTTCAACGCACCGGTTAATACGTGCACATCTTCTTCCTCTTCTATCACAGATAAATTATTTTGATCGACCTTTAAACAGCGAGACAAAAGTTTTCGTCAACGAGTGTCTTCAGCAAAAAAAAAAAAAAAAAAGAACACGACTGAAAAATAACGAATAGAAAAACTAAACATTTACATACCTGAAGTCTAATTTTTTGAACCTGTGACAAATTACCAGAAGCGCGATATAATCCGTCAGTTTTCATGTTTTCTTCAGATCTTTCAATGCAACTTATACAACGTTTAACGAACAACGGAACCCGAGGGGAGTCATTCCCAGCAATTTTGTCCAAATAACATCCAAACGCTGGTTCATCTGTCATAAAACGTTTTAAAATAAAATTCAAAACTTTGAGTATGGAAGATTCATAAAAACTATTTTCAACAAGCTTTCAATAAAGTACTAACCTTTCCAGATTCCTTTTTTCACTAGCGCTTCCATAGTAGGTCGTCGATTAAAGAATTTTTTCAATCTCGCTTTTATTTTTGTTTGTCGCTCCGCAGGACTAACAGTTAAATCTTCTATACTGCCTTCTTTGCTTTTAGCTGGGAGAAAAAAAAAAAACTTTCAAATATAAAAAAACGCAGAACAGTTCATTTCTTTAAAACACTATCTATGAATAAATAGGTCAACGGTTATTACAAATGATGCAGCTGCGAGAGAGCTGCTTCAAATTGGTATTTTATTGATAATCATTTCGATATAATATAAAATATGCGATTTTGGAGTTAGGAAAATTGAGAATATTGGTTTTACCAAAACTTAGTCGATAATTTTCCCAGCCTTCAACTGTTGGAGAAGGATTTTGAATTTTCAAGAAACGTCGCAATTATGGCGAAAAAACTGTTTATCAGCCTGCCACATTTTCTGGTTCACGAAACTTAGTTCTTACACCTCAAGTGTGAATGACAGATTGTCGAAGATTTACCTTTTATCGACTTCGATCGGGTAACTTTATACATTTTTTTTGAATCCTCCGACGGAGTATCGTCCAGCTCTACACGTCCTCTGGAAAAACGCGGACAACGGTCGACGCAAGCAGGCTGAAAAAAAAAATCAACAAATATTTATTTCATGTAACGCACATAATTAATAATTGATGTTTTACTTGGCAACAAAACCGAATGTACGCATCTAAGAAATACCTTTGGGAAAATCGGCCGTTTTGATTTTTTGAGCGAAAATTTACCATACTATACTCTATTTTTCTAAAACCATTTTGGTTAAATGAAAAATACACAAAAAATCAGAAACATGTACTATTTCAAAAAAAAAAAAAAAACGGAACATGAGTCTACAAATACAAAGTGAAAATATTGCAATTTTCATTTTTCAAAATTTTCTCCCAACTCGATAATGACAAACTAGAGTCTTATCAATTTCAATAGTACCTACCAAATTTATTTAGACTCATTCATTAAAAATGTTTACCATAAAAGTAATGATAAAACGATGCACTCGACAGACAATGTTGAAACGTTTAACCATTTTCTCTTCACAGCTTAAAAAGTGAAGCAATTGGCTATGCAGTGGCATATCAAACAAAAACTTCCAACTTGTATTCTCAAAATCAACTTTTCGTACTTGAACCTCTTTCAAATGCACGTACGTATTCGATTGAAATTGGCAGTGTATATTAACAAAATGTGATCAGTTTATTTCAATCGATTTTAAAATTTTGGCAGGTAATACTGTACTGGGTGCTTGGTCTACTTACCAGCCTTGAATCTGCAGTCTTGTTGTACGGGCTTTTAAAATAAAAACGTCAATTTTTTATTATTTCAAATCTTAACCCAAATTTTGTGAGGAAGCATTCAAACAGACCCATTCCAAGCAGTTCTACTCGATTTTCTCGAAATAATTTTTTTTTTTTGACCTATCACATTTTGGAGAAACCACCAATTACGTATCTGTATAAATACTCACCAGATTATTAATTGCTGATTGAATGGCCACTTGCCACTCATGCGCGAGCTGGGCGCAGTCATTTTGGATTAAGATTTGTGTACCCAATACGGTGCTGACTATGTACACATTTTTTCGACTGGAAACTTTGTCGCCTTTGTCGATAACTGCGCCATTCAAATCGATACTTATTTCAGGCCTTCCCTGTCCCGAAATCTAAGAGAAAAAAATAGCATTTTTGGTGGAGATAAGTTGGAGAAATGCGCGCGAAGCTGAGTGCTGTCGATGGAAAAGTATGCAATACTCACGCCAGCTGCGAAGGATTTGGCATCTTTGAAAAATAGCAGAAGCAATTCGGTGAGCACTACGTGCGACGACGACCAGTTCTTACGCAAACGTTTACCGTTTTCGGTGATCTTGGTACGATTTAATGAGCCTTCTTTCAGGACAGGCTGCAAGCAAAGAAGAGGAGTTCATTAAACTCGATCAATTATTGTTTGAAACGAATGCTTAAAAAAACTTGGGATGTCAGTTTTAAAAATTCATTAAGTAAATAAAAATGAACAAATTCTAATTAACACATAGGTTTTCAATAAAATAGGAAGCTTATAAGGCAAGCTAGACTCCTTTTATGTATTTTATCGCCCATAAAGAGGTAACAAAAATGTGTACAATCATTTCTTTCAGATACTGATTTTCTTTTCTTTTTTCTTTGCATCGAACTTTACCCATTAAGTTATATGAAATTTTGAAAACGTGATTTACTTCCCGCATCAAGCGCCGCCGTAGCAGTTTGGCATCCTTCTTATCCTGAATTAATATTTTCAATGAATGTAAGCAACTAATCACGGTTCGACTAAAAACAGTCTTCATACTCATTACATCAACAAAAAACTGTAAAAGCTATAACACCATATCAGTTGATAAAGGTAATTTATCGATCCATAAAACAATGAAGACTCTAAAGCACTAATATAAACGTTCATTTCATCACTCGTACACTCTGCCAACTCTACAGCTTTTAGCTGATTTTTGTTATCAAAAAATGTATACACTAGAGCTTCAGAATTTTCAATCTCAAAAACACACCCTGTGCTTACACTCATTAAAATCTTCAAAATTACTAAACATTATTTTTAATTAGAAAGAAATAACATACGTACATTCCTCGCCATTCGGTATCACACATTTAACAACTTGAAGGCATAATGCTTCCAAATGTTTTTAATCTCTAAATGAATAATTATGCGCATCTAAATAACTATGTACTCGTATAGCAACTCAACTACTTCATTTTTCTTTTACCACTAATCTATCACTACGAAACGAATTGTCGACCTGAGCCCAACGTTATTCGTCTAAAAATCATCATTACAAATATTCCTAATGAGAATTAAGTTTTATCTGTTCTGCGATTACGTATAAATTGCAACAAAATTATAAAACTGTAATATCGAACACATTTCCATCGATGTTGTGCTAGTTTAATTTTATTCTCTTCCTCACATCCGTCAATGCTCTTTTGCTGTTTCATGATAAATTAATTTTTTTTTTTTCCCAATCAATTTGTTATTGATAAATTGAGTTTTGAAAAAGTAACTCAAGCTTGCATTATTGCATTTAAAAAAAATAATTCAACTTATTCAATTTTTTTGGTGTTTATTTTATTTTTTAAATACCTAATTAGAATTTTTCTTGTTGAAAAAACGACTTTCCAAATTAAAAAGGTATGTTAGGTAATCAATAACAGATTAAATAGAAATGTAAAATGTCAATTTTCTGAAAAAATTTGTTGTTGACAAAATTTCATCCTCATTACCGACACATTGTTTATTTTCCTTTCGTTTCATACTTCGGAGTCATTTACGTTGGTCTACTATTTAGTAGAACAATGCCCAATAAAACTTTAGGAGGAAGACAATCATCTAGGTAGATAATTTCATAAAATATAAGAAACTGTTGAACCAACACTTCTAGTTCATCTCAACGCATTGCGACAAAATAAGTCTAAAAGTGTACGTTATTATAATAATATTATGCATAATTTTTTCAATTATTTCATCTCTCTCTCTCGCTCCCTTCTCTCTCCCGCCTCCCACCCCACAAAAAGAGTAGGTAAACTTTAACTGCTCCCGAACACCTCGGAATTTTCCGTAAAAGAGATGAAATATTGAATTCCTCCTGTAAATCGAGTATGTTACCTATTACTCCACAATCCAATACTTAAATAAACCCAGCAATTGAAAAATATCACTTTCCCACACGATTTGTGGATCAATTTCTAAAATGCCTTCGAGCAAGGAAAAATCAACAGCAAAATAAGAATTACCATTTGTCCATCCATTAATTGTGGCCATTTTTGAGACGAGAATAGAGCTGGTACACTAGGTTCTTCGAGTCTGCGGAATACGTGAAATTACGTCGTTAAAATAAAAAATTAAAATTAAAACGTTATAAAAATGCAGAATCTTAGTCGGTAATAAAATACTCACTTCGGTTCCAACAAAATCATTGACTTAGATTTCATGGCTCGGCTTCTATTATTGTCAGGTACGGTAACGTCATTTACATCAGGATTTATGGTACTTCTACTAATAACTGGTAAATTAGAATAAATATGATTATCCGGTAATGACTGCGTTTGTTCGTCACATTTCTGAAAGTACAAGCAGAAAAATTGTACTATTAATTTAATTTTAAAAAAAAATTATTACTTACAAAACAGAAATTTCTCATTTCCGGAATCAACAATATTATTACAAGTTGAAGTATTTCGGTTCAATTAGACGAATATGGAATATTTTGTATTGTATAGCAAAATGATGAACGTAAACAACATGCACTGAAATACTTAGTATAATTACTGCAGAGAGTAAAAATAAATAAAAAAATACAGTATACATGAGAAACACTGTTGAAGATTCAATTTTGTTGAAAAAAAAAAGAGCACATACCGCCATTTTGTTCTATGCCATCGATACAGAAAAAGAATGTCCAAAAATTTTACTTTAGCAAGATTTATACCTGCTTCCCTGAACTCACAGATAAGATAGTGACTAAATGTATTTTCTGAAAAATAAATTGAATAAAAATATACAAACCTCGCTGAAAGAAGTGGAAACTGTTGACGGTAAAGTCCAAGAGGATTCGCTACTATTCTCTTCAAAATAATATACACGCCCTTCAGCATCATTTGATGAAAACCACTGAAATTGAAAAAAAAAAAAAAAGTTCGCAAATTAAGCATAGGAAATCGTCATGATGATATAATTATATTAATTTCGTGAAATATGATAGGATTCAAACGATGTTCTTCCTCGCAACTGACGTCTCTTCGCATTTTGGAAGAATTAAAGAGTCTGCGACTACCTATGAATCATTTCAACGCAGAAAGGCACACCCTACGCATTTCCTTCGAAAATACGAAAAAGAGTACACACTATTTACACTTGTTAGTTCCTCTGATTAGCAAATTATTCACTATCGATAATGTAAATTCAATATTCTATAAATCTTATATAGTCATCGAATGAAGAAGGTGAATGTGATACGATTTAACATAAAGTATCCTACGACGGAAAACAACGTTATTCATGTAACAGGACGTACGTGAATTTTAGTCAAAATTATGAAAATTCTAATATTATTATAAAAATCCGATAGTACCCACATTTTGAAACATCAATGATAAATATTAGCTTTGGTCAGCCTCCGACAGCTCATACTTTATTAAATAAAAATAGAATTAATCATTAAAAAAATGTACGTTTTGATAAAATTTTGAATCAGTTCAAGAAGAAATGGACAGAACTATTTGGTGAAAAAAATCCGCATACGAACATCGATCAGTCTAAAAATATCTTTAGCTAACAAAGTCAAATTAATTTTTATTATTGAAAAAAAATATAACATATGAATGGAGATACGCAAGACGGGGATAAATCCACTTCTTTCAAAAACTGAGTTCTTCTAAGGTTCAACTGTACCTACACACCAAGCCCTACTTACAGTAAAACTATCATGTCACAAAATGCAACCATCGCAGAGAAAATAAAATTTGAAAATTGAAGTGAGACATAAGCAGAAGGCGTTTAACTCAAGTGTTTTTTATTGCTCTCCTGTAAAATTTAAAAAAATGGATTTATTACCTTCTTGCATATCACCTTATATATAAGTACGCAATTACTTTCTTCCAACAAGTGTGCAGTTCCAGCACGTTAAAAAGAGACCTTCACGGGAATGCGTTTTTATGGCTCAATTTTGAACCGACTGATCCGAAAATTTTCACCCATCTGTTCCTAAAGGATGTCTCAAAAGCGCTCCTTTGGTGGAATTTCAAAACTTTGCTTCGCAGTTATTTCAGGAGGCTTGTAAAATTGCCATTTTTTAGCATGACATACTCATGAACGAAAAATTGATAATTGAAATTCTGCAGAGCACTCCGCAGACATCCTCTGAAAAAACTTGGTGAAAATTTCAGATAATTTGGCGCAAAATTGAGTGAGAAAAACGCATTTCCGTAAGCGCACTTTTTACAGAAAAATTTAAAATTTTGTTCATATTTCCGTTAATTTAAGACGTAGTAACAGTTCGGCGATGATAATAATATAAGTATCAGTACTAGACTAGCATCTTTTGAGGGTAGAAAGAAATACATATTATTAATTATTGTTTTTATACTGCACTTATGTTTAGTTTTGGATTTTTGCAGCTACATCTTGAAAAGTAACACGTGAAAAAAATTGAAAATTTTAATAGAGAGTAATTTTTAACAGAAGTTAGATTTAATGAAATAATTTATTTTTAATGCGTTGTTTAGGACGCACCGACAATTTTTCGCTAGTGGGTGACTTTCTTACACATCTTACCTTTGATGAAATGATTTTAATTTTCATCACTTTTATAACAAATGAAAACGTGTTACTTTTTAATGGTTAACTTCGTAGAATGAAATATTGTGAAGCACTTGAAAAAGCACAAGTACTCGTATACTGTACCTTAAATATTAAGTGTTACTCGTATTATGTAAGAATAGCTATTCAGGGTAAACATATGCAGAAGCTCAAAATTAACCTGCAGGATTAGTCCTGATGCGCAATGGCATTTAGAATTACCAGTGTGTAAGGGGGGGGGGAGTATAAATATTACACTAAATAATGTGAAAAATATAATACGAGAGGTGATGTCAGTTTTGAGTCACATTTCCATGAAGATTCTATTAAATTATACCACTAGTATAAGTTCACTTCAATTATGTAGATTACATATTAGATAGAAACTATCACAAAACCTGTACCTGAATTATCATTTCAACGATAGGCCATATATTATTTTCCCCATTATTTTTTACTCATCCGCTATTTAGCTACGTACTTGAATCTTATCAGTGAAAAAGTTAAAAATAAACTAGGTACAGCGCGTACATAGAGATTAATTTACTATGTATTTCTACTACACAGCTTCGTTCGCATTCCAAATTTTTATACGACGATTTCAAAACTCTTGGAATCTCTTTTCAATTTCGTCGATATTTATCCGCCATTCTGGAAGGCTTCTCACATATTAATACACGAATTACTAAATCCTAATCTCACACATTATAGATACGTTCGATTTTCTATTAAAATTGACCCGGTAATCACTCTGAGTTGACTCTAGTCTCTAATACTCAATGGGGAATTGGAGGCTCTACTAGGAGCGCTGACAGCTTTTATGAGATGAGAAAACTAATGAGAAGCACAATAGCACATTTTGTTGATGAAAATGTTGATGTCTCTAAACACAGTTCTTCTCATCATTTCACAGTGAAACAGCACAATAAAATTGATCAAAATATTTTTGTTTCATTTCAACGTTGGAATATTTTCTAAATGTTTATCGAAAGAACTACCAATTCATTTTTACGAAATAGTAAGAAGAAAAATTTTCAAACTACCTGCAGTCTTGATAAAATGAAATGAAAAAAAAGAGCTGGTTTTCGGCGAAAACCTGCTAAAAAACCAACGAAATCCTTGTAATGAATGAGAAAATGTAAAAAAAAAAAAAATGAATAATCTGCTTGCATACACGAGTAGGTACTTCCACTAAGAATATTTTTGTGAAGTTATACATACTCTTCTTGCAGAGTGCAAACTTATGTATCCCATGCCCAATAAACGCTTTTCATCATTCAAATTGTACTTGGGGAAACAAATTTCATGCTCTATCAAGACCAAATTCAAAGAAGTCAAAGTCAATGTAAAAATTGAAGCCTTTCACTTCTCAGCAATATTTGAAATAGTCTTGACGCTACATGCAAAAACTGCATTCAGTTCTAAAGTTCAAAATACAAGCGAAGCGAGCAACATATGGAATGATAACCTATCTCCTAGAACAAGACATGACAAAACCGAACATACATCTCTCGTTTATAATCCAATTTTTCAAGCATCGACTACCTTTTCTTCGAGTTCACAGACGCATTCATCGGATTCCGCATCCTCCAACGCTACCACGTAGATATCCAACAACCACTGCTCCACGTGAGTCAATAAAATGCCACACTGCGCCGAGTACCGCAACATCAATAGATCGTCCATTAGCGTATACCATCTAGACGATTTCGGTCCATTGTCAGCCGATCTTTGAGCAGGCGAAGCCTTCGACGACATTTCGAAGTCGCCAGACGCAGCTCCTATCCGCTGAATACCCGCACAGCCGCCGATTCTGGCGCTCAGGAATTCGTCGTGAAACGAGTGACGGTCGAGTTTCTTCGCACGGCTAGCTCCGCGTACTGCGCCGGCTGCGAGGCGTTCGCTGCCACGATCCCGATCAACGTGTGCGCAGTGCCACGCCTGTGCTTCTCTACCACTGAGCCATTCACGTTTCTGCGCAGTTGAGCGCACCTCCTCCGTCGAACTTCGGTCCCAACTGGAACTGGAGGAGCACGATTGGCAAACGGTGCCGGAGCTGGAGCTACCTGCGACCACAACTACGTATCCACTGCTGCTGTTGCTGCTGCTGCTACTACTGCAGCTACTTGTGAACTCGGTCGTCGTCGAACTGCGACCACTCGAGCACGAAACCGTGGCGCTGTCGTCGTAGAAACTGGCGCCGCCGCTGCTACTGCTCTCACCGCAGCTCGCGCAGTCGATCGAGCTCTCATCGCTGCCGTTTAACAAGGCGTCGTCGTCGTCATTTCCGCACGACCGTTCGCCGGATGAACAATTGACGATAACGAGACCTCCGGCACCGCCGCCTTTCACCTCCTCGGATTCGCACTGATCGCCGCCACCCACCGCCACCCGATCGCCGATTAATTGGCCAGCTTCGTCGTCCGCTGCTGCAGTGCCAACGCCCCGTTCCGAGCGCTCAGTCCTTTTTTTGCGGCGCGCTGGCCGCACGGGCTCCGTCAGCCCGTCGTCGAAAATGCGGTCGACGCTTTTGCGGGTGGCGCACTTCTTCGACGCAGCCGCCGACCGACGAAACGTAGAAAATGCGAGCTCCGGACTTGCGACCCATTCAACGACAGGCTGGACGCCGATGACGACCTCGTCGAGGGCCCTGAATTCGGCGCTCTTCAAGAAATACGAATTTTCGGCACCGCAGCTGAGGGCACTCGATGTGGACTCAGCAGGCTGGTACAGTTCGTTGAAGTCGCCATCTGCAAAACAGCCAGTTGTGGATACTCTAACCGAACGGTTTGCGGATGAGCACTCGTGGTAAAGGCTAACGAAACTAGGGCTTATGGGTGCTGCGCGAAAATTTGACACACTTCTCTATCGATAATCTCTATTTTTTTCCTCTTTTCCATTATGTCTATCAATTAGATATTGCGATTCGAATTAGTAAATGCAAAAATATGGAAAAAAACCTACCCGCCAAACTGCTAAAATTTTAAGCAAATGCAAATCCAGTGGGCTGTCGGTATCCAAAAGTGAACCAGAGCGCAGCACTAATTTTGGTGGCGTCACTAATGTTTCGACAGTTTTGTATTCCACTTTTTTGGCTTTATTTAATATTCATTGAAATTTTAATGCACTCTTCGAATACCTAATGAAAACGCTAAAAATACTAAAAATTAAACTAAAATCTTCTTTAAATGCTGAACTTCTCATGGAACTTACACACTACGAGTAACTCCGCCAATTTCAAGTTCAATAGTTCGCCGCCAGACATTAGCCACTTTGCTTTAAAATTCCAATAATTTTCTTCAATCCACATTTTATAAGACGAAAAATTTTGAATTAGAGTGATTACTTAATTGCTTACCCATCATACAGTTGTGCTCCTGATAGTCTGCACACAACACTTGTAAAACTAATCAGTGAAATCAGTCCGTAAAAATTACGACTCAGAAAAAAAAATTCGGGGGAGACTAATAATGATTTCGAATTGAATGAACCAGTACACAATTATTATTGTTATTTCAGCTACTGCGAATATGGAAAAGTGAATGTTCGATAAAAATTAATGGTGCCGTTAGAAACAGTGTGGAATTTCCCTCAGGAATAGTTAAAAATATAAACCAGATAAAAAAAATGGAAACATAACTTCACACATTGACTCATCGTAATGTTGAGTGCAAGTTTCGCCTTCAAAATAAATATTATTTAGGCAGTTATTATCTCGTTTCCTATAATACGTGCGTCTCTGGCCAGTGCTAATTTCCGACGCTGCGCTGGTCAAGTTTCTGCACTATACATTATTGGCCAAGTTATGCAGATTATGGTATCAAAGTGAAGGATAGCATTTGTGAAGATGAGTGTGAAAAACAGTACCAATGAAATGTTCATTTTTCTCAATTAAATTATTGTTTTTGTAAGAAAGAAAATTAAAATTAATTGAAGTTGTTTGTTTCTTTGAAAATTAATTCCACAAGAATTAAAAATCAATACGTGCAAGTGATTGTAGCATTTCAAATTCATACATTTTAATCTAATCAACTAAATACATAAGAAACTTGCATAGATTTTCATTGGTATAGGGCTCTAATACCCAAATCTTACTGGTTATTTAAAATTCAATTTTTTAAATACTCGTATTATGCATTCTAAACATCTGGATAGTGATTATTCTACACCTACACATAATTCTAAATACTAGCGAGCAGCATTCTTGATAAGATTTTTCAAGTTCACCCTTGAACTGAAAAATGAAAATAAAATTTTAAAAAATATATATTTTTAAAAACCCTAGCGCAGTCAACCCCCTAGAAAAGCAGGTTTTCAAATAAGGGTGCCGTATAGTCTGAAAGTCCCTATCCTTGAGTCGAGTTGCAATTTTATTTTAGGTCTGAAGATTAGATTAAACTACTAACTTCATAATGAAAGAAAAGTAGATTCTCATTAGTATCACCAACGTACTACGAGGTTTTTTTTCTCGAAAACTTGCTGAAAAACGATAAATTGGATTCTTTCATATAGGTAACTACTATTAGGAAATTCAACAGAAAACTTCGGAAAAAGTGCATTAATACATACTTCACCAAAATTTTTCATGAAATCCCACTACTAAAGCTTATCGTACCTTGATTGATCACTTCAAAAAAATTTTCAACGAAACAATGAATGAAAAATTGCAGGAACACTCGTCGTATTCATCATACTCGAGAAGAATTCTAACAGAAAGTGTACCAGGACTTGCAAAAAAAAGAAGAAAATTTGATGTCTTCAATGAAAACTACAACTGTATACCCTTCAATATGACAAACTTTCTTCTCAATTTCAGTCTAAAATTAAGAGAAAAAAACAACTTTATTTTAATTTGAGGTACCTACTCGTTATTTCATAGAATTATGAATAATGATAGGCGTGAATTTTACGACGAATTTTTCGTCGAATATAACGAATCCTTCAATGACAAGCATTTAATGATTACCATAAATTAATTGAATTAGAAAAAAAGAATGAATTGCGTGATTTATTTCACTTATAAGGGAATACAAAGAGAAAAAATTTTCACACATTTGTACGTTTTTTCTTCAGTTATTTTTATTTGTGTTTCATTCAACCACAAGGTCGACTATACGAGTTAATTTGATGAGAATTTCGTACGCACACTCGGAATATCAAAACAGGTTTGTCTGCAAACGAAAAAAATACTCCCATGAGTCTTTCGTAAAAAATTTTAGATTGGCTTCATTTTTTTTATTTTTTTTTGTCTTCGTTTAATTAATTAAATGCCTTAAAAACAACCGAAACAATTGAAGAATAAAATGTTCTCGTAAATGAAAAGCCAGGATAGGTATTCGATCGTTTATTGACTTTTGGCGAATGTATAGACGCATTCACACTTTTATGGTTTGTAAAGTAGAATGACAATTTAGTTTGGGAATATGATTTGTGGAATACACGTATCGAAATCGTGAGCATAAAAATACGCTAACATTGATGAATCTCGAATCAAGAAGCCCAGCTGAAACTTGAATAAATTACAGTATGAGTCATACGAGGTTTTCGAATCACCGATTCTACTCACACGTACCATGTACAGAAATTTACATAAACCCTGTTCGGCACAAACAATAACCTGAGTGAGATATATCTTTTATACAGTGGTCGTGATCCAAACGTTCGTATCATGCAGAGCCTTGAGTATATTTCTTTCCATCACTTCCGGCTAATAATAAGTTGAATTTATTGGGAAGCAGAAAAAGCTCTAAAAAATTAGATCACAATTCAGCTTCTTTTTTGTCCTACCAAACAAAATCAAAATTATTTCAAGTAAGAAATAATAACCGAATAGAATAATGAATAATATCACGATGGTATCTCACTAGAAGGAGAAAAAATAGAGTTTACAATTATTGCGAGTGACTAATTTTCAGTGAAACATCAATTTGCCCGAGAGTCTAGTACTTTGTCCTTCAACTGGTTATTATTCCAAATCAAAATTATGCTTTTGCATTTCAGTCTTCTTTCAGTATGGTGCCATCAATGTAATTTTACGTTTTTGTTTACTTATTTGAACAATAATATAATGCAAGAAGGGAATAAGTCCACAATTTTCGAAAATTGAGTTCTTCTAAGGTTCAGCTGTATACACGAAACCCTACGTAAAATAAAAACCTTTTATCCTAAAATGCAACTATCGCTGAGAAGATATACTTCAAAGTTGAGGTACTACTTAAGGCTATATAATGTGAAAGTGTATTTTTGCTTTCATGTAAAATTTGAAAAGTAAATTTATCCTCTTCTTGCATATCACTGTTTGTTAATTCATTCATTCATTTATTTATTGAGCTAAGGTAGCCTGTTACTAGACCGAACTCTTCAAAAGAAAACGATTTTACATTATCTACGGCTTTCACTTTTCAATCATAATATGCTTTTCTTTTTTTTTTCAATAACAACTGACGAATGCGTTTTCAAAAAAATCAAAACATGAATAAAATAAGAAGAATTCGACAGTAGAAAACGTGTCAAACATGGCCTGATGAAAAACAAAACACATTAAATGACTGCAGAATCATTCGGAAGAGTAACACAATGTTTAGATAAAAGGGAAATTGTTATTTTCCACCGTTAACACAATTCCAAAAAAAATAATCGTTTCCACTAGACCAAATCTAGGCACTTGAAATGTAGGCGAACGATTGACATTCTAAGGAAATGGTTGCAGTGTATCAATAAGTCTGTCTAAAATAGAGAATCGTTTCATTAACCTTTCACCACACGTGCACGAGAAATGAAAAACCTCATCCACAAGTGGAACGGGCAAACCGATCGGATTCAGTTCATCAGATTTTCAGAGACCACAGAAAATGAAGAACATTTTAAAATAATTAGCTATAGGTACTGGAATCATCATCGTCGTCGATTTCCGCAAAATTAAACGTTTTCGATTTGTATCCATTACAAATTGATGCTCTAAAAGTCGATGGTACATTTTTCGACTCATCATCGTCGCACCGGTACTCGTCGTAATTTTCGCAGTCACGCAAAAACGTAGCTGCCACTGGAGAATGCGTAGCATTTTTTCGTTTGCCCGTAGGGAAAGTATTTTCACCAAAACTATACATTCACCGAAGTGGTTAACACAGAAACACTTCTATACGAACGATACAAATTTCATATACACAGGGGGGGGGGGGTGTCAAAAACTGAACTGAAATTCACTGAACAGACTACGCAGCTTATCGACAACGCGTAGTTGTAACTTCTCTTTAGAATATTATACGAAACAAAACAAAAAAATAAAACATGAAATAGATAAGATACACAAGCAGAATAGACACAACCTTTAGGAGCTATTTTTCGGCCGGTTTTGGTCCACAGTGTATGTCTATGCACATCGCACTAACATCATCACCGAATACCAAACTAAATGGTCATCTTCGAAGAAGGAAATGAGACATTTCGTGGTCAAGCTCCACCATTTCAAATTTACATTAATTTCACACGAATTAAACAAACGAGGGCCCTTTGACATGAACAGAAAATTAGACATACGAACACACACACATATGCGAGTAGAAATATTGAAATGCTAAAAGACGAGGCGCAAACGACGAAGAGGACAAGCAAGAGGGCGGATCAATTGACTTGACAACTTACGTTCTCTGTAGGAAAAAAAATACTCAAGTTTGCGAGTCAAGTCATAAATTTCCCGAACTGAAGCTGTATAATTAATGACAGCTAGGTTGGGCAGTGCATACTATTTCTCTAGTCACCCAGAAACACCCCGACTAACTGAATTATTTTAAATATTCGAAAGAAAAAAAAAAAAAAAGGACGATGGATTAAAACCAAATCACTTTTTGAAGAGTAAGGAGTTACAGCGGCTAAAATTTTGTAAGTACGAAGACAAACTCTCTTCGAATAGAATAAATTATGAAAACAAGAATTCAATTCATTTTTTGTCTTATGGAATGAAATGAGAATGATTTGTAGTACAGGATCGAAAAAATGAAATAAGACAGCAACTGAAAATTCATAATTTAGAGAAAAATTTGATTGAATGGTTTCCTTATTTATCGGACGTTTTTTATTATAAATTTATAGACAAAGAAATGAATCGATACGTCCAATTCGAATGAATTAATTAAGGTAAGTATAGTTTTTCGGAGACAAAAATAAGATCCGGTAAGCAAGAAGAGAAACTATAACCCACACCAACAAGATCGGTATCAAAAATAAAATTGTAAACTACGATAGTAATGAATAAAAACCTCGCAAAATCGTCGATTATTATGTTTGCAAGGATACCTCGACAATCGGTAATCGCTCGTCGATTAAATCGCGTGAATACCTACAATAGAGTACTTCTCCCTTTTTCTTTAATGCTTGATTTTACTTTCATATTATGTAATCGGTTTCCAGATACGCTTCGAGGAGGAAAATGGTTTCACTTGTTCCAATCGTCTCATCGGCAGACGAAATGCGAGAACTCGATCCGACTCGAATTTAACGGATTTTCTCTCATGCCAGTTCCATCATAAGTGCTTACAAGTTACAACCTATACACTGCACATACACACTTGCTGATGAGTGGGAAAATGAATGGAACATTGAAACTTGGCAAAGTCATAAAGATGGTTCGCAATTTTATTTCACTCAATCAACAACAACGTCGAGTATACAAAATTCGGTATATTCTCTTTTCTTATCGTTTAGAATGACTACGGCGGCGAATTTCCGCATGATTTACCTTTCTCCCGAATCTTCGAGGACAAAAATAAAGAAAATCCCATACTAAAATTTATCTATTCATCGGCCGATCAAATTTGAATAAGGTGTTTTTCCATGATGAGATGTATAAAATATTTTTCAAAATTATAGTCTTAGGAATTTTTAGATAAAGAAATTTGCGATTTCAGACATAAATTACAAACTTCATTAGTTTTCCGACAAAAAACTTCCAAATTTATCACAAAATAAACTTTTCACGTCAATAATTCTGTCTCACATATTGTGTACTCAAATTGTGATTTCAGATAAGAATAATTTGCCAAGCAATTTCACTAACACTGATCTCATCGTGACAAGTGAAAAAATGCACAGAAAATGAAAACTAAATAATACAAAACGTGTTTTTTCTGAACTAATATCCTTTGTCGAAGTACACGCAGTTGAAATTTGTAATGTATAATTTTCACTTACTTTAGCACCAGAAATAACGTTGACGTAGCACTGACAACCATTTTCCACATCAGTTTCCAACCTCCAACCAGGAGGAGCAACAATATCCAACAGTTCTTTGTCAGTCAAATTTTCTCTAGAATTATCCTCGCCTTCAACCAAGGGACTGGAGCTTCCGGAATACAGATTACTGGTACTTCCGCTATTCTTATTACTTTTGTCCTGTAAGAATAAGAAAATTTATGAGTTCTTGAAGTTCCCCGTTTAAAATAATCATAATATAACGAAGTCAAAAAAATGTTAAATAAGCAGGTTTTTAAGTGAAATGAAAATCAGATGATATCACGAGAATTATACTGTTTTTTTTTTTGGTGGGGGGGAGGGGGAAGGTGAGGAAGAAACCTGAGAAATTATTTTCTTCATATAGACGAATGAGACTAGAATAATCTCTCTTTTTTTCGCCATATTTTTTAAACTTTCAAATAAATCCTTCCAAACCGCAATGTTGAATATCATCATAATTATTAATGAATTTAGTGCAAATAATAATACCAATTATAATTATTACGTTCTTATTTTTACATTTTCCAAGAACACAGGCTCGTCAGTAGCAATTGCAGAGTAACCATCCACTTGTTAATCACCTTCATTCATTGTCTTCATTCCTGTTTTTCTAGTCCCATTACCGTATTCTCCATTTGCTTCCTGTTCTCGGATGTTTCTGTTTCATCGTTTTTCTCTCCAATAAACTTTTCTCAAGTCGAAACCTCGTACAAAAAATAAAAAACGCCTGTCAACCCTGCCATGAAACACTCGTTAATAATTTACTAAAAACAGATAATTTCAACCTACACCTGAAATAATCGGGCAACGTTAAAATCAAGGTTCGTAATTAAAAGAAAAAAAATAATGAAAAAACGAGAAAAATATTTTTCAAAGCAGAAAGATATGAAAATTACTCGTATTAAAGTAAGGGCCTACCTATTTAAGGGCATTCAATTTCAAAAGTTTTCAAATAATAATGCTGATCATACTTGGGTGCTATAAGTCAAGAGAAAAATGATTAAATTATAATGACTTTTTTTCAAATTAGATACTTCTAGCCTCGGATTACATTATAATTGTGTTACCAAAAATCGTTCAAAAAAGTTTTTGAAATAGCCTCATCAACTCTTGGTGCCGAAATTTTGGAAAAAATAAAAATAAAAATATGTCGAATCCCGTTACTAAAAGATAATTTCTTAAAAAGCAGTGGACATTTTATAATTTAAAAAAAATTTAGGACGCTTTGTATTTTTACGATTACAGGAGAGTATCATAGAAACAAATAAAATCTGGGTCAGAGAAAAAAATGCAACCATCCAGTAAATTAAAAATGAAAGACCATGTTAATGAGTAAAATAGCAAAAACATGAAACACGATAAACTGACAATGAAAAGAACAAAATGTATAAGATTTCAGTCTACAAACAAGATTACAATAATGAAGCGGAAATTGAGAAAGAAAGTACGAGTATAATTCGAGAACTACTTCTCATTTCTAATTTAACGCATTCAATGTCCTCACAGAGTATACCTAATTAAATAATTTGGAAGAGACTGGGAGTAGTCAAAAAACAATGAAGTTTCAAAGAAGTTATAGTACGAACAAAGAAAGAAAAAAAATGAAAGCAAAACAAACGAAATCGGGCACTCGTCAAACAAATAATCAATCAAAATCATTTAAGCGAAGTACTTCAAATTAATAAAAATTACTATTTCAACATTGTGCTCATCAACGTTAACAAAAAAAGGAAAAACATCAATAACACCTCCGCAAAAATATTTTCGCACACCCTTCAAAATATCAGTGGTGAATCGATGCTGTGGATATTGGCAGTCATTTTCGAACGAATTATTTTCTTCCTTGTTGTAGAAAAGCAATGAAAAATGTTGTAACACCTTTAAATTGTTTTATTTATTCATTAATTTATCTTTCAACTTCATAATCATGGATGGCCATGACACTGCGCCATTTTTTCAAGTGCCAAAATGAAAGAGGCTCGAACTAAACGTCGCGTCGCAAGAAGATGGAATGAAATTGAAGAAAAAAAAAAAGTGTGACAATTACTCATCCTCAATTTTGAAGCATGTTTCAATTTTAACCGATCAAGAAAGTAACGAGTAAGGAATAAAATATTCATCACTGAGGAGTGACTACAGTTACAAGCTATTTATTCAGGTTAGAAAAAAATCAAAAAATTAAAACATTGTAAATTGAAACAGTCTATAGCCTTATAAAAAACAAACTGGACGATTTAAAATAATTGGTAGAGAAAATTTAAAAAATCACTGTTTCTAATGCGATGGGAAATTTTATTCCTGGAATTCCCTGAATCTTTAGCATGAAATATATACCTAAACAGTCAGATGACAACGTGTTTGAAAGGAAATACCCTAGGCATTTGAAGGCAAAATCTCATAAAAATAAATGTAGTTTATGCCAATTTGAGGTTCTAAACTTTACAAATCATTCCCAACAAATTATCACCAATCTTGATCTGAACGAATCCAGTTCAGCGTAAATTCCACGTTCGCTCCAAAAAAAAAATTCGTCGTTATAAATGTATTTCAAAACTATCAAGTTGAAAACTTTTAGCAAAATAAGTTTTCTTTTAATTTCATAATTACTTTACGGAATCAAAAATAAAATTACTTCGAAACTCTCGTTACATAAATACGAGTATTAAGAAAACTTATAAGACAAATTTAAGATATTAGACACACGACTTCCCACAAATTATTGGTATGAACCATGAACTTTCTCCAAATGTGTTCATCGAAATACATACGCAAATTATTCGCATGAATCATCACACTTCGACAAACAGATGTCACTTCTAATTTTTATTTCACCATTACGAGTATGTGATTGCTGCGCGATTGTTTTTGTTTTGTCGATAATCTTCTATATTATTATAATATACGAGTACGTATCTGCGCTTTGAAGAGGATTATTCGAACATAATATTACCGTTAAAAATCAAACGATTTTTCTGGAATTTAAGTTTATAAACTATGGAACTCGCTTTTAAAATAGACTAAAATAATTCGACGTCTTATTCGTCGACATTTTCGTTGGCTATCCTTCGCTTCCTCCTGCCACACCCCACGTTCGCTAGAAATTCCTACACCACGGGTAAAAGTTTTCGCACCTATACGACTAGTAACTGCACTCAGAACCCGGGCTCGGTCTGACCAAAATAAGATCCGTGAACTACTGACACCGCAAAATATTAATATTTAGATGTCGTCTGTACCAAAATAGCGTACAGAGCACGTATACTTATTCGTTTTACCAATTAGCACCAATACACACATACGCACGCCTAATTTATTAGGGCCAACGGTAAATCGTACCGGCAATGTGCAAGTACTTAGCATAGTACGAGTATGATAAAGCTCTCCCAAATATTTATACGAATATAAATACATACATCGGTATTGCATCGACGTCTAGGTGGCTTCCAACTTTTTTCACCGGTTTTACAATTGTAGAAAAAATTTCGCCCATCGGCGTACGAGTACTCGGCCCAGCCACCGAATAGTTCACGCGAAGGTTGTTGGTTCTCTTCTGGAACCGGTGGAGAAACTCCTTTTAATGGATACCTTCGGTTATGACACTCTACCTGTGAATCAAAAAAAAAAAATTAATTCGTATTATTCGCAAGGACGAAAAATGAAAAATAGGAAACAAAGAAAATTAATTTGCAGCATAATTGAAACAGAAACGGAATATTATGTTTTGGCCCATAAAAGTTGTAATCGACATTTTGAATGAAAAACCAGTTGAACAACACACGATACGAAATAACCTTGCTTCATATATACGCATCATCAGTAAATGAGTATTTTTCAAAATCAACTTCTATGAGTACTTTTCAAAATCAGCTTTTTGAGACAACTATTTTAGTCTACACAACTGCTAAGAAACTTGGAAGCTTTCAGACATTCTTCTGCTAGTAATTATTTTTTTTACACTAAGTTCATTTTTTTTTTTTTACAATCATATAAGCTTTGTAGCTTTTACATAGACACATTATAATATAGCAAAGAGAAACTAAAATCCAAAATCGCAACAAATTATAGAGCACAACAAATACGAGCGACGCGAGCTGGTCATTGAGTTCATTCATTATTCAACCCTCTAAAGAGGTATAAGACACGGGTATCCCAGACGAGCAGGGCCAGAGGGAGCAAAGCTCGTTGTTCAAATTATGTTTCTAACCAAAATCTAAAATCTGCTAGCTGAGAACTTGTAAATTCAACAAAACAGCCAAAAACATCATTAATTATCATCATGTTAGAACATAGGCTTTGGCAGTCTTCTCTCTGATAATGGTGGGCGGGGATGAGGGGAATTCATACTTAAATTTCAGATCAATAAATCATTGCTAAAATCTTTGAAAAATATGAATTTTCATTTTTTAGGACTAAGCAGGTTTTCGAATAAAGCCGGCGATATGAAGTCGCTTCAAACACTCGTACACTGAGAAAATTAAAATAGGTAGTAATTTTTTTATATCAACCTGCATGAGAAAACTGAGACGATTCAAGATTTGTAGCAGACACTACCATAAAAATGGTAAAATAATATCATCTAAGATAACAATGAATACTACAAACATTATAAGAATTGTCAACAATGAAAAAATTATTTTTTCTTCACTCTGTGATGAAAAAAGTTACTATCCTATTAGTAATTATCACTATTAATTTCTCTCGGCGTATTTATATTTCGTTATCAGATCCCTTTACATACACTGACTGTATAATTTTTACTAAATAGTCCCAGCTAAAAAACTAAGGTTTTGATAGTTTGATTATCGTTGAATCTACTCTCTTGAAGCACATTGTGACGTCACACGTAACACGTCAAGTCGACGTGTTCAAAAAATTCATACATTTCCATATTATGTACTTGCGCATAGGGCTCGGAATAATCGTCGATACAGAAAGGTTAGTCACACGAACGCCTCAAAGTACTGCCCATCACTAAATATGACCACCTGCTACAGGTTTCAAGAAATTTCATCAATAAGGTACCTACTCGTTGAGAATCTGGTACATGTTAGAATGAAAAAATAGAAAAGCATTCGCCCGATTCGACAATCAAAAAGAAAAGCAGCAATACTTTCGCAGGCAGGCAAACGTTTTATTTGTAGGTATAATCAGAAAACAAAGTCACTTACTGTAGGACCACTAACAATGGTGGCTTTCACTAGCATTTAAGACGGACGAATGCGTGTATTTGTGTCTATCTTTATATATTTTTTGTTTGTTTTGGCTGATTTCTTTCTTGTTACAAGCAAACGATGATATTACGGATATTCACGATTAACAGAGCACATATTATCTAGCCACGACATTAATCGCTTTAATTCACTCACTGAAGGATGTTCTCTCTGCGCGGCACATACATCCACAGCACAATCCTCTCATTTATAGCACCCTTCGCGCACTATCCCCCATTTCTTTGTACGCCGGTAATTACTATTCATTACATTATTTCATAAACCGAATTTACTATACTTGCAACCGAGTCTTCGTACCACATTCACTTCTGGTAAGCAAACGTAATGCGCGCATATAGCTTTAAAAAAAAAAAAAAAAAAAAAATGGAAAATTAGATTTACGTAGGTACACACCAGTTATTACAATATAGGAGACCAGACAATCTGTCGGTATGAAACGGTAGTTCATCGTGGAACATATGTTTTTTTTTTCTTCACATTTTACAAACAATAATGCACGGAAAAAGGAACACAAACATTTTCACTATATAGCGCACCGAAAACATGCGAGTATACGTGACAATGTATTTATGGTGGTGAAGAAAAAAGGGGGTTGACTAGGTACAGAGACGAGGGCAGCATAGAAAATGTGGTATCAAATAACGAGGTGAAAAATTCAATAGAAAAACGAACCTATATGTCGACCCACTAAGTGTACAGTACATAACGATAGTAATAATAATGTTAGGGGTAGAGTGGGCAACAAGGAGAGCAGACGAGAGGTGGAAATAAGAAAACACGTAATACATATTATACGTACCTATACCTGGCTACGAAGAAGTCCTATGAAAACAAATACTCGTTATTAAAAAACAGAAAAGAAACATACATAAATCAGAAGAAAAACGATATACAGACACATTTAAAAATGGATTTCACCCGAGACGTGCAGGGCCCCTAGGGAAACAAATGGGACATGAAAATGAAGAGAAAAAAAAACGAACACTATACCATCTATCTCATATCATGGTCCGGAGAACTTGAAAATATTAACGGTACACCCACAGGTAACGCTATACTTCGATGAAAACGCAGTGATTTCCTCGAAGGAGTTCGAAGCAGAAAAATATTATGGCGAATAAAGGACGAACGTGAACGAAAATAATTCAGCTATAAAATACACAATACGAACGACAACAGTTTCAAAAGGTGTTGAGTCTGAATTATAGCCATCTTGCCCCTATTGTGCAAATATATAGGTAGTTTGAAATATGATGGATCTAGCTGAGCGACAGATCTTCATCTTGGCTGTAAATCAACACTCTTGAAAAACGTAACATCCACATACAGCTGCTGGCCAAAAACCAAAACTAGCTAAATCTCAAAAAAATTATCACCGACGAATATTGTTTTTTTTTTTTTTTTTTTGTTGGCTAATTTAGCATTATGAGCTCCAAAAACATCAGTTAAAATCCTGTTCACAATGTACTTTTATCTTTTGATTTTCGTAGGAGGTATAAAAGATGGTATACAGCAAAGACAAAAGTAAAAGCAGCTGTTGTATTCTGGCCCATTTAATTACACTGGTTCAACCTAAGAAAGCAAAAGCAAAAGACAAAAGTACATACTGAACGGGGCTTAGCCTTTAGTCGAAAAACATTGGGGGACTTGAATGGTTTTTGACACTGGGAGCCTTTAGAACTTGAAACTTATATAATGTTTATTATTGGATCATTAGCATTATGATCTTTTCTAATCAAATAGCAACAGAAGTATGACATCGCCAATGCATAAGATAATAAAATATTAAAATAATTAATGTCAGCGACAGATTACTCTCCAAAGGGTCTAGCAGGATAAGATAGGTGAAATGACCTTTTTCAAATTTCAACCTGAAACTTGGGGGTCAGGTTGACAATGATGAAAAACTAATTCAGCCCAAATTTCAGCCCCCCACCTCAACTGGTTGCCCCCTGGGGAGTGAAAATGTGTTTTGGCCATTTTTTAAGGTTTTTTGCCCGTAACTTTTTTCATAATTGTTCATTTGATTTGAAATTTTTATGGTAGTTAGTCCTCTATGAGCTCTATCTACCAAAAAAATTTTGCGGTTCCACCTCCTGTAGTTTTCCAGTAACTCCAGCTGGAAATTTTGGAGCTTCTTACCCTATGGAGTCTACAAGTTGAAATTTTCACTGATGATAGCTTATTCAGTCTACATTACACTCATATAATTTGTTTTCCAAAATTCAGTGTGGATAAGGTAGTTTTTTGGCATTGGAATATTAGGAAAGAAATTCCTTGAAATCCCAATTGGTGAAAATCACAATAAATTAGGGTTACCTAACATTTCTGGATTCAAAAATATGAAAAAAAACCAAACATTGCACTGTAGAACAATTAGTGATAAGATATTATTACACTTCTTTTACTTAACAAAAGGATTAACTTATCTTATCATCCATTTTTTGTATGTACGTATTTTCTTCACTAATTAACTAAGAAGTCACCTTTGAACAGATTATTGCATCAGTTGGTAAAAAAGTTACCTTACTGTAACTTTGAAAATTATTGCAATAATGCATTATTGCACTCATACATACATATATTTTCTCAGTAAAAAGATCATTGTTTTAACTTTTTCAACTTCAAAAGAAGGAGAAATTTTTAAAAAAAATACTACATCTGTCTCTGATAAATTTCATTTCAGTACATTTAATTTATTATGTTGAACTTCAAACCAAGGTTTTAATCAGTGGCGCACACGTATTTTTAAATAGGTGGTGCAAGATCACTTGTGAGGACCTTTTCAGCAAAGTGGCCCCCTCATAATTTTGTTCACTTCCATGTTTTTCAACATATTGGTAGTAAAGGGCAGTCAAAATTCCCATCTGATGGGGCCTCTAAATTGTGAGGCCTGGTGCGACCACACCACTTAACCCCCCAGGTGGGCGCCCCTTTTTCTGTTGTCTTAAATAAAAATTTATTAGGTTGAATTTTCTGTCACAACACCATCTAATATATGCCATATGTTTACAAAATACACATAATTTATTTATCACCATAATCACAGACAAAATTTCTTTTTGAATTTGGTTGGGTGTGCAGTGAACACCTTGCACACCCAGAGCAGACGCCACTGGAAAAAACTGATATTCCAATGCCAAAAAACTACCTTATCCACACTGAATTTTGGAAAACAAATTATATGGGTGTGATGTAGACTGAATAAGCTATCATCAGTGAAAATTTCAACTTGTAGACTCCATAGGGTAAGAAGCTCCAAAATTTCCAGCTGGAGTTACTGGAAAACTACAGGAGGTGGAACCGCAAAATTTTTCTGGTAGATAGAGCTCATAGAGGACTAACTACCATAAAAATTTCAAATCAAATGAACAATTATGAAAAAAGTTACGGGCAAAAAACCTTAAAAAATGGCCAAAACACATTTTCACTCCCCAGGGGGCAACCAGTTGAGGTGGGGGGCTGAAATTTGGGCTGAATTAGTTTTTCATCATTGTCAACCTGACCCCCAAGTTTCAGGTTGAAATTTGAAAAAGATCATTTCACCTATCTTATCCTGCTAGACCCTTTGCTACTATTTCGGTTTCAGCTTGCTGAGTTTGCACTTCACAGTTTTGACCCATTGCTGACTAAAACATTTTCAACAATTTGAAATTCGCCTGTCTATTCTCATGTAGTTCAAGTATAAAGGTGGCCACTGGCCAGAGGCAAGGTTATCGACTACAGAGATAAATCTACGAAACCAAACCCCATTGAGGAGCTTCTCCTTTCACAATTTCCTAGATCCACTAAAACTGATAAAAATAGTTTTATCATTATAACTGTGGTTGAAGATTGAATTTTTCATAAGCCTTCATTTCATTTTACCGTGAAATTACCAAATTTGACCTTCAAGGTTGTACATTGACTAGCAACTTTTCGTGACACGCAACGGAGCTCGAACATTATGACAGCATTTAGATTAGCAGCAATAAAGAAAAGTTTAAATCGATTTCCATTCACGTCAACAAAGAAATAAGAATAATATTTTTATTATTTCATCAGGTGAAGCGATGGTTTCGCAAAAAGAGCCGAAAATTTGAACGCCCATCCGTCAATTTCTCGACGCATGCATAGCGTACCTTTTCGGCACGAACAATTTTCTAAAAATCAAATTTAATTTTGGCGTCTAAATTATTTACAAATAAAATTCAAATATACAGAGGAGCTCGAACAATTTTATAAAAATTAGATATAAAAGCAACACGATTGAATACATAATTCGTATGACAGTTCCGGAAAAGCAAATCAGAAAATCGTGAGTTACAATTTTTTTTTTATATTTAGTGACTCATGATGAATTATGTGTATAAATATCACTTTTACGTGTTGTACATAAAGATATTAGGGATAGCGTTCACTCTTCTGTCTTTCGCAGGAAAAAAGGAGAAATTTATCTCACTGGTTTTAGATTTCTCCTTGCAGACACCGAAGTAACCAAAAAGAAGGCAATATTTGTTCAGAAAAGCACGACTTTTTACTAAACTTTTCATACTCCATTAGCAAGCTTTAAGAAGACCACATAGCCTTTCCATCTTGTCTCAGGGTGTCTCATTCTCAGTTTTGGTAGTTTCTTCTTTCTTCTCCTCAAGCGAGCTTTTCTTTCGAGTATTTTTGAAATATTTTTCCTGATAATTTTTTTGATCCGTTAACATCTTTGTTTTTGGTTTTCGTTAAACGCGGCAACAGATTTTGGAAAGTTGCCACGATGTTAAAAATCGATTCTCGATATCGAAAATGTAGGCAAAACACGAATGGCTTGAATGTAATAATTTAGTAAAATGCTGCTATAGTAATGTCGAAGTTATCTGAAACTCTTAAGACTTTGATGGTTACATTATTTCAACATTATTCTGAAGCTGTTTCATTGTTTCGCCAAATTCTACATCCAAAAGTCCTTGCATTTCTTTCATTCTCATTTTTTAATAACCGAATTATATAGATGCCACCACTGACACGCAATACCATGAAATTTATAACAGGTTTTGCATTTAATGCTTCGCCATTGCTAGTATAACCATCAATACCTTTGTTTTGAAACTCTCGACTTTTGAAAATTTTTTTAGGCGCACTGATAGAAGACCCAACATCGAATTATTTTCAAGTAACCAGCCATTAGCAGCGCGAATTTAAGTATTAGAATTTTATTTTTATATAAAAAAATAATATTTGAAGGTGAAGTAATACGTTGTTATGGTGTTCAGTGAAAGCGGAACAAATACCAATGACAGTAACTGGCAAGGTGGAAAAAAAATAATTGCTTTATTCCACGCTTTGTTGTAATTCATTCTCCTATTTCTGACGTAAGTGGACCAACCAAAAAATAAAGTTGAGAACTTCAGTATGGTGCGATGTTAAATTTGTGAAGACCTATTTGGGAACTACGAATTTTCCATATGTTATGGCTGTGTCTGTACTCGAATGTTCTAATAAAGACAACCTGATTGCAAAACCGTCTCGGTGTTTGGCGAAAAGACATTACAAAAAGGATTCGCGATTCGTTTTGGATTTGTACACTCTAACTTACGATTCTCACGAGAGTTTGGATTCTTTGGGCGACTTATCAAAGGTGAGTCAAAGATATGTTATTGTTGCTTACAAACCTAACGTTTACTCAAATACCATATGGGTTTCACCTTTTCACTATTTGAAATCCGTTCTAATTTAGTGCTGATTATCATTAAACTAGTATTACATAAGTATGTGCTTTTAACTCGCCAATTTTTAGTTAACATTTTTTTATTCGTCGTCCTAAAATATAGATGCAAAAAATAATTTCTCATCAAAACTAAAATTCATTGAGCCCTTTTATGATTTATTCGCAAGAAAATGAAAGTGATTTCTAATACATTTCTTTAAAGTTTCTATAGAGGTACCAAGATAAGAGAAATGTTCTTTTCTGACTTTCAGATTGGAATTTTCAGTTTGTTAGAACAAAAAATACGTATAATATGGTCTATTTTCGTTGTTACGAATTACCTCAACGGGGCTAGACCAATTCACTTCGATGCGAGGGGTGGAGGGGTCTAATGCTGAATTAACATCACACCTAACTTCCCCTATGGTGTCTCAATCAGTAATCTTTACCCTAATGAGGGTGCGAATATAAACGTGTAATCTTGATTTTTAGAGACGTATTGAAGCCAACACCAATCGGGATGCAGAAATCACTGGAAACGTTGCCAATCCGAAAAATAACAACATAAATATTACAACAAACAGAAAACCAAATCAGCAATCTAGATTTCACAGTGGTTTGAAACACATGAACTTATTGATAAATTACATTCTACATTTACATGTAAAATAACAAAATTTTAAATTTCAGGAAGGACTTCTCAGTCACCTTTTCTGTGGCCGCCATTTGTCCGTTTAGATGATAATCTATTTGAAGAAGAAGCATTCTCATTGCCAATATTCAAATCCAAATCCGTGCTAAATTTCACGGTAAAATTTATTTGCACATTTCATACAGTAGGTATTTTTATTTTTTTCGAATGCAAGCGTATATTTGACTTGAAATCTGAATTTCAGGACATAAATTCATTACCCTTTGAAAATCCACAAGGTACAGCACCTTCCAACATTATACCAGATTTTTCTCCCAAGTTACAAGAAATCCAAGAACAACGCGATAAAAATAATAATACCCATAATAATATCGATTCAAAGATCCTACCAAGTACTGAAGTCAAAAAAGAAACCAGTTTACTAAACATCTCAAAAGATCGTACTCGCTGGATGCAACAACTGCAAAACGAAGTTTGCTTATCTCTGAAAAAAGTATATTCCACTACCAACAAGCAACGTTTCAATAGATCCACCAGTCCAGTCACTACTTCCATCAAATCAAGTCTCAAAAAGGTTAAAAGCTATTCTTGCTTCACTTTAGGCTGCTGTTACTGGTAAATCTTTTCTTGTTTGCCAAAAAAATTTTTTCCAGGAAGATTTATTAACTATCAAAAAGGAAGCAAAAATGCACATACTCGTAGCTATGCTTTTGGAAATAATGTCAAGTTTATGCCTCAAAATTGAAGAATTAAAATTTCTTTGCAATATACGAGTAATTACAAATTTTATCTTAAATGAAAAGAATAAATCATCAAGCTTGAAGATATAGGTAATTCAACATCTGTTTCAGAAAATTAATTCACGTATTCGAACACAGTTCTTAGAGCTTTTTTCTAATCTAGCATGAAGTTTTTCATTATTCATTAGTGACAATTAATTTATTTTATTTTTTGACCAATTGAATTTTAGGTAGGATTTATTAACTGGAATAAGTCTAACAAATCATTACGTATGGATAAGTCAATGCTGGACAAAATGGATTCAACGCAATTACAAATTATTGTTAACAATTTGCATGGACAAATTGAAAGTAAGTTTTTACAATTTAATTTTTTTTTCACAGTCTATAATATGTAAATCATTATTCATTGTAATAATTTTCTCCCAGACTTGAATGAACAATTAATGAAGATGCTGACCGAAAGGGATGAATTACACATGAATAGAGACACATTACTAAACCATATAAAAGACATTATGGCTTGTTTGTAAGTATATTCTTTGTAAGATTGTATTTTTGTTGCTGTTATATATTTTGTTAAATATCTATTGAAAATTTTATGTTTTATTTTGCAGGGATCTAACAGGTTTCGAGAAGCTGAATTTAATAAACTGTCTCCAAAATGCGAAATTTATAAAAAACAATCTTCGTGATTCCAGTATTTCTTCTATATGCACTAAAAAAATTATAACTGGTTTACGATTCAATAGACTGGCTTCTTACATTAGAAATTAATATACCTAGTTGGGCATCCAAAATTAATAAAAATATAATAAATGTTTTTCAATACATTACGGGTACAACATAATGAACATAATAATAATATATGTATATGGTTTTGTGGCCGAAAGTTCTTATTCGTAATTACCGCAATATATTTTCATTAATGTACACAAATTAAGTAATTTTTCTTTAAATACATAATTTCAAACATTTTCTCAACGTCACTTTTTATTCAAAAATTGAAAAGAAGAGATACGAAAGATGGAAACAAATTAATTAATTTGAATACTCGAAGCATGCAAATTTTGTAAGGGAAAAGAGTTTATACAAGGCAAAAATGATTCAAAAGCATATTTCTTGTTACACCTAACTATAATTTAAATAAGAAATACGGACACTACGAACCATCAAATGACGAATCTGAATAATCAAATCAAATGAATGTCAAAAACGAAAGAATTCCCCCCACGCCCCCCCCCAAAAAAAAAAAAATCAACTTTGTTCGAATACTTCACCGACTTCAATTTAGGTGAAAATTTTCTATAATGATACTCGAAAAATTTTCTTTACAGAAGATTCAAAATTACAATTACCATGTAAAAATCCCAAGTTTTCAAATTAATAATTTCAAAGCTTCTGAGGAAAAATAATAGTCATCACTAACAGGGTATGATGAATTTTTGGATCCGCCAACAATATCAGGTCAACTAGAAATGCAGTTAATCAAACTTGAAAGAAAATACAACTGAATGTGATCATTTCTGTCGACAATTACACAGGTACTTTTATTACAAGAAAATAAAACGAAACTAATTAACGCCAACCAGAACAGTAAAGGCAGTTGCCAAATTCGCTTTCAATAAATGTAATTAACGATACCGGCCATTTCGCAAGCTGAATTAAAAGTGGAAAGTGGAAAACCACGTCAAAATTCAAAGCAACGAAAAAAAAAAAAAGCAATCCGTGTTAACTGGACTTGAAACGGACACAGAAATGAATGGCTTTTAAAAAAAAAATTAGTCAGTTGTACATTTGTTTTTGGGACATCGGGCAAATGACATTTAGATATTTTTTCTTCATCGTTATATAAGTATATTTTACAATAAAACATTAGTCTTCATTCTACACAAATATTATTAATATCATTTTTAAGCTATTTTAGTACCTTGTAATGCAGAATCGACCATAAAATGAGTGATAAATTTTTTGGGACTCGGCAGGTTTCCTACCTATGCCAATACCGTGCTCGATCACTAAACAAGAATTCAGAGAAAATTGAATCAACTCAAATTTATAAGTTCTTGAGCGAGCTGACATAATTATTTTTACTTTCACCGAGTAATTTTTTTTTGTAGTCAAGTTTTCGCTGTCTTTAATCGGCTATTAAATTAAATGCGAGACTGGATGAAGAAAAAAAAATTACAAAATGAAAGAAAGACCGAAGAAATAAAATGGTATCAAATCATTTTTCTCTTCATTACAAAACTGATGCTATTGTTCGCTCCGTCTGCACGATGACTACGTGCATTCATTAATAAGAAAATTACACGATTTAACATTCATTGACATTGATCTTCAGCCTGCGTCCAGCAGCAGCATCGACAGAATTAAATTTAAATTTTAAAAAACTTGATACATAAAATAAGGCAAAGCAATAATTTTCTTACTTTACTCTTGAAAGGTACATTGTAGAAAATGGATTTGTTTCCACTTGGTTATAATAATCAGGATAAGAATACAATCTTCATGATCGTCGTTTCTCATAAAAATGATGACGATGAATGTGCATCTCACTATATTTTCGAGATAAATAAAGTGTACAAAAAATCATACCACGAGATCAATAAAGTGCTGACAGTACTCAAACTAATAAACAGGGGTGAGGGGTTGAAAGAAAATAGAAATAATTATGTATCTTCGTATGAAAAAAAAAGAAGATAATGTCAATGAAAAACGTAAAATATATTATTCTCATATCTGATTCAAATCTGGATGTAAGGTGCTTTTTTTTTTTCTATAATGAGAATTTCACTTAATTTTTTTTTTTTGTTTCTATAATTACGTAAGTTCTAGGTGCCATAGAAATTCATCCAGCAGAACCAGTATACTACATGTACATGGTACGTAAACGAAATCATGAGAAAAAGTAAGAAGGACGTGAGACCATTTGACCACCTTCGTCTGCCTATTAACGTGCAATTTTCCAGAGTCAATATTTCAAGAACGATACAAAATTAGAAATTGCGATTTACGGCAAATTAATAAAATTGAATTGCTGACCCGTAGAAATAAGAATGGAATCATGAGTGAGTATAATAAATCTGTTGAAAACGGATGAACACCAGATGAATGTTTTACTGACTATAAAATAGTAACATGCAGACGTAACGTACCTATTTGAAACTGTTGCTCATATCGAATAACGTAGTAAAATAAATGAGAGAACACGCAATGAAGGCGGTGTCGTTAATATTACATTAAAGCTCGACCTTGATTCTTCAATGATAAAAGTTTTTAAGGTGGCAACAAATATTTAGAGAAAAAAAAAGAAAAAAAGCAAACATTAATAAGAACTAAATGTGTTGCACAGTATTCTCCAATGTGTCATCCGAAAGAAACTCACACAATTTTTCTTCGGTCTTCACATAGAAAACAATCTTCAAGATAATAATTTTTAGTAAAGCCAACAATCAACATTATCACGAGAGGACATTATCAACCTGACCGTAGTCAGTTTACGTAAGCTAATACGTTTATTCAATGATTTATACAACAAGATGAACTTGACAACAGGCGTGGAAAAGAATAAAGTCAGAAACTTGAAAAGATACTCCATGAAAAGTAAACACAGAGAAAAATAAATTAACTGAGTAATTCCAAGATTAAGGAAAGAATATACAATAGGAAAAACACCTCATCAAAGTTTTAGAAATGGAAAAATTCGAAGCCTTACCAATTTTACCGCTTTTTCCAGGCTCAGCTCTAAACGGGACTAACAATAAATCCCAAAATTAATTTTCTTCCGCAAGATGAACTTTGTTCTAGCATCTCAAACGTTTTATATGGCAGAAAAAAAATCCATATCATGACAGAATTTTCAAGGTGTAAGCTTCAAGTTTGACGATCACTGAGAAAACTATCTGACCGACTTTGGTACTTTCTACTCGAGTATATACGAACTTAGTGGAGTGTACATAAAATAAGCTAAATTAGTTGATGATTAGTATTATACCAAATGTATGGTTCGTTGATCTCTCGATATTTCGACATTTTAGGAGAAAACTTTGGAAAAGGACTCGCCGCGTGAAAATAAAATTAAAATATACTTACAAGAAAAGCATACGTGCTTCTCATCCTTTTCAATACAATTTGTAAGCTTAAATCTTTTCTCACAGCACCTGGATAGTAACTATTTAAATATGATTAGTAAATTGATTTTCTCTGCGCTAACAGACACCACTATGCTACGAAAAAAGCATTTATTTTGAAATTTAAAAAATCGAGTTTAGTTCTAAATAAAATTGAAATTTCACGAGTACGTACTCGTATAGTTCATATCATTTCCGTCTTCACGATTCACGAATTAAAATCTTTCCTTTTTCGTTCCACTATTTAATATTCCCTTCAACAGAGTACTTCGTTAAATTTATCAATATGCAAATTTTATTTGCACTAAAAATTAATGCCGAAATTCAAACAATATCTCCCCAAGAGACCCATTTGGAAAGCAACGTTTGAAACATCCATTCGAAAAATCTGATTATACCTACATGTATGAGGACAGAGAGCCTTTGAATATCTAGTATAGATATTCAAAGCAGAAAGCTCGTATTTTGCTCGAATTTTACTCACATTATCTAACTCGGGGCCCAATTATAATAAGCGGCTTTGCATACGAGTAAAATATGTATATATTTTGTCAAAAATCAAATTTATTCAACCATAATACACCAATAACTTCACCAATCAATCTCACTCGATCTCACGCATTAAAAAATTATTACATAATTATAATTTCATGTTTGATTACTCCAAGTTTATAGTTTTCTTACTTGAATAGATTTTTTAATATTTTGTTCGTAATTCTTAATTCAATAAATCGTACTTAAAATGTATGACGTATTACTTTAAGCAGAACTATTAATGAGAAACTGAAAATCGTTTAATATTTCTCGCATCTGAGGAGATATGAGTACTTCTGAAAATAGTGATCTGATATTTAATAAGTTCAAAATATTATTATATTTTAAAAAAAGTCATTGCAAGCAATACTATCAATTGAAAAAAATATTGGGAATGATTGAATTTTAATGAAATAGCAAATGACGTGATTCGACCAAGATTATAATTGTGAAATTCAATTTCCATAAGATATGCGTCAAACTATCAACCATTGGGCACAGAACTGATAAATTTGGTTATCATAACGCAGATACCATTTGGGTTGTAACTACGAACATTTTCTACTGAACTATGAATGTATAATACATAAAGAAAAATTATAATTTCATTTTCCTCGATTATTCAGTTCCTCTTTAATTTCAGCCACATACACGTTCAGTACATAATAATTATACCTACCTAATTAGAACGTTTGACACGGTTCGTCACCTAAGCGTAACAATCCCAAGATAGCATTATGATTAATAAAGTCTAATCTAAACCCATCCTCATTCGCCAGCATTCAGCCAGGTCTCGCACAAAACAGCCCGTCGTCTTTGGTTCTACACGAAAAATGGTAAATAATTACTTGGGTAAGAACTAGTACCTTATTTAATTTTGGCGAGAAATAAGGTGCGGAAAGGAAGTGATGTTAAGACGGTCATTTTCTGGTTAAAAATTCGAGTCAGGGTTTTTGATTCCAATACAAAATGAAAAAAGATGTATACTTCCATCTAAAGACGAGATAATAAACCATATTCCAAAAATAAAACACTTTTACAAAAGACATAAATCATTTTCAAATACTTTGCAAGGACAACCATTCTCCGTACTCGTGATAATAAACAAAATATTTCATTTGGAAAATAAAACTTTTCTTACTATCTTCGCTAAGTTGGCTTTTCTTCAATAACAAACGAGAAAAAAGTTTCATAAAATAGGTAATTAATTATAGGTCAAGCTTGAACAGAACTAAAAAAATATAATTATAATTGGTTCCTTCCATGGAATCGATAGTTATGCACTATCACGTAGGCCATTACCGAACAACCAAAAATACAAAATCAAAGGTAAATGTTGGACTTGAAAACTCGAATAATATAACAATAATTAGCAGAAAGGTTTCACTATAAATAGTAAAAATATCATGAATCGTGACATTTTAGCACGATGAGTATCTGTCACGAAGGCGAAATTTTTGAGTAGAACAAATGTGTAAAAAATAATACGAGTATAAAAATGCCATTTATCTCCACGCGCACTCCAGTTAGCTGTACAAAGTATATTTTCTGCTCCACGTCGTAGAATAAAACCATTTAATTTGATAAATCAAAACTTCTATTGTGGTATTGTCACGAAAACTAAAGCA
This sequence comes from Parthenolecanium corni, assembly GCA_038050395.1. Lineage (NCBI taxonomy): Eukaryota > Metazoa > Arthropoda > Insecta > Hemiptera > Coccidae > Parthenolecanium > Parthenolecanium corni. Next base: position 1,689,537 of record JBBCAQ010000038.1, on the reverse strand, counting down.
CCAAAATACAGATAGGTTTACATTTTACGACCTTTAATTATTTCTTTACTCGAAATTAAATATTGAACTGACACCCGCCGACGACTATCATTGTTGTCAGAGGAAATTAAAACAATGCGAACAATAAAATGAATGTCTAATCCAGTATTAAGAGATCTGCACCATTTTCTATTTTCTAGAATCACCGTATACGAGTATAAACACAATTATTGAAACTAACACACATAGAATTTTATGTTCGTACGCTACCAGTATTGATGATAATAAGCCAGTAATGGGCCAGTATTTGCAGGGAAACTTAGGAACCTGTTCAGACAATATTACTGGTAAGCAAAATAATCTGTTTAAGCGCTTCCAGTTAGTTTACAGAAACCAGTCGCTGGCGATGAAATGACTAGAAGCTTAAGAGATCCAGAAAATTGATCAGAAAAATTTAACCTTTAAAAAATTTGTTTCTATAACTTGGAGAAAAAATATTTTCGTTGGGGAAACAAAGACTATAAAGAATTTTTCATCAATCTGTTGTTTGATTTAATTTTATCATCCAGAATAAGCAGGTAAAAATGAAAAATCAATATCAATTTCAATTCACGAAAGTTTGTACAAAACGAATGTAGGTCAGAATTTGTAATAAAGAACAGTCTCCTTGGCTCACGCTCGCAGTGACCTTGACTCACTCTGGTTACCCTCAAAATAATCAATAGAGAATATTTTAGCAACTGTGTTCGAAACATTTATAATAATTTTGTATACTACCGTCGAACGGGGTGACTTTACATTCGAGGGGCGACTTTACCCACTTCGTTTTAGCCCAATAAATAAATTGCCAGGCAAAAATTAAAACCGAATTATGATTTGGATAGAAGCAGGTAGAAGGAGGAAAAGAAAAAAAAAAAGATCATCACCCCTACCTCATTTCACCCAGTAACAGAACAAGAAAATAAGGCGATATGGTTTTTTCCTTTTTCCTATTCGTCTTTTCTTTTTAACCACAGGCATTCAATAGTAGATAACACGATTGGTGTGGAAAGTAAGCGATTACTTTTCAAACTAATATTGTGTACTATTTTAATTTATTACGAACGGAAACCGCCCTATTTTCAAGTTGGAAAACAGCAAATTATCATGATAAACGAATTAATCGACGGCAAACAGAAATATACAGGTGCGGAAAACAAAAAATCCCACTTCTGATAATTTGCGGTTTTCCAACCCGAAAACAGGGTGGTATGGTGGTAATTTCCGTACGTAAATTAAAATATTATTCAGTTCGGTTTCACACAGTTGAAGTTGGTACTTGACTAGTTTCTTTTCAATCATATGTCCCAGTACAAACATCCTCAAATTTTGCCTTCCACCCATCAATAACCCGTCAATAACAAATTGATAGCTAAAGTCGCCCCATTGAGGAGTGACTTTACACAAATTTTTTGAAAAATCATAAAAAATAAAAGGAAAGCTGAACACTCAAACTTTTTTTTACAAATGTGTTGAGAAATGTTGGACCAAAATGTTAAAACCAAATTCAGTTCAGTAGCTTGAAAATTGGAGGAGTTATTAAAGGACAAAGTTGAAAAACATAAAAAAAGTGTGTGAAGTCGCATTCGACGGTAATCAAAAATGCGAAAAACGCTTATACAAATTTTCAGAACCTGCAATTTTCGAACAACATATTTCACTTTATCTGAAAGTCGCTGTAAACAATAATAAAATTTTAAATGGGTTTCAGAATAAAAAAAAATATTTGGAAAACCGGTAGTTCTAATACAAATTCCAACATTTTATTCAGCAAAATATTTTCGCATTACGACAAGAGCAGAAAATGTAAACTTTGATTTGGTAAGTTGAGTGAAAATTTTTCATTTTGAAAAGAAGAAATAAACGGTGAATGCAACATCGACAATCAAGCGAAATGGAAAAATTTTAATTCTTTGACTGATACAATAGTAATGAAACACCTTGGTATGCGAGTGAAGTGTCTTAACATTTTAGAAGGCCGCTATCCGAGAAAATGTGAGTTTCCTCCTTCTCCTGGCGAACCGAATTCGATGGTTACTCCTTAAAAGCAGTACGTAAAATATTCCCTCGTACTTAATTAAAAAAACGTACAAATGGTACATTTTCTAAATTCCAGTGAAGTAAAAAATAATTCAATCGGTCAAAAAAAATAGTTTTGATTAAACGATGACTTGATTTAACATAAAATCAGCTATATTTGAAAAAAAAACTTTGATTTGGTAGAAGTATAAAATTTCACATTTTTGTAAAATTATTTATGCAACACTTTTTCAATCGAAACAATAGAACCCAGTATTAAAACGAATTCGCAACATTTCTTCAAGTGAATAAAAGAAAAGAAACTTTTTTCATTCGAAACATGTTATTGTGTTTTCAGTTCAATCAAATTAACCCCACAATCGAACATGGAAAAATATAGGAAATAAGTGAACCTTTAGCTGTTGGTAATTTTCACGTTTTTTATAAACATATAAAAGTTCTGATTCCTTGAAAAGGATCAAGTAAAGTGCCGTACCTCAAAAAAGCTTGTTCAAAAAAGTGTTACTGCCTATATTAAGTTAGAGTAACACTGAAGCTTTCCACTCGTCGATAAAATTTAAAATAACTTTTATACTCGTATAATTCGCAACCTAAAAAAATCAGCATTCAATCCTAATGTATGAGAGGGAGCAAAACAAGCGGGTCTCATTGTAAATTTACTTCAGCTTAGGAGCGAGGTATGAGAAAAATTTGACTAAGCTATCTAAAATTTGGATATAAGTAAGAAGTATACATTAGGTTTTCATAAACCCAATTTCAATGCCACTTTCACGAATTTCTGCGAGAAAGATCGAGTATCAGAAAAGTATTTAGGATGTATTTCAACAGACTGATATTATTTCGCTTCTAGTAATCGAACATCACAAAAGCCAGAAAAACTCGTGTTTGATGCAGGTACATGTAACATTTTGATTCGTCCTCAGTCATCTAACCTATAAGACACTGCATTTTCAAATATCTTGAAAAAATAATTGAAACTTCCTTTTTACGGATTTGGATGATTATAATATTATAAATCTTCCTTTCTAGAGACTGACAGAAATTTTGAGATTTCTACCGGAGTTAACTTACTGGTCAACTTGTTATTTAAACACTGTTAGTTAACACATCGTTCTCATTTCGTTATCATACTGTAAGGACACAGTCAGTGATGATAAAGTAGACATCTTCACAAAAGTAAACATATTTCACCCGAGCCTTGTTTTTTCAACCCATTTTTCCAACCACCAATTAACATGTCTTTCAAAGTTTCAACCTCCACAATTAATTACCATTTCATTTTGGAATTTATTTAATTATTTATATCTTAGTTGTCTTTTATTCTGTTTTTACTGAGTTTGATTTTCTTTTGTTTCTCTTTATTTTAATTGATTTTTTTGCAGTCAAAATGATCAAACAAATATGAGAGAAAACCATATCATTCAAATTTAATATGAACGTTTGCTCAAGTTCTAAATTTCAGAGGCACTTTGAATTGTCGACTTTTTTTCAAACAATATGCTAAGCACATTAAAATTGACTTTTTTTGAAAGGCTGGAGGGCTGAGCCATGCCTATAATCTAACAGAAGTGATGAAAAATAGAAATGCAAGATCAAAGAATAGGGAAGAGGGTGTCTCAAGTATAAGAACAGTGATTTGCAAGAAGGGGATAAGTCCACTTTTTTAAATCTCACAGGGAAAAAAAAAGAGTTCCTGTCTTATACATAAAAAACCATCTCAATAGTCCGTTTCCGAATTTGGGATTTTGTCCATTCGGGAGGAAAAGTATCTGGGAAAAAGGAATTCGAGGCAAAGTACATTCGGGAAAAAACTATTCGGGAATTTGGCCCCATTTATGTCTATTCTTTCTCCAATTTTCAATAAAAATTTCAATGATGAATTCCAAGGTCTAGAAATTTCTTAATTAAAATTACCCTTCCTACACGATAGCTAGCTAAAAAATGATATCATCAGATGAAAAACTTACCCTTGTATGACGTTTAAGGGCTGCTTTTTTACGCCTCTCACTTTCTTTCTCGCCGGACTCTTGACGTAAAATACTGGACAAGCATTCTTCACTGGTATCGCTGGTCTGCAGCAAAGAGTCCGAGGCTGTTGTGCAAATGGATCCTTCCTGAATACTGAAATTATGGTCCACATCAAGCAGACTATCTGTAGAGCCTCTGTCGGAGGGAGTTAATCGCGAGTTTGTAAACACGGAATTTTTATCGAAATCTTCGACACTACTATCGAGGACACTTTTTGGAGCGAACTTATCACTATTCTCACTGACATTAGAACACATAATACGAAAATCGACCCGCTCGTTCGACAACGACGACGAAGCTTTCGTATCGTCACCGATACTTTTATCACTTTTTAAAATATCACTGTGGTCACTTCGCGAGATATCTGAGCTCGAATCCAAACCAGTAATTGCGTTCTCCGATAGATCCTCGTTCGATTTATCAACACTCACGTTATTGTTGCTGTCATTGCTCGATTGCGGTTCATCTTTAGAAGCATCCACGGGGAAATCCTCCTCCCTGGTGGAGGACAGCAAAATGCAGTTCTTAGCCCATTTCTCACGTTCATGCTTCGTTTTAAAGCTACCCGAATACTGTAATTTATTCTTCATATCGTTATTCATTTTTGGTATTTCGTTGACCTGTTTCAAAGGACTGCTTCGCGGATCATGAAGATTTTTTGGGGGTACAGGAATATCTTTGCTAATACTATTGACAAAATCCTTCGAGTATCCGCTTTTTGATTTTATACCAATACTTTTCGCCTTGAGCTCGATTTCTTGGGTGAGCTCCTCTAACGAATTCGACAAATTTAGCTGGGTGGTCTCATGAGGTGGCAGGGTACGTGATCGAACCGACACATGCGAGTAACCGTTCGTAAATGTTTCCTCAGCGGTTATTAAATTGTTACTAATGCTCTCGAGTAATCTGTCAACATTGCTTATCGTCTCAGAAACGCTATCGCAACTACGAGGAACACTTACAGACGATTTCGTATCACGCTCGGTAATTTGTTTACCTACGACGTTGACGTAATCGGCTTCTTCTACCTCTTCAACATTGTGATCGTCAATGGGGGTTTGAAACACATCGTCTCGAGCACTGTGTAACCTGCGGGTATCGAAAATCGTTCTCTTCGGAACTTCAGGTTTCATCTTGTGCCCTTCGTGCGTTTGCTGACTCTCCACGGAACAGGAACGCGTTCGGTAAGTGCTATCGAAAGTTTGGCTTCTTGATTTAGCCAGACCCTCGTTGAACTTTCGTTCATTTTGAGACCAAGTATGGGTACGAGGAATTTCTTCGATGTAACTGGCAGGAACATAAAACGGTCGACCTGTGTTTCGTATGACCTGCCACCAATCGTCGTTAGTTTTCTTAATCAGATATAGTTTTTCACCGCTTTTTATTTTCACCTCTTTTCCGTCTTTAGTCGTGTAATCGAAATCGTATAAAACGCGAACATGAATATCGGGTATTTCCATTTTCTGAAGTGCGACCAGCACTTAATTTGGTCAGCATTTCAAACTAACAGGTGGCTTAGGTCCCCTGCAAACAAAACAAGAAACAGTGTCAATTCTAACGTGAATAAAATTCTTGTAAGCTAATTCCAATGTCTAATGAATGTTTATTTGTATTTTCATGATAAACGTAGGAGAAAAATCCTACAACTTGAATAACCTATAATTATTACGGTCATAACTGACGTTTGTTTTACTAGAGAGTGATCATCACACAAATTTTCGAAAATGACACATACCATTATGTAAGATCGGACAGCTCGGAGGTGCGTTGAACTATTTAATTTTTCAAGAACTACACAACGTTACTCTCTTTTGCATAGGTAAGAAACTTTAAAAATCAAAATATCATCGAAATTTTCTAGTAATACTATTTCAACGATACACAAGAATTAAAAACCCGAAAAACGGACACACGACACAGAACGAGACCGAGAGAGATGAGTTCGTATTCGTAATCGTCAAGTTCCTCCTATCAAGTATCAAGAGAAAAATTTCTTGAGGAAGAAAAAGAAGGAAAGAGAACTACAAAAAACAAAAACCACAACTACACACAATGGTTGTTTTTTTGTATTATGGTTTGTTTTGTTTTTAGAGAAGCAAATAGGTGCGTTTAAAAAGTGTACCATTGTAACAGGTTTTACAGAAATTTACAGAAATTGTACATAACATACACACTGCACAGGAAGTACAACTTTCGGACGAAAACATTAACATTCACCGCATTCACGCGCTCTTTATGATTATGAGTATGAACTATAAATATGAATGAATATTATTTTATGTAATTTTTATAATGTTCAATATAATATTATTTTATTGAAAAATTGAAATCAAGGACTGAGATTGTCACTTGTCTCGCATTGTCTTTGCAGAAATCATTCAATCATCACCATGATTCCAATAGTATTTCTGGAATGAAATTATTATTAATGGAATTGCGAATATTGAATTTGAGATTTGACGAAAAAAGAACGGACGAACTGATTCCAGAGAATCCAGACGGCAGACCATAGAGGTAGAAATTAGAATATTCTACTTTCATGCCTCATTCCAAGACGCGTTAAAAATTTGGGTTATTTTAAAAATATTTTTTATTTAGGTATGCTTTACGATGCCCAAATGGGTTGAAAATGTACCTAACTCGTCACCTGATGTGGATGTGAGCTACCTAAATACCTATCGATTCAGCTTTTCCAGAAAAAATATTATTCACTTCCATAATAATTCAATTATTCATAATCATAATACTCTATACACAAAAAAATTACATCAACTCGTTTCAAATTTTCAAATTCGCTCTCAACAAAAATTTTTTGTCAGCAAATTCAGTAACTTGCATACTTTTTATTTTCTGTTATAAAGCACGACTATGGTAGAATAATAATTCACCAATTTAACATAATTATTCTCAACTATTCATTTGAAATAATGAAAAATTTTCAAATTTTATTCGCCTAAATTATGTTAATATAATTGTATAGAGACCGATATTTTAAAAATATACATCTTCAACGCTCAAACGATTACCGCCAGAAAATGCAAATAGAAAATGTAAAAAAAAAATTATTCTGGACATGAAATGTTTTTTCTACTTTCATACATCGCATTATGTTTTTATACAAGTTTAAAATGCGGAGAATCTTATCGCGAATAAATAGAGTCTACAGTTTAGTGAATATTGTGCACAAAAATCTGATAAAAATATATAATTATTGGATTAATTTTAATAATATTTTCATAAATCCGAACATATTATCGAAAAATTTTGAAAAAATTGATTTTATAAAATGTTAATTTTTAGCGTCTTGACGTCTTCACTACAGGTACCTAGGTACCTACCTACTTCATTAGGTGCCTAAACTAAAATCGAAAGACAGGTAGACAAACTGAAACTGAAAACTTCTCAACTGCCTTATATTGACGAATGAGTTTAACAAATTTTGATGGTACCTTACTGTTTCCAATAAATGCAAGCAGTAAATATTGCTGATATTCTGGTTCCCATGGTACGGTTCAATAATACGAGAAATAATTGTACCATGCTGCGCAAAGGGAATCGACATTATTTTTCATTTCTCCCCCTAGTTTGATACCTAAAAATTCCATTAGCCATGCATTTTACTCCTAATCTTGGTTTTTATCTGAAGAAGGTAGAAATAGCAGAAAAATGGAAATAATATTCTTTTAGAGACATTGAATTTTGTTATTAATAAATGCTTTATATTACTTTTATCGAGGAAGTAATTTTTTTTTGTTTCACTCAGAACTTTCATGACGAAGAGTGTGAGCAATGATAAATAAAAGTAATATTCATGAAGGTAACATTTCCATTATTATTTTTGAATTTTCTTCTCTATGAATTAATAATTTTGTATCAAAATGTTATAAATTCAGGACTTCCTGCCAGAACTGAAACTGATTTTCAAAATTTGAATTTAAATAATTTTGAAAGTGAAGAAGCTATTGGCTCGTCGTATATCCTAACAAGCCCTCGGTCTTTAAAAGCTTGTCGTTTGGCCAATATAAAGGTAAGACCTGACATTTGTTTCAATTTTATTAATTTACTATTAATTCAATCAATAATTTCAGCCTGTAGAATTACTGCATAGATCAATTGAAGAGATTGCAGAAGATCTGAACTTAGATGTCTGCCAAGTAAATCATATTTATTTTGACTATGAGCAGGAAAGATTGAGTAAGTTTTTCTTCAAACATTAGTCAATATTCGATTCTTTTGATCATGTTATAAAATTTAATAAGTATATGTTTGCAGAAAAATTGGAAATTTGTAAATTGATTCGAAAACACATTTTGTCATCAGAACTCATTCAAAAGTCAGAATCGGTTTCGCCTACTCGTTTCACAAATATAGATAATACGTCGAGGCTATCTCAACCAAGCAGAGGTGATCAATCAAGTATTTCTATCTTGGCATAATTAAATACAAAGTCATTAACAAAGTTGAAAAATATATAGAATGGGTTGAACTGTTTCATTTTTATTAATGTAGACTACACACCAGATTTACAACCAACAACTGATGAAAAGACTCGTTTGAAAAATTCTTATTCAGTGCCAACAACACCGTTAACGCAGTACAATTCATTAAAGTTAGTTCAGGTGTTTTAATGACAGGCAACAACGAATGCTACTCTGAATAAAATATTCGAATAAATATTGTTTTTTTGCAGACGACAAAAAAATAGATTATTGTCTTTCGGCTTGTCGAGCAGCAACAGCGTATTATCCCTCAGTAGTGATTCAGAAAATTATAATCACCAGCAACGTTCAAAATCCGCCGAAAGTGAAAAGTTTAGACATACTGATGGCAAGAAACCGTGAGTTGAAAAAAAAAAAATAAAGTGAACTCACCAGTTATAAATTTTTTATAATTTTGTAATCATTAAAAAAAAAAAAAACTTAATTCGAGTAAGCAAAAACATTAGGTGAGGTGTTCGAAATTTCAATTTTTTTTTTTTTTGAATTATGTATCCTTAAAAGTTGACTCGGCTAAAACATGAGGGAAAATGTGTCTCTTTCTCAGGAACTGTTCAAAGAACTTGAACAATTTTTTCACCTAGTAAATAAACAACACTTATGGGTAGGTAATTATAAAAAATTGAAAAATAAAAATAAAAACTGGCAGAAAAAATGTTGATCTTATTATAATTTTTCAGATCTAAGAAGTTTACTATGCCAGTCAAAAAGACTAAAAATTATAAAAAGAATGTCAACAAACTTTCACAAAAAGCTACAACGCCCATTAACGATCGTGTACTTTGCTGGGAGATAGATAGAACAAAAAAAGCTGAAAGTGATGATATAAATAAACGAATTCAGGCCAAAGACAAAAGTAAAAAAAAGTTGAGGGAGAAGAAAAAATCGACTGAAAAACAGCATATTGAGGATAACAAATTCATCAAAAACTGTGAAAATTTGGTTCATACGACCTCAAAGGTGGAGAAAAGACCAGCAAGAGATTCAAAGTCACAAATATTACCTAAAAAAAGAAATCATGACTCCCAAAACGATTCGAAACAAACGCAAAAGAAAAGTGTCGCTAAAACTCGAAGAACAGATTCTAAAGAAATTCACAAAAATATAAAAGTCGATTTCAAGTAAATATTCAATTTTTTTTCCCCCTAATATGCGTTAAATTAAAACTAATATAGTAACGAATTGTTCAAAATTTTCAGCATGAGTAACGAAAATGGCGCCAGAGTAAAAAATCATGATGCACGAATTCTTGATGCTTTGGTACAGAAAAAAGAAAAACAAGAAACACAGGATAGTTTGGCAAACAAAGCGAATATCATTTGGAAAATGGCTGAAGAACAAGTAATTGTTTTTAATTTAAATATTTTTTTGGATGAATACCGACATAAGAACATTATTTTTTCGTGCATGAATTTACCATGAATAATAATAATAATAAATATTTTTGAAAATGTTTTTAAAAATGCTGAATGCTTAATTAGGAGAACGCTATAATTAATCCAAGCTTTTTATTTTATTTTAGATGTCAAACACAGCCTATTTTCATTATCCAGGTTCGAAAAACTTGAAGTCAGATATCTGCGCATGTAACGAAAATTTTGCTATGGAAACTTACTTTCAGCAGATCAGAGACAGAATCAAACAACTGAAAGAAAATTGGTAAGTGACACACTATGATAAGCCTATTATAAAATTGAAGTGTAATATTGTAAATAATGATTGGAAATTTACATTTGAGCTTATACAAGGAACTACACAGCGAACATGTCAGACAACTAGCAAGAGAATTACAAATAGGGATGGAACAATGGCAAGATCAGGTCCTGCTTTTACAGTGGAGAGCTTTACAACGAGCTCAAACAAATGCTAAATTATTACTAGAAAATAAACGATTGAAGACACAAAGTGAGAATAAGGAGAGAACATTGATGCATGCTTTGCGATTTCGAAAGTAATTCTTTAAAGATCAATATTTTCTAACTTATAAGAATGCAGTAGGCATGATAAAAGTAAAACTCTGCAAATAAATGACAACAGGGGCTACAGAAATCTGGTAATTCAGAACAAATTTTCCTTTCACACTGCCTATAAAGAGTAAAGAAAAATATAAATGATGAATCGTGACTTTTTAAAACCATTTTTTCATGCCTGAGTGTTAGAGGAGGGGACGTGGTATACAAAATTCTCAGTTTCTTAAAAAAATTTACTTCATATTTTTTCATTGACCGCCCTCCCCGTCTGTCAAATTGACAAATGAAGAGTGGAGAAAAATTACAAATTTGAGATTAGAAGGAATCAAACTTATTTTCTTTCATAAATTTTCATGTTTTCACCCTTTTCTGATAAAATGTTCTTCTTTCCTGTAACCTTCAAAACACACAGAACTAAATAATTAATTTTACAGAGCATTTTGTAGAAATAAAATGAAAAACTTAAGGGGAATAATATTTTCTTTGTCCACTTTGGTTCAGTAACTGAATTGTCCAAATTCGAAAATTATAAATTTTCAGTTCTAAAACCCCTCTAAAGTAAATAAATGAGTTTAATACAAAATTTGACCAAATAATTATGTTCTTTTTCTCTTACATACACCACCTATATTACAGTCCTCCATTGAATACTAGTGAAAAATTCTTCTTTTCAATATTTTTTCAACTCAAACTTTTTCTTTTATGTTTCACCAACCTAATTATAGTCTGTACTTTTCAAGTAGCATTCAACAGCTAGATCGGATTAAACAACAAATAATGAAGAAAGAAATCGAGGAAAAAGATAGTCGCATAGAAAGACTGAAAATCAAAAGAGAACACGAAATTTCAAATTGTCGCGCCCAAGCACATTACACAGCAGAATTGCGAGAGCAATTAAGGTATATTTACTCTTATTTACACTTCCTTTCCAAATGGTGTTAGAAATTAAAGCTAAACTAAAATGTACTGATCTCATTTCAGGGATACCTTAACACCAGAAACTTTCGACAAAAAAGTAAACGATGTACTCATTAAATCGAAATTCATAAATCGGTTGCTCACGACAAATTCTTTTGGGGAATCCAAAATTCGTTTAGGATAAAAGTGATCAATGTCAAAAATTCGAGTAATTATCTTGTTAACGAATGAATAATTTTTTTTATTTTCATTAAAAAACGGGAAAAATTAATTACATCTTTTTTAAAAATGAATTAAGTGTAAAACTGGTAACGAGAGAAAAAAACAAATACGAAATGTACTCGAACGTAAGCGAGAAAGTGGTAAATATCAAGAGAGCGTCAGAAAACGAGCAGTATTTCAAAGCAAAATAAGAAAATCAATACCTATGGCACAAAAAACTGTGTCAATGAATCGAATGCATCGACCATGGACACATATTATTTTTATAATTCATTTAAAATCTTATAAGCATCTATCGAGAAAAAAAAAAAAAAAAAAAGAAGCGATTGAAAGAACGGAAATCATTCAGCCAAGTCAGACCTCATTTTATAAAATACAAAAAATGTAAAACTTTTTTTGAACTGAAAAAATGCTGACAAATTCTTAATATTTCAACTGAAAATGATTAGCTTCTATGCTTAAATGAATTAATTAACGAAGTGATCATTCTGGCATATTTTTAGTAACCACTACATCTCAAAAAAGAAAAAAAGAATCACATATGATGTGATTTTACGAATCGATAACACTTTAAATATAGCGAAAAGAAAAAATGCTTCATTTATAACTATGCATTAAATAATAATTCAAACGTAAAGTGAATATCACAGTTTTCCACGAGAAGTCTTTCAATAGTACAGGAAGATACGTCATTAAACTTCAACAGAAGTCACATTTTGAGTCTGAAACTTGAAATGCACGAGATGAATTAATTTCAAAGGGAAATTTCTTTTTTTTGTACACTGAGATTAATACATAAACATAAACATTAGATGATTATTTTTTAAAACGACTTTTCTCCTGTTTAATAAAGTTCTCAAAATTATAATAATAATAATAATAATAATAAATTAGGTTACTAAAGCTTCAATTCAGCCCAACTTGATCATGTTCGTCATGATTAGTTTCTTTTTATTTATTCAACGAAAACGATGGAAAGAAAATTTCAGACTGAATATTCTGTCCTAAGCTCCTAAATTAATAAAGGACAAAATTCCGAAAGCGCCACAAGATGTATCCACCTACAAAAGAATGCGTTGGTTGAGATCCCTTATCACTATCAATCGTGATTCGCAAAACTCGCATAATGTTTTATAGTAGGTATTTTATACGAGTGCTGTGGACAGAATTCGTGTATTGCAGATTGCACTTATCCTTCCTTACTTGGGAGAGACTATAGTCATTTTTAAAACCAACCTTTCTACTTCTGGTTATCACAGGATGAAATATTTTTCAGAAAGCTTCATCCCTTATAAAACTATATTTTACAAAATTAATTTATCACGTAAGTCGATCAATAATTGATCATAATAAATGTGATCCCTCAATTTTCAAATTTTCGACAAAAATATCTGATGCGAGGTGACTACAATACTCTGTTTAGATCAATTGCAAAATATGTAATGAAACAATGTCATAATTGTAGACCATTCAACGAATTCTACAAGTCACTCAGAAAAATTATGAGTTTCCTTAGGATATCCATTACTTGGAGTAGAGTTTCAAGTAAAACTTCTTCATCGGGTGATTTTCCAAAAACAAGAAAGTTATGAGAAAATTTATCAAGAAACTGGTCTCAACATTAATTCTATAAAAATGAAATTCACTTACTCCATTCGTGAATTGAACATTGAAGCTCCATTACCCATAATCAAGTCAAAAAATGAATCTGAAAATAAATCAAAGAAACAACAATAATTACATAAATGATCGAGATACACATGATTACAGTGCAAAACTCAACAATCATAAACTTACTTTACGTTGCGTAATTAATTTCAAACTAAATTTGAGAACATAATACGTGTGATACAAATAAAAAATTTGTAATGAAATCAGGAAGCCGCTGAAGAGATAATAAGCCGGAAAAACTTTTCCTATCACAATCTGAGCTCTAGAAAGCACACTGAAAATAAAAAAAAATTAGACAAAGTAAAATTATATCATTAAACAATTTATAAACCCAGATAACAACAGAAAAAAAATTCTTAAGGAAATATGCTCACAAACTATTGTAAAAATTCCATAAAACTAGACGAAAGTCGTTCAAATATGGCTAATTATGAGCGCAGTGTTCCTCTCAATTTCAGTATTCTGGTTAAATAAAATAAAAATATTATTGAATACTTGAAAAATTATTGTAGTCTACCTCGGTAAAATCCAAAATGGCAGGTAAATTAATCTGGTCAAAAACCATGAAATGACGAAAATACAAAACGAAATGTAACAGAAAAAGTCATTCTTGGCGCATTTAAATGTCTTCCCAGCCTAAAATACCCACGAAAAAATTAATTAATCTTCTTGAACTCATTTATATCCATTAATAATAACAATATTGGTTACTTACGTGGAGAGCAACATTGGCAAAATCGTGAGTGAGAAGGACTACACAACCAATTCTATGTAAATTACAAATCCACGATAGGGACAAAACGATAATTGCAGTCAAATAATGGCAGAGTTGGGACCAAAATTGAGTTCTTTCAAGACCAATAAAATGAAATGTCAAAAGTGACCAGTAAAAACCTAAAGAAACCATGTAATACCTCCAGATATCATAAGACAATTCCTGAAACAAATGGGAAAAAGAAAAAATGAAGCTATTTATGAGTAGAAGAAAGCTTTCACTCCTTTCTAATTTGTTTGGAATTCTTAATAATCTTGTATAATTGAAATACTACTAACAAGGTGCCCTATGATAACCTAAAACAAATATATATAATTAAAAAAATACAGTGGAACGATGAAATTGAAAGCAACTTTACAGCAAAATACGATAAAGCCACAAGTTGTAAAACACAAAGAATCAAAATAATTATATGATCAAATCAGGACCAAAATTATGGCATCCAAAGGATTTAAATTATTTTTCACTGGAACTAAAAATGTATTATTCGCAGCACAATCTGTAATATTTGAAATTTCGTAAACCGAATTTATTTTAAAAAGTAGCAAACTGAGAAAAAAATTAATTACAAAACTGAGAATAGTAAATTCTTTCGATTTCTAGTACAGACGAGTGCGTATGTGTAAAAAGATGACATTTTTACTTGATGCGGATAGTTGAGCCAACAGTAATCCATATCCCAAAACCATGTTTTTGTTGAGACTGTTATTAATCCATAAAAGACTATATTAGCGTAGTAAAAAAGTAGCCAACTGAAAAATCAGTTTAGAATTAGTGCACAAAGAACAAACAAGTAGGATGACAACTAACAAATCTCACCAATTTTCAGAAAATCTATTCAGATGATACGATTTTCCTTGCATTTTTCGCATTCGCAGCCACCTTTCAATTTGACGTTCTGTACAGTCGGTTTGCTTCGATAAACTTGTTATATCTTTATGATTCCATTTACTGCATGTTTTGAAAGCTTTCTCCAGCACAGTGTTGGAAGGAGCTTTTTTATTTTTGAGGTTTTTCAAACCTAGTGAAACACCCAACCGCTTGAAACAATACCTATCAAAATAAATAATAGCTGAAATTGTAAATAGAGCTAAATACCTCTTCAAAGGCAGAAGAAGCTTTAAGTAACAAATACTTTGAAAAAATGAGGAAATTGGCGAAGATTTTGAGGAATTAAAAAGAAGAGTGAAACTCATTATGAGTATGATATCATGTCAGTTTGTCAAAGGATGATGAAAAAGCCTCGGTGGGAATTTAAAAATATATAACATAAATATCTGACGATACGTACTTTTCTAAACCCAATCGAAATACCAATATGCCGACTCCGATGGCCAAGGGGTACGAATACAGGTCCCTGTAATCTGCATACTCTGTTTCTTCCGTAGTATCCAGGAATTCCCATTTCTCTCCAGGAGGTAACCAAAACCGAGGATCCCAAAATAAAGACAGAAAGTCACGAACCACGTACATTGTTAGAAGAATTTTCAATTTCACCCATTTTATAACTAAAATTCAAAACTTTTTTAAAAGCTCTTCTCTTGCACCGTCGTGTTGTTCATCTATTTTTCATGATATTTTTTCATTTTATTTGAGAGGAGAGCGGAGCGGAGAGTGATATAACATATCCATGGAGAGAATGCGCTTGGAGTGCTTTCGAATAGCTCCCGACTCCCGAGTATATAGAAACTATATTTTAGAATATCGTCTATAGAGGCGCTATTGTAATCCTATCAAGATCATGAATCATGATAGATCATGTGATCAACTCAACATTCAATTCAACAAGACAAGACAAGACAACAACTTTTGTCCAAATATTTATTTATTTACCTTCACTGTTGTTCCAATCCAACTTCCAAATGCAGTTTCTTTTTGCTTGCTAGAAATGGGTGAAAATGAATTTTCAAGCTTTAATTATGATCTTTGAACTTCAACCTCCGGTATAACTTTTTTATTTTTATATGTTACATCACCACGCTACGCAGACCAACTTACCAACTTCGTTCAGCTCAAGACTTTAATTTCAGTGCCACCGAATAAGTTAGTCGAACTTTTGAAATAATTTCAATCCTGATCTGAAAGTAAGTTTTTACAATGTTATAACGTTATTAAACCATCATAAATTTGTGCTTGTCTTGCGTAATTTTAATAGTTTTTTTTTCTTTTATTTGTTCAAGATGGTGAGAGCATGGTTTATGGACACAAGTAATGACGACCAAAGATTAGAGCATCACCGAACTCCTCCAGAATTTCTATCCCTGGAAACTTTATTTGAGAAAACAGGTGTCGAATACTTCAAAATTGACGCGAACAATGTAAGTGAAGACCAAACTCTCAAGAATCTGGCCACTTCTAGAGGTTACACGTATCAAGATGAGATTACTTGCTCAAGAGAATGCTTACCAGAGTACCACAAAAAATTGAAAATGTTCTACGAAGAACATCTTCACACAGATGAGGAAATTCGATTAGTTTTGGAAGGAAGTGGGTACTTCGATGTTCGAGACAAGGAGGAAAATTGGATTCGTATAGAAGTCGTACCTGGTGATTTGATCATCATTCCAGCTGGTATTTACCATCGATTCACTCTGGATATGAAAAATTTCATTAAAGCCAAAAGACTTTTCATTGGTGAACCTGTTTGGACACCTTATAATCGGCCTGCTGACGATATGGATTGTCGGAAAGAATATCTTCAGAAATTAGAAAGGGGTGTCTTTGAAAAATTTGTCACTTCCTCGTAGAAAATGTTTGGAATGTAAACATACGTGTCGAAAATGTTGAATTTTTTTAATTGAATCCCTGAAAGCACTTTTTATCCACTAATTATTTAACAGGCAAGATACCTCTGTTTTTCTTAGCAAGCTATATTTTTTCTTCCGTTTATTCTGTGATACCTGTGTTTATAATTCTGATGGAAATTATATTTCTTTGTTATTCATTATTTCTATCGTTTTGTATTTTTCATATTATCTAGCTTGAAACGTTTATTACTGAGCATTGAATTTTTTAATGCATACAATAGACTTGAAATCATTTGAAAGAACTATCAGAGGTTCTGTGAATTGTTGAATATTTGATTTTAAAAATTATAGAAAATATATTACCGTCTGAAGAGGGTAGTTTCAAAAATTTCAAACTCAACATTAATTATGGAAAATGAAAGAGCAAATTAGGGAATGAGAATTGAATTAGTTTTCATGTTATGTAATGCTAATAAATGCCATTTTTTCAAGTTTCACAAAAGATCACTGCCGCAAAATCGTGATTTTGCCTAACGACTGACAGCGAGACATTCCGTAACTAGCTTTTGTTGAAGTTTTTCCGATAAATCTGCACAGAACTGGATCTCTGTAGGCGTTTAATAGCATTTTATAGCCTCTACACCCACCCTAAAGTTCAGAACCTGCTACTTATTAATAAATGTTCTTTCGTTTTTTGCTAATTCAGCAGAATTAAGACTCGGAAATAAAATCCAAAACTCGAAATAACGATAAAGCAGTATCCAATTTTCTACGACCTTGGCCAAGTTCAAATTATGTAATAAATATAATTCAAAACGTCGTTTTTCTCAAATATAAAATAAGTCAATAACCAAAATCCCTGTTTTAATGTTGATAAATTTTATTTTTCAATCTGAATAAAAATGAAATATTCAAATACGAAACATACAAATGCAGCATTAAAAATTATTCAGAAATCGAAAGGCACGTACAGCCTACCACACAATACACATTTCCAATACAGCCATGTGGGTATACGTTAGTATTAGAATGGAAAAAACAAAATTTTGGTAGCGACTTTTTTCTTTTCAGGAAAAATCAATCAATCAATAGTATGAAAATAACATTACTCGGATTACTTCAAAAAGAAATACAGACATAAAAGAAAAAAACCGAATGAATGTAGGTTAAAAAAGAAAAAAAACGACTTGACAATTCTTTTGGCACCAGGACTAGAGTTTACACACTGGATAGCGATTCTACTGTAAGAAAATTAGTTTTTCTGCTTAAAAATTTCTCAGCACAAACGAAGCTGCCACAATGAAATCAAAAGGAAAAAAATAAATCCGTGATAACAAAGTGAAATACATTTTCAAATGTTCAACAATAAATGAAAGCACTTTCGTGAAATGTTCTTAATCAAACCAAATCGTGAGAGACGATAATTGAAGTCGAAGAACATAAGAAATGTGCTCGACATAATTTTTTTTAGAACACAAACAAGGAGAAAACCCTCTTTCATTTTGAGACGCGCTCAACAAAATTTATGGTAGCATAAGGATAAAAATGCGAGTCTGGAAATGTTTGCACACAGAATGCGTCGACTGAATTTTTTTAAGTATTTGCAAAACACTCGAAGTAATAAATAAGAGGGTAGCTGGAAGAAATTAATAAACATACAATATTCTTAATCTAGAATGAAAATAATAAGTATTTGCACTCGCAATACTCGAATAATAGAGGAACTGCTGCGATGTTTTCGAAAACGAAAAGAAAGAAGTTGAACAATTTCAATTTTTGGAATCAGCATGGTTGTTTTGCGTCGCTTTATTCTCATGGTTTTCAATGACTTTATGATTGTTGTGTAAAGGCGATTGGACAGATTCATCGCTTTCATCACTGCTCGCTGAACTTCTGATATCACCTTCGAGCTGCTCAAAGGAAAACCGAATCGTTAAATAAAAACCAAATTGATCTATGATTTTAGTCCGAAAAAATGAATTCTTTCAACGACAAAATAATGAAAAGCTCAGAATCGAGAGTGACTATTGGTGAAATTTCAATTCTTCAGAACTTGAAAACAAAAACACCGACTTGCACGTCAGCTTTCAGTATGAATTTGAATCGAATGTAAATCCCTCGAACGTTTTGTAAAGATCCGTTCAAGATGTAATCTTTTGTCCTTTGCTTTTGCTTTTCAAGTTGACCCAGCGTTATCACATGGACCAGTTCAAAACGGTTGCTTCTTTTGCTTCATCCTCCAGGAAAAGCAAAAGACAAAAGTACATAGTGAACCGCCCGTAATAGATTGAATTATACAAATTAATATTTTACTCAACTGTGATAATTGAATCTGCCGAATTTATAAAACTGTTTTACACGCCAAGTTCTTGAAAATTCTTACAAAAAAAAATGTTTTTCAACAATTGTTGTAGAGCAGATCGATAGAGGACCATAAGATGAATTACTTATTGATCTTTACAAAATTCTAAATTCGGATTATTTGGCGAGTAGTCTAATTTTCTCAAATATTCCAAAAACAAAAAAATAATTCAAGCAAAATTTACATTCATCATAAAATATAAAAATCATTCTTCTTGACGACCGCGACAGTGACAGTCTACAAGGCGAAACATGAAAAACTGACTTCGGTATTTCAGTAAATTTTGACTCGAGAAAACTCGAATCAAAACAAACCATAAAGCAAATTTTTATGCTCGGTACTCTTTCTTGAGGCATGTCACTCATTAGCTCATTTTACAATCCCATTACATATATCGTTCAAATAATTCAATCCACTTACATATTACACGAAGTTTTTAAAAAAAAATATTAACGCGTGAAAAAAAAATTGAAAAAAATTTGAAGAGAAGTAAAATAAAATATGCACCTGTCCTGCGGTCCACGTTCTATAGGCCAACTGTAGAATTAATTTGGTCCAAAATATGTGCAAAATCAACAGCAAAATTAAAAGACCGTTGAAAATGTAATACGCTGGGAACATCATTTTAGCCACGTAGGGAGCTCTCACCGTTGTGCTGAAACACGAAATTATTTCAAAATATATTTGCTCAGCCCTGAACCACAGTGTCTTTCCGTACGTGCATTGAATGGTAACCTACCCCCATAATAACCAAACCGGGAATACGATTATTCGAGTTACAATCCATACCAACATGAATACGCCGAACAAAACAGTGCATAACTGATCGTACTTGGCATACTTGGCAGCTTTCGTACCCTACGAGAAAATAAAATTTAAATTGATTACTTGGAAACAGGTATGTGACAGTTTTTTTTATGAAGAATTGAACAAATAAAGACTAGACCATACTGTATGTTCTCGAGTTCATAATAAGAAAGAACTGAAGATCAGCCAAAAGTCAATAGTGATTTTATATTTTGAAAAAAGTTGCATTTAATGAGCAATAATTGAAGAGATCTATAATTTTAGTTTATTTTCAAAACAAAATTCATTCATTGAAACTGATTATCATAAGTTAACAAGAAAATGTCAGTCAGTTCCAATTAATATTTAAAAAAACTAACGGATTTGATATACTTTTTCGTTCATTCAACCATTAGACTTCATTTTCAAATGATTATCTAATTATCAGTTCATTAAAATAATGGCCATTAGGAAAAAAAAAAGTTAGATTTTAAAAGGGCTACAAATAAAAGTATATGAAAAAACAAATTTTCAGTAATTATTTTTCAGCTAACTGAATAAAAAACTCTCATTTTGGACGAAGCAGCATAAAAACATCTATATTATTATAATTGTAGATTACATTATGTGAAAATCAAACGGAAATAAGGGGAGTCGAGGTAAACAGAACGGAATATTTGCCAAACTGAAATATTTTATCGATAACCTTGATCTCCGACGTGCATTGCAATCAGAATAATTATTCGCTCTTTGTTCGATTTTTACAAAGAAATTTCTGTCAGAATTACTGGTATTGAATAAGTCAACTACTTATACATAAGCCACTGTACGTATGTACTTACGTCCAGAATACAGTCGGCAGCATCGTGGACGACTAAAACCAGAGTACCAATGCGGTGAAAATTGCAAATATAGGAAAACGACAAGAGTACAATGGTGGCGATGTGGTGAATGAACATTTGCCAAAAATCTTTCCTTTTTACATCGAAAAATTGAGAAAAGGTAAGCGACCAGTAAAAGGCCAATGAGATCATGTAATACCACCAAACGTCACGAGTGACTCCCTGTAAAAACGCAAAAAACAAAACTTACAGATGAATTCCTGAAAACCAAACCATCATTAGATCAACGGATAACAGATGCAATTGATACGTAAAAGAGGTAGTGTAGGAAAAGGTGATACTCTCCAAAAAATGAATTTTTTTTTTTTTAAATCGGAAGTGTGAATTTCACTCACTTGGAAAGGGTAGTTCAGCCAGCAATGGTCGATATCCCAGAGCCATTCTTTATTCCACAAGATGATTAGTCCATAAACGAAAGAACTTGTGTAATATAAACATCGCCAACTGCAAAAAAAAATTATTTTAATAGTTTTGAATTAGAAGAAAAAATTTATTAAAAACAATGCATTCATGAATTCACTAAGAAAATATTCTCAGGGACGTACAAGACGGTAACAAATATTTGCGAAGGGAGATCACAGATTCTTACGATCAAAGTCCATAGTGAACATTTTCACATTTTCAGAGCATTTTTTTTTCAATGAAAAATTTTTCTCGTTCTCGGGCAACACCGATAGATATCTCTCAAACAAAACTTATTACATTAATTAATAATTGCGAAAAAAAACTTTTATAATTTGAAATACCAGTACGAATTAGACATTTTTGCTTACAGGTTTATTACGAAGAAAAATAATGGACCGTTAATAATCAGCGTTAAAAAACCTTGATCTTACAATTAAAACCCATATTAGAATAGGATATTTTTATTACTTCATTTTTCATTTTTTAATACTCTTAAGTGCAGATTTAGCCATTTTTTATTGTACATGAAATATACGCCTATTTCAACTGAATCTAAATATTTATTCTTGCTGAAAAAAAAGAAAAAAAAAACAAGTATACAAATAATACAAGCTACTACCATGAAAATCTGAACCACACAAATAATTTTCGCCAAAAAAACTTTTTGCAACTCTTCTTACTTTTAGCGTATATTAAGAACTCAATATTTCTTAGGAAATACCGAATTAATAATAGGAAAATTTTGGCGAATACTCGAAGATTGTAACCACAAGATAGCTGACCTACATTACTCAATATTTGTCCACTTTCGGTTTCATTTTGAACATATCAATTCGATAAAGAAGAAAATTCGTAGAACAGCCTTAAAAGCAGCTTTCAAACTACTTTTAAAATTAAGAATTATTCTGACCATCGATTAAGGGCAGCATCAGTCGAATAAAACATGCATTCAAATCAAAACAAAACATTTTCACCAACAAAATGTTCTGCGCCTTTATTAACCAGTAAAATAGAAAAAATGAATTTAAATTTGACCTTTCGACAATTTCAAACACGACATCCCTTTCTACAAATGAAATTCAAACTCTTGCGTTCAAATAAATGGTTAAAAATGGTTTAAAAACATGGATCACATAGGGCTGGAGTATGAGACAGTCATTTTAAGATAGTCCCATCTGAGTTTGATGCTTTAAATTATTCAAAATATAAAAATGATCATTTTTCAATACTGCTGACGTCACACAGCAACTTCGTCATATTTATACTTGCAAACGCGCAAATTTCTCAACGTATTTCATGGTCATGTCAAACAGTTGACAACAAAGTCGAAATAACTGAACGATTAAAAATTCATTCACTTATTTTTATCAGCATCGAAATTAAAAAAGTAAAACTATGACGACGAAAAACAATACCAATAACAACTCTGTAAGTAATTCAAATTTATCAACACAGACTCTCGAGAGCTTCATTTGATTTTTTAAGACGCTGGGCAAGATAATGGCGTAATAATAAAGAAATAATTTAATTGCAACATAGTCTGAACTCTGAAATCATAAAGATGGTAAATAAAAAAGAGTATTCCGATTAAATAGGTACCGAAAAAGACCAAAAAATAAGTAAGACACGGTCAAAGTTCAGTAAGTAAAATTACTAAATACTGGTAATTAGACCAGTTAGATTTTAAAGAAATACTAGAAACAAGAAAGATAATGAATCGATCAAGATTGAACACGAAACGATTAAGATAAATCCAAACAGAAAAAATGAACTTGAATCAAAGCATTTATCATTCCGAAGAACTCACAAAAACAAAAATAAGTAGGAAAAATCATGCGTATTAAAAAAAATGAAACAAAATTAATGAAATGAGAATAAGGAAAATTTCTATATACAGCTTGAATTTCCAGATGATCAAAATTAGAAAAAAGATAACTTTTTGTAGGGATTAATCCTTCCAAAAATTTCTGGATGTGTGTAATTGTCAATTTAGGTAATCACAAAAGCTTCAATTTAAATTATTTATCCGATTCACAGAAAACAGTGAATAATGAACATTCAAGTGTTCACAAAAACAAACCGGTTACTCCGTTTAGCTAATTAGTTGCAAATAAATAGAAGTCTCCAACATTAAATATGCAAAACCATCCTAATTACTTCGTTGAAGACCCAACTAACACAAAAAACGTTTAGAAAATTGCAATCACTGCTAAAAAAAAAATTAATGAGATTAAAATACGAATACAATCATCAAAAAATCTTAATTAAGCAAACGTGAAATTAGTATGGAGGTTTATGAGGAAAAAAAGGAAAGTCGAGTTCAAACTTCTCATTAAGAAAGCTGGCGCCAGTACCATGTTTTAAAGTCAGTAACTTACAAATTACAGGGTCTTTCACAATAAGCAAAACCATCCTAATTACTTCGTTGAAGACCCAACTAACACAAAAAACGTTTAGAAAATTGCAATCACTGCTAAAAAAAAAATTAATGAGATTAAAATACGAATACAATCATCAAAAAATCTTAATTAAGCAAACGTGAAATTAGTATGGAGGTTTATGAGGAAAAAAAGGAAAGTCGAGTTCAAACTTCTCATTAAGAAAGCTGGCGCCAGTACCATGTTTTAAAGTCAGTAACTTACAAATTACAGGGTCTTTCACAATAAACGCTCACGAGAAATATATGGTTAGCAAGGGTTTAAAACCAATTTTTTCCTTTTTTTATTGTCTGGGAAAGACCCTGTACAATTATTAATGTGAACATAGCTTTGTTCGCACGCTACCAAGCAACCTGTAAGAACAGTTTTCCTGGTCTGTAAACTGGCCCAAGTATAGGCCAGAAAAATGAAAGCGTTCGAACAATTTTCTGGCATATTCAACACTCTCTACCAAATTAACCAGGCAAAATTTTTTTCAAATATTTATGAAGAATAAAAATATCTTACTCTTCTTTTCTAGAATGTACTAAAAATCAAACAAAGTAACGTCTTCAGTGTTTCCCATAAATACAAAATACTTCCTTGCATATTTGATTATTAACTAACGAAATTATAGTCAACTCTTTGATTTCATTCATAAAACTTTTGACAATAGTCAAAATACCTATACTGATAAGTGATGAAAATTTTCAAGATAAACGAATTAAAGGTGAAACAATTTTTCCTGGTCCGTTACCAGGACGTTTAAGCTCCTGGCGAATTATAACCAGCAGGAAGCAGGATCTGTTTCCTGTAACCTTCCTGTTAGCGCTCGAACAGATAAATTGTTTACCAGAAAAAGCGTTCGAACAGTTTTCTGGCATATTTCGCCCAGAACTGGCCCAGGATTACCAGTACTGGTAGCGTGCGAACAAAGCTATAATAGCAAACTTATAAATATCCGACTATCCTGGTATTTATGTAAATATAATTAATTTTTCCAACCAAGATGATGAAAACTGATACGATGGATTATTTAACAATTAATGAGGAAATATTTAAAAATAATTACTGAAGTTAACAGATGAACAAAAGCAGCTTCTCTATGTAAACTGCGACAGACTGGTTAATTATAATACAGTTTCTTCAACAGTCAAAATATCGTTGCAGATAAAAACTGGTCTTATTTAGATCACGGTGAAAGAGAGAACAATTAAACTTTTAGCACTTAAATCTTTCATTTGAAGAAAAAAAACGATTTCTTTTAATTAAGGTAAACTTGAAACCATTATCGGCGATTACTATCCTACTAACAGTAATAGAAGGCAGTTTAAAGAATCGGTTGGGGGCACCTGCATTGAATACGAGGCTAATCAAGATGGTTATGGCGAACAAATAGAGAACATTTTTTTTACCGTATTGAACTTTACTAAAATTTCACGAAGATTCACTTCCAAGCGCCCTTTTCAATTATTTACTCGGACACTGTTAAGTACTATATTTGATGAAAATCTAAAAAATAAAATTTCTCGGTCTAAACATGAATTTTATTAAAAATGATGAACTTGGAATCAACTCAACTAAAGAACGAACGCATAGAAACGTTTTCAAATACTCCTTTCTCACTATATTGGGGACTACTATTCATTCACAATGTCGGGCTTCGTTAATCCCCCTGATAGTACAAAATGTTTCACAATCAACAGTGAATAATTAAGAAACGACATGAAATCGATTCCAGCAACACCTGTCCCGTAGACTACCTATCACAAAAATACTATCAATAACAAACAATTTAAGGGTATTCATCATCGACCGATAGCTTAAATATTGTCGCCTCGTTGCTTCAATATCGGATTCACAATGCCGGAAGAAATTCCCAAAAACGTCCTAATTACGTACTTGCGAAATAGAATTGCGCAATGAATTAATAAGAAAATCGAATTTCCAAAGTTAACAAAATTAGTACCAATACTTGGTAAAACACAATACCTGTTTTCACAAAATTTCACAAGAGTTGTTGGCTTCCCTTGCATCTTTCTGATTCGAAACCATCGTAACACCTGTCGTTCCGTCCAATCCAAACGTTTCGCCAGACCGACGATTTCCTTATGTTTTAAATTGGATTCTTTAAGAAATTCTTTTTCCAAGATAACATTTTCATCGAGTTTCTTCACTTTGGACGCTTTAATGCCCAATTTTAGTCCCAGCGGTGAGAACCAATACCTGTAAATAAGAATTATGATTAAAAAACGATTTATTCAAATGTAACGGATACTCATGAATACTCACTTTTCTGTGAGATATCGAATGAACAGTACAACGAATGCCAATGGAATTGGATATAAATATATATGCCGGTAGTCGGTGAACTGATATTCATATTTCGGCTCCAATTGTGCCCACGTAAAATTAGGTGGTAACCAAATACTTTTATGCCAAAATATGTCGGAAACGGTACCGAGCAAGTTCATCGCTATAGAAAATTCACAAATTCACAAGTTCGTGGGACAATTATTACATTAATCTTGTAAATAGTTATTTTTGCAGAATAAAAAAGATACACACCTTCTATTATTTCGGTTTGACGAAGAGCACGCCGTGCACATGAATCAGAATCACATGATAAACACGAAAAGTGGTTGGTTATTCAAGCGAGGAACGCTCTTGAAGTACAGCACGTTATCAGTTTGCGTAATAGCTACGTGTGTGTGTGTCAGTGTGAGTAAGCTGGTGTAGCCTGCTGACGGAATACGAGGAAGGAAACGGACACAAGTACGACTTTCGTGCGCGACTGTAAATTTGTTCGCGCTCTTGCATTCTCCATTTTAAACGACGAATTTTGTTTTCCACGAGGTTTTCAGGTGAAAACCTGCTTATTAAAAATCAGTATCAGTCAAATTTATTTGATTGACTAACACGCATTCGAAATCGTAGCTTTTAGGTGAACGGGTGAATCTGGAACATAATGAAAAAAACACAATGTTACACAAAATTAGGAACTTTCTTGAAGGTTGAAATTATAATTTTTAATTAAAAGAGGGTCCATCATAGAGGCATAGACCCTAGGAGCATCCAAATGTAATAATAATATAAGGTCACCCGGGGTAAGTGAGAACGCAAAATTCACTAATTGCACTTTGATTCCTTATAACTCGAGAACAAATTGACTCAGTGCTCTCCAATTTTGTGGTCAGTTACTTGACACTCTTTATAATAAGTATGCTGAGTTACAGCCTCGTACCTTCTTTCAGTTTTTTTTTTTTATTTTTTAAAAAAGTTGAGTTTGTGTTCTCACTTTTCTCTACCACGGGGTAAGTGAGAACACTGGATGGGGCAAGTGAGAACGCACGTAACATTCTATATTGAACAACTGCAAAAATAATCTGGGGCAAGTGAAAACAATTAGTATTATATTGTCACCATTTTAGACCAATTTTTTTTTTTTTACATCAAAATATCGGCAATATTGAAACATTATTGTATTCAAACAATTAATGTTAAATTTTCACCATTTTAGACCATTTAAAAATTTTTTTTTGCTTTTTCAAATTTACATATAAATTACAAGTTCTCACTTGCCCCGGTCTCACTTCCCCAGGCTCACATTTATTAAGGGAAATTGAGAACGCAACTGTATTTGTGTGATAAAAAACATTTAAAATCCCAAATCCACATATGTTGCATTTATTGGTACGTAAATGATGTACTTACTGTGTGAAGTTCATATATTTCCTCAAACAAGTTGACTGAATTGGCAAATTTTCAAATTTGAAATAAATTTCAAACGTAATTTGATAACTCACAATTTTACTATCACAAAATAAAGTGTGTTATAACAACTGGATCGCGCATATATCATGCTAGTTGTTTGCATTGGGTGAGTTTCTAACACTTCTCATGGGTAGCGCTTCAATATATGTACGTTATTCGGCTGATTCGTACAGGGTTCTCACTTACCCCGGATTCTCACTTACCCCGGGTGACCTTACTTGTTAGTTTTCGATAAATGACATCAATAATATATCAAAAGTTGCTAAATCTCAAGATTTTTTTTGTAATCTCAGGATTTTTTCACACTCTCAAAGCCTCAAGAAGAAAGGCTTGGAATTTTTTCTCAAAATCTAAGAATCTATAGCCATTAGAAAAATGGAGAAATTTATATTTTACATTACTTAATGGAAAAAAAAAAGAAGAAAATCTAGTTTTCAGACTCAAGATCCTTGTTTTGGAAATTCTGTAGAAAAAAATAAACACTGGATAGCTCAAATTATGACTATGCCAGTGGTGTACGAGCGGAGAAGTGTTCAAACCCGCCCCCGCCCTCAGTAAAAAAAATTGTATAAAAAATCAAGAGTTTTTGGTTTTCAACTACCAGATTTCGAGTTTTTCCTCTCTCTCAATTAAATTAGTCATTTTTTTTTGGCATTTTTTCATTAAAAAAATCAAATTGTACCACAAAATGTTACAGAAAAATATATTTAAAATTTTTCGCGCGCTATATGTTTCTATCTAAATTTGGTCATAGTATTTTGTCGGTGTCCAATTTCATGATCACTTTATAGGGAATCCGGCCCTGCCCTCATTTTTAATGGAGTATGCAACGCTGTTAACTTTTTATTTAAAGTTTTTATCGTCTTATCAAACTTAATAATTAAGTCCATAGGTAAGTAATTTTTGAAGTAATTACGTCGGTAATCTCGGCTTAAAGGTGGCAATGGAATATTTTTTTCGGAGATGAATACACAGCAATCAGCTTGGGAACTTACGTGCGAAAATTCTGCGTACATTGAAATATTTCACGGCTTTTCTTGTGTAATTAAGTCAGTAACGCTAATCAAGCCAGTTTTGTTTTCGGTAATTTTAACTTATTTTTCATCTAATACCTACAGGTATATAGCTCACGAATTTTACGTAAGCTAAAAAATATAATTTATCATCAGGCTACAGAGAAATACAGATTATCGCTGATTTTCATTGATGCGTCAATGAAAAAGGAAGCTCAACGTTCAACCAAAATGTTGCATTTATAAGAGGGAGATGAAAGTTTCACATGAAGTTAAACTTTTTCGTCTACATAAAGATGAAATTAGACTGGTCAGGAAAACATATTAGAATAAAAAAAAATTCTCACACAGTATCTGTTCGTATTAATAATTCATTTTCTATAGAAAACCTTTCAACCCTAAGCTCCTTTTTTCCATGAGCATCATGTTCGTGATTTCATAGAATGTCCGTTGCTTTTAATTAATGCTCACTGGCAAAAAGTCTTGTTTCATGGTATAGGTACTTGGGAATTTTTAACGGCTTTTTAGTTTTGGCATGACTAAAACAGGGTTCTATGAGACAGGCGAAAAATAATATTTTGAAAAACCAACAAAAATTACTTGAGTAAGTCTACCCCATCTACCCATAAAAACAAAGGATGACGTGATTAGAACTAAAAGATGATCAAGTACCTATATAAATATGTATAATTGAACGTTCAAGTTTGGAAGGGGTTACTCAAGTTCAAAATGGCCAATAACAATTTTTTTATCACGAAGAGAAGGTCTAATATGTTTTCAAGGTTTTCCTGAGTGCTAGATCTTTTGGCAGAGTAAGAATTGACCGCCGAAAATTCGATTTGGCTATACATAGCAATATTTGAAAACACAGCATTGAGATAGCCATTTACAAATCGAATTAAGTACCTCTAATGTTACCTTATGATAAATTGTTACGTCTTAATTTTATTTTGATTATACCTCGACATTTTTTAGTAAAGGCTTTGTCCCATGAACTCTTATAATTTACCCAGCCAACCAGAGCTGCACATTTCGCAACAGGAAATGGTTGTAGCTAATAGTCTGATTCATTTGAAAAGTGCGTGACGTCATAAGATTTGGAAAATGTGATCGAGGAAAAACAAAAATACCATATTTTCATTAAAATCACGGGTGCCGTGAAGGCACAATCTTGAGGAGCAAATCCTCATTGACGATTTGGGGGGAGGGGTAACGAAATTACCTATGAAGGAAATTTAGTCGACACATAACTACACAATGGAAACAAAATTTAATTTTCAAATAGATACAAACTTCGAATTATAAAATGATATATGATATGAATTTCACTTTCAATGTTTACTTTCAGCACCTGTGGGCAAAAAATAAATTCCACCCATCTGTCTCATATTGAGATGTGAGTCAAAAACAAATATAGAAAGAGATCAGAATCCAAAGGTTGCCATAAGAAATTTTACAAATGTGCGAACTTTGATGATGTATCAAAGTTCGAAATTCAAAAGTTCTTACTCTGGTAGCAGAGTGTATAGTTAACAAAAAGGGGGACGATTTTTTCTGTTAATTCAGAAAAGAATGGGGGGGGAGTCATAATTCCTGGTTGACCTGGAAGGGGGTCACTCCTCGTAAGTCTTAGGGATCACAGTATCCCTGATTAAAATACCGACCCATCACCTATTATTATAGTTTATTCTCTCCATTGTAGATGAGAATTACCTATACCCTACATAAGTCTCAGACTTCTCGTCCTTGCTCTCTTATCCTTTCTCATGACTAGTAAAATTTGAATAATATTTCGCGTCACTCAACCTATTTCTTCTTGTTCGATTAAATCAGATACTAGTTTTTTTTTTGTTTTTTTTTTCCAAAAAACAAACTAGTCATGATATAACATACATGCGTAGGCAATCTAGGCATACACAGTTGAGAGGCAAAATTGAATTTGATAATTGTAAAATACCTTATTGGTATTTTTTTCCCAGTTGGTATATTTTTATTAATCTTTCCATTAAATGTAGTATTTTGTTCGAAATAGGAAAAAAGCATCAATATTCATGATTATTGATCAACAACTTAAATGCTCTAGAATAGCTCAAGGGAATTTCACACGAAATTAAAAACTGCAGAATGGATTCAAATTGCACAAGTTGTGTCTTCGTATTCGTCATTTTTTAGTAATGACCCACCTTCAGAATTTATATTTTAAAGAAAAACAAAATCATCATCTGGTGTTTGAAGTCTTAATATGAATTTTTTTTTTTTAATTAATATATAATTACTTATGTAAATTCATTCAAGGTTGTTCAAACCACTTTTAATTTGGCCTATTAAATTTCTAATGATGAGAAAATTTAATTTTTGTAATCAATTATTTCAACAATGAGAATATCCAGTGCTAAGTTTTCTCTTTATAAGCTCATCTTTTTTTTCTATCTACCTTATTTTCTTATTAGAGCGTTCTCTGAAACGACCAACCAAATGGAGAGATAAATGACTTCTTGCTTGCATGTGTCGTACAAGCGTCCATTTATGTGTACCCACTTACTATTATGAAAACAAACTTAATTTTCAATATAGAAAAAAAAAAAAAATCAATTTTGTCGCATGACAGTTTTTTTTTTTGGGTGTGGTTATTTCATATCATCATGATTACATGAGTTTTGTAAAGAATAAAATGCAGGAAAAATGAAGAAAGTATTTTCACCAAAATGTTTGATTGTGCAACATGTACCATCAAAAACGGCTACGGAAACCATGACTGCAATAAATTGCAAGTGAGTGGATTTTTGTTCATAACGTACTGTGCCAAAAAGTGTTAGAAATTAAAATCAAATGGCTAATTTATAAAGAATAATTGCCCAAACTTTTGAAAATAAATAAGCCTACACGATGAATTAAAAAAAGTTGTTCAAAAAAAGGTAGGTGAAAATGGAATATTTTATAAACAGGCAGATGAATTTTTTTTTTTTCTTCCAACTATGAAAAACAAGTGTATGTCATTTCTTTATAATTCAGCTCGCACAGAGTGTTTGAAACGAGAAATGAAATAATATGAAAATAAACGTATTTCAAAATGGGATAAATCATGCAATAGGCCAGGCTAATCTGTAATAAAAATTTTTATAATGTGACAGAAAATGTTTTTCGACTGACTAACGTCTATTTTTATTATCGCATTTTTAGGCGACATAATAAATTAAGAAAGTATCACGATGGATTCCAATTCATCTTTAACTGAATTCGAGGTTATCAACAAAATCCTAGATACCAAAGTAATAGGATTTCCAATATGGCAGACACTTCTCATCATTGGCAGTGTGATAATGATAATTCTTTGTAAGTTTTCATTACCTATTTTGGGAAAAGTATGACACACGTATTCTTTAAAGAAAAATAATATTGTTTTTATTATTTAATACGCAGCAAAAAAATTTTTTTTTAAATTTCATTTTAATATTAAAATGAGAATTATATCTCACAAGATTTAATTTAATTAAAAAAATTTCGGACAGTATTGATGTGCTGTTGTATCAGTTTTCGAATACCTCGAACGAAGCAAGAAATTGAAGCAGACTACATAAGAAAACACATCACAAGAAAATTTAGAAAACAACTTGACTCTATACCCGACTCTGAGATGGATGAAATGGACCTCAGCAAGGGTATGATACACAGACGTAGATGAAAATATTCAACATTTAAAATTAAGAAATGAGTGATAAGCCTTAAAAATTTTGAATCCAAATTAACATGCGAGAATATTAAAACTCATCAAAAGAATTTGATTTTTTTAAAGATTTTATGAAATCAGATTTTTTGAGCTAATTTAAATGTTTTACAGACGCTTACGTTTATTTATATTTTATTTTCACATTATTTATTAGTTTTTTGAAATTTGTCTAGAATTATTGTGTTTCCAGTTCCATGCACTAATTTGTCAAGAATATATTCTGATAGGTACATCATTTTCATATGAAAGAATCATCCATAAGTTGAATAAAAACTGAATAGCTATGTTAATATCAAATAAAATTAAATTTAAAATAATTTTTCGTTATTGACCCTTTGTACATTTAATTCGAATGATTTTTGTGCTTTAAAATAATATTTCTCAGAAAACGACTGGTTTATAAAACACAATTTGGTGACTGTAGTCCATATAGCAGCATTGCTTTGATATCCTGCCTGAAATCATAGCACTCCTCTAGCTACTCATTTTATTGAGATAAAAATAGCTCTAATATTTTCCCCAAATTCTTATTATTGTATATTGTTTTTTTCTCGCGCAATAAAAATTGTAAGTAATAAAATTGTAAAAATGTTAATTAGGTTGTACAATTTTCATTTAAAGTTTGGAAAACAAACTTACCTAAAGCTAAGAAATGTTTATGAAATTTCAGATTTTATATTTAACAAATAAGTATTCAAAAACTAGTCAGAGTAGAATGATTGCCTAATTTAGTATCGTCAAA
This sequence comes from Parthenolecanium corni, assembly GCA_038050395.1. NCBI lineage: Eukaryota > Metazoa > Arthropoda > Insecta > Hemiptera > Coccidae > Parthenolecanium > Parthenolecanium corni. The sequence continues at coordinate 1,656,524 of JBBCAQ010000038.1, read as the reverse complement.
TAAAAGCTAAAAATAACTTCAAAAGAATTTTACCTGTTCTCGTTAATTTTTGAAACAATTTAAAATTTGATAGACACTGAGACACTTTTTTCTACCACAAAAAGTAATCCACTGTCTGAATGATGACTTATTTTTATTTTATTTAACAGCGATAGAAAAGGTTAGATTTGAATTCATGTCTGACGCCGAAAAAGCAGCCGAATTAATGAAAATTAGCGTCGAAAAAATGGGCGACTCTCCTAACAAAATTCCAGTCGAATCAAAATCAGAAACATGCGAGAGAACGTCGGTTAATAGCCACACAATGAAAACTGGTAAGGCAATTTCCTGATTTCTCCTCCCAATACCTAAAACAAAACATGAGGAAAGTGTTGCTAAAAATATTTAATCTTTCATTTTCATAGGAACCTCGGAAGAAAAATTAATGGAAAAAGGCAATTATGTGTTAAATAATAAACTCGTAACAATAGTCAATGCTTTTACAGTTTTACGTCCAAAAAAGATGGCTGTTGATGGGAGATCAAAACAAATGACAGTGTGAACTATAAACTCATACTTTCCCGTTGTCATGGTTAAATAATTGATGAAAATATGAATACATATTTATTTTTTCTAACTTTTTCGCATTTTTTCTTTCGTTAACAGAAAAAGCAGTGGTAGAACTAGCTGTTTTGGGTGGGTGGGCAAAAAAAAAAAAAAAAAAAAAAAACAGGAAAAAACATACTTACATATCTAAAAAATTGACACTAAAATGATATTTGTACATTTATTAATATTTTTCTGACTGGTAACTTAAGTGCATAATAATTTTTTTCCTTTTCGATTCTTTTATTGTTTATGATTATATGTACCTAGTTAATTGTTTGCTTTTTTTTTATATTTTTTATTTATTTGTTTTATTTTTGACGGGAAGGCAGAACTTTTTCTCAAGGGCTATAACCTTTCCTCCTCCCCTCCCCCTAGGTTCTAAGTTCATGTTTTTGGAACTTATGCTATTAAATTCAATTTATAAATTCTATGATTTCTTTAGATATAAATTTACCCAGCTTGGAGATTTTAATTGGACCTAGTTTGATTTATGGGATTATAAAAAATTTTCCTGTAGGTATTTTAGAAAATGAATTTCATATTCCATTCTAGGAATAATTTAATCGGTATTGGATTTTCCGCCCGAATGTATTCTAACTTTAAGATTGAAAAACCGTTGAAATGAACAGAAAATTAGTCACCACTGCTACAGGCACCGACATTTCCAGAGGCTGTATTTCGAAAAGGGTAGGGCAGATACTCTAAATAAAGATACCGCACATTTACTAAACAGAAAGCAGAAGCTAAATGCAATCGCTGTTTCATTACACGAAGATTGGGTGGTGTCGTGATGTTAAAAAACGGAAGACGAATTAAGACCAACAGAGATCATGAATTGGTCATTAGATTATAGTGACGGTAATTTAATAATTTTCAAAGTAAAATCGTAGTTACAAAATAGAAACACACTGAGGTAAGACTTTTCAATTTTAACGGGTAGGTACCAACATTATTTCTTTTTATTATTTACGCATATTAGAACTAATCGCTTTGTATGTTAACTAACTAATCAAAGTAATGTCGAATGGACAGCATAATTTTACTTCCTAATTACCTTGTCTAGATAGCTATAGTTATTAAAAATATTAGTTAAGCATGAGTTATACTATGGTATGAGAGCAGTGGCTGCCCATACATACGCGGATATTTAGATAATCGATATTTTCAGAAAAAGTGGACACATTTGAGTGAGTGTTTTTCTTATAATGTTGGATCATTTCAAAAATATTTGAAAAAATGTTGTACTCATCCTACCACTTAAACCTATTAGCAGGAGGACAAAAATAAAACTATACATAAGATAAGTGGCGGATCCAGAGCTCCATTTGGGGGGGGGATCCAAATTTTTTCAAAGCATGCTAAATGCTAAAATGGTGAGATAGTGTTTTTTTCAGCATAAACGGGGAGGGGTTCAAGAAAATTAATTTTTTTGTGGATTATCGGTCTATTTTTTTGGATTGGAGGGGGGATTTCCCCCTTTTCCCCCCTGCTTGGATCCGCCACTGCATAGGATATTTATTCTATTTTTTATTATTGCTATTTGTAAACTGCCTTATATTTTAGCATAGGTATGCCAGAAACAAAGTTTTTTATTGAATGAAGAAAAAAACTTGATAATAATAATTCGGTCATTCAGAAATGAGAGAAAATTATTTTAAAATCCACTTTCAACATTCTGGTAACCACACCAATACTCAAGTTTATTTTCAAATTACGTTATTCTAATCGGATAGATCATATTTCAAATTGCTCAAGCCTAATATACAATGGAAATAAATCATTTAGCTTTTGAAAATAATTATTTTCAAGCAACCAATCAATGTAAAGAGAAAGTAAATAAAAACGTAATTTCTTCATGCTGCTTGGTTCATTAGGAATGCCATATATATTTTACTCAATGGCGAATCCAGACCTCCATTTCAGGTGGGGGGAGGGGAATCCAAATTTTTTCAAAGCATGGTAAATGCTAAAATGGTGAGATTGTGTTTTTTTCACCATGAAGGGGGAGGGGTTAAAGAAAATTAATTTTTTTGTGGATTATCGGTCTATATTTTTTGGATGGGGGGTTTCCCCCCTTGGATCCTCCACTGATTTTGCTAGACTCTTTTGGAATTGACCAATCGGCATAAAGGGAAAGTGAACATTAAAAGAATCGCTTTATGCTGACTAGTTGATCACAAAGAAATTAAGGGAAATACAAAATACATAATACATGCGTGTAATCATAGCTGAATTAGGCAAAAGGCATATTATTTTTTTGTTCTCCAAAAACTATAGCTAAACAAAACTGGCGCTCCAAATTTTAAAAACGAATAGCGATAAAGTACCTGCCATTTTATTCTTATTGAAGTAATCTGAAATCTTTCTTTTTTCTTTTTAATTAAAAAACGGTAGCAAAGCGAAGTCTCCATCCCGTTTTAAAAAATTTATATTTTCTCTTGGGGACCAATATCAAATATCATAACCTCCCTCCCCCTCCAGTAAATCGAACTATGAGTAGTAGCCCTGACGATTTCTTCACGATGAATTTAAATGGGCTACAATACATACTTGTGCTCATGAGAATATGACTGTTAGCTTTACTATACGAGTATATACCAACATAAAATAAGATCTAAATAGTCATTACACATTAGGTAAAATTATCTTATTGAACTTTGATTAACTTGTTCGTGTTTATCAATGGTGAACGTAATAAATAAAAGTCTGTATAATGGGTTACTTACAGACGTATTGCAATTAAATAAAATTTATTGTACTTGAACTGAATAATTACAAGATGTTTTTATCGAAATGTGTGAAAGATTTTTCAACTACAAACATGATATTCTACGTTGCAGATATAGAAAAACGTGAACATTTCTCATCGCCCACAGCCGACCGTTGGATTGAATCACATGCTCAAAATGGCGAAAATGCAAGTGACTCTCTGCATTCCAATTTTACTAATTTTTATTGTCATGAAGTGCCATGCCGTACCTCCTCATCCTCAAAGTACTGTCAGAGAAGTTTCGTAAGTACTTTATTTAGTAATGAAAATAAATTTCAAGTAGAAGTAGTAATTTTTGTCGTTCTTCAGGAACGTTTACAAATATAATCTTCTTCAGTGAAATTATTCTGACCTTGAAATTCAGTATGTCTCGAAGTCAGAATAAATTTGAAGATTTTTCTTAGACTTACCCAACAATCTAATTGAGGCACTTTGGAAGGCAAGGAAAGTAATCTTTCCCAATATTTTTACTATTTGTAAAGTATCTACAAATAATTTCTGCAACAAATCATGCATTCTCCCACATTTTCTATCCAAAATAGTGAAAATTACTGTACTGAAATTTCTCTAGATGCAGAGATTTCTTAATTTTATTTAAAAAAGCCTTTTACCTATGCCACCTCCTTGGCTTCTAGAAGCGTCTCAATTAGATAAATTATATTTCTTTCTTATTTTTATTGATGTAGGTTTACATGTAGGTGATTACCTAGAACAATATCAGTATATAGTCATTATTTTTATCACATTAAAAATTATTTCTGATGATACCGAATTTACGACAAAATGATGAGTGAGTGAAGAAATTTGTAATGTCATACAGCTGGTGGAAGTTGATGTACTTTCAGGATAAGGGTACAGGAAATAAATTAATCAGTTTTTTGATAACAAAATATGAATACTTCCTAAAAAAATAATATTGAAATTTACTCGTCTTGAAATGCGGAGAGGAAATTAATATTCCTGTGTACGTAATGCATATCATGTTCGAGACTAATAATAATGTATGTAAGCATAAAGATACAACATCATTACTCAGACTCAAAAATATTCAGTCTTTCCAAAGTCTTATTTAAGATTTAAAATTATAAGGCAGTATTATTGGACATAATTTTCCCTATACCTATTGCTCGTGGAGATTCGAAGGCGAAAAACTTTAAAGTTTTGAAAAGAAATAAAAAGAGAAATAAAAAAAATAGTTAATCGTGAAAGGTTGCAAAACTTGATGATTAATGAAATCTACTATAGCAATGGGTTCATGGTCGATAAATTGATATTTGAATAATAATTTAATGATAAATATCTTGAAAATTTTTAATTATTACTGATATTACTGATTTTAGCACAGTTTATGATTATGGATCATGATTAAAATTATGATTTGCTAACGATAAAATGAAATTCTTATCAAGTTAGGAAACAGTATGATAAATTATTACACCTAGGTACTTATCGCGAATTTTGATCTCATTATAAGTTGTTATATCAAATTTTGGGGAAAAAAGCCATTAGTCATGGTTTATTTTGATAATAATGAATAACTCTGAAATTTAATTAGGCCTATGATTTATAGTTTTGATATAATTAGAAACAATTTCTAAGAGTTCATCATTGATAAATCAATTTGATTGATATATTGCTACCCAATAAAAACTCTTAAAAATAAATTTGTTTGATGTTGGCCGACTTTATTTTACATTTTTCTGAAAATCTCTGTAATATGACTTTAACACTGGAAGTACCAGGTGGTGTCATACACGACACCACTCAAAATTTTGAGATGGACTTCTCAAAGGACCAATATTTTGAGAACCCCTGACTTGTGTCATACGACGCCACCTGGTCCTTTGAGTAATCGAGTAAAACCTGGTATTTCTAGTGTTGAAATGAGTTCATTTTCCATATTGAACTTCTACAATTTAACAGCCTTTAATTCAAATAAATCAGTCTCTCCCTAAACGCTCGAGTTATATAGAGGCTCGACTATATTCACTTAAAACTCAACTAAAAATAATAATTTTAATTCTCTTTTCAAACGATTAACCTGGATATTATACACTTCGTTCCAGACACGAAGATATTCGTGATGCAATTCTATCGCTAATCAATATTTTTCGAGACAATTCTGATAAATTAGAAAGGCACGAAGCTAGAGAACGACAACTGGGCGAACAACTGAGGAAATCATTTGCACTAGTGGACAGGAAGCAAGGAAATGAAGAGTCCACTTTGGCTGCTATTTCGAACACGTTGAATAAAATTAATCGCAGACTGGAAATACTGGAAAACATTACTAACGAGGTAAAGTTAATAACTATAGTAACGAACGGTTAAAGTAGAAGAATTATTATGTACTTATACGTCAAATTTGCTCAGTCTCTCTATAAAAGGACAAATTCGAATTCTTCAATATAATATTGTCTCCTTCCACAAACAGAATTCACAAAAGAGGGGCCAACTTTAATTGCATTTTTGCGAACAAGAAAAATGAAAGCATCATAGAAAAAATAGTAAAAGAGATAAATCAGCAGAGTAATTTTACTCTTCGTGTCAGGTAAAAATCGAATATTGCAAATCACCTAAAATAAAGATAACACAGATCTTCCTTTTTATATAAGTAGATCTGGATGCAAAATGAATATCAGATCTATCCAAAATTTGTTTAGAAATTGCTTGAGTAGGCTGTAACAATTTTTTGAACAAGAGGATTGTTTGTTGCGCTAATTTTAATTTGCGTTTTTTAAATAAGAGCAACGGTTACAGGTATTTAGAACATATGCAAAGTTTAAAATTTATTAAATTCGAAGCAGCCTTTATAAAATACGAGTACCTAGTAGAGCCTAGCTACATTTCTATAAGTTAAATGTTTTGCACAGGGTGTTTCATGTAAAGAAAGCAGTCCTTCCAATAACAACGGTCAGGCGGAATTACTTGTGAAGCTCAACAGTTTGGAGCAATCGATTAAAAATAACGAATATTTATTGCAAAATATTCATCAAAAAATGGACCAAAAGTTAGAGTCTATTGCGCGAGATGTAATACAAACCCAAACCACTGCGACTTTGATTCATCAGGATTTGAAACAATTTTCGGCTGCTCACACCCAAACTAATACAGATTTAATTTCAACGTTTGACTCGAAATTAACAGAGATTCGACCACACTTGGAGAAATTCGATAAAGTATTAGAATTACAAAGTAAATCTGTTCAACAAACAACTGCATTATTGGACAATGCAAAGAGCAACGCAGTTACTAATGTTCCGGACAGTTTAACAAATTCCAACAATCAACAAATTGCAGATATGAGGCAGGCTATTGAGAGAAACGTTGAATTATTGAAAGAAAAAATAGGTAATTTCAAATATTACATTGATTTTCAAAATACTTATTCGTGTATATATGAACATGTGATATGCAAGAAGACGAAAAGTCCACTTCTTCAAAAAATTGCATTCAATTATATGTAAGGTTCAATAGTTTACACAAAGCTCCCTATTTACAGCAAAAATGTTATGTCACAAAATGCAACCATCGCTAAGAAAACACAAAAATAATTATATGGATCAAAATTTTCATTTTTGCATAGAAATAACAACAGAGATGGGTATTATTTAAAAAAAAAAGCTTCAATGACGTTCAGTCGGCTGTACTTGTTTTGAATATGTATAGGTACCTACATGTGAATGAAACTTTCATAAACCAAAACTTTTTCTATTAAAGTTTCAAGAGGCTTTGTAGTCCTGAGTAACAGTAGACCCACTTCCATTTAATACCTATATGTCATATTATTTAGATGTGTTTCAACTTCTTTCCATAATCTTCTTCTATATAATAAAATCCAATGTCCGGATCTCTGTCCCAACTCGAAATTCATAAAGAAATTATTTTTCATTTCGTGATTGCTCAGCTTCTACTCAACGTAAAAAGCTGAATTTGGTCTCATTAGAAAGAGGAAAATCTCAGAAATATGATGATGTATAAATCGTTTTGAATCAAAATTTTTAATTTCACCGCTATAATGATGAAAACATTTTCGAAAACTGTGAATTCTATTCTACACTTCTACGCAACATTTCAGAACGAAGCAATTTTCATTTATTCATTTCATGATAACACAAAATTTGAGCAAACCTAGAGAAGGATTGAGTGAAATTCGAGCCAGCTTGGAGTGATATTTAAGCAGTTTTTCACGCTGAATCCGAATTTGCGACCCGTTTTGCTCTACTTCGTGATTTAGATCCATTTAGGAGCATTTTTTACTTTTTTTGGCCATATCTCGCCGGACGAGAGTCACCGCCAAAAACGGCTACCGCATTCGTGTTCAGCGACCTCGAAAACTCCCATACCAGTACTCAACTTACAAATTTATTCTCTGAGCAGAAATCAGGAAATGCAAAGTTTTTGAACATGATATTATATTAGAAGAAATTTTGGTTCAATTGAAATATATCAGCAAATTATCGAATTATCTGTCTCTATAAGGCCTAAGCTACTGAATGATGAAAAAAATTTGGCTAAAAAAAGCAGTGTTCAATCGGACATTGCATATTTCAAAATAATTTCCGGATAAAAATTAGCATCACCACCAGTCTCAAATTAACCCTACACATGTGTAGTTTATTCAAATTTTGAGCAAAATTAAGCTGAATTGGATCGGAATTGAGCGACATTTGCGCATACCTAATTCAGTAAAATTTGAGCGGAATTGGGCAAAATTTGAGCGAAATTCAAGCAAAATTGGAGCAAAATCTGAGCAAAATTGGAGGGGAATTCAAACAAAATTGAGCGGAATTTGAGCAGAACTGTGCGGAACTCGAGCGAAAAGGGGGCGTAGCCCCCTCGGGCTCCGCTAGTACAGTATAATAAGATAGCTGTATTTAGAAAATTCTGAAATCGTTTGTCGACAATCGAATATTGATTAGAGGATGTAGCATTAAAAATATACATATTTAATTTTAATAACTGATGAGCTGGTATTAATAGGAATATATATTTAAAATATTTAATGAAAAACTAAAACTGGAGTTTAGTGTGGTGCTTAGGTATTTCATTTTTATTTTTAAAATTTTTATTGAAAGGGGATCACCTAGTATCTAATTAATAACAATTACCTAATTCATGTTTTATTAATTAAAATTTATATTAAACTAGAATGTTTTTTGTTATATTTTAGGACACGCTGAAGAAGCTTTAGCCGAAAAACAACAAACAATTTACAACGAGTTATTAAAATCTACAAAAGGAAACGAAGATATGAAAGGAAACATAATAAAGAGTTACGGCCAACTACTGGGTGAAATTCAAGGATTCTCTAAAATGGATAAGCTTCTTATCCAAACTGCAGATAATGTTTTGGATGCCAAACGACGTGTAGAGTATGGAACCCACCAAATTCTCTCTGAGGTAGGTGGATTAATAGAATCATCCTCCAGAGGTATCAACGATACTATCAACAGACGATTTGACATGATTTCAAACGAAATCGTCTTACACCAGAATGATGCGCAGAAGAATTTAAGTTCGAAAATTGAAACTGAAATTAGTCAAGTCTGGAGGCAGATTGGAATCATGTATCAGACATTAACTAGTTCGGCCGATGCTCTAAATAAACTGCAGCAACAGACAGAAATATACGTGAATAGCAGTTTAATAACCATGGACAATATGGACGGAAAAGTAGGCCAGATCACTAGTCGAATGAGTGAGGTCGATGATAATTTGAACTATCTACTTGGCCGATTGTCACTAGTCACCCAAGAGTTTAATCAAATAAAAACTGGACTCGGAGAAGCATTGGATAATATCAGAAGCAGTTTCCAAACGGTTCAGAATAAAGTAAAAGATACTGGTCCAGGCCCCAATCCAATCGAAGATGATCCAAGTACAACAACTGACAATACGTTGCTGAAAATCAAAAATCCTGCCTCTTAAACTTTATTCTTACACTGCTGTCTCGAGTCAAATGTTTTCCATCCATTTTTTAAATTCATAAACCATAGAAAAGAAAATTGATTGTAGGTAAATTACCTACCTTACACATAATGGAATTTTTATGTAAACATTTTTTTTTTTTACTGCCTATCAACATATTTTTCACTTTGTTTTCTTTATGTTTGCCGAATTAAGAACTTTGAATTATTCATAGTTTTTGTCTTTCTGCAAGTACCTACTCTTGTAAAATATGTAAAAATTGGACAGAGTCTAGTAATTACGCTTTTTGCAAGACTGTTCACATAGAAAACTTGAAATGCCAGGACCAGGTTACAATGAAAAGTATAAAAAGTAAAAAAAAAAAAAAAAATGGAAATGTTTAATGCTGACTGGTTAATCACAAATAAGCATCCGGGGGAGGGTGGCGGCTCAGTAAAATTCTGTAAGAATATCAGATTTTCACAAAGTCAAGTTTTAAATGCGTGAGATAGGTATTATCGCCTGATAAAATTTCTGATTTTAATGATAAAATGATTGAATATAACCGTAAATACGTGTAAATTGTGATTCAAATTACAAAATATGACGAGGAACAGGTAAAAAATTAGTAAAATGATGAAAAAACGATAATGATGAAGTTTTAACAAAATCGATAAATTACTTCACAAAATAAATTTTCAGAATATTTAATTATATCAACTCAAATATTATACAAAATGAACGACAAAACTATAAATTTTTGTACTATCTTGTAAAATTTGAAAAAGTAATCTTTTTCTCTTCTTGTATATATTACTGTTCGAATATTAATGAAATTATTGTATAAATAGGGCTGTTTTAGCTAAATATAGTAAGCCTACCCCTCTTCTATTTTGACCTAGAGAAAGTAAACTTACTTCTGATGGAACATTTATTATTCAAGTCTAATTTTCATTCTTAAAACAAGATTACAAAATGTATTAGTTTCAAAAAGATTGGACATGCGTGAATTATCTTAAAAATATATAATTCCCCTACTCCGACTTCCCTCCTATCAGTGAGTATTTAAATTTTTTAATATAATTATTTTTTCAAAGGGGTACTTTGAGCCACCACTATATTCTTGGCGAAGGGATGGAGTTCAAAGTTAATTATAATTTTTCTTTATAAAAAGGAACCATTTTTGGGGTGGAGTACCAACGTTGAGCTTTTCTAATAGCCTTTTTTCGATACAAAACCTCAGTGCTTATACCAGTCAATATATCTTCAGCTGGTCCACCGATTTCAAAGCGAAAAGAAATTGGGACTACTCTATCATCGTTTACTTGCGGGTACCTAAATTCTTTTACTTGAATCAAAAATCACTATTGGCACATAAAAGGAGCTGTAAGAATAATACAGCGCATGAGCTTTACATTTTCTTCCCTTTTCAGCCTTCAACGTACGTCTGCCGATCGGTTAAAAAAGACAACCTAAAATCTCCACTTTTTTGTTCAGCACCCAGCTGAAAGTTTCTATAGTTTAGTGCGCATGAAATATTTATTCGATACCCTAGATAAGGAAGTTACTATCGATGATTTCACATTCTCGGGAAAAAGACTGTGGAAAAAACAATAAAAGAAACAATAGTTACTATAAATTAAATTCATTTTATTAGACCTACGAGAACTGTGTTTCCGATCGATCTGTAATTTGTTTCCATTTTTCGTGAAAGTGTTTATACACCCTCATAAAAAATGTGTTAAAATGTATTTTAAGAGTTTGCTGTTTGTACAATGTTTCCCTTCCATCGGAAACATGGAAATAATCACAATACTCAGAAACATCCAGGTAATATTTGTAATATTTCCAATGAAAAATCTGTACTTGCCCTGCCAGAATAAAAGGAAAAAATTTCACTTGCTTGGTATCTTTACGTATTCGTCGAAACTGCGAGTAAAGTCAGTTCTTATGGAAAATGGTTGGCCATATTTGATTCGTAAATTAGCCAGATACAAAATTTTTGTCCATGTATTTACAAGGAAAATGAAAAAATATCAACTACGAGTAAGTCAGGGGCCATTGCAATACAGCCGTACAAGTCGCTATTCATAGAGGTCCTAGAATAGACATTAAAAAATAAAAAAAACTATCATAAAGAAAATCTGAGCAAGTAAACCCCGTTATAAAGAAGAGGTACGTTTTCAAAGAAGTGCCTACTGGTTGAGAAAAATTCAACACATTTTCCACAGAAAGTAGAAACCAACAAACAAATCTAACTTGAAACTCGAATAAATGTAAATTAAATTATGTATTAGAGACTTAAAACGATTTAAATCCAAAATATGCTAGTTTCGTTTCGTTTTATTGGTTCATTCGCTTACTACCACCAAGAGCCACCTCCTGTGTAAATAGTGAAGCCTTTTGTCTCACTGTAGTCTCACTTCATACATGAGCACTTCTCAATAGCAATTTGTAGGAAAATAACTCAAGTCCATTAGTAAATTTTAGACTTGAGTTGCTTGCATATCTTTTCTTGGCATTTTATGGGATAAACAAGTGTGCTATCAGTATGATTTCCTCATATATTTGTCCAGCTATCGTACCTAGTACTAGTTTTGTTGAAACTCCAGTCCTTAAATTTCTCCTGTTAAAATGTACATGATCCGCGAATTCAGTTTGGTTGTTCTTTTAATTTTGGTCAAAATGTAGAAAAACAAGAAAATATTATCAAAAATCACTTATGCAGGACAGACACGTATGGTAGAATGGTTGTCTAACCACTTTAAGCGAGGCAAAATATCAGCAAACTGTGACACGTTTTTTTTTTTTTGTTTCCTGTAAAAAGTGGAAAACGTTACTCAAGCAGTAGCGGATCCAGAGCTCCATTTTTTTTGGGGGGGGGGGAATCCAATTTTTTTCAAAATATGGTAAATGCTAAAATGATGAGATTGTGTTTTTTTCAGCATGAAGGGGGAGGGGTTCAAGAAAAGTGATTATTTTGTGGATTATCGATCTATTTTTTTTTGGATTTGGGGGCGGCGGCGGCATTTTCCCCTTCCCCCTCCCCTCTAGGATCCACCACTGTACTCAAGTTATTTCACGTCTCATTGGTTCAAATATATACAAAACTGGGACTGACCAATGTAAACTCATAATTTTTATGCGTAGGCCTTTTTTAGGGCTATTCAATGCCTGAGGTGAGCTTCAGCCCTTTTAAACTCCCCTTCCCTTTGGATGCACTGTTATACGAAGGTATGCGAGCAAATATTTGATGCTGTGATTCAAACACCGAAATCACCAGAATTGATTTTCAATTGTATACTTACAGTTATTTATAATTTATTTAATTTATTTACTTTTTCAAAAGGCAGATATCGTTTTGGGCATAGAAACAGCGACGACAATGAGATGTCAGATGAAGAATTCTTGGAATATATCCACCAGAATGATAGAAGTCGACATCAATTGACTAGTATTGCTCACGATCGATACTGTCATAAAATCATTAAAGAAAAAGAAGAAATTCTGCTGTCTTCGTTGAATTTAAAAGATTTGCAAGAGCAGTCTTCGGACGACGATTTTCATTTCGGTGCGAATGGCACTTTTTTCGACCTACTTCCACCCAAAAACAAATTCAGCGAAAGTGTTTCCATGCCCTCGAGTCCGGTTGAGAATAAGAATTTTCTACGTCCAGAGAATATAACACGCAGAAAAAGTGATACTGAGGCTGCTAGCCCACGTAATTCGCCAATAGAAATAAAAAATGACAACGAATATATACTTACCTTGAAAATTGATAATTTGGCAGCAGACGTCGAGGATATAAGCTTCTTTCGAATTGGTCCGAAACACCAATCTCCACAAGAATGTTCAAGTCAGGGAAAATACGAATTAACAGAAAGTAAAACGGATTTGTCCGATTGTGAAGCCAGTAACAATTTAGATGCGACAAAAGAGAAAATGAATCAGTGTTCAGTGCAGTATAGAGAAATGACATCAGATACTTGTAGGGCATTGAAAAAATTACTAATAGGCTCTGCCAGCCATAGTTTTTTCAGCCAATGGTTCAGACAATGTTTCAGTTTCAGCCATATTCCTATAAGTAGATGGCAGCTAGTTCAAGTAAAAGTGAGTTACCTATGTGTTTCTTAAGTTTTTATTTTGTTTTTACAAAAAGTGGATATAGGTCCATTCTTACAAAATTTGAACATTTGAAAAAAACTTCACTTCGGACAAATCTCTATGTTGGTTTTACAAACTTTTTAAAATGATGGGTCAAAAATGTGACTTATTAATTTTCTGCAGGAATATAATGCAAGTAACTACGAATGAATTATATCGTTCGCAAAAAATATCACATTTTTCGAATGTCAGTCATAAACAAAGTTTTTTGTTATTCTGCGAGATTTTCAAAAATTAAATTTTATTTTTTTACTTTTTTATGTTTTAATTTTTTTTCGATTGCTACTTTTTACCAATTTTATTACTCAAATTTCTAGGTTCTTCGATCTTGAGAAAATTAGACTACGATTTTGTGTTTCAATCGAACGAATGTATTTTAAATTTTCCAGTCTGGTTCATGTGGTGTCATTGCTGCGGTTGAAGCTTTCGTCATCAAATGTTTATTATTTGATCCAGGATTCTGTAAATTCAAAGAACCACTGAGGCCTAACCAAAAAGAAATTGTGGAAGCATTTATATTTGCGCTAGCTTACATTCTATGGCAAGCCGGTGATTTTCAAAAATCCGTTTTGTTCATGTACGTATTCCAAGCTGTATAATTTCAATATTAAAAATCACGCTTAGAAAATAATAATATTGTCTTTGTGTTTGGCTTCAGACCCAAAAATGTAGATGGGAAAGAGAACGTCGAATATAATTTGAAAGAAGTGATCTCAGAATCATGCGCATATGTGGAATATTTTAATTTCGAAAGTCTGAGAGAAGCAGTAGCAATAAATATGAAATATTTCACTTGTCCCCCATATCATGGGTATTTGAATTTTATAATGAGTGCGATGCTGTCTAGAGGAGTCATTAGGTAGGTTCACAGTATCCAATTCTGTAAACAGAAATGGCTTTTGGATTACAAGTTTTTATCTTTCACGATGTAAATATTGAAAAATTTGTTAAATAGAGTACAAGAAGACATGGATGAAGAAGGAGCACTGATCACAGAAAATGGTCACTGTTCACTGGAGCTCGTCTTGCTGCTCATAACTGGACGAGCAGTGTCCAACGTTTTCGATTTTGACATTCGAATTGATTCCTGTTTATTGAAAGGAGTCAAAAAGCAGTCAGATATAGGATTTCTCTCACTTTTCGAATATATGAATACCTGCGAGGTAGCTAGATTTTTTTCTAATTCCTGATAAGAATTATTTAAAAATTACAATTAGCTTTAATTTAAAACAAATTATTCAGATGAACAATCAGAAAAAAATGATTTCCTCGTCGTACTTTTAACTTTTAGGTACTTCGAACCAAGAGCTTTTTTTTTCAACTTCCAAATATTTCGCATAGTAATTGAATGCTTAAGATTTTCTCATTCATTCTCTATAACGTTTACCTCATCAATTAATACTAAGTTTTATTATTTTATTTTTAAAACAGGTCGGATCTTTTTTGAAATCACCAAAATTTCCAGTATGGCTAGTAAATTGTGCAGATCATTTTACAGTTTTGTTTTCAAGCAAATTGGAGCATGCTACACAAGACATACAACAACCCTTCGTACTTTACCATTACGACTCAATGACAGCATTCTCGTGTGAAAGCGACGTTAAATTAGTTATAGGCAAGTAGAAAGTATTGATCGTAATATACTTACTGAAAAAAAAAACAAAAAAAACAAAACAAATAGGTAACCTAATACGTACTGTTATATTGTCATTACCAATAAATAAATTAAGTCTTTCAGACTTCAGGTCTTCAAATAAATATATAATATTGTAAGGGTGAATACGTGGTCATATCTTCTTTTTTTTTTCTTTTTTTCTATCAACACCACACAATATTACACGCAACTGCTTACTTGAGTATAATATACTATAGTTATAGTAATTCGGTGTTTCGTTACAGATACCCAATCCAATTACACCGACGACCAGCTAAAAAAGGATCAAAGCCATTTACAACTGTGCATAAAAACGAAATGGAAAAATGCAACCGTCATTTATACGGAAAATTCGGAATTATATTTAGTATAAGTTTTTCACTTTCATTCTTCTCAATTATTAGTTTCTACTTCGAGTTCCTCCAGTCATAAATTAACGTTCCATGCATTGGTTATATAATTCATCGATGATCTCAATGATTTTTAATAAACCAAAAACGTTCCATAATTATATATCATCTTTACAAGTTATTTTCAATATTTCTCTTAACACATACTGTTGTGGTTGAAACTATTTGTATTTTGTTTTAAGAAAATATAAACCAATTTTTTTCGTTTTCTTCGATAAATCGTACAGGTACCTTTTGTTTCGAAATACAGGATGCCATTTCACCTTCGATGCAAATAAAATGTACAATTCTTTTTTATTTGAACCAAATCCGTCACGCAAAATACGAAAAGTCGAAAAAATAATTAGGGAAGCTCGAGTAAAAAGTTTCTACAGATATATGAGAGTTTCCAATGTTTTCGAGCTCGTTTTCAAGGTAGGCAATGATAGTTCAAGAAAAATCAAATCTACGTCTTTTCGAGCAGTGGAATTCAACTTCAAAAATTATTCGCCAAAGAAATCAGAAAGGAAATATCATTTACGATGATTTTAGACTTATATAATATGCCGATGAAGAAGATGCCAATAGCAGTTCAATAAAAAGTTGACTAAATTAGAAAATGTTCAACTATGTACGTTGTTTATGTGAGATGATGGTATAACGGTAAAATAACCATAAAAAAATTTATTAGACGTACGTCTATAAATATTTCAACAACAACAAAAAAAAAAAAACAACAACAATTTATTGGATAATAGCACACAACAAATATCGAGGAAACAGAAGATCTCGAACTGCAGGGAAAAATTTAAACTAGCGTAGACTAATACTCGTCCTTTTGACATGGTAAAAATGTAGAAACATACAAGAACAAATTCGTTAATAAAAGTTTATATTCATTTAATGAGGAATATTGGGTGAATGTTATTCTCTTCATTTAGCATTATAATATTTTTCAAATTAGTTGTTGGAATTTTCAGAACAGTAATCACTGAATGAAACGTTTATGTATTTTTATTAGGTATCAGAATATGCATCGCAGTCACGATTATTCACAAAATAAGCCCAATCGAAACATAACACCAAGTCGAGGCAAAAAATTAGGAAGAATAAAAAATTATTCTTCTACGATAATAATCAAAGACGGTCCATACTTCAACTTTCATTCTGAAATTTTCCAATGACATTCGTATTTCTCAAATAAATTATACGTACGAAACGAAATCTGTAATTAGATACCGCAATTTAGAAAATTGGTAATACGGAACAGTGTATTTTAATAGAGAAAATGCTGATTAAATGTATAAAATTTCTCCAAACTCGATCATTATAATCTTACCTACTTGTTAGGCCGACTCGAGAATCGTCGCATCAATATTAATCAGTCAATATTTTAGGAAGAGGAAGTCAATCATCAAAAGATTGTCATCAGTAGGTGACCGCATCATAAAATCCTTTCGAACTTGTATCAACGTTAGTACGAGTATCAACGTAAAAATTTCAAATTCGTGTTTCAAAATATAACGTAGAATGGCTATTGGAAAAAAATTTTCTTCAGCTCTTACATTTTCTAAATCAGAGAAAAACTTGTATAAAACTCATCATCATGAAGGAATTTGAGAATTATTTCAGAACGCTTTTGAAAAAAGCGTCATAAAATAAATATTCTAAATGTTCTTTTATAGCATAATGAATTATTTTCGCATTTCAATGATCATTATGATGATTGAATGCATTATCGTCCATTTACATCATTAGTTTTTTTTTTTTTACTAGAAATAATGCTATTGCACTTGATTCAAACGTACCGAAGTTTCTTCTCAGGCAAATGATATACCAGAATCATTCAAACTGAGCTAATGCATTATTCTATTTGTTCGAAAATAGGTAATCTACTCGTATTATTGAATTTTCTGAAAACAGAATTGTCTAAATCAGCTCATCTTGTTCTTTCTTATTTGTATTAAGTACCCGTATAAAATTCATACTGTCGTTCACAATTTTTCTTCGCGACAACTGAACTAAATTTAACACACATTACAGCCATAAATCGACATCAGAATATTAAGTAGATAAATATTTATTCTCTTTATTCACCCGATCGCATTGAAATCATATTCCTGACAGCCTGTTCCACGCCAGAAGGGAAGAAATAGTCGTTTCAGCAGCTATTTGTTAGAAATTTACAAAATTCATCAAATTATCAACATGCAAAATCAACAATAAAACCCAACATACAACAAATTTCATTTTCTGGATAGCGATCACAGTGAAAAATTGAAGAAATAAGTACAGAAAATCCATATCTCTTTGATAATAACATAATACCGCGTTTTTTCACTCTTCAGTCCACCTAATATAGGTATTTCTCTTTTCCTATCTTCCAATTCCTCCAACCCAGTGATCGTACAAATCAAAAAAAACTTATAAGTTAACATTTAATGTTAAACTATTTGGGTACTTTCACTCAGCCCATTAGTCTTTTGAAAATTAGGAATATATAAAACTTCTTATGTAGTCATATCTTCAAAAGTAGGAATATGAAGAAAAAAAAATTACAAAATTCTTCGCATAAAAGTATTTTCCACTACGTATCGTATCAGAATTACGACCGTTCAATTCCCCATCCGAACATTTATAATCACTATTTTATAAATTGGGGCTGTTTACAGTTTCAATGTTTTGGCTCAGATATGAGAAAAATTCTTTCCAGACCTGTTGTTCACGTAAAATGAACTGAATAAATATTAAATAATATTATATCGATATCGGATATGTTACGACTTCTAACCGCCATCGCCTTACATAGATTAATTTCAATCTTACAATAATCAGTCGACCTTCTAAAGTATAAATATATCAATTACCTTTAGTTCCAACTTCTTACAATAATTAATCGAATCGACAAATCATATTCTTTATTTTGTATTGACGAAAATTAGACACGGCTACAATGAGGTCCACACTAAGGTAGCGAATACTTGAAAAAATTATACAACTTATTTCGAATAACAATATCGAGATATCAAATCGATTGTAAGATTCCACATTTATATTTTATTGAAAAATAAATTGAATAGATTTGAAAGAAAAAAAAAGAAAAAAAAAGTGGTAAAAAAAATTATAATACATTCACATACTTTTTCAACTCCTCCACACGTTCGGGATTGGTGACTTCTAACTTCCTCAAGTACTCGATTAGCTTTTCCTGCTTCACTCTAGGTATGCTTTTGAAATTACGTAACATCTGAATGAGGTCAGCCTCGCTGAGGTCTTCTATGGCGGACGGTTGGTTGGCGCTGAGCACAGACGCGCTTACGTACGCGTCCTGCAGCAGCGCCAACGTCGAATTAGAAACGTCGTTCAAATTGAAGCCAGCCGGAATAGTCGGCGCAGTCAACGCTGCAGCGGCCGCCACCACGTTGTTGAGGTTCGCCGGCGCACCGGCATTCGCCGACAGCGCATTCATGACGGCTGGAATGGTCATGTCTTTCAGCTGGCCGGCGTTATTCTGCTGCGCCTTCATCTTTTGCTCCTGCTTCAAATTTTCGACGACCGTGTTGATGAGCGCTTGCAGCTCCTCGTTCGAAACGTCCGACCGGCCCTGTTGCGTCAGCACCTCGGCAATCTGCAACGCGACCAGGTTTTTGTCGATGGGTATCTCCTCGTCGACGGCACCCGCAGGCTTCGCCTCTTCATTGTTGCGGAATGGGAATTCGTCGGACGTGCTGCGCCGGCCACGGTCAGCGGCCCCTTTCGAATCATCCGTCCGCTTCGGACTGCCCTTGCGGTACGGATAGCGTTCTTTTCGGTTGAAATGCTTGAACGGCTGCTTGTTGTAGCCGCCACCGTAGTGATGGCCGTACACGTGAGCACCAAATGGCATCGAGCTGACACCCGGCGGCGCAGCCGACGGGTCCATACCGGCTCCGTACAGAAGGCCGGGCGGTGGTGCCGGAATGGGCGGCGGCGAGGTTGGTTTCAGCTTAGGCACCAGCTGCAGCAGCTCCTCCGTGTTCTTGATGCAGAATAGCGTCGCTTTTACCATCGACTTGGGCACAACGCCAGCCAGCAGCTGACCTTTCAATTTCTCTTTGACCAGCTCCAAGAACAGAATGTTATCTTTGGTCAGCAAGTCGATGGACGACTGCGGCTTGATGCGCTCCATGGTGAGGCCACTGGTCAGCAAGCTGATCACGTGGCTAGCGTAGGAACCGAGCTGGAACTCGAGTACGGATAGCTGACGCAGCACGGTAATTATGTTCAATGGATTATCGAAGTGAATTTTTTTGTTTGGTGGCTTTTTTCGGTATTCATCCTTGAACGGGTACTCCCTCAAGTTGCGAGGTGCGGATCGAGATCGCGACCTGCTACGGCTGCGCGACCGACGGAACGGATTGCGGCGCGGCGACTCCGTGTCTGAAATGGAGCTCAACGATACGGGCGAGATGGGTTGGGTGCCCACGTCGTCCAGCACGTTAACGGCTTTTTTTGCATCCTTTTTGGGCGCTTCTTTTTCGCTGATCGCTGCGTCGTTGTCTTCCCACGGCGACAACGACCGGCGTTTAGCGTTAGCTGGTTCGTCTTTGATATCACACCCTGTCAGCTCTTTCCACATTGTTTTGATGTCGATCACCGGTTTCTTTTCCTCATCGCTTGGCGATTTCGACGGGGACTTCTTTTTAGGCTCTTCCGACTGCAAAATTTTCGACGGTCGGGGCTGTGTTAAAGCGAATGCGTCAAATAAGCTTGACAATTGAAAAGAAAGAAAAAAAAAAAATTCTACACTCGAATTTAAAATTTGACGAACTTACCTTTTCCTCTTTATCGTCGCCGGAAATTCCGTATTTACTCTTCAAGGCAGTAATTTTTGATTTGAGCTCCTCGTCGAACAGTTCTTTTACACGGATATTCCAAAAAATGATCCACTCGGGTTTGTAGTCGTATTTATGCGGATCCTCTTTGCCTTCACTTTGTATTTCTTTGAATTTGGCGCACCAGAACTTTTTCCATTCGTCTTGGTACGCCGGATGACTTTCGGGCGTTTCTGTATAACTTTCCAATTCTCGATTTAATTTCTCCTCAACTTCCTTAGCTTCCCGTATATAGGCGCGATTCGGATTAAGATCAGCTCTGAAACGAAGTACATAAAAATAATACATTTTGATAAAAGTCCTTTCAAAGTTCGCAAAATGATGTCGCATATACTACTGAAATCTGCTCAGACGAGATTACTTTCCGCAGATCCGGAAAAGAAATTGAACGATGCTGTAGAAAAGCGAACAAAAAAAGCTGCTGGTAATAAATCTCCGAGCATGATATCTTCAAACATGATATCATGCAGAAATGATTTTACTCCCCAAATACAAAATATGAAAAATACGTAACATCAGCGTTCTTTCGAGTAACGAAAATATGAATTTGAAACAGATCGGAGAAATGAAATGGAATATTATTTTAGTGAGGATGACCAGAGGGGAAAAAATAAGAAATATTCATAGTTTGAATGAAATTTTGCTCGAAAATGTGAGACAGTTTTGAAAATATCATTTTGATGAAATACCATCTCGTAAATGTAAACAGGCACATACAAATGAAAATCACACATCTTGATAAAATCAAAAACTTTGGAAAATACTTTCTAAATACTGAGGAAAACTATTGCACTGTCCCATGTATCCCAACAGACTCCACTCAGGTATTTCATTTTTTCAATTACATATTATAATAAGCTCCAGAAAAAAGATCTTACACGAATTATTTATGTAATACGCATTTCTGATATACGCATAGCAACGAAAACAAAAAAAAAAATGTATAGATGGCACAAATACAGCATAACAATCAAAAATTTTATGAGCAATTCAGGTACTCGTGTTTCAAACGGGCAGATATTTCAAACGATTTTATCGTTTCAGTCTAAAACAATCTTTGACGTAGAGAAATATCGTTAAAAATAGCGAGTACATTTTTTTTCAATTCGTACGTGAAGAATCTAAAAAATCTCGAATAATCGTTTATGTTGAAAGATCGTTATCAAAAATACATTTTTCTCTTCGAATAC
The DNA here is from genome assembly GCA_038050395.1 of Parthenolecanium corni. Taxonomy (NCBI): domain Eukaryota; kingdom Metazoa; phylum Arthropoda; class Insecta; order Hemiptera; family Coccidae; genus Parthenolecanium; species Parthenolecanium corni. The sequence goes on along the minus strand of JBBCAQ010000038.1, from coordinate 1,634,985 downwards.
CGACCGAAATATTGCACATACTCGTCGGTACTGAAAAGTCGAAGGAAAAAATATCAACCTTATTCAGCTCATTATATTCATCTTCAACATCTAATATTTAATGAAGCGCAACGGTTGATAATTAGCTTCAGTTCAACGTCTAGGGCTATGCGATTCATTGGTAAATTTTTACGGGTTTGTATTTTGAAATTTGATAGCTCCACAGGAGATTCGAGTTCAAATAGTCGTCCAATTTTCGATCTTATTTCAAAATTTTCCATACCAAAGACAAAATGAAGCTCTGATTGATACATACAGCGCTCATACGAGGAAGTAGGGAAACACATGTAGGTTTATACGGATACCAACCAGACAAACTCAAATTTCATCAAATTATTTTCTAGCAAGCGCAACGAGTAAAACTAAGTTGAAATTTTCAGATCAAAAAGAGTAAAGTTAGTTCTAATCACTTCTTGAACCCAAGTTTTAAATTTCAAATGAAATTTGGTGTACAAAATATCATTCATCGAGCTATCTCACAAGAAAATTAGTCAACCCATCAAACGGGCAGTCTACTTAAAGCGGATCGTCATCGAGTCAGGGTCAACGTATTAATATTGAACTACGAACAATAAACATAACGAATTTATTGATAACAAATTTGGTATACCTTTCTTTTTCCTTTGGTTTCGAATGATTATTGACTGGTGCTGACGTTTTAGACCCGGCATTCATATCGGGTTCGTGACGAGGTATACTCTTCGATCGAGATCTGCGACCCCTGAAGTAAGGACTACGTTCTCGGCTCCTCGAATGTCCGTGATATCTCGCCGCATAATCGCTGCCCCTCGACAGCGGAGACGGTGACCGCTGAACAATCACACGTCTTACTTCCCTTTCGGGACTACGATAACGATGGTTGCTGCGAAAATCAACAAATTTATTACCAATAGTAATTTCTTCGATGAATGATAAGGGTCGACTTTTCTCCACAAGTTAAACTCTCAGACAGAGAAGAGTTAAAATTATTAGAAAAAAGTTGGTATGTGGATTTATTTTTTAATAATGAAAAAACCATAGAGCTGCAGTTTTTGTACAGTAAATCGTTATTCTAATGAAACGTATGCACCTGTCACCAACTCCAGACAAATATTTCAAGGTTTTCGTACTAATGAGAATTATAACTAGACTAGTGACTAAGTGTTCATAAATGCACTCATAATAAAATTTTGACAGCTGTGATGTAAACTGCAACAAAACCTCAATATTAATGGAGCCAATTTTTTCTTTTTAATGGAAGTAGTATTTAAAAAAGCTCAAAGCCATATTTTATAACAAAATTGGTAAATGAAAGAGATTTAATGAAGTTCGATCGTCTTCAATAGAAAAAGCTAGACAACACACTAAACATATTGAGCTTTTATAACAAAACCAAAATTCATATTATCGCGTTTTCTTTCATCTTCGCATTTTATACGATTTCATAGGTACCTAAAACCGCAGTTCCTACTTCCTGCCAGCCAACGTTTAAGAAAAGTAGTTAGGTATAAAAAAATAACTGCAACCCAAGAAGTTTGTTAAAAAATATTTCACAATCTTCAAATCAATCATAGATTACATATCGATGTATTAGAGCTATAAAAAGAGCTATTTCTACTTTGAAAAATTAACGAAAGCCAAGGAGAGAAGTGCTACTTATAACATGCCCTCAAAATGCGTGTAATATAATTCATTTTCTCACGCCTCGTAATTTTTTTTAATGGACATAGCACCTTCTGGCTTTAATGTATCGTTATGGCGGGTGTTTCTTTCCTTCCCGAGTAAAACAGAAATTTCATCATTTACCAAATGTAGCAATATGAATAGTTCGCCGGTTGATAAAATTGTGGATTATATTTTCCATGATTTGTTTCCCCCTCCTCCTTTTCGTCAAATTTTACTCGCATAGCCTCTTCTGTGTTGTGCAGTTTCAGTTTGTTTCATTCACGTCGGCTATGAGACCAAACGCGTCTGGAAAGCTAATGGCTCCCTCTCACAAATGAAGTTGAAAAACGCAACTTATACTGTATGTACATCTCATATAATATTGTCAACTTACCCGTATCTGGACGGCACCGGCGACCTCTCCCGGCCACGAATGTGGGCCAGCGGCGAAGGTGACCGACGGTAGTATCGATCACGTTCCATGACGGGGGACCGTGATCGATTTCTTTGGGGTGAACGGGACCGCGACAGTTGGTACCGCAACGATCGATAGTACGACGGTGAGATGTATCTTCTTCGTCCACGTTCGAGAGAAGGCGATCTGTGGCGCGAACGAGAACGCGTCCGCATACGCGGCGGCGGAGGTCTTTCGTTGCCACGAAACGGAGACCGTTCTCGACCTCGAAGCGGTGATCGGTCGACCCCACGGAGGGGCGATCTGTCCACACCTCGTAGGGGCGATCTATCCACACCTCGTAGGGGCGATCTATCGACTCCTCGTAAAGGTGACCTATTGATACCTCGTAAAGGCGATCTATCAACACTTCGAAGAGGTGATCTATCGACACCTCGTAGGGGTGATCTATCGACATTTCGCATGGGCGATCTATCGACACCTCGAAGGGGCGACTTTTCTCTGCCTCGAAAGGATAACCTTTCACCACCTCGAAGCGGCGATATATCTCTACCTCGATGTAATGATAAGTCTCTACTTCGACGCGGTGATCTGTCCCGACTTCGACGAAGCGACATTTGTCTACCTCGACGAGGTGATCTTTCTCTGCTACGACCTACGGCAGATAGTCGATTATAATCTTCAATTTGAAACAGCATGCTACTATAGAAATCGGAAGGGTACCATTTCTAGTCAGCGGTTTCTTAGAAGATTCAACGAAGATTACATCGGGTGACTCGTCACGCACGTTTCTGTTTTCACGACTGTTGCGTATATTTTTCTTCGAAGAATTTTTGGAACTTTTATTGAATAAACTGAATAATAATTTCAATATTAATTAATAAATTTGAACGGAAGCACTAAAAAAGAAACGATGCCAAAAAACACACCTTTTGGATCCTTCTTTTGGCGTTTCAGTATTCACATGTTTCGGCTTCAGCGGAACTGTGAAGACAGGTAAATAAAAATTCAATTATCTATAATGTAGGTTATACATTAAAATGACATTTCTAGGACAAATTTAGCTAAAAAAAGATTCCTTCAAAACAAAGAAATCAAAATTTTCAAGATGACCTTCAAGTTCAATAATCTCCGGGGATTATTTTCTTTTGGGTTCAAAATCGAGTAGTTGGAATATTTTTCAAAAAAATATTCGGTATAGGGATAGTTACTCCGATAATCTTTGTCAAGAATTGTTTCCCACACATTCGAACATAAAATATTTACAATATTGCTCTCTACTATTTACAGAGGTCATTAACTTTTTTTTTCTGCCAAATTACGACTTAAAAACGCGACTATCTATTACCTAAAATCCCTATAATATTTGTAATTACGTTTTACGCAGATTTAGAAACCATCGTTTTCGAATACTTGCTTGATTCTCTAGAATATTAAGTGAACCATCAGAAACGAGGGTTCTTGGTTTCAACGTGAAAAATTTCGAAGACAATGAAATCAATAATTATTTTTGCATTCGCGTTAAAGGCAAAATCAATTTTAAGGATTACTCTATCAAGAGGAAGATATAAAGTAAAATATTTCCACTCACAAGAAACCAAAAAAAGAATTCAGAAAATCATTAACAATTTTTACGATTTTCAGTTGTCATTTAAAATAAAAATCTACTAAAGATAACACATACGGTTTTCAAAAAATTGTTTTCTCAAACAAGTAAATCATTTCTTATATCAGTCTGACCTCGAGCTAAGACTCTTCTTTCTATAACTGATAACTGAAAGTGAAGTAATTTAAGTGCTGCAATCCAATGCCTTCTTTCAACCTAACGAAGAACGAAAAACTGAAATGAGCGCATAATTTCACAAAAACAAAAAAAAACTAATATTGCTATCAAGTTTTTCCTACAGCAGTTTTTTGGTAGGTGGTAGCTTCAAAACTGCGCTTTCAAACGATTCATAAATCTATTCGAGTATTTTGCAATAAATTATAGTCGAACATTTCACATTCGACAGTTGGAAAATCTCATAAATCTAAATTCGTTAGGTGCTTTTCAGCGGGAAAATAATAGGTAAGAAAAAATTTCAAAACTTGAATCGTACAATTTTTCTGTAGGAGCTGAGGATTTTGAACATATTCAATGGTCAACATATCTTCCAAATAAGCATCTTCGGGGCTTTCACTGTAATTCAACAAGAAGAAAACAACAATCATAAACGTGACTGAATTCTTTGAGTATTTTTTTCCTTTTTTCGAATAATAGAGCTACCTGAAATGAACAGAATTATCTATTTTCTGTAAAATAATAGTTCGCTGCTCAGGAACATTAACCACATCTTCTCTAGTCGCAGTCGGTTGCAAACGACCATACTTTTCTTCTAATTTTGCAATGAGATGCGAAGTCACAGAACACACACTTCCCCGACACTCGTTCGATTTGGGAAGTTTGTCAATAAGAGAATAAAATTTACGAAAATATTTTCGCTGAAAAAAAAAAAGAACACAACCCCACAAATAGATCTCAAAAATCACAAAAACTTAAATTTCAACAGATTCTATGCACACATTTCATTGAAATAAAAAGAAAATCAACAAATTTTGCGCATCTTCGTATAGCGCAAAATAAAGCAATTTTTGCATGTAACATTTTTTAATTGTATAAAAGAGCCTTGAGAAAGTACAATTGAGCCCTTCTTTACAAAAAAGTCTACCTCTTAAAAAATAATTTTTAAAAAATTGCAACACAAACATTTAAATGGGTGTTCTGAAGCACAGGAATAAAATAGAGAGGTCCAGTTTGATTTTTTATACTGCTCCATGCATTTACATTGTAATGTGTCACATAGGATGACGTCACATGGAATTCTGACGCAGTGAAAATGATGCCTTAAAACTCCCTTCTAGCAGTCAACTCTTGTGATAGGCCCTTCTTGAAAAAAGAGGCTCAATTGTAGTGGACGTTTAATATAAATAACTGACGGTGGAAACAGTTAAACTGGCTGAGTTTGACAATGCGTTGGAAACATGATAAATCGAACATTTAAACATGTTACTAGAAACCGTTCACACTTTACCAATTTAGAGACCGAATTTTATAGACGATACAAGAAATCTCGAAAGATTCATAGAGGCATACGCTAACTGGAAGACTGGGTACGATTTCAAAGCCCAAACATTAAACGAGCTATGAAAAATGATGTTTGACAATTTTCACAAACATACAAATATATTCACTAATTTTGAGCCACTATGAATCGACAGGACACAGCCTCTGTAAATTCGTTTTCGCTTCGAGTATAATACCATTACTAACTTGAAACCAAAATTTCAAGGCTTCTACAACAGGCATTCAGCTCGAAAACATTCTACACGATAACTACAGAAAATTACCGTACCAAATACATGAGATAGTGATTCTGACTGGTCAAATGGACGAGAATGGTTCTCGGATCTCCTCTCTTGTCGCATAGCAAACATAAATATCGCGGCTCCTTCAATTCGACGATATTATGCAGCTCCAATAAAAATTCCAAACCAATTAGCGGATGCTCGAACGTCACGAGCGATTTCAAAATTTGACAAGGTCCAGTGATTTCATCCTCCATTCCAGGAGGAAGAGGCTGTCCCTTCGAAATATCGTCCATAACTGGACGAAAACGTAAACATTAGTCAAGCAACCACAAAAAAGTTGAATTCTGAGCTTCGTGTATCGCATTCTTACGGTTATCCACTTTGGAAAAGTTCGATCTCGCATGATGATACTTGGACATGCTATCTTGATGCCATTTTGTATCCAAATGCTTTTTCAGATTCTTCCACGTGTCGACAAAATTGCATACATGGCAACGCCAAGTGGCCAAAGGTCCACTTTTGGTACAGGTAAAAACGTATCCGGTAGCTCCATCGTCCAACGAAACTGTGCGCAGCAATAGCTGACTTTGCAGTTGTTCATCATGAAAGTTATCCTCCTGCAAACAGTCACAAGGGGGTCAAATTACACCGAGTTCACCATCTTCGGACAGGAGCTCGAGTTTTTATCGCACGGTTGTGCGTCCAATCTCCGCCTCAAACCACGCAATACTTACTACTTACGAGCACGTATATTATCTCCTGTGAACCTTTGTAATGAGATAAAACACAATATATTTTGATTGCAATCGTTGAAACTTCAACAACAAAATCGAAAATTTTCGACAAGTACAAACATCCATGTCATTACTCATACGTACTCATCGAAGTGATTATAAAAAGTTGATAAGAATTATGTAAAAAAGCCAGCGAAAAAAATGATAAAATTGTGAACATTCTTTAAATAGGTACACTAAGCACGTAATTTAGAATAAAACCAGTATTTTTTCCATCGCCCACTTTTTATTTATTTACGAAAAAATCAAATCAGAATTGTAATTCAAAAGAAGATGAATACAAACTGAATAATTAAGGGCTATGAATAAATTTAATTAGCCTGAACGGTAACTTTTTTCAAAGATCATTACTAAACCAAAACATAATAATAATAAACTTGAATACGGCAATATTGTGTAATTCCACAAAAATATTTTTCACGTACAAAAATATAATTGAAAAAAAAAAAAATTGAATAGTTTACTTACTTGAAATGGAGGACGAAACCAAAAATAAACGAATCGAGAAAAAAATTAATGAAAAATCTAGATAAACAACAGCTTACACTCGATTTTATTTACCTTTGCAAACGTATCCGAAATTAAAGGAGAGCTTCGGCGAGCCGCGGGTGGTTCGCTGGGTTCTATGTCCATTTCATCGAAATTCATGATGAAAATTTGTTAAATCACATTGACACACACAAAACACTTTTGCGTAGAATTGCATAAAATCTTGGGCTGAAAAATGAAGAAGAAAAAAGAATTTTAAAACCAAATCGTGAAGGATGAAAATAATAACCAATGTAAGGCGAAAAAATTTCAATAAAAAAAAAAACACACGAATCACATAATTAATGTTAAACAACACGACCATAAAAACTATAAAATATTAGCGAAAACAAAAGTATACATCAAACAAAAATCATAAGTTTTCAAAGTTTTTCAAGAAGACCAAATTTCACAGCTCAAATTGGAATACGTAAATTATCTTTCACGTTGAATGCACAAGTCGAGCAAAATTTGAAATATTTTCTACAAAACTTAAGAGCTTAAAATAACTTAAAACTAGTTTGAATGTTAATCAACTTTTACATAACAAATTCTATAGGAAGCTTAAAAATAAAGGCGAGATTGTAGGCCATAATATGAGTACCTCCTGGTGTTTTCAAATTTTTCAGCTCCAGTAATAAGAAGTTGAAAAAAAAAAAACACTACTCGACAATCGATAGTTGAGGAATTCCCCCTGGTACATTGAATAATTCTATTCATAAACTTAAGAAAACTTCAAGTTTTAAATACACATTTTCTACAATAATAATTATGTTTTGATTTGAATAAAGCTAAACAGGTAATGTTCCAAAAGAAAAAAAACACGTGACTAATTATTCACATAATATGTAGTTTGTTCGTTTTATTAAAGTCGATTCACTCAATCGAGCATTCCAGTCACATGTTTTATAGGTACGTGTTTCTTTTTCGAAAGAAACAGTACAGTTTAGACTACAGATACTCATTCTGCAGAAAAAAAAACAAATTTCAATTCTTCACTGTCAAGTTTTATAAAGCGTAGACTCCTGTAATATTTGATACTCTCAGGAACCATATTGAAAAAATATTTCATACATTATGGGTACATTACACCGCATCATTCATCACTAATTATTCATCTTTAAATTCATCCTTTTTATGGTCAACTGCGCAGAATTTAACCAATAATGTACTGTGGTCGACGAACAATTCAGATTTCATGATTTCCAAATCAACCCCCGCAGAGAAAAGAAATACGTTAACAAATCAGAAGTCAATTGAAAATTATAAATATGAGTACAGAAGTATAAGATGCAGACAATGAATCGTTACTACATTGAATATACTACGAAAATTCACCTTTTTAAGCACAACTTCGAACTTGCTCGCATTCCAGCAGTGGCGCCCACGTATCTCAAACGAAATGGGGCAAAGCTTCAAACCACCCACCCACCCACCGACCTTCTTTTTTTTTTTGCATGCACCCCTTTCCTATACCCCCCCCCCCCGTGATTTGACTATCATGTGAAAAATAGAACTTGTAAGAGTAAGTAAATGAAATAAATTTATTGGTGCCCTGAGAAAAATTTGCATGCATAGTTACTAGCTTATATTATGCAGTGCACTAAATCAAAAACAATAAAATTTAGTATGAATAGGATTGATGAAATATTAAATTTTAGTATTATACCAGCGTGGCCCGAGGGAGCTACACCCCCTCTTGCACGGCTAATCCCAAGGACTTATAATTTTTTAATTCACCTTAAAAGTTGACATTTTTATATAAGTTATATCTAGAATTTCACTACTTATTTTTCTATAAGATAACCCCAAGTTTTTTCTTCATTTTCTGAAGAGGTGATGAAAATACAGATAACTTTTTGTATTTGAAAATATTGCAAATTTTTCCTCTTCTGAATAGTTTCAAGTTCTACTTTTCAAGTGGAATAAAATTCAAGTAATGAAGTAAAGTACCTACTAATAAGTACTTTTCATATCTTGAAAATTTCATCATATTTTTTGCCTTAAAATTGTTTTTTATATCTTCTGCAGTTTCTGAGGAATGAAATATGATGAAAAAATATTATATATTCACTCACATTCTCTCACATTCACATAGGTATATTCAAAAATTGCTCTGTTCTGAAATGATTGTGTAGAAGTGTAGAGTAGAATTCACGATTTTCAAAAATGTTTTAATCATTAGTAGTGAAATTATATCTCTAATCAAAATGATTCATACATCATCATATTTTTGAGATTTTCCTCTTTCTAATGAGACCACATTCAGCTTTCTACGTTTTTTTAAAAACTGAGTAATCATAAAAATAATTTGTTTGCGAATTCAGAGTATGAGACAGACATCCGGACATTGAATTTTATTATCGAATTATATAGATTATATACAGATATTTTCATCAGTTACCTACAGTAAAATTAAATCTTTAATCAAAATGATTCATACATCATCATATTTTTGAGATTTTCGTTTTCCTAGTGAGATCAAATTCAGCTTTTTATGTTACGCAGAAGCTGAGTAATCACAAAATTAAAAATAATTTGTTTGCGAATTTAGAATATGAGACAGACATCCGGATATTGGATTTTATTATATAGATACTAACCCTTATCATTTTTATTAATTAGAAATCTTTGCTAAGTAATTCTTTGCAATTTTTTTCTTCAGGCAGTGTAAAGGACTAAAGGTCAAGCCGCAAACACACAGCAGTTTGCAGGTGTTGTTTTTCTTTTTTCTTTTTTTTTTTCATTTAGGTACTCAATACCGAGTTCTTAGAAATCTACAGACTAAGGTGTCGAGTATAGGGGGTTAACTATACAGCCTATTTACCCAAAAGCTTACGATTGATAATAACTTATTTTACTTATGATTCAAGAAGATTTTTATTTCTTTTAAACTTCCATTTTTCCTTAATTTTTTCCCTACCAACATCACTCCTTTCCGACCACCCACCCCAAATCAAGTGGGGCGGCCGCCCCACTTGGACCCCACCATGGACGCCACTACATTCCAGCAAGATTATTTTGAATCTTGACGGATAACTCACACAATAATTAGTTTCACAATCGGTGATTAATCGGATTAATATAGTTCTGTCAAGAAAATACTTGAATGAAACTTTTTACACGGAAACACTGTCATACGATAGAAAAATTGTTTTGAGATCGTCGATATTCGTATAATACCTACCTATGATTTTCACATGAGGAAAACCTGTTCGAAAAAAGTGCGGGAAAGAGACAGACAAAGTCAATTAATCGCACAAAACGGAAATAAAGGCTTCAACAAACGAGAATTTTAAATAAATTGAAACCACTAAGACAGCAATAAAGTATTCGGCAGAATACAAAGGATCAGCAAATTTTTGTTCAACAGTAGTTTTTCAGTTCAAAAATAAATCATCGATGTTCTGAAATTCTTTCATAAACACGCACAACTGAATTTTAAAAAAAAAAACATCTAGAAAAAAATAAAAACCAAATCACTTCTTGTAGCACTCATTATGACGCACGTTATATCTTGACTACACTTGATTGTAACTCACTAGAGCTGATACTCAATTTAATTGTGATGCATATTGAATCAGACGCATTTCAAAAAGAAATGGAAAACCACAAATTTAAAACTTTACAATAGAAACACAAAATTTTTTCAATACTTTTAATACGAATAGACAACGGTAAAAGTCGTAAAATCATTTTTAGTATTCTTTAGCTGATTTAAGTAATATGAATCTCATTCAAGTTTTTATCTTATACTTCTTTCAAATTTAAAGAAGATTCTTTTACCAATAAGAACCAACTGCACATTAAGAAATGAAAATTTTTCAATTTTCAAAATGATGGGAGCATCAATTAAGCGAAAGTAATGAAAATGGTCAAAGTAAAAGGAAAAAAGTGTTTATCGTATAAGGAGTGAAAAATACAAAAAAATTAAAATTAAAGAGGTACGGATCAGTTACCTAAGTCGACTTATTTGGGATTTTGAAAAAAACGGAACGTATGAGTACTTTTTAGTTATTTCGTTCGTCTAAAAAAAAAAAAAAAAATACAAATATGATTAGAAGAGCCGAAAATCGAAAAGTTTTCAGGACCAATTTCCACGAAAATAACAAGCCAAACTTACCAATTTTATAAAAAGGTAAAGTTAAGCTTTTTCAATGACTTTAGGTCAGAATCGAAGTACGGCCACGCCATCAGTAAACCAAGACTGAGAATTCAGTCATAGATATAATTAACTTGATTAGCACTTGATCACACATTGAAGAACAGTAAACCAAGACTGAGAATTCAGTCATAGATATAATTAACTTGATTAGCACTTGATCACACATTGAAGAACAGTAAACCAGGACTGAGAATTCAGTCAAAATTAAATTGATTAGCACTCAATCACATCTTAAAGAAGTGAAACAATGTTTTCCGAGGACCACTGACTTCATTTGAAAGATTTAGAAGCCTTTAAGAGTAGTTTCATGGGAAAGTTTCATAAGGACGGGAGGGTAGGTGGGAGGGAGGGAGGATCGGCGGCTCTTTTTTTTTCTAAATAAAACTGATCACCCATATCGTCAGTGACCTGATAAATACCTCCTACGAGATAAAATTTAAAAAAATTATGCGTCTGGGCTCATTGGATTGGTCTAGAATAGAGAAATTCAACGAACCCGAACACGTCATCATTTTCAAAATTTCCAACATATAGGAGGTATTTAGCAGGCCACCGACGATATTCCGTTTTTATTTGATTTCCATCCAACCAACTTTCTTTCCTCTTTTCAAAAATTATGGCCAGCTATAAATTGGTTACAATACAAAATACATCAATAATGCATTGACGCCAATAAACTCAATTCAACAGGTACTCTCAAATATAACTGCACAAGACATGAACCATATTATACAAATGTACTAACATGGGTTCGTAAAATAGTAATACAAATTTTTAAAACCTATTAATTGAAAGTGACTTACTTGAAATGGTCAACTCCACATACACAACTGTGTGTCGATTGTCGAATCAGAGAAAAAAAGAATCACTATAGCCTTACTAATTCTCTATTAGAGAAATAAAACTAGGCATACACAATAGAAAAAGTTTTTAGAATTGTCGAAATATGTCAGTGCAGTTATTACTCGACTTTTTACTGATTATACATGATAAAATCATCTTTCAATTGAGTTTGATTGTAAAAACATAATTTTTCGAGATTTTTGCTGTCATAAAATATTTATAAATTTACCAGTGATTATACAAATTGTAGGCAATTAGTCTCAAAAACATAATTAGGCTACTGGCAATATCATACAGGCTGCATAGAGTTCGAAAGCAAGCTGATAATACGTGGTGTATTTTGTAACAGGCAACCTTTAAGGGCCTTCCTCTTACCGGTCTCATTCGATTCCTCATAGTCTCTGGCATAAAACCACGATGCTGACTCATTACCGGCTAAAAAGGTCTCTTATCTACGCAACGCCACAAGAAAATGAAAATTCCAATAGCAGCTTAAAAAAATCCTCAACAAAATCAATGTTATTCTGTGCCCCGATTTACCTTGAAATGAAATCAGGGCTGAAATGTAGGGCCTACCCAAGACATTTTTTAGAAAACTCTGAAAATTACACGTTCAGAAACGTGTAAATTTTTTTGCAATTTTTTGGTGACAGCGAGGAGGGGTGGGGGGGGTAAGTGACGTGAAAAAATAAGGGTCTACCCAAGAAAACAAGTCTCATTTCAGGCCTGAATGAAATTCTTTCAAATTCCACACCCAATTCCCACGATTCGATTCATTACGAGCATTTTTTTTAATAGATAAATATTAATTTATACAATCGATTAGAACGCTGAGGACAGATTGGATTAAACAGTAATGTTTTTACTTATATAATAATGTTGAGCAATATTACAGGTTGGAAGCCCTTATTTTCAATATAAATCTTTCGAGAAAAATTCAAATCCAGAATTTAGCAGTCAACACAAATTCACTGGTTTCAAAACTGGTTTACCTCCCATCAATCTACGATAGCCCAACGTTTAGATTGCGTCGACTTGTGAAATACACAATCGAGCAAAGTCAAAATTTGAATTCTTTTACAAATGTGCACGGACGCAACAAAATTCTAGCTTTATTCTCGCCATTTCTACGGCACAGCCACAATCAATACCCACGGGAAGATGATTTTAAACAAATTAATGGAAAAAAAAAAAAAGATTTGGAATCATGAAATTTTTTAGTGAAAATTTACTCATTTTCGTTATGTCATTTTAACGAAATGGAAAAAAAAAAAGTATAAAGGCTTGAAACACAGCCTTAGAGGATCGATTTTTCGTGAACAGTTGTAAACATTTGTCAGGTGTGTTCGGCGGCGATCAAAATTTAATTCAAAATTCAAATTCGAACTGTAAATATGTAAATTCGGGAAATAATTAATATCCTTCGAGTAAAGTAAAAGGAAGATCGGAGGTCAGAAGTATATCGATTCAACGTTCTACGGAGGAACAACAGATCCAATTTCTTCTCGAGTTATTCTATTACAACAAATTAGCTCCAACAAAGACAATCTGGCAGAAATTGTCTTTGGTTTCAGTTTTACACGGTACGGTATGTCGTGAAACGAAAAGAACCCGAAAAAAAATACGAGCACAATTATTCCACCAAACAAAATAAGTGATGCGAGTTTCTCGTATTTCACAGGCGGACGAGATGAAATAAAATTGGTCACGTCAAAAAGGAACGAGTAAACACAAAATCACTAAGTACACCTCTTTAACACTGATGAATGCAGGATTGAGAGAGGTTTCTTTTTTCTTACTTGACATTTTTGCTGTATTCAGTATAGGGACTAAATTCAGAACTGAAGTTGTATAAGTGCACGGAAATAAGAATTGAGATTCTGTTTCAAACTCAGTACAGTGAGGTCGGGTCACTCTTATCGTTTCCTCGAACAATGTGAAACTCATTCAACTATAAAAAATCCCATTTACAGTTCAACAGTAACGATCAAGTCACTGTCATATAGTAACATTTTGTCATACATTAAAAATACTGCACAACACTAGACAACTGGCCAAAATCATACTTTCAAAACAAGTGACCTATAATTACGTCTTTATTAGAATACTTCTAAAATTCTATCAATCAAACTTGAAGAAATTAATTAATTAAGAAAAAAAAAAGAAAAAATATGATAATCAAGAAAAATAAAACAACCAATGTTTAAAAAAAGTTTCGTAAATTGAGAATAGTAAGGTAGGTACAAATATTGAAACAGGAATTGATCATATTGTAGTGATATAGAGGAACAGAATAACATAAGATGATATTCCAACAAGAATAAAAGTAAACTCTGTTTTTACAGAAAAGAAATCTCATTCTGAAATTAGGAATAGTGAAACGATAGATAGACAGGAATACGAATAAACGAAAATCGAAACCAATATAAAAGTCCAATTGGCTAATAAGTGGAAATTCAACTTCCATTAATCTGGTCCTTATAATTTAGTACTTCCATTTCACCATAAAAAAAAATTAAACTTTAATGTATCGCTACGCATTCCTATCCGCACAATATCAAATAAGTTGATTTTTACTAGGTACCTAAATTGTAAGTAAGTAAAAGAAAATGTTAAAATTATCTAAAATATACTCATTCCAGTGAAGCTATTCTGGACTTTTATCCATTTAGTGAATATTACAAGAATTTGAAAAATCAAGAGGTAAATTTGAAAATAGTTTTACTAACTATCCTATTTTTCAGGCTGAACTTATTTATTTACTACTAACACTCTTTCTATGTGCATCCTCACATATGCACATTACTCATAAATTATCACTGAAATAAATGTGCAGAATCAGCGATTATCAAAATAATAATCTTTCGCAAAATTATGAAAATGTGACGTGTCACGGAAAAAGAGACCAATTCATCAAGACACAAATTTTTCATGAAGTCCCTTCAAAACTTGATGATAATGTTTTCAGTTGGCTTTCAAGATTTTTTTTCTTTTGAATTTCTAAAATAGCGTCATAAAGAAAAAAAAACCGGAGGAGAAAATGAAAATTTGTGTTTTGATGTACTTGCTGGTCCTTTTGTTTAATGACACGTGTCATTAATTATGTCACAAACAGAAATAGAAACTAGATTTTTACAAACTGAAAACCTATAGAATAAAAATACAAACATCTGACCCATTTTACAAAAAAGGTAGCGAAAAAATTTCTCAAGATTGTGTAAGCGGCTGCAATATGAGCTTTGAATAGTAATTAAAATTTGCCTTATATAACTTCTGAGGAGCATGCATATTTCTTGGTAAATGTACTTAGTATGTTTCTTTTTTTCAACCTGCAGGCGCATGAGATGCTAATTAAACCTCTGAATATTATGAAGAATTTTCTTCAACAAGGTAAGTTGGAAGATTTTCCCACGTTCATCATCTATTTTGCAAAATTGGTCAGACATTATTCATTTGTAACAGAAAAAATTGTAGCAAAATCAGAAGCAATATTAAATCAGAATTAAGTAAACGAGTAACTGTAACCACAAATACGATTTTTCCGTTGAAAAATTACTACTTATACCTAAAAAAGAACTTCGAATAAAACAGGAGATTTGAAATGCCAAAAAATATAAATTAGAACTGAACTACGAAAGACGTTTTTGTTTTCTTATTGAAACTGAGCTATTTTTTGAAAATAATAGTCAATAAAAATAAAAAGTACTACCTCGTCGACTCTGGAAAAAAAAAATTGTTAAATTGTCTTTCACAAAATTAAAAAGAAAAAAACAGAAGTTAACAAAATATGTATAAGAAGCTCAAGAAAGTAGTTTACATGACATAAACCCTGAAATAGAAAGTATTATAAATTAATATTAAGTAATATAGAATTATTGAAAATATAAAAATAAACACTTCAATTGGTTTGAAAATGGTAAAAATTCTTAAAATATTAAATTAGTAAATAATGATTGGGAAGGAGGAAAGGAATAAATAAATAAAAACAATGCACAAAAAAGATGAAAATAGTAAATTTAGCACTATTATCCGAAATTGAGAGAACGACAAAGGGATATCTAGAAACAAGGAAGGTTAATTGCACATTTTTCGCGTGAATAAAAAATGACATTTTTTATAAATAACTTTTTATCACAGTCACATAGAACCATAGAACTAACAGCACTTTTTATGTGATAATTATTTCTTAAAAATGACACATTTCATTTAAATTCTTGAGGTGCTACACTCTTTGATAAAACGAAGAAATAATTTTCATATATAAAAAATAAAAAAAATAAAAATTCATTATTCTTATTATAGGAACAAACACAACTTTTTCCAACCCCGTAACAAGAGCTATGATCTATGACTATTAGGAAATTAATCATCCACACTCAAATTTTCGTACTTCTGCAGTAATTTTGAAGCTTTTCTGACGAACATGACATATTTGATAAGCCTATCTTAGATCCAAAAAAAAAAAAATCGAGACAATATTTTAATGTATGCAAATTTTCTGTAAGCTGATTTTATAAGTATGCTGGTATATTTACTCGAAGAAACTATAGAGCAAAGCTTGACCAAAATCTTGAAGAGTACCACAGTATTTTTGAGGAGCAATTTTGACATGAGGAGCAATTTTGACATGAAGAACAAATGAGCAAAATTATGAACAATACAGTGCAAATGAAGCAATTTAATACTAATATTGTGTTCAACCTGGCGACACCGAACGCAAGTTCAGTCATGAGGAAAAATGGTATGTATGTACAGAAAAATATTTTAAAAATTAAAAATCTACACCTTGAATCTCCGTAAGAAATTCAAAATACCTATCTTAATTTCGCGCCCTCAATTTGTAATGACATTTTTCCTCCATGGTAAAGGTGCCAGCTTAACAAAAAAATATCAACTTACTGTAACGAGTGATAGAAAAATATTAAGGAAAAATTAATTGAAAGATCTCATAATATGTATCGGTAACATTTCTAACAATTTCTTCGAAAATATAAAAATAGAGGATTCATCGTGAGCTAATAAAAAAAAATGATCAAACCATGATAAAACTAAATCCACAGACGTACGTGACTATGCGACCATGCTCGTCATGAAAACACTTAACAAAAAACAAAATGTATTCGTGTTCGAATATTTTAATAATAACAAACGATCTAAACATTTACACGAAGCACCCCAAAAAATGGTTGAACTCTCAATCACAGAAATGAAATTAATAATTTCTATTAACCCTTAATATTTTCTTAAATAAAAAAAAGTAAATGTGGTAGGCAATTGACAAAGACTGAAAGAGGAGAAAATTTGCACTGTACAATAATATATCCTTAAACGTAAATTATGTAATAGAAAAAAATAGAGGTTCTGCAGGTAACTGGGAACGGAATTCGAAAAAATACATGATTACTCTGTCGAGTTAAGTGATAAATTATTGTGAAAAATACAAAACAGGGGAGATAAAACAATTGGGAGAATTCGATTTTTACTGTCACAGTTTCAGCTTAGGTGATATTTCTTCGGCGATACCACCCATTTGCAATCGATAAACCCTAGATCGCCATCTGATAGTGGGATCCCAAAATGCGGACAAAAATATTAACGGGCCGTTGATTTCTCTGTACAGCCAACCAATTACAAAATATAATTTACTGAACGGTAACGAACCGTTTTGAATTATTGACAGCAGAATGTAATCGAGTAAAAACCAAAACAAAACGTGAACAAGGTAAAATACGATGGGATCCCACATAAAAGCGACATAAACAGCCCACGCGGTGAAAGCACCTAAGATCAAACATTCTGAGAGTGGTTCTAATATGATGGTATGCGGAGCCATGGCACATCTCAGTTTGGTCCAGCGTTTCAGGCGTTCTCGGAACACCTTCACTGAAGAGCCTCCGGGATTTTGCAACGCTGGGAGACTGCTGACTTTAGTACGATAGCCCCGATCCATTATTGACTTGCCCATAAAGAAATCTTCGGCCAGGTAGCAACCGAATGCTTGAAGACCTCCGACATCGTCTAGAAGACGTTTACGAATCAACGTCGACATGCCAGTATGACAGTTGACCTGCATGAAGTCGGCAAAGAGATAGACTCGAGCGTGAGCAGTGCCAAAATATATTTTTTCGAGGGTAGCTGCGAAGCCCTCTTTATCGCAAACGAACGGCAACTGGTGAACGATGCCGACGTCTTCGTCCATCAGCTGGACCATATCGGTCAACGTTTCTTCCTTCATTCTCAAACTACTATCGGAGATCATGACGAAATTGTACTTGGCAGCCACGTACCCGGGTTGCATGTTGTTTATTTTTGGATTGACACCGACGAGGCTGCCACCGACGAAGACTTTCGCGTCGACGTCCGGGTATTTCTCGATGAGATTGTTCACTAATGGAAGAGCCGAGTCGGCGCCATCTTCGAAACAGAATAGTAGCTCAAAAATAGGATACTGCATAGTGAAAAAGGTTTCCAAATTGTGGTACAAATTGGCGTCCAAGCCTTTGAGGGGCTTAAGTATGGAAACGCCATCGTACGGAATTCCATGGAACGGATCGATTTTACGATGGAATTTTACTTTGGCCTGAAAAATGGCGACCAGATGGAGAATCCACAGACTGCACCAGAATATTATGAAAATGACGGCTAACACATAGTACACATAAAACATATCTACAGTTTGTTCCTCTTAGCTTCACCATATTATAAGTCTATTGAAAGTTACGGATCATATCCAAGAGAATTCGAGACGAATCGTGGCAAAATGGATGATCAACAGTGGGTAAACTGTTCGACAATTTACATGATTACATTGAACAGACGTTCTTTTGCGAACGGACCAACGTTGAAATGATATTTATATTTCGAACAGGAATATGAAAAACAACTCACCGTGAAAATCCGTCGATTGAATACGAAATTAAATTATTAGTCCGAAGAATTTAAAACGGGTGATAAATTATAATAGACAATGGTAATAATCGTAATCATGACGTTAGTGATCACATAAAACACACTTGATATTACAAAATTAAGTTTCTGAAATGATTTTACAAAATTATTTAATACTCGCGATTCAGATTAATTTGCGCAATTCACAATTGTAAACGCAACGCAACACCTATGATATGAAAATGGACTCTGGCGCACAATCATTAATATTTTTCAGTCCTCTGATATAGTTCACCGCAATCAGCAAAATTCACAGAATTCAGAAACAAAACAATATTTTGTCTTTGAAACCCGAGTGAACGAATCGAACTACTAATCGAACCAAACTGAACGAATCACATATAAGCCACACAATGACAACACTACACAACACCAATACACCCGAAGATTACACTACACTACACCTTCCAGTTCCAAGCAAGAAAGGAGCAAGAGCAAGTTAGCATAAACAGATTGTAGAAATGAGTAATGGACCTTCTTCAGCCTTCTCATCGAATTCGAAACTCGAAAGTGAGTTCTTTTTCGTTGCGTTTTGTAGCCTAAGTAGCGCTTCATGCAGCAATACTGCATTTTTGTGAAGCATTTTGTATGGTTATTTCATGGAGGAATAATTATACCTCCATGGGTTAATTGTGTTGTCTGTTGTGCTAGTGCTGCTGCCTGCAAAAACACGAATTTTTCTGGGGACGAGCCGAACGAGCAAAGTTCAAAATTTGTGATTTGCCATCCCATAACCCTATAATTATGATATTTTAGCTTGGGGTGTAAAATTTTTTTCTGATTTTGGGGTGATTTTTTAGCCGAATAAGTGGGGGACCATCACCATCATACAAAATGCACGTAGAAAAAATAGCTTGATCGGATCGTTAAAAATTTGAAATTACTGTAGAGGAAATTTTGTTTTTTAGATTTGATAACACTGATTACTGAGTGAGTACAAAATTACAAATTCTTCGCAAACGAAATTCAAAAAATTCTTCAATTGGCAAATTAAATAGAACGCAAATAAAAAAACCGCCTTCGATGAATCATTTCGCGGCCTTTTCTTGTTAACCAATTAATACTTTTTTGATGTGTTAAAACCAGTTAAAAAATTTTAATTTTTTTATGTTGTCGGTCAAGCGGGTCAAGTCACCCAATAATAACACTGATTTTGATCACGGATGATTGTTTTGAAATAATTATTTCCAAAAAAAAAAAGTTGAAAAAAAAACATTTCCTTGAAAGCACATTGAAAATTTTTAGAGCGAAAAGGTTACCTATAGTCGATGGAGTGACCGAGCATATATCACAGCATTCGCACTGAATAAGTCGAATTGGACGTTTTAGCAAGTTTATTTCTTTTTCGATAGATGAGTTGGAACTAATACGGATGAAAACAGTTGTCTTAAATTTACTTTATTGCTTCATTCCATATTTTCTAGAAGATACAATAAATCTTCCTGCTTTTGTTGAGCGAAGCTAATGTCTACTTCTTCTGCAGCACTCTCTAGAACATTTTTCTGCCTTACTGATGATTCTTCTAAAGTTACAGTTTTTACGTTTGATGCTGTTTTATTACATTCCCTAGAAAAAAGCAAAGTAAATAATATGTACTTACATTTTTTATTAAATAAATTAAATTTCCATTTTTTCTTGTAATCGAAATTCCCGAAAAAACTTACCCTTCGGAACCTATTCTACTGAATAAATCTAAAAAAATAGTTTCCCCCTCACTTTCCTCGCACCGGCATCCAATGAGTTGTTTCATGAGTGTATTCATTTCATTGCGATAAATCAATTCTTTTGAATTCTTCAAAATTTGGGATTCTGTTGAATTTTTTGAGCTTGTCCACGAATCATCTTGCATGGTTTTCTCATGATATCTGAAGAAAAATCAATTTTATCGAAGGACTCGCCTATAGTAGTGTCATTTTAATTACTAATACAAAAATATGATTCCAAAAAGTGCTAAGTGTAAAATTGAAAATATACAAAAAACAAACTAAAACCAAATACAAATACAAATACAACTATGACCCGCTTCCAAAAGGTGCTAAATTCAACTTTTGGCCGGACAAAACTATGACAAAACCAGCAAAACAATAGACTTAGCACTTTTTGGAATCGGACTTTTTAATTAGGAAAAAAAAAAGTTGAAAAATAAATAACTCACATTGATAAACCTAATGTGGTACCTCTGTTTCCTTTAAAATCAAATGAGCCTTGTATGTCGACAGAAGTATAAGCACATCCAGGAGGGAAAACTTCAATATCCTTTACTGATAGATCAGGTGTGAATATTTTGATTATTCCAGGTTCATCCATTCCTAAAATATTAGAATCCGAATTTCAATAATTATAATGAGTAATCAGACGTCTAATAATTCGAACAGCATATTTATAAATTTATAATAATTCTTAATTTACCAGACGGAATGCTTTCATTGGTAGGATTGACAAATGTTCCATCATTATTTTGCTGTCCAAGTCTTAAAAAAATTGACACCTTAATGTGAATGTCTTGTAGATAATTTAGTAAGTCGTAGCGAATCATTTGCAACTCGGCATCTCGCATTGGGTAATATACCTTAAAAAGAAAATTTTTTTCTCAAACCAGATCTTCAAAATGTGATATTACGAAATTTTATAGTTGTGATATTAAAATACCGTAATTAATTTTAATTCATTCAAATTCTAAATATTTTAGAGAAAATTTTACTTTAGATTTTTTTGTTGCGTATTTAATTATTATTTTATTTTTTGTCATACTTCAAAATAAATAAATAAATATTAAAAAAACAGACTATGAGTTAAATAAATAAGAAAAACAGGATTTTACAATATACTGACCCAACATTCTGAAACATTCGGAGCAGTATGGGGCGAGATTATAATATTTATGAAGCTTATATGAGGAAACCCATAGAGTATTAAAGTCAATAATAATTTTTTTTTTTTCAATAACATTTATTTTCATTCTCAACTGAGAAGACTATGAATAGTTGAAAAATTAAAAATTAATTTTGTATTTTACCTTTGTTAGCCAATAGTATGCAGCATCTAACTGTCTATAGACAAATGACGATGAGACCAGATTTCTCATAGAGTCCAAGTGATTTAATGTAACCAGTAGAATATCACGCGGTTGACTCACAAAATATATTTGATGCTTAAAAACCATTATCATCAAGTCATACAATTTTCCCATACTATTGTCATTTAATTTCATGATAGAGGCATGAACAACTTGTTTATAAAAAATATATAATTCGTGTTTACTATACAGCTTCTGCGGTCGAAATATTTCCTCCAGAAATTGTTCATCAAACATAACTGATGCTATATCGTTCAAAACTGAGAAGAAAAAATTATTGTGATTAAAAATTCTTGTCATATATTTTTATATAATTTTGCTTAAGTTTTACCTTTCTGCGCTCTATCAGGAGGTATTTTCTGAGCTTTCAGTCTCTGATCTAAAACATAGAACATTTCTCCACCTAAATTAATAATTAAAATTGGTAACGAATAACGAGACATATTTGTATGATTATTTTAGACACTATAAAAAGTAAGTCTGTAAACCTATTACACCACACAAAATGAAAACAGTAACTGTGGCAACCGCTTTGTTTTCTATACACTCTAATGACGACACTTCCAAATGATTTTACAACCCCCTAGAAGGACGAGTTTTCATGAAAAGTAATAAGTTAATGAGCTAGCCAGAATAATGGCGGGAATTCAAGTAGGTTGGTCAGTAGGTATCTTATACTAACATAGATATGAAAAGTCAGAACTGGTTTTGATTATTCATTCATTTTTCAGAAAAACTGAAATCTCAAGGTTATTTTTACTTTTCTTTGGCTCGAAATTCCCTTGAAGCTCTTTTATAAAAATAATATAAATTAGTAAAACTAATACACAAGAATACCTGCTACAGTAATTCTAATTCACTGTCATAAAAATGATGAAATATAATAAGAAGGAAACAATTTTTTTTTTTTTTATACTTAAAATAGCAGTTGAATTTACCAACAATGTTTATTTTAATTGAATCAGACTAAATGAATTTCGTAATCAAACTTGATTTATATACTTTCATAGTTGAAAATATTCTTCATTTTTCAAATTTTATTGTTGTTTTGTATTAGTAGTAAACTACGCATTAGTAAAATTTTTTTAATTATAAAAATAAAATTTAGTTCACAAAATGGAGCTTAATTATGGTTTTTAAAAAAAATAATAAAAAATAAAGAAGAATTGATATTTGAATAGTTCAACGTACAAATATTGTCTTCTTGGTTCAACTTGATTTAGGTTTATTTTTTCGAAAATCAATTATATTATTTATGATCAAGATGTTATTCGTATTATTACCACCGTAAATTTTACTGATCTCTTTTATCCATAATTATTGAACATTTTTTCATAAAAATAATGCGATCGTGTTACTAAAAGTTACAAAATTAAATTAAGTACTCTTTATTCTTCTCAGTTTTCATATCATTATTACCGAAATCGGGTTTGATATTTATTAAAAACTATTTTTTTATCGGCATCTCGGTCATTGCAAGTTTTGAAATCCTTTTTGACCTATTCCTGAAACAAAATGCGAATCTCGGTTTCTTTGCTTTTGCACAAAAAAAAATCCGACAAGTGACTGTCTTGTCCTTGTTTCTACTTTCTATTCGACTTTTTCTCTACTTCTCTATTAGTATAATCGAACCCTTGGTTAGTTTCAGGAAAGTGATTCGAGATCGAATCACGAATCTTTCCTGAAAATACAAATAATTTGAATCATGAATCACATACAGCTAATGAAATACTTTTTTATGAGAACAAAAGTTGACCCAAGGCATTCGTGTACAACGTTTAAAAACATCTCAATTCTTCTGAAAAAACTAAGTAAAAAAAAACACTGTACGGTGGGTTACAGCACAAGCATCTTATTTTAAACGGCGCGGAGTATACCAAAGTCCCTTCTACCAATTTTCAGATAAATTTTTTCCATTAGATGTCGGTCAGCATTTGAAATAAGTTTCAAGAAGTTACCTAAATACTGCTGTGCTTTATTATTACCAGTACTAGGTCACAGAACAGATCCCACTAACTGACAACGGCGGGTCAGTAAGAAAAAAATTTATATTTTCGACCGACGAATGTAAACTTTTACACAATAGAAAAGTAACAGTTTATTTAGAATTAAAAGATTTCGAATAGAAAATAAGGAGGAAACCGCGACAGAAAATGGGGAACTATTCGAAGGAGAGAATTGGCTGAGATCGGTCGGCGGTAGGACATCACGGAAAACCGTCATCCTCGTCTTCGGCCATCTCTTTGGCTAATTCTAGATCTTGCTGTTCGCGCTCTCGCCGTTCTTCGGCTGATTCCAAATCTTTGCCGTAGGACTTGGGCGGGTAGCGCATGGCTTTCACGCTCTGATTATGCAACTCTAGACAGAAAGCTGTTCTCTCGTGGAAAGCGATCTGTGGTTCGGCGGTGCAGTAAATGTCGACCAACTCTTTCGTCTGCATGTAGCCATTGACCGGATCGATAATGGCTTCGAGGACGCCATCTCGGATCGCTTTTGCGATTATACATTCGGCATCTTGGGCCGAGTCCAGACCCAACGTGCGGGCGATATTTTCCGGCGTGATCCGCGAATACGAAGCAGCGATCGCTCGGATGCCTGCAGAAAATGAAACAGACGCTCGTTAGTTATATTTTTGTGAAAAGCAGACAGCCCTGGAAAGTCCAAACCCAACAGAGTCCGAAAAAAACGATCATCCATTTTCTCTTTATGAAAGTTGATATTTTAAGACGTCATTAGTACACCTACTGAATTCACTAATCTAATTGATATGGAAGTAATTCCATAGAAAAGGAAAGGATTTTAACAAAGAAATACTGCTTCTATTGCTTCAAATTCTTCAAATTTTAGAGAAAAAATATTTTAACGGCTGCTTTTTTTCAGGCAAATAAATGAAAATACATACATATGTACATACTCGTAATACTCGTATTACGAAATACAATTTCAAAAAAAGAAAAACTCCAGACATCCTTCTACAAAAATCTATACTATTACTTCATAATTTTTTCGTTCCCACATTTGACCAACAGGAGCTGAAAATAACGCATTATATCTCAAATGACAGCTCATGATCTGTAGATTTAGCAAAATTATTTTAATTTTGTATAATCTTCATTCGAATTTTGAATCCACTTTTGAAACGGATTCGTATCTCGAGATTCGAATTCAAAATAATCTAATGGATTCGTGATTCAAATTCGACTCGAAAAAAATTGGATTCGTAGTGTCAACCTTGGCTGAAATATTACTTTCAGAAAACAAACGCGCGGATTCACGCACTTTCAGCAAAAAAGCCCTGCTTTTCAACTCACCGGTTTTAATAACGTTGTGGCGCAGACGAATAATCATGAGAAAGGTTTTGTCCAGACGAAACTGGGCGCTAAACTTGTTAAGCACATCGGAAAATGTGTGCAGGTTACCGAGTCTGACAGCTTGCGTGAGCTCAAAGTATGGCTGTAAAGCGGTGCGCATGGCCGCCTCCCTGAAAATCAGTCGGTCCGGAATGTCGCCCAGCAACAGTTCGACGGTGACAACCAGCTTTTGAACAGCCTGACGGAAGCCGACGGCGGTAGTCTGTGGCGCCTTACGCAGCGCCTGCACCAGGTTGGTGTGCGCCTCCGTGTACTCGAGGCGAATGGCCTTGATTCGGCCCACGTAGTACAGAAAGCGGGCCCATTCGTTGTTGCTGGCCGTCTCCGGGAACACGGACTTGGAGACAAGTTTGTCGGCCTGGTCGTACAGGCTGTAGTGCAGGTAGCTGCGCAGCAAACAATTGATGAGCACAGCCTGGCCTTCGAAATCGTTGCGCAGCGTGGCGGTACGCAGTTTGGCGTGGAACAGCGGTCGGCAGGCGTCCAGCTGATCGTTGAGCTCGTAAGCGCGCATGTGGTAGAAAAAGGAGCGGGCCTGGATCAGGTCGAGTGTTCGGCGGCTGTGCGCCGACAGCTTGTCCATGAGGGCGTCCGAGCATTTTTGGGCGGCCACGTACTTACTCTGGTCGATCAGGTACAGAATCAGCAGCAGATGAATGTAAGCATCGACCTCTGGCAGCAGCGGGCACGACGAATTCTTGGCTGTGCGCATGCGCTGTGCATTGGCGCCGGCCACTGGCACCAGCGCACTCTCAACCTCCATTTGGTCATCGAAGAACGACAACATGAATTCCTTTTCGCTGGCCGAGTGGGTATAGAATCCATTCACTACGCTGGTCAGTATATTCGAGTTCAAATCCTTCCTGATGGCCAGAATGGTGCGCAGTATTCGGGTAATGAAGCGAGATTCTTTGGTCGCGACGCCTCGCTCGATTTGTCGAATATTCTCGCGTATATCCAAAATAATGCTCGCATCCGAGCCCTTCTGCTCACTGTCCGTCACCTCCTCAGCCGGACTGTCCACGTTCTTCATCTCTACGTCGATAATTGACTGTTCAGCACTCGGCGCTGCCATCCTCACTAGTGTACGCTTTTGCCGCTCTGGATCTACAAAATAAACTGTCAGCGAAATGTGAATGAAACTGAAGCAGTCTGTCAAGTCTAAAGTCACTCAATTCATGCTCGGTTTTTCATTTTCCTCAGCCTCCAACTAGCAAATTTACATTCGAAAACAAGGTTCGAATCGATCGTGAAAATTTTTGATTAAAAGATTGCTTTTTTCTGCCTGTCATTTTAGTCACCTACTCTATTGTTATACGAAAAAAATCTGCGACGTCATGTATGGAACAAAAGAAAATACAGAACAAAAGGCAATGACAAAGCTGACGATTTGAGAGGTTATTTAACACTAGAAAACCATGTTTTACTCGATTTCTCAAAGGACCCAGTGGTGTCATATTCGACTCAACAGTAGAAGAACCTCAAAGGACCGGAGAATGTCATATATGACGCCACCTGGTCCTTTGAGGAATGGCGCATCCAAATTCCAACGGCGTCGTATACGACGCCACCTTGTCTTTCTAGTGTTATAACACCATTACGATAACAGACATTAAAGAAACTGTAGAAAAAAATGAAACACAACCTCTTCTCAAGATTAGAACATGAAACTCAAAAACAAATTATCAGTGTTAATGGTGAGAAAATTCAACTCTCGAAAGAAGAGGTAGTCGGTCGATAATTTAAAATTCATATTTGAATTTTCATCAAAACCCTGTAATACTAGCGAAAATAGCTTTAGTTCGTAATACTTACATAGAAGAATGGCGATGTAGAAGTAAGTTAATGCCTATTGATTGATCAAATCTTTTACATCATATTAAACAAGTAACAACGATTAATATGAATAATATTCACTTCCAGTTAAATACGAAATATTTCGAGTTAAATTAATTTAATATGAAAACGAAAATATTTCGTTAGGACTTGGATGAATTAGCGAAATTGAAAATCGAAAAAGTGGAAGTTTGATTTGATAAAAAATAAGAATTTCCACCAACGCGAAACGCAGGTCTGGTGAGTGATCCCACTCCCAATGCTGATTGCTCTTCTAGTCTTCAGTCTTCACCCGGCAGAATCCAGGAGTTCTCAACAATCCACAACATAAATATAAAACTAGCTCACCGGATTCGTGCTCGCTTTTTCTTTTCTTTTTCATTTTTTCTCTTTCCGTCCTTCGTCAATCGTCATATGTTTTGTTTGCGCGCGCATAGCCACAATTTTGCAGCTGTTTTCCTTTTCTCACGAAAAAAAGTTACAAAACACAAAAAAGTCTCGTTTTATCGAATGAGCCAATCAGGTCGTCGTATTGTTTGAGCGGCTATTTGGCAACGAGGCAACATGTTAGTGATTTTATCCTCCCCACCATACCAATATCAATTCTGTCTGCGAAAAACTCGAGTCGAGATATTCGGTTGTTGTTAAGGTTTGTTTACTGTTTACGGTGTTAATGTGTTTGAAATTCTTTCGTTTTTCGAATTTCGTTAAAAAAAGTGAATCCTTTCGATTAAATCATCAACTTGCATTGAAATTCGCGTCCTCCATTGTACCATGAAATTCGATAAAGTGACGATTTCATCATTCGGCAAGAAGTGACCACCGTTTCCGAAGCGTTTCATTGCCCAGCAACTCGTAACGTAATTCGTTTTTAATGAAATATTTTCCGGATAATGTCTTACTTATTTATTTAATATTTTACGGTTTCGTCTCTGTCAAAAGTGTCGCAAATGTGAAACAATATGAAACGTCGCTTGGATGATAATGGGACGCCTGCGGAAACTCTCGTAAACACGTTCCCCCCATCCCTCTCGCCAACGCGTTCACGTAGCATAAGTGCGATCTCAAATCTGACCAACATATCGTATTCGCCTCAAATCACCACCAGTAGCCCGTACCCGGTCGATTCCACATCGCCGATCCACAACTTCGCCGCCATCATGCCCACGCTCACCGTCCATGATAAGGCTCCCGCTTCGAGCACCATTTCTGTCGGCTCTGCTCCTCATGCTGGCCTCCATACCATCCCCATTCAGCATTCGATACAGATCCGCAACAAAGTGCACAGCTCGGTCGTTTCCACCAGCCCTGGCCAAGCTTCGTCTCAACAATTTCAGCGTCTTAAAGTCGAGGACGCTCTTTCGTACCTTGACCAGGTGAAGTATAAATTTGGCGCTCAGCCGCAAGTATATAACGATTTTCTTGATATTATGAAAGAGTTTAAGTCACAGAGCATCGACACGCCGGGTGTGATAACGCGAGTTTCGAACCTATTCAAAGGCCACCCCGAGCTAATCGTCGGCTTCAACACATTCCTACCGCCGGGCTATAAAATCGAAGTGCAGTCGAGTGACTCTGGAGGTTATTCATTCCAGGTATCCGTCAGCATACCGAGCCCGTCGTCCTCCACGTCAACGCTCGTACCATCCACGCAGACCGTTCTGCACACGACCTCAATTTCGAGCATCTCGTCGACGGTAACTACTACAACCGCCAGCGCTTATATTAGTGCGCCTTTATCGATTGTGAACTCGCCAATGGTCGCCAAACCGCTGCCTTTACCTTCTGCGGTTAATGTACCCCCTCTTAGCACCCCGCTGACGATACCGTCGCCCGTTACAGCCGCTCCTCCGCCCGTCATACCCGCCAACAGTGTGCTGAACAACGTCGTCACCACTCCGAGCGCTGTTGTACCTGTGCCCAGCACCAGCCCGACACAGTCGACTTTCACCCTGAATGAGGCGCATCAAGCCGTGTCGCAAGCGCTGATTCACGTCGAGTCGAGCATCGCCAATCAGCCGATTCCGCAGAATCAACCCGTTGAATTCAATCACGCCATCAACTACGTAAACAAGATCAAAAACCGATTCCAAGGCCAGCCAGATAAGTACAAACGCTTCCTCGAGATCCTGCATACGTACCAAAAAGAGCAACGCACTCTTAAAGACACAGCGATGTGCGTTGTCGGCGGCAAAACGCTTACCGAAGCCGAGGTGTATTCTCAAGTAGCTAAGCTTTTCGAGAACCAAGAAGACTTGTTGGCCGAGTTTGGCCAATTTTTGCCGGACGCTACGTCGCACCAGTCTGGTTTTAGTTCGGTCAAAGTAACCAGTGGTGCGGAAATCGCTTTTAACTCAGCACGTAAACCGTCGTTAATCGGCGCAAAATCGTTTAATAACGCAGTGCTGAACAACAGCGCCAGCTGTGTGACTCCAAACGTTGCTGTGAATAATACGAGTGCCCCCGGAAGCGCTCCTACACCCGGCTCAACGGCTAAATTTGCCAGCAATAATGTCTCGTCGACGACACCAACTGGCGCGTCGGGTCTGCTGAAACGTTCGTCCTCAATGTCAAACAGTCACTCCTCCGTCTCTATGCAGCCAGCAGTTAAAAAGCACAAATCGCCGACGTTGCGCGATATTTCGCTGACTGAAGCGGGCAAATATGGCACCCTTAATGACTTTGCTTTCTTCGACCGCATCCGCAAAACGATACACAATGGCGAGATGTACAAAAATTTCTTGCGCTGCTTGGTTATCTACAATAACGAGATCATTAGTGAAGCGGAGCTGCTACAGCTAACGACACCATTTTTGGGTGCTCAGCCAGAATTATTGCGTTGGTTTAAAGAGTTTCTCGGACAAACTGATGCGCCTTGTTCGACGACCAACGCCTCGTCTACTACTTCATTGACTGCGTCCTGCAATAGCGGCGTTACTGTTAAAGAGGAACCGTTCGGTGCTGGTAGCGCAAAGTCATCGGTGCATGCGCAAGACTCATTCCTCGATTCCGTCAGCTATAATAATGTGATGCGGTCTGAAAATGCAATCGACATTGACTACACGACGTGTAGACGCATCGGCGCCAGCTACTGCGCAGTACCCGATGACTTTAACCCGCCTAAATGCAGCGGCCGTACCGAGCTGTGCCGCGAAGTGCTCAATGATAGCTGGGTCTCATTTCCCAGCTGGTCCGAAGATTCTACTTTTGTTTCGTCTCGCAAAACCCAGTACGAGGAGTATATTTACAGGTGCGAGGACGAGCGTTTCGAACTGGACGTCGTCATAGAGACAAACGCCGCCACAATTCGCGTATTTGACGGCGTGCAGAAGAAACTGGCGCGCCTCTCCTCCGAGGAGGTGGCCAAATTTCGGCTGGACGACTGCCTCGGCGGTACCTCACCCTCCATCCACCAACGCGCCATTCGCCGGATTTACGGCGAAAAGGCGGTCGATATAATTGAGGGCCTTAAGAAAAACCCGGCTGCATCTGTGCCGGTTGTGCTCAAACGTCTGAAGGCGAAAGAAGAGGAGTGGCGAGAGGCGCAAAAGGGTTTCAATAAAATATGGCGCGAACAAAACGAAAAATTCTACCTGAAATCGCTGGATCACCAGGGCATGAATTTTAAACAGAATGATATGAAATACCTGCGCTCGAAGTCACTGATGAACGAGATCGAGGCGCTGTTTGACGAGCGCCAAGAGCAGCAGGCGGCTAGCGCCGCTGACGAGAACGGCGCTAACACTGCGCCCGCTGGGCCGCACTTGGTACTACCGTATCGTGACAAGAGCGTTCTCGATGACGCCGCCAACTTGCTCATCCATCACGTAAAGCGACAGACCGGCATCCATAAAGAGGACAAGCAAAAAATCAAATCGCTGATCCGTCAATTCATTCCGGACCTATTCTACCATCCGCGCCAGGAGCTCAGCGACGACGAGCGCGAGGAGCTGGACGAAAAGGCGCTGAAGAAGCAGCCGCCGGAGGAGGGCGACGACGGTGATGTGGAGCTGGAAAAGCGCTCGGCATCCTCCCCCGAATGCGGAGGTGGCGACGCGAACGGCAAGGACGTTAGTCTGGACGACGTGAAGCTGCCCGTGCATGCCATCTCCTGTCATCCGGACGAGCACTACACGCTGTTCTACGCGGATAACCACTGGTATCTGTTCCTGCGGCTGCACCAGATCCTGTGCGACCGCCTCTCGCGCATGTACGAGCGCGCCAACATCATTGCCAAGCAGGAATCTTACTCGAGAGAGTCATCCGCGCGCAAGGAGTCGGCGGCCATTTCGCTGCGGCTCAAGCCGAAGCCGGAAATCGAGGTGGAGGACTACTACCCGGCCATGCTCGATATGGTTAAGAATGTGCTGGACGGCAACATGGACTCTACAACGTACGAGGATACGCTGCGTGAGATGTTCGGTATCCACGCTTACATCGCCTTCACCCTGGACAAGGTAGTTTCTCACGCCGTTCGTCAATTGCAGTACCTGGTGACCGACGATACGTGCCAAGACTGCTACGAAATGTTCGTCAAAGAGAGGCTGAAGTCGGCTACTGGCGGGCCCTGCTGTAGCGCCTATCAAAGGGTGCATGCCGAAGCCAACTACCAGAAGAGAATCGAATCGCTCAGCATGGAGTCGTGCTTCAGAATATTGATCTATAAAATCGACTGCAAGATCACGATCGAGTGTCTCGATACAGACAGCGACAACGAAGACCCGCAGGATAATGAGAAATGGAATAACGTCGCCGAAGACGAGTCGAATCGCGAGAATTTCAGCGAATTTAACGAAAATAGCGAGAAGACGGAGTCATAACGACGAGTGAGCTAGCGACAGTTCAAACGATTCTCCATTTTTATTTCATTTCTTCTTTTTTTTTTGTCTTTTTTTTTTTCAAAAATTTTTTTGCGGTTATTAACTTTTATCTCATCAACATTATTTTACCCCTTATTTCTCGTGTACATAGTATACCAAAATGTACATCCACTTTTGACCGTAAACTGTCTTATAAACATTTGTGGTTGTGAATATTTCTTTTTTAAATGTATATTATTCCCCTTTTTTTAACATTTTTAAAGTAACGTAACAAACAAAACAAAAAAAAAAATGTAAATAATTTTTTTAAATATTATTTAAAAAGCATAAAAAAAAAATTGAGACCAAATTGAACTGTGTAGCCATCGTCCTCTGTGATCGTATCACCAAGTAAGCAAATTTTTTGAATATTTTTTAAATTCCACATTTTGCTGGTGAAAATGGTCGTAATTTTTGGAATATTCGTTTGCAAAAGAGGGATAAGTCCAGGTCGTACAACTTCTAATGTATTATTATGAAAAACTTCATTTGTAACACCTTGGTTGTTTTTAGGTGACTTTAACCTTTTTTGTAAAAGTGTTCATTTGTTTGTTTGCATTTTTCCGAAAAAAATAAGTAATTAATTTCTTTGTTTCTTTTCACTGCAGAAAAATTATGATCTACGAAAAGAAAAATCTGAACGAGCTATTTTTGCCAGCAATCTTTTGTAATGATTATATCCTTTCAAACAAAAAACATGCGATTTGCGAAGGACGATATAATTGTTATCGTGCTTGAATTATAAGGGAGCCCATAAATTGCAGTCCAAAATTGACCATAATGCCAATCTAATTGATCTATATTTTTTCTGCGTCTCTTGTAATTTGAAAATTAGCAGCGTATCATGTATTAAATGAATTTGAGGGAAACTTTTAGCTATTGTTCGATTAGAAAATTAACTATGCCTGAATCTAAATGTGTTATTTCAAACAAATCCATTATAACTGAAAGATGAAGATTTAATTTTCCCCGTCTAAATTCTTGATATTTTCATCGCAAGAATATATTGCTTTCGCGAGTACACGTTCTGACGTGTTGCTCATTTTTGAAACTGAACCTGGTATTTGATCTGAAATGTGAAAAAATTATATCCTGATCAGCATTTCTTTGATTTTTGTATTGTGTACTCGACAATTTTTTTATTTATGCATTTATTTGAAAAATCATCAAGTTGAATTTTGTGAAAATTCTGCAGACTATATTAATTCAAAAATTTGACGAAAAAATCATTATAAGTATGTCGTTTAATTATATGTTTATTTAATTTATTTCATCTTTATAGCAGATATCAGGCTATTGAGAAAAATTTTCGTTATGATTTCTTGAAAAAAAAAAAAAAAAAAAAACAATAAAAAAAAAAAAAAAAATAAGCTTCGATACTGGACTATTCGTGATGGTTTAAAAATTTTAAATGAGAAACTGTGGGCACAAATTTAGCAGCATGTCTTACACAGGAGGTAGCCTGTTATGGTGGGATGACTAATCGCATTTTCCTTGTTTATTCTAAAAATAACGAAAATTTGCTCGTGTTCACTGAATTTATTTGCATCCTGAGAGTACTACCTTTAGACCCATATTTTATGTCAAATTTTTTCTGGTAGTCTACTCCTCTGAACTTGAGTAGTTGTCATGGTTACTAAATTTTTAAACGTACCCTTGAATTTTTATATTTATAATCATTTTTCTCATTATTTCTTTTTCTCATGAAAATGTTGATTTTTATTTTATTCTTTCAGTTATTATTCTTTATGACCAATCAAGATCTGTGCTAAGTTTACCTCTTCCATTTGGAGTTTTTGGTTTTCGGAAGCCGCGATTTTATTAATCTATGTGAGTTGGTATTTTGCAATAATAAACATAATTAAAGTTTTACGTAGCTGCAGACATTTTTTGAAGCAGTATTTGTTTTTGTGTCGTTGATGCTTTCAACCGTTGTAATGCGTTTCATTAAAAAGTGCCATATTTTCGCAGGAATTCATGAATCTGTTGCGCGCCCTCGGTATTCGATTTTCTTTTTCTGAGACTGGACTTGTATGGATGAACAAACAATACATTTTTGTCTTCAAATCATTTGAAGTGAGTATTCTCCTGAAAATACGAGTAGTTTCAAGGTTTTTATTTATAAATTCGTCGAGTGAGAATTTTTTTCATAATATTTTGTTGTTTACTGCTGATCGTAAATTTTTCTTGTCAATATCCTTTGATTTTCTTTTTTTCTTCATATCGCCATAGACTTGTGCATCGGATCTTTAGAATTAGATTTTTGATTTCTGATTGGGTATCACTGTTGCAAATGCATACAGCAGACATGAATTAAACCCTCATATGTGCCTGGAATTTCAGTCTGAGAAGAGTGAAAATCAAAAGAATTTCAGTCTGAGAAGAGTGAAAATCAAAAATCTAACTCTATGAACGTTTAAGACCAAGTAAAACGTGTCCAAAAATGACGATTTCCTTTCAAAAACTCAAGCCCCATAAGAGTCGGAAAAAAAGTTCGATTTCTTACACTGAATTAGGCGGTCGAACATACCTTTATCGTGTAGATTATACATTATTTATCAACGTATTCAAGATTTATAGAAGAAATAAATTACCTCCAGAGATTTTTTCGTGGATTAATGAATTACGCTATCTATTAACTTTGAGTTACTTTTTTGTTGAAGATTAACTGATATTAAAAAAGATTTAAGCAAATAGAAGGAAAATAGTATTTTATAGTTCAAGAACTGAAAGCATGGTACATACATGATGAGTATAAAGTGAGTTGCGCCAGCTATAGGCAAGCTCACCAGTTGTATGTATCGTGGAAACTTACTTTCAGCTTTTGTACTGTGACGTATTTTTCATTCTAAAATTCTGAAACTACATCAAGAAAATACAATATTTTATTTCGATTAGTAAAAACTACAAATCAATTGCCTGTCAAACAACTGCTCCGTGTTATCAAATTTTCATGCGGTTTCTTTTCGAATTTCAGGAATTTTCTGGATGAATATTAATTTTATTTGCCGTTAGAAGAACTTCTAACTATTTTAATTCGACGCATGTACCAAACTGTGTCATCAGTTGCAGCTGATTACTCTTTCCCAATAAACAATACTAATTATTTTATTTTGTAAAGTCGATTTTAGTAAGATTTTGTTTTTGTAGAAATATTATTTTTCCTTCCATTTTTAGTTGATATCTTAAGCTCTGTATTTTTTTTTTTTTTTCTAAATCATATTTTAATAATGAACGAAGAACTAATTTTAGAGTTTTATTTATTCATTTTTCTGAAGATCTTTACCTATACATTTATCCTGCATTAGGTTATTTATCGTTCTTTGAGCTTCATTTCTGCATGATGACTATACAACCCTTCTTCTTTCGGTTCATCATTCGTTTGGTACCTTTTTTTACGTTTAAGATCTAACTTACCCTGAAAATTATCAAAATTCAAACGTGAAAAATGAATTTAAATTTTTTATTTCGAGTCTTCGTTTTTCTTTCATTTTTACCTGTTTAAAACCTTCGTTTCATTTTGGCAAATCATATTGTTATTACCTATTTATAGAACTAATTGAAAAATTTTTTGCTGAATGAAACCAAAATTGAAATGGCCAAGTACCACTCATTTAGAAGGCTTGAAAGAAATGCAAGTCCAGTGAAGAACTTGAAAACTTCTATACAAAGTGTTGAAATCTTATAGTTAGATAATACGCACCAACACGGTTTTTCCTAAATCAACACTGCTAGATTTACTTCAACAGTATCTTGCGAACTAGGTACTGTAGTAATGTAACTTGAAAATCATTATTTACATAAGTATTGATTATTTTTGTAGGGTGTTCTTTCCTTTGTACTTGTCTACTTTTAAGCTTCTCGTGTTCGGAGGTTTGTTTTTCCAGTTCAATTTGTTCCTTTGGAGGATCTTAAAAAGTTTAATCTACAAATGTTAATTGTTATTGTACAAAACATAAAAAGTGTAAACATTACTTGCACTGAAAAAATTTATTATATTGTATTGATATATTTTGTTCATAGCATTTATAAATATAATATAAATATATTATATATCAAGTGAGTCAAAAATATCATACTTGTAATTTGTAAAGTAAAGTTTTTTCCTGTGTATGTTGTATGTTGATGAAATTATTTTTGTAAATCAAAATGATTTGTTGAAAATTTCTAAATTCAAAATATGTGATTTTTTGATACTTTTTAGGATCCTTTTTACCATTAATTTGTTTTATTTTGTAAATTTTTGTATAATTTTTTTCGCCTTAGTTAGATCTATACTTAACTTGAAAAGTTTGGCCGTTTTGTAATTGAAGGCATTGTCATGAATATTTAAAAACATTTTGTTATTAGTTCTCTTTTTCTTTGGAGACATTACGTGAAAATTGGAAATTTTTCTAAAATTGTTATATTGCCTTCATAACAAATTTCCTATTCGTCTAAAAAAATTTTGTTTTTATTTATATACTTTTTTTTTTGTTTTTGTTACTTCTTATTCTATAACAAATTAAATTTTTCTCTTCTCAGTTGACGTAGAATCTGAATATCGAAGCTTCCATTTAAGAATTTTTCAAATACGTTGTTTAACATATTTATTTTAATTTGTAAAGTACGAGTAAATTAGAGAGAAAAAAAATTTGAATATCGTTACCACTTTTTATTACATTATTTGAAGATTTCTTTTTCATCCAAACGAAGACGCAGCAGAATTAATGTCTCATGCATGTTTTTTTTTTCTTTTTCCAACTTTCTCTTCAGAAGATTCTACGATTATAAAAAAAAGTTGATTTTCTGTGTGAAAATCCGAAGTACTATTGTACTTGACACTCCTTGATAATCGTTACATTTGTATTTTATTTTTTAAGAAAATTGTATAAAATCGTGAAAAAATGAAAAAAAAAATTATAAATTTTTTTTTCGAAGAAACGATTCAATTTTTTGCGTACTCAATGTTATTAATCTATGAAAATTGGTTTTCTTTAGGCTTTTGGGTTTAAAGCTACTATGATTGTTGATTTTCTTAATGATAAGGAAAGTAAAGTTGAAATTCGATTTTGGTTTTCAGTTAATTTAAAACATAAAATAAAATGAGCGAGTAAGCACCTGAAGGAAAATGAGACACTGATAATGAAAAATACTGATAGACATATGTGATTAAGAATTCCTCTTTGTGGGCTTATTTTAATCATGCGTTATCCTGATTATCTTAGTCAACTGTTATTAGAGTCCACTACTTTCAGTTGATAATTAATAATGGACTCGATACCACTGGTATATTATCTTATAAACTAAAAACCACATTTTCTTTATTTTAATACTTGTGTGGATGCATTTTAGTAGGATTCCTTTAGATTTGGCTAAATTAGCTGAAGAGGACTTATACTATTATCACTTGCTGATATCACGAGCATTTATTTCTGTTTCATTCACTTTCCTCATGAATTTTTGTTCCATTGGAGATCGATCTCTCATAGCTCAAGTAACAATATTTTCCTCTTTACAGTCGGCTGTTTTAATGAGGAAAGGTTATTATATATTTTCAAACAGTTACAGAACACAAAATCTTGTCATAAGTTCATAATTATGTAAATTGTGATCATTATTTCACGCGAAGTGGTTGTCATCTGGTGGAATATTTGTGCTAATACTTTTCGCGTCTTTGGTTGAAACTATTCGTTAATTTTACCGACTACGCACTTACTAGTGTTACTCATGGAATTTTGAATTTGATAAATAGAAGACAAATTTTTTATACATTTTTCAAAATTATATTTTTTGTTTCTGGCTCATTCCTAGAGATAGGATAACAAAAGGTAAAATTATAATAGTGTTACAAAATGATATCTTACATTTAGTTGTTACGTTGGTCAAGATGCAAATTAGGCAATAGAAAAAAATAGCAGATGTATACTCGAAAATTATGCTGAAAGAGAGCATTATGGACTATTTTGCTATTTAAAAACTTTCACATATTGTAGAAATGTAAAAAAAAATGTATTCTTTGTCAAACATATTGAAACTTTTTTTCTTTTTAATAAGCCGATAATGGAAACTAATTGGACGGTTTACTTGAGGTAACGTTAGTAATTGTGATGATCGAACTGTTTCACATCTCTACTAGCACGGAGATGATATCTTGAAAATATTACGAAATATGGATTATTTTGAAATATTTCTACAATATTACAGCAAGCTCGGCTAAATGCTTCCGTGAAGTTCAAACAGGCAGTATATAGTGGAGCTGGCATTTTGTTGCGCCAATATTTTAATTACATTTATTTCAATTTTTTAATTTTTAATTATTAATCAGTAATATTATAACAGAAATGGGTGTGCTAGTAGGGATATTATTCGAAAGTTACAAACAAAATTTTCAAAATGCCAATACTGCATTTATCAAAAGACAAAAAAGTCGAATAAATAGCGCTTAATCGTCTAAATTAAACAAAAAGACTGGTATTGACCGTTTTTTATAGTTTAAATTTACATGATAGCACAAGGCAGAGCACAACACACTGGCAAACATAATGGCACAACTGTTTTTTTCGTGTCTGATGATTCTTTCATTTTGCTTCCACTTTCATACTTATACTTTGCTTTCCTTTTTGCGTTCATTTTCCCCTTGGCTCCAGCGTTCTGAAAAAATATAAAACATTTAAATCAAGATTTTGTTTCAAGATTTTGCAGTCGAGTAAAATTATAAGTAACTTAAGAATTATTAGATAGAATCTTGATAACAGAAGTGAGAATGTTTTGTAAATTTGAATTTGGTCTTCGGATGATTCTTGATCTAGTTTATTATAGAAAATATTATATCGGTGAAAATCAAAATAATAATCATTTTATTAGCTGAAGATGATAAAATATCATTGAAAACAGACTAACTCCCACGTGAAACAATACTATAATGACTCATTAAAGGCTTTTAAATGCAGCCTATTCGTTTCAACTATAGGTCGCCAAACAATATTCTGTCTGATTGAAATAGGAAGATACCTAACTTGATAAAGGTATCAACATAATTATACCTATATTTTATGAATACTTCAACTATCCACAAACGGATGGCTTAGCGTCCAAACGTCGTATACCTACCTCAACTTTCCCTCCATTTTTACTTTTTTTAAATTAGGCCCTATTTCTGAAGAAAATTTCACCATCTTTATTTTAATTTAATATAAAATGACGTTTTTTTTTCACTAACAGCAACCGAAAAAATCAAGCAGCCTGTAACGTTATACGAGTAATTATTATGCTAATTAAAATATTATACTGATATTCTTAACTTTTTTTGGAGATAAGGTAAAATCTTTACACACTGAGCACTCAAATACCTCATTGCATCGATGGATAGTAATCACTGTATTGGAGGAATTTTGTCATTTTTATCGATACCGTAGCCTATCCTATACCATTTTGAGATTCTCACCTGTTCTGAGGAGACTACAGAATATTCTTCTTTCTTAGCGAACAATGGTCCAGGTGGGTAATAAACTGGTGGGCCAGCGACGCTGTTCATTTTTTCTTTCGTGCACTCGTTCAGTTTTTGTGTTTCAATAGCATGAATCTTTTCAGTCGGTGAAGCTGGAGCTGGTGGTGGTGTTTTGGGTCGAACAGTGTCGGAGGTAGGTACGTGACTTCTATTTGATGACCGATTCACTGTGTATCTGTTGAACACTTCTCTGTGATGTTGCTGCAGAAAATCTCAGTCATATTAATAATTTGAAATAAATAACAGTACGTAATAAGACAGGCATTATAAACTACTAACACCAGTCTCGTCTGGTATGCCATGCAGGCTGCATGCCCCCTATAGGGAAGGAAAACTCTTTCACAACTATTCCCCAGTTAATGGCTTGTCACCAAGGGGAATTAGACTGTACCCATGTATCAAAATAGTTGATTATGGAAGCCTGTTCCAATGGGTGGACCAGAAACATTAATTTTCATGGCCAGTGACGTATCTAGACTGACCTCAAGGGGGAGTCCATCATTATGACGACACTCCCCCCCCCCGTAAAAAAATTGGAAAATCGAAAAACTTGAAAACATTTTTACTAAAAAAAAAAGTCAAGGGGGGGTCCGGACCCCATGGACCCCCCTAAATACGCCCCTGTTCATGGCTGAATATAATATAATGGCATTTCACCGGTGAAGGTTCAAGTTGATCAGTTGCAATTTTGCCTATGCGACGCCAAATTTCATCAATAAAATATGCTTACCGATTCCGAATCCGAAAACGAGGCCATCAGTTCATCCAGTTGTTTGGGTGGTTTCTGCTCCCGGGTATCGGGTTGTGGTGATGGTGGTGGGAAGGGTCGCAAAACTGGTACAGGGCTCGGCTCCGGCCGGTAGCCATCGGATCCTGGGTATCTGCTGTTCTGTGTGCTCTGGCTGGTATACTTGTAGTTGCGGGTGATGAGGGTCTGAGCACCTGGCACAGTATCGAGACCTGGATCCAATGGGCTGAAGCGTTGCTTCAACAGTGGTGACTGCGGTCGGGCCACATTGGTACGGTGCTCAATATCATAAGTGTTGACAGTGCTCTCTAGTAGCGGATCCGGCGGTTGGGCAAAGGAGACTGGTGACGGTGAGCGATGGGGTGGCGGTGGTGTTGGTGATCGTTGGGTCTCACGTCGAGTCGACTCTTGCACAATACGTGACGAATACATGGCTGACCGATTGACTGGCTGTGGAGTTATGTTGCGGGCAGAAGAGGTGGTTGAGTAGTAGGAGCGGGTTGGTGAGGGTGACCTGTTGTAGTCGTACAAGTTGGTCGCATAACGTTCATTCGAGTTTGGAATGGAACTATCAGTGACGTCAGATTCGTAGTTGTAGTTCCGGGTGATGGAGCGCTGCGGTGGTACCTGGGTGCCTGTTTCTTAAAAATGAAAGAGAAAAAATTACTTAGAATATGTAGAGTTGAAACACAAATCAGGTTCAAAATGAAAAATAAATATTATGCAATTTGAGTTCAAGTTTAAGGGCTAGTTAAAACTGACAATGACTGCAACTGAACCAGAGAGAAATAATCCGAGTTTAATAACAGTTTGAGTAAATTTAAACCAAGTAGGGACTAGGTACCCAATTAAAGTAATTTAATGACATATTGTTATTGTTGTTTTATTTTCAAACCATTTGAATACCTAGCATATCAAATCCCAAAAGTAAGTTTCTTTCTAATAATAATAAAAAAATTCTGTACTCTTGCTGATAATCGTACCTAATCACGCTGAAAATAAATTAGGTAGGTACTTAGTAATTTTTACAATATTGTGAAAAGGCAAGAAAGTATAGTTTTTGATTTGATCTGTTAATTTTCTATATTTTAGATTTTCGAAAGGAAATTGAATAGGCACGTTTTCAGGCACTGAGGCACTGAACTAATGTGTCACTATACAATAACAACACTATTGTTTCAGTTATTTTAGTACCTATATAGTTGACAAGACGATATCCTCGCTCAGATTTTGAGATATCTGGGATTGTGAGGGGGTTGGAGGAGGGACATAATGTACATATATGTAAATTATCGTTTAATTCTCGTACTTGATGATGTGGTTTTTGTTTCATAATGATAAGCCTCTTGCAGCTGTCTGCCTGGTGAAGGTTCTCTGTGGCGCAAACTGCCACCAGTGAACACCAGATCTTTTTTGAAATCGTTGTTTGTTGAGTACTTGTCAACGTACGATTCTACTGGCTGACCATTGTAAATGACTTCTTTCTTCACTTCGGTATGTCGGATTGGTGCTGAATTTCCACTGCCATAGCGTTGCTCCTCGAAGGATTTTTCTTCGATGCGAGCGACATGGCTGTTTTTCAAAGGTGTACTGCTGTCGAGTGGCTCACTAATATTGGAATAAAAATGAATTTCATGAAGAAGACAATGATGTAGCCAAAACAGGGTTTAGTGACGCACCCAAGGTGGGCTACGGGATTTGAAGCACCCCTTGTAAATCAAATTTCATTAAAAAATCAAAATGAAAACATTTTTCTCGTTTTGCGCATTTATTTTTTCTTTCTTTTTAATCAAGTAGGAAGATACAGTTGAAATTGGTGAATTAAGGAGGTAGTTCCAATTCAACCGTGTGTTGTGATGCACAGTTTTTTTTTTTTACAAATATGATTATTTTTTTTTAAAAGAAAGGCTAAAATTGAACTGTTAAAAATGTGGAAACCTGCCTGAGGTCACTCGGAAACTTCACTGAAGCAAGATATTAGG
Organism: Parthenolecanium corni; assembly: GCA_038050395.1. Taxonomy (NCBI): domain Eukaryota; kingdom Metazoa; phylum Arthropoda; class Insecta; order Hemiptera; family Coccidae; genus Parthenolecanium; species Parthenolecanium corni. The sequence continues at coordinate 1,592,900 of JBBCAQ010000038.1, read as the reverse complement.
ATGAGGCGATCATTTTTCTGCTTAGTTGAAAATATTTTATATTGTCAACAACCACATGAAATTAATTTTTTGGTGCTAATTTAATCATACTTACATAAATCCAGAATCATATCCTTTGATGCGACTGCTGTGATTTGTTCCTGTAATCAACGGAAGTTTTTTTACAAAATGGTGCAGTCATTTTGTCATCGCAGGGCATAATAATTATGCATAATTTTCAGTATTTTGTGACCTTAAACCTTAATTTCTTAGTTTTTCTGTTCAGGATTTTTAAGTTTCATTGGTTTTATATACTTGTGTTTGTAGAATGTTGAGTGAAAACCTGCTTTTCTGGCGTACTTCGCTACGACATTAAGTTTTAAAATTACACATTGTAGGAAGATAATTAAGATTCTGTACAGCTGATACTTACATGGAACAATTTTAAAAATTTTAATCTAAAAGAATTGCCCATTTCTTACACGTCAGGGGAAATTTACGAGTATTATTGTTCAGTTTTGATTTTAACATAATTTACAAACTCACCTGTGCTTGAAAATTCAATTTTCTGGGAATGATTTAAATCATCGAGCAGTGAATCCAGTTCGTTTATATTTTGACGAAATTTCGCTTCCGATTTTTCTGTTGAACGGTTGTTCTCAAAAATAGGACTCGCTGTAAAATACCAGAAGAAAAAACCATTAAAAATTGGTTTTCTCGTGAAACAGCTTAAGGCATATCCTAACTGAAAAAAATGTTCAAATTAAATTTCGATGGACAGGATAGCACACGAATAGAGGGCAGTTTAGTTTTATGTGCTGATTTGAAGTTTTGCACACAGATAGTGAAGTTTCCCTCCGTCTCAGAAGGAAATTTAAATTTTTGAAGGAAGAAAGGAGAGGTGCAACGAGGTTTGTTAAACAGACTAAAGTATTTTTTGTCGATATATTTGGGACCTTGAAAAGGTAGCAAAAATCCGCCAATGAATGCTATAAATATGAGCCTAAATATTGAAAAAAAAAAAATCAATAATAAATAAATAATCGAAAGTTGCTTAGAATTTATCGTGTCAGGGAGTAACAGCTCTTAATAAGTCAGAAATCAGATTTTTAAAAACCGATATTTTGAAGCTAAAAAAATATTGCTGTATGTATGAATTGGTTTTGGTGCTTGATGATTGTTTTCGGAATTTTCTGTGTGTTTAATTTGGAAAAAATTCTTGAACTACCTATATTTAAAATCTTGAATACTTTCTTTTATAGAATTATTGACTTCTACTGTTATTCCCAGCAAGCTACAAATAGAAATTCCCATCTAAGGAAGTATAAAATTTTAGCTACATCTCTCTGAAAATTGTATTATTGCATAAAAAATTTTTCATCATTACTTGGCTGTGATCCTGTACGTTTAGTACTGTATTCGTAACTGATAGTTTTGTGCGCAGAAGCATTTTTGCCATTGGTCAAAATATTCTCCTGTGGTAATTATAAAAGAGATAACAAAATGAAAACCATATTTGGACGTTCTGAGTTTACTAGAATTGAAACTTACCTTATCAAATAGAGGACTTTTCGACCGTTCGGCGACCACAGAAGTCATATTTGAGGGATTCAGGTATTCGATTTCACACTCTTTCGACGTTTCTGCCGGGTAACCGGATTTTTGAGTCGTAAAAGTTTTGTAAGTTTGACGGTAGCCAGTGGCGTGGCCATTTACCGCAGGACGAGGTGCTACCGTACTCTGTAAATCTTCCAGCAACTCATCTATAAAATAAAAATCAACTTTAGAAGGTAGATATGTGCGTAAGATCCGTGTGATGAGCTTATAACGTGTCAAATTTACTCCAAACGTGTCAACTTGCATTCGTTGTTTTAGTATCTGTGCAGAGCTGTACAAATATTACAAGCATAATTTTTTGCCATTAAATAAAAATATGTTGAAAAAATTACCCATGGCCAATGCTTAATTATTAATATCATTGGCGGTATGCTCTACCAGGCCCTTTTCAGTATAAAAACGATTTTTGGTTTCAGTACACGAATGTTGAACATTTTAGGTCTACATTATATTAGATTTTTGATTTTCATTCCTCTGAGACTGAAATATCAGTTACTATGTGAAGGTTAAATTTAGGTCTGCTATACCTGCACATTTTTAAAAGCATTACTGAAGATCAGAAATAAAAATTCCTAATTTTATAAAAATATTTTCCTTTAATATCATTTCATCGGGCAATTTGTTAAAATTTCTTAATTTCAGATGGTTTTTGGATATTTAAGAAGCTATAGATCCGCATATTTTTCAATATTTCATCATTAAAAATATTTCTATTAGGGTATTTGATGAATATAATATGCAATAAGAAAAATGCATAACTTACCGAGTCTGTTGTCACTGTTATAATTATTAGCTGTCGTTGTAGTTGTTGTTTGGTATCGTGAAGACATAACAACTTTGGTTATCTGCAAAAAAAAAAAAAGTAGTTAGTTAGTAGGTTAACTAAATAAAACTATTATTAGTTATTGACGAGGGCCACGCCATGATGATATAGCTATGTGTTCAGGCATTACTATGAAAATGGTGTAGTACCAGCTTAAAACACATTCAAGCTATGAAAGGTTTCTAAAATACTCTTGATAATATTCTTTTCAACAATATTGTCACTATGATAAATTATTTTAGTCGAATATTTTATGTTGATACAAGAAAGAGCAAAAATGAAGGTCAGTTCTTTTTATCTATTTTTTTTTTTGGTTGTTCGATTTTTATCCTCATTTATATACCCTCTCTTAAGGTGCAGTGTTTCCCCTCACTGAATAGTATGAATGGAAAACACCGACTCAAGAAGCACATTCAAATTTTTTGCGAGAAAACTACATCCTTAAGCTAGTCATTCGCTCTGATTAGTTAATTTATTTTAGTGTTATGATATTAGCGCCGTAAGTATATTTTAAAATTTAAAGTCCTCAAAGCTTTCTTTGTATGGAAAAAAATTTTGCTTACCTAGAAAGCGACTTCTTCAAAACATATGTAGGCTTACTTCAAGAAGAAATTATCAGTTTTGCCAAACGGAAAATTGGATTTTTCTTCTATTCCAAACCTAGAATGTACTCCTCGAGTGGGTTTTAAAAATGCAGAAATTTTGTTAAACTCAAGTTTTCATTAGTTATGTGTGGGGATAAATAGGAAACTTTTTCCAAAAACTATTTTGGCATCTTTTAAATAACGCACATATGTATTCTTAAGATTACTAAAATCACTTACAAATTGTTATAAGTGTAGATTTTTTTAGAAACAGAATCCTATAACATGTTGTTGAAATTCACAATGGTGGTCTAAAGATGCCCAAATTAAGAAATACCCGAGTGATCTGTGTCGTAGACGAAGTAAATATTTATTTTTTTGCATTCCATTCACATTATAAAAACCAGTCTTTGATTGCGTGGTCCCACACTCAAAAATATCTACTCCTACGCCTCATATGAAATAAATATTGGTATTTACGATCGCCTTATAGACTAATCTACGTCTATAGATTTAGTTATATTTTTTCATTAATCCGTATCTGCAAAACTGTATTTTTTATTTTGTTGTTCTTCTCATCGGACAATCGTTTATTTGGACGACAAAAACTGTAATTTTTTTAGGTAAATTTTAAACAAGAACCAAAACTGTTTCAAGGCAAAATGGCTTCTACTATGTTTTCGCTTTGGGAAAAAAAAATGGGCATCAGTCCAATACCAATAAAGCTTTTTGTAAGATTCATTTTTTTATGCGTATGTTCTTTGTTTTGCATTAGACATCATTCGCATTTGACTGAGGATAAGAAACGTTGACATTTTGACCTAAAAATCAAATTCGAAAAAAGAAACATAAGTGCTTAAGACTTCTAATTTTCGAACAAATCGACAAGATTGTCGGTTATCTTCTCCAAAGTTGAATCGGCTTGATTTTTTTTTTAAATAAAGCTCTATATCATAGGTTTCATATTTTCTCCTATGATTTTTGCAAGTCGAAGGTTGCGCTTCGATGAAGCAGAAAAAAAAAGGCTTGGTTCGAATGTATTTTCATTTCTTCGAATTTAATTCACTATAGCCTTAACCCACGCCTTTTTTTTTTCGTTTTTTTTTTTCTTAGGCCAAAGTCCTTGTGTTTCGATAAGGAATTACAAAAATTATGAATGAATTAAATAGGTACATATTTATGTGCGTAAATAAGAATTGATTGTTTTTCTCTATTTTTGTGCTGATAGTACGATTATTCGAAAAACTAGCTGCTAATCTGCTTTACTTGGGGAGTTAACCAAGACCAGCTGCTCCGAAACTTTTTCTTAAATACCAAAGTATATATTATTTAGCAGGTATTTTATTAATAATAACATGAAAATTATGTCAGTTACTGAATACTAGGTACAAATATCACAAATCAGTTTTTATTTTTCAAACTACCTAGAAGATTCTGATTGATTGAAAAAAAATTATCTTGGCTAAGGTACATCTGCTAGAAGAGGTTGTGAATAGTTAAATTTTTTTTATTGTAAGAAAAATTAGTCGCACATGTCGCTAAGAGCAAACTGCGCTGCCTGACCTTTTCTGAACAAGAAAATCTCGAAAGTACTTGCGTATGTGCTTCGATTCTGAGTAAAGTATTGGACAAGAGCGTGCTATATAGATGACGAAAATATTTTTTAATTATACAGAAAGTGAAGTAAGAGTACGAACATTGTCGGGTGCCAAGAAAAAGGAGAGTTATAGTCGAAACTGTCGAGATGAGGAAAATGAGCTATTGCAGTATAACGTCGGTTGTTTTGGAATCTCTCCCCAAGTTTCTAATCTCATGAATGATTAACTTATGGTTTCTTAATGAGTCTAAATGAGTGGGAGTCTGCTATATTATCGAAGGAATAATTGTCACACCAATATACGTGGGGAGGCAAATCGATCATTATGGATGAAAGCTGATCTCATTTATTTTTAGAGGTTAGAATTTTGAAATAGGTTCGTTTACTCTTATAGAATATTTTATTGAATACGAATATATGCGATACTGGTACTGGCAAGTGTCCCCGCGTGAAACGGCTCTAACCCAACGGAGCCAACATTATCTGTTATAGTGTCTATAGTCGACTATCTACTTATCTCTCCTTACAACACCTCATTTTGGTTGGATTTGCAAATACACCCATAGAGAAGATATACGTTACATTGGCGTGTAAAATTTAAAATCATATCAGTAAGGTAACTTAGCAATTATAGTTTCTATTTTTGCACAGGATTAAATGGAGAACAGCTTTAATAAAAATAAAATCACATTTAATGATCCTAATGAGCTAAAATTCTTGAGTATGTTCGTTTCTATATGGTCTCATGGTTCTCAACAGATAATTGAAATTTCCTTGTCAGAATCGTAATTATAAGATTAGCCTTTGGAAGTGGTATGCTTGAATTTTAGTTTTTAAAATTTAATTATTTTTCATAAATTAACACTAGAAAGACCAGGTGGTGTCGTGTACGACACCATTTGAATTTGGATGCGCCATTTTTCAAAGGACCAGGTGATGTCATATATGATATTTTCCGGTCTTTTCAGGTTCTTTTACTGTTGAGTCAAATATGACACCACCTGGTCCTTTGAGTAATCGAAAAAAACAAACCTGGTTTTTCTAGTTTTAAATCACGATTTTCTTTTCCTTCTATCTGGCTGTCAAACTTTTTTTTCCAACATTCAGTACCAATGTTGCAGTTTTCAGTAAACTAGCCTATATTAGGTATACCTATAGTGTTGTTCAGAGATTAGACGTATTGTGGTGATAGCTTTACGATTTAGGTATCGCAGTTAGACGTTATATGTACTTAGTTTACATGATGACGAATCGTGCGCTATCGTTATGACTGGGATTTGCCAAACCATAAAGATTGTTATTATTGTTTTCCTTGGATGGATTCGGAGTAACAAAAACATACCAAATATAGGAAATTTACGATGCCACATGTTTCGATAAAATGTGCAAAATACATAGTAAGTTACTTTTGTTAGTTTATTTGCCCAAGCGTAATTTACGGATGAGAAGATACTGAAATCAAGTTGAGGAAATTCTGAAATACGTACTCGTATATAGCAACTTAACATATAATGTATTTAGTTAGTGGTTTCCATCAAGATGGAGCTAATCTTATTCTATAAATCTAAATATTTCATTCATTGTGCAAATAATAGCGATTATCATTTGGAGGGAAGCTGTAGGGTGCATGAATGTTTCAAAAGGCATGTGACTATCAGTACAGATAAATAAACTGTTTTCCAATTATGACCAAATAGACTGGAATAATAATTCTCAAACTTTCAATTATTTGAGAACAAATTACCAAAGATTTTAATAATCATTACCACTGAATGAATTTCACGAATCCACTCAAAAACTTCTTCTGAGTATTTTTTAAAGAAAATCAGATAAGACGAAATGGACCCTCTCCCACGCCATTCCAAGGGAAAAACTTTCTTTGGGGTAAATGACTTTACAAGGGGTGCATTATCTCCCAGTAATTTATTTCAACGAGTCAAGGCTGTAGAATGAATTAAAACTTCATCCTTCATCCATCTAACAGCAGGTTAGCGCGAAAGTAATTCTATTTCAATTTATGACATCACCATCAGCAATAGTACTCAAAGCCCACCTTTATTGAATAATTAACGGAAATGTTTATTCATTCACAAAAAAACAAGCATGTTTTGAGGAAAAATCTCCTCCGAATCAAATATATTGCTATTTTTATTGGCCGGAATATATCAATAGTTGATTTGAAAAATATTGACGTTTTATGAAAATATTTATAGGATCGACCGCGTCATCGTATTCATTCGTTAAATTGAGAGAAAAAAAAACAATGAACATCAGTTCCAAGCAAAATTGGTATATGGGCAGTAGAACAAATACACACCACATGGATGTCCATATAAGGAAGATGTACCCGGTTGACCATGTCTCTCAACAAGGTCAATTTAACCACGCTTCTCCCACTCGACCTATCTTTTTCTGGCTTCTCAATCGAAAAATGTAGTTAAATGTGAATGTTATGGGACTATTCGGACTGAATTTTCATTAAAAATTTGGCCATCGATAGCATTGGAGTTCACGATTTTTATTCCTGATTTCACACTTTTCTTTTCAAATATGTATGCCATACCCTAAGTACACGCGCTTACTCAGATCTAACATAACATATGAATGAATTTGATTTATGATTTTAACAATATACAAATTGCTATTTTTAAGCAGGTATCCACTTTCGTTTACTCGCAGGACTGTTTAAGAACATGTGCAAACAGCGAATTTTTTTTCTTTAAGAATTATTGCATTTTTTTATATAGTACACATAGAAGCAGATTGTCATGAAACTTTTTAAGAAATTTTATTATTTCGTTTGTGATGTGCATATGGGGTTCTGTGATCCCCCTAAGTGTTTTACGAGTTCCCCCCGCCCCCCATTTCCCCATCGCATTACTCCCGTCCAAAAAAAAAGTTTATTTCACGAATATTCCTGATGTTCCTATCGACCTTAAATAAATGAAATTATTTCAACATTCTAACATTTTAAGTAAATTTTTAAACGTTTTTTTAACTGCAGTAAATCATATAAACAAAGACTACGTATAGTTTTGCATAGACTGACACAAAAATCTAAAATCCGAAAAATTCGATGAGCAAAGAAAAAAATCAGCTACAATGATTTAAGGTACTTGTATTAACGTAAGCTAAGAAAGCAAATCTGTTTTTCATAATTCGAATTATGAAACTACGAGTATGACTAATGAAACGATTTTACTCGTAAAAAATGAGTTTGTTGCAGTTTTTAAAAAAAGTCATAATTTTTACGTTTAAGTGCTACATTATGTTCCAAGTATATACGAGTCAGCTTTTTAATTATACATTATGAACGTGAATGAGTAATCATTATTTTTGATATACAATGTAATTCATAATGGCAGCGGGCAGCCTCATCATAAAACCCTCTACGTGACTTTTTAAAATTTTTGCGGGATGGAGAGACAGAAAATTCTCCATTCTTTACCATTTACATTCAATTTTATTGACAACTTGACCGATGATAACTACTTACTGAAAAATACAGGTATAGGTACTTAAGATTCAAAATTATTAGGTAAATGTCATTCTTAGATAAACTGAAAGATGGTACGAAGGAAAAATTATTAAATCAGCAGAAGAATGCTTTAATACTACAATTTCAGTAAGATTTTTATAACGTACCAAAGTAAATCTACTAGTTATAAAAATGAAGAAAAAAAAAAGCAAATATGAATTGAAAAGTAATTTTGGAAAGAGTAGACTCTTCATAGGTTAGACTTATATTGACAATGTACCAAAGAAGCTCGTAATTATTATACGTCGTCAATATGAAATTATACGTAACTTATTTCAATTCATAAAGAATAATTGGAGATGCTTTGGGAATATTCTAATTAAGTATTATTATATTATGTTATTATTAATATTATTTTAATATCAGTAATCACATAGGATAGGACTTTTTCTGTATCTTAAAAACAAATTTTAATTACATGAAGCACCCACATCTCGCTATTAAAATGCTGCCAGTCTGTAGAAGTAAGTATATGAGACAAAAATAATCTGCGTAAAAAACAGAAACAGCTGATTTTATTTTGAAAAAAATAAAATTAAAATAAAGAGCGTGACTGCACGTAAACAAGACCTAATTACGTTGGTGCCAGAAAAATTAGAAGTTTATTTCACATGGCAAAAAAGGAAAGTGTCGAAACATTCGTGTTCCCATTTTTCTACTTCAATGCGAATCTAAAAAATTTCGACCGTGTAACTATGAGGCTACTTTCTGGATTTTCAGTTCAACTATGGACTTTATCCCTGAGGCCCTCACTTTGCTCAGCCCTCCAACCCCTTCCAGCAGAAAGCGCGACTTAGGTTGAGAGGCCGATATTACCCCTAAAAGTTCTAAAGTTTATTTAGAGCGATATTATCCAAAAAATGTAATTTTTTTCTTTATTAAATAAATAGGAAAAAAAAGTAAGTAGAACTTATTTAGAGATTTGTTCAATAAAATGTTTGCTATGTAGATCAGCCGCATTTCTTCTCATTCGACAAAATTCATTCATTCCATTTTTTAAAATTATAAAATAGCAGGAGAAAATTATTCTTTCTTCCCTTCACCTTTCAGAAGAGAAAATCCAGTAGAAAAAGAGGTGAGGAGATGAAAAAAAAGAGAAACAGTATCTATATTTTCAAACTTCTTTGCTAAAATAAATTTTTAGATACAGTGTAATTTCTTAAATTTTGGCACTTCATTCAAATTCTTGAGAATAATCCGTATAAATTTTTAGTTACATAATTTAATTTTTTCAGACTGCTATGTTTTATTAGCATTTGAGAGCGAATCTTATTATACGACTCAGGTCAGTTGATTAGTTTACAATTTTTAAAATCGATTATGGATCTTTTTTCTCGGATTTCTTTCTTTCTTACAAATTAAAAAACTATTAAGGAAAATTTATTTTCTTGTTTTCGCTGAATTTCTAATAAAATTTTCTACCGCTATATTTCACAAGTTTTTTAGTACCAATGATATTCCCTTCATCAGCAATACTGGGGATCCGTGCAGATAATTTATAATGGGCAAAAAATACTCGACGAATTTTTAAAACTAGTTTCGACCTGAATTAAGTCCTTCATTTATTTGTTTTCGTTTTTTATTTCTAAGACAGAAGGCTTCACTATGCTGAATGATAAATTTTTCAGCACTAAAAAACATTTTCGTGGGGCAATAGAGCTTTTCAAAGAGAATCCGCTTGCTTTTGTTTCGCCGACTGTGCGATTAATTGTCTTAAGATCTCAGATGATTAACTATTTTTTTTATCGCATTTCGTGGCGTGAATTTTTCAAAATATACCTCCGTTTCAATTCAAGTTATCGACTTCCCTCAAAAATTACTGAAATTAGTAGGAAATAGAAACCTGAATATAACAATTATAAAGTAGTACCTAATTAAAAACAAAAAAACAAAAAAACTTATCCATTTTAGTGCGAAGCTTTTCCTTTCAAAAATGCAAAAATTAGGAGGAAATAGGCAGAAATCTTAAAAGAAGAATGAGCATAATTTCGTTCATATCCAATTACAAAATAGGTAGTGCAGTACCTAATATTCCCATTCAATTTTTTCCTCGTATCACTGATCTCTAGGTAGGTAGAGGTACTTAGCATAGAATGTGCATTCCAAGTTCCGTTTTTCATTTATTCTCGAAATGAATGGAATATAAGATATGAAAAAAATCTCACTTGGAATAATTTATTTATTTCATTTTTTTTTTTTTCAGTCTGATATAGGTAGATCATTTATACTCGTACTTTAATACGCCAAATACTTGACAACTCGAACTCGAGAATATTCTGTCATAACCCATTTTGGAATGTTTTTATTTCATGTCATAAAATAAAAACATCCCAAAATGGGACAATTTATATTTTTTCATGCACAAAAAGTTTTAATAAAATTTAAATAATTTCAATAAACAAAAGAATTTGAAAATGTAGAGTCATTCTTAGAGTGAGTGGTAAAAAATGGGAAAAAACTTGTCACCTTGAATTATTGGGCTTATCGCTGATGGCCACGACAAAATTGATAAATACGGAGATTTCAAATTTTTTTTCTTCAAATTGATAGACATCGAAATTTAAATTGAGCACTGAATCAAAGAATTTGATGACTTCGTAATCGGTGCAATATATTTCAACTCAGTGAATGTTTCCATAATGTTAATTAGGTAAACAATTTGAGGCTACCAAAAATTTATTCATGCATACAAAATTTTTTATACGTAAAATCTCTGAAACGTAGGCGACCATTAGTCGAAATTAAATCTACGTCCGCCATCAAATCTATATCCATAAGCGGGGGAGTTTTTAGCATCTATTAGAGCTGGATTCCGATGTTGATAGAAACTGCCATGTCCATGAGCTGGACGAGAGGATCCATTTGGTATTCCATAAGCATCTCTTGGATAAAATGCTTCAAAGCCTTTAACTCCTGGAGGTAATACAGCGTGTAGCATAGACTCGTCAGTCTCGGTCGTTTCCTCCACTGGATAGCAAATCACGGAACTAGCAAGAATTGAAACGATAATTGAAATGTAAAAAATCTGAAAAGGAGAGGACAACATTGCATTCTACTATGGTTCTCCAGTCAAAATAGTCTTATAATTAGAAGAAGGACATTAGATAGGATCAATTAGTTTCAGACTTTTAGTAAAATTCTAAGAACAATTGTTTTGAATTTAGAATAGTCTATAGGTGGACTTTACTAATCTAATGTGTTGGGGGGCGGGCGAGGGGGGAATATAAAATTTTTGTCTTATAAAAAAATTTGATTAGAAGAGTAAAAAGGGAAAGAATGAAAAATTATCACAATTTAGTAAAAATAAATCAAAATTTTGGTTACCCTAATTCTGAAGCTCATAAATTATCGCTACTAGTAAATTAAGACGTTTGAAATTCAAACTACTACAAAATTACGTTGAATGTGAAATACATGCTATGGATTGCTTATTCTACTCGCATACAATACCAATTAAAATCATTACTTACCATTGTTTGCGGATTATAGTTGAATACTGTGATGGACATGGAACTGGACATTTGGTAGAAATTTTTATCCTTCTATTGCTGGTTTTCTTTCATGTAGTAGAACGAAATATAAATAAATTTGTACTTAGAGGAATGCAAACCATTCACTTTCTCTGCCTGTTCAGATGATTTTTATATCGAATCACCGTGGTAAATGTAAGCACCAATCATAGAATGACAACGATAATTATAAAACGAAACCTGTTTGAAGAAGACAAAATGTGATTCTAATCAACATTTTGCTCTGCACATTATTTTTAATCTATAATTTCACTGACCAAATAAATCTTAAAATTTACACAAAAGTAAATTAATTATAATAAATGAATGCACATTTTTAATGAACCTTGTAAAAATCAAGGAGTATAATTCAAACTATAACCCAAGACCAGTAATACTTTTACTATCTTCTATTATTTCTTTGATTCAGTGCTGCTTGAGTGGATAATAAGCTAATAAGATCGAAAAGTTTAGTTTTTGCAAAAATGTCTTTGCAGAGTGTCCTGCAAAACTATAAGGATAGGGACGATTTCAATTCCCTATTATCTAATTAATTTTTAAAACAATGTTTGAATAAGATAGAAATCCGGAATTATATCGTGATTCGCGCATCGCATGGTTATATCTAACCAAATTAATTTAATTTTTCATACTTATTCCTTAACAAATATCTCTCTCGTTTTCTTTTTCTTTCTCTTTCTCTCTCTCTCTCTCTCTCTCTCTCTCTCTCTCTCTCTCTCTCTCTCTCTCTCTCTCTATCTCTCTCTCTATCTCTCTCTCTCTCTATCTCTCTCTCTCTCTCTCTCTCTCTCACTCTCTTGGAGATACAATTCCTTACAAGAACTTACCAATAGGATGGCAAATTTTTAGCAGAAACCGCATTCTCAGTTCTCAAGCAGGAAGTTGAAGGAAAATTGCAGCGCCAAAAGCATTTTTATTAAATGAAAAATACTTTTTAGAACACCTATCCTATCAAGCTTGCACACGAAGGGACAAATACTGTGGAGAGGTTTGTAATTATAACATTTTCCCAGCCGCGCTTATAACTGGGTTGTTCAGTTCAGTGTGAGCTTAATTTTTCAACTGTAAATTACTTGAGTATTAGTTTCTCAACAGGAAAATATAAAATAAAAATCTTCTTATTCATTAATCCAACCAGAATATTCTCTGATTTTGCATGCACTCTGATAACGATAGAATTAAAATATCCAATACGAATTTATTCAGTTTTATTTTACTGTTCATGCGTCAATCTACCATCGTCTAACTGAGTGTATTAACTCTATAGATAGTTAGTTTGCCTTCTAGAGGAAACCTTCACGCCATAAACTTTGACCTTGAAGGTTTTCTTTGGCACGCGCCACCGACTCATAACAAGTTTAGGGGCGAAATGGTGGATTAAGCAGACCAAGGGGGTATTTGTGCTATACTGTTAATTGTTCAGACAGAAATAGAGAGATCGAAAATAAAAATAGAGTTGACATTTTATGAATCAGTCAATGTAGGCCTAATGCTTTTTGCGCGTTCTCATTTACGAACAAAAACAGACTTTGCTCAAAACATTTGGTAAAGGAGGGTAAAAAATTTCTGGTAATTATAAAAAAAAGAAGTTTGAAGATACCAATTGTTACTTCGAAAGAAAAAAAAAAACTTGAAATAATTCTACTTTTGGCGGAGGGGTTACGCATCATAATGAATAATTAAGAATTAGCTTCGTTGCGTCTACTGTTAACACTAGAAATACCAGGTTTTACTCGATTACTTAAAAGACCAGGTGGTGTCATATATGACACCACAAGAGTAACCTCAAAGGACCAGGTGGCGTCGTATGACACAAGTCACGGGTTCTCAAAATATTGGTCCTTTGAGAAGTCCATCTCAAAATTTTGAGTGGTGTCGTATATGCCACCAACTGATACTTCTAGTGTTAAAATTATCAACCAAAAAAATGCTAGACTTTGGTTTGTGTTACTTTGTAAAAGATTGCGGTAGGTATACTTTGGTTTTTTTCTAAGGTGCTAAGCTAAATACATCTCTAGAGTTGCATAGCTTTAGTTCGCCACTCCCCAGTCACTTTACAAAATCTACCTATTTTTATCGAGTGCATCAGACCATCAGTGCAAGATGATGGAGTTGAAAATATTCTTCTATTATACCAAAAGTTAGAATTGTCAAGAAGTGAATTGAGGCTTTTTTTGCTCTAGTCCAGCCAAAAACATCTCCCGACCTGAATCTAGAAATAGAAGTCTTCCAGACACAACAGTAATCAGTTTTTTAAGAGGACCCTTACGTTCACTAGAAGACGTATATTATGCACTGTGGTCCTCTTCTCTCCAGGCCAGTTTTTGAACTTCCATCCATATCTAGTAGAAATAAATAGTTACTCACGGAAGAATTTCAGCCAAAAAACGTCGTTTAAGTATGTTTCTCCAGGAAATTTTTGAATTGGATTCTCCAAAATTTGATTTGTTCACGCATATGGTAATACTCCACAACTTGGCACGCAGTTTACGTTGGCGTTCACTTTTTATTATTATTAGCAATTATTATTATTACATTCCAGCGTACAAAATTCACGAAATATTTTTAAAACGACAATCGCGAAAACTAAAGATTCTTTTACATCAACACTACACAAAGTAAGGAAGAAAGATGAAAAAAAGCACCGGCTCTGTCACAAATGCACCCACACGTACGTCAAGTTCTTTCACTTTTGACGACAGACGTTGACTGAACATACAGTATCCGTCTGCAAAGCTCTCATCATCTTGGTTACCATACCACAATACGAAAGCACGATGTAAGAAAGGTAGTCGAAGCAAAACAGCAAAACCAGAATAAAATCGTGTCTCCTGCCAATTGCCATAAACAAGAAGTCATGCTCAAAGAAGAATAGAATAGTACATCCATGATTCATGAACATGCGTAAAATATACTCTGGCACATTTTCTGATTTTCAGTCTCCGCCCAAAGCTGTGAGTAATGCATTTTCTCAGGTCATTGGTAGAGGAGAATAAGTTTAATAATTTGTAATGTATTATAATAGAAACTCCTCAGTCTTCATCCTTCACGAAATTAATTCTTCTAAATTTGAAAATCATTCAGAAAATTATTTTAATTTTCAAACGAATAACGATTAAACGATACATCTTTTCATTATCATAGGCATGGTTATTTTACCAAAAATCAAAATAACACGATTGCAGACCATGACGTCACGTTCCGTTGCGCCCCCTTAAACAGACCTTGGGCAGTGGGTTCAGTTTTGAATAAAATATAAATCTTCTACGTTTGTTACCTTGCTTTCGAAATGTTATCAAACTAATCTTGTAACAGCTATCAATTTCCCATAAGAAATGTGAAAATCTGAAAAATATTATTTCAAATTTCACTCAATTGTTATGTTTTGTAGGATTTTATTCTATAATCCATAATTTTATTTTTAAAATTATAATATAACTGTTACATTAGCATTAATTCACTTTAAGATTACATTTTTCAATAAAGATTTTGTTTCGTGAATGACCGGTACATTGAACCAAAATGCCGTGTGAAATGATAACTTTGCAATTGGGCCAATGTGGTAATCAAAGTAAGAATATTGGATTATTTTAAAATACAGCTATTTTATTAAGTGTAATATTCCTGAATCTGTATCAATTTGTTTTTGCAGTTGCCTTCGAATTCTGGAAGAAATTATGTGAGGAACATGCAATTAGTCCCGAAGGTATCCTGGAACCTTTTGCTCAAGATGGAGTTGATCGTAAAGATGTTTTTTTCTATCAGGTATAGATTAGCATATTCCTTGATGAATAAAAAATGATAGTTTTTCCAGGAATGATGTATTTATATGTTGATTTCTCAGGCAGACGATGAACATTATATACCTAGAGCTATATTACTGGATTTGGAACCTCGAGTCATTAACACCATCATGAATTCGCCGTATTCAAAGGTTTTCATTTTGCTATAAATTGAAGGTTTCATCTTTGAGATTTGTGTACTATTGTATTCTTATTTTCATAGCTCTATAATCCTGAAAACATATATTTGTCGAAAGATGGAGGAGGTGCCGGTAATAATTGGGCTTCTGGTTACCATCAAGGTGAATGCTTGCAAGAAGAAATATTCGATATCATCGACCGAGAAGCTGATGGAAGCGACAGTTTGGAGGTACTATAACTTTTGATAAGTATTGAAAAGCGAAGTATATTTAAGGGCACTAATGCCTTTGAAATCAGCGAAAAATACTCCCGTTTACCTTTGATTTTCATCTTTATTAATTTTTATTCTATTGAATTTACATTCTGAAAAGAAACTTCCTTTTGCAAATGACATAACGTACATAATATGTTTTGGTATTCGTTGAATTCAAAAATCAATTAATTAGTCGAGAAATAACTTTCCTATTGCAATCGAGGTTTAATTTCCTTTCCTTTTTTTTTAGCAATATTTTTTATCAGTTTTAGAGAGAATTTCTATATTAATTTATATTTTACTGCATTATGACTTAATAGAGATTTATTTCGAATTGCTTGTTACAAATTTGTAGATTTTTCGTACAATTATTGCAGAAATTGATAAGTTGAAGGACGTGTAAAAATTATATCTTATCTTACTTTACCGTACATCATTTCTATCAATTATTTGTTGAGCCCATTTTTCAACAGTAAGAGTTACTATTGATGTAAGCTTCTTTAACAATGAATTTCAGAATTTCAAAATTCATCCTGAAAGTAAAAACGTAAATTTCAACGCATCAAAAGTTGATAATTTATAAATGTATGCCTTGCAAATCTATGGCTGGATACATACGTAGAAGTCATTACATTCTCATCCAAAAACCTGTTCTTATTTTCATCTAACGAACATGAAGTTCTCTTGATCAACAGCAGTCAAATTATGAAAAATCTTATACTAGTACATGGATATTAAAATATTGTTACTTTGATAGACGTCTCTTAAAAAATTATAATTTTCACTATCATTAATATTGTTATCATGAAGTATGATTTTTTACGCCAAGAGTTATCGAATATGTGTATTTTGTTGACCCATGTAGTTCAGAACAAGATCTTTGTTACAATATGAAAAATTTTTGGAACTAGCGAGAAAGAGAAATTTGTTTTTGCTCTCAATACTTTATGTACATTTCCAGAAATGTATAATTATTCTTTCCTATTATTGCAGGGATTCATGTTATGCCATTCTATATCTGGTGGTACGGGTTCAGGAGTGGGTTCTTATCTTCTTGAAAGACTTTCCGACAGATATCCGAAGAAGTTAATTGAAACGTACAGTGTTTTTCCTAATCAAGATGAAATGAGGTAACCAGCTTTTTTTTTCATATTGTATTTTATTTTTGATTTTTATCACTTATCAATTTTATTATTTTTCAGTGATGTCGTAGTTCACCCGTATAACTCTTTGCTCACACTGAAAAGATTGACTGTATGCGCAGACTGCGTTGTAGTATTGGACAATACTGCTCTGAATCGAATTGCTTCTGATCGTCTTCGTATTCAAAAACCATCTTTAAAACAAATTAATGCCCTTGTTTCTACCATAATGTCGGTGTCCACTGCCATGCTAAGGTAATTTATTCTTTTTGCTTGTTGGTTTTTTACCGCACGAGTGATGAGCTACTGTAATGTTTTTTGATTAGGTACCCGTCTTACATGAATAACGATCTTATTGAATTGATCGCTCCGCTAATTCCAACTCCTCGGTTACATTTTTTGATGACTGGTTATACGCCATTAACTAATGATCAAGACGTATGAGCTTTTTTCTATGTATTATTCATGCTACTGTGTAATTGATTATTGCTTTGGTTGACCCTGACATTCTTTTTATGGTTTTCTATTTTAGATAGCTTCTGTTCGAAGAACTACTGTTTTCGACGTGATGAAACGTCTTCTTCAACCAAAAAATATGATGGTATCCACAGCACACGAACGAAATTCAGCTCATTGCTATTTGTCAATACTAAATATTATTCAAGTAATACCGAAAAACTTGATTCTATACTCGACTTAAGAATGCCCAAAACGGAACGTCAAATTCGCATTTATCAACAATGTAAAAATCGGATGTGTGATAAGAAACAAGAAATTAAAATCGGAAGTGTAGCCAAATATTGTTGCTGAATGTGAACGAGTACCTTTTCCTCTCCCCGGAGCCCAGCAAACTGCGTTCCGTTTTAGGCATTCTTAAGTTGAACAGAGTATAGTAAAATTTTAATTCCAGGAAACGGATTCAGTTGAGTTTCTCTTTTTCAGGGTGACGTTGATCCTTCTCAAGTTAGTAATGCGCTCAAACGTATCGGCGAACGAAAATTAGTTCAGTGGATCCCTTGGGGTCCTGCCAGCATCCAGGTGGTTTTGTCCAAAAAATCTCCTTACATTCAAACTGCCCATCGTGTTTCTGGATTGATGCTTGCCAACAATACAAATATATCATCGGTTTGTTTATTTGTTTTTTTTTCTCGCATACTTTCGTTATGATTCTCACAATCAGTCTTTACAAATGTATTAAAATATTTCAGTTGTTCCAAAGAGCTCTTGAACAATACGACAAGCTGAGAAAACGTGAGGCATTTTTAGAGCAATTCCGTAAAGAGGCTATGTTCCAGGATAATCTGGACGAATTGGATAACTCGCGTGAGGTCGTTCAAGAATTAATTGAAGAATACCATGCAGCTACCACAAAGGATTATTGTTCATGGGAATCGGTAAGATGGCTCACTTGTGTAATATTTTAATTACTGTTGATTCGAGTGCAAAATGCCTTTTCATGATATCTTTAGACTTTATTTTATGATGAATCCATCCTTCCAAATTTCATGTTTTATTTTATTTCAGAAAACGGAGAACTGAGATTTGAATATTAGATGCCATCTTTGAAATAGGTATTCGTATTTTTTTTTTTTTTTTGCTATTTTTTTCTCTCAATTTTTTTATGTTTGAAATATTTTTCATTTTTTACTTTGATCGAGTTATTTGTCATTTTTCTTTTCATTTTTGAACTATAATTAGATTAATCGTTAATTTTCTATTATTTGATATAAAAATCTCGTTTTCTCAATCTTGGCTTGCAATACTTCTCATTGAGGTTTGAGTCGTAATTCTTTTAGAGAACAAAGCTTGTATTTTTAAAATAAAAATCATTTTCATTTTCATAGATGTTATTAGAGTGTAGAAGAAAATGCACAGTTTTTAGATGAATGATTTCATCTGTGAATATCTAGGATTTCATTTGTTTTCAGAAGGAAAAAAAAATAGAGAGTTTATAATTAATTTGTTTTTCTTCTTTTCGGCTCTTGAAATAATTTGTTAATTATTAATTGTTTCACTTTGATTGTCGCATGTCGTGCGAATTGAAATCGTAGCTTTAATATTATGATTCTAATCTGGAACATGTGATGAGAATCGGATAATGAGAGGGAGTAAGTAGGCGAATTTTCCAGCAACGAACAACGAGAATAGCCTGAGGTATATTGAGGTAACCATTGTAGCTCGGTGTGGAAAAATCTAGCTATTCCTAGGCTTACTAGTTTTTGTATACTTGAGATAGTTCGGTGAGTGATTGGGGATAAGTTATCAATTGTTAAAAATCCATATTGTCCTGTTTAGTTACTGTTTATAGTGTACTGGTCGAAAAAATTATGAAATATTTTCTAATAAAAAAATAAGCAGAGAACGTAGATATAATCATCAAAAAAAGAAAAGATGCTTTCGAAGCTTTCATCGGGGAATTGATCTCAGATAAAATCATGTAAATTCGTATGAACATAGCCACTGATTTCGTTTAATCACTTCGCCAGCTACACTATTGTTTTGCTGCCTGCTTGTAATCTCGACTTCATTGTTTCTACCGGAGTTTTTTAAACTAGCCTTTATTAAATAAAATGAATTTGAACTTCATGGACACCGAAAGAATTGCATTCGGTTTGTTACCCGTAAAGAGGAAGTAATGATTTTTCATATCATACTTTTTTTATAATGATTTCTTTTATTATTTTGTGTATTTCAAAATATTTCATAATTATAAATGTATATTTCGGTCATTTTGTTGCATAAGTTTTGTCATGTTTTTTCTACTACCCCCAAATTGGACGGAAACTGAAACGGAGAGACAGACACTCCCTATCCGTGAGTGTCAAACTCAACTAGTTCTTAATAATATTTTGTTTCCTTCTCATTAAAAGAAGAATATATTTCTTATTTAATTTGAATGAGATAGGTTTTTTAAAAAAACACAAATGCACCAGTAACTGAATATTGAAGTACTTGTTTATTTTTGCTTTTTATAAATAAGTCGGCGATTCGAAAAAATACAATTAAAAATTCAAAATTTTCGCAATAAATTAATCTTCCGTAAAAGTTTTTTAAACTTGTCATTAAAGAAATATATCAATTTTTATAAAATTGGAAGATAAGTAGAAAAAATTAGAAACTAAAAAGAATTATAAAACTTAAATTCAAAGAAAAAAAAAATCACATTTAGTCGCGGTATCGACATTTCCGATCTTACCGATTATCAGTCAATCATTTTCTTAGAGTAGATCTACCTACGCGTATTATAATGAAGTAAAAGAAAATATATTGTACCCTAATATTAATCTTAAATTAATCATTCGCAAATTTTGAGATAAATTATTTTATTTCATTTTACTACTTAAAATAAAACGTGAAATTACAAACAAATTTGATCCAACTTCAACCTCGACTAAGGCTAGGCAAAGCATTTATATTAATTTTCATTTTTATGGTTCTATTCTATCTTAATAGTAATTGAAAAGAGATCTAAAGAACTTTGTCTGATGCGAATCGAGTTACTTTTATTTTGGGCTACTTAATATTCTAAAATATTCCTATTAAAATTTCAAGGCGATTTTGATGTTTAAAATGAATTGATTGTTTTTTTCCAAATTTCAATGAAAATTCTTCAGTTCTGTAAGCTACAATCTTACTGGCGGAATTTTCCTGTTCAAATTATTAATTTTTCGAAATTTCGACTTCCAATGACAACAAAAATCAAATATTTATTGAGATTTTGTAGAACGTATCCACAAATGTCATATTATGTCAATATTTGTTACCCATCGGCCAACCTTTCTTCGTGACCATTTCATTTCATTAAATAATTATTTTTTCTAAAGACTAGAATAATTTTACTCATATTTAACACGAATTTATGCAAAGTTGAATTTAAATGTGTCGTAATGTAATGCCAGACTTCCTTTGGTGACGTCATAGGTAAATCCAGGCGCCGGTTGAATCTCATATTTTTGCAGAATAAGAGCAATAATCAAAAACGACAGCAACTGCACCATTTTGTAACCCATACAAGATCGTCGTCCAGTACTGAATGGGAAGAAATGATCTGGTTTTGTGAGATACCCGCCATTTAGAAATCGTTCCGGGTTAAATTCTTCGGGATTCTTCCATAAGTCTAGGTTGTGATTCAATTCAAAATTGTTGAGAAAGATCAAAGTTCCTTTATGCACTTTCAATCCTGCAAGTAAAGAAATACGTTACTTATTCACATGTCATAAAAATAATTTTATGGTAATCCTGATGGTCGTGGGGGGGAGGGGCAGGTTTTGATTTTCAAGGGTGGTGCATGGTGCAGAGCAATTGGAAAATTTTCAACATTTTCTCAAAAATTAGATGGAGAGCTCCTTCCTCCCTCCCTCGAAGGTATAAGATCTTCACATACTGCTTTTTTATAATATTAACAGCCCCCCTCCCGTGTCACTAAAGAAATTTGATGAGCGTATTTGTTATAGAACCTTTTAATTTTGGTAATTGATATCTCCCTCATTTACCCTCACTTTGTTGCTTGTATCCAAAAAGAATTGCATTTTTCGAGTGGTGAAAAAATCTTTCAGGTGGTGCACGTTCACCCTTGCACGGCTGAGACTTGCCACGCATATGCTGATGGATATTTTACCTGCAATAGAACTATCTTGACTGGCTACGTGTGGCACGATGGGTGAGGCTATCAGTCTGGTAGTTTCTAGAATGACAGCTTCTGTGTAAGGCATAGATTGTCTGTCTGTCAGTCTTACATCCCTCTCTCCTCCAGTTACGGCAATTATTTCCATTTTGATTTTTCGTTGAACGTCCGGTTTGGTGGCAATATACGCGAGCACTTTCATGAGGAAATTGGCAATGGCCGAGTGTCCCCCAATGATATCCTCGAGCGAGAATAGAGCTATTTCTAAATTGATTTCTTTATCCTCTTCTCGACGAATTGTATCGATGAGTGTGTCGATGTAGTCACTATTTTCTTTGCCTGGTCCCCACTTGGAATAGCGATCGTTGACAATTTCGGTTGTGAATTCTCTTATAAACTTGGACCATTTGGCGATTTCATTAAAGTGACTTCGGTAGAAGGGCAGCAACCAGGGCATAAAGTCGGCAGCGTAGCCTTGATTCACTTCGTAGAAAATTTGATCGAAATAATAGACCATTTTTTGAAAAGATTTATCCTCGTACTCGTATCTTTTGCCGCAGAAATGTTGCAGAAAAATATTGGCACATGCTCGCAGCAGGATAGGTTTGAATGCTACCGGTTGGTTACCAGCTTCTGCAATCTGCTGCAACACTGTTTGAGCTTCAAGGTTTATGTGCGCGTCTAGCTGTTGGAATTTTAGCGAGAAAGATTGTGGAAATGTATGGGCACGTAGAAGTTCTCGACGAGTTTTCTGCAATTCTGACCAATCACAAAATGCCAAGGCTGCAATATAAAAATAACAAATCTCAGTTTAGTTTCAGAAAAATCTGAATTTTAAGCGTGGAGATATTTAATTTGGTTTTATATTCAAACATCGAGAGTAGAATATTGCCTATTTTCAAAGCCATCATCAAGAATAGAATATTGCCTATTTTCAAAGCCATCACGTTCTTCTGTCCCACCTCCCAAGTACGACCATAAAAACGTTATCTATTATGATTATTATAAAGAAAGTTGGAGAACGACTGACAGTTCTTGATGCTTGATTTTATAGCTTGAATTAGGAACAAGAGCTTGAATCCAAAACACAGGAAAACCAAGTAGGGTACATATTTTTATACGATGTCGATGATCAAAAATGACAACTTTAAGACTATAAAAATCATGTTTTGAAACAAATTTAATATAAAGCTAAAAGAGAATTAATTTTTGTTTGAAATAAAGTATTTTTCAAGCACCTACTATATAGTTCAAAAAAAGGTAAGCCGTAACCTTAAATTGAGCCCCTATCAAATGTAGGCACTTTTTTCACATTCCTCGTTTGTTTGTGTGAAAGATGAAAATTAACTAAAGATAAATGTTAGGTTTTTGATTTTTTAAATCCTAATTTTCTAACTATAATACCTACTTAATTCGAGCTTTGATTGTTAATTTCCTTTATATTTTTATGATCTGTAGACTTCAGGTACTTCCTAAAGAAGTGTCTAAATTTTTCTTCGAGAATCAAATTTTAAAGATTCAAAAGTCAGTAACTGGAGACTTAGATGGAGTACTACGAATTTAATTATTCAATGAAGGAAAATCTCACTTTGAATCTCAATGTTCTGATTTTAGTAAGACTTCACTAGTGCGACAGTAACATTTATTATTATAAATATTATAAATGAAAACCCAAAATATTATGTGTTTTCATCAGTTTGCTATGTTTAACATTTCTCAAATTTTGGAAATTAATTACTTGTGAGATTGGAATAATGACACCCCTATTTAAATCGTTCGTTATATTATTATTATGAAAATAATTTTAAGACATAGAACACATACAGAGTAAGAAAAAAAATTCAGAAATCGCGGGAAAAAAATTTAAAAACTTGGGATATTCTAAAAGATAAAATAATAAACGATAGAAACGGGGAAGAAAATGCGGATAAAAAAGGTCTAATTTTAAAAAGTTTACCATTTTGGAAGCAACACTGAACAACAGTTTGAATTAACAGTCAAGTTTTTCTGGGTTTATAGTTATTGTAAAGAAGACTTTTTAATTGTTTTCAACTTTTCTGTGTACGAACTGTAGGTACTTGGTAATATATTTTATCTTTCTTTTGCCTGTTTTTACAAGTGCTTGTAAACCAAAATTATTAATAAATTTTATTTCTGGCTGTTGTGTTTACCTAAGATTTATTCGCCATTAATTCCTAACATCTTATTCGTAAAAATTTGTTTTATTTATTTTAAATCATTGGCTTTTAAGGATTCTGTTTTCATCGTAATTCTATTTTTAGAGAGAAAAAAAAACAGTAACGTGAAAAATTATTTTGAAAATTCTTGAAACTGATCAAAACTATTTTACTATAATCCTGTACATAATTTTCAACCCCGTTAAGTATTCGAAGGAATATAATTTAAAAAAAAAAATCATCAAATTAGTTACTTACAGTTTCGTTTGTCGCCATCAAAAATTAAGTTGTATCGTTGAAAATTTGGTCTACCATCGTAATGGTCCCCTTTGACGATCAAAACCTCTCGTATATTGTCCAGTCCATTAACTACGACGCACTGAACTGTTCCCAATTTAATTTTGAACACGTCGCCATATATTTTACCCAATTCAGTAAATGCTTGGAAAGGAACTTGATACCCTCTCAGCAAGTGCAAAGATCCAATGACAGGTAATGGAGTTGGCCCGTCTGGTTCCACTACAGTACTCTCATTTTCATTAACCTGGCCAGCTTGTTTGCCAAATAATAAAACAAATACGATCACCAAACAGAGCACATAAAATAACACCCATGTGGTATACGAAAACGTTAATAAAAAATACATTTCAAATTAAAAAATATTTTGAAATTAAAATATTAAAAAAAAAAAAAAAAGGTTTGTTCAATATAAAATACTGAAAAGAGACGAGAGCAACGAAAAAACACTGTCTCTTAGACTTCTTCAACAGCAAATGCCATCTGTTGACTCCTCTTACACGGACTTTTATTAGCCTATTCTAATATCGGTAGCATGATTTTTTTTTTTTTTACCTCCTCTAGTTTCAATTTCCCTCACAAATGATCATCTTTCGTATTCTATTATCTTCTATCGCCTGCATATTTTTGACTAACCTAGTTTCACATATAACCGAATCATATACGTCTTTTGGGTAATCTCTTCATGTCCATGTTCTTTTTTTCTTTTTTTCCAGGAAGTAAATTCCATCGAATTTAAGTTATTTGTGAATCGCCAAGGCTACTATAGTAGAGTGAAATTCATTATCTCTGGTTCATAATCAATTTCAGCGTAGCCTTAGTTTCTACGATAGGCAGGCTATTTTCAAAAAAGTTAACGGGTGGAATAACGTCATTCTGCGAATTTTTCCTTTCCACCTTCTTTTGTCCGAATAATTAAACAAAATCCGAAACTCGTAGTCAAATTTTCCTTTTTTTTTTTTTTTTTTTTTTAGGTTTCTTCTAAGCCACTTTTTGTTTCGATTCTATTTCTTACACCTGTCGGTGAGGAATGACACGGGTGGGTTTTTAAGACGGAATTTTGTTTGGTGTCAGCGGTAGATTTGAAGGACAGTCTAGTACCCTATTCTGCAGAACTCACGGATGTGTATTGATGAGATGAAGAAAACCGAAAACGAAAAGTGAAATTTGAAAAGAACTGTGTGAACGAACAGATACAAAAGCGTATGCAAACAAGGATTTAGAGACACTTTTAACTCATTTTCATATCCCTTTTCGTTAAAGTAATTTTTCTGTCGCTGTTTTTGTACATAAATCTAAAAATTAGCATGTAAACTGCGCTAAACGTTTATCAACTGAAAATAATATTATTGTTTTATTTTGGTATTCGTACCGATTCTGCTCTTTGATACCGCCTTTATATGGAAATGAGACCAAAATCTTTTTCTTCTGCTATCGGCTAAATATTTAAAGTTATCTTCTCTCTTAAAAAATTTTGAATAAGACCAGTGGCAGAACTAAGGAGGAAAGGGTGGGCCCCGACCCACCCAAAAATATTTCTGGTCCATCCAAAAATTTTCCCAAAATAATGCGAAAATCAAAAGAAAAAGAAAAAATTAAGGAAATAATAGAAAAGTAACAGAAAATCGACTTTATTATCAAGTTTTTGGATGTTAATGTTTTTCAATAATTTCTCTCGGCCCACCCTGGCCCCCCTCCCCCAAGAAAAGCTAGTTCTGCCATAGAATAAGACCTAATTTGTATGCCTGTTCTTTCTAAAAAAAAAAACTTAAATAAACTGAAAAATGAAAATTATAATGTAGTCAATAAAATGATAGGACTACTAGTGAAGGCTTAGAAATATGTACGAAAATTTTTCTTGTAAATTCTTTTAACTTGTATAAAATAAATTGTAAACTGAATTTTTAAACGAATTACGAATAAGATAAGTAGAATGATGCTGTCGAAAGTGAATTAGAATTGATGGAAACTTACAATAAGAGCAAATCAAAGTCTGCACTCAGCTCTAACACTTTTTTTAAAAGAATAGGTATTTTTGCGGGTATAATTTAGAAGTATGCTAAGACCTCAAGGTTAGTATATTGAAGGACAAATTTATCCATCTTATAAAAATAATTTCAATTTTGCGACTTATTTTGAGCAATCTTTTTGAAAGGAATATTTTTCACATACGAAGGTATATTTTCTTAAATTTTGTCACATTGGGCTACTTATTTGAAATAATTCACTATCTCACCCTTCCCTATCTTGTTTTTTTTTTCCCCGTGGCTAAAGAAAATTTTAACCCCTTCTCGTCCCTCATCCCCCCTCCAAACAAATCAAATAAAGTCCGCCTATGTCACTAAGAATATTAGTCTTTATAATCCTTACATCAGTTATGAAGACTTTATTTTTCTGATTTAGACGAAACTTTCAGATTGATTTGAGTTTGTTTGAGTTTGTATCATACAGTACTTGTATTTAGATGGAGTTTTAGTTTCTTCTCTTCGTTTTTGATCGCTAGATCATTGATCATTGTACCGATACAGTAATTCATTACAATGTTTTTGTTGCTCTCTCTCATGTTTTGTTGTTGTTTTGCAATTGTGGGTCACTTATTTGTGATGTGGTAGTCGCATTAGTCATTTTCTATTCATTTGGCATCATCAACCTCAAAAAACTGACCAGTTTGAACATAGAAATGTAAGCAAAATGTTCATTTTTTCAAGAGGGGAGTATCTGAGCTGTCCCTTTAGCCAAATATAATTTCTACCTGGGCTACGTAATCCATTAACTCATTACGAGGTTTTGTAGAGAAGGAATGGGGCAATAAAATACAAACAAACCGCTTGTCTCTAACTTATTCCAAAAAAAGTCACCATCAGTTGAATGCGTTTCTCTCAGAATCACTTTTTTGCAGATACGCCCATGTTGAAAAAATGCACTCAATTATTGCAGGCATTTATCTACTGATGAAGTAGGAGTGACATTAGGGAATAAGACTGCGAGCATGCTATTTTCAGGATTTTTTCGTTGATGCAAAATATAATACTTCTTATTGTATCTTCAAGTTGATGCTTTATTACCTCGGTTTCCATTTTTTCAGTATAGAGGTTAGACTTGTTCAACCTAATTTCCCTTAAAAAAAAAAAACATATTTCTTTTTTCAAGTGGATGTATAGAAGTAGGTACCTAAATAGAACCTAAAAAATTCTATTAGGTATAGTTAGCTATCCTATTTTTAGTCTGCTGCTTTCGGGAAAAAAAAGAAAAAAAAATCGGAAGAATGCAAGAGAAATCATGATAGACTGTAACTTTTACGCATTTTACGACCTTGATGAACCGAAATCGATGAAAAAATATTGAAAATTGTAAGAATTATCATACTGACATATTCGAATGATGTTCGTTTTAAATGAGAAGCACATTATAAATTATGACGTCTTTGGCAGTGGAAAATGGGGACCGACAATTGACAAAATTCATTTTGTGTTTGGTATGAGTATATAACTTGAAGTATTTTTATTTTAATGGGAAAATTAGCTTTTCTTTTTCGAACGTAATGAATAATTATTACCAAAATTTCACTTGTACTTCTGTCAAATCACATGAAAATTTCACAGTTGTAAATAATCTGATCGAAATCAATTCCCTGTTTTGAACTGAAATAATGTTTTTAGGCCAATCTATTTTATTATACCTGTAATTTAAGCTTATTCAGTCTGTTAAATAAGTTTCCATTTGAGCATAGTTTTATGCTGGTAATTTATAGGTAGACCTGTTTAATTCATCTACTACTGAACAAAATTAAAAAATTTGTTTTGTTTTGAACTAGCAGATTTAAGGGGGGGGGGATTTATTATTCATTATTGATTGAATAATTTTATTTTAAATAATAATTTTTGTTTCGATCACCTATTTTGATGCAAGGATTTTTAGTCTAATTCGCCTTTGCGGCAAGTAATTGGGGATGGTTATGAAAGTTTTCCTTCTCCAGACATGGGGCACGCAAATTATCATGATTCATACCAGACTAATGAGGTGCTGATATGACAGGGGTGCTGTGATCCCCCAAGGCTTACGAGGAGTGCCCCCCTCTAGGTCAAATAGGAATGATAACAACCCTCCCCTCCCCCAAGAGCGCGAGAAAAAATTTTTGGTATTCGATTGTCTTTAAAATTTTTTTCTAAATTTAAAAAAAAAATGGGCCCCCCCAGAATCGTCAACGATTTAAAATTTCAGTTACAATTCCCATCAAAAATATTCCATGCTCCATTTGCATCAAGACCAAGTTTTGAATAATATGAAGTAACTCCCCCGATTTTTAGAAAAAGAAATGATGTCAAGAAATATTAATTCATTTTGTATTCCTAAAAAGTATTTCGAAAAATTTTAATAGGAGCAAAACTTGGGAACGTGATTTGAAATCTATGGTCTGTCACTTCCAAGTACATTCAACAAAATAAAACATGGTAGAAGGTATCTACTTGTTAGGATCTTTATAATATTATAAGCTCTTATCAGATTTTTAAAATATTAGGTACCTACTATACCTACCTACTGACAAAATGATTTCATCACTTTTATACAAAAACAGTAATTCTTTTTTTGTCTGTCTTCTAGAATTTTTTAAAACGGAAAATAAATTAGAATACTTTGGAAGATGAAAAATGTAAAATTAAATCATGTTTCTAGGGTTGGTCGTTTTGTTTGGCTAGCAACTTACGTCAATTGGACAGTGACTATTGGTATTACAAAAATGAGCATATATTGGATATGCTAAGTGGGTAAAAGATAGCGTCATGTAAAAAACATATGGACGATCGTAATGTTACGAATATATTTAAACGCTCACTCTTCAAAAACTTGAAACGTAAGAGTAGACCAAAAATAATTTAGTTATTAAGAATGACCAAGACGTGCAAAATGTACAAAATTATTATACTGTAACTGGGTTATCCTAAAAAAAAAAATCCTAATATTATTGCGAACATAATATTGCCACACTGGCCACAATCAAATGTCTGAAAATATCTCGTACCTAGATATCTTACGAATCTCATATTACCATCTACAGACTATCTTTAAATAATGTAACAATATTTTGTTTGAAATTTTTTCACAATAAGTATCTGAAACATATTTTATTTTGGGTGTGATTTTTCAGCCCGCAAAAAAAGAGAAATGCACGGAAAAAATAATGCATATGAACAGAAATTCTATATAATGCGCGAAAGAACAAAATATTTCCCAAAAACATTGTATGTCGCCCATAAAAAAAAAGAGGTCGAACGAAATAATAATTTATTATAACTAAGGAACAAAAAAATGACTTAGAATAAATGACATTTGCACAGGGGGAAAAAAATGCCCAAAAAATTTGTACCCCATAAAAAAATGTGATTTTTGCAATGGTCAAAAAATTATTAAAAAAATTTTTTACTGGCAAATCTGTGTTTTTTGGAAGTCAAGGTTAATGGTTACCGTCGAACGGGTTGACTTTACATTCAAGGGACGACTTTACCCACTTCGTTTTAGCCCAATAAATAAATTGCCAGGCAAAAATTAAAACTGAAACACGATTTGGATCGAAGCAGGTAGAAGGAGGAAAATAAAAAAAGATCGCCGCCCCTACCTCACTTCACCCAGTAACAGAACAAGAAAATGAACCGGCGATATGGTTTTTTCCTTTTTCTTATTCGTCTTTTTTTTTTTACTACAGACACTCAAAATATTCAGTTCGGTTTCACACGGTTGAAGTTGGTACTTGACTAGTTTCTTTTCAATCGTATGTCTGAGTACAAACATCCTCAAATTTTGCCTCCCCACCCATCAATAACCCGTCAATAACAAATTGATGGGTAAAGTCGCCCCATTGAGGGGTGACTTTACACAAATGTTTTGAAAAATCATAAAAAATAGAAGGAAGGCTGCAAACTCAAACTTTTTTTTACAATTGTGTTGAGAAATGTTAGACCTAAATTTTAAAATCAAATTCACTTCAATAGCTTAAAAATTGGAGGAGTTATTAAAGGACAAAGTTGAAAAACATTAAAAAAGTGTGTAAAGTCGCCCCATTCGACGGTAATGAAAAAATAAAATTCAGTTTTAATTCAAGTTTTGAATAAAAAAGAAGAACATTGTCACCACTGCTTTTGCAGGTAAACTCATTTGATGGCTAAAAATTTTGATTATACTGAACATAAAAAAAAAACTCATTGCTTACACTAGACTGAACGTGAATACATTTCGCGCAAATCTCTTTTTTCTTGCGTGCAGTTTATTATTCCCCTTTTATTTTTCCAAATAAAATTGAGAAATTCTCAATCAAACCAACTGCAAAACAACTACCTTCGTAGTAGTGTTAAATCATCACTTGAAAATATGTTTAATAGATATTTTCATTATAAGACAGGTATTTTGACTATCTTCCAAAATTATTTTCATAATTAGTCTATTAGAAAATCGGGTGTGCTAGTAGTGTAAAGTCATGCCCCTAGAAATGGGTAGGTATGGCTTTGCGGTTCTCTTTGTAAAGTGGTTTAATAAGTACAAAGTCATATTGATGGTATCATTGTGTGCGATATCCGCTATGATATTTTCATCTGCTTCCAACGATTTTAAAATTGCTGATGCGTCTGCAATAGACGTATTTTCGGTGGTTAAATGATGTTGTTTTTTTACCTTTGAATAAACTTATACCTACTCGGTTGTTGATAAGGTCTAACCGCTTTGTCACATAAGGTAACTTTGAATTTATAATATTATCGACGAATGCATCGTAAACTGCCAAAAAATATTTTACATACGTAAGCGAGTCTCATCTCGCTTGAATATCTTGTGAATGCATTTTGAAAAAATTTCTTGTTCGACTGGCCGCGATTATTCTATCGTTGTGTGAGTGTGACCAAATCCAGGAGCAAAAGTAAAAACAAACGGATACAAAAAAGAAAATCCACCAGAACGGAGAGCATAAGAAAATGTGAATCGATGCTCGAAGAATAAGAGCAATAAGGGGAAAAAAGAATATTATTGAGAAATGATCGTTCGAAGATTTGATAAAGGAGATGACGAAAGTCTTCATTTTTGTTCAGAAGGTCACCTTAATGTTTGAGACATAACGTCATACCTTTCAAATGCTTCCTGTTTCTCTCAACCGATTACTCAAGTGACATAATTGATGTACCTATCTAATGAAAAAAAAAAAAAAAAAAAGGAAAGCATAGCCTAGGATACCACTGTCATAGAAAATTTGCACGTAATAATCTAGTCATTTTGATTCTTTCTTCTGACGTCATTTCATTGACTTTTTTCCAATAACAAAAAGTTGAGGGGAAATAATTAAAGTATACTTTCTGCTTCGCGTTGTAGTTGAATAAATAAAAGCAATTAATGAAAATGCTTTATTTTAAGGAAAAAAAAAACAATTTAATGAATTCATTAAAATTAAATATAGGCTCTTATAATACGAAAAATACTTCAAGTTAGTTACCCGTAGGCTATATAGTTTAACAATGAAATTTACAAATAAGTATCAATTTAATGTAATGCTAAATTTAATTCTTGGTAACCGAAATATTTTTTAAAAATAATCAACATCATTTTATGTACAAGACAGAAACATTGTGAAAACTTAATAATTTAATAGGTAGGTACACGTAAATTCAAACTGAAGAAGAATCCATCGAAATAGATTTTTCTTAGATATAATTACATTCAAGTATCAATTACTTGAGTAGCAATCACAACTGACAAAAGTGAAATAAAATCAATTTACTGTTCGTTATATGAAAAACAATAATGAAGCCTTTTTTTTTTATATTAAGAGGTCACATTTATAATGTCCTTTTGCTCTCGTCTTTCGCTTTTGCTTTTATTGAATCAACCAATCAGCGTGAAGAAAAAGTAATGAAAATAAAAAATGCTTTGTATTGATTAGTTTATTTAACAAAAGCACAATGCTATTGTAAACGAGGCTACATTCTAGTAAGAAATGTAAATGATTTCACTAGCAATTTCAGCTTGAATTTCCCATTAACAACTTGTGCAAAAGGTACTAATTTATTTTCATGTCAAGTTCTTTAAAAAAATAAAATATGAGATCAAAATAATGATAATGATGGTAAATTCAAACTTTCTTCTAATTTTAGTAAGAAATCAAGTTCATAAAAGAATTTAAAAGTTATCTTAAGTGCCCACTATTATTTCAAAGAGTCAGATACAATTATTTATTTAAAACAATTTTTTTTCCCAATGTTGTTAGAAAATATTTAGAGTTTCTAAATCAATGCTTAGTCAAATAAGTATTTGATTTGACTGAAAAAGTTCGAAATAAGGATTTTTTTTCAGTTTTGGCAGAAATGGAAACGAATACTAGTTTGAAAGCTCGGCTAATTTATAAATTCATCAAAAAATATTTTAGACCTATCAGTCAAGCCAAAGAATTTAACGAACAACCTCTGTATTTCTCATTGCTCGGATCATTCAGCGACGTTGATTTACTGTTACATGGAGCTCCAATTATAGTAGAATTCAATAGGTCCGCATTGGATCCAATAAACAAAGCTGTTTTGTAGGTCTTGTAAAATGACTGAAAAAATAAAGATAATGAGATATAATTTATGAAACAATTCTGAAACTATTGATGAAAATAACATTTTCCACTAATGTAAGCTAGACTGTAAATTTTCGGCAGGATACAGAAATTTTTATAATTTAACATAAATCATTTAAATTGAAAGAAAAAAAAAAAGAAATCAAAAAATATACTGTAATAATTTTGTAATTCACGAGTACAACGAACGATGTAAAATTTTTCATTGCTTCTCACTGCCTACCAAAAATATGTACAGGCAACTTATTTTACATAAATATAAAATAGTTTGCTTCTTCTTTTCTTTTTTGGCTAAACATTTTATTCATCTCTAGGTGAGAAAATGGCTGATTAAGTTGAAATTTTTTTAATGTGATGGTTGCATGACCCTTTTTAGATTGCTGGTTTTTTTCAAGACATATAAAATTTGTAAAAATTTTAATGAAGCCAATCTACGTAATACACTGATTCCTACCAATTACACGAAATAAATAAAAAATTGAAAGGTGATGCTTGTATTGTTTCGTGACGCAGAGATATTCAGTAAATAAGAAGAGCGCTCTGGCTCTTCTACTTCTTTACAAAATTCTAGATCTGCAAAAATACCTAATATAATGAAAAAAATTTTTTAACTCACGTTCTTCAAATCGTTCAAACAAATTTCTCTTTCCGTGTATTTGAGAAATGATCGTGTTATTCGATCCTTTGGAGAATGCCAATTAAATTCGTCAGTAGATGTAAATATGGCTACATTTTTCAAGTAATCGAATCTAGCCACGGCTGCTGAAACAAAAGCAGCTCCATAACTTTGGTCGGCCATTATGACGACTCTATTGGCTTTACAATTTGAAACATCTCTGAGTAGCTCCTTTGCTGTGTAAATTTCTGTGTCGTCGTACTGAAAACAAAAGTAAAAGGCTGAAACCGATACTGTAAACTTGGGTAAAGTATGTCTTGAACATATGTACTTTTATTTTTTATTAATCTACTTTCAGGATAATAATATAATGAAAATATAAAAGGGAGGAAAACTTACCCTATGAGCAAAATATTTTGATAACGGATCCGTTTTATTCCGGGTTATAATCCGTTTCTGGATTATAACCCGGAATTTTCCTGTTTTCCGGCTTCTAAAACGGATTTCGAACGGATTGTAATCAGTCTTGCCGGAAATGAGTCCGGATTATTTTCCGTGAAGGCTGTTTTATCATATTTGTTGGCCCGGGTTATAATCCGTGAAACCGTTTTACAAACGGATTTAGAAAAATTGCCCAAAAATTATCACTGATTATAATCAGGAAATCCGTTTTATAAACGGATTTGGAAAAATAATCAAGATGACAAAAATATCTGCAAATTTTCAGATCCGATGTTCGAAAATAAAAACGGACTGACAACGGATAAAATTCTCATTTTCCGGATCATTTTCTCATTTTTTGCCCATCGGGTAAATAAGTAAACAAATCTATAAAATATTAATTTCCACTGAAGAAAATTCTGTTGTAATTTTTATTGGAGAGAGTTCCAAGGCTTAATAGAAATTACTGCAAAAATAGTGAAATAAATTATCTAGGATAGTAAAAAGTACTACAAATGTTAAGAATGCCGTTATTGAGTCCAAAACCTGCTAAATCCAAAAACAATTATTACCCATTTTT
Organism: Parthenolecanium corni; assembly: GCA_038050395.1. Lineage (NCBI taxonomy): Eukaryota > Metazoa > Arthropoda > Insecta > Hemiptera > Coccidae > Parthenolecanium > Parthenolecanium corni. Next base: position 1,558,586 of record JBBCAQ010000038.1, on the reverse strand, counting down.
GTTTGATTTAGCATTGACATGACGTATAAAAACATCATTTGAGCACAAAAAAATTGAGTGATATTTCTGTTGGGACTTAGCAGGTTACTGTACTCAAGCCGGTGTTTACCTACAATCAATCTTGAAAGTCACTGTTTTCATAATATTAAAATGTAATGAAAATTACTACTCAGTTCTCTCAGTGTTGCCGTCTCTTTAATTTTGAAATACAGAAATGAAATAAAAGTAGATCAGAAGTTTCCAGAATTTTTGATTGAATTACTAATCTCTCACCTGTCCATTACTGAAAGACGGTCGGTCCCACAATAATGAAGATCCATCTGGTCGGGCTGGACTATTTAAATAGATGAAGAACGTGTCGGCACATAGTTCAGATCTGCAAATCGCTTGAATGTGATTCCTGATGAGATTTTTCACAGTCGCTGGATAGTAGGAAACTTCTTCATCGTCTAGAAAGAATTAAAAATGCATGTATATCATTATAAACCATTTGCTGCTATCAGAACTTCGGAAGAAAATAGCATATTGCCAAAAACATAGAACCAGATTAAAATTAAAGGCGTGTCACCTCTGGGTGTGCCAAGTGTTGTGCTCACAGCACACTAAACCAAATAAAAAAGTTTCATAACTTAGTTGAGCCGAATAACTTCTAAAATGGGACGTAGAGGAAAATTTCAATTACAAATGTTGCAAAACTGAAAATTCGGACTCGAAGCTTATATTTAAATTCATAATTTTACACATGATGGGAAGACTTTTTCTGCCACCTGTGAAAGGGCCAAATTTATTTACTAAAAATCGTTGATGGCGTCATTTAGTAGACATTATCAGTTTTTGTCTCAACTAACTTACGAAATTTCTAATTTTTTCCGAAAGGGGTCGGTTTTATTTCTGGGTTTAAGATCAGTCTCCACCTCCGTCAGTTCGTCTGTGGGTTTAGACTTTAGATCTAACATTTTCTTATTCCGGATGGGCTTTCTTTTTTTTTTTGTTTCTCGCGTATAAACATTTATAGGATTCATTGGCGAAAATTGTGGTTAGATTTAGAAAACAACCGTTCCCCAGGAATCTACTCAGTCCTTATTTTGTTAAGAACTAGAAGATGGAATTTATTACCAGAATTTGAAAGTTGCTGTCCGTTCGCATAAAATGATATTATATTGCTGCGCAGGTATCCATGTAGTTGAAGAATATTTTTCACGCCACGAATATTTTGAAGAGTTGACACATCACTGAGCTGCCTGTTCCAACCACCCGATAGAAGAACAGCCTAAAAATCGAGTTTCATGAAATAACAAATAAGAATAAATATGGAAACTGGGGAACATAAACAAGAAGTCTAGCTATTCATGGACTTTTTCAGAAGAAAAAAAAAAAAAATCGAAACAATTTTATTACTCATCAAATTAGCTAAATGAATGTATTACTCTCTAAGCTCATAAGCAAAAGCTCGTCTTAATTTATTACATTTTAAGTATTGAAAACGTTGCTTTTCAAAATAAGACTATAATTTTTTTTTGGAATTTTTCATCTGTTTGATCAAGTGGCGGATTGATAGGTACGTCAGTGTGTGATAAATATTAACGAGATTAAATTATTTCTTCGTAATTTGTATACCTGTGTAATCAACACAGACTGCAACAACTTCTTTTTCTGAGAATTTTTTCATAACTTGTCTACACAAACATTTCAAAATCATTGGAGGTATCATACAGTAAACATGTTATTCCGATCAGGTAGAAGTACCAAGATGACTCTTCATTAATCTTTTTAATGAATGTAAATTTTTGCAATAGCTTCAAACAGTTTCTTTGAGAAGGCAATCCCATCAGGTATCAGCTGATTTTGTTTTTTTCTGTATTCCTAATCACTTTGAGAATAAAGTAGACCCCCGCAAGTGAAAATCAATCCTTTGTGATTTATAACTGGTCTGAGGAAAAATTAATCATCATTCTTTTTCGACTAAGAGAAATCAAATTGGACGGGACCGTTTCACAAAGATTCTTCGGCATCTTTTTGAAAGCCAAGTACACTTAAATTTCTTCGTAATTTTTAGAAAAATTTAGATTCTAGTTCAATAAAAATAGGAAATTAAATGGAAAAAATCGAAGAGAACAGGAATTTCCTAATCGACATGTTCAAAGGTTTACCACCTCCGAGCTATGCTAGATCTACAATTTGGGGTCAAATGAGGTAAAAACTGGTTTTTTACTCATAATTCTTCAACTGACAATTTTCACAAAACACGTTTGAAACAAAAGTTATTTCTCGTCAAATTTGCTGCAACCTTTGTATGGAGCATTTTTTGTGACAGAGATAAAGTAGATGTACATCAAGAAAAAACACTATTTTTCAAATACTGAAAAAACGAAAAAAAAAGACGCATTTTTATTAATAACTCACAAGGTTCATTGTCAGATAGAAGATAGTCATTTTGTGTTTTTCAGTTCTCCTGTTTTTTTTTTTTAATTTTATTTATTATTATTTTTATTCTTCCAATTATTCTATAATATGTAGTTTTATTTTGGTGATCTGACGGCGCAAAATACAGCATCCGCTCTAATAATATCACTTCTAATTTTGAAAAATTTTGACACGCACCAAGTTTGGTTACCTGCCCCCAATGTCACAATTTTTAGACAATTTGATGTAAACTGAATGGGATTATCCAATAGTGTATAGATACGAGTGAAATTGACTCACTCAATATATACGAGAAGGTAAGGTATACAATTAGATTAAAAAATACTTACATGATCACATGTTTGCGACATTGTACAACGTCCCTCCAAACTATTTTCCGAAAATCCACAGTCTCGATTCGTTGTTATGGGGTCACATGCTGTTTGATCGGTTTCTGATTTTGGTCTCAAACGGGGACAGTCATTATAAAATCCAGTAATATTCGAGAAGCATTGCAGTTGATCATTTTCCTGAACGGACGCATCGGCTGCCAAATAAACGAGAGGCAAAAATATCACTTCTCCACAATGCGAAACTGCAGAAGGTCTCGACTGAGGACGTTGAATGTTTATTAAACGATTGCAGTGTGTTCTGAGTAATGGCTGGAGGCATGCTTCACCTGAAATAAGATAAAGTAGGTGAACAAAATATTAAAATACATGTATAGTCTCTCTCATGAAAGTTGAAATTCAAAATATTTTCACAAGCAGGACACAACTTTAATTATCAGCAGTTCCAAAATACTTTGCTCACTAAAACGCTAACATTAATTAGTCGAGTCTTTGCTCATCACAGTATGAAGTCAGGTTCTCTCAAATCGAATACAACATTACTATACATTATCCTAAAGATCCGAGAATTAGTAACCGCGAAGGGGGAGAGGTTTTACAAATGTTCTAATAGCTATAAAAAGGTCACAACTAGCTAAAAAAGTAGAAGAAACTTCGAACCCATAAAAGGAGGTTTGGTTGAAGTAAAAATTAGGGTAAAAATAAATTACTACCTTTTTGGCAGAAGGAGTCTTCTTCAAAAAAATAAGAAATTCAACATTTTTGTAATTTTTTATCTTTTATGTGTAGGCAGGTCCCTAATTGACAATCGGCCTCATTATAATATGTATTAAGAATATGTCTCCAAAATATATTCAAGTATGTGTAGTCTAGCGCCACATCGGAATTTTTCTAGTAAAATACCATAGGAGTTGACTTAATTTGAAAATTTTTCCCCCTTATTTTTCTCTTTCAAAATAGCGGAGTAACTACAACCTCGAAACTAATGATTTTTGTCAGACGACGATTTTTCGTAAATAAAGCGCAATTGAACTAATTTTTCTAATGAAAAAGGTATGGAAATTTCATTTATTATTCAATTAAGCTCTAAGTACCACATGCACTTTAGACGTTCGATTAACTTGTTTGTATGTACTCGGTGTTTTTTTTTTGTGTTTTTTGTTTTTTTCATGAGGTATTGAATTCTTTGCATTTTCTCACATTTTTGTATATTAAGTACATATATGTATTCTAAGAATTAAAAGCAATGTTGCAAATTCTAAATTGACTTATTTATTATTCGTTTTTTCCGTTTCATTATATGGCACTTACAAAAATTTCAATGGTAACTTTTACAATTTGAGTGGGAAAACTGGGACAGTTCAAGGTTTGTTGCAGAAATTACTACAAAAATAGTAAAATACGTTATTTAAGATACTAAAAAGTACTACAAATGATAGAATGTATATTTACAATAAATAGTAATTTCTATCACTGTATGATGAGAGAAGTTACTATTTTATTTATTAATTAATACTATTCATTTCTCTCAGGTTGACTTTCGAGCATTTTCACACGCATTGCTATAGTTGTACGGTCTATTACGCTTCGAGAATTGGAAGTTATTTTCAAGTAACATAGCACATTTTTAAATGGCTCAATAAAAAAAAAAAAAATTTTAACTAGATATTAAAAATTCCACGTTCCACCAAAAAAATCCTCATATCGCAGCTAACCGAAATTAATTTTTCGTTAAATATATATAGAACTATCTAGAAATTGTAAAATTATTTCGCTACAAATCGTCCTTTTCACAAAGAATTTTATAATTCAAACAAAAAACTTTAAACGAGTAAAAGTAAATAATTATAAGATAGGGGGTTCTTCTCAAAAAGGTAGAAAAAAAATCTAGGTTTACTTTCGCACGAATCAAAACAGAAGCTGTCACCTCAGATAAGATTGGCTACTGTTGATGGTGTTAGCGGTAAAGATCAAAGGAAATGAATGTCGGTAAAAATCAAAGAATCGATTACGGGTTCAACAATTAAGGATTCTCCTCCTACTAAAAAGCAACCGTGTAATTTATTCTCCAGTGAATAGTGAGCTCCGCCGAAGCTGACACTGCGTCTTATACAGAATAATTATTCACTTACTCTGAAACAGAAAGGAGGTATAAAGGGGAAAGAGGCAAGGCAAAATATAAAGGTATTTACAACTATTTGTAATTTGTCTTAAGAAATTATAATCACTGTAAATACGTTCTTCACTCTCCAGAACTCCAGTTGTAATTTGCTTATAGTTTTATTTGTGTCACGGATGAGAGAATTTCCCACATGTAACCTAATTCTATATTCTTAACTTTGAACCAGCGCGCTAACTGAGCTCCATGTCGCTAGTTCTCCACCTATTGAATTTTGAAATTTTGACACATGTATTCGTTTGTGCTACGTTTGTGCTGGTTTGTGCTGGAATTTTCATCGTTTGTGCTGCTTTCCCTTCAGAGATATTTGAGAAAAACATTTTCAAGGTCAGTGGAGAACTAGCGACATGCTCTTCCCCACCAAAGAGATATTGGAAATGCGAATGAGCCCTTTGTTTGTGCTACGTTTGTGCTGGTTTGTGCCATTATTTTTTTCGTTTGTGCTGCCTCCTCTTCCCCGTCGCAACCAAAACAACTTTTTGTACGCCTATATATAGAGAATTCTCAAACCACTCTGAAAAGTTTTAAATTAATGCCATTTGTTTGTGCTACGTTTGGGCTGGTTTGTGTTGCCATTTATTTCATTTGTGCTGCTCCCCTCTCCCCTCCACAACCAAAACAAGAGCTCATACCCTTGAATGTATGAAATTTTCAAACTGGTCAGAAAGGTTCAAAACTGGTACCATTTGTTTGTGCTACGTTTGTGGTGGATTGTGCTGACCTTTTTTTGGTTTGTGCTGTCACCCCCTCCCCTCTAGTGAGTGTATAAGTGTTTGAAAAATTTTCAAATTTTGCTTCAATATAAGCTAACCTCTTAGCACCCACACACTCACTAGAGGGGAGGGGGTGACAGCACAAACAGAAAAAAGGTCAGCACAATCCACCACAAACGTAGCACAAACAAATGGTACTAGTTTTGAACCTTTCTGGCCTGTTTGAAAATTTCATACATTCAAGGGTATGAGCATTTGTTTTTGGTTGTGGCAGCACAAACGAAATAAATAATGGCACAAACCAGCACAAACGTAGCACTAACAAATGGCTCATTCGGATTTCCAATATCTCTTTGGTGGGGAAGAGCATGTCGCTAGTTCCCCACTGACCTTGAAAATGTTTTTCTCAAATATCTCTGAAGGGAAAGCAGCACAAACGATGAAAATTCCAGCACAAACCAGCACAAACGTAGCACAAACGAATACATGTGTCAAAATTTCAAATTGCAGTAGGTGGGAACCAGCGACATGGAGCTCGCGAGCTGGACGAATCATAAATCAGAAAATCAAAACCCATAAGGGTTGTTCCTAAGATAAGTTCACTACCTTTGAAAAATCACAAGAAAAGGATGCAGGAACTAGTATTATTTTTAAAATGAGGTTAGATACGACTTACCTTCAAAATTTTTCATATGATTTCAGGCATTTGTTGTAACGATAAACTAATTTTTATAACCCCAGTTTTGGAAACAGCTTTGTACATGTCATTACTGTAATACCCACAAACCACCAACGAGTTCTCCTCCTCTTTTTCACCTGCCTCCCCTACAGCATCTTTGTTTTCATTAACGGAGAGTCAATTCGGAAATTTAACACGAAGTTAAAAATCGATAGTCGAGATCGATTACGTACAGCAAAACATATAATGATACGTGTATTTTATTCTGGCCACGCTCCCGGCTGGAAAACAGAGCTAACTCAACAATTCAAGATTTATTTCAGATATTTTAAATACTTGTAGAACTTGCATCTTTGATACATTCGACTATGTTTGTAGGATTTTCTAAAATTAATTTTGAACTGTTTCAGTTTTCCTATCCAAAATATTGAAAATTAGACCAACTACTGAAATTTCTCTCGGCGTGGTGCATATATCTGTCAGAACTGATAAAAATTACTTAGGAGAAATAGAGAACCGAAATGAGTAACTTGCTTTGGATATTTCTGATTCGTCACCCAACTTGGACTGCTAAAAAAGCATCAGATTTTAGATAACTATTTTCTCGCGTGGTTAACTTTGGTTTTGATAAAATAATTGAGCTTTTTGAAAACAGCTATTAAAATTATATATCTTTCTAAGCAGTATACAAGCCCATTAGAATATGAATGCTGATTTAAAAATAAATAGCTAAATTTTGTTATCAATTATATATGAATAAAGAATAGAAAATTTTAAATATAATTTGAATTTCTTTCACGATTTGTCTACGAACTGGTTGAAAGGTTGCTCACACACAAACGCACCAGAAACTATTCTTTCCTTCCACCCTTTTTGATAGTTCAACTTGAAACCCATTGCTATCTCTCAGCAGCTCTTATCTTCTTCTTGCTTTTTTTCTGTGAATATAAGCCACCGCCAAAGAGGCCGGCACTTTCTTTTCCTTTTCAAAACTTTTTAATGTTTACCTGTCCCTCACAGCCACGGTCTAATATTCTCACAAAGTAGAAAATGGAGGAAGGAGACTTTACGATGACGTCTCAATCGAAGAGCCGGCGTAAAGAAGATACGCAGGTTGTCGCTGTGAGTCGGCATCCCATCAAAGAGTGTCGGCGCACATCAAAGCCATTTGGCTCGTGGCACCTTCGGGCTCCCTCGCTCGTCTCGCTAACACCTGTACCGAGACAAATCGGCGGTGAAAGATGAAAGGCCGGCGAGGAAGAAGTGAGAGATCGCATAGAAGAGCCACCATAAGATGATGGAAAAACTGAGAGAGTAATTTGAAATCGTTAGATGCGCTACTAATGTTACAAATACTATATACGATTGCCTGAAAATTCGAGATACAGAAGCCGGCTTTAAAATCGATTCTCTCACGGCTTACCCCTTGTTAAAGTGTGATTTTCGTAGAATAAGAAAGAAGTGATTCCATTTTCGAGGAAAATAGAGTAAAAAGAATCTAATTTTACACGCCTATATATATAAGCATGCAAATGCAGAAACAAAAAATATTTGGATTTTCAAATCAAGTGCAATACTTGAATTACTCTTGTAGGATTATAGTCTACTATTTATTTTACTTTTCAATGCTATTAATAACTGAAGCTATCAAATTAAAACTTGAAATGTCGCAACTATATGAGTAAAAAATTGAATTCAGACTTGAAACTATACAAAATTCAAAATTTTACAAATTTTATAAATAGATAAAAATTCTATTATCTCATAGGGAGAAAACATTTTTGTTTCATCTGTTACTGCGTTTATCGATGCTTTTGCGATATTTATAGGATATTAATTTTTACTCCAGTCAGCGCTCTTTACAGACAGTTTTATAAGGACAATGTACTCGAAGAAGAACTATTGGAAACCAAATATATTTTAAGGGCTCGAGAATCAAAAGTCTCATTTGCTAAAAATTTAGTTTTGAGAAAAAATATTTTATTTAACATTGTTTTAAACCTTTTAAAGGAAAATTAAGGGGGTAACGGGCGAGGAAAATGAAAAACTGACCATGCTGCATTATAGAGCATGAAATTCTGTATTAGAATTCATCAAAAAAATTTTTTCAGCAAATGAGACTATTTAATTCTGAGGCCTGAGCCGTTCATTTTGCATTCTAGATCAATAATAGATACGATTCTGAATCACGAATCACGAATTACGAAATAGAAATAATATTTTTGCGATTTGTACGATTTGTTACTCGAGTCAATACTCCAGTGGGATTTGCGATTTGTGATCGAATCATATTGATGATTCAAACTTTGCAGTCCGAATCACGTTCCATTATGAATACTATATACATTATTATTTATTCACAGCCCCAGGTTACAAAATCACTTGACCTACTTTTCATTTATTTTTAATGCGTTTCTCCTGAAGAACACCTTCACGTATTTTTCTGGAATTCGAAAAATTAAGTAGAAATCTAGAAGTTGTTTCTTCAAAATTGTTTCCTCATTAAAAAGATCTTTGTATTTTGATAGACAAAACGTCAGTCAACAAATGACGCAAATTTCTCCGAATTAATATTTTTCCCCTTGTATTTAATTTCTTGCCCCGAGGCTACAATCTTACCTCAAAGAGATGTTAAAATTTTATAAAATTCTTAAAATTTTGATCTAGTTGTTATCGCAAAGTCTTTTTGAGCTGGCCGCACCGCACTGATTCAAATTTTTTTCTGAAAATATATATGGAGGCGAACGTGTAGGAAAATCCACAATCTAGAACTTATACGAAGGTCTGTTACACCAAGGCGACTTAATCTGGCGTCAATATATTAATGTTGACCAAAAATCATTTGAGAAATGAATAAAAATTCCATCTTTTAATCAAAGAAAAATAAAACAGGTGTTATTAAGGTCCCCCATGAAAAAGGGGTGTTCTATAGGTTAAACCCATGTTTTTAGTAAGCATTGAGACGAATTGTAATTTATTTTGAATTACTACGAGTAATTTAAGATTCTCTAGAAATCGATGTGGTTTTAGCTGAGGATGTTATTATATCCACGCACTAATAGAAATGGATTAGTAGACGTTAATCTTTTCTCATCACAGTTGTGAAAATTACTATTTGCTGTAAATATTCTAATATTTAGTACTTTTTACTATCATTAGATGACATATTTTACTATTTTTGTCGTAATTTTCTGCTACATGCAAAACTTTACTTGTCTCAGTTTTCCTATCCAGATTATGAAAATTACCATTGAAATTTTTCTCAGGGCACCTCTTGAAAAAAAAAATCTGTTGCTTTTAATACTGAAAATTACCTCAGCCATGAATATACTGAATTGAAATATCAAAATTCAAAAAATTAAAAAATAAAGTAATAGGTAAATTCTTTCGATACTTATATCTCAGATAATTTAAACTGTAATTGAAATCAATAGGATCAAAATTCAAAATGTACACCTTCAAGATTTTGTGAAAAATATTAAAAATGGTCAGTTATTTAATGCCTAATTTCATTTTACTTACCACGAATAACAGCACCGAGAAAAATTTCAATGTTAAATTTTAGAATTTGGATAGGAAAACTATAAGCAAAATTCAAGATTTGTATAGCAGAAATTATTACAAAAATAGTAAAATATGTTATTAAAGATAGCAAAAAGTAGGTACCATATACTATAAATATTAGAATATTTACCCAAAATAAATAGTAATTTTTATAGCCGTGATGAGAAAAGTTACATATTTCAGCTCATAATTAGTACTATCCATTTTTCCCAGTGAGAGCATTGAAATTATATGACCTATCATCAATTTTGTTTTTTAAATTATATTGAATATCTATCATCAAAAATTCGTGCGTGCTTGTACGGTCAATAATTAATTCATTTGACTCCCAATTTCTTTTGGACCTACCATTTCGGTTTTCTGAAATTCAGATAAGTGTAGATTTTGAATCGCTAACCATAAAGAAGCTTTTTATAAACTTACGAAAACATGCTGGGAAGACCGACCCCATAGTAAGAACATAACTGCTTTAAGAATTAAGATTTTTACTTTCAAACTTCAGAAAACTAGGAATGTTATATCGAGCTAAAAAATACAACTTTTATAGTCCTTACCTACAAAAAATCCTTTTCTGGAATCACACTGCGACGTACTCTGCCCCGCACTGGCCAGAAACACCAAAACCGGATGACCAAATCTAGCCGCTGGAAAAGGGTCCAAAATCAAAACGCCACTATGGTTGCCTTTATGGCGAACATCGCCATCTGGAAACAGGACATCGTAGCCATTTTCTGTCAGTGGCTTGACACTGTAGATACGAAATCGTTTCTTATCCAAAGTTTTCACCAGTCTACATGTGTGCTCTGAGAAATGAGTCTGATTCAAACAGTTCACTCTGGTCCACCATTCATACCCAGCTTCAGCCCACATGGTAATTATGTCAATACTGCTGCTAGGATCGATGACAGAATCCAAAGCACGACTTCGAACCATCGACCAAAGTCCGGTAAATAATAAATAATATAAAAATTGCATCATGAAAAAAATAAATATCAGTTTAAGAATTCATAAAACATAAGTCACCACTCGGAAAACAAGTATCGAATAAAATCTAATTCGAACAAAAATACACTTTCACGAAGGTCGAAAAATAGAGAAGCAAGAAATGCACTTATTCATAGACTTGAAGGGTCGTTTGGTATATACTGGAGGTACGTCGTAACGAAAATGATCTTCCAGCAACAAACACTCGGGTGTTTCCCTCTCTCCAAGCTCGACAGTACAACCCTCTGACCAGGTAACCATCCAATGTGAAGTCGATGCACACAATAAGCACGAGACGAGTTCCTAGAGCAAAGGTAATTTTCTCGAGGTGGAGTCATCTGAGGCTCGTTTAACTTGTCCCTTTTCGTATATTTTATCCAGTTTTCAAAGATAATCAATCGTGAACGGAATTAATTATGAATACTATCAAATCTATGCAGAATTAACGGACAAAGAAGGGATCGAGTAACAGCTTATTATGATTTTATAATATCAGTAACAAAATCGTCGGTCTGACTCTTTATCTTGTTGAGACCTGCAAAAACTGTCACCTTTTTTCTGGCATTCCATACGATGATGTTTTGGAACCTGATAATGCTATAAGTCAGCCAAAAAATTAATAATATTTTTGGGAGGACTTAGAAGGGTTTGGACTTCAACCGACGAAATATAAGCTTATAATATTATACGTAAAAAGTTAAGCGCGCTAAAGTACATAGTATATTGTATAGCCTTGGGCTATTCTTTCCTATATAGTGTTGCCAACCCAAATTGTTAAAAATCTCTGCTTTGAGTCAAAAAAAGTCCCGGGAGGTGAGCAAAATTTTGTTTAAAATTCGGATTTTAGCCACTAAAAAAAAAATAATAATAATGGTCTGTAGAATTTGTATTGGAAAAATTTTAATTTTTTAATTTTAAAACGCAAGTATATAATAGACAAAATACCAAAAGGTAATATCATCTCTTATTTGAATAATAATATTATTGGAAAATTGCGACATAATCTTTATAGAGGCTTATACTTCATTCCAGTTAAGAGTTCCATGACGTCATAAGTATTTGAAGAAAGCGATTGGTTGAAGCACGGTTGAAATCGAAAATATTTTCTTCTCATTCGTTGAATCTTGTGACGTCATGGAACTCTTAACTGGAATGAAGTATAGAATTCTTTGAAAAAACCTACAAAATTTCAATAATTGACAAGTCAAATTATTCATTTGGACTATGGTGTTGCTCGTTCTACTTTTTTTCTCACGCAACGTGAAATTAAAACTTTTGATATGAACTCATTTTGACTCGATTTTGACTTTTCAAATTATCACTATTTTCCCCACGCTGCCACATACACAAAAAAATTAAAACCCATCAATTATTCTTTCAGTCTTCGTTGAATTACACTAAAATAAAGTAGAAAAGAAATTTACTCTAGAATTCGACGAATCCTTTGTCATTGTTAATGTAGTTGAGTTCAAAATCCTGAGAGAAAAAAAAGGTCGACTTTGTTGTTTAAAAGAATTTTGCGACACTAATGAACTTCACACATTTACCTCGAATTATATTCCTTTACTACATTATATTCATTCAAGAAGATTCCGCCAAAGGAAGGTATACCGATATCAGATCGACGAAAAAAAAAAAAAAAAACTTCCCTTGACTATAATTCTGTTGACCCGAACATTTACAAAGGATTCGATATAATAGATAATCTGAATGTACCAAGTGAGAAATTTTTGCATAATCTTGACAAAAACGTTGGTAAATTTTGAAAATGAAAAAAATCGTAGCCCTTCTAGAAAATAATAAGATGAGCATTGACCTTTGAATAGACGCGTATGTTTCAAAAGAGAGAAAAGTCAACCGAAACAGAAAATGCAGGTAAAAAAAATATTTTACAGCTAAAATAAAACTTTCAACAATATTGTCAAGCTGTTTCTTCATCAGGCGCATATTTAGGGGGGGTCCATGGGGTCCGGACCCCCTTGACCTTTTTTCTTTTTGAAGTTTTTAATTTTTTCGATTCTCTAATTTTTTTTTCCGGGGGGGGGGGGCTGTTGTCATAATGATGGACCCTCCCCCCTTGAGGTCAATCTAGATACGCGCCTGTTCTTCATTATACATACAAAGCCAATGATGAATTGTCCCAAGGAAAAGATAAAGGTGAATATATAACCAGTAATGTGAATTTTATGTTTCTATAATTCTATAGATTATTACGTCGGTGGCCTGCTAAATATTTCCTATGAGATGAAATTCTAAAAAATTATGAGTTTGGGCTCATTGGATTGGTCTTGAGCAGAGAAATTCAATAAACTAAAACATATCATTTTCAAAATTTTCAACGTATAGGAGGCATTTAACAGGCCATCGACGATTTGATAATTTTTATTTTGATAACTTGCTTAAGTCGCTTCATCAATTCAGACAATGAAATAACTTTTTTGGAGCGTGTAATTTAGACCTCTGTAGTCTACCAACTCGAGGTCAATATAGCTTACGATTAGACTTATTTTTAGTAGGTTTTCAGTTTTTCATTGCGGAAACCTGCTTATTTTAGACCTATAAATTCTAATTTCAGGACGTATGTACCAACTTTTGAGTTGATACCCGGCCGAACGTTAATAAGATGAATAAAAAATTATCAGAGTTTGGTATAAATATAAATAAATAAATCAATATTTAGGTTATTTTCTCTGAGCTGGAAGGAGGGTGGGTAATTTCAGCTAGCACCTGTGTCACCCACCAAAGTCTGCCTATGGAAAAGAGTCTTCAAATAAAGGCATTTTTTCTACTTCTCTTTCAGTAGATTCCTCTGGAAGCTCAGTTTTTGGATATTTCCAAAATTGACTGGTTTACGTAAGCTCGGCTCTAATCCATAATATACAAATATAGGACAGTACCAATCTATTAGTTATTTACTACCTAATTAATATTTATCGATGCACTCTACCGTTTTAATTTCGCATTTTCTCGCCAAAGTACGTTAAAAATGAGCTTCAAAGATAGCAAAAAAATTGTTTCTTAGACGGCTAAAACATCCATTTAGATTGATAAAACCGGCTTCCGAAAGTACAAGCAGGTAACAAGCAATCGAGACCAGTGGGCGCTCGATTTCTCTCTCTCTCTATTTTTTTTTTTTTTTTAGTAGCGGCAAACATCAAAAGATATCAGCCGACAATTTATTTTGGAATAAAACTAAAATGGAAATAATATTTTAATATCGCATCCATTTGCTTGAAATTACCTCCTTTAATGCTGCTCAGGTATGATATCGTGCTCCCTTGAAAGGCTGTTTTCCATTAAAGAAACCATGGTGACGACGATATCCCTAATTTCTTTGTTCAATTATTCTTCTAATCTCTTTGTGGATATTTCTTGAACTTAATTCAAAGTGTTGTAATTGACCGGTCTTTATAAAATTTACTTGTTAATAGAAATGATGTTATCAATGTTTTTTGGGACTGGTTGATGAAAGATGAGGATAAGATTGAAACTTGAGGGTGTACAGTATATGTGTAGGTAGACTATATTTTCACCACGAAAGTATTGGCATATTGTGCGGAAAACAGTATTCAATTTTTCATATATACAAGAACGAATTTTTACAAGTTAGGAAAAAGATGAGATGATTTAATTATTCAGTAACAACCTACGAAATAAATAAATTAATGGTGTAAGCTTTAATAAACCTAATCCAAGTGTACAGTACAGTCTCTCAAACAGTGAAGGATTATTTTATTTTTCGAGTTATAAGTTACTTATGTGGATTGGATCTAGGAGTAGAAATATCAAACTACTGTTACTTACAATACTTTTTTTCAACATTTTTCCACTTTGCCACTTTCTGTGGCACATGGTAAAACACAAAATACAAAGCAACAAATAGAATGACAATACTAAAAACAAAAATAACATATAAAAAGTCTGAAGAACAATTTTCTTTTTTTTCAATTGAAAGCCAGAAACATAAAAACAAAAACAAGAATTTAAAAAAAAAAAATTGGATCTCGAAAACCCAGGTATACTTTCAATCATATAATGGATAAAAATCCTGTAAAATTGATGTAAGTATAGCCTACCTATTCCATAAAGTAGATAATTACTGAGAAAATGCAGTACTTCAGCTCATCCAACTAGAAATTATACTTCTCTTCCTTCACCTGAATAAATATCCCTTAGTTACCAAATTTCAGATCAACTAGATCTATAGGTCCACTTCGCTTATTGTGTTTAAAAGGAAACAATGCCCCCTTTTCATACGGAAACTCTTTAACCATTCCATCCCTCATTTGAAAAAGTTCTTTCATATACGTAGGTATATTATAAAAATACAAGCCAGTTATTTTAGTTTAATCCATGAAAATGAACCTTCACCCTCGCCAAGTTGTATCTCTTTTAAAACCACCTACCATTCAACCAATCTTCACCAAAATCGAAAAGGCTCTAAAAAATACAAATAGTAATTAATACAAGCTTACCCAGCTCAATGAGATCTGTAGGTCAATTTCTGTTCCATTTTCACAAAGAAACTGGGTGATAATCTTAAATTTTTACCCTCAAAAGGGATCCCCTTGACAAATTCATATCGAAATGAACACAACTTTTTCAGCTAACGATCAGAATTTTTGTATGTGGTTTATATATTATGAGGAAGTCAAGCAGCCTCTGCCTTTGTTTCATTTCAGATGCTTACTGGCTGTTAATCGTTTTTTCTCTACAATCCCAGATCGTAATTCGTCCGTGTCTGACTATGTACCTTGAATATCTGTGAGGCATGCTAACAAAATAATATTTATGTCAGATAAATTGCATAAACAAGGCTATGAAGGCATCACAATAGTTTTAACAAATTCCTGAAAATTAATGGGTCGATGCAGAAAAGTGAAAAGTTGGATATTGAAAATTTTGAGCACTGGTTTCCTATATTTTCGTCTTCCTTTCTCTCTCTCTCTTTGTTGTTGTTGTTGTTCTCGTTTTTTCCCCAAGAGAATTCTCGTTATTTTGGAACGCCAAATTTACTCTTTTATTACGTAACGCAATAAACGATGTTTACTCGCATCGATGAAGAATTAATGAATATTGAAGTAATAAAATTATTGATTTAATGAAACTTAATGATTACTAATATTTGCTCATATTGCTGGGCTGTAATCAGAAAGGAAACAGGGGACAGTATTTTCCAAGAAGAGCCTATTGAGAACCGCAAAACCATGGACACCGAATTTCACACTGCACTTTCCAGCATCAAATTTGACTTCTGGCGAAAATTTGAGCCCTATTGGTCCGGTAGATGGTTCCATCACACGTGGCAAAGAGAAATCAACATTTCTCAACCTTCACAATTACTTTTCTCTGAAATCAACGAACAAATTGGCATGAAAATCATATGGTAGACTCTACAGACTTTAAGTTTGAGCACAATTCAAATTGCAGCTCGATTCGTTTCGTAGTTTCCCTGTAAATAGCTTATACAGTTGAAACTTGCGGTTTATGTACACTCTTCCTCCCTCCCACCCTTCGCCCAATCATAAATAAAAAAATGAAGAAAGAAATAAAGAAATATGAAAATGCGATTTGGTAATTTTTGGAATCCTGAAATCATGAAACGAATATCTATGCATGTCCCATGTTTATTTGGAGAAGCCCGGACCAAAATTAATTAAAATTTGAGACTAACTGACAAAAAGAAGGAATTTTTTAGAACCTTCAATAAGTAACATGTTTCTTCAGTTTTTTTAGTTTTGAAGTGGAAAAAATGAAATCACTTCATTGCAAAAGCAGTATATTATGTATAAAAAATTACACACCAAAGGTACCACGAGTAGAAAATTGAAAACTCACTACTCACTAATAGAATTTCATCTTGGGTAATTTCTTACACATGTTACCTTTGATAGAAAAAAAAAATGAATATACGATTTTTCTACACTTTGGCCTATGTTATTAATGTGTGGCAACAATGAGAAAAACAATTATATAAAATACCTCCATTTGGGGGGGGGGGGATCCAAATTTTTTCAAAGCATGGTAAATGCTAAAATGGTGAGATTGTGTTTTTTTTTCAGTTTAAAGGGGTTCAAGAAAATTGATTTTTTTGTGGATTATCGGTATATTTTTTTGGATTTTAGGGGGATTCCCCCCCTCACCTCTGGATCTGCCAATGTCCCTCTTACGACTAAAACTGACCAGTATAGGAGGGGATAGCATACATTGCAAATTACATTTTTTCTTTACTGTTATTTTATAGAGAAATGAAAAAAAAAAGTAACAGGAGAGTTGAACACATTAACATTTAAAAAAATTAATTCATTCAAGGTTTATTTTTATGAACTGAACAAAATTAAATTTTCATAATACTTCATTATTTTCCTAAAATAGTTATTTAGAAATATCACCACAAGTTTTGTCACGAACTTTGCCCAAAATTAAGGTTAATTTAATGAATGGGAGTCACATTCATGATTTTTCTATCATCCAAGAATTATTTCTTTCCTCAAAATCCTAAGTATAATAAATTGTAATTTTCTGTTCTGTTTTTCCAGAGATTTTTAAAATGCACCGTAGTCGAGTGTAACATATAACATAAGCGTCATTAAAATCACATAAGCAGTTGTTCGAAGGCATTATAAATGTTCTTTTCCACATTTTGCTATGTTTATAAAGATTTTCTCCAGAACGCTTTTTATCGATAGCATATGCAACTTTTCTATCAGCCCCATGTACACCCAATATTTATTTTAATAATATTTTTTTTAATTTGTATTTTATTTCAACAACTTTGAAGGTCATATTTTTTGTTGTTAACAGAACCTTAGAAGCATGTTTACGTTCATTTTGCTAAAATTACTTTGGGCGAGGAGTACAATACTGGTTCAAGATGAGGTTCAGACTATGAACCAGATTCAACCTGAAATTATTAACAAGTACTTTTGTCTTAAATGTGATGTGAATCAGGTTTAGATCCGACTTCCAGTTTTGTACACTCCGACAAATAAATTTGAAAAACTCTGGCTTAATAAGCCCCGCAAGAAACGCTGATTTAGAATAATTGCTCAGCGAATGAAGTGATAGGTTGTCCCACAAAGTGTTATCCACATAATGATTCCTTAGAGATTATGACTGACAATGTGTATGCGATTCCTTTATGAATCCCACATAATATGCAATTTGTAATAATTTTAGCTTTATTATAGTTGAAGACTCGGTTAGGATTCTGTCATCTATTCCAGCGTGATTTCCTCAAAACTGTCCTAAAAAAAGTTCCCCAAAACCCATATTAAGTCACATTTTTGATTTTTTCCCAATTGTTGACGAAATATTTCCAAAGAAGTCTAATTTAAATAAGGATTTTGTTATTTTTTGAAATATTTATGCAAGAATATTCTCTCAATATGGGATCTATGTGGTGTTTAAGTTGTCGAGTGCTGAGTCTTATGTCAGAAAAATTCTGGTTCAAGACTTTTCACCGTCACAACTTGACTCGCCTCAAATATAACAAGATCTGGCGGGGGGATCGACTTGAGTGCTCGGCGCATACTTAAAAAGATGTGTGACTGAGACTCTCTAACCACCCCCGCACCATCTACCGACTAACTGATATCTGGGGGGAAGCAGGGGCCTACTGAGAGGGGGGTAGGGGGGTGAGTCACCCTCCCAGTCAGTTTTCAAAGTCGGCAAATTCTCCAAAATCTTCATCAGTTGGCAAATTGAGAAATTAGGAGATAGCCGCCACCAATTTGCCGCCTAATACTATCCTCAAGCAACGATGAAAAATTTTTTTATCCATTATTACTGTACTCGGCAAATGTTTGAGATGTAGTCGGCATTTTTGCAATGCTCACCCCCCCATTCGAAGAAGGCTCGGTGGGCTCCTGGGGGGAAGACGGACTTTATAGCTTGGCGCATGCCCGAAAAATTTTGTATCTGAATTTCTCCAATCGCCCCTACATTTTAGCCTCATAACACAGAATTTTGTCTGAATTTAAAATAAAATTTTGCACCTTATATTTAAAATCTAGTTGCATAATTTAATTTTGAAAATTAAAGATTAGAGTAAAATTCGAACACTTTCATTAGTTTGACTGGTGACTCAGTCATTTGAATTTCATATTTTTATATAGTTCCAAAGTTTGAAGTTGATCAAAGATCGTTAATGAGTTAACATATTTTTCACAATCATACGATAGTGAAAATTAACCGATTAACGAACATAAACAACGAACCGCATTAAGAAAATTAATCAAAAGATCGTTGATGAGAACCGTTCGATAAAATTGACAACTGACAGCGGCGCGCGCATCATTATATTTTGCATGTGTTCTGCTGTACGCATCGATTTTTAAAATTTCTTATTTACCTCCGTGAACGAAACTATACATGAAAAAATCCTTCAATACATTAATTACCAAATACAGTTTTTTCGCTCTCTCTCTCTCCCTTTCGCTCTTCTCAAAGATGTTTTTGTTTTGGCCATTTCGCATTCTTCCCACTTCTGTACAACTGAAGAGTCAAATACGATTTCGTTTTTCATGTAAGCTCGTCTATACATAATGTCACAGTATTTTAAATAATCGTTAAAAAA
Source organism: Parthenolecanium corni (assembly GCA_038050395.1). Taxonomy (NCBI): domain Eukaryota; kingdom Metazoa; phylum Arthropoda; class Insecta; order Hemiptera; family Coccidae; genus Parthenolecanium; species Parthenolecanium corni. The sequence goes on along the minus strand of JBBCAQ010000038.1, from coordinate 1,539,136 downwards.
TTTTCTTTCGTTAGCTCATGAAACTACTTTCAATATAAGACGCGTATACCAAAACATCTGGCATTTTCGTAATGCGTGAGGCCGTGAAGCAGCCATAACCCTGACTCCATTCATCGGCAGCAGTGACAAAAGAATTAATGCAGGATCGAGTGAACGAACATTTGAACGCGTCAAAAGCATCATTTTCTATTACAAAATAAGGCCCTAATGGCCTTGGCTCACCAGTTGAAAGAAATTTCACCAATTACTCAGCAGCGTCACGCCTTCGCCGTTCCACCGTTGGTCTACTTTACTCCATGGTAACAAAATATTAGAGTGGGCGGAGTTTATATTCTCCTCGACTGAGTATTCTGGTCTAACTAGTTTTCATTGTAAGGCACGATAGGCTTACTTCACGATTTTTTCAACTCGTACGCGCTTTGCTCTTCTCTATTTTTTCCTCACCGATTCTTCCTTTTCTTTTGACATTCATTTAAAATGAAGCGCATCTGCACAAGTAAAATGTGTAGCCAAATGAGCAACTCAACCCCTAAACCAGAGAACCGAAACCGGTTTTATTAACCACGAAATATCACAGCAAGCGGAAAACGTACCAGTGGTGCACAAATTTTTTCAATGTCTATAACGATTTCACGGCGTCGCTCAGTGATGCACAACAATTCGTCGTAGTACTGTGTTGGATTTGAAAATAGGAATCGAGTAAACGATTCTGAGAAAAAGAGGCCATTTCTAAATGAATCGAGTTTTTCTGAAAATCAATTCCGCGAACCGGATTTGAATTCAGTTTTTAGAATCGGGTAAAAGACTTGACGAAGGACTTGGCTCATTAAAATCGCAGTTAAGAGACTAAATTTTTTACACAATTTTCTCGCAAGTATAAAATGGAAATGGTCCACAAATTGAGATCTGTTATAGTCATGGTTTTGAAAATGTTTTCAAATCAGAAATAGAATGATTAATGAAAATAATGCATATAAGTAAAAACTTGCAATTAAAATTATGCTACATTAATACAGCATGAGCTAAGAAAGAGTAAAAAAAAAACTATTTCATCCCAGTTTTAACTTTCGCCTCTTTACCATAATTTATGCTAAAAGACTAATCATCAACAGTTCCTTATTTTTTTTACTGTAAAGGTACTTAATCGAGCTTTTGTTAACAGTTGAACTTCCTTTCCATTTATGACTTTATGCGTGGCTTGCCAATTAAATTCAAACACCTATTCGAGTCTCAGAACTGATTTAATAAATCACAAGAATCAAATCTTCATCTTGGAATCGAATCGGGGTTTCAGAATCGGGGTTTCGATTCTAAAAATCGTGTTTGGTTAACTATAGATTCTCTGAAGTTTTAGATTCTATAAAACTCAAGGGTGCTGATTCCCAATGGCTTACGAGGAGTGCCCCCCTCCAGGTAAATAGGAATGATGACACCCTCTCGGTGCGCGAGAAAAAATTTTTAGTACCTATTCGATCATCTTTAAAATTCTTTTTTAAATTAAAAAAAAATCACCCCCTCCCCAAAATCGTCACCGAGGAGTTGCTCCTGAAGATTGTGCCTTAACGACGACCCTGATAAAACTTAGAATCGAATACCCGGGTAGTCAAATATTTCGGAGAATTTTCAACATCAATAATTTGAGTCGAATAAAAGAGAAGCTGATTATTGAATGACGATGATATCAGATCTATATCGCAATATGTTCGGCTAAGTTATTGCAGGTTCAGTTTTAGAACAGAGCTGGCTTTTTCATTTTTGCACATCGAGAATGAAAACGCGTTGTAACCATGTGAGAAAATGTTACAGTACAAATCGTTAATCAATGAATTTTCACAGTGGCGCAACTATAAGGTGAGTCAATAGTAGGTCATGGTTCCTTGAGAAAAATTCTGCCCCCACCTCTGCGAAAAAGTAAACATAAGTTTCAGTCGATCACTGTTATATATTTATTGATGATGAAAATGAGAAGAAAAAATTTCAAAATGTTGTGGCAAAAAACAGCACGTGTTTTCCACTAGGTACCTAGTATGGGTATTTTGATTTGATGCTGGGCAGCTAAACGGCGCGCGCATCAGCACCGTATGCGATTTGCATTTCGCTGGACTTCATCGATTATCCCCATTGATTTATCCATCAAATTGAAATTTTCGAATTCATCCAAGAAAAAATTTGTATAAAAATGTATTAATGAGATATACCTACCTAGGAATTATAAATATGTACTCTCAATGGGTAGGGAGGCGGAGGATATTTCATTTTCTTGTATTTTGGGGTGAAAAAGCAACAATTTTTCAAACATCATTTCAGTATCAATTTTTTCAATTTTGAATTTTTCCCCCAATTTTTTATGGTTGGCCCGCGGTCTCTCACCCCCTCTGACCAAGTTATTTCTGACGTTGGATTTTCTTCCATATCACCGAATAGAATTAAAGTTAGTTCTGAAAAAAAAAAAAAAGTAGTTAGTCTACGAGCTTAACTTATCTATTGAGAGAAAATGGTGGGAGGCACTTATTACAACGTTGTAGCATATAGTAATTTTTCTCATCGAGGTAACAAAAATATTTATTATTTTGGACCTAGCGATAAATTCTTATATGATACACAGCATATAGCTGCCCATACGCAGCGGTTAAAATTCAAGACATGTATTTATGAAGCCACCTTGCTACCCAATAATGACTCTGGAAAAATGTGGCATTGCTTAGGTAAAGAGCCCATTTTATTTGTTACCCAAGTGAATTTATATTTTAGCTCATATTCATCGTTTAAAACTGAAATTGTTTCGGACAGCTTTAGGAGTTTTTTTACGTTTGTAAAATTTCTTCATTTGATGATTTCATTTATCCTTAAATTGAGAAAAATTCAAACTCGGAGAACAAAGGCTGAAATTGGATGTAGTGTTCGGTGTCCCCCCTTTTTTTGCCTTTAAAGGTTGATTATATACACTACGCTAACATAACCATGAAAAGTTCGATTTTTCATGATAATTTTGTTTTGAATAGTTCTCTAATTTCAGGACCTCTCGTATTTTTTTTTGGTTTCTTGAGTAGGTACGCACATTCATTTCAGACGCAAGAAAGAAATAAGTCCCCTTTCATTTTGCTAATCATGTTATCTCTCTTATACTCCAGAAGTGAAATTAAAGATAAGAAGAGAATATTGCCATCGTTCTCTGCATCTCGTAAGGTGTGGAGCTGTGGACCTTCACCTTACATACTCGCATAATTGGACATTGCTGACTTAGCCAAGTGCAATGGAATTTCATATGAAAGCGTTTTTTTACTCTCCTGTAAAATTTGTGAAAGTGAACTTTAACCCCTTCTTGCTAATCAATGTTCTGACGTATTCGACACTTGAATTAATTATTACCAAAATCTCAAAATCGTTAAAAACAGCCTTATCACGTTTCAAAAAAACACTGTTCGATTATATCTATATTCTCCTCTCGCCAGAGACGAAGAAAATCCATTCGTAGCTTTTATTTTGATTCGATGGCACTGTGCCAAAGAGTCGTGTCTCCATTGTTTTGGGATTTTGACATTTTGGTATCATTGGATAGGTAATTTCACGCTGTATCAATTAGAAAACTGAGCTTTCATCGCCAAATAATACATACATAAACTGACTTTGAAAAACTGTCCTATATCCCACCCTTCCAATCTTCACAAGGCAAAAATTCAGTATGGTGGCGATAAGAGGATACAGGAATTTTATGCTTCGTGAAACTTGAAAGGATGCATCGATTTTCGTCTTATTTTCTTAATATTTTACCATTACATGTCGCTAATAAGAGAGCTGAAAGAATAATAGGTAACTAATCAATTAAGCCACAAAATTTCGTTCGATTGGTTAAGTTAGTTTTTTTTTTTTGATGAAAGCAAATAACAAACCTTCTTTTCGCTCTCCAGCAAAATTCAGTTAAATGGAGATACGACTTTTTTGCACCGTGCCATCGGATTTATTTCGAAACTCTGGAATCGGTAGTTCAACGGTACGTACAGTGCTGCTCTCTCTTTCATTTTGCGTTAGTCTGTAGAAACAGTCGAAGGTATCGACTGCTCGTCAAGAGCACTGAACTGTATTAAGAACACTGGAACGCTTACGCTCGCTTATCACCCGACGGTATGGTGTAGAAAGAGACAAGAAATGGGAAAAAGAGTAGATATCCTTGTTTAACGCATTACGTTAATAGGCGACTGATGAGTTTTTCTCATTAATTTTTTAATTATCTCAACTTCTACTCAACTTAAAAAGTTTAAACTAGTCTCATTTGAAAGAGGAAGGTTTGGAGATTGTGTTGGTATGGAAAATGTCAAAATTTGGCCATTTTAATGGATTTTTTTGGGGAAAATAAATTTTAAATCTTCAATTAATGATTAATTTTTTTTTACAATGACTTAGAGATGAGCAGTTTTTTGTGTATCAGTAGATTAGAAACAGTATTTGGCAGAAGGGAGTGCCTAGATAAACTTTTTTTAAAAGAAAATTACTTTGAAAAAAATTATTTTATAATGCTTCCTCTTTCTACCAGTGAAAACAATTAATTTTTTTTTGAATTTGTCCATTCACCTAAATTCTATTCAGTCTCTATGTATTTGATCTGTCAAAAATAATTAATATTTTGCACAGTATAAAATCATTTATTATTTGAAAAAAATTGAGGCACCAGGCACAGCCCACAGGAGAAAATTAAGAATTATCTACTGAATAAAATTGTTTTCTGGTTTTGTTCATTCAGAAATTGTATCTTAAATTATTAGGTAATTGGTATGAAGGTCAAATTTAGCTTTAGCTCAGTTAGCTGAGTAAAACAATACCAATATTGATATTTCCATATTTTTTGCATATTTTTTGAAAAATCATGCATATTTTAGGAAAAAATATGCATACTTAAATTTTAAGCGCATATTATATGCGCATATTTTCAATAAGAAGAGTAAACAAAAAAAATGTATGATCAATTGAAGATTTAAAATTTTTTTTCCCCAAACAAATCCGTTAAAATGGCCAAATTTGGACGTTTTCCATATCAACACATTCTCCAAATCTTCCTCTTTTAAATGAGACCTGTTTCAACTTTTTAAGTTGAGTAGAAGTTGAGATAATTAAAAAATTAATGAGAAAAACTCATCAGTCGCCTATTAACGTAATGCGTTAAACAAAGATGTATACTCTTTTTTCCATTTCTTGTCTCTTTCTACACCATACCGTCGGGTAAATTTCTATTGGTCTTATGGAGCGTAAGCGTTCCAGTGTTATTAATAGAGTTCAGTGGTCAAGAGTCGTACGTTATCGTTTGTGTTCGCGAATAACGTGCTTTTTAGAAAACGTTGAGACACGGCAGAGCAAATGCGACGTTGCCACGTCTGCGTTTCGTAACAATGTTCATAGGCTGTGGACGATTTATGCGGGGCGAGGCGAAGAGGCTACCCACGTTTCATTTTATTACCCGAAACGTTCTTTTCTCCTTTTACACATTCTATATTATTGTCCACGAAATTGGTAATTGGAGAGCGAGAATTAATGGGGCCCGGTGATTATTTTAACGACTTCTCCACGAAAATCATTAAATCAGGCAAAGGATAGATATTGTTGTTGATTTTCACGTACGCCTATATATTTGGGAATGGCGAAAACTTTATTAAAATACTCTAACACAGGCCTATAAACGTAACTTTCTGTTACCTATGGGACTATCGAACGAGAGATTTTAAAATATAGGTTGCAATTTCTATATAGATGCGATGTTGAGTTAGGTATTCGTTTTTCATTTTAAGCATTCTGACTGACAAGGGAACAACCAAAACTGTCCGATGCCAATCCCAATCAAACCCCCCCTCATAACTTATGTCCTCGCCGCAAAGTACCTTAACGCTATATTTCGTCTGAAACAAGTCTGTTGACATTTTTCACGAATGGGTTTTGAAAATTCGCGTGTAATGGCATGAAAATAAAATCCGAATTTGGGGATTTTTTCAGTAGAGTAGCTCTGGAGAACTTCCCTCAAATACACCTGAAAAAAATCAGCTTAATCCGATTATTGAAAGTTACTATAGAAGAATTTTTGATTTTCACAAAATCCTTAATTCTATGACACAAGTTCAAAAAATCGAAATCTCTCCAAGCAGCCATTTCTAATAATTTGATCAAGCTGATTTGTTCAAGCACATTTGGGTGATTGTGCACTTACTCCACTAAAAAAATCCCCCAAAGTTGGAATTTTTTTCTTTCATATATGCCATTACTCGCAAATTTTCAACTTTATCCATTCCGGAAAAATTTTAACAGGCCTGTTTCAGATAAACGAAATATGGCGTCGAGGTACTTGGGTGAGGACATAAATTATGAGAGGGATTGGTGTCGGACAGTTCTTGTGGTTCTCTTTATGAGATTATAATGTTCGCTGTAGGCCCATCATTACCTAGAAAGCAGATCAGAATATTTCAGCCAGCAGTTTGTGGCTTCAGTTTTAAACAAAAAATCACAATTTTTAGCATTTAAGGAATAAAATGTCACTAAAATTCTAGCGTCGCGTCGTTAGCTCCGCCACGAAAGCAGGTTTTTTGACTAGAACAACAGGACATTTATGGAGCCATTGAAAGTTTACGTTTAGGATTGTTCCGAATTGATGGGTAAAAAAATTAATTTCTTTCAGTAACCTACTGGCAAGTTCCGCGAAGAAAAAATTCACGTTCTGAATCTTCAAAACCACTTTTTACAAAAACCAACCTGCAGATTGACTTGAAACTTGAATGGTACATTTTAGAAGCTTCTATTTGCGCACTATTTAAATTTTAACTTAATCGGTTTCGTACTTTCTTTATTAGTCTCCGTCAAAGCGGAAAAATCCGTCAGAGTTCGAAGGAATCCGTTCTTTGAAAAACAACGTTCTTTCGCTCCATTTTTGCTAATGTCTGGAGAACCACGCAAAACTAATCGACACCTAATTTTACAATTTCGCTTACTCACATCAAATCTGACCTCTTGTGCAAATTTCAGCCCTATTGATTCAATAGTTCGTCTTAGGCTATGGCTTAAAGGTATGCTCCATTAGAGGACTGAAATGACAATTACTTTATTGATTAAACTCAGTATAGGTTGAGAAAAAGAAGTAATTTTTTTCGACTGTCTTTGACCCGAGTTCTGAATAGAAAGAAATGATTTTTAGGAATATTATACATATTTGAATACTCAACTTTGATCTCCATTGAATCAAATTTTCTACTTCTTATCTATAGTAGGTACCTATGGCTTTTGAAAGTGTGTATACTTAGATTGTGTATATATATATCTTTCTTTAAAATATTCTTTTCATTGTTTATATTTTTCTTAATTTTTCAATAATTTTGACAAATTTTTGGCTAACAAAAATCTTGATGCAACAATTTCGTCTCTGTTCTAAAAAATTTTCTAGAGTTTATCGTTCTTCAATGCTCGCGGTCGATTGGATGTCATTGCTAATTTTGCTTGTGTAATTTCATCGTGCATCCATAATATTTCATTAAGAATTAACTTTGTTCCTGTAATTGCAGTTCACTGCATGTTCGTGGATATCATTTTGAATTTTTGAACTGGTTTATGTATTAATTTTAAATATTGTCTCTTTTTAGAAATTTAATCATACATGTAATTAGGTATTGAGTTACAAGTTGAATATTCTCAGATTTCAATTTTTTATGCCGTGGTAAATGAAATAATTCACCAAAATGATGCAGAAATCTAATTTTTCACGTATTCCTGCATTTTTACGTTTAAGACATAAAATTTCTTTTCCAATTACGTATCTATTTTGATTGTTATATTTCGTTTGTTATCAGTTGAAATGTATATTTAGGCGAACTATTATAGGGTTTTTATTTGATTTGTTCTTCGCATACTATATAAATATTGATACACATTATAAAACTTGGATTTTAGTCTGAAGCGAGTGAAAATCAAAAATGTAGGCTTAATATACGGTAATGATTTAATTCAAATTTAATATCTATGTATATGACGCGGATTATTCAGAAATTATATAGCTCGTATTTAAAGCACAAGTCTAAAACAGAACGAAAAAATTTGTTCCATTTTTATGTTTTAACATCTTTGCTGTTTTTGCTATTGAAATAAATTAAAAATTTTCAAATTGATCTAAACAGAAATCAGTCAAATCATATTAATGAGCCATATACTTTTGATGCACATATCAGATCTTGTTTTATTTTCCATTATTCGTAGGTTTTTGACAGAAGACCTATAGTCATTAATTTTGATCTGACTTTTACAAATAGGCAAGCAACATGCATGACTTTTCGTTTCATGATTTCAAGATTCTAAAAATATCCATCAGGCATTTTCAATTTGTTTTTGTTCGTTTATGTACTTATAGGCGGTGTACATATATAGAAATCGTAAATTTTGACTTTGAAGCCTGATTATACCAAAACTACTTGACCGAATGAACTGTTCCTAAATTAATTAAAGTTTTGGAACTTTACTATTCACATTTCAAGCCAATCCGTTTGTTATAGTTATAAGGAGGAAAGTCATTTTGAAAGTTCAAAATCGAGGAATTTTTGTTGGAATGCGAGAACAAATTAGCTCAAATTTGCACCAGAGACCGACCAATCTTATAATGATATTAAAGTCTGATAGAAATTCCATGACGATCGGTTTAGAGGTTCTCTAGAAATGCGCAAGCTAAATAATTACAAATTTTGATGCAGGGTTTTTCAAGACTCGGATTCCTTCGAATTCTTAGGGATTTTCAAGATTTAATGGCTATACTCTAGGGAAAGTACTGTAACGATTGAGCTGAAATTGATATGCGGGATGCAAATAGAAGTTTCTAAGATATATTGTTTAAGTTTCAAGCCAATCTGCCTAATTGGTTGGTTTTCGTAAAAAGTGAATTCGACGGTTCAGCCACCGATTTTAAAGAAATCCTAGGTACTTTTTTTTTTTAGCGAAGCTTACTGCATTTGAATTTAAAAAAAATTAAATTTGAGAAAAATGTCAACATAATTATAGTCTAGTTCACAATGCGCTGTTGCTTTCACTTATGCTATACGTAACCAATCGAAGCAATTTTATTTTTTCATTACTTTATTTTCACGCTGATTAGCTAGAGCTAAAGCAAAAGTATGTAGGCATGTTGTGAATCGGGCTAGTAAAAGACCAGTGGTGCACTCAGAAATTTGCTAAGCGAGGTTCTGAATTTTAAACTTATCGTAAAAAAATATAAATTACGCGAAAATTCCACGCGAAAGGCGGGATATTATCTTTATTCGGCATTTCTTCGATGAAATTTGAGGTTTAAGGGGGCCTTCAGCCTCCTTAGTCCCTTCGAATGCGTCACTGTAGAAGACATATCTTTTGAATAGTGATTAGCTAGGAAGGTTTTTAGAGTGAAGCAGGATCAAGAGCGTGTCCAGAATTGAATTTGACTTCAGTTAAGCTGCACATGCGCACCCCTTCAAAGAGATGTTTCTTCAATAATTCGAGATAACATTTGCTGGAGGTCTGCGGTAACACATGATTTAAAGGGGGGGGGAAAAAATCTCAAATTACGGGGGGCAAAAATGTGTAATAGTGATAATGGCCGCTGCGTGCGGTTCGCAACACACAGAATGGATAAATACACATAATAGCCGAGTTTGGAAGGTTGAAAAGGAGAGGAACCATATGTTGGGCTATACGACTATGCGGCGCACAGCCTCATTCCGGTTTCCTTCAATAAGGGGAAACGAACGCAGTAAATTAAAGTGTCACGTTGACAGCAGCTGCGTGAGGTCAAGCCACGTTGCCAAATCGAACTGCGATCGTGGCGAAGGGGCTTCGTGTGTAAGGGGGACGTTGGGTGGAGTCGCATTTCCTTCTCTTTTATAACAAACGGCTCGGTTTTTTTTTTTTTTTTGTACGCTTTTATTCCGCTTCGCCTCCTCTCTACAAGTCTCTCGCTCTATCTCGTAAGCCTTCTCACTCACTTTCTCTCTCTCTCTCTCTCTCTCTCTCTCTTCATTCTCTCTCTTTTCTTCTCGTCTCTCTATTCTTTCATTCGTCCGCTTTTCCCTATTTTTCACGACGAGAGTAGAAAAAAAGAAGTTTCGATTCATTCATTGTGTGAAACTTTTTTCAAGGTTACGACGGAAATGAAGGGATGAGGCGTTTTAACGTTTTCCTATTTGTCTGACGAGAGATTTTTTCCAAAGCCTCCTTTTCTTTCATTTTTCCGTTTTAACGAATCGGTTCGTGCACGCGGCCTTTTTCGACTTTCAAGTCGAAAATTAAATTGGCAGCGGGCTGACGACGAATACGCTTAGGGATATTTCTATAAAAAGGGTCTTATAAAATCGGAATACAGTGTTGCATCTCAATAAATCGAATTCGAAGCGAGAAAGGCATTTTGTTCGAGTTATTCGGCGACTTCCGAGTTGTAGGGCGAGGTTGGTACGAAGCAAGTTGGTTTTATTCGAGTTTCGATTTCTGTGATGTCAGCGAAAGCATTATATTGGCAAGGCGGCTGTGGGTCCGTGGAAAAATTTATTCAACCTTCAATCCAGCTTTTTGAAACTTTTTGTGAATTCTACGAAGGGTAAGGAGAAACGAAGAGCTGAAATTGAAAATAAAAGTAATGTGGAATTTTATAATCTCCTTTTGTCGACTGAAAAAAAAAAAGTTTTTAGTCAACTGTATCTAACTCGGTGATGGGTATTGAACAAGTCGCCCATATTTCGCTTCAAAACCGTAATATCGGTCATAGTTTTTGAAGTACCTTCTTCATTGTCGGTTCATAACACATTGATAGTGTTTCTAATGACCTAATCCAGTGGTTCAATAATTACTTAAAATTACCTCGTAATAAAAGTAATTAATCTAAATTAAAGTACCAATACTACCCAGTCAGAACGTGAATGAATATTTTGAAGAATTTATAGTACGCCTGTATTTAATACTTCTCGTTTGATATTTATGCTGTCAATAGTTCAACTCATAACAGAAAAATGGCTCTGTTACTGTAGTATAGATAATGACAAAGATTAACAAAATATCACATATATTATTCATTTTTTCATGGAATAAAATCTTTTTTCAAACATTTTAGGTGTGAATTTGGAAATTTAAATCGTTGGGGAGAATCGATTAAGTAGACTAAAATTCAAATCGCGCTAATATACCTAACTCTAATACGCGCTGTTTTGTTGTTCGCCCTCTTTCATATTTTATCTCCATTTGAATTTATCAGAATGAAGATAACACTTTTAAGATATAAGTGTGATTAGCTGAAACTTGCGTTTTTATAAATTTTTTCCATTATGTAATCGTCAGCATTATCATATCTAGTCTTTTATCAACCGCATTTATCAATAACTCAGTCAAATTAATCTGAATTTGATTGATAGTTTTATTGATTTGCTTTGAATTTTGATTATGTCCATTTAGTATTGTATCTGGTCAGTGATATTCATTTTCATAATCTAGGCGCTCAGTAGCATGGGGTGTAAGTGATATGTCTAACAAATTGGAGACATGCGCAAAAATTGTAAATTTAGGACAAAAGTAATGGGTGTATAAATGACCAAAATTTTACTTTAAAAAATTTGGACTTTTATACATTGAAATAGAAAATAATTTAAGTGATGATTCAGTCATAAGCAGCAAAGTTATACTATACAGTAAGTATCTCGAATTTCTAAGGCTTGCCGATTGAATCTATCAGCTTGAACTAAAAAAAAAAAACAATTTCAATCTGCGAGATCTATATATTCATTTATTGTCGAAGAAGGCTCCTACATTACTTCCTTCTGTGATAAGCATAGGGATTCGAGAAGTATCTATCCCATAGTTTGAATGAAAGGATCTTTTACTTCTTCTTTATTACAGCTATTTTTACAAAAGGAAATCAGCATGAAAAAATTCATCAGTAATGCTTATAGGATGTTCAACAATTGTCCAGTATTTTGAAAATTTTTAGCAGCAACTTTTCATTTGAAGAATTTAGAGCGGGATGTACCTAAAATATTAGTTTGAAAAGGCTCAAATTTGAGCCAGGTTTAACACAAAAATGATGATTTGTGGTAAAATGAACCACACTTGAGCCATGTATTGTACAATCCACCCTTGGACCAAGTATGAGAAGGGATAGAGCTATTGAAATATCAGAAAATTTTCTGTCCTAAAAGGTGTTTTAATTTTATACCGAACATTGTGGGTGGGTATATATCCATATCAGTATGACGGTCAGAGATGAGTGAAAAAAAAACAATCCGAAAAAATACGAATATATAACCTTTATTGTACAGTCAAGGTTAAAGGGAAAAAAATCGAAACAAATATGAAATACCTAATTAATGATAGGTACGTACTATTCACAATCCCCATCAACTATACATGAAGAACTTATAGTTGAAAAAAAAAACATTCTATACATACACAAACATAAATAAACCGAAATGCACTTCGAGTATGTACCTATTACAAACTTAACGAATTTACCTATATTTACACAGTTAGATGCAAAAATATAATGTAAATTCGATTCCACAGTTTACAGAAAATGTAACATAAAAATTTATAGATACAATAGAACAACAACACCACAAATAAGGAAAGAAAACTCAGCACAAGATTTTATCAAAGTTATAAAAGTATCACCTTCCTATGTTATGAGCATTTTATTCTGTTAAAAATTATAGAATAAAATCAATTCGATTATACTCAACCTTTTCCACACCGCATACAGAACACAAGTGACTTTATAATATTAAACTGCTATATAATATCGTACTTATGTAGACTTTTTTTGATTGAATGCGTGATGAATATGTATGTCAATGCCCTACTGACAAATTCAGATTTATTAGATGAGATATAGAGATTCAATAAAAATTTTTAATTGATCCATTAATGAATTGATATGGAAACTATCTAAATAAAGGAACTTGTAGATCTCATTTGTAAATCAGCGACTGTCTTTTATTCTATTGGAGAACGAGGTATATTTCGGTGATTCACTCTAAACGGTGTAAAATGCTCCGCAGAATGATTGGAAGGTCAGATATTTTTTTTAAAGAAAACCATAAGAATTTTTCATTATTAAAAACAAAACAAATCAAAAAGAGTCAAATGCTTCAGATTTCCAATTTTTTCTGATTTTCATACGACATATGTGTATTATCTACGTTTAAAAATCATTTTCCTAATGCAAAAATTCGTCTTGGCAGCTTGTCCTTAAAGTGTTGGTCGTCTTGTTTCATCATTAAAGTTATATGGCAAAATTCCAAACATAACTTCTCTTTACTTATACATATATAGCCTACATGTATTTCTACTCAAAAGGAAAAGTGTTAGTACACTGATATTGGGAGGGGAAAGAAGGCGTTACATCAGAACCTGTTTAAAAGTTATTTACCACGAATGACTTAGGGCAATTTTTGCATTAGAAATTTTTACTTGACCATTTTTTTCGGCTTGCGTGTGTGTGGTTAAATGGCTAATCGAATAAAAACGACTCGTATAGGATGCCTATTTTTTACAACTCTGATCACGTTTTACTTGATTTTTTTTCTTCTTTCCCATGAAGAAACAAGAAAAAAGTATATTATAGGTATACGTATACGCATCAAAAAAATAATAAAAATTTCAAAAATCTCACTAAAATTATATTCGTTATTTACCTACCGAATTATTATCGAATTCGGTATAAGGTAATGTAGTTTTGTAGAATTGGGAGGGAGGGGGAAACTCGAAATTCGTTCGAGTCGATTTACGATTTTGTATACAATAATAGATGGTGCAAAATATATGTATACAATTTTGCAGAGAAAAAAAATAGTGGTATAAAACATAATGAAATGAGGAGGCGAATACTGGAAGCAATTATAGACCTTAAACGCATCCATAGGTTTACCAATTCGTAAACTAGAAAAATCTAAGTCAAGTACGTATCTCATCGCATGAGGTGTATTTTACTAAAACGTAGTATCAAGTCCATTTTCCTCGATTTTGAGATTTTTGCAATGATTATATTTGGGCATCGACTACATCAGTTTGTGAGTCAACGTCTACCAATCTTCAATCTGGAACGCAGTGAGGGCCTTCAAAGTAAAAACATGAAATTTTGTTTTTTCGAAACTATTTCGAGGCTTGTTGCGGTTTTTCAAAATCTGAGAAGGTATAGGTGCAAAAGTTTTGGTAATTGATGTTTTTGGTTTTTTTAAATTCGATCAAATCCGAAACCACACGTTTATGGGTTTAGTTTTGGGGATACTGCGTGCAGATTTCTGCATTAAGACTAACAAGAAGATTTAGATAAAAGCCAAACAACTTATGACATTATAGCCCTTTCAATTTTGAATGCAGAGAAATACTCTGTGCGGCCATTTGATTCGTTTCAATATGCTGAATCTGTTTTTATACAAAACTTATAAGATACTTCAGGTTAAACTTGAAATTTACGAAGCAAGTTTGAAGAAGTATCATAACTAATAGACCTGTGGAGATTTTTTGAAGCCCATAACAGCAGGGGGAGGGAGGGAATACAATTTAGCACAAATTGAGTACAATTAAAGCGTGCGAAGTTTTCGGTTAAAATTTCAAATAGGTGGGGCTAAGCCAAAAATTTGAATGAGCCGCGTAACTTCAGAGAGGGATCGGTACAAATTCTGAATTTTGGGGCACAAATGGAGCACAATTACAATTAGGGAGCAATGTTTCAAGTTGAGATTCCAAATGGGAGGGTCAGTGCATTTGAAGTTTTGTCTCAGCTGTGATCCAAATTTCGTCGAGTAATATTCACTCATAGGAACAGGCGCATTTCAGACAGTTTTTGTGGACTTCTTCGAAGTCTGTTTTGAAAAAACGCTCCTCGTGAGCTGTATCTAATGCATAAGAACAACTCTGGTTATCAACTCACAAGTTTCAATTCAACTATTTACGTATGTGAAGATACATCAATTTGTCATTTTATTTTACACAAAATGCATGTCTAATCTGAATTTTAGTTAGACTCGACACACCTTGCCACCTTGCATCTCATTATTCACCTCCCCAGGTAATACATATAAGTAATATGCTTATTCAGTAAACGAAAAACGAAGTGAAAGTGAATTAAAAACATAATTATACAAAAATTTACGAAACGAATATCACATAAGAAGAATCGAGTCTAGGATCATTTTTCATTTACTACCCATTTTGTCGATCTAAAGAGCGTTAGTTATTGATTGTAGATTATTTCTGGTCGCGTAGACTATAAAATACCTACAGAACTAGGTTGAATATACGAGTACTTTACACATGAACAACGGTAGATGGAATGGAAAAGAGAGAAGCAACAACGTTCACGCTTGAAACGAGTCAAAAAACTAAAATAGTATTTTACTGTCCAAACTCCGTAGACGTGGATAGATCTCATTAGTATTCGGTGCCACATACAAAGATACATAATCAGAAATAGAGAAAAGATTTAAAAAAAAAAGAAAAGCAACTGCAGTCACGTGAGAGACAAAAATGATTTGCCCCTAAAGCCTATATACTCGGTAAGTACGCAACTACCAAGTGTAAGTACATGTATATATAGCCTACAAATAAAACACAATTTCAAGAAAAAATGAAATTAGTATAAGGACGTTTGGAGCTCGCATTTATCAATAGAGATCAATGGGTTTTTATCAAACTTGAGAACAAATTTCAGTACAAAAAAAAAACCATTACATCCATATGCTCCAAGGGCGAAGTAATGGTAGAAGTCGAAAGTTTTTTTTTTAGGAGTTTTTTCGAGTTTGAAAAAATAGGGCTGTTTCAATAGTTAGGTACATTTGGTGTTTCGAGAGTATTTTCAGAATTTCATTAGAGTTGAAATTTAAAAAGTATTTTGAAGGTTGAAATACTTACCATAAGCAATACAAACCAAACCATTATTTCAACGTTGAAAAATCTCTTAAGAAAAATTATTTTCGACTTATATTACGTACTGTTACTCCCTGACACATTAGAAATCAGTGCGAACCTACAGAGACTCGGTCTAAATTGCAAACGTTGACTAAAATAATTGCTAAAACAAATTTTCATATATCTTATTAGAAGATGATTTAATTTTTTCGAATAAAAAATGATGTAAATAAAATTCTGAAACAGAAGTAGAAAATCACTTCCGTTTTGCGTCAAAGAGTTGCAGAATCAAATTACGAATTGTACTCCATTATTGGTAGGCTATACGTCCGACGTCAGCAGCGTTCAAAAATACTCAGAAAAAATTAGATAACAAAAAAGTTGGAAAAAAAGAGAAAATGAAGAAGATAAAAAAAGACGACCATAGACGATGATAATAATAGTAATAAAAAAAAAAACAACGATACTTATACGAATAAATAGACACAGAAAACAAATGTATCCAAACAAAATAAGCGTATAGATTATTTTTTCAACCACAACACAAAACAAAGAAACGAAAACAAACAAATAATAATTTTAAAATGGTGGTTGAATCAGTTTCATGTAAGGGGCCACAGATGATATTTTCACCTTTTCTCAAGGTACACCACGGGCCATATTCTCCTCGGTCCCCGCTTTCCATGAACGTATCACTTTTTAAAATTAAATAAAGACTCTTGAGACGTGGAGGGTTTGGAGTGGTCAAACATGAGGGGATGGGGTGGCACAGGGTCACGTACCTTTGACAGCCAATTTTGTTGCAACTGCTGCATCTGCATCAAATGCAACATAGTTGCGTGATAACTCGCCGCCCCCTGCATGCTCATAAACGTGGGCGAGGAGGTAAGGGGTGACTTGGCGCCAGATAGTGGAGACGAGAGGCTGGCGCCATTCGAGGGTGAAGTATGACGCGCATCTGCGCTGGACGGAGGTGTTTTCGTCACTCGGGACGATGGTGAAACGCTGTTGGAGGAGCTGCTATGCCCGTTCGTTGAAAAGGGTACACTGCGCAACAATGAATCGCCAGCGCCACCGCCACTTCGACGCCCACTAGCATTGGCACCCGTAGGTGACCCTTTAGACGGTGTCGTCGGCGCATCGGATTTACGGTCCAACATTTTGGCGATTGGCGATACTCGGCGCTCGATTTTGGCTATTGACTGCGCACTCGGCGATAGTTTGGAATCGACTCGACTACTCAAAGTGACAGGTATCATGAGCGGTGGCATGGACTGAATCAACTTTTTCTTATCAGGTGGCGATTCGGATGACTTAATAGATGTTGGCGCAGTGGGAGAACTTTTATCACACGATGATGGCGATGATAAGTCGAGCGCGGCACCGGTATTAGTGACAGCGCTTTCATCGGAAGATGGTAATTTGACATGTAGCGCCGAGCTGAATTTGTTACTCAAGTGTTGCGCTGAACGCATTTTTGCATTTTGCGCAGCTGCAGCAGCGGCCATCAGCTGAGTATATCGCGGCGTTGTGATATCAATAAGCTGAGGAATACCTTGATGACGAGCACCTTCTTTTTTGGGACCCGATGAGGCGGATGTAGCAGCGCCACTTGACTTTTTCTCGATGTTGCCTTTAGCATTGACCTGCGGCCTACACAATATTGACCCTTCTGCTTCTGGCAATTGCGCCGGTGGCGCAATACCATTTACTCGGGCCTCAACTTTCGTGCCACCATTTTCAACTGCTCGATTTGCTGAGTCAGTATCTACACCGTTTAGTTTGCGCTTTTTCATTTCAAGGTCACATACCAGAAATGGCCTCGGACGGTTTTTAGGCGAACATGAGTTGCGCTGCGGTGTTCTAAGGCTTTTGGTGTTCAAGTTTTTAATGGGCGAATTTTGTATGTTTTTGCGAATTGCGCTGGACCCAGATGTATGCTTAGCAATGGGAGTCAGCGATGGTATGCCATTTGTGACTGGTTCTTTTTTCTCAGATGGCTTGAAACAGGTTACATCGAACGAAGTCTCGGGCGTTATGCGTTTGGTGGGGCGGTCTGGATGTGGATTCAGCGTAATCGACACTTCTGGCAGGATGTTGGGTGAAAAGATTTTCTTCGCTGGCGCAGTGTCGTTTGTAGTCAACGTGATTTCGTTGTGTAGCCCCAGTTTCTTTTTCTCATCGCTGGCATTTGAAGCTTTGCTGATGGAAACTGTTGGCGGTTCATCTACATCAATAAATGGGCGCTTGATCGCGCTTTTAGCGACTGAATCGACGCTATTGGCGGCAAAATTTTGCGTCACCATTTTTTGTAAACTAAGCACTGGTGAACTGCTAGCCGCTCTTGTATCCGACGACTGTGTAAGAGATATTTCCAAAGACGATGGAATTTTTGTATTGGCCAAAATGAAAGAAGGCTGCACCGGACGCGGTTTCAAGGGGGGCAGCGATATTTTTGGCGCTGGAATCGACTTCAACGTAATTAATGGTGGCGGTATAGAAGAGGCTGGCGCAACTGATGTTGCAACTTTCACTTTGGTTGTCGAAGCTGTCGGATTTGTAACAGCTTTTTTGGGCATGGCTGATGCGGTGTTTCCAGAAGCTTGGCTTTGGGGCAATTCCTTAACAGGCACAGAATCAGACGCAGTATTAGAACAAACAGTACTCAGGCTAGTGGAAGTAACAACTAGAGTGTTTGTTGAGGTTACATTTAGTTCACTACCAACCGTTGATTCTGTGTTACCCGATATTGCGCAATTGGACACACTCGTTGGATTCTTATCACAATGACTCGAGGTTGGTAGAGCAGTGGAGGCAGGTGTGAGCGGCGTACTAGAGGGTTGTACGGGTTTCGAGGCTGCTAATTCCAAACTTGGAGCTGCTGCAGAAGTACTGGTAGGAATCTTGGTGACTGACTGTTTCGCAGCAGACAAAATCAACTTGGAATTTTTTGGTTCAGTAGTTGATACTGCTGGCGAGACATCAGCAGTTGTAATGCCGGTGGAGGATACGGAGTTACTGGTAACAGGCGGGACTGCTAGTGGCTCAATAGTTCCATCGAATAATACTGCTGATTCTGTTGTGGGTCGAGACGATTCGATAGCAGTCGGCGATGTTTTTACATCATCGAGACGTTCTTTAACAACTGCACAACTACGAGCTACCTTGGCCAGAGGGGACTTTTTCGGCTCGGGCTCGTTTAAAATGGAGGAAATGGTCAGATAAGATTTGATCGCGTTTGATGATGACTTCTCCGGCGTAGTTTGATTTGGATTTAACACTGGTGTTTTTACAGGCTTTGGATGCTTTTTGGAATCGCTATAATACTTCAGCTTGGACGATATTTTCGGAGTTGTATGCACAGCCGTTGTCGTAAGAGAAACCTTTGGTTTGCTCGATGGTAACGTAACAGAAACAGTAGTGCCTGTTGCAGATACTTTGGTGCCTTGACTTCCAGAACATTTAGTCACCTCCTGGAAACTTGGTTCACAAACTGAAGGTAATTTTATCAAGCTATCGTCCCCATCTGTACTTTGAGATTTAGGACTTTGATTAATGCCAGGCACCACCGAGGAAGAAGCAGATATCGGCTCTGCTCTCGGTGTTCTCAGGGGTGATTTGACACGCCAACAATCATTGGTAGGAGATTTTACTTTTGTTTCACAGGCGTCAGTACCTGGCACAACGGCGGTTGATTGACTAGATTTTTCCTCAAAGATGGAAGCCAAGAACAATCGCCTCTGCAAGAATTCCGAATCATCTTTGGGCAAACTTATCCGGTAATATAATCTGAGAGGACTATTCTGTGAACAAATGAAAAATAACATTCGGTCAAGAATGGAAAAAAACGACAGCAGAAATTTAAGGAAGCTTTCAATTTGTTTCTCAAAGAAGATATTCAAATATTATGAAGATGTTGATACATCAAAATGTAACAGTATAATAAACAGCAACTAGAGTTTTCTGTTTTTGTACATTGTGATTTGAATTTGATAACCTTTCCTCGTTCACTCAAATAGCCCTCATGTAAGTTGTGTACCTTTCGTACAGGTGGCAATGAAGGTTTTTACTTTTTTGTAGTGTTCATTTAATTTTAAATGAGTAGCATCAGTTTTGTAGAGTAGGTAAATTGAGTCATACATCGATAACGATAAAAAGTACAAAAAATGTTGAGTCGTATTAATGTTTAATTGACCACATATTTCTTACTTATGAAACGATATATAACTTTTGTGGAGCAATTTAGAATTGGAATTTCACTAAGGTGATTTTGGGGAATTAGAGTAAAACCCTTTTAGAGAACTTTTTCATAATTATTACAAAAATGTTTTTGAGTTGCATCATTTTTGTAGAGAAGGTGCGGTTTTTTATAAGAGAACAGAGAATGCATCACTACAGCCCCTAGATATCACATTTTACACACTTCAGATGCACAAACTCAAACCTGAATACATCCCTATCAGCAAGCCCCAACAGCATGCTACAATCTCAATGCCAGTAAGAAAGTAATCGGAGAGTCCCAACACTAAAAACAGCACCTATATATAAAGTAATGATGTAAAATTGGAGGGTTGTTTATTCTCCTTCGAGTACGCATTTTGGCCTAGCTCCAGGCACTATAATCCGAGCGCGGGGAGGAGTAGCGGACTTGCTTGGGGTGGAGGGGGGCGAAAGCGGCAGCGTGGAAAGGTGGATTTTTCGCTCGGATGAATTCGTTCCTTCGATATTCCCCCTTCGCAGCCGGCACCACATTTTTAAGTCATTCTCATTGCGTCGCATCTATTTTGTCTTTTTTTTTTTTTATTCCTGAGAAAAATATTTTCGCGTGTCTTCGACAAAACTCGTTTTTAGCAAATACCCACCCTCATTCTCCACACTGAATCTTTCTGACTCTTTCTTTTACATGTGGCACCGTCTTCTCACCTTTCATTTCTTTCGCATTTCACTACATGGGCTCCCTGTTGTGCTCCCTTCGGTTCGTTTTCTTCTGGCTTTTTTAATCTCTTTTGCTTTTCTATTTTCGTTTATTCCATGAGACCACAGCAAACTCATTCACATGATTTCATCTCATAGTCAGACTACAATTGTTACTTGTGACATGTCGAAAGTCATAATAATTATAGCATAACATAACCTAACAATTCATCGCATTCAATATTGATAGCGAGGATTAAATTCATATATTTGTGGCACTGCACAAGTAGAAAGGCTCATTTGGTCGTCATGAAGCCAAAACCGAGTAATAATCTGACGACATTGAACAAATGTATAATAAACATAACTGGAAATAATGAGCTAAAATAGTTGACAGAAAATATAAGAATAATATATAGTAACTTGAAAAGAAGCAATTTTTGAAAAAAATTGAGATAAATCAACAAGGTAAAACTGATTTGGCAAATCATGGCTGAGTGAAGTATCACATGATACAACAGCTGACATATACTGCTTATCCAAAGCCACACTCATAATTTTAAGCCAATCGGAGCTTTTGAATATGTCCAATAATTGTGAATCAAACATCGTATTAGATTTAATAGTAAAAAGTACTACTGAAATTTCTCTCAGCGTTGAATAGTTATGATCCCACTATAAAGGCATTATTAACTCCCCAGTGTAGTTATGGCAGTGCATAAAGAAAGTTAGGTGCTAACGATTTACCACCCTCATAAAAAAAAAAGTTTATTCGATCACGTATCGAGAAAAAGTGTTTTTAACCCCAAGTATTTTTCTCAAACCCAGTCACACTTTATCGGCATAAACATATTATATCGAATTCGAATCATCAATATAACCCACATTTATAGGCCCGTATCACGAAGGATCTTTACGCAGCAGCTCGTTTATCCTTCCATTTTGCGTTTTTTGTCGCTATTTTCTCTCTTTTTTTTTTCCAGCTTGTCTCATCTTTTCTCTCTATAGGTCACCCTTCCCCCATCGAACTTCCGATTTAAACACCCCTCAAGTTTCGGTTACTCCGACGACACGAAATAAGAAAACGAATTCGTCTTTTTTTTCTAGCAGGCTGAAGAAGGAGAGACAATATGAGAAAAAAAAAGAAAAGGATACTAGCGACGAGGAGAGAGAGAGAGAGAGAGAGAAAGAATGAGAAAAGAAAAAGAGTAAAAAAAAGGATGAGGTATAAAGACGGTACGGCATGGCGTTTGAATTGTGGTACTTGTTTAGTGTTTTTCGTACGCTTTTTTTCCGGTTTTATACTTCGTCTGCCCTCCGATTTAGGTTCCAACTAGAGGACGATGACGACGAGGTCGAAAAATATAGTACAGTGGAGTTAGAAGGCAAAAAATATAGGAAAAAAAAAGAAGAAGAAAACAACAGAAAAAACGACAATTCATTGTTTTTTCATTCGATTAAAGAGTCTCTTTTTTCTTCGTGACGATGGTGCCGGAGGGCGAAAATCGGAATTCTATCGTAACTTTTTTTCTGCTTCTACTTCCCCCAAGTCCACACATTTTCCTGTCTTTCATAAGCGGCTAAATTGAAAGAGCACGACGCAGTGAACCAAATCTTGTTTCAAAACAGAGAACTGGAAGGCGAGGAGCTTGGTGGAGAGTTTGCGAAAAGATTTTTCTTTTATAGATATTATTAAGTATAACTTATCGAAAAGATGAAGACAAACCGCACGGATTCTTAATGGGAATTTCCACAACAGTTCCTATCCAGAAGATAAATAAAATATTTAAGGGTGTGGGTTGGGTTCTAAAATAAAAAAAACTCACAATCTTGAAAAATGAAAATGTATAGTTGAAGAAATTTCGGATTGAATTATCTTGAAATGTGATTACAATGAAGCTTTTTATAGTTAAGTGCAGATATGGGGAGAGAGATAATCGACCATTTCCTTAAATTTTTCTTCCAACAGACTTGAAGTCTGTAGCATTTGTTTATGCAATAAGCAATACTTGCTCCTGTTTTCGTTTCTTATCAGTTATATTGATGAAACGAAGTCATTATTAATTTTTGAAATAACTTCCGATCAATTCATATTAACCCTTTCGGTCACTGTGTCCACTGTAGTGGACATATTTTCAATCGAATGTAGCCTGATGACGAATTAATGCAGAGAACCGCGTTTGGGCTCATTCGAAAGTAATATTCATCTAGTTTTTCATGAATTAACTCCCGAACTCTCTGTATTATAAATGAAATCACATTATGAGCACATGGTAGGAGAAACGAAAGAGAAGAAGAAAAAAAAAAGTAAAACTCTAACTTCAAACATAGACGCGAGTTGGAAACTATCGGCAAGCTGGAAATAATTTTTTTGTATACGTTTCATCTGTCAGATTTCAGGAATATTACGATTTTTATGCTTACTGCATTAGGGAATTCTGCGATAAGCATTGAAGTCATGGCTACTGTAGTGGACGTGGTGACAGTTGAGAAATATATGAAGAGGGGTTCTTGACTATGAAAAATTTTTTTTGTTGAGATATATTTTTTTTAAATGTGTTTTTTTACCGTGCCCCCTTCCCCTACTTGAATTTTCTTCAGTCAGATAAATCTTGGAAAATACATTATTATCGATTATTTAACTCTGATTTTTTCACACTTGTGTGGCGATAGAAGCCATCTGTTTTTTATCTACCTCACTACACATCATTAAAACTATGATAAGAATTAGTTAATGGCTGGTGAATCAAGATTTTTTATGGAAATATTCATCCAGTGATTTGTTTGTTCAAATACATTGGTAATTTTTATATATCTATCTCTATTTTTAAATAAAAATGTGAGATAATGAGAAATTCAAAAGCTTGTTTTCGTAGTCACCATGTCCACTGTAGTGACCAAGATATACCTCAGGTTCTAAATATTTTCCGCGGTCCTTTTTTTTTTATGTTAAAAGAAGTAAGAAAAAAAATTGAAAAATTTTGGTCTTGCTAGTCACATTGTCCACTACAGTGGACGAGCTATATCTCAGGTTCTAATTAGGTTAGAGAGTTGCGCAAAAAACTAAAATTCTCAGAAAAATCACCCGAGCTTAAATCTGTAACTCAAAAAATTCTATCTGTCAAACTAAATAGTCATGACCGAAAGGGTTAAAATATGAGTCTAAACGGATTTTTAATTGAATTCTATTAATATTACAGATTATTTTAATCATAATATTATTATCATACTTCATTTGAAAAAATCTACGTATTCTTCATTTTCGATCATTATAAATGAATCTTACAATGAGAAGCTCTGAATTAACAAACATAAATTAAAACATAGTTGCAACAAGCATTAATGAAAAATTCTTATATGCATCAAAATATTCCTTGAAGTATGGAGAAATGAAATATTGAAGAGTTATATGTGACCCAAGTTTCAACTCAATCAAATCAAAATTGCACCACCCACAGTTTAAGGAAGACGGTCAACTTTGAGCCCCCCTAGTAAGTTACCTGGAACTTGAATTTTCGAATCACTTCCTACACCTTATCTTTGAAAGGTCATTTACTAATTTGTGAAGTTTCAGTTTATGATTGTATAAGATTTACATCCTTAACTACTGATAATAACTTATCCTGTGGGAGTGGAGACTTTTTAGTATGTTATTCGGAGTGACCCAACCAACAATCCCCGGGGGCTAGGAATCGTGTGCTATAATTATTATTTTTCATGTTATCTCATTTAACTGAACCATTCACATTCAGTGGCAGATCCAGAGCTCCATTTGGGGGGGGGGATCCAAATTTTTTCAAAGCATGGTAAATGCTAAAATGGTGAGATTGTGTTTTTTTTTTAGCATAAACGGGGAGGGGTACAAGAAAATTGATTTTTTTGTGGATTATAGGTCTATTTTTTTTGGATTGGGGGGGGGATTTTCTCCCTTTCCCCCCTTGGATTCGCCACTGTTCACATTTAGTATAATAAGATTCATTCAATATTTTTACTTTTGAGGCTACAAATTGTTGCGAAGTAAATGTAATAAGAAGATAAAATAGTTTATATGAATGGAGGATATTTTCAGCACTCCACTTTTCAAAACTTCATCAAAAAACAAGGATTACTACTTAAATCAACTTACCCTTTTCCAAGCATAAATGTAGGCGATATCCATTAAGGAATAATCGTCAGGTAGAGATTCTCTCCGGTGGAACAATTCAACCTGCAATACAAATTGAAAAAAATTGAAGGTCAACTTCTAATAATAATTCATCGTCGTATACAAAACGATTAAAAAAAATAACAAAAATAAGTACAAAAACAGCGACAAGCTACGGGATTTTATGGCCCTAGAAAATGAGCCAATATATGTACCCAAGGGAGGAATAAAAAATGCGTGTATAAATGCGACACAAAAACGATAAAAATCTATTTATTCTAAACCCTTTTAGACATGCCTTTCGCATCCATCAGTTAAATTGGGCATAAAAACAATGACCTATCTGTTTTTTCTCGTACATTTTTACCTGCTAGAAAGTGGATGCGTATACTGCTATAATCCTTCGCAAAATATTTTCACGGGGCTTATGAGACGTAAAAATGGATTAACTAAAATCGAGCAGGAATTTAAACTAACCCACTCGTGTTATTGAAACCAGAAAAAATATTTTTTTCAAGTTTAAAAAATATGAGATAGTCCTAAACGTCTATAAACATAATATAAGATAAGCGTTTCGGCGAAGATTTATCGTTCATAAAAAAATGGGTCTTTCCCTTAAATTCATTCAACAAAAGAATGATACAGACAGACATACCTTATGCTTGATATCCAAATTATACTTCAGCTGAATTAACTTCTTTAAATGCATAATTCTGACGGCGGCAGGACACTTGAAATGTTTCACGTTTTTGCCAATGGAATCATTATCTTTGATGTCTTGAATCAGCTGAATAAAAAAGTAATTTTAAATAAATTTATGTACCTCATCAAATGTAAATTCAAATATTATATGAAACTAAACGTGTACGACGAGGAGCCGCTTACCTTATCTTCTAAAAACGTAAGAGGTTTGCTAGAAACCCTATGAGCACCAACATTTTGCCAATCTTCTTTTTCTTTTTTGCTGTAATCAGATAAAATAAAAATAATTCAGATTAATATAAAATAATATGACGTGAAAATGATATCTGCAACAAAATAGGACTACTCAATTTTTCAAAAGGGGTCATATATAATCGATGCCTGGTGCTGGTGGAGTGGAGGAATGGGTCAAGTAAAAGAGTCAAGTTTCGTAGTTTGACTCGCACAAGAAAGTTGAAACTAATACATAATAGTTCTGCACTCTTTTCACAAATATGTATGTATAACATAGCTTAGATATTGTAAATATTTGAGAATCGACATTCAGTGGAAAAAAATGTCGACAGGAATTTTTACTATTTGCATGCGAAAACTAGGTCAATTCAAGATTTAGCGTACAAATTACCACAAAATAATGGTAAAATAATTATACTATCTTAAGCCGGCTACACACTATTCCATTTTTCCTGTTTCCATTTTCCTGTTTCGCTGTTTCCTTGTTTCCAACTGTTTCCAAAATCTGTTTCCTGTTTCCTCTAAATTGATGAAACAGGGCTGTCCACACTATTCTTGTTTCACTCTGTTTCATGTTTCCTCAATACTGTTTCACCAATTACCATTTTCCATCTTTTCAGTTGAGGAAACGGAGTGTTGACTGCTGGATGTGGTTTTCAGGGTGTTGAGAGTATTCTCAATGCTTCAACCCTATGGGCAAAATATTTTGAAAACGGATCCGTTTTATTCCGGGTTATAATCCGTTTCTGGATTATAACCCGGAATTTTCCTGTTTTCTGGCTTCTAAAACGGATTTCGAACGGATTGTAATCAGTCTTGCCGGAAATGAGTCCGGATTATTTTCCGTGAAGGCTGTTTTATGATATTTGTTGGCCCGGGTTACAATCCGTGAAACCGTTTTACAAACGGATTTGGAAAAATAATCAAGATGACAAAAATATCTGCAAATTTTCAGATCCGATGGTCGAAAATAAAAACGGACTGATAACGGATAAAATTCTCATTTTCCGGATCATTTTCTCATTTTTTGCCCATCGGGAAGTCGCACAAAACAGCTCATGCCGGCTTGAGATGCAATTCCAAAAGAGAGTATTCAAGTAAACCAGTGGAGAAAGACCAGCGAAACAGAGTGAAAAGGACGAAACAAGGCGAAATAAAGGCGAAACGCTCCACACTATATGTGGAAAAAAACTTTTTCCACGAAAAAACCCTTTGTGTTTCGTCAAAAAACCGCTCTTGGCGAAAAAGATGACGAAACACGAAAAAGCTTATTTCCACGAAACATTTATCGGCGAAAAACGTCTACACACTATCGTGAAAACAGGGGGAAACAAGGAAACACGAAACTGGAAACAGGAAAAATGGAATAGTGTGTAGCCGGCTTTAGATGGTAAAGAGTACTGCATAATACAATTAATACCTACTAACAATAAGAATATCTACAAATTACAATAAATCTTGCACTTGAACTGTCCCGGTCATCCAAAAAAAAAAAAAAGTAAAAAAAAAAAAGTAAAAATTACTATTCATCATTTATTTCAATGTTTGCAAAGGCTTTCATTCACACTTAACGTCAATAAATCAATTGGGATTTAAAAAAGTGTATCTCTCCGTGTACAATAAATTGACGATTGTGGCGCCCCCTACAGCATGCCTCAAAGCCTCGTGCGGTGAGCTTGTTAAAATACAAGCGTCTAAAAATCTCTAAAAATAGCGGAGAAAAACGTTAATAAACAACTTCTGGCGTACTCCCTTTCTTCGTTCCCTCCTATCGCTATTCACTTTCTTCTTTTTCCCCCCGATTTTTCGTTTTCGTTAGTTTTTCTTTCGCTCATTATATACTTTCAGCAGCAGCATCAGCAGCAGCATCAGCAACAACAGCATCATGAGAAACAGCAAAAAGATCCCTCTTGCGCTAATGGAGCGAAAATTAATACCGCACTACAAAGCGGAACTTGTTTCGCGATAAATTCGCGCCCAAAGCATCGAGACGACCCTTGCAGCTTCGTGCACAACTACACCAGCCTTTAATTTAAATATTTTAGAAGTTTGCGCCGTCAGATTTTCGCACCCCGAGTCTTCGACGCACCCCCGCACCACCTGCACTTCTACCGATTACACGCCGCATAGGCGACACATTTTTATGGCGCGTCTTAACGCGATTTTAATTGCCCCCAACTTCTCCACAACGGGATGTGGGGGTGTGACGAGAAGACGAGAGTGAGGTGAGAAATACGCGCTTAATCGAGCACTTGCTGCGCGGGCGGAAATAAAGTGGGCCGATATATACGGTGGCTGGTAATTAAAATCTGTTCGCAAAAGTCAAGTGGGTAAAAGGAAGCCCCGCGAGGAAAAATTACAATCTGCTGCTAAATGGTGGTCTCCCTTCTTGTAGTGACCAGTGACGTCACGAAGAGTGGTGAGAAGGAGTCTGCGACCTCCGAGTCTTCTATATAGGTTGGCTTGGCATCGTTCAAAGGGAAGATTTGGAAAGTCGAGTGCCAACTTGCAAGCGATATTATATATTTTCCACAATACAGCCAGATACGCGAATCGAGTGAATATTATACATAAACAGATTGTTCGGAGGTGGTTCAAAAGGTCATTGTTGGGATTATTTTCCCCTTAGTCTAAGGGCAATACAACGCGACAAACGCATAGTCTATACTGAGAAAAAAAATTGTATAAGTTATTGGAAACATTATAGAAATCAATGAAAAATATCGAGATTCAATAAAATATACTGAAAGTTATTACCTATATGTACTAATGAAAAAATAATGAAAAATTAGTATGCGAATTTTTCCTACTATATGCGTAGAGATTTTCATCTTCGTATACTTGATAAAAAATAATTAAACGTTCGATAAAAGGAGTTAAAAGCCTAAACCTTGGAGTGAATTTTGATGACCTGTACTAGAATAGTTTTGGCAACTCTGAATCTGTATTTGCAGCCATTCGAATTTGCAGTCAGATATATCAGTTAGGAATAGGCCTTAGGCTGAAACGTAACGAAGAATAGCCACAATTTAAGAAAAAACGAACTAACCGATACGATTATACGATATTGTGTTTCTCAAATGTTGCTGCACAGCCAAAACGAAGCTTGGTCGCAAAATTCAACCATCCTTCGAAAACATAATCGTCATACTTCCACAACAAAATAAAAATGCTCATTTTAGATTTGACCTCTTTTGAAGCATAGACGTTCAGTTATTTTGTATTCAGTAAAAAAAAAAAAATTAGAACAGATTATTGCTGATGGAATGGAAGAGAGCAATATTTGATCTCATCTGACGAACAAAATAAACATAAATCTATATGTTCTCTACATCAATTATTATTTCTTACCTAATACCAAATGAGTATATTCGACACTTTCACTCACTTTTTCAAGTCTCTCAACTCTATAAAATAGACATAAATGACACTGTCTGTTTTATATAGTCCATCGAAATGGAGGACATACCCATTTTTTAACACTTGACTGATTTAAATAAAAATATACTGCGAATTTTTCATTACTCTTCTCATATTAAATCAATTGACCCAAAAAAAAGTAAAATAAATTGTCTTTACAGATTTTTCATCGCTTGACATGAAAACTAAATCCAGCGTTGTGTAATTCAACGTTTGATTTGGTATTTAAGTTCATTTCACAGTAAAAATAGTGAAAATGAAGCATTCGAGCAATGAATACTCAGTATTAAGAAATATTGAAAATGGAGCTTGGAAGCCTATCCCATATGATGCACTAAAACAGGAGGTTCTAAATTGTAGTTCAGACATAAAGTAACAACATTATTCGGCGGGTCTTCCTGATAAAACTGTACCAGCCGCAGACAGAGAAAACCGAAATCTTATTAACATTTTATGGTAAAATAATTTCAACCCTTCGAATGAAAGTTGCATCCCTCACTGCGCCACATACTAACGACCGAATATTACTTTAAAGTGACAATGAAAGGAAAAAGTGGATGCTAATTTTATTACAGCATCGAATTCATCGTGCAATGGAAAACTTCGAATTCGAGACCTCCTCCCCTCGCCACCGCCCAGGTATGATCGATATCAACGTTTTCTGACATTCAACGCAATTTCGTTTAAGTACATCCCACGGGAACTAGGTGTCGTATACACAAGACCCCTCATTCCGAAGGGATCGGGATAAAAAACATTTTCCCCCTTTACGACGTCTGACATTCATAGCAAACAATATATGCATGGACATTCTCGCAGACGAATGCGTTTGCGTTTATTCGACTGGAATTCGTGGTGAGCTGTGGGCTGGAAAATCGAAAAGTAAATTGCTGACCGAAAACTGTTTAAAATATTAATTAACGCGTAATATATGTATCTTACAGAAATTATATTTGTACACAAAAACCGATGAGGTCCGTTTTTTCAACAATATTTTCTTTAATAAAAAATATTTTGCAAAAATCGATGATCCGCTATCGGTAAATCGTCGGTGGCCTGTTAAATACCTCCTATGTGTTGAAAATTTTGAAAATGGTCTGTTTTAGTTCGTTGAATTTCTTCGCTGAAGACAAATCCAAATGAGCCCGAACAAGCATATGATTTTTTGAAATTTTATCACATATAGGATGAGCTATTTAGCAGGCCACAAACAAAATGTCAATTTGGGTAAAAATAATTAGACATTCGAACAGTGACGCAACCAGAGGGAGCCTGGTGGGACAGACCCAGCCAAAAAATTTCAGATACCACCATACTTCCTTCCCCCCGCACTTGCATAACTTGAAAATCTCAACATGCCGCGTTCCAAGGGGCACATTCCAAAAATTTATGGCCCTCGTTTGGCCCATCTAATTTTTTTTCCAGTTACGTATTACTGCATTCGAAGAACATTGACTTTACAATTAAGTACAGATAGAGATGTTTTGGGCACATATGAGACCAAAAACAGATAAATCATAACACTTGCGAGACCCTTTTTGACAATGCGAGACCCTTTTATGGGTCTCGCATGTCTATGAGGTGTATGTATAGTTTTTCTTACTCCCCCCACTCCGCAGACCCCAAATCTGAATTTTTTGTCTGGGACTCGCATGTGCCCCAAATATCGATTGTATATACACCTGTGCAGGTTCACTCATTTCATTTTACTCATCCCTATAACATATAAACTGTATTGTACACTAAACCAACAGTTGTGGGCTTCATTACATAGCCTAAAGCATCTACAGATAGCCACTAAGCCATGTGAAGACGAAGGTTTCATTTCCGAGTATTTATTATAGGGGGGTCTCGCAAGTGTCATACTTTATCTTGGGTCTCACATGTGACGTAAAATAACAATATATATATATATATATGTCAATACACAATATGTACAGTTTTAGGATTGCTGAGTTAAGCAACTGGGGAAAACAGGACAAATCCGTCTATGTCAGGATTGATTTATTCACGAGTTTAAAAGCCATTCTTTTTTCTTTTTTTCTTTTTTTTTTTGCTTAGGTGCAAATTATAAGAACCGAACACGGATACCGTTTTGTTTTACGGTAATGCAAGTAGCTACTGTTCGCCAATAACTGCCGCTAGCACCGGCATCGGAAACCAGAAATTAAAAGTACATAAAAACGAGACAGGCGCATAGGCAAAGGGTAACCGGTTCTCTTTACATCCATTACGTCATCATTTGGACTACCGTAATATACGATCGTCGTGTCAAAGATTCGGCAATAAGCGCCGCAGCAGGCGTAAATAATAATAAAAAATAATCTGACAAATACACCAAGAGAATAGCTTGCACATATTTTATAAGAGAAAAATTAGATACCGAAATTCAGGATGGTCTACTGATCCGAAGCAATCTGACTTTGCAAACCAGGTTTTTGAAAAGAGCCGGTTTATAAAACTGCTCCGGAGCGATAAAGTCTGCTCCCTGATCCTTTCTACTAATGGGAAACCCGAAACAGCCGAAAACGGATAATTCTGTATTATTTTGTATTGTTTTTTTTTTTTTTCTGGCATTGATGGTTCTATACGATATTTGTTGGTTCATATAGGATTGGTGTCAAAGATGGAATCATTAACTTGCGTCTTATTTTAATAATTAAAATATTTATATAAACTATAGGTACCTACAACAGTTTTTTTTTTTTCACTGAATCATTCAACATGAATAGAAAAAAATGGTCTTTACGCATAAAATATGACTGACCGCAAGTGAGCAAATTAGACTTTATCATCCCGATTAAACTCAAGCAGAAGAACACCAACTTGAACCAACACTAATCAACACCAGAACTCTAGTTAAAAACTAGGAGCAAAGAAAAAGTAGTTTATTTTGATTTTTGAATATGCTGCTTGGAGCAGTTTGGGAGCAGAGAGCAGATTGAAAAACCATGATTTAGAAAGAACCAGGAGTAGCCAAAGCAGGTTTTACAGATAAGCAGTTTTTCTCATCACTAACCCAAATTCGAAAACAAACAGGTTGGCTGCAGAACAGCAGCATAAACAACGTTTTGAAAATAATTTGTTTATAATTTAGTCTTTTGTTTACTTCTTCGCTATTTTTAGAAAAGGCTGTTGAAAAGATATATAGAATCAGAAATACATCAGGTACATTTCACGCAGCTATATAGTTGCTTCCAATCTGCGAGCAAACCCGACAGTTGTGATTTTGGATATGTTATACGCAAATGTTGAATCCAAGTTTTGAAGCAGTCGATTTTTTTTCACTCAAGATTGAAATTTCAATCCCCGTGAGAATTGAAGTTAGGTCTGTTTTTATATACGTAATTAATGAAAATCGTGCCAAATGGAAATAATTTTTCAACTAATTACACGCTTGGTTCGGCTTGTAAGGTCTGGTGGCGCTAAGATTTAAGTAGCCCTATACTACCAAAATAATTTTAAAAATTTTCTTAAATAGCAGAGTCTTTTTATCAACCTGGCACAAAAACCGCCGATTTATTGACCAGCTGGCATCTTAAATTGAAATTTCGTTACATAACATTCAAGATTCCACATGAGACATCTTCGGAAATCCATTCACACACGCATATACTCCAATAAGCCGGCCAGTGCGCCACACCCAAAGCCGGAACCGATCAAAAAGCGAAGAAATTCGAGAGGGAGGGCAACGCTAAACAAATTGTAGGTCGTGTTTTCCACGAAGCCAGCGAGCTACTAAAACCCACAATACATAATAATAAAAATAAAATCAAGTAGTCGAAGGCGCAGAAATGAACAACGTCGTTTTTTCCTCTTCAATAGTGTCCTTTTTTTCCTCGTCATTATTTTATTCGTTCTTAATTCTTTACCACTCTTTTCCTCCCTCGCTCCCTTCCTTCCTTCCTTCCTCACAATCCTTTCCTCTTTTTCCATCAAAATATAGCCTACTTGTTGTATACATGTCAGTAGATGTTATCGTATCGCGTGTCTGCAGCATTGCCCTCCGCAGAGAGCAACCCCTCGCTACGTCTCACACGGCCACAACTCACACTGCAAACACTTGCCGTCTTCGTTCGAGACACACACACAAGATCAACACACGCACACATACACACACACACACACATGCAATACGTTCAAGTATAGTGCACGGAGAACCGGTTTCGATTCTATTCATTCGTTTACCTCATTTTTTTTCTTCATTTTTTTTATTCACTACAGGGTACCCCCTTAACCCCCTGTATAAGCCGTCGTCTTCTTTTCTACACTTCCCGAGTAAAGAGGAAAAAGCAGAAGAAAAAGAAGAAGAAAATAAATAAATAAAAAATAAAAACAAAACTGAGGGGAGGGGTGGAAAAAAGTTGAAAAAAAAACACCCGCGCCGCATTCCTTCGACGACGCTGTCTGGTCGTGGCCCATTAATCTCAAAGTCGTCGACGGCGCGATAATTGAGTCGCAATGAGCGTATATAACACACACCGGTTAAAATTATTCTTACACACTCGTACACACCCGTATGTTGAGCGAGAGAGAAAGAGAGAGAAGCGAATAATATTATAAACGCTGCGTCTCGAAAGACCAAAGACCAGAAGTTTTGAGCGATAGGGCATATCAGCATAATGCGTGAGGCCATGTTGCTGGCGCAACCTCCAAATTTTCTCAATGATTTACGAGGCGAGTAGCAATGATGGAGAATCTTCGCGTAGCATCGACAGACTTTAACAAAATGCAAAAAAAAAAAAGCATTCCGCCGTCCAAAGTCAAAAATCAGCCAAGTTTCAAACAAGTGAATAATGAAAGGCAATATGTGGGTATTACACAACTTCATCTGATTTCAACAAACGCGTGATATTAAAATAAAAACACCCCAAAATTATCGATCCCAACAGTGAAATAGGTATACTTATATGGTGCCTGAAGTCCAAAAAACTATTCTGAGGGGACGATTGCCTTTGATAGAGGAATTTACTGCGAGTACTTCAAAAAAAAACATTTTCTCAATCAGTTGAAAATTGATAGAACTATAATTCAACTGAGAATGATTTTTTATAATTTTAAAAATTAAAACTATCGATGAATTGTTGTGAATTTCAATTTATGAGGGTTAAAATGGCCCAGTCGATAAGTTTTACATTTTGACCAGTTTTCCTTTTCATTTCATGAATTATCCCCTCCAAATTGTTTGTCGATCAATTTGTCTGACCTCGCAGTTATCGTCCCTATGGGCAAAATATTTTGAAAACGGATCCGTTTTATTCCGGGTACCCGGAATTTTCCTGTTTTCCGGCTTCTAAAACGGATTTCGAACGGATTGTAATCAGTCTTGCTGGAGATGAGTCCGGATTATTTTCCGTGAAGGCTGTTTTATCATATTTGTTGGCCCGGGTTATAATCCGTGAAACCGTTTTACAAACGGATTTAGAAAAATTGCCCAAAAATTATCACTGATTATAATCAGGAAATCCGTTTTACAAACGGATTTGGAAAAACAATCAAGATGACAAAAATATCTGCAAATTTTCAGATCCGATGGTCGAAAATAAAAACGGACTGACAACGGATGAAATTCTCATTTTCCGGATCATTTTCTCATTTTTTGCCCATCGGGGTGTTACAGAATTTCTTACAGGATTGTTCAGGCATTGGGATCCGACAAATTTTTTGACCGATCTGATCCTCCATTCATCCGCTCTTTAAAAGAAGACTATCTTTTGATCGATCCTCTGATCTCAGACAAAATTTTTTCGATCCCAGCCTCGATCAATCACTCCAGGGCCAATCACTAAAAGATCGATCCGATCTGATCCAATCTTCTGATCTTCATATTGATGTAATATAGACATAAATATCGATAAATATCAATAAAAATCGATAAAACTTGATAAAAATTCTATCCATATTTTGAGATACGAGTATCAGATATGGGTAATTTTGGAATCCTGTTGAAGATCAGA
This sequence comes from Parthenolecanium corni, assembly GCA_038050395.1. Taxonomy (NCBI): domain Eukaryota; kingdom Metazoa; phylum Arthropoda; class Insecta; order Hemiptera; family Coccidae; genus Parthenolecanium; species Parthenolecanium corni. Next base: position 1,503,892 of record JBBCAQ010000038.1, on the reverse strand, counting down.
ATATCGGTTGAAAAAAATGATCATCGATCTCTCATTCACTCATTCAATTCCAAAAAATTTTTCAATGATCTTTCAATCCCTCAATCCATTTTTAGAAATTTTTGTAGATTCCATCCTCCGATCCTTTCCCATCTCCCGATCCCCTTTTGATCCTATTAAATATCAAAAAATCTTTCGATCCCGATCCGATCCCACACCCTGACGATTAGACCCCGGCAATATCCATAAAGGGTAAAGTAGTATACCCAAATCGCAGGATTATTATCGATTCAGGGATTTCCCGGTTTTCCAGTCGAGATCTTGCACTCATGTAGAGTGTAGACTCAGTTTTGGACACCTCAAAACAGACATCTAATTTTGAGGCTTGGTTTGTAATGGGAATCCGCTAACGGTATTGCAGAAGGTTACCTATAAACACAACAAATTCCCTGAACACTAATCCTGTGAAATTTGCTTCATCCAACAATCCTCAATAAAGAAGTCCAAGTTCTATTTGAAAATTTGAAAACAACTGTGAAAATATTGAAAGTTTCGTTGCAGCAAAGCGAGAAAAATGGGTCCAAAAAAATTATTATCCAACTGCACTTGCACGTTATAACTGCGAGTAAATTTACAGTTTTTTATTACGTATAACGAGCATACACGTCACCATAAATCAAATATATAAGCCACGATATAGGATATATAGATGCACAAGTGAGAAAGACTATTTGCGGTTTTTCGTCTGTATCTCTATAAAAGCATCGACATGTTAAATCGTCCGAGAGAATATAAACGATCGAGAAAAAACATGAAATAAGAAAAACTATGTTTTATTTTTTCTAAATAGACATCAGTTGAAAATATATTACGTTTTAGTTTGCTACTGATGTAAGCACCGACGAGAATCCAAAGAAAATAATGAATAAATTTTCGAAAAAAAGGTAGATGACATTATTCTATAGCCTACCTAAAATGTACAGGTGTCATTAGCTTAATACCGTCTCGTTTTTCCCCCATAAAACAAACACGAGAGTAGTCATAAAAAACGTGCTGCAAAATGTACGTGTACCACGAAATAAGATTTTAATTAATGTAGGTACGGAATCGATATAATATTGTCGACGTGCCAGCGAATAGCAACATTATTTTTAATCATTATAGATCAGCAGTAATAGGTAGATAAATCTTCATCAATTCAGAGGATTTTCTTTTTTTTTGCATTGAAAACCAAAGTAGCTATAATTCGCATCTCCATGTTGCAGAATAACTTGGCAAAAAAACTTTTTTTTAATTCTTCAAATATACCTACTATTGTATAATCCAAAGCAAAGAACACATTACAAAAATATTCGGGTAGAATGTAGATAGCCTAGGACTAGGTACGCCTAAACATTATGTTGATTAGAATTTTAAGTTAAACTTTTGAGAAGGATAAAAACACTAAACATTATTGCGAAATAATAATTAGAGCTACGCTTTTAAACCTATAGACGTACACTACTAAAGTATGGGTGCCATCTAACACACAAAAAGAAACGTATAGCTATCTGGCTAAAAGCTAACGCATACGTTTTATATATACTATAGCCCATTACGCATACATAGCTCAGGAAAATAAAGCAATTGGGCTTTTCATTTTGACGTAGGTATCTCATCGTAGTTATAAAATATTGATGAGCATAAAGCAGTAGGTAGATTGACATAATAATTAGCATGAAATTTTCATTTCGTTCGGATTCGTTTCAACACCGAGTAATTTGAATAAGCCTAAGAATTTGGTTATTAATACTTAATAATTACCTGTTGCTTAGCCGTACTAACGCTATATAGACTAGTTTTTAGATGTTTAATTTTCAACCAATAGCCAAACACAAGTGCTAGATATACCTAGCAAATTTATCGATTTCCATTACAAATAAATTTGCACCCAAATCACTTCATCATCGATAACATATCAACTTTCTAGGGACCTATAATTATATCTATTACATATCTGCAACTATATACCATACAGGCAAGAGGCTCTGATACTTTAATTTTTTTTTTGTGCTATTGAAAGGGGAAGAATAATAGTATCGATCATCATCGACAACACGGTGTATAATTTATATTGCATTTCCAGCACAGAGGGATACTGCAATATAGGGTGGGTCAGGAAAGAGGTTAGCAGTGTCGAAATATTAAGGGAAGGTTACTATGGTAACGTACACAAAAGCCATATCTGAGGCAAAACTTTCTAACAGCCCTATATGCACAAACAATATTTTCTGACAATTTTCTCTTCAAACAACAATAAAAAGATGAAAAAAAAAAAAAGAAAGAAAGAAAACAGAAAAATCGCAAATTATTCCCGAAACCCTTCGATATATAAACGGCAAAGGCACCGTATAATTTTGAGAATAATATAGTAGCACGAAAAGGAAGTACGCTCATTACATAATATCAAGTGGTAAATGGAAATGGAATTTATTATAATATTAGCAAATTCGTTTTGTAGAAGCTAAAGCTAAACTTACTTGTCGTAATACTCCAACGAAAGACATATTGTATCGTGAGGCGAGTACACCAAACGATCTACACTGATTCCACGAAATTCCGGATGCAGGTGGGTATCTGTAACGAAAAAAAAAACACAAAAATTACCAACTATATAGGCATATTGTAAAGATGAAATGGTTTTTCACGGTTACGCGGTAATCTTATTTCTTAACACCAGGTATAGCGTCATATACGACGCTACTCAAAATTTTGATATGGACTACTCACAGGAACAATATTTTGAGAAACCTCGACCAGTGTCATAAGACCCCACCTGGTCTTTAAAGGTTATTCTTGTGGCGTCGTATATGATGCCACCTGATCCTTTCAGTAATCGAGTAAAACCTGGTTTTTCTAGCGTTTGAAAAAATGTATAATCATCGCGAAACTATAGATAGGTACGAAGAACGCAGATGTGGACTCGAGGAAAGAGGGAGGGAGGAGTGCTCGGAAAAATTTTTAAAATAAAGTTGAAAGTTCACCACACCATGCGGGTACATTGAAAAAATGCTTCAATCAACAGGTTACAGATGGACAAGAAAAATTTAGGGTAATATACGGAAGACTATGCTGCAAATTCGCATTTTCTCAAACAGCTACCCAATTTAACGTAAAATTGAGGACAAAGTTAGGTAAAACGGGTTGAAAGTATTCTGAACTATTCGCGGGAATAACGGGTTCAGCCGTATTCAAAAGCGATTAGAAAAACTTCGGAAAATGGTGATTATAAAACCAATTTCTACATAATTTACTAAAACCTTACGTTTCAGACTTCAAGGTCTAATAGAACATTGCATAGTTGACTGCCTGTTAAAACACTAGAAAAACCAGGTTCTACTCGATTACTCAAAGCACTAGGTGGCGTCATATTTGACTCAACAGTAGAAGAACCTCAAAGGACCGGAGAATGTCATAAATGACGCCACCTGGTACTTTGAGGAATGGCGAATCCAAATTCAAATGGCGTCGTATACGACACCACCTGGTCTTTCTAGTGTGAAGAGAGGACATATTCTAATCAGAGTCTAATTTGATTGGTTCAGCGTATTCGAATTTTGCAGACGCAAAGCCTCTCAACCGTGACCACTCTCCCCTTACTTTCCACATTGGCGTACCGAATTATTCACAAAATAATTTCTAGCGGGTTGCATATTCATATACTCTTACCGCGAACAGACAATAGTAAATCTAAAATCTATAGCTTGCTGGCGGCACTCACTAAGCATATCGTTGACTGCTGTGAGCTGCGATGCCCGACACACATACATAACGACGCTCTCACGCTACCTTTTATCAGTCACGCGCGCATACACGTACACACGCAAACCGACGCACCCTTCAAACACACGAATTCGAAACTCACGCACACTTGCACACACACGCTCGCATTACACAACCGCACGTTGTTCGCTTGCTCTCCACGTCTTCCGTCTTCGTTCATGGTCTTCGTTACCCCCACTCTTCGCACACAAACCAGCGGCCCACTGCGAACGTGACTCACGGCACCAACCTGGCCGACCAGTTCACGTTCGATAGTAATACGGTGAGGGTACGCGTTTTACTCGTTCCGTGCAACCGTGTGTAACGGCTTTTTCATCTCCGCACTAGCCCTTCGCTATTCGCCGACGTTGAAATGTTGAATTTCTAGCTAAAATCAGCTAATTTTTGGTTCACGAAGGAGGAACGAACGCGCCAACATTCCATTAGAACTCGGGTAAGTCAACTAATTAACGCCTTTTTTTCAATCGGCTTAAACCGCTACTTTTCGAGGTTTTCATTTAGAGTTTTCATTTCATTTCGTTTCGTATCTACATTTCGTCTGCGCTGCGCAGCACGCAGCGTACTCGTAGACGTACCGTCACTAGTCATAGCCGGCGAGTGTGAGGTGAGGTTGTGAGCTGTCTAATGTGTGAAGCACGAATGTTCGTTAGCGACACCGACAAGTTTATCCAATTTCTTTTTCTCTAAAAGAATAAACTGCCAGGTAGGTAATTGAAAATAAATAATGCAACGAAGAATACGAGGCGAAGAAAACGTTTAATCGTTTTCATTCACCAATTCGACGCATTTCGAGAATTCGACGCACGATAAAATGAAATGTGGCCGTTCTAACTTCTACTGGCTGATAAAACGGAATTGAAAAAAAAAAAAAAAATTACTGTCGAAAAGTACGAGCGTCGAGGAGCGAGAGCGAGCAACAGCCGAGGCATCGAGTTTTCAGGCAACGTCGTCGAAAAATCGTATAGGTATACACGTCACACGTTTCAATTCATGACGCGTTTCTCCAACCCCACCTCCCTTTCCGTCATCGTTCGAGTATTCGGTGATGCATGTAGGTCATAAACTCATGTTTGCGAAAACACGCGCAATCATCCATTGCAGGAATGGTTATTTCGGCGGATAACAGCAAAGCGCAGCTGAACAGATGATAAGGGAAAATAATGAGATTTTTTTGAATCGTCACAATAGACACGTCATGTGACCTTGCGAAAGAGAATGGTAATTTGTAGATTACAATCTGAAAACACCGAAGGGTTTATTCAAATGCCAATCAGTGGCGGAATTAGTTTTTTTCAAGGGTGGACAGGGCGGGACTCAGATAAATCGGGAAAAAATGTACACATCCAAAAAATTGATACGTACTAAAATAAATTCTTTCTTCGTTTTCTATAGACAATTGTTTTTGTTGTACTAATTTTTTACTATTATTTTAGATGAAAAAAAAAATTTTTGGGTGGCGAAGCAAAATTTTTTTCTAGTCTTAAAACATGAAAAGTATCCAGAAACAATTGTTTATAAAAAATTAAGATATTTTAACATTTTTGAATTTTTAACGAGGTAGGTATACAAATTCTCTCACTCTGTCGTAGATATGAAAGCAATATAAGTAAGCCAGATACTTCCCATACTACGACTTAAGGGTATGCTTTCGCACTCGACGAACTCCACAGTTTTGTAAAACGAAAAATAAGAAGAGAGAATAGAAAAAAAAAACGGTATTTCTTAGCATCGTCTATAGATCGCGTTTTTCCATGTCTGTCCTAGTCTGTTGAAAGTGAGGGGCGAAAGTTGGGATGGCAAAGGGAAAAGAAAGATTACAAAGAACTGGAGTAGAATGACAAAAACCAGAAATAGTGCACGATACATTGTGAATGACAGAATGGTGTGAATGGATTTTGAAAAATTCCAGAAAACACATTCAATGTGTTTTTAGAAAGTGCAGGAAGGTTTCCTGAACAAAGAGGTTGTAGGTTCAAACCAGTTCAAATATTGTTTATATTATCTGAGCCTTCTACAGAAAAAAAAATGCTCCATTCTTTCCGGACATCTCCTTTACGGACAAAATCATAAAAAAAGTCGAATTTTGTGGAAGATGGAAAGATTTTTATTCTTTTCAAAAGATGCGAGTAAAATAAAAAGAAGACCAAATCAAAAAGGCAATACCTAAACGTTGACATCCATTCTTCTAAACGATCCTTCTTTGTTTCCTAGGGTGCTGTTGTTAGAGATTTTTTGATTACTAAAGGCGAATAGCGATGTGACTAAAAGAGAAAAGGTCAATGTATTTATCTAACTGGGCTACTTTTCAAAAGACTCATGAGTCAGTTGTTACATCGGTATGTTATACGAGTATTTGAAAAACTAAATCATAGCAAATGTCCTTCGACTATGATATATTTACTTAGTATGGACGTTTGAAGCTCTTATGCTGGTATTCAAATTTCATGAATACGAAAATGTTTATAAATGCTAACGAGTATATTTGCAAAGTAGGTCTCACCAGTAGGTGTCTTACATCGAGTAATTCATCAACTCATATCAGTATTTTTCTTCTCCCCCAGTAGGCCTGTATATATTGTAAAAAAATTATTAGTCTATTTACTTTCTTCGGTATGATTTTTACTCATAAGTCTTTCATAACTTCAATAATCTATCAACGATTTGGTACTGTAATGATGGTGTGTATTCAAATGTGGCCGTGGGTTTACCTATACACAGCCATTCACTACATTGCTGCGCTGTTATTTAGTTTTTTCCACGGATGATAACTATATTAGTATCCACTTTTGCTAGCTGGGCTTGACGATTCAATATTTTAGTTTCACTTAGTTGGCACCCAAAACTACCGTCGAACGGGGTGACTTTACATTCAAGGGGCGACTTTACCCACTTCGTTTTAGCCCAATAAATAAATTGCCAGGCAACAATTAAAACCAAAATACGATTTGGATCGAAGCAGGTAGAAGGAGGAAAAGAAAAAAAAGATCGCCGCCCCTACCTCACTTCACCCAGTAACAGAACAAGAAAACGGTTTCACACGGTTGAAGTTGGTACTTGACTAGTTTCTTTTCAATCGTATGTCTGAGTACAAACATCCTCAAATTTTGCCTCCCCACCCATCAATAACCCGTTAATAACAAATTGATGGGTAAAGTCGCCCCATTGAGGGGTGACTTTACACAAATGTTTTGAAAAATCATAAAAAATAGAAGGAAGGCTGCAAACTCAAACTTTTTTTTACAATTGTGTTGAGAAATGTTAGACCTAAATTTTAAAACCGAATTCACTTCAATAGCTCAAAAATTGGAGGAGTTATTAAAGGACAAAGTTGAAAAACATGAAAAAAGTGTGTAAAGTCGCCCCATTCGACGGTAACATAAGATCCAATAGTTTTGTTCAATAATTGACACCCTAAGTTATGGCAAAATATCCAGCTAGGACGCCATAAACCTCCCAGACGCGCTAATGGTTGTAACAGAAAATTATAAGGCAGCGATATATTGGTATTCGAGTAAATATTATATATTCATATTATTTGGAGGTGACATCGAAAATAAATCGCAACTTCTCATCCACTCTTCACTTTTTTGGAGTCTGTAGAAGATTCATCTCTCAATAACAAAATAAATGATACTAGAGCAGCATAATATAAATCTTCAGTGGTATTAGTATTGTCTTAGTCGATCAAGAAAACTATGAAGAAAAAAAAGGTTACGGAGCATAGGCCAAGGCAGACAAAAAATAATACCACAATATGCACCCCACCGTTTGCAGCCGTACCATCATTCTTGTATTCTTCCACAGTAGTAAACAGGTTGACTGAGAAACGAAAAACGTGTGGAGAGGTAAGCTGAAAGACGTGTGGTGAGGTAAGCGTTGCAGCGCGATCTTCGATACTATCGATGAACTGCTGCATACGAAAATGACGCAGATTTGATCAATTCTAACCAGAAAAAAGTACAAAACATACCCTTCGAAGGCCCAAAATATTTCAGCCAATTTGTGGTCAAATTCGTTGATTTTTGGATATGTTGTTCTTGAAGGATATTCTGAGTGCGTTCTAGAAGAGATTTTTGATCGAAGCCTTAGTTTGTCCAGAAATTGAATCCAAATATGACCTAACTTTGAGCTGAAATTTAAGCTGAACAAAGGTGAAATTCAAAAATCTGATTCTACAGAGTACTCACTTCATCCTTCAAGAACATCATATTCAAAAATCATGACTTTCTGTCTTAAATTGGCCAAGAAATTTTGGGCCTACGGAGGGTATGTTTTCATACGAAAAATGTAGTGCGAAAGCACACCCTTAAGACTACAGCCTTGGACCGAAGATAAGAGAAAATGTGGGATTAATTTACCACTTTATTAGCAGAATTATAGTTACAACTTCGTGCTTCAGATTCGAGAAATACTAAAACCATAGCTATACTACAATATTTTATATACCTGCTCGAAGAATATTACGAGTAATTGTTTGATTAACGCTAATTTCAGGTAACTCCACCAAAGTGAAAGTACTCGTATAGCAATATAAGACGAAATGCCGGACGAAAACGAAGTTGTTGTCCAGGAAGAGGTGGAGATGAATCCGATTAGTAAACTGATCTGGGAAGTGTCCCAACAACCAGTGCTGTATGATTCGCAAAATCCGCTCTACAAAGACAGTTCGGCCAGACAAGTCGCATGGCAAAATGTGGCACGAGAAATGAAGATACCAGGTAAGAAAAACTAGCATTGAAATGTTCTAGCGCAGCAAGCTCTATAGACAAGCAAGTTTTCGAACGAAGCTACCCTTAATGAACCATTAAAATTTCATAATTTTGGACAATGCAAAAAAAGTAAAAAATGAATATCTCGCATTGCAAAAAAAAAAAAAAACCATGTTTCTGAATCTTCAAAAACACTTTTTACGGAAACTAATCCACGAATTGACTTGAAATCCGGATGGTAGACTCACAGTAGTTGTATTTTACACGACTCATATCAATTTGGATGAAAACTTCAACTGTTTGTTTCGAGGTCTAAGTTGACAATAATAGACATACAATCATCTTAGGAGTGCAGTAAGAAACTTTTTTTTTTCAGTCTCTACTTAATTATATGGACTATAATAATTATACAAACTGGAACTAAATCTTTTTGCTTAATGGCATCAAAATTGCGTGTACTGAGCGTATTTATAATTTTTGGTGGCACTATATTCAACTGAATGATGACAAGAGGGCTTAAATTAAACACGCTTTAGCTCGACTATGATTTCATTAATGAAATTAGCAGTTTCTGATGATCCATGATTTACCTACTCAAGAAAATGTTCATCTTGACTCAATAACGATTAAAATCATAATTTATTCAAAGTATTTTTTCAGAATCGAATCACAATTAAAGCTTTCTATTTATACAAATAAAAATGGACAATGAATCACTTGATCAAAAAAAAAAATCATCTATTTAATCATCAATCATGGCTAAATTTGACTCAAGAATCAACTATTAGTCATAAGATGATTACAATACGTAATTTATTCGGTAATTATAATCATAATTATGATTACGAATTCAGACAGAAAATTCTTGAAGCCCAATCTGCAAATTTCATTCGAAATGTTTAGTTTCTCAGATATGAAAAATGTATTTTCGAAGAAGGCTATTTTTTTTTCTTACGATACAGCGTACGCTATTTATTTTTTTTTTCTTACACGTACGTTACTTTTCTTTTCTCACAACTTTACATTCCTTTCTTCCCCCAAAATAGTAATTTCGTAAGTTTTTATCTTTGGACTTCGGTTTTATTGCAACCAATGAATGACCTTTACATTTCACGACTGATTTCCTCTAGAAACGTGTAAATATTTTAAAATAAGTATAATTATTGTCATAGATACTTGCGGGGGGGGGGGGGAAGAGATCTGGTAAAATTATGCAAAAAAATGCCTTCCAGAGCGACGACCTTTTTATTTTTTATTTTTATTTTTATTTTTATTTTTTTGAGAACGTACACTGCGAACATTCCACCCTACTCCCTTTAGTTGGAGAGGGTATAGCCTTATATAACTGACGATCTAATGGATTTTTTCAACACTTCGCTATGCGGGATTACTCGCTTCATTCACTTGATTTTTTTTTTCTCAAGAAATTTAAGCATTTTCTTCGCTCTACACGGCCACTGTTTTCTCATTTTTTTAATACTTTTAGCCGCGAAGGGGGCATCTCCCTCGAAAATTCTAAATAGCAACGTGCACTCTTCGCGCCCAAGAATATCTTTGGAGCGTGTAGAAATAAGCTCGGAATTAGTAGCGAGAACGAGGGGTGGGCTGAAACTCGACGTCAAAAAAGAAGAAGAAAGAGAGGCTGCCAGAAGGAGAGAAGTGCGGAGAGTGTCAAGTCTCCGAAAGCGATGAATGGAAGAATGCAAGGTGGAAAAGGCGTACACACCGTACTCCAGGGAAATACGGCACGCGCTACTCAAAACGGCAGCGAGGGAACGATTCTGGCGAAAATCGAGGGAATTTTTATTTTCATAATTCCTTCTGCAAACCCTTCCCTCTCGTCCTAAATAGTGGCGGTGCGGAAAAGTATATTTATACTGCAGTATCATCCGCAAATGTAAAAGAATTTTCTCACCCGTTTACAACTAATGCAGCGATTTTACTTCGCTGAAGGGTGGAGGGGAATATTTTTAGAAGGAGGCAGAAAAAGGGTTGGGTAACTTGGATGGTGCACGCAAATCGGCTTTACAAGTCATGCATTACAACGATGTTGGGCACACAATCTCGATTTCGAACGAAATAGACGCACCCTTTTATATAGTCGGATAATTTGACTCGGTTTAGTTTTGCAGTGTCGTGAAGTATGTACTGTATATAAAATTGGAAAAAATGTAGTTGAAAAATTGAACTGATGTGGTGACTATGAGAGGAGCACAGTGTTATCAGATTTACAACCAAAAACTGACGAAAATAAAATTTTTTCTACGCAGAAAATTGAAGCAGTTTATCTTCTTCAAAAATCAGAACTTTATCAAGATTACATTAGGACTGGTTGGTAAAAATCAAATCTTATTATAGGACCATCATGCAAGACTTAATAGACATGCACAGGGGTGCTGTGATCCCCCAAGGCTTACGAGGAGTGCCCCCCTCCAGGTCAAATAGGAATGATGACAACCCTACCCCCCCCCAAGGGCGCGAGAAAAAATTTTTGGTATTCGATTATCTTTAAAATTCTTTTCTAAATTTGAAAAAAAAAAAATTGGACCCCCCCAGAATCGTCAACGAGGAGTTGCTCCTCAAAATCATGCCTTCACGGCACCCCTGGACATGCATCCAGTCAATCTAATCGCATCATAGATATATGGTAATCTTATAATAAGATATTTTCCACAGTTGAGCGGTATGTATTTGATAGAAAGTTGAAACTTTATTATCATATCTATACCCAGTACCCATTTAGGTACTTTATCCGGAAATATTTCAATGCTGTTACTTTTTTTAACGTGGAGATAATTATCTATCTCCTCACACTGAAATATTCCGTAAGATGCGTAATATCAAACGAACAGGACATGATTAGGTAATTTAACTTGATCCAGTGATAAAAATGCGTATCATTTTGCATCTACCTCATATGTTTTTCCCCCTTGTAATGTTACAGTAACTGATTGTCAAATAAAATGGGGTACCTTGAGACGATGTTTGGCAAATGCAAGAAAACGACAAATGAAAAGACAAGCGGGCGGTTCAAAATTTATCAAAAAATGGCGATACCAAGATGAAATGTCATTTTTATTACCATTCATTGATCAAAGAGAGTAAGTACCACCTCACGTTGTACAAGCGCATAATTTATGGGTAAACGATTCGAACCAAAAACGGAACAGGCTCAATAACGATCGAGTTTTCCGATTTTTCGCACCAGACAGAAAATTTTTTTCTCTCTTAAATTTTCATGAGATTTACTATACTTTTAAATAATAAAATCATAGCTCTCGTAACACTCCTAAATCACTTGACAAAAATTTCGATTTTTCTTGCCCATATTCATAATTAATGACTTTTCAAGACCTATATAGAATACGCTAACCACATGTACATAAGTATTTTTGAAGTGTCATCCATTCCACCCTTATACCCAATTAAAGTTGATCCACTTTACACGTATGTACTAGGTACGTTATTACTCGTATAACTAAAAGCGATTTTATGTCCACTATGCCCCAATCGCAGGTACGAATTTATCAACGTGTGCTCGCGTAAAAGAAAGTCAGCCAAGTGGGCGTCGTTTGACTACGAAACGAGCAGCACTGATCCGCTGGGCCAGAGTCAAGATCTCTTCATTTCCGAGGAATACGAGCAATCAAGCGAGCTGGACGACCAGCAGCCGGACACGAAGCCCAGCAGCGAGAATCTGCAGCTGTTCCTCGTCGGCAAGCCCGCTGCCTCCTCATCGCCGAGCGCCGATTCGCAGAGCCGTTCGCACCACTCTAGCCGCAGCCAGCAGGCCACGGCGCTGATCTCCGCCGCCGTAGCCGACGAAATGTACATCGAAGAGGACGAGATCGAGAACGTACCCGTTGACACAGAGGGCAGTGATTCATTCGCCTCATACAGCCAGCATGAGCACAAGCGCCTTTCCGTCACCACCGGCGCCTACCAAAAGCTACGCAACCTGGCAGGCGAGATCGCTCTCGACGAGATCGACTCTTTCTTCCTCAGCATGTCTAAGGCGCTCAAAAAGCTACCCCAGGTCGAGCAGATACACGTGCGCTCGCAGGTCTACAATTTGGTGACGCGCGCCGAAATCAGTTGGCTTCAGAAAACATCGTCGCCGACCACAACCCCGAACCCGACAGCCGAGGGTTAGAAATATACAAGCTGATGCCCCACCATTTTAAGCTTTTCTGGACAACGGCGCATCTGAGGTAGGTCGGAGGGGGGGGGGGCATCTGCAATAGTTGAATTGGCTGCTGCGGAATTTTTTATGCATATTGGCCCGAATTCTCGATGAACAGAGGATTTGTCGGACCAGAACGTATTTTTCATTTTTTTTTTTTTACGAATTCTTTTTTTCCGCCAAATATTCGCCAAGGCTAATATAACGTTTATGTTCGGGTGAGTATACACTGCACATTTTAAGAAGGAGGGGGAAGGTGAAAAATCTTGCAGACGCTCAATTCAAAAGAAACTCAGACTGCGCCACTGTCCACGAGTGATTCTCATTTGCGCGCACATACGCACTGCTGTCGTGCGCCTAAATTTAAGTGATCTTTATGTTTCCTTTTAGTATTAATAAAGTTCTCATTTTATTTTAGTCAATTGTTTACACCTTGTTTATTGGTTTTCAAGTGTCTTAAATTAGCCTACATTGCGTACTGAGGAAACATAGGCAATGATGTAGGGTATATTATTTCAAGGGATTCCTTCACTATTTATACTTCTCTCACACTGATAGAAAACTGCATACCATTTTAATATCTGCGCATTAACTTGAGGACAATTCAGGTTTTTGATGAAAAATTCATACAAAATATCAATTGAAAATTAGCATAAATAATTTATATTAAAAATTAGTGTGCCGCATGCTAAAGTTTAATACTTATAATATTTTATATGTATTTATTTTTCACATAAATCCTGAATTGTCTCATGCAGTTAGTATGCAAAAGATAGCAATTTTTTAATACTTCTTCTCCGAGTGCATAAATCCGGCAAGCTTAGAATTTACAACTCCAACTCTCGCTATAATAGCTGAGCTAAACTTGGGCCATTTTGTGGGCTCGTATCCCTCTTTCTTTTATTTGCAACTTTTGAAAAAATCCCTCCTTTTCATGTACTGTATAAGTAACTAAAACTGGCCCGGCATAACAAAAGCTCGATAAATAAATAAATAAAATAAGTTTGCGCCCATGTAGATTGCAGACGCAACGTGATCCCTTGATAAAATACCGATGAAAGACGTCATAAATTATCGATAAAATGGTTCACGCGGAATGGGCATTAACCAACACTTAAATATCGGTTTCAATTTCCTCGATCCGACATCCGATCATATTCTTTCATACACCACTAATTTAAAAAAAGCAAGTTGTAATTTCCATCACTTAGCAGTTGGCACCACCCAATCTCGCATGAAATAACAATAAATTCGTCCCGGTTTGTTGGTGTATAAAAACACCAGGCAAGAAAAATAAAAGGGAAAAGAATAGAAAAAATAAATAAAAACCGGAAAACTCTACTAATACCTATACATATAAAGAATATATAAGTGCTCTGTGTGAATATTTACCTCTATCTGGCTTATCTAGGTAGAACTGGTTACGTCGTTTCATCTCTGCGTGAAAAAGTCCAGGAACCAGTTTATAAACGATATCTTGCAGTGTTTTGTCCGGCCTGCAAAAACAAAATAACGGGCTATTATTGCCGTGAACAAAGTCTACCATCGACAATTTAATTAACGTAATAAAATTCGGAGCGTACATACAGCGAATGAAAACCAAGATATAAATTCACCGTTTATTTATTGGTTACTAATAACGTTTGTAATGCTAATACCGAAATGAGCACTCTCTCGTGCACCTATACCAACATCTCTATATACCACAAACCTATTCTCAATACCTATACATCCTATATCTATGTATAGGAACGTAATAAATGTGTAATGTTGACTAGATAGTATACGTATAACGTGGGTTGTGAACACGATTAGTTTCCTATATAAAGACGCATATAGAACAGTTTCTTAGCTCTTTTTTTTTTTTTTTTTTTTTGCAATCAGAACAGGTATATAAATAGAGAAAAAAATATGAATTCGGTAAAGAGTGAGAAGTAGCTAGAAACATGACTTTAGAACTACAACTCAATATTTATACTCTTTTGTAAGGGTGATATTCTATACGAGGATGTTGATCTATTTCTATTTCAGCTATATAATGTCAATGAAACATTCTGTGTCGAAATTATGGGTCTTCGCTGCCCCGCTATATCCACCGAAATATATAGAGGCTGCTTTTGGTGCAGCTTTTAGCGTTACGAAGGGAGGGAGAAGGATCCTCATATTATATTTCTATATTATATGTAATATTGCAAACAAAATTTTGGTTTATGAATCACCATAATATAGCTAGTTAGTAAATAATTAAAGACGGAAGGGAAGAGAGCTACCCGAAAATTTGCAACCCAAGATATATATGCCTCTAGTCTGCTTTATGGGTAATTCGACTCTGGTTATAACTAAAAAAAAAAAAATTAATACAGTAATTTTTACGACTTTTTATACGAAAACGGGGACAATGCAAGATTTATCGTGAAAATATTCTTAGTATCTAATCTATTCGTAGTAATTTTTACTATCTAAAATGATATAATATTTTGCTCTTGTTGTGGTCATTTCTTTTATAAATTTTAAACTATCCCCCTGTTTTCGCATAAGAATATAGTAAAAATCACAAGCAAGATTGTTTTAAGCGTGTTTGCAAAGAAATGTTCAGGTATGGGCATCAAGCCGAACCGATAATGTAACGCGCTGAATTTTTTCGGGAACTGAGCAATGATATGCATTGCATTGTTTGGTTAAAATGTTCAAGATTTTCATACTCTCGATAGGAATTGACCGGGAAAATTAAGCGAATATACAACGAATTTATAATTTCTTCAAACAACTTAGGACTGTTTTTGACATTCGTTCAGACTAACAATA
The DNA here is from genome assembly GCA_038050395.1 of Parthenolecanium corni. Lineage (NCBI taxonomy): Eukaryota > Metazoa > Arthropoda > Insecta > Hemiptera > Coccidae > Parthenolecanium > Parthenolecanium corni. Next base: position 1,488,394 of record JBBCAQ010000038.1, on the reverse strand, counting down.
GAATATACCGGCTCTAACTCGATTATTCAGGGCGGGGAGTACAATACTCACTCAAGTGGAGTTAAAGCATAAACCAGGTTCAAGAGACGGAATTACGTTGAAAAACTTGAGGTTGAACCTGGTTCAAGCTTGAACCTCACTTGAGCCAGTATTGTACCCCTCGCCGTCAAAGGACCAGCTGGTGTCATACAAGAGTAACCTCAAAGGACCGCAGGTGGCGTCCTATGACACAATTGTCAAGGGTTCTCAAAATATTGGTCCTTTGAGAAGTCCATCTCAAAATTTTGAGCGGTGTCGTATATGACACCACCTGGTACTTCTATAGTGCTAAAATCATAGTCGGACTCTGCTTGACGTGGTGGGGGGGGGGGTTAATACTTTTGTCCGTACCTGACGAAAATAATTTTAAAAAATAGACACTTGATAAGACGAATATAAATATAGATGAGAGAATATATTAGTAGTAATGGCCGTTACTATACTTATATTTTAAAAAAATAGTTTGAATTTTAAGACAAATGAATCAAAATTTTTTTCGTTTTCATTGAACTACGGGGGCGGCGGGGGGGGGCGAATTTTAGAACAGGAAGGTATAGCCCCCACACCCGAAAGTCCACCCTACGTCGAAAATGTACGTTCGCGGGTGAGTATACGCGCGCAGCTTCGAAAACAAGACGTCATCATTTTTTTCAACAATCGGACACGACACAACCCAAACACAAACAGGTGTGACCAAACGATTCTCAGCATCCAAAGTATACTCCATGCGGACGTAAAAAATGGTAGTACATATAAACGTACATACATAAATTATTTGAGGGGAAGAAAAATCGTTCATTAATTTAGTACATACGTGTATACGTATTCGGCTTGCCGAACGATTAAAAAAATAAAATGTTTGGATGAGCAACATGCCGTTCAAACACGTTTCATGTACATTAAAATACTTTTTTCTCATTTCTTCATTTTAATTTTTTCCCCCTTTCGCCGCGTAATTACTTCAGCTATTATAATTTTTATACGCGCAATTTCGGATGACGATGTTATCACAAATATATGGGTATAAGTTTTTATACAGGTACGCATATATACACATCACACTGCACACACTCATAGGACGTTGTTGAAACTTGTACGCGAAACCGTTCAGGTATATAAATAGGCAATGGCGATATGGTTACATTATCCAATACATGGTAATGAGTTTTCAGGTATAGAGTATACCGGATACGTTAATCACACGCGGTTTAGCTTAATTCGACACGATTTATGGTCAACTCTGGTAGTCAACACAGGAAAAGGTTCCCTTCTTTTTTTAAAAAAATAATATTTACTCATTCTTCGATTTTCATTTTGAGAAAGCAAACGTCTGTGGGGACTATGGGGTATACTTCTCAAGAGAATGCCTATATCATTTTTATAGCAGGTTGTAAGCCTATAGGCTAACTATAGGTGTTTCGTGAACGAATCAAATAAAAAAGCACAGTCTATATAATTATCGTACAGACGATTAACGTACGTGAATTGAGTTGGCCAATACTTCGAGAAAAAATCCTTCCAAGAGCTACATGCAGTAAAGGGCGAGAAATAAACGATATTCCTCTAAAGGCTAGTTTATAATGGGAATAAACTCTATGTCCTAAACCCTGAAACCTTAACTCTTAACCCTATAGTTCCTTATTAAAGTGTTTATAATGAGAATAACATTCTCCTTATAAGAGGAGCGTTTTATCAGCATAAAATATAGCTGATAACTGAATGAAGCGCAAATCAAACATCACGTAACGAAAATGTACGGAAATAAACGAATTCACCCGATCCATAAAACCTGTACCCCAAAGTTAAAGTTGGACGAACATTGAGGATAGATAGCAGGGATTAATCCAGTGTTGTTCCTTGACGCGTCAAATAACTTTTTTGACATTTCATGTCAAAAAACGTCAAATAACGTAAAATTACAGTCATAAAATTTTACTGTCAAATTATGTCAAAAACGTCAGATAATAATTTTATTGTGAAAACTGAATTTATATTGTTATCATTATGAGTTTTGTAATACATCGAGTTTGTTTGGTTTGGTTTTGGATGATTCATTTTCATTTTAAACTTTGGATTATTTTAGTCAGAAGGCCGAACAACCAAACTCTAAATAAAAAATAAAAAATTGATTTTGACCCTAAGCTCACATGGAGAATATCTTGAATTTATTGATCAAATTAATGACTACAAAGTACTTTATTTATTGTTTACATTTCCTTCGCTTCAATGTTAATCAGTAAAAAGAAGAACAAACAAGACATATTATCAATTTCTATTATGAACCAACTTCTAAATCCTCATCTTAAAGTCTTGCAGGCACATTTATTTAAATTTAAAATTTAAAATTTCCAATTTCATTTTTATTAGTTTCAAAGCCAACTGCTGTCAGAAGAAAATTAGAAAATGTAAAAATGAGAGAATATTATTCAAAGACCACATAATAATCTTGCTTATGTTAGAATTTACAAAATGAACCGAAAAAGTTTTTCTTTGCCCTGAGAAAGATAGAGCATATAAAATCTGCAATTTTCAATCAATACTCGAGCAATAATTAAGGAATTCCTAAGTTTTTCCTGTTGTCTCTTTTGATAGTTTTTTGACGTGAAATAATGTCAAAAAACTGTCAAATAATTAATTTTTTGACATGTGTTATTTTACGTAATTTTACCAGTAAAATTACAGTAAAATAACTTGTCTTATTTGACGGAACAACACTGGATTAATCGCTATAGAGACAGGTTATAATAAACGCTCGCGTTTACATCCACGCGTTCAACTTTGTTTAGGTTTCAGAGTTAGGGACTAGAGTTAGATTTTATTCCCATTATAAACATGGCTTTACCCTCGTAAATACTCGTAATATTTCCTTCTACATGGATGTGGAAAAAATTGAGGATAAATAAATGAACTTGGAAAAACATGTTCATTCACACGTTACTAATAGGACTTGTGGAGAAACCTTCTAACAAAGTGATTCAATTCCATTAGTCTTCGAAGGACAATCAGGCATGTAAGTGAATTTTGATAAGAGGTTATAGGGGCTCGCACGCGTCATCAAAAGAAGAGCTACATTAAATGAAGGGCCAAGTGAATTTATGTAGGCCAACAAATAAATGCTGAGAACCTTACGAGAGGTAACCATTATATCCAATTTTCGATTTAATTGAGAAAAACTCGTTTGAATCGTAATGCGGGGCGTTACATCAAACACATTTTTGTAAAAAAAAAAAAGCCATTCCTTCAAAATAAACTACACTAAAACAATTATTATACATAATTAGTCATTTATACAATGAGACTCGTTAAAATATAAAACTATTTCCTATAAAGATGATAAGTAGAATAGCATATTCACCTTTGAGAGAAAAATGTATACCGTCGAACGGGGTGACTTTACATTCGCAAGGGGCGACTTACCCACTTCGTTTTAGCCCAATAAATAAATTGGCAGGCAAAAATTAAAACCGAAATACGATTTGGATGGAAGCAGGTAGAAGGAGGAAAATAAAAAAAAGATCGCCTGCCCTACCTCACTTCACACAGTTACAGAACAAGAAAATAAAGCGGCGATATGGTTTTTTCCTCATGCTTATTTGTCTTTTCTTTTTAACCACAGGCACTTAAAATATTCAGTTCTGTTTCACACGGTTGAAGTTTGTACTTGACTAGTTTCTTTTCAATCGTATGTCCCAGAACAAATATCCTCAAATTTTGTATTCCACCCATCAATAACCCGTCAATAACAAATTGATAGGTAAAGTCGCCTCATTGAGAGGTGAATATACTTACATAAAATTTTTGAAAAATCATAAAAAATAAAAGCAAGGCTGCAAACTCAAACTTTTTTCTACAAATGTGTTGAGAAATGTTGCACCAAAATTTTAAAACCAAATTCACTTTAGTAGCTTCAAAATTGGAGGAGTTAATCAGCAGCCTGCGTACTGTTCTAATTTTTAATGTAAAAGCGTCATATTATATTCTCTATAATTGTACTTAAATCTGACTAATGTTCACACAAAATCTTACATTAAGAATGCTCGATTTCCCAGAATTAGGTACTTGAAAAAAGTATAGAGCTCTATATATTTTTCTCTAATATGAATATAAGTAAAAGGTACTTACTTTAAACTTAAATGCGGTTTCGAATTGTTAATTTCTATTTCACATTTCGGACAATGATTTTTTGTAGCCAGGTGCAAAATTATACAGCTCCGACAGACTGAAATAAATCATAAAAACAGGTAACGTAAATTAGAGATAAGCTATGTATATAGTAGATATATAAGTATCGAGTGAGTTTCTGATGCTAATAATATAGAGCTAATGTGTACAATACAAGCAATGATATAAGACTGAAAAACTGAAAATGATGGGGCATCTAAGCTATTATTGTATACTGATGAATGGCTACAGAAGGTAGCAACAATTCAAATTTTGAAACTTATATAGCCAATCAGCTGCGCCGAAAGAAAATTAAAATTTTTCAAGTAAGATACTTCTTAATTACAAACCATATTTTGCTATATTATATATATTGTCTCAGTTGAATCCATTAATTTTTTGAACTTGTGCCAACCCTTGGCCAATTCGCTTATCTCCGATAAACGCGCTTCCGTTGGCCGAATAGATAAGTTAAAACAATAAATATACGATATATTGAAAAACTTATCAAGTTTAATGAATGGCCCATTTTGCTTATACACACACACACACACACACACACATGCTCAAAGGAAAAAATGTTGAGAACTCGATAAATTAATTAGGCCATATACTCGCAAAAGTCATTTAAAGAAAATATTACGATCTTTTCACTGAAAATAGTTTTCGGATCCTATAGTATATATGTTCTAATTTTGTTATAAACACATATCAGCATCCTCTTGCTGCAAAACAGACAACATTTATGCGTTTATTAGATAATTACGAAAAATAAAAAGAAGCAGCTAAAATCATGGGGAAACTGATAAAACAATAAAATTTTTCAAATCTGTGATTGCCGGAGGAAATTAATATTTGTTAAAAATTTATGTGACTAAATACGATTCTGTTATTATCATCATAAATATATTTTATGATTGTAACGATTATTCACTTACACTGGCACAATTTATTGAAAATTATAGTGTGTTATTTTGTGCAGACCCTACAAGGCCAGTGGCCGATACAAGGGGGGAAGGGGGAAATTTCTCCCCCAATCCAAAAAAAATAGACCGATAATCTACAAAAAAATCAATTTTCTTGAACCCCTCCCCCCCTTTAGGCTGAAAAAAACATAATCTCACCATTTTAGCATTTACCATGCTGTGAAAAAATTTGGATTCCCCCCCCCTCCCCCCGCCAAATGGAGCTCTGGATCCGCCACTGTACAAGACAAACGCAACACTCGAATAAATTCTTGGGAAAGAACAGCAACAAGAAAATATCGACTCGATCAGTATAATGACAAAGTACGAGTATATAACTCTCTGCATGGTATTACTTTAGATATGTACACTGTCAGTATTATACAGTAATTTGTTATCAGCGAAAAAGTACCCTATGGCCTCGCCTAAAATATGATCATCCAACCAGGCAAAAGAAAGCAGAGTCATAAGTGGTCTATATTTCTATATCTATAGATATACGTGCAGCAAGCAAATTATAAGACTCCATTTCAGCAGATAGTTTTCACGAAATAATTGATAATATTAATTTTGCTTATATTAGAAGTGCAATATACAGTATAGGTCTATGTGTACCATCATGACAAAGTATACTTGTTGGATTGAGGCGATTAAAAACGCGGGTGAATGTAAGTGAAATTTTCAACGAAATACTAATTTAATTTTTCAATGTGAAACTGCGGCTTGTTATACTTTATAACAATGAGGGTACAAAGTTTCTTCAGTGTCGCACACCTCGTCAAGCTTATACTAATACTCACACTTTTCATTATTTTTTTCGACTTTTTGTGGAATACAAATTAGAATAGACGATAAAAAAATAACGAGGTTTTCAAAACGAATTCTTGGCAAATCGTCAATTTTTAATAGGATTACACCACGATACTATCTATACTTTAGTCGTGTATAAATTTTTTTAGTATAAAGACGTTAGACACGTTTCTTCACTCCATGAAAAGAAAAGATATATACATACAGTACGTAATATTGGATTTGAAATTGAGGGACAAATTATTCTGTAATAAGTTATCATGGACCAAATGCCCTATTATAACCTGATACGAGAGGGTTTTTGCGAATAATTCCTCAACAGTCAGGTAGGTAATTTTGGTTCTTAAAACAAATAATATATATACTGGATACCTCGCACAGCCAAAAGGTGCTATGTTCGTTTTAAATGTTTTGAAATAATTTATAATTATGATAGTACGTTATTAATTATTATTATTATGAATATAGAACTGTCTTTGCTATTAACATTGATTTAATTATTATTCATTTTATTAGGAATATTGGTCCATGGTGGAATGTTTTATATATGGTTATTATAATAATTATGTCTTTAAAACAATAGCAAAGTACCGATTTAATCAAGCTTGATATACATATATCTGAGCTTGAATTTCGAGAAAATTGATAACCCGACATAATTATAATCTTCAGCGAAGTTAACTAGCGCAGTATTACCACAGAAATAGAATAGTGCATATAATGAGCTTTTTATCTTTTATATCCACTCGCGTAAATTTTTTTTAACTGTTACAGTAATCTTACCAAAGGGTCTAATGTAAATAGCTATAAAACGAAATCAACAATTCATCAATAATAAAAAAAAATAATAATAAAAACAGAAAGAGAGAAAGAAAAAAAAGACTTTTCGTCTTTGAATATCTAGTATAGATATTCAAAGCTTCTCGTCCCTCTCTAAGATGTGCCAGATAAGGATGATAAGTAGATAAGAATTCGATATTATCTTCCTTCTACCAAGACAAAAGGCATCCACCATCCAAATATTCAGTATAATATATAACGTCCGATAATAGGTACTGAAAGAGTATATTGCTTTCATGAAAAAATGACCCACATGATACGAACTTCAGTAAGATAGTTGGATCAATATTTCTTATTTTTTAATAATTTACGACGCTTTCACGTGCATTTAGAGGCGCATTGGGCCTTTATGATCTATTCATTTTTTTTTTTTTTAAATATCAAGTCTACTCTCTATTGTGTTTCTATCATTCCATATTCAATCGAATATACGTAAACGTTCACTGCTGTAATTAATTAAACGCACGACATTATCCTTTTCAATACAATCAACACATTTTCCAATCAATAACAGCTGCTGATCGAAACATGTTTGAAATATTATCTTCACAGCAGTAATGTATATATATAGGCTGTTTATTGGACTTGCAAGGCAAAGATACGCACTCTACAGGGCAACGTAGAAAACTTTTCGGTTTCCCCATTGTGGATCGTGCAGAGTTTATCCAATTTAAACAATTGTCATGGACCGTTCTTATACTCAACTGTATCACCTAGTTATATTTTAACCAAAAGCAGTATTTAAAATTTAAAAGTTAAACACTGTTGAACACTTTCAATTTTCGTGCAAGTTGTAACTCGCATCAAGATATCATCTCTATACGATATCACTTTTTGGTTTCTGTTTAGCGCTCCTATCGGTACCTTGCAAGCCCAACATAGTGGTCTTTCAAACTGAAATAATTATAATACTGAAATGGAAAAATCTCGCATTCAGTTTGAATTATAACTAATGTCCATGAAATAACTTGCAATATTTTACAATTTTTCTTCATTTAAAAATTATTTACTCAACCTGGCTTATACTGCAGGCCTTTTAATGCCTTATTATTGCCTCACCTACCACCTTTATAATCTATTCAGCCAATATTTTTTTAACTAACTATAATATTTTATATTCATGTACCAAGATCGCATAATATTATATATCGATGTTTGGTATTTTATATTTGTTTCTGTTCCGACAACACTTTTTTTTTAATTTAACAGAATAAAATAGATATTTTTCACGCCATGAAATGAAATACAGCAAAATAAGCCAGTAGTTTGTTTGAATACAGTGCGAAATTTTTATTTTTTTTCGGAATAATGCTAAATTCGCCATCTTAAATTCTGGCAGAGCACAGCTTCATCTATAATTTCTCAATTTCGCACGAGCATTTTCAATATTATGAACCCATAAAATCGCTCAGTTTTCTGTCGCCTTTAGTGCTTTATATACCGTCAGCAAATCATGAATAACGACCTGTTTTTAAGAAGCCCACATAGACTACCTATACCTATATAAAATTACATAAGCCTAATTTTTAGTAACGGCTCAGTTATAATAACACGAATAAATATAAGAAAACGCAAATGAAGCTAAAAATGTCAAATCGTAAACTGGAATAGTGACCAAATTAATTAGCTACATTCGAGCACTTACATATACACGAATACTAAATACATACTATAGTCATTAGTAATGCATATGTAGGTAACAGTGCTGTATTTAATAGGAGGCATTAAATTATTATATCTTCTCCAAAATAATTTCACCCGTCAGACGGAATATCGTTTAAAATGCAAATAAAGTGGCAAACGTAAATTACACTTAGTGCCGAAATAACGTATCGCGGACCATTTACATAGGTTACTATGGTAAATTATTGGTCTGCATTTTTCTACGTTTTGGGCCTCCATCTCCATATTATACCAAACACGGGAATCGATGTTCCACACAAAGGTACGTATAATCTGCTTATTGAAAAATCTAAAATATTCACGAAGGCAAGGAAAAATGTCGACCAAGTATATTTAGAATTATATATCTGAGAGCACTTGAAAAAAAATTAACATCAGGTGCATTTATTTTCAAGGTAGCTATACGTTTTCGTCAAAAAAAAATGACCAAAAATGTTTTAGTATTTTGAAAATTTCTGTTTTAATTTTGAAAATAATTTTTATTTTCTCAAACGCGAGCGATGAATATGATCCTGTTTCTACCTCAATTATTTGCTCCAAAATATAAAAATATGATGTCGGTAGTCGGTACTATAAGGTACACTGAAACAAATTTAGGCATAGTAATTTTTAAAATCTGAATAGGAAAACTGGCATAATTCAAGATTTGTAGCAGAAATTACTTTAAAAAAAGTAAAATAGTACCTATCCAAGACATCAGGGCCGGATTTAGGGGGTGGACAGTGTGGACAGTGTTCACGGGCCACCACCAACAAAGGGCCTCCACCACTCGTCATTAAAAAAAAAAATTTCATTTAAAAAAAATGTTAATAAAATTTGGTAACTGACCCCCTATCCCCCTTGAAACGAACCTCCTCCACTTTGTCCACACCTCTTTCAACTCCTAAATCCGGCCCTGCAAGACATTATAGTAAAAAGTAATGTCTATATAATAGATAATTAGTTTCCTATTCTACTGTGATGAGGAAATTGCTATCGTGTTTGTAATTAATACTATTTATTCCTTTCAGTGTCAAGGGTGGCCAGAAAAATATTTTACCACTCGAGAAAATTTAATTGTGAGCTTCCTGTTTGATTTTTGAAAAAATTGTTGAAAACGTTTTCAATTGTTTTGCACCGTACATTATTTGAGAAAATCAAAACCTGCCACCTATATGCTCAGTGCGTAGTCTCTTTAACTCCTCCTGCCCTTTTTTTAGTCTACGCGCACACATAGTAAACAGTATAATATCTTCTCTCAGTTTTTCATTCTTTCATAATTATGAGACAAAGCGAGGCAGTTCGAAGGCTAATAAATTAAGTAGATGACCAGATAAAATATGCAATGAAATTCACCTTATAAACCCAGTTTCATTTTAGGAGGAAAAAACGAACATTTAATTGACTACACTGAAACATTTTGTTCACCAATTTTCCTATATAGATCCCTCAAACACCATAGAACTACAGTTTAAAAATAAATTTCATTAAAAATTCATTATAAAAGTATAAATAACCAGATATGAGTTTTTAAGGGTGATATTAATTGATAAAGATTTTCTGATCGAAAAAAATTTTCATCACTGTGGCAAGAAATTACATTGTAGGTACTAATCTATAAATTAAATTACCAATAAATATAAGCGGTACGAATTCATTCTGTTAATCGTCTGCGTAAATTAAAATTTCAAGCAATAACGATAAATTTTATAATTTTCAAAAAATAATCATCTCGTTAGTAAATCGCAGTGTATCAGATAGTCCAATTTTGGCTTGGACTCGTTAAATTCTGTATCAAATAAAACAGATCGATAACATATAGACTCGTGACTTATCTGTAATTAGAAAGTAAATAAAAAGTTAAAAACGAGATTTGATGAAAAATTCACCCAAATTGAAAAGATATATATCAGGGATATCAATTCTACATCATTACGAATATAAACGTATGTTCACTGTTTAGAAATAGGGGAGAGCGGGGCCAGTTGTCACAAAAGTTGGTTTTTCTTTACTTCCTCGGCTCCCAATCAAGTTGGAAATTTGGGCAAGGTGTCATTGGAAAGATACATCATTTGGCTACACACCACCAAAATTTGAAAAAAAAATCTTTGCAATTTAATTTTTTATGGCGTTTTGAAAAAAATGCTTTTTTTGAGACAACCATCCCCATAGGTGGGGTTGGTTGTCACACACCCTATATTTTTACTGTGGACGTGGCTTCAGTGGTCTCGGGTACTTTTCTCATATTCTGGGGTATTATGGTGACGCTAGATTGGTTTCTTTCGCGAGTTGTGTGGCAAGAGCTTCATTTGCGTCGTTCCTCTTTATTTTCCTTCCGTTTTCGTTTTTCAGCCACTGACCAAACTTCACCAGCCACACAGAGTTTTTTTTTTTTTTTTCTCTTTCTCTACACTCTGTTGACGCAAATTATGAATAAAATTAGGAAGTCCATGGTTTAAAAGCTCATTTTTTGATTTTGTGACAACCAGCCCCAAGGGAACTCACTACCTTTAACAGTAATTTTCCTCCTACATACTTGGGAACCCAAATTGACCATAATTGATTTATTTTAAGGGTAATATTCACTTGCTTTTGATAGTAAAAAATCTCCAGGCCTATTGAATTTGTTCTCTCAAAATAACTTTTTTTGATTTTAAAAATATTTACTATGGAAGATGAAAAATCATTAATTTAATTTTTAATGACCAAAAAAACATTTGGCAACCAGCAAATTTTGTCAATAACTATTGTGTGTGAAGGTACTGAAAGTGGTATCAGTCATGCCCGCTCACGGCTCATGGATCCATGGAATAACGCTGTTGAGACAACTGACCCGTGAGACAACTGGCCCCGCTCTCCCCTACTCTATACGCTGAGAGGTATATCTACTCTAGTTTTAATATTCCAAAAAATAAAGTTCAAGCAACATTTCATTTCTGCATTAATATATACCCATAATCCTTAAACGATCTTATTCAGTTATTTATGTTAGCCCTTCACAAAAAAAAAAAAAAAACAAGAAAATATCTGAAACATGTATAAATTTCAAATAAGGAGAAAAACTTCTCAAACTTCAAATGCGTATTTTCCTGAAAATCAAATTATTTTCATTTTTCATATTTGAACTTTGATATACCTACCACACGTCTACACTACACCAAAACAAATCTTTGGGTTAGAGGATTCAATTTCGAATTATTGTTGGATTTGTTGTTTCACCTTAAAACTTTTCTTCGAAAATCAAACTAAAACTTCAAAATTTTTGCAAAATCACCCGACTACATGTTTACTGTATAATAATATTATAAAGTACGAGTACATACAATTGGAGCAGCGATTTGTCTATAGTTTTTCTGGTCTTCTAATACTCGTCTTGAGGGGAAGAGGGAAGGGAAGAATGGAATATCATCTAGTATAGGCATCTATACCAGAAGAGTCCCTCCCTATCAAAATGAGCTGGATTTGTACATTGACTTGTGACGTCGCAAAATGAAAAGCTCGTCAGTCGTATTCAATTATAATGATTTACTACAGCAAGATAAATATTCCTTCTCAAGGTACTTGAACTTTTTAATCAACGCCCGTATAGAACTTTTACGACCGTCAAATATCCTGCAAGTTGCTGCTGCAGCCGCCGCCACTGCCACGGCAATTGGATGACCGTGAAACCGAAGAGGTGAGTCAGGAATGAGAGTGGGTATAATATATTTGGCGTAGCGTGCGACAGAGATAAGGAAAGCGCGTATGAATTACAACCCCTAAACGTTTTTTCTACATTTATGGGGTGCGATGAAAAGAGGATTGCCATCGTCAATACACGAGTACTTTAAAATGAGATTACATTCCAAGTGATGAAGAGCGAGCGAGAGCGAGTAGAAGAGAGAAAGAGGCAGGTATAGGAGCAGTGCGAAGAGAGTATGAAGAGGAGCAGGGAGAGGCAAGTGAGAAAGACGAAGAAAAACTGTGAACACACGAGGAATACTCCAAACTACAGGGGCCGAGGGAAATTAAAATGAGAAAATGTATTGAAAACGATTATTCGCCGCGTCAAAGAGAATGAAAAAAAAAATTATATCAACGTTATTGTTATGATTAGTATTTTGTAATCTTAACCAATTTAATTTCTTATCTCCCCGTATTTTATTAGAAAAAATGTGTTTTGTTTGCTTCCCCTATACCAAAATTTGATGTTTTAACAAACGGGTGTACAATTATTCATCACATCTGTGGGTTAATTTTGAGTTGCTCGCACTGCGTTTTACTCGATGCCCCCACCCCGTGATAAACTGCAGAAGCTGAAGGTTCGACATTTCCAAATTTGAATACATCATTGTCAAAATAATTTTCACTTAGTACGCATATTAATATATTATAATAATATACTGTATTTTAAATAAACACGAACGAGCAACAAATGGCTATAAATATTATATCTGTATAAAACTCGATTATCGAAGGTGAGATAATCAAAGTCTTCGGGGAGAGTGTAAGTGCGAGCTGTGTATTAATGAACAAAATGAATAAAAAGTTCCAACTGGAAGGCGATTGTCTTCCAACACTTCAATTTTCCGTTTTGTCTGGGAAAATTAAAAAATATTTACAAAAAAAAGAACAATCCAAGAGGAAAAGGACTTTTGGCTGTTCCTAATCAACATAATATGTACTAAAAGTCCTCCCCTCAGGGGTGTGGTAATCCTCTCGCGTCGAGAATTAAAGCGGGGACGGAGGTCAAAACTAGTTTTTCACTTATAATTCTTTACTTATGAATTTTTCAAAAGAATTTTCTACATAAACATTCTTCTTCTTCTTCGATTTCATCCCCGCACTTTTTTATCAACTTATAATCTAATTTTATCATCTAACATTTGAAACCACACAGATATCTGACTGCCATAAATATAAAAAAACAAACGTAAAATCAATCTTAGCCGCAGCAAATTTCTCAATAACAAAAACCAATGTCGCCAATTTTCATCTGTTTTTTTTTTTTATACGACACCTACACGAATATAAAATACATATATACGCGAACGATCACGACCTCCGTTCGAGCCAACAAAAAGTTGACAAAATTTTTTACACGCATTTACAAAATTTCAATGCTGACCTCTTGGGTTTTTTTACTTTCTAATTCAATAAGTTTCATCAAATTTACCTACAACTATATACCTGCTTCAAAAACGTTTTAAAACCCGAACGACTTTGAAAAATTTTATCGAAACATTATATTCCATTTAGGATATCTTATACACATCAGTATAGCAGTTCTTCAATATCCATTATATTATATTTTCACGCATCAAAATATTATTCTTGTTGAAAATAAATGAGAAAATAAAAAAGTGTAGAAAGTATAATCGTTCGTGTAAATTTTTCAATTTCAGATGTGATAAAAAAAAAATCGACCTCCGACACTAATAAAGGTAATTACGAGTATACCTACTCAGTGCACTAAGAAATTTTAAATATTCAAGGTTTATGACACAACCACAGACCATAGAAATCGTAGGAATGCCAACATTCGCTTGACAAAAATTCAATTTTACCTATTCACCAGTGAAAACGCGCATGATCCGCAGAGACGAACAAATGAATTTTTTACTCATTACATTACGAAAAATTTTTTCATTCCCAGCTATAATCGTTATACCCGAAAAAAAAAAAAAAAAAAAAAAACTGACGCATACATAATGAAATAATTTTTATTAAAAAATTCAGTAATTCTATCTCAGCAGACTGATATAACACGTACTTATATTATGTGTGAGAAATAAACGCAATAATTTTCATATTTTTAATTAACCCTAGCCTACAGCCCCAAATTACAGCAATGGGGTCTGCCTGCAGACTTCATAAATATTGATACTCGCAAAACCAAGCCGCAGCAAATATATTTTTCATGCAGTGCAACATATTTATTCAATAACTATAAGGCCTTCTTGTAATGTCAGCGTGGTAAGTTGGTGAAATTCGATAATTTATAAATAATTATTATAAGAATAAACATAAGTTAGTTCGCTATGTACTTCAATATAATCGGATACACTCTCATTCTCTATTGTGAGCAAATCGCCTTCATCTGTTCGATTCACTTTTTTAATGAAAGAGATGAAGGTGTACTAATAGAAAATTCAAGATTTTTTTCCGTCCGCAGGATAGAAAATTTTTCCAGACCTCATCGTATTTTACTAACAGCTAATCATTCAAATCAAGTATGAAAGATGTTATCACACCTGCACCAAGACATTCAAAGAAATGAAGCATCCTCCATTACACCTTTTCTTTTTTTTAATGGCATATTTTGTTGCCAATGTTTCAAGCCGTCACAAGGAACGAAATATTTTTACCAGTACACTATATACATATAATATTATACCAAAAAACTTAAACAAGTTACTATACTAATTTAAACGGATATTAGAAAAAAAAAAAAAAAAAAGGAAAAACAAAAAAGAAAATTAGAAAGAGGACGAAAAGTCAAATAAAAAATATCTGCGTTTTGAATCACCACACGTTCTCCTTATACTTTCCTTTTTTTCCTTTTTTTTTTCACTTCTATACATATTTTTTTCGAATCAGTTGGCAATAAGAACATAATAATATTATGATAATTGTTATTTTCAGCATTTTTATCGCTGGCCGCGTGAATAATATGACCAAGTATATGCGAAATTCTAGAGATAACGTAATAGTTGTGGATAAGTGGGTACACAGGTTCATGTAAGTATATAACTACATATGTACCACCATGGGCTAATATTTCAGCGCAAAAAACTGAACGAAAATTTTTATGTTTTTATGGCCGGACTCCAATTTTCTTTTCTATCGACTGTACAGTAAATATTTATCAAGACATTAATAATTTCACTTCTTAGTCCTATACATACGTTCAGAATTAGGAGTGGTGTATATCAAATGCAAAAGTGTAGATATTTGTGAATTGCTATATAATTTGGTACATATCGATAAGAAACTGAAAATGGTTATTCTGATAAAATCGTCAATTATTTTTAATACAAGTACTTACAACTTTTAAGCTACTCGCTCAATGCAATTAACCCTCCAGTGGCACAAGTGGGTCAAAATGGCCCAGATGTTAATGCGGTTGCCTATTCTCACCAAATAGGGAGTGGGGAAGTTCTGTATAATCATCGAGGACTACCAGGGTAACTATAATTATAAAGGTTGGGTAAAAATGATACTCATTTGTGCCACCTGTGTATAAATTAGCTTTGTGCCGCTGGAGGGTTAATACTTAATACACTTAGAGAAATGAGTTGTAGTTTTCACTATTTTCAATAGGAAAACGGAGAAAATTCAAGATTTATTGTAAATATTCTCGACATTTGGATAGTATATTATACCTACTATTCTTACTACTATAAATGAAATATTTTACCATTTTTTTGGGTACCTAATTTTTACGGTAAATCTTGAATTGTCCCTGTTTCCTTATCCAAAATAGTGACTACATGACATTTTAGAAATAAAATATAAATATAAATAACCATCACCTATCCTTCTCGTTGGAGTTCCATAAACAAACTACTTTCTTCCAAAAATTTTATGACCACTACTATAATAATACACGATACGCATAATGAAGTGGACTAACTGAATGAGCTTAAAAAAATCTCTGCGAGGCTATATGGCACAAACTTTTCGTCTCATCACGATTGATTATAATAGACTTACATTGATAAAACTGAACTCATGTGCAGGAAAATATGCTCAAGCTCGGTGGAAAAAATTTTCTTTAAAGTTTAATCAGCTGTCCGAATTTGGCTTCGTCGTATCTCTTTATACATAACATATATCGCAGTCGTTATGATTTCCAAGTCGAATGCATATGAACTCGAATAAAAGTCAACTGAACAGCCAAACGATCGTTTCTGGTATAATTCGATGATTTTTCATTTCTCGCTCGCACAATATAATGGACATAGATATTCCAAAGGGGAAAAAAAGTGACTAATAGTAGGAGGCTGCGTTTATATATATGACACAGAGATAAGTAAAGTGGTAGGCACGCATCAGCCACATGGTCTTCAAATGATAAAGAAAGAGGTTCTTGCTTTCTTCCAAGACATTTTAGAAGAAAAAGCATCTTCCACACGTATTATTTTTGAAGCCAAAAATAACCGTAGAGGTCGAATGCCGGCAAATATGTGCGTATAGGGCCACATAAATGACACGCTAGGCTATACATTCTCTTTTTTCGCACTAAATCCCAAACAGATGTTTTTCGTACAGTGCAAAATATTTTTCGCGATTGGTTCAGTTTCAGCACTAGTGATTTTTTGCCAATTTGAACCAGTGCTGGTTCAACAATTCACGTGCATTTCGAACGTACTCGTAATATGTGCTTGCGTTGTCGCCTGAGGCTCACGCAAACCAAAATCGAAAATGGAAAGCCGATTGGGAACGAAGTTACTTTCTTTTTATCATTAAAAATGTATGATTGTATGCTGCGAATTTATGTACCTACATAAGTATCGCTTATCTCGAGAAAACTGCAGTTGAAGAACTATATATTTCCCTATGGGCAAAATATTTTAAAAACGGATCCGTTTTATTCCGGGTTATAATCCGTTTCTGGATTATAACCCGGAATTTTCCTGTTTTCCGGCTTCTAAAACGGATTTCGAACGGATTGTAATCAGTCTTGCCGGAAATGAGTCCGGATTATTTTCCGTGAAGGCTGTTTTATCATATTTGTTGGCCCGGGTTATAATCCGTGAAACCGTTTTACAAACGGATTTAGAAAAATTGTCCAAAAATTATCACTGGATTATAATCAGGAAATCCGTTTTACAAACGGATTTGGAAAAATAATCAAGATGCAAAAAATCTGCAAATTTTCAGATCCGATGGTCGAAAATAAAAACGGACTGACAACGGATAAAATTCTCATTTTCCGGATCATTTTCTCATTTTTTGCCCATCGGGTTATGCTGTGCAAACGACCATTTCGTTCATATCCTCACCTCACATCAACTATCAGGCTGTCTAAAAGAAAACAGAAATGAAAAATAAGGATTTCATTGGGCGACAACCAAAAATCTTCTTCAAAAATCAAGACTTCATATTTGTGGTGAAAAATTGCAGACATTTTACTATAGCAATCAAGGACTGGATTCCCCAACATCAGGACTAATCAGAATTTTCAGAATTTGGTATAGATAGATACAATTGCATCATGCAACGAGTAGTTATATAATGCAAAGTAACAGCTTACAAATATTTCGATGAGTATATAATATAATTTGTCCAATTCTGTTGCATCGATAAATGGTATACTGAAGGCGGAACAAATTGAGAATTTTGACAGTACAACATAGACCCGCCTTGAATTAGATCTAAAACATTGCTAGCTACAGTTTCTTCTAGTATTTTTCTAAGAAACCACTTTTTTGCGACATATAGATACACCGACCACCTTTCCACTTTCAGGCAATATAGACATGAATTTATTTTTACCAACAACGTAATTTTTATATACGAGTACGTGAAATAGATCGTACCAATTCTCCAACCAAGTTGATAAATTTCATATTTATTCGTTGAACATGATCAAAATGAAACCGCAAAGTATCTACCAAAAAACAGACGCAAAAGTGCCCGTTTATACAGAAGAAAGGAGAGCAGATCACAAACCCACTTTAATTAAAAATGAGTGGTAGACTCCGCAGCTTATGCGGTCCATAAACAAATGATAACCTGTGGAAAAGTCAAGATGTCGCCAAAAAATGACTAAAACGTCGTATTTGAAGCACAAACGATACACAGCTATTTTCAGGAATTTTGCAGTGTAACTTTTTTTTTTCCTTTTAGATAACAGCTCATTCGGATTAAAGAAGATTTGTCGCTCACGCGTATGCTACATAGAGGGTTGAAATTTTCATCGTGCATTTCACGCTTGGAAGGACCGTGAAATAAAACCTCGTTCGTGAAAAAAGGAATGAAAGGGAGACGGATGTTCGTGTTTTGCTAACGAGAACTTGTTATCTGGCAGAAACTACTAATCACTATAGAGAGGAGAGAAATAACGTCAAGAAATGAGTGGCACAAATTAAACCTCACCCAAAGACACCCACCGTCTTCCAGAAACGGTCTATTCCGAACGCGTAAATCATTTGAAAAGTTGAAAAATAATTTTCTTTCACCTGAATCCGATACCTTGAAAGTTGATAGGGCAGACGCTTGATCAAGATTTATTCATCAAAAATCAATAAAATCAAGACAGAATTCAAATTTTTTAGAAAATAAGTTTACAATAGAAACAAAGGCGAGGATCGGAGGTGGAGGATTAGGAGGAAGCGGTGAGGTTGAAGAAGGGGGAGAAGGGTAGTAGAGGTGTTATCTAACTTATAAAGTTTATAGACAACGCAAGAGGTTGCAGGTGAGAGAGGTGGTAGTGGCGGTAGTGTTGATAAACTTATGACAGGCTAGGCTGCGAGTGCACACTAAATAATGAAAAGAGAATAGGTAAAGAAGTATAGGAGAAGGTGGAAATAGAAGCACTGGTGGATGAGGTACTATCATCAGGCTTATAGTAAGCGAGGTTAAGTATCCTTTCTTAACAAAGAGGAATGGATATGGTGGAGACGATGGCTGTAAAGGGTAGGTGAACAAAAAAAGAATGCGAAGTAAGATGAAAAGAAAGCGGAAGCAGAGAACGAGTCGGAGGAAGCAGGGGGGGGTGGCTTGTTATCAGGTCTACAACAGGCAAGGCGACTGTAGTCTCTCTTTGACCCAAGGAAAATGAGGGTTGCAGGTTTGAAGATTCGAGCGCGAAGGGCTAGACCTAGGGGCAAAGCTCCTATTCTGAAATAAATAAGTGATGATTTTCATAATTTTGACGATAAAAGTATAACGATACTCAATTCAGTATAATTATAGTACTACTCATTTCTCCTATAGTGCACATATGTCGCATCTTTCATGACTCGCGTATTATTTTCTAAATCCCTCATTTTTTATTAACAATTACGATTTTCGTACAAGAAAATTTTTTTCGATCACTTTCGATCTTGAAATGGTAAATTTACTTGTACGTCTCAGCTGTTAGCTATAATAACATTTCATATAAATACATATTATATTTTAGAGATTAAATATCAAGTAGGTAGGTCGAATAATTACAGGTTCTACAGCAGATTACAGCAAGTATAATCCGTGCATCACTATATTACAATTTTTTTTAAATGTAGTAGCATCTTTCTCGATCGCGGCGAGGATTGATACGAAAATTCGACAATCGTTATAATATTATGGTCAGTTCTATAGAGGTCTTAGCAAAACATAAGAAAAAATTTTCTTGCATAAATTTTGAAAAAAATAAGTGACAATTATTATTATAATTTTTCATTTGTACTATAGACGCATTCCAAAGTTACACAAATTCTTCCAGCTTTGCCTTCTCATCCTATATTTAAGGTTCCTTGGCTATTTCTGTAAAGATAGATGTATATATGTCGCAGTCAATTTTGATTTCTAGTCAAAATATATAATTTTGGCCAGTTTTTTAATTTGCTGGCATTATTGTTATTTACGTATTTTTATCAAAGCTGACTAGTCAAAATGAATTACCACATGTTTTGCCTTGCCATATTCACAATGCCTGCCTGAACCGGTGGTCAAAATTGATAATAAATCGGAAGGTCATATGATTGTCTAGCAATTATACATATTGCCAACCGGAAGATATAGCCAAATGAAAAATGTAGAAAATAAAAAAACCTGATGTAAATTTACAAATGAATATGTAGACTATCTAGACCATGTTAATATTACCTAGACAAAATTCATAAAATGGATTATACGAATTTTTTATGTAGAGTATCTAGTCAATTTCAATTACACCTAGTCGAAAATTATATCGCTTAGACAAAATTCAGAAGACAGTTTATTAGATTGTCATATGTAGATTACCTAGTCTGTTTAATGTGGGGGTAGGGGAGGTGGGTGGTGACAATTTAATAACGTCTAGGTATTATGAAAATATTTTAGATAGTCTACATAATATTGTCTATTTTGTCTAGGTATTATTAAATTGGTCTAGATAGTCTACATAATGATGACTAAGTTTACATCTGATTTTAGATGTCTCATGTAAATGTATTTTGCCTAACTCTTTCTTTAGGTAAAATGTATATTATCTTAGATATTTTCCATTTCCATTTTTTTATCAATTTTGTCCTCCGGTTCCGGCAGGCATTATTAATATGGCGTTGAAAATCGGATCATTCTTTGTTTGGCCTAGGCAATACTAAGAAAAAATCGTAAATATAGAAAATCCCGGCAAAATAAAAAATGACTAGGAATTATCTTATAATATCTGGTTATTAATATTACCTGCGACATATATAGCTTAATTTATTGATTTTCATGCGATTGCTGTTGATCCCAATAATGTAAATTAATAAAATAAATATAGACCTGAATTATAATCTTTTTCGATGATGTCTAGTATATTATAAATATATCTTCGTATCGTATTATTATAATAGTTATATACCCTGTTTTTGTAAAATCTTTTACTTTCCGCCCTCCTATTCTTTTTATAATTTTTTAAAACGTAGGCGTTTCAATAGAACGGCGCGGTAGCCTTATCAATTTGCATACCATCTGATTGCGCATTATAGAATGCGGATCGTATTTCTATATTTTTCTTTTTTGCTTACATTATAAATGACAGTTGAATGGATTACGAGTTGCAGCGAAATTAAAAAGACATGCGCTGGTTGAAGCGAAAGTGTAGGTACAGTTCACGCTGTGTTCATGTTGAAAGTATTTAGACGCGTAGATCGTTTGGTTATCAGGTTAGCCAGTCCAGTCCCGTATAAGAAAAAGGTGTTGTGGATTTTTAGATCGCATCAGTTTGTGCGCAAGGGTAGCTATAGTATGTGATGGCGGTTAATGCGCAACTTTTTTCTTCGATTTATGCATCGCGCTGATGAATAAATTAGTTCATGAAAATCTACTGGAGACGTTTTGAATGATACGTTTATATCTTAAATCTTCTCAAACATTCGTAGGCCTTAAAGTAGGGGCACTTCGATCATTTTTGAATGGTTTTTCAATATAAGAATTCGTTGCCAACTCAAAACACCTAATTTCACTCTGAAGTATTTTTTTACACGTATTCATATGTATTAGTGTACCCAACAGCAGAGATAAAATGAATTAGGGCTGAGGATCGACCTCATCCACGATGAAAAAAAGTTCGGTAGAATTTTTTCTTATTTTTAGGCGAAAACAGGGACAATTCAAAATTCATAATATCAATAGAAATTACCACAAACGTATAGTAAAATGTACCATCTAATATGATAATAATAATAAAAATCATAAAAAAGTTCCGAGGTAAATACTTTTATATTTTCATACGTACTTCATATAGTTTACCTACTGTGTTCAAAGTTCCCGATCTGCAACGATCTGCAATGTGACGCACATGTTGAGGAGAAATGTTACTTTTGTGACACTGATGTGACCTATAATTTTTCCTGTGGGTCACATCAGTGTCACAACAGCGCCACTGTTTCCTGATTGGTTGAATTTGTGAACACATCTGTGTCACAAAAGTGTCACTGCTTCCTGATTGGTTGAATTTTTGCCACATCTGCGTCACATTTCTCCTCCACATTTGTGTCAAAGTTTGCAGATCGCGGGTTTATGAATCCAACTTTTTTCTCCTGCGCCCCAAGTCTATATACTTTCCAGTTATAAATGAAAGCATTTAAAAAGTAAAATAAATATTAAGAATATCTAAAATAAATTCTGAATTGTCCCTATGCTTCCCGATGAAAAAAACTTTCAGATAATGAATTTCTATCATCATCTTATTGTCTCCATTTTGGAGAAGAAATTGAATAGAAAAACGAAGAAATATTGCACTGATAGTGCACTATAGTGATTGTTATGAGAAATATTTCCAAATATATGGACGATATTGTGATGGAAAGATAAATATTTGGATAATTATTTGCATACAGACATATAAAATGTCAAGGTTCACATTCGGAAGAACAGAGATCGAGGAAGTATAGACATTTATGATTCGTAAAGAATTCCATGTTGCGTGTTTTAATGCCTTGTAGGTACATATTCTACCTATATCCAGCTGCATATAGCTGTTGGAGCTATAAATGTACAGGGTTGGTCTAAAAATTCGAAACATTTTGTTCGTATTTTATTATTTCTATAATCATTTCTTAAATACAGAGAAAATCAATTTAACGAACACCGGTTTGAGCAAGCATCCCTTTACAATGAACAATAATACCAAAGTCTTCGTCAAAAATTCAGAAAACACGCTGGTAAAAAAAAATCTGATAATACAAAATTGGTTATAACAAAAAACTGGCTACGACAAAGGAAAAATGAACAAAAGTTCGCTCAAACCTATATGGGTACATATTTGATAAATGGATTTTAGTATACTAGCTGAAAGAAATCTTTACACTTAATTCTCATGTAGGTACAACTCATCAGTACATGAATAAAAAAATTCAGTTGCAAGTGTGAAAATTTCGATAGTACAACTGTACAAGTATAAATAAATTCATCGGTACAAAACTGTGCGTGAAATGCGGGAAATTATTTCGAATAATGCAAATTGAAGAGTAAGGTGCTGCATATAAAAACTGAATGTAGATATTTACGAGTTTATAATTTGAAATTTGAAATTTTATTTAATCTTCAGTACAGTTTTCAAGCAAATGCTTCACCTTCCTCAAGCACGTATAGGAATGATTTTGTTCACCCTATAAAGCTGAAATTTTGTTCTAATTAACGTGAGCACTTTGATTTCTGGCTTATTTATAGGTATTTTTCTGTCAATGCAAAAAATTTGGCGCATGTTATTTATTACACTCTCTTATAGATACTTCAGGTCTAATGATTGGACATCCTTTTTGAAAAGTAGTATCTATTAAGCAACTATAGCATATAGTGATTTTCACGTTGTCGATGTATTAACAGGTCAGCTTGAATACAGACTACAAAGTGCTACTGCAAATAGCTGAAATAGCATCAAATTTTGATGATAAATTAACTGGTATTAATCATCTCAGATTCGCGCAATCCGAGCTGGCATGGCTTAATTACTTATACTATCACAATTCAATCAGCGGAGATAGAAATATTTTCGGTTCAGTTTTTCGTAAATTATTGCAGTAAGATGTTCCCTATGTTGTACCCAAATGATGACCCCATAATGGCAAACGTAATGACTAATGAGTATTTAGGATAATTCTCCCAATAATACGAAAATTGCAGTAATCACTGTTTGTGCTCCATAAATAAACGTTTTGAAACTATTTTTTCTTTTGTTAGATAGGTAATGACCTCCTTCATTATATACAATAATTTCTTTTTTCCCTCACCTCACTAAAATTAAGGAGAGCACTCAAATAGAGTACAATTTCCATGGTAGCGGATGTAATCACAATGGTTTTTCAATCATTATCTACATTTTTGATAGTATAGTAATTTTTTTTTAATTGAACAAGAGGAGAGATACCTTGTCCAAATAAATTAATGGTATTAATTAAAATTTAGGATGCATGAACATTGATATAGGGAGAGTCAAAGTTTTGTAATAAGTTTTTTTCCATAGTAGCGGAGAAAATTTAAGTCATCCTGGAATAATGGCACTGAAATATTTACAATGATGAAATACAACCTGGGTGATTTATTTCGATACATATGAAAGTAATCAAGTCAAAAAAAAAAATTTTTATCAGAATATAAAGAAGCTAGAGATAAATTTATGTGTTATAATTTCTTAATGCTCCATGGTAGTGGATGCTGATACTACAGTGAGCCAAAATCTGAGAAGTCCAATAAACACTTTTTCTATATTGAACAACATCCCCAACAACAAATCTGGAGTGAATTTCCTCAGACTAGATATGTCGAGTCTCTTATAATGAAAATACTTGGTATAATTTTCCATAGTATGGAGAATATTTTTTTCCATGGTATAGTGTCAAATCCTATTATCTATTATAAACACCACAGTGGAAAATAAGCATATTTTTGTTCACTTGTCAGTTAGTGATGGAACTAGGAGGAGGTTTAGTGAGGCAATACCCCTCCACCACAAAAAATTTTGCCCCCCACCCCTAAAACAAAAATTTTTTTCCATCAAAATAATTTTTAGTAAAAATTTCTCGTTAAAATTTACGAGTAATTAGTCTATAAAAAACACCAAAAATATTTGGAAAATGGTCAAAGAAGACATTAATTTGATCAACATCAATGTGTAATATTTCAAGTCACTACTATGGAATTCCATCGTATTGTGCCGGAATTATCCCCCCTGCCCCCTGTCGTGAGAATCAAGCTGGTACGTATTCAGGGACACACCCACTACTATTTCCACATAAAAAAAATATTGAAAAATACAAGTTCAAAATTTTCAAAAAAAATAGTCAATTTTCGACTTATTGGGAGAATCATACATAACGTCTCTTGACCTAACTGCAGGACCCACTGGATTCTCCTATTTTCTTCTTGCTGTTCTTATTTTTCGTGCGTTTTTTTAGGCTAGCATCGAAATTACTGAACCAAAACCCGAGGAAATTTAGCCTATATAACACGTCGGCTTTTTTTTTTTTTTTTGTCTCTCGAACGGAACATCGATATAGGTAGCTGCTTCGCGAAACGATCCGGAATTACGATTTGCTATCAAACAGCTGCGAGAAAAAAAATTCATTGCCAATTTTTCACATTTACGTGTTCGTATAAAACCAGCATAGAATAGCTGCTCCAGGAAAAACGAATCCGAAGCAACAGAAAGACATATACGTAAACCTATTTTACGATGGAAAATTATAATAGCCTACCTATATCTTTCTTTCTCTCTTCCATCTTCTGTCCATGCTCTGTAAACGTGAACAAGTAGGCTGACATTTAGGCCTATTCGTTTTCGTGAGATAAACCGCATCATATGTTTTCTTAGCGCCGGTGAGTTTTTTATTATAATATTGTATATTGTGTAGGTCTATATACGTTCAATTCATATAGTTTGAAAGGATAATTAATAGCGAAGGGGAATAAAATAAAAAAGGGTGAACGATAGAAGAGTAAGAGGGTTAGGGAGAAGGGCAGTGTGGAAAACCGAGGAGAGAAAGAAGAGAAAAGGAAAATGGAATGTTTTTGTTAAATACATAATTTTATAACCGAGTTCGATAGTTAGATTGTCACGTGGGTCCACCAATTGAATTTAGCCAAGTTAAGAGAAATATGGCATACGGACTCGATCACCACGAACGAATTTTTATTAAATTCAACTTCTCACGAGTCGATACGATTTAATAACCTGCTTTGCAATAGCACTTATAGTTTTTTTTTTTTAGAAATACGAATCACCATTTCCTTTTTTAGGCTTACAATATACGGACGTATCTCTACTGTCTTCTGATTGTCATTTATTTAACACTAGAAAAATCAGGTTTTATTCGATTACTCTATAAGGACCAGGTGGCGTCGTAAAGTCAGAGTTTCTCCAAATATTGTTCTTTTGAGTAGTCCATCAAAATTTAGAATGGCGTCGTCTATGACGCCACCTAGTACTTCTAGTAATAATCTTTGAATTTCAAAATTTTCTAATTCAATCAATTGGCATAGAATCGATTTTAAAAGTAGAGAGATGAGACCTTTAAATATATAAAAGCGTTAGGTGCACTTCGTAGGAATTATTTTACAAATAAGATAAGATCTATTGTTACAAACTGACTATAGTGATAAGAGAAAACTTGAGCTACGAGAATTCAAACGTCGTTTGTGGTTGTCAAGTTCAATTAACAAAAAAAAAGGAGCTTAGTAAGTCCCAGGTCTTTCTATGCGAATATTAGAAAATCCTTTTTTTTTGTCATTAT
The DNA here is from genome assembly GCA_038050395.1 of Parthenolecanium corni. Taxonomy (NCBI): domain Eukaryota; kingdom Metazoa; phylum Arthropoda; class Insecta; order Hemiptera; family Coccidae; genus Parthenolecanium; species Parthenolecanium corni. Next base: position 1,462,026 of record JBBCAQ010000038.1, on the reverse strand, counting down.
TAGCCTAACACTGGTATCCGGGGCTGACAGCAGCCAGAAAAATGAAAGGAACAATACATCAACCTTTTATGGGATTACCTTCCTAATTAGGGTTTTTCAAAATTACCTATTCCAACGTATGTCCCTTCCCCTATATAGGGTTAAGGAACAGTGTCGAATAAGAACTGCCTCCGTGGTACAAAAAATTTATTAATACTTTTTCCACCTTTTTGTTTTCAATTTTTCAATTTTCATGAGTTGCTTTTCAATCAAATATCAGGAATAGGTTGACACATTGAGGAGGTAACGCAGTGATTAATTGAAACTCAACTTTATTTCACTGTAAAATTGGATTACATTTTACCCTTTCTCCGGAAGATGAAACGAGAGAATAAAATATTTTCCGAAAATGAAACGCTTCCCAGGAAAAAACCCTCTCATTCACCCCATCTTAAATTTACAGCTCAGACATCAGCAGACCCACAAAAACGCGACCACGAACACTTTTCAACACCATTTCAACCGCACGTCATACGCCAACGGATTGCAGGCTTATCAAAACTCACGCGCCTATTTATTCGAAAGTCGCCGAGAAACTCCGAAATCCGGTAGGCCTCTAAATCGTTTCTCTCGCGACTAATTAAACTCTTTTCTCTAAAACGCTACGTTTATTCATTCTCATTCTACCCATCACCTGTCGTAAGCTAAACCACTTATGAGGGTGGAAGCAAACAAACGACCGAAGAATAAAAAAAAAAAACGAAAAAAACGTGTTTCGAATGAATAATAATATTTTGTTTTATATACAGCATGTAATTCCTCTCTACACAAGTGAACACACACACACACAAAAAAAAAAAACACTACCTAATAACTATAAATGACTACAGTTTGAAGAGGCGAAGAAAACAGGGTGGAAAAAAATATTAAGAAACTACCGGTTCATATTGAGAGAAAAAAAAAAGCAAAGCAAAAAAAAAACCGTACGCACAAAATTACATAAAATGAATTATATACGGAAGAGAATGAACGAGAGCCGCAAAGGGGACAGGGGGTCTGCGGGAGAAAGGAGAAAAAAAACTCCGAAACTACCGCCGGCCGTCGCTGTGCGATAACGATAATACGAAAAAAAAAAAAAAAAAAAAAAACCGTAGAAGAAATACGGCACGAGAGGAGAAACTGATGGAGGAGGTGAGGAAAAGAGGAAGTACGAGGAAATGGGGAAGAAGGTGGTGCGGTGGGAAGGGCGAAGGGGGTAGCGCGAAGAGTAGACGGCGGACGAGTGGCGTTCGAAAAGAAAACAAACGAATGACGTCGCCTGTTTGCAGTACGCCGTGGCGACGTTGCCACCTCGAACCGGTAGCTTTTCAAAAGCAGCCAACACACGAGAAAAAAAAACCATCTCACAAGCCTCTTCTCCATCGCGTCGACTATTTAAAAGACTATTATATTAGTACATATTTCCACAGCAACCAATAATAATTTTCGCAGACAGTTTTCATCGTTTTCGCAATGACCTTTTTTTTTGTTTTTTCATCACGCGTGAACATTCGAAGAACGCTAACTTCTCTTCGAAAATAAAAGCTGATGCTGATTAATTATGTGCCCCTATAATGAAATTATTCTGCAGAAACACATAGCTAAAGTGCTAAACCCTGCGACTTCGATATCCCATTTTTCACGACTAGTTGTACATCACGCGAGAGTAAATTCTAATGACTAGAGTGCTCGGGAGGAACAGTGTAAGTCCAAAATGATGAACTTGTCACGCAGCTCAAAAATGGCCAATTTTCAATGCTCTGGGTTTAAAATATTCAGAAACGTCTCTAGTTTCACGTAGGTACTTACGAGTATAATGTGGTTTGATATGCACTAAGAAAAATTTCGATGGTAATTTTTATACTTGGGTAGGAAAACTGGGACATTTTAAGATTTGTACGCAGAAATTACGACCAAAATAGTAAAATATGTTATCTAGGATAGTGAAATGTATACTACATACATTTACAATAAATAGTAATTTTTACAACAGTGATAAGAAAAGTTAGTATTTTACTCAGTGTGTTAACGTTCGAATTAGTATACGGAGAAATTAGCTTTTTCTCAAATAGTCAAAAACAACTATTTTGTACATATACTAATATTACTTTTCCGCTTTAAGACAACGTTACTGTCCATAGCTACTTGGGAGTTGATTCAGTCGATTTTTATACTTCTTCAAAACCTTCCACAACCAGCGGCGTGACCGAGGGGCGGCCAAGCGGCCAAGGAAAAGCAGAAGAAAAAAAAAATCAACATTTAAAATAATTGATACCGAAGTAAATTTTCTTCTTTTTCGATAATTTCCCTCTTTTCACTGGGTTTTTAGTCTGCGTTTAGGAAAAATGTGACGAGTACATAATAACCCCCAAAGATGAAAGTATATAAATTTCAACTCACAAGTATGAAGGCATTCGGTGATAGAGGTGGCATCGACGAAATATCCTTCGCACAGAAAGCAGATAAGATGCTCGTTGATATCTCTGAGTTTGACTCGTCCTCTGACGGAGGACATCAAGTCTTTGCCACCGTCGTCAGCATCGTCATCACAGCCATTCATGACCGCAGCCTCCATTTGAGCAATATCCGGTGCTAATGGCTCGCAGGGCATGTTGGAAGTCGTCGATGAGCACTCGTCGACGGACGCCTGATCCTGCCGGTCCTTGGACACAGTGCAGGGCATTGCGGCTGGCGATTGCGGTGATAAGGCGCATGGTGTAGACGCATCCTCTAATACTGTGGCCGGAGACGCATAAGGTTGTTGCTGTTGATGCTGCATACCCACCACCATATTCTCTTCGTTAGTGCGCGCCGACACTCCCTTACTTCTAAAATGGTAAAAATTAGAGGATAACATTATTAGTAAAATAAATTATCAACATGGCTACCACAATAACTTCCATCTACTTAGTAAGTATAATCTATTATATGTCTTCTAGCTGATTCAAAGAATGACCCTCGGTGGAGAAGTTAGGGGGTATTATAGCGCACCAGTGTATATCTCATAAGTAGGTACAATAATTATAATACTAGAAAAAACATGTTTCATTCGATTATACTGGAATGGTAGGAACCGCAGGAATACAGACAAAGGAAGCGATTTATAGTGAGCAGTACACTCATTTGTAGTATAGACTTACCTATACCGAATATTTTCTCAGGGTATATAAATTCAAAAAAGGCTACAGCTCAGCTAAATAAACTTGTGAGCCACAATTAAAAAAAAGAAAAAATATATATATGTGAATAAAGGATTCACACTCTAATTTTAGTTTTTTGAAGAAAAAAAATTTGGAAATCGATGCGAGAAGCCCCATGAGACCTCACACTATACGAGACGCATCAGTCTATAGGACGAAAACGAAAAAAAAAAAAAAAAGAGAATGAAAGAAAAACAGAAAATTTAAGGGTAAGCGTAGTAAGGAGAGAGGGTTGACGAACAGAAGAAAAAGCGAAAAAAGTTTACAAGATCCCATCTCGTAAAAGTAATGCCCTAACTACGTTTCTACTGTCTGGCAAACGATAATCTTGACGCATCTGTACTTTCCCTCTTCAATTACAGTTCATTTTACCTATTACAGCACCCTTAAAACGTAGGACTTTTGTATACTTTTTTCCTCAGCTTCACAACAAAGTACCCTCTTCGACTAAAGCTTACCTACTATTTTTTTTTTCTCCATATATGTACAACCTATACACATTCTATGTGACCTGAATCAGAGGGGTGTTTTCGATTCATTCGGAACAGGTAAATTATTTGACAACGCCGTCTAACTAGCAACAGCTTGCCCAATAGAGCGTGCAGGTTATAATAATATGTAAAATACACAGTTTAAAGGTAGAAGATGGGTTCACAAGGAAGAAATACATGCGAGGATGATAAAATGAATAAAAATTAGCATAATACTGAAAAATTATTCAGTTAGAATTTTAAGTCTGGCTATACGATAAAGAGTACAAAAATTTTCTTACACGGCTATTATCTATACGTATAATTATATTCATAGAATCATAGCCTTCTTCATAAATCGAGCTGAATTTGGTTCAGAATGCAACTTAGCAAATATACCGATCTATTCAACAGAAATCTTGCTGCGATCTCAATTTTAATTAAAGAAATTTATAGGGTCTGAGGCTTTTCCATAGAAAATTAGTGTAAATATACAATAATAATAATCTTGTTCTAATTTCCATAAATCAGCTTTATTAATATTCTCACTTATCATTTCCTCAAACTAGATTACTGCAAAAAAACTGCACTGTGGATATTTCTATAGGCACGCATGCACATCTTTAATCTGTACATACGGTACGTAAAATGTCTCGTACGTATTGAAAATTTCATCTAACTATAGTATGGGTACATTCTATATTAATACGCATGCAGTGAATAAAATGGCATCCATTAACCGCAGGAAGTCTTATGATATCAGGATACTTTTCAAGGATGCGGTATGATACATTGACTCCTTCGATTCGTCTCATATCATCTATACTCTCGCTAATTTGTAAAATTATTTTTAGTAATTCTTGAATATAACCACACGTACAAAACAAGTACAGACTATAGGATACATCCCAATTTTTAGCAGGTTTTTTTCTTCATTTAATTATATTTTTTTACTATACTTGAGCATATTTTTATTTTTTTTTGTTGAAAATACCCGCATCATTTTTCCGCCAAGACGGTCGACAGTAACCGAATTTTCAAGGTTTTCAGCACACATCCAGTTGCTCTTAAACAACTTCATTCTTTGTTTGCATAAAATCATCCCGCACATACCATTAAGACAAATGAATAATAATTCTTTCAAATTCTTCAAACATTGATGAAGTAACCACGACGAACGTCTGCTTATGCAGAAATTAACGTACCTAAATTAAATAATTTTATCGTATGAGTTAGTCTTCATTTAACCGATTCTCAAGCTACTGCGCGTAATGTGCTAACAAACAGATGCAACCAATTTCAAGTCTAGAAGTACCATGTGGCGTCATATACGACGCCACTCGAAATTTTTAGATGGATTTTTCAAAGGACCAATCTTTTGAGAACCCCCCCATGGGCAAAAAATGAGAAAATGATCCGGAAAATGAGAATTTTATCCGTTGTCAGTCCGTTTTTATTTTCGACCATCGGATCTGAAAATTTGCAGATATTTTTGTCATCTTGATTGTTTTTCCAAATCCGTTTGTAAAACGGATTTCCTTATCATAATCAGTGATAATTTTTGGGCAATTTTTCTAAATCCGTTGGTAAAACGGTTTCACGGATTATAACCCGGGCCAACAAATATGATAAAACAGCCTTCACGGAAAATAATCCGGACTCATTTCCGACAAGACTGATTACAATCCGTTTGAAATCCGTTTTAGAAGCCGGAAAACAGGAAAATTCCGGGTTATAATCCAGAAACGGATTATAACCCGGAATAAAACGGATCCGTTTTCAAAATATTTTGCCCATAGAGCCTGACTTGTGTCATACGACGCCACCATAGTCTTTTGAGGTTATTCTTGCGACGTCGTGTATGACGCCACCTGGTCCTTTGAGTAATCGAGTAAAACCTGATTTTTCTATAGTGTTAAAATAGGTACGTAAGCATATAAGCCTATGAGAAAAAAAGCTTAAAAATATTTTTCAACTATAAGTTTCGCCATAAACTATAACTTCTTTCCTATTAATTTATTTTTTCTTCTTCCAGTTAATGGCAACCGCATTTTCATAGAAATTGGATAAATTTTCGAAGACTATCTCAGAATATTTCTGCCATCCATCTAAAGAAAAATGAACTAGACAAGATCAAACTCTCAAGTCATCCACAATGTTTTTCGCGGAAACTAATATGGTAAAGCAATTTAAATAGGTAGGTACAATGAGTAATCAAAGGATTTTTAACATTTATCAAACACTCCTGGTTCTTCACATAGCATAACTTCGCATTTTGGAAAGGATAAAACAAAAATATCAGTATTAAAAAATTCTAGCGCAACAAGCTCTACTAGAAAAGCCGGTTTTCGAATGGAACCACAATGGTCTTGAAGAACAATTATAAGTCCATGTTTCAGGATTACGCAAAAGTTTGGTAAAAGAAGGAATTTCTGTTGGAAACCTGCCGGTAAGTTCCATAGAAAAATTTACGTTTTGAACCTTCAAAACCACTTTTTAAAAAAACCAACCAAAAGATTGCATGGCTTCAAACTTGAATAGTACATTTTAGAAGCTTCTGTTTGCACGTACCATATCGATTTCAGCTCAAGATATCGGTTCAGTACTTTTCTCATTAGATGCCATCAAAACTGAAAAAACCCATGAAAAATCATAGTATTTTGATATTGTTTGTTAATATAATATCTAGAGAACCGCAACGCACCGATCGTCATGACATTTCTATCAGACTTCAATTTTTGAGATTGATCTATTCAAATTTCACCCCTATTGATTCAGTGTATAGTTTGTCCTGGAACGGGTGTAAAAAAAAATTCCACGTTTTTAAACCTGTAAAATAACTTTATTCCAAAACGCAACTAACGGATTGGCTTGAAATTTGAACGGTGAACTTATTCAAGACTCTCTTTAATTACAGTTCAAATTTCAGCTTGATACGTTCCGGAGTTTCCCTATAATTGGATTTCAAAGTTAAAACTAACAATTTATATTCACCCCCCCACCCCACCCCGCCAATACATAAATAAAGGCGAAAATGCGAAATGCGGGTATACTTATATATGGAATCCTGAGATCGTGAAACGAATAACCATCATTTATGTAGGTCCCACGCGAATTATTGAAAGTCAAACCAAAATTATAATAGCTATGATTTCAGCGAAAACCTGCTGAAAACTAAAAAAAAAAAAAAATGTAGATGCCTTTGCCCCGGGACATTGAAATCGTGTTCACAAGTGAGAAAAAGAGAACTCTAATGGAGCGGAAGAAAGTGCATTACAATTTCTGCGGCGATTATAGTACCGACAAACCCTTCTGGCAAAATCTACCCACGACCCATTAAGATTGTTTTGTTTTGTGATTAAGACACCCTTCCAATTGGAAAATGAGTGCCTTCGACTTTGGCGATAAATTTCATTGCTTGATAGGGAAAGACACGGAACCGCAACCACACATATAATAAATCGGCGCCTACGAAAGAGATTTTAAAAAACCAAAGACGAAATGGCCGAGTCATTGTTGACGTACACGAATAATGTAACATTTTGCCTTCGTAATTACCATGTAAAAAGAAATTACGATCTCGTCTCTCCGAATGTTGCGTGTGTAAAACTGTTCACAGCATGCGTAAAAGCATTCAAGTCCCCGTAGTTCCTTTTTTCTTCTACACATTTTTTTTTCTTTTTGTAGCATCATTTTTTTAATTTTTATTATTATTATTATTATTCGAGTCTATTTCATTTTCTCCCCTCGTATTTTATCTATTCGAATACGGTATTATTAGAATACGTAACACCCTTCGTTGGTCATATACATGTATATATATATTATGCTTAGGACAACGCAGCAGAAAATTAGAAGGTATTCTATCGAGTACTCATTTTCCGCCAAAATATTAGTCTTATTTCGACATTATTTTCAAAAATCATTAATCCTCGCCTCAGCCATATCTATTACTCGATGTCTTTCTGGCACATAGATCGACCGCACCATACAAATATATTCGAATGTGCATACTTCTACGTGGGAAAAGTTACTCACGCATGCAGACACTGTTTTCATTCAATTCGTCACAACACGGATAATATATTTTGGTGTGTATATAAACATAGCGATTTGCAACAACAAAAAAAAGCCAATCGCATGTTTAGGTAATTAGGGGGCGAAGGTCCAACCCTTGGCCATCCTAGCATCAGAAAAAAATTCTTGGTAAGACCATATATAAATGTTTGGGATGGGCCACTTGAAAAATGGTATAATATGTTTGAGACTTTTTGGCTGGGCAACTATATAAAGGGAAGAGGTGTTTTGTAGCTGAGATGTTTTGAGTGGCCCTGCGGCCACCTCTGATTAAGCTATATACTGCTTAGTAATATTATACTTGTATCTCACTTCTGCATATACTCGTACTTAGCTGGAAAATTTCAAAGATTGAGAAAATGAAAAGACTTATCCCCATTCTTGCGTAATTATTGAAATTGTTGGTAAAAAAACAAAAAGCGATAAGTCTCAAATTTAGAGAACTATTCAGAAAAAAGTATATATTAAGAAGAAGTAATGAAGTTTTGAAAGTCACATACATTGACAAGAAGTTTTTTTAGTAAGCCACTCAGCAATTTTTAACAACATAATATAATTCTTATTTATTATTTTTACTAAAATATCTTCTACTAGCCTGTATAGGTATATGACTTGTAAAATTTTTTTTTTTTTGTAAAAATAAATCGGAAAAATTGATAATTTTTATCTTTGTCAAATACGAGGATTTTTGGATGATTTTTTTCATAAAGTGTCAGAACTTTATCAGGACTACAGCATTCAAATATGTATCAGAAATTATATCAACCTTTCTCGGCAACAAAATTTACATACTTTTCAAAACTGGGCTACAGGAAAACGCATTGGTGAGGGGGGAGGGAATTACCTACGCAGACAGACAATTCTCAAGATAGGCTGTATATCCATTTTGCTGTCGACTTAATAGTCGGTCGCGTTAATCACCGATACAATCTACAGTGTTTATCGGGAAACTGGTTTCCACTGATATTATTTCGGTTTTTATGCTCATATTATACTTTTTCACGAATTCGAGAGAGCGTTTTACGCGACCAAAAGAATTTCATAAATTCGAGGCGAGCCGTCGATATATGCGGTGTGCATCTAATCTACAGTCAAGAGCAATTACGACATTGTTTTCAACGTTGGCCGACGACGAAAAAAGTAATTTGTACAAAATTTTATGATTCCATTCGAGGTCACAGAATTAATTTGGTTGGTCTATCGGGTCACATAAGAAAACTGGATTCAGACATTTTGGGCGAAGATACTGCGCATTTATCCAGTACCTTTACGTTTTGCAAAATCTCTCCACGTTTGGTTTCCAATTGTAGATTAATTTTTACAAAAGTAGTGAAATATATAATATTATCTGAGATAGTATAAGAAGTACTACAAACGCATCAGAATGTTTACAATAAATAGTAATTTTCATAACTGCGATGAGACTTCAAATTACTATTCTACTCGTAAAGTCAATTAATAATTAACACAACATCCATTTCTCTCAGTGGAAATTATTCAAAAAATACTAGACTACGCAAACGTTTCTCGTCATTTTTGAAAGGCCAACCAGATGAGATTAAGACCTAGGCAGTGGCGGATCCACGGGGGCGGGGGGAATCCCTCCCAATCAAAAAAAAAAGGACCGATAATCCACAAAAAAATCAATTTTCTTGAACCCCTCCCCCTTCATGGTGAAAAAAACACAATCTCACCATTTTAGCATTTACCATGCTTTGAAAAAATTTGGATTCCCCCCCCCCCCCTAAAATGGAGCTCTAGATCCGCCACTGGACCTATGTCGAAAAAAAAAGCAAAAATATGTCCCTCTGAATCGGTTTGAAGATTAACTATATAAGTGTCGAAAATATTTTCTGTTAAAAAAAAAAAACATTGTACTCGTATTCAATCTACCTGATTCGGAGAATCGGTTCCATTCTATATTCAGCGATTCTGTGAGTCCATTCCATCAGGTATATATATAGACCATTCGATTCTATAGCGTCGACTTTACAATTGATTCTTGGAATCGACTCTTCACAATCAAAAAACCCATATTCTTTCGGAATCAACTCATCGTTTTTTGTTTTTCTCCAGAATCGGCCGTGTTAGATTCTTAGAGTGAAATCCAACAGTACTATAATCTTGAAGGACACCTCATTACCTCACACTTATAGATCTACTTACTTTACATTCATGGTGATACAGTATTTTAAACTCACAGGTCTGTCGAATTAAAACGCCATAATTATTCAATTAAAAAAAGCCTCATCAATGTAGATCTGCGAGCCCTTACCACCGTCTTTTCTTTTGGTAATATTTCTCCCAACGAGATATATTATGTTTGCTCGAGCCAGTGAAAGTGGTGCCCAACAAGTCTGGGACAGTGTTTGAAAACCCGTTTTCTTAGCAGAATTTATTTACAGTACATAATATCGTATGTATATATCATCGCGTACACACGATTTAGACTAGCCTATTCGAATATTTTCGTGTACGTTTTCTCGCGTATAGAAATTATCAAATATAGGTATATAACAGCAGAAATACATCGGCTCATTTCTTTCCCTCCCATTCAGCAAACTGCAAGAGGAAAATCAAAAGTTGAGGCCGGCCGGCGAAGAACCTATATTTTACGACTTTCAAACAGTCGAGGTGGAAAAAGAATTAAGTAGCGGATTCGAGGCCAATTTAAATACAGGTAAAGTGCAATAGGTATACATATATATACGTTCTATAAATCAACATTGCTAATTCAAATCGACGTCGTCCACAGGCCGACAGGTTTTTCTTTTCATCGGCTTCAACGCGTATAGGCATCAGTCACGCAGAAAGAAAAAAATTTTCGGTTTTATTTTAGCCTATACACCGAGAGAAATGGACAGAATCCAAACATACCAAACGATCTGGGCAACTTTTCCATTCTGTTATCATCGCTGTGTTTACATAAAATGATCGTTCTTTTTTCCTGGCTCTATTGCGGTCGTTCTTTTTTTTTTTAGCTTCCACTTGTCATAATTCAATTTTATCAAAATTTGCCAAAATTTGTCCATAGAGTTCTCCAAATTTGCAAATCAACTTTTTTAAATCGCATTGTTGGTATTGGACAAAAATATCATATGACCAATTTAAAATTAAATTTTTTTGATTTTTAGTTATTTTTTGATCGATCTTTTTTTTGGTCGATATTTTTTTTGATCGTTCTTTTCTCCGTTCATTTTTTCTGTGAGGTCGATCTTTTCATTGTTCCGTTCTGTGACTTTTTTTGGTGAACGAAGACCAATTTTTTTGATTGTTTGGTATGTTGGACAGAATCACTTGATGAGTTTAGTCACAAAACGCAGCAAACGCCATGAATATAATTTTGAGAAAAAGCCAAAAAACTGTTTCTCTGCAACTATAAGTGGACCGCAATCTTCATATGCTTGATGGCTTAAAATGTCCGTTTAAATTAGTATAAACTGAATTTCAGCGAATATTTTCCCCCTCAACTCGAGGGGTTAATTTAGAGGCGATCAAAATTGCAGTCACGAATTTGTTCCATTTTGCGATAAAACGTCAACTAGTTTTTGTTGCAAACTGCAACAAATCCAAACTAATTTAGACACAAAATTAATATAATTATTTAAAGTTTTCTGTAATAAAATTTACTCGGCTAATATTTCTATTTTGTGACTGTAAATACCATAAATTTCACGCGTTATGTGGCAAAAAAAATCAAATCTGAAATTTTGGAAACAAAGTGAGACAAAATGTTCGAAAAATTTGAGCAAACGTAAACTATTATTAGCTATTTTTTAGATTAGTAAATAATATAAGATCTTATAGTTTAAAACACATTATCAAAGCCACGCGAGTTGAAATTCATTGAAATTTAAATGCCAAAGGCATCAAAATAGGAAAACATTTCACCTTATAATATGAACAGAAATTGAATTTTGCAGCCAAATCCTGTTGTAAGAATATTTTTACTGCCCACTCACACGTGATGGCATGACCATGGCATGAGGTTTATTATCATCAGAAGAAAAATACGCTCATTTTTACTAAAATCTATGCTCCAAAAGTTGGATTTGTTGCATTTTGCGACATAAAGCCATATAGATTTGTTGCGATTTGCGACAAAATAGATTTTCAAGGACTTAGAATGGCTGTTAGGAAAATTTTTCTTAAAAATCTGATTATACCAGTCGATTCCCAACTAAAAATCCTGTAAGAAACAATACTCAACCCCAAATTTTTCAAAATTGTGTTTGTTGCGTTTCACGGCCAAACTCATAGTAACTTTTCTCATCACGGTTGTGAAAATTACCAATTCATTGTAAATATTCTGTATATTTGTAGCTCTTTTTACTATACCTATCTCAAATAATATATTTTACTATTTTTTAAAAAAGTAATTTCTGTTACAAATCTTGAATTGTCCCAGTTTTCCTATCCAAAATGAATAGAACTTATACCATTGAAATTTTTCCCAGCGTATGCAACTCCTATATATAGTCGACGTATATTCATGACCGAAGCTGATACCTACTTTATAAAACAAACGCTCGGCATCGAGGTCTAAACAGGTTTCTACAGTTTCCAGAAGGTCTTTCGAATTTAGGATGCTTTTCCATCGCAGACGGACGGGAAACCCATATCGATATCCACCCATTTTCTTCGCCACCCTGATGACCACTACACATCCACAGGTGCAACGAGCTCGTGTATTGTTTTTTACCCACGAAAACCATGTGTACGTTCGATTCATGCTGGTGCATATAGTTCGATCGTCGAGCCTACACTGTGGCTGCGACTTGAAAATCGCTGATCAACAGATCAGATAAGGGTGGCACGGATGTACCAGTCGAAACACAGATGACGTGCGGACATTCAAAAACAGCAAGAGTGAAAGAAAGGAAAAAAAAAAGTGTTTCTAGACCAACTTGTCGAACAAAATGGGGAAAAAAAAAGTATTATGCCTAATTGAGAAATGATTATATAGCCTATAATAGACGCAGCTCGGAAACCAGCAGTTTTCATTTTCGCTGGCTGCGATCTTTTTTCTTCTTTTTTTTCTCGATATATCATCCGAAAAAGCGAAAAAAAAAAGAAGAAAAAAAAAGGCAGAAGAGAGGTAAAAATGTTGAGTTACCAACCTTTTTTGGAAAAAAAAAAAAGAAAAAAAAAAGGGTGAAGAAACTTGACCTGCGTCGTATAGTCGTCGTTCGTTATATATATATATATACATCGCAGTTGTGACTGAATGTGATAGTACGTATTCGTAATGGGGAGGGGGTGGCGATGGAGGGGCGGGAGGGTGGTTTTTCACGAACCCCTCGTGGATGTGCGATGTGTGCGGACGTGGAGAGGGAAGGCGACTACTCGTTCATTAAGTTGTTACGCGTCTGGTTTTCGTTTAATTTTGGGGTTGCCGATCCAGAGCACAACGAGAATCCTTTGAAATGCCTAGATACGCGCGTAAAAGGTGAAAAAAAAAAGTACCGGCAGTTTAGCCTATACGTGTTCTTTATTACGTGGAAAACAGATGAAAAAACCAGTGCACTGAGAGAAATTTCAATCGTACTTTTTACTATTTTAGGATAATCGGGATAGTTCAAAATTGTAGTAGAAATTACTATAAAAATAGTAGAATAATTATACCTATATACTATCTTTGTATAGTAAATATTTTATTATCATATAAGAATTTATTACTACAAAATAATCATTTTTGTTACTTCGATGAGAAAAATTACTCTACGTAATAAGAAGTATACGCATATCTACCCTTTTTTCTCAGTGTGGATAGCTGGCTGGAAATAATATGCTTCAGTTGTGAAGATTACACCGAACGAAGATTTTGTGGGGAAAATGTACTACATGTACCTTGTCGCATTTATTACTGAGAAAAATGAATAGTAATTTTATTGTTACTCATTTCATCGTTGAGAATCAAGAGTGCTAAGTCTGAAATCGTAGTTTAGAGAAAAATGCTATTGAACTGTTGAAGTTTTCGAAATACACAAATTTTCGTTGTTTTGAATAGGCCCTGCATATATTTGCTTTTCATTTCAAGGATAATGAAGGGTTATCAAGTTTACAAGATGAAAGTGCAATGGTAAACTTCATTGGCGAATCGTAAACATCTTCTTCATCACTAAAAGCTGTGACTCGAGTCACCAGCGGTTCTCAGTCGCAGTTTTGTTTTCAGACGAGAAAACTGGGACTTTAAAGATGGGGAATTAAGTACTCGCACAAAAATAGTGACAATAAACGTCATAAAATGTTACAAATTTTATTCAAGTAATTTTTGCAACAATCTGGAAACTGTCACAGCTTTCCCATTTAAAAACACTAAAAATTATAATAATCATCAAAATTGCTACCACTGTGACTTTCAGCTATACTTGACAAGTATTATGGAATTCGCCTGATTTGAAGAGTGATTCTTAGTGGCGGAGTTAGGCATATAAGCAAACCGATTTAACCCATCCAAATACATTACTTAAAAAATACCATTGCTTTTAATAATCGAGAAATTGTACGAAATTAGTACACCCTTATATAATGGGAAGCTATAGGGCGATATCAGTATAATCACAAAAAACATATTTATTTTTTATTAGTGTATCGAGGACTTGAAATTTTCAATTTTAACTAACTAACGTTCCCAGAGAGAATGATATAGGTTACATATTATAGTTGAAAAAAAAACACGCCTCTCGAAAATTTGATACATTCCTGGCACCTCGAACAGAATACAATTAATTCCACGCCTCCTTATAGAATTTTTGAGAATACTCAAATTCCATTTTCCATTCTCCAAACCGACACAAAAAGTTGAAAATTCAGTAAGACAAAAAAGGTTACAAACGAGGAATAAGATAAACCTAAATGAGGTAGTTTTGATTCACGAATTATAAAAACAGTGGGTGACTATCTGATTATCGAATAGATGTTACGAAACAGTCTGGTAATCACTCTCAAATCCATTCAGAATAGTTACTAGACTGTATATAGAACTAATATACTGAAGAGACAATTACAACCAAACAGATGTTTGGTAATAATTCCAATCTATAGTTTGAAAATGTGTTTATTAGACTGTTTAGTGTACCTATACTCTAACGATTTATTTAACAATCTAAAAATCTTTCTCAACTTTCAGCTTGTCAATCAAAAACTACCTTGCATTGCATGATCCTCAATAAATTAGAAAACTGATGAAGATTGAATCGTAAAAATCTTAGAACTGACAACCTTGGAAATAGCACACTGAGAGAAAACTGTATATTATTAAATTTTAATATCTGCATACTAATTTCATGACAAATCCGATTTTACATAAAAAATTAAAATTAATTTATTATAAGAATTAGTAAAAAGTATTAGATATTAATACAAACTGTTGAAAATTATTATAAATATACCTGAGTTGAAAATAAGTATGCTGGGCATACTGAAATTTACTGTAATACATATTTCTAATTAATTTTTTTACATAAGATCTGGAACTGTCCCCCCGTTAGAAATGCAGCATACCAATTTTTAATATTTTTTCTCCGAGTGCATCATTTTAATTTAGAAACTGACATATTGAAATGCCATTGAAGCTAATGGAAACGTGAATCCACTTGATATAATATTTTTATCATTAGCCTGACCCTCACTCAGTTATTTACAATGTTCTTCGAAATTTGGCTTTGCAATTGCGTCCAAAAAACATAAAAATAGGTGAATTGCGTCCCTATAAAAATGGGGGCGTTCCGCTGCAGTAAGTGAGATGTATATATGAATTGCGTCCAGCCATCGGAACGCAATTGGCGCCCAACAGAGGGGCTTATATCGTAATATTTAATTATTTTAAAATGACAATATAACATTTTCGCACTTGCTGGTTTTTGCTATAATTTGCAAATAATATAAAAGATTCAAATTTTTAAAAATGAATTCTTTTTACTAGATGTTAGATCAAAATTTTGTGGGTCCGTGTGTGTCCAGTGTTATCGTATGATGACGTCGGTCCGCACCAAGCTTTATTTTGCTCCCAAATTGAGCTTAAAAATCGAGTTTACAAATTGAGCTTACAAATTGAGTTCAGTATAATAACTTTTTTTCCTCAATTTTTTGCTGGTTTTAATTCTATTTTATTCTTCCATACGAGGGGGGGCTAGGATGAGCTGCTTTAATGCAATTTTTAAGCAGGCAAAATTCATAATGACACGGCATGCAATTAACACTAGAAGCACCAGGTGGCGTCATATACGACGCCACTCGAAATTTTGAGATGGATTTTTCAAAGGACCAATATTTTGAGAACCCCTGACTTGTGTCATACGACGCCACCTGGTGTTTTGAGGTTATTCTTGTGGCGTCGTATATGACGCCAGCCGGTCCTTTCAGTAATCGAGTAAAACCTGCGGTTCCAATCTCAAAATTTCGTCCTGCCAATTGGGACGCAATTGGCGCCCAACCAACTATCGTAATAATATAATCACAAAAATATCTACAAGCAGGTACAGTTTTTTCCACCTTTCGCAGTTTCCACTTCGGAGTATACATACCTACATACATTGCAGGAGTTATGAGACTTCTTCACTCTGTCGATTTTCATAATATAATATCGTTTATACACATCGTGTGCAGGCCTATAAATATACACACCACCATGATATTCTGTCAAAGCCATTAGCTTGTATATCTGGAGCCAATTTAATCTAACAATGTTTTCAAAGCTGTAATCATACTATTAGTATAGTTGTCCATATCTTCCTCCTCCTCCGGCAGGTCTTTAACATCGTGTTACAGTCTCCAATTAAGTGCACTATATAGTAGGTACGTACGAGTTACACACATTTACATAGCCCTAATTAATGGCTTAGGAGGCCTGTGCTCAAGCAGCCAATATACGCGTCTGCTGCTGCCGTCGCCTGCGCGACCGCCTCGTCGAGTGTGCAGCCAAATGAAAAAAACCAGTTTCGAATCGTTAACAAAACGATTTGCATATGAAAATTTTATCGCCTTTATAGGCTATCTATATGAAAGTAATTTTCTATCTTCCTTTTTTTTCCCTTTTTTTTTTCCACGCGTTACTCACCGCTGTTTTATGTGACGCGATTCGTCTAGTCTTCGAGTAATTAATTACGTGCTACCTGCTGCTGCTTTTTTTTTTTTTTTCCCCAAGTAATGGGCAGTTCTCTGTCGGTTAGTATACTTACACATTGATTGGGTCCTATAAGGTGGGAACTTTTGACATTTTCAGAGTTTGGAAGTCGTAATTGTTTAGGCGTGAAATGTGGGCTACTATATGTATATCCTATAAAATGAACGGAAAACCTTCTTTTCCATTCTCGATTTTTTGTCACATAAATAGATACTACTGTCAATTGGCTAATTGGCTACAAACAATGATCGTAGGTCTCTAAAATATTATGTATGTTGATACGGTGAAAATCTATATAATAAATCATTTTATAAAAAACTGAGAAAAAAAAATTGAAACCTAGCAGCCCAATAAGAAGTACTGATAATTGTGTAGAAAAAAGACCACGTGGGTGCACTGAAAAAGAATAATGATTTTTACTATTTTTTGTAAGAAAATGGGGACAATTTACAAGTTTTATGTTAAATATAGTTTGATGAGCCCGAAGACAACAACCAGAAAAACTAAATCATAAGCTAATCTTTTAGCACCACAAACACTACAAAAAGGGTCCATCATCACTAATTTCAATATGACATGAGAGTTGTTTGGACTACATATATGATATGAGAATGGAAAGACAACCAACAGAAACCCCCCCAACAACAACCTCAGCTACCTAACTACATTGTTATTCCTAATAAAACCCTAAAAACTATTGATGAATCATGGATACCCATGAACATAACAATAAAAAAAAAAATAATTATAATAATAATAATAATAATAACAACATACTGTTGTTCTGTAAATTCGACTATTAATTGAAGAAACATCAGCAAATATGAGGAACATCACCAACATAATTTCAGGAAACAACCCAAAAAAATATTTACAATGGAAAAACTTGCACTAAATAGTTTGGAAATGCAACTTCACTATTGAACACTATTTACACCAAAATAATGACCATTTAAAATGATCAAAATTCTCAAAAATAACGGAAAAAAATCAAATTCGCGATCTTTTAAAAACAAATTAATTTCAATGAAAAATACTTCATAAATTT
Source organism: Parthenolecanium corni (assembly GCA_038050395.1). Lineage (NCBI taxonomy): Eukaryota > Metazoa > Arthropoda > Insecta > Hemiptera > Coccidae > Parthenolecanium > Parthenolecanium corni. The sequence continues at coordinate 1,444,086 of JBBCAQ010000038.1, read as the reverse complement.
CAATAATTTTAATAGATTTCCATTTCAAGGGTTTTTAGAACCAAGTAGCAAAAATAACTTCTTCAAACTGAAGTAAAAGATTTCAATTTCAAAATTCTAACAGAATAAATAATATTAATTTCAAATGACAACACAGGTTTCTAAGTTAAACTCCCTCATCCTGAACAGGAGTAGGAGCAAAAAGGAAACTGAACAACAAGCCAACCATGCTCAATGAAGTGAAGTTCCATATACCACTACAAACACAACATTAACACACATACCAAGTAGTGTGTTGGTAAGAAAATCAGTTCTACCTAAGTGAGAGAGTGAACAGGTAACAGAAACACAAAAATTCTTTCCCTCACTTCATACTCAGAATATAATTGACTCTACAAAAAAAAAAAATTGCAAGCAAAAGTGAAATAAATTGGTATCTAGTCGGAATAAAAAAATTAAAATAAATAGAATTTTTTAGGACCCCTCTTTGGAACTTATCACACAATCCTACCATAGATAGTAAGTATAACATTTAGTTGGTAATTTCTACTATAAATCTGGAATTGTTCCAGTTTTCTCATTTAGACAGTACAAATTACTAACAATATTTTTTTCAGTGAATAGCCATGGGTGAAAAATGTAGAGTAAAAAATCACACGAAGACCTTATATATGTCTTATAATAGAGCATCCAATGAGGAAAGGAGCAGATTGACATCAGATTCAAAAGTAACAACCTTTTTTTTTCTTTTTTTTTTGTAATTTTCGTTCATTCTTTCAAAGTTCGATGCTTTTTCCCCTCATTCCTGAGCACTCGAACCACGTTCTATTTTGCCACCCCTCTATACATCGACCGTAATTTAATTGCGCGCATCAATCACGAGCGAAATGTTGGTCGGAGTTTTATTTGCACCCAACAGCAAAAAGCTTTATACGCTTGTTTGAGTTTACGCTTCACGGTGCCACAAGTGTAAAGTAAAAAAAGTAAGACTTACACCAGCGCAGCTGACTCGCATAACATAGACCACTTTTTCATCATTTTTCTATTGTTTGGTGCAGTAAATTGTCGATAACTGTTGATGAACTGCGGTATGTACAGAAGTGAATCTGATGATAACCTTTACTACGAGGACGAAGATAGTCGTTTTACTCGATGACAAATCACCTTCTTAGACGAAAAAGTATATTTAGGAAACAGCTATAAAGCACAAAGAAATTTGGGCCTCCGAATCAGAGTGATTCAAGTCCAAATTCCAAGTTTTATTAATAATTATATTCGCAGCGGAAGTTTTCAAGATAAAACCCTTCCCTTATTGTGGGTTCTTATGGTTTTCATTTCAAATATAATCTAATAAATATTGAATACAGTCATTTTGGAACACTCATTTCACAGGGAGTGAAAAGGCGAGGCAAACAACATGTAAAATAGATTAGAATCTCCTCATCACTAAATCAGGACTTCAAGATAAAGAGTACTACAAATGTAAAGAATATAGCATTACAATAGGTATAAATCTTGAAATGTCTCGCAGCTGTTATCTTAAAAATGTGAATATTATATGACAAATGTCTCGACTCACAATCGGTGAAATTCCAGCCAAATTTTAAACAGTCACAGACTTATTATACTTCCTTGCATGCCCGAGAACCAAAATATACCTATAGGCCTAAATTCAGATTCGAAAACAGGACTACGAATCACAAATTTCCAACATCGAGGACTCGATTTGGATTCGATAAGCACGAAAACTGTTATCCGTTTCGAAGCATCGAATCATATATAAACGAAATTCTCTCGAATCGCGAGCTCCGCAAATAGGTCAAAAGTGAAACGCTTTCCAGCATAAATTCGTATTCAACGAACGGTGGAGTAATTACATACTGAAACCATACAGATATAGGTACTCTATATACATTCTTGTTTTTTCAAACTGCAACACATTCTTTTGGGAAGAGGCAAATCACACGCGCAGACTTTTCAGCAATTCGTTTAAAGGGATACCGAGAAAGTACCATGAGATTTCTTGACACGTTTTCTCATCCAATCAAACGTAAATCGATACCAACAGAAGAAACAATCGTATTATGATCCTCTCCAACACAAATATTGGGATATATCATAACAATAATCGATGCTATATACATATAATACCAGTATAATTAGCCGACAATCCTATTTCCATCCTCTATTTTCAATTCGCAAGATGCCCAATGGGCAAAATATTTTGAAAACGGATCCGTTTTATTCCGGGTTATAATCCGTTTCTGGATTATAACCCGGAATTTTCCTCTTTTCCGGCTTCTAAAACGGATTTCGAACGGATTGTAATCAGTCTTGCCGGAAATGAGTCCGGATTATTTTCCGTGAAGGCTGTTTTATCATATTTGTTGGCCCGGGTTATAATCCGTGAAACCGTTTTACAAACGGATTTAGAAAAATTGCCCAAAAATTATCACCAATTATAATCAGGAAATCCGTTTTACAAACGGATTTGGAAAAATAATCAAGATGACAAAAATATCTGCAAATTTTCAGGTCCGATGGTCGAAAATAAAAACGGACTGACAACGGATAAAATTCTCATTTTCCGGATCATTTTCTCATTTTTTGCCCATCGGGTGATGCCTACCAAACGATAACGAAGAAACAAATATACTACAACCTCGCGTAAAAAAGTCGATAGTTGAAACCGGTGTATTTCTCTTCTCATCTACCAAAACACCTTCTTCCACATGCATTTCCTCCGCAACATATTATAAGCCCGTATACCCAAACTGCACGCATACAGTCAAACATGATATAGATTTATAGGAGAAAAATTATAAGGAAGAAAAAAAAAAGCGTAGGTATATAAATAAAAGCGCCAGCGAGAGCATACGTCCTTTCAACCAAACCGGTTTCATAGAAACACCTTTTGTTAAAATACCCGATTGGTCGATGTTTTTCTGTTTTCTTTCTTTTTTTTCCTTTTTTTTTTTTTTAAGGGCCACCAATTCGAGTACCTATTATATTGTTTAGTATATTATTTAGATTACGATATTTCAAAACCGATAAGTATATCGACTTTGAAAATATTATTTATGCGGTATTTTCCGCGCCGCTGAAACCGGTTTACGATGATTGGTCCGTCTCAATTTTAACATTTTTGAATAAAGTTCGAAATAAAAAACTTGGAGCATAATCCCGATCACTCACGGATGAGTATAGGTGTATATATATATATATATACATATATATATATATATATAAAAGATTTAAAGCAATTTTATAGACACGCCTCTGTTATCATATGCTAGGCTGCTATTTATATTATAGTCCGGAAAGAAAGAAAGAAAGAAAGAAAAATAATCTGTTCGTAGACGAAAATCACTTTTTTGGGGGGACGGGAAGGGGGTGTGTGTGATGTAGCGGCTCTTAGCCTGCTCAGACTTTTTACATACTCACGCAGTTTTCAAAAAAGGCCAACGTGGAGGCGAGGCTGCACTGTTTGCATCAATTTTGTCACGAAAATTACCTCATATTCAAAATACGTAATTGCATTTGAACAAATGAGTAAGCGACAATTTAGGGCTGATAGTGTATGCTGTACAGTTCCCTTTCCTAATGAGACTTAACGTCTTCTCTCGTAACGGAGATGATTCGGAAAATATCAAGTTTTGCTGCACTGGAGCACTTAGAGACTGATAGGAGATATGAAGTTCGAATGGGGCGAAAAGGAGGAATTCGCATTCGCAAAAAATTGAAAGAAGAAATGGTCAAGCAAATTTTAAAAGTACGCACCCTGGTTTGACAGACCATTCTGTATGATGTCTGACGCATCTAACTTTGGAATAAGAGGTTTCGTGTGTCAGATGGATGATGATATGAGAACCTATGTATAGTAACAGTATTCATGGTATGAGTAGGCATCTAAAACAGGCAGAACTAAATTAAACTCGACGTACGAGAAGGAGTTATATTAGATCTTATCTATACGTTAAAAAAAGGGTAGATATTTCCTAGATGGTTTTGAAATAATACACTGCTACACGGATCGCCGGGTAGTAACGATGATCCGTAATAAGGACACTGCAGTGACCAAAATTATTAAGCAGCTACTATCCTTATTTTGGCATGAAAAAATTTGCTTTAATGACATGCAAAATTAATTCTCCAGTTTGATAGCCATGATTTCTATACACGGTATCATCAAATTAATGTTCTAAAATTGTTGTTTTTATATTTCAGTCAAACTTCGGCTGATATAACTCCCTTGGAGCATGGGGGGGGGGTGATTTAATTCTTACCTTACTCCTTACAGTCTATTATTGTTATTAGTCAGCTCAATCTTATAAAAAAAGGGTAATATTTTATTTAGAAATTGAAATTGAAGTTTACTTCAAACATTCATTTCTTTCAGTGTCTAGAATTGAAGTTCAGTTATATCATCACTACTGATACCTGATGGTTGGTATCGATAGTATTGATACTTTTTGTCCAGTATCGAATACTGACAGTGCCTCGATCAAATATAAGGTTAAGAATCCTGCTAAATACTTTTCTTTATACGACACCAATAAAATTCACTTAGCACTTTTCATTTGGTTTATGGCAGCAACTTGTATTTTGGTTCTTCAGGACCAGATAAATTTGACCCCCCTCCCACTAGTTTTTAGCGCATTTCGTAGCTGCAAGGTATTTGTATCAAAAATATGGATACTATCGTTACTTTCTTCCCATAGTATTCGATACTAGAACGTTACTTTATTTTTCGATACTTCTCATCACTATTACACATACGAGTATAAAAGAATAACGCAATTTTCCACAACATCTTTTAGAATCAAAGTATTTCACTCTTGCGTCTTTTAAACAATGGATTCGACTATTTTTAAAACTCTTCTACTACATAGAAAGCAAAAAGTTTTCTATCTCGCAATGAACCCCCTATGGGCAAAATATTTTTGAGTCGGTGTCCGATGGTAGGAGAAAAGGTCCGATTGTGGCATACTTCATCCGTGTGTGGCAATACCACATCCGATCATCGCAAAATTCGCACTACTACTGTGGCAGAATTAAGTCCGACAGTCGGATCTGCCACAATCGGACATTATTTTTTAACTATGTCGGAGTCCGATTGTGGCATAATTTAGTCCAACAGTCGGATCTGCCACAATTGGAAATTATTTTTGTACATGTCGGAGTCCGATTGTGGCATAATTTAGTCCGACAGTCGGATCTGCCACAATCGGACATTATTTTTGTGCTATGTCGGAGTCCGATTGTGGCATAATTTAGTCCGACAGTCGGATCTGCCACAATCAGAAATTATTTTTGTACATGTCGGAGTCCGATTGTGGCATAATTTAGTCCGACAGTCGGATCTGCCACAATCGGACATTATTTTTGTACATGTCGGAGTCCGATTGTGGCATAATTTAGTCCGACAGTCGGATCTGCCACAATCGGACATTATTTTTGTGCTATGTCGGAGTCCGATTGTGGCATAATTTAGTCCGACAGTCGGATCTGCCACAATCGGACATAATTTTTGTACATGTCGGAGTCCGATTGTGGCATAATTTAGTCCAACAGTCGGATCTGCCACAATCGGACATAATTTTTGTACATGTCGGAGTCCGATTGTGGCATAATTTAGTCCAACAGTCGGATCTGCCACAATCGGACATTATTTTTGTGCTATGTCGGAGTCCGATTGTGGCATAATTTAGTCCGACAGTCGGATCTGCCACAATCGGAAATTATTTTTTAACCATGTCGGAGTCCGATTGTGGCATAATTTAGTCCAACAGTCGGATCTGCCACAATCGGAAATTATTTTTGTACATGTCGGAGTCCGATTGTGGCATAATTTAGTCCGACAGTCGGATCTGCCACAATCGGACATTATTTTTTAACTATGGCGGAGTCCGATTGTGGCATAATTTAGTCCGACTGTCGGATCTGCCACAATCGGACACAATTTTTGTGCTATGTCGGAGTCCGATTGTGGCATAATTTAGTCCGACAGTCGGATCTGCCACAATCGGAAATTATTTTTGTGCTATGTTGGAGTCCGATTGTGGCATAATTTAGTCCGACTGTCGGATCTGTCACAATCGGACACAATTTTTGTGCTATGTCGGAGTCCGATTGTGGCATAATTTAGTCCAACAGTCGGATCTGCCACAATCGGACATTATTTTTGTGCTATGTTGGAGTCTGATTGTGGCATAATTCAGTCCGACAATCGGATCTGCCACAATCAGACATTATTTTTGTACCAAGTCGGAGTCCGATTGTGGCATAATTTAGTCCGACTGTCGGATCTGCCACAATCGGACATTATTTTTGTACCAAGTCGGAGTCCGATTGTGGCAGAATTCTATCCGACTGTCGGATCTGCCTGTCTGATTCCGACTGTGGCAGATGTACCTATTGTCGGTGCGATTGTGGCAGAATTTTATCTGACTGTCGGACTCCAACAGTCGGACCTACCTATCTGAGTCAGAATTGTTGGTGCGATTGTGGCAGAATTCTGTCCAATTGTCGGATCTACCTGTCTGAGTCGGACTGTGGCAGATGTTTAACCAATTTCTAAAATACAATCAAAATGCAATAAGAAAATACAACATTGCATATTTTTGGCATCTTTCTTTGAAAATCAGTAAGTATATATAAACTGTTTTGAAAAAAAAAAAAACAAAAAAAAAAGTTTTCTTTATTAAATGATAGATACATGAGAATATAAAAAAACAAATTAAGAAAAATATTAAGTAAAAAAAATGAAACAAATGAAAAAAAAGTCTTCTTCTGCCACAGTAGTACACTGATCAGTCGAGTGCTACTGACGGACTTGTGTATGCCACAATCGGACTCCGACATAGTACAGAAATAATGTCCGATTGTGACAAATCCGACTGTCCGACTAAATTCTGCCACAGTAGTACACCGATCAGTCGAGTGCGACTGACGGACTTGTGTATGCCACAATCGGACTCCGACATGGTACAGAAATAATGTCCGATTGTGGCAAATCCGACTGTCGGACTTAATTCTGCCACAGTAGTACACCAATCCGACAGTCGCATAGATTCATGCCACAATCGCACCGACAATAGGTACAATATCTGCCACAGTTGGACTCAGATAGGTAGGTCCGACTGTTGTACTCCGACAGTCGGATAGAATTATGCCACAAACGGAGTACAAACTGCCACAATGGCACTATATAATTTGATGGTCGCATCTGACAGTTCTATCCGATTTCATCAGGTTTTATTTTATTTTGCCACAGTCTAGTGTCCGACTGCCACAATCGGACAAAACAGACCGACAGTGGCATTTTCTGTCACAGGTAAATGCTACAATCGGATTAAAATATACTACTGTCGGATTCTAAATTCAATAAATGAGTATAACATTTTCGTTTATTCTAAATGTGAGTGATTGTGGCGCATATGGATGAACAGTGGCTTTGCAACCAAGAAGTCCTGTGTTCGAGTACCACCAATAACTATCCTTAGCCTACTATTCAAAAAATTTCAAATTAGGCCAATACTACTAACTGATGAAGATTGCCTACAGACGGAAATGCCACTGTCGGATGGAAAACTGCTTCAATGGTATGAAGAGTGCGAATAGTAATGCCACAGTCGGACTAGTCAATAAGATAATCGGATTGCCTCAGACGGAAGTAAAACTGCAGCTGTGACATCTACATTTTTGACAATTTAAATATATTTGACTGAAACGGATGAAAAACTGAACCGAAGCATATCTGTTTACTACAATTGAGTACAACAGTCGCAGAATTTTATGCCACAGTGGCATGTGGACTGCGACTGTGGCATGTTTGGGTGCCACAATAGGATCCCACAGTAGTAGAATATTATGCCACAGTGGCATGTAGACTACAACTGTCGCATGTTTGGGTGCCACAACAGGATCCTACAGTCGCAGAATTTTACGCCACAGTGGCATGTATACCGCCACATTGGATGTGCGATCATCGGATTGGGAAATCCGACAATCGGAAATACAACATGTATACCTACAAATCCGACAATCGGACATCCGACAGTAATGCGATGTCGGAGTACGAATCTGGAATCCGTCAGTAGTATACATGTCGGATGTCCGATCATCGGATTTAGCAATCCTACAATCGGATGTCCGATCATCGGACTTGGCAATCCTACAATCGGTCATCCGACATGTTATACTATGAATGCGACACTCGGACATCCGACAGTAATTGCGATGTCGGGCACCGATTCGGGAATGCGATTTGTGAGACCAAAAAATCGGTGTGGCATCGCCGATGATCGCACTTGGCAATCCTACAATCGGCCCCGATTGTAGGATTGCCAAATCCGATGATCGCACATCCGATTGTAGGATTACCAAGTGCGATCATCGGCGATGCCACACCGATTTTTTGGTCTCACAAATCGCATTCCCGAATCGGTGCCCGACAATCGTACTGTTTTTGCCCATAGGGCCATCGCATGTGTAGAGATATAACCGCCTCGACAGGAGTCGATGACGTATTTCAAAGGCTTCGGTTTTTTCTTCCCTTTCATCGTCCACTTTTGTGCTTCGACTTTTGATGACTACTATAGCTGGACACGACAATGTGCGAATACAAAGCGACCCCAAGAAAGGGCTATCAGTACCACTCACGCTGTGCTACGTTTTCTCTTTCTTTCGAATTCCCATCGCACCGCCACCAATTTTTTTTTGTAGATCTTCATCGATGTTTTTATTCTGATCAATTTTCGAACGCACGGTAACACTGAATACCTAAATATTCCATCTACGATATAGAAGGGCTGGCGATCAGAAAGAGAAAGCGAGAATCACGTGTATATACTCTGTTCAACTTAAGAATGCCTAAAACGGAACGTCAAATTCACATTTATCAACAATATAAAAATCGGATGTGTGATAAGAAACAAGAAATTAAATCGGAAGCGTAGCCAAATATTGTTGCTGAATGTGAACGAGTACCTTTTCCTCTCCCCGGAGCCCTGCAAACTGCAATCCGTTTTAGGCATTCTTAAGTTGAACAGAGTATAGTCTGGAACACCCATATGCGAGTCGACGAGAAGAGCCGTTTTTTTTTGTCTGGAAAACACTTGAGTAGAAGAGGTAAAGGCTGGAAATGTGAAACCATTTATATACATGGTATAACCAGTATAGGTAGATAATCGAGGAAAAGTTTTCCATTTATCTTCTTTATTTTTCCAACCACCCTATTTTCATTTCATTGTTTTTCTTTCTTTTTTTTTTTTTTTTTGCTTTTTGAAAATGGCCCACATGTGCGCGGTCAATATTCGTATAATTACTACGGCGATAAAACGATCGTAATTATGCAAATTAGTGCGATATGCAGGCTTCTTATAGGCGCTTTAAGCGCACAACCAATAAATTAAACGATTAACGCGATCGTATATGTTTGCCGGTAGATCGTTCAAAGGGGATATATAGCCGATGAATTCTGAAAAATTAAACGCCAAAAAACATGTCACGTGCTCTACCCCCATTTTCCGATGATAGTCTATACTCACATATATGACCTATACTACCAAACGGTAGCAAGTTCATTCAGATGTATAGTAAATAGTGGGTGCGCGGTATCATAGTCACTCGCGGGTAAAGCCCAAATATGGGCTTGAAGCCAGTCATTAAAAAGATAAGAATCGTCAAAAAAAGAAACTATAAAGAGCTGCGAAAAGCAGAGATAGGTTTCTGGTAGTCCTGGTAAGAACAGTATATTATAATTATCAAAGTTTTGAAGAAGGAGAATATATAGACGAACAGTCGATGTATTAGAATTTAGAAATTAAAGGTGTAGGTACCCTTACTCCCTTATACAAAACGACAACTTACCTGGAAGATGTCGGCAGACTTGAACAATAAACCCAATAAAACGAGATCGAATTTTCATGAACTTTCACATAAAAACGCATATTCTGAACTGTGCTATCCACAAATCATATTATCATTGCTGATTCCATTGATAAGTAAGAAGGAACTAGCCTACAATATGATGGACTATGTGCCCAGAGCTATTCGAAGAAAAATTTATAGTGAAATAAAAGAGGGATATTAGTATCTTACCTATTATTTGAGTAAGTACCCATAATAAATTGAAAAATAAGCATCTGTATGAAAAATAAATGAAAATTTTTGGCAGTTGTTTACAATTTTACTAATAACACGTAATTTCTTTGTGCAAATATGAGGAAATATTTTAAATAAGATTATTACTTTTCCAATTTAGCAACTATAAGAAAATACCTACTTCATCATTTTCCGAATAAAATCTAAAAAATACGCTTACCCCCATAGCTCCACTTATAAAGGACACATGGGAAAAATGCTACTGTAAATATACAACCGTCGTGGTTCACAAGTGAAACAGTAATGCATAAAGATAGAACGTCCCAAAAAGTAGTTAATCAGAGAAAAATGAATTTCAAAGTTTGCTATCCCAAATGCGGTTATATATTATGTAAAACTTTTCATTTTTTTGGCTGCTACCAAGTATATAGATACATATTTTCCAGCTGCGGTGATGATGAAACGCAATTTCATGACTACCGCGAAATCAAAAACGCAAAAACCTCAGCAATAATAAAAATTTTCGACAGACCTTTGCCACATTCAAATGACAAAACATATCAATATTTAGAACACAGGGTCTCACATCGCGACCTGACAATCAAAGTGATTCGCTAGTCTAAATTTAGGAAAATGGGAATTCGGACTATTTTCGATGGAGTTTACCTTGCACTTTCATCCTGTAAAGTCAGCGTTCTGAAATAGCCATTCGATTTAAAATGGAAACCATAATCATCTAAAATACAGGAAAGGGGTGTATTTTGAAAATTTCAACAGCATGAATAACTCGGACTTGGATAACTCTGGTTCTCAGGCCTACAGACATACAAGAAACTTGAATTCCAAACCAAACTATCGCAGTTTAAAATTTATACATCCCTCTGTTGAACTTACTACTGATAAGACAACGATAAGTGACAAGTGTATAGCGCAGCAATGACAATATCTTATCTACGAAAGTAGTTGGCAACAAAGAGTTAAGTAATTGCAGAATGGAAGCTTATATGAAATTGAACGCAACTATATATGTATACTAAACAATGTCAGACTTCTGTACAATAGCTTTCCAAGTAGGTTATATTCTCACGTTGATTTCAGCCACGCACGTCTAAAAAGTCTAAAAACTTTTAACGGAAACCAGAATTTATCATGCACTGCTCGTTTCTGTGTCTACTGTCTACTTGCGCACCGTGACTTTCCTCATTTTCACGGTTCATCTGGCATCTTGATCTACGATACACGTAGCGAACTGACGATTCAAATTCCTTTGGACAAAACGACTACACGATGTACAGACGAACCGGTACTCAGTGCGGATGAAAATGCACGAAGGTAATGATCGAATTAACGCGCGATGTAGGTACATGTACTTGTGCAATGTACTCGGCTATAGGCTATGTATATACCAACACTTGACACAAAATATTTTTTCCCCGTACACCCAATTTAGCTCACAACAGTTGAAAAATATACAAACGAGTTCGCCGTGAAACGCAGACCACCAACAAGAGCAAATATATATGGCTTCACAGTTTTGGTGACTGTGGTCATGGAAAACCGTTTTCTTCTTCACATTAATCTGTATATATATAGCTGGAAGCACGATTCAACTAGGAAAGAGTATTGTATGAAATATATTTTCCTTCACACATGGCGCGGCAGCCAGCAAAAACAGAATCACATTCGGTTATAAAATCAGACATAATTATTATATCTTTCCTAAACGCATGAAGTCAATTTTTCTCAAAAATAAGTTTCCATAATTTTCGATATTTTTGGGAAAGAGGAAAACAGACTAACAATTTTCGTTTTCCAAAATGCGCATGTATTAAATCTTGGAAGTCTCGGACATCTCTCACAGGAACAGCGGTGGGCTCTTGATTAGAATAGCCGGGGGGGGGGGGTTAAAACAACGTAGATTCTTCTTGCATATAGATCCTCAACTATGCACCTAATACCAACTTTCATCGAGTTATCACAAATACAGTTGAGAAGGGAAAAAACAGTTATTACGCCTCAAAATATATATTTAGCACAGCAAAAAGGCAGGCTATATATAGGGTCTCACAAGTGATAAAAATGTACCTTCAGGGTGTAGTTTCGCGTTAGATGCAAACAAAATGCTTTTGCAGGAATACTCCTCAGAGACTTACACGTCTACACGGATTCATCTGAAACTTGGGCCAAGTATATAATAAGATGCAGTTACCAACGCTGCATTTTTAAGACAGCAGGACCTACCAAATCGTACGTATATTATTGATAAAAGTATAGCTTATGAGCTCTCAAGTCCTTTGATAATATCTAATTGATACCTACCTGCTGGTTAAATTTATGAAATTCCCATTTACAATTCCAACAAAATAAAGCCAAATATTTATTCTCCAACATTTTCGCAGTACAAAGAAAAATCAATCGCTAATAAAAAGGGGCCAATTCGAATTTAGGATTACGTTTAACTGTCACTTCAACACGGCGGTCAGCACTTAATGAGTTTTTATAAATGCAACAAGAATGAAGAAGCGGGTCTTTTTGTCAAATGCCTTTTTCGGATAACTTCGGAAGGGAAACTAAAGTCCCTTCGAGAAGAAAAAATAGCCTAATGCAAAAGGCAGAAAGAAAAAAGATACTTTTTAACAAAAAAACTTTGTTTTTCGCCGCGCACCCTCGGGATAAATATACTCGTATATAACAATTTGGGGAAAACGAACAATAGAAACTTGTTCTCCATTCTGTCGGAGTCCTCCAACCCCTACCCAATCGCATTTTCTTTCCTTTTCTTTTTTTTATACAATCTCTCCTTCACATCGTCTCTTTTTATATACACAGACCAGAATTCACGGCCGTTTGTACTGGCAAGACGAGATGAATGAAATCTCTTCATTCCTCATCACCACCACTTAAAATGTTTTTATTCTCGCTCAAAAGCCACGACAAAAGTGAAAAAGGGCGACAAAATAAAAGAATCAACCGTTATCAGTCTTATAATCTCGTAATTAGATTAACATTTTGGAATGACCCACCCGAGGGATGATAATTCACTTAATTTTATCTGAAAAAAAAAAAAAAAAAACTCTTCACACTTCCATCCAATTCGTCATTTTTATTTTTTGTTCAAAGAAGTCGACAGTTTACAATCAACGTTTCAGAAAGAGATTTTATATCAGAATAACTTCCAAAACACCGCATCAAGTGTGCAGTTGCCAAACTCATTTGTGCAGCGCAGAGCATTTTCAATTTCCAGAAAAACAATTAACAAATCTGCCTCTTCTTCCTTCCTCATGCCCCCTCCCCCTCCAGTGTAGAATAAAAATCAAACTTGGATACCATATTGATTTTTCCCAACATATTGCATCGCTGCATCACATACCAACTTTTCCGTAAACATCAGCTCCAATCAACCGCATCAATACACCCCCAGCATGACGAATAAATACCGAAACCGAATATTCAGATTGTCACAATAGGGAAAGGTACTAAAGAGTGAAGACACAGAGACGAAAACCTAGACTACAAACAAATACGTTGGTCTTTGGGCACGCTGCAAAATAACTGTTTTTATACCTGCACTGAGGTGAAGGGTTAGGAATTCCTGGAAAGGAAGAAAACAAATGAAGAAACGAGGAAGTAAAGAAGAGCGAGGGGAAGCGGAGAAAAATATTAAACGCCGATTGAATGAGGGAGGTCAGGCAGGTATAAGAAGTAAGTATAATATGAATTATGGACTCGTTCTCGATTACGTTCAAACACAAAAGTTTCACGATATAATCGAAGGTCGATTGTAGGAACTATACATAATAAAAGGGTGGAAGGTGAGCAGGCATTTAGGTACAGGGGTTGTGATTTTCTTACAACCGTTACCTTCTGCAGCTCTGCGTGATTGAATAAAAGTTGCTTGAAAGGGGAAGGTAATATATGTATTACGGATAAGAATGATGAATTTGGGCATCAAGCATAAAGTGGATAGAAGTACTGCTGCTTCCGTATAAATCAACATTCATTTCTAATCGTGATTTCCAGCAAAGTGGCTGACATCTGGCGAAATATTGAAGAAAAGGTGTCGTAAAAAGGTACCAGGTTGGTGACATCAACATAAGCTTTTCAGGATCTGAATATTATTTACAGGTAATTTTCATAGGAGAAAGAAAAAAAAAAGATGGAGAAGAACCGATTTTGAAAAGTATAATCTAATTGTGACTTTTGATTAATTATATATTGAAAATGTATTTTCGTAAGGAGTCAGTGGCAGATCCAGAGCTCCATTTGGAGGGGGGGAACCCAAATTTTTTCAAAGCATGATAAATGCTAAAATGGTGAGATTGTGTTTTTTTCAGCATAAAGGGGGAGGGGTTCAAGAAAATTGACTTTTTTGTGGATTATCGGTCTATATTTTTTTGGATTGGGGGATTTCCCCCTTTTCCCCTCCCCTGTATCCGCCACTTTAAGGAGTGCATATTTGTGCTAGATTCAATCTAATTTCAATAATCTTCAATATTTTTAATTAATCAATATCTTCCCATATCTTCCCAACATTATTCAACTTGCCAAAACTTTTCTGTCCTGATAACAATATGATTTTGGTCTAGATGATCAGTATATAGTTAACACATCTACCGCAAGCTCGAGGGGTAAACGTAGAGCGTCTAACTTGAATTATTTCAACATATAATACACATTATTTAATGGAATGAACAAAGATTGACAATGGTAATTTTTACAATTTGGATAGGAAAACGGGGACAGTTCGAGATTTATAGCAGAAATTAATACCAAAATAGTGATATAAGAGTATCATCTCAGATATAATAAAAAGTACCAAAAATATAAGATAATTTACAATAAATAGTAATTTTCACAACTGGCGATGTAAAAAGTAACTATTCTGTTTATAATTAATATTATACTATTCATTTCTCTCAGTTTAATTATTTTATTCCATATTATTCTACATTAAAATAGGACGCTATATATATGCATTAGTCTATACATAGCCCTAATTGTTCGATTTAAATTTTCCTTTTCGCAAATCGAATTTTCGTTTTATTTTCCCAAAATGTTGGTTTTGGTAGAAACGACTCATTCATCTCATCTTTCATCTCTATTTATACTGATACGGTCTACGAAATAACCTAATTTTGTCACTCTGATAATTCAGGCTAAGGGTATGACTAACCCCAAACGACTTTTGAGACACGAAAATTTTTGGCCCAATATTAGGTACGAGAAAATGCCAACTCTGAAAAGTCCAAGAGGATGTCTCACCATTCCCTCCTCCGTTCCGATATAATCCTCTTCAAGACTCGTCAAGTGTCTCAGTTACTCGCCGTCCTCTCCTTTCGCCCCTCACGCACCAAATAAGTCACGTCGACATCTTTCGTCCCCTCGCGTTTGTGAAAATTAGGAAGAGAACGCAGCGAGAAAAAATAAACGATGCTGAACGAACGAATAGAAGGATTTTCTAGCCCGCGAAAAAACGAGTGGATAGCGACGTGGTGCTGGCGGAGGGGTGTAAAGCTGCAGGGCACAGATGTAACGCCGATACGCTCGTAATGAAAATTAAAACGAAGCTACATTCGAACGGACGAGGGTGGGTTTGGGAGGGGGATTCTCCACTTCGTCGTGTGTGCATCATGAAAGTGCGTCGGAGGTGGTCGAAACGAAATAATGAAAATGGGAATGCAGACATGATGTCGAATTTGTATCATTGATCATGAGACACGGAGGGATCATATCAATACTTTCAGCGTTTGAATTCAGTGTTCACTGTCCATTCATTAACTTCGAATCGAAAATCAGAAGTAAGACTAGGTATTACTGAAGGAAGGGAAAGGAAATATGAGCATATTATGAAAACTTCGACTGCTGGTGGTGTCCGTGACAACTTCAACAAGATCATTAAATCCGCATAAACAGAGTTAGCAGGGATAAGAACAATTTTTTACGCATGGAAAAGTTTCACTACAGAAAAAAACCTTCGTCAAAATAGAACCCATCAAGGTAACAAAAAGAAACTCCAAGGGAAAACGTTAAAACGAAGAGGACGGAGAGAGAACGACGTGGAAAGGAGTGGTAGAAAAACTAGTCGGGCAACTGCCAACTCGCCTCAATCAGCTGCACGAAAATTCAAATGCTCAGGTACAAACATGTTTGATAATTCTTAGAAAAACTGTATATATATAGAACAGGACGGACAGGCATAACCACAGAAGTTTTCTGGCCGAGGGGAGGAGGATGCCAAAGAAGAGACCAGATACTTTCTGGGAGGAGTTTCATCCACCTCAGTAGACTTCTTTTGCCACAATACCTTATGGGAATGAGTTGAGCTGAATACTGAGAATAGG
The DNA here is from genome assembly GCA_038050395.1 of Parthenolecanium corni. Lineage (NCBI taxonomy): Eukaryota > Metazoa > Arthropoda > Insecta > Hemiptera > Coccidae > Parthenolecanium > Parthenolecanium corni. The sequence goes on along the minus strand of JBBCAQ010000038.1, from coordinate 1,427,659 downwards.
TTTAGGTAGATACTAATGAAAATTCTCATGAAAAAAAATTGAAAAAATTCATTAACTTTCTAAAATGAAAAAATATTAATCAAAATATTCAATTATTCTCAGAGTACCCTTGAATCATAAGAGTACTGATTGCCAGTGCGCTATCCTTTCCTTATAGACTCGTGCTCTGAACATCGTTAAGGCGGCCAGGTGCAGTGGGAGGGTCATATGCGCAGAACAACAAAATCAAACAAAATCCTCGAATACCGAAGTGAGTACAAGTTGGCAAAACTGTTGATTTCTTTCAACTGTTAGTTAATCGCGTCAACCAACCACTTTCTACGCATGCGTTACACCGACAACACCTGAGAGTCAAGACACCTTGGTCTTAGCCATGTTGACACTTCGAAATTTCGTTTGCTTCCTCTCCAGGACTCCAGTACTAAATGAGTCGAGGAATCATTCGTTTATGCCGGGGCGTTATTCGAGTGGAAAGTGAGAAAATGAAAATAGTAAACAATTGCGCTTACCCTTATCGATATGCCTTCTAAAATTCAACTGTTTCAGCAATATCCATTATTTTCAGAAGTTTCGCAAATCTTATTGCGATTCACAAAATGGCAATGTAGCAACGCGTACGGATTCCGTTACAAACGTGTCACGAAAAAAAAAAGTAGCCGAACAAAACCGAATATTACATAATAATAGACAAATGTCAACACTAAACACTACGTAGAATTTCTTTGAAATCAAAACATTCGAAATTAGAACACAAAAATAAAAGACACGTATTTTTTCGAAATTTTTCTTAAGGTTTTTCACTGCTGCAACACCGGCATAGAACGAAACAACTACACAAACGAGTGAAACAGAGACACAAAATACGAAAAGGCAACACTGAACACGCACACACACATAAAAATACTCAAACGCGCAGTGAGACAGAACACAACGAAAAGAGAGAACAAAGAGAAAAACGAGAACTACGAGCAACGCCGTGCGAGTCGATACTCCGCCACACAATCCACTGAGCACTGAACATTTCCCTCGCGATGCTGTTGTCGACGAGGGTATTCCTTCCCCACCACCGACCCGTCAAATGCCGACTCGTTTCTGTATGTACGTATTGACGTGGCACGTGTGCGTTTGTAGTAGTACGCACTTATACACCTATTCAAATACGAGCATTACCACTACAAGCAACTTTCGACCCCTTCTCAACGGTTTTTTTTCATCTTTTTTTTTCTTGTGCAGCGACTAACTCGTTTCTGCGCAGGCCACGCCTGAACCAATAATACGTGGGTACGCTTTCGCACTCCACTATCTCCACTTCACTGACGAAAACGAGAAAAAAAAGAAGTGGAAGGAAAAAAAAGCACGCTATACATGAAACCACTATAAACGTGAGGTCGGAGAAGCCTGAAAAAGGAATAAGGGAAAAAGGTCCGAAAAAAGAGAATAAGGCAACCTTTTTGAGCATAATAGCATATCGCTGTTGCATTTGTAATTTGACTTTTGAATACGTTTTTATTCTTCTTCGTCACTATAGTGTAGGGTTAAAGGATGCTTGTGTTCGATACCACATCATCGAACTCGACCATTGTATAAAAATGATACACCATTCTCGGAATAGGTATACCTACCGCCACTGTATAAAAAATCGACCAGAAAAAAACATAGAATAAAAGAATTGAGTCATTTGCCCATCCCTAATTAATTGTGAAGGCTTCGATCATGGCCGTTTATATAGCAATTGGCTTCGATCAGCTGCGCGATTACCATCTTGGAAAAAAGAAAAGATCAGCTATATCCGCAAAGGTGCGCGGTAAAATCTTGCGCGGGGAATTTATGATAAGTGGAGTGATGTAGGGGGAAAGAGAGAGGGAATGAAAAGGATGAAATTGCACAGATTGACGCGTATCACCCATGTAGGCTTTATTTTTATTCACCAAGTACAGGAGTAAGTAAGGTGAAAATGTGATCAAAATGGAGATGCAAGTTTGATTGGAAAATGCGTTATTTTCCTTGAGAAAATGAAAGAAGATAAGAAAATTCGAAAGAGAATCTATCATCACCCGAGGGCTATAAATAAATGAGGCGGGCTAGAAATGCCTGCCCATTATGATGCTTTTACAGAATGTCATCAAGATTTTGATTCCGCTCCTTTTTATTAAAGCGCATTCGTGTTCTTTATTAGTCCTCATTTAAATTATAAATTTTTGAGAAAATAGTCTTCATATTTAAGGTACTGTGAAAGAAGCGTATCATGAAAGTGATTCTGTGCTCTCTGGGTAAAATTTGAAAAAGTGGATTTATCTTGCCGCAGCGGACTAAACTAACAAATGAGTGGAAAGTTGAATATAGAAAAAATCTTTTTCATATTAGTAGGTAAAGATGAAATTCGACAAAATTGCAGAAAAGCTTATTTCTACTAGAAAAAATCTTCTCTCATCATGCCATGTATCGTTTAATTGAAGCGTTTTAACCCCAAGATCCGTTTTTACTTGATGTGCAGGTCTCATTTTTTAAAAACAAGCCTATTTTATAGGTTATGAGTATAAAATGTACAAATTGTTACCGAGTTTTGTTTAAAAGTACCTATAGGTAGACCTTTTTTTTTCAATGTGTTAATGCATCCTCATTTTCCTTACGCGGGGAGTAAATTCGGAAATTTAACACGAAGTTAAAAATCGATAGTGGAGATCGATAACAATATTTGAAGTCGGCCAATAATTTTTATTATCATAAATAATATGTTTTACTATTTATGTAGAACTTTCTGTTACAAATCTTGAATTGTCTCAGTTTTCCCATGCAAGTTGTAAACTTCCTAATTTTCTTTCAGTGTAATAATGTACGCGCCGTTGTCAGTTGTCATCGAACGATTCTCATCAATACTTCTTAATTAATTTTCTCTGTGGTTCGTTAATCATTTTTAATTATATATATTTTTTTTTTGCATCATCATGAAATATGTTAATACATTGAAGATGTAGGTACAGCGATATATAACTGAAACTTGCATTTCATTTATTCAGTGGCAGTCCTAGAATTATTCTATTGAGAATTTGACAACTTACAATAAAATTGCAGTTTTCCAGATCCATTCAGCTAACAAAAGATCTACATCCTTGTGGGTCAAAAGTAAAAACGTATCATCTCTATAACCAGTTTCACACACCAAGTATGTGTGTGTGTCTGTGTGTGTGTTTTCTAATAATGCGAATGAAAAGGAATAAAGAGACGTTTATGGGGGGATGGTGTTTGAAAGAGACAAGCGAACAAAACGAATTCAGCTTCCCCCTACAATCTCTTTTTTCCTTTTTTTTTTTTTTTTTTTGGTTTTGTTAGCCGAGTGAAAAAAAGGAAGGTACCTACTAATTTTGGAACGTAGCGTGATGCCTTTATATAATTGTTCGCTACAAAGCTCGGGTACAAACTACCAAGGGTGCTTATTCTCTCTCCCTCCTTTTTTTAAAACAATAATAATTTTTAAAAAATAGGTATAATTATTTTTTATATTCCAATTAGTTTATTTTCTTTTTCAAGACTCAATATTTTCTTGTTCAAACCTTCATTATTTGCTTTCCATAAAAACTTCAACTATCCCACGCTGAAAAATATTTTATAAATAATTTTCACTCTTTTAGATAGAAAAGCCTACTATCCAAGATAGTAAAAAGTACAGAGTGCTGGGACAAAATAATCGGCTAGATTTGTTTTTTTCAATTACGCACAAGATAAAAAAGATAAACACTCGGTTGGGGGTTCAAATTAAAAGTTATTTCTCGAGTTTATACGTATATGAAATACAATATCACTTAAATATTGACAATTTTGTTCAACATTCCTGAAGAGTCCAAGGTGTAAAACAAAAACATAGTTGACTTTACTAAACAATGGTTGAGTTATTTTTGCAATTTCTGTCTCCACATACGCTTCCAAAAATGTAATTAAGTCTGGCAAGGAAGAGGGAATCACGCACGCTTGACATTTTCTTAATGGATGGTTTTATGCGAAAACCTTATTTTCAAGAGAAGTATGGTGCACTAGAATTTTTGTAATATAATAACAGCTGCTTATCTTGAATAGTCGCTGTTTTCTGATCCAAAATAGTAAAAATTACTTGGGCTGAATATTTTCTTTGAAATAGTAAAGGTGTGCTGACTGTTATCTACGAGTATAGGGGCTACATGTAGCCAGATGAAGTCTCTCTGTGATTTATCCGTGACTTTTTGAATATTTTGATTGTTTTGGTGAATTCTTATGTTTCAAGTGTAACATTATTTGGCTACAATTTTGATTGAAATGTCGCATGAAATTTATATATTGTTGATGACGGTATTTATGTATGTTGTATTCATATATACGCTTTTTAAAATGTGTGAAAATGTTGTTGCGTTTCTTCATGTGCCATTTAATATTATATACCTAATATTATTAAAATTGATTGTGTAACGTACCATTTAGTCAATATTTTATTGATTTTTATTCATAATTTCAATAAAATTATCAATATTATTTACATGAATGGTGCAACTTAAATTTATAAATGCAGCTTCGTTTTTTAAACTTATTTTCCTAATTTCTATATCTTGTTTTATATCTTACTTTCAAAATTATTATATTATTTTGAAGTTGGATTTTCTTAGTATTATTAATTATAGGTACATTTTATTAGCTACTAAAAACTGGCACAAGTTAATGAATCCAAAATTGATCATTTTCCTTCATTCCATTTTTCTGACTGGTTATTCTTGTGGTACCGACTTGAAAAAAATAGGTACCTACAATAATTTGTCTTATCTTGAATTTTCACTTTCATTTTGAATAAAAACTTAATTTCATTCAAATGAATCTCTTTTACATCAACGCTGATCCCGTGGAATTTTCCAATGATGTTGTTTGTTCCTGCCAGGGTCTGCATTCTGTATAATTTATCTCTGAATTTAATTGCGATTAATAGTCCTGACATCCTCTAATTTTGTGCGCTATCTTGTTTCAGAATACATTGATATTGAACAAATTATATGTTATTATCACGGACTGAAAGGGAGATTAGAATAAACTAAGAATTTGTGCAATGATTTAAATTAGGTATTTCAGAAATGCAACTTTTCATATTTTCGAAGTTTGTTAGTTAGGACTTACAATTTTTACCCATGGAAGCTAATTTTGTATTTTACTTTTTGGATTACTTAATTAGCGGAATAATTGTGTTTAGTAATAGGTTTTGTTATTATAACAATGTCGCAGACTACACCAAGTTATTGAAATTTTTTATTCCCGCAGTTAACTAAAAATGATTTTAATTTTAAATCGAATACCTGGCCATCATAAACGGAATTTAGGCCAATACTGAGATGATGGTATTACGTTGAGCTCTGAAAATTGTAATCTTTCAAGTAAAGAGTTATTGTCGTCATCGGAGGGCTTCTGGCTGGGAGACGTCATTTCAGTAAATTCAATACTCACCCCTGTTTTTGTTCCCTTCTCGTACAAATGAGACTACTATATGTGTGTGTAGCCTACTATATAGCTGCTGTGTAATCGACCTCTTGGAAACCCGCTTCGGTTCACGCCTATTAATACCACATGCGGGCGGCCTTAATTTAAATTTAAAGGGTTTATAGTTTTCTGACCTCTCGTCGGGAAGAGGGTGAAAACCACAAGTGTTTGAGAAAACAATTTAAGACTGCGAATAAGTCGAGTTTTGGCGCGAAGTTGCGTCCCTCATTTATATGTATAGGCTAACGTATAAGATGGCCTATCAAGAATCGATGCTTCGTATAGAACCATGCGAAAATTTATTAAAATAGGCCAAGTATTCGAAACGTGCTAATAATTAGGTGTATAAAACAACTACTGTATTTCAGAGGTAAAGTTAAATATTTTAAATTACTAAGAAATGTTTACGTTGGTAATATAAGTCTTTGCATGAGAGTATGATGAAAGAGTTTGTGAGCCTCATGATTTCATCTAGGCTCAAATGCCTCCGAAATGGTGAAGAAATCACTTATATCGAATCGTAATAACAAATTAAGAGTTACAAATTTTCTCCTTAAAACACCAAAATAAGGCAAAATTACAAAATAAGATGAAATTACATCAGTTTGTGATTGAGGAATGTTAAAAGAGTGAACAAAAAAGTTATTCTTAGAAATACAGTTTGTAAATGTTGACGCATTTAAAATTCACTTTACGTCATTTAAAATTAAACAATGCACTGTTGCAAATTTATTTTGGATAAAAAAATCTTACCCAGCGAATGTAAACTATTTTTAGCCATTTTTTAAATTATTAAATAATACTACCGTATTTTAATTAAAAACATTTCATCAGAGCCACACAAGTTTAAATTCACCAAAATTTATATTCCGAAGGCATTCTAAAAATTCAAATTTTTAAAACCTTATTCATCTTAATATGAACAGAATTGTTGATGAATTTTTAACCAAATTCATTGTTCGAGAAGTATTTTTATTGCCAAAACACTAACACATAATGACATGACCATGGCATGAGGTTTATTATCCGCAGAAGAAAAATAAACTTTGCTATTTTTGTTAAAAAATATGCCCCAAAATATGGATTTGTTGCGTTTTGCGATTAAATTGATTTTCAAGAACTTCAAATTGATCTTTAAGTTTTTTTTGTTTTTTTTTTTGAAAATCTGATTACACCGCAGTCGATTTCCTGCTAAAAATCCTATACGAAACAAAATACAAAACTCAAAATTTTTCAAAATGGCGTTTATCGTGTTTTGCGACTAAACTCCCCCAAATATAGAGATAAAATTATTTATACGTGGGTTGTTATGTAGCTAAGCCTAATTAAATACAAAATGAAAAAACCTGTCAAAAATAAATCCAATAAGCCTGAATATTAATCAGGTTAAAAAGATTTTATTGGAACTCACATATGCACCTGCTCTGGTTTTAGGAAGATATTTATTTACCTTTGTATATTAGGAATTTTATCGCTCCCGTCTTTCAAATATGTCTCATATGCATTGCAGTTATCTCAGGACTAGCTCCACGCAGGGCAGTAACCATAGCTTCTATTATTCTAGGTAACATATAATCTACCTGCTGTCAAATTCTACCTTTGATCCTTCTCCAAAACTTTGATAATTTTTCCATTTCTTCGTTCTTTTTACTTATCTTTGGTCTATCAGGGATTTTTTTTTTGTGACGCACCAAAAGTTTTTACCTACCCCCTCCCCCTTACATATCCTAGATATGTATCCAAAGACCGTATTGTCGTTTATAATAATAAATGAATTGTTGATAAAGTTCTACACTTGAATCTACCAATAAGCTCGAACCAATGTTGACAAATTAATCTTTTCACGACGCAGCCGAGATTAATTTCCACATCACACATCGCCTGCATATCCCCACGCACTATCATGATAAATTATCTTTCGGATTTTATCCGTACGTGCGGTTTGATTCAACAATCCAAGAAATATATTATTTCATTTTCAATTATAACGTTAGCTAGATATACCTATAATATAGTCATTCAACAAATAACAGAAGGAAATGAAATGAAAAAAAAAAATAACAGCTTCGTGCTCGTTTATCATTCTTACTAAGTGGATTTAAACGTCATATGCAGGTTCCTTTTTTTTTCTCCTCTTTCTCCAGCACACATTTGTGACGGTGCACACGCGAATATTAAACAAAAAGGAAAAAGAATCAGGAAAAAATATTTGTAGATTTTAGAGGCATAGAAATTTTCATAGAGGGGTGTAGCGAACTTGTTTGACTGGTGGTCGTTAAATCAAATGTACACGATGTTAAAATTCAGAATCGCCTGGCCCAAGATTAGCGGATAGTTTGTGCACTTGGTAGTGGGTTGGAGGGTAAAACGAGATGAATATGAAAAGGGTGGATAAGTTGGGATGGAGGGTGAGCTAGAATGCGGTGAAAAAGGATTAATTAAAGCTCTCGGCGTTTGCGGCCATTTGAAGGGTTTATGCGAGGAAAAGGGGAGATACGAACAAGCAGAAAAAAAGTGAAAGTAAAAATAAGGGTCGTTGGTAACTAATAAACAACGGATTAACGAAACGTTTTTTACTTATGAGGCGTGTTATTATAGTTTGCGTATTATGAAGTACTCGTAGTAGTATATAGGTATATAAAAGTAAAACTTATTGCATTCTTGGTATAAGAGTGTCTTTTTAATGCGTTTCCCCTTCTTTTTTCATCTTTTTACCACCTTTTTGTATCATTAACTTTAGTTTACCCTTCTCAAGAGAGAAGAAACCCCTCCCAAATGATTTTCTCCGTTGTGTCTAACGAGCAACTCAAATAAAAAGCTCGATTGCTTCTTTTTTTTCCTTCGTAAAGACGAAAGTGGCATTTCCCTTAATGGGCTGATAAAACAGTTATATCATTTTTTCATTACATATTATTATTCTAAGTTGAAAAAGAAAATATATTTCAATCTTATATTTATAATTTCTATATAATTTTTAGCATAATATTGTATCATTCTTTATACACAGTCGCATAACGTACGATAACCTAAAGTAATATACTTATTAGCGATTAATAATATTTATTTACTGAGGTGCTTCTTCACAGAGAATATTATAAATTCGTGTTACATGATATGTCTGTACAAAACATTAATAGGTACTAAACCATAATATTATTATAACGATTATCTACATTGACAGAAAATAGTATTGTTAGTCATGAACAGTGATCGTTACTTTTCTCGGCACAGTTATGCGAATATCAATACTTATATACAGGCTCGCAGCAGCTGTGGGGGGAGAGGAGCAGAATTTTCAATTTGTTTCCCGTCGAGTTTCAAAAAAAAAAAGAGGAGAGGAGCTCATTTAAAGATGTCTTTCATACACAAACATTTTTCTCTTCCTGTTCTTTAGTTTGCACCTCCCCGAGATTTCACTCAGGCTACAAGCCTGTAGACTATTTTCAATATTTACTGGAGATATTTTTAATATTTGTAATAATTTTTACTATCTTATAGATAATATATTTTAATATTTTTGTAATAATTTCGCTATACAAATCTGGAATTACCAATCCCGGCTTTATTCCTATTTAAATTGCAAAAATTACTGCTTAACACTAGAAAAACCAGGTTTTACTCGATTACTCGAAGGACCAGGTGGCGTCATATACGACGCCACAAGAATAACCTCTAAAGACCCGGTGGTGTCGTATGATACAAGTCGGGGTTTCTCAAAATATTGTTTCTTTGAGTAGTCCATCTCAAAATTTTGAGTGGCGTCGTATATGACGCCACCTGGTACTTCTAGTATTAATTCGTTGACCAAAATTACCCGACTGTCATTGTCAGGAAACCATTTACAGTTCTCTTCTATAAATGTGGGGCTATAATTCAGCTTTCTCAATAATTACGAGTAGTTCATAAATTACTTCTCAGAAAATTAGTCCGTTTATACCTACTTCGAGTCATAGTCTAATAGAAATTATCATTACCAAAAGCTCTTTATACTAAAACATGAAAATATTAGAATTTCAATTCCACTCATTTTATTATCACTAAGCCTATATCGGTATAATTTTAAAGAGGTTGGTTGTAAAACTTTTCTGCTGACGAAAATTTTTTCCGAAAGAAATCGGAAACATCAAAAACTTGAATCACCTAAGGTTAAAATTAACACTTTCTTATTTCCAAAAACAAGTTCTCAGTTCTGACTTCACAGGCTTGCTATTCTTTTTATCAGTATAACGTCATCGTAGAATGCGGAGAAAACCAAAGAAATGTCACACGCTAAGGACAATCGTTTCTCACTAGCACGCAAATAAAAGAAAGAAAAGTTCTCGGGTTCGTTAGACGACCTGTAAACCACAAAGAAAGGAATAAGAAAACAATATTATGTATACTTACACTATCTTGAAGAAAAAAATAAGAAGAAAACTGTATTGGTAATTCAATATAGCTTATTTATGTGTGGTCCATACGCATGTAAATACATACAACTTACAGGCTTTTCTTATGCACGTATTCTGTAGGCAGAATATAAGAATGCCTTATACAATGTACTTCTACCGAAGAATTGTATAGTATTGCTGTGTTGAATGTAATAGCGGATTTTGTATTCAAGCAATAATATATACCTATTTCTTACACAAATAATTTCATGATGAAATGACATTACAATATTGTCCTTTCTTCCTCATTTTCAAGATGAGAAGTTTTGTTGCAAAATGCAACAAACTCATTGAGATCATGCTAAAAAATTCATGTAAAAACTGTTCTAAATGAGTGAGCCGAGGCATATTTTTATGCATGATTATTCAATTCCTCCACTGATTATGAAACTGATGGATTTCAAAAAATCAAAAAAAGGCTTAAGTCGACTTTAGCCCTTCTTTGATATACCCGCTTTCAAATATACACGTCAACCAGTTACTAATTAAATATAATAACTATCCTATAGCTTAATTGCGTATGTTTGGTGGGTTTTTACTGAATTTTTTCAAACAATTTTCTTAGTCTTAATATCTGCAGCAAGGAATTTAAAATGCATTGACACTTATCTGCATTATATCCGCGCGGGTAAAAAATTGTATATTCTGTTTTCCTTTTTTTTTTCAAGTTTTCTAAGTGCGCTTTCCTTCAGAGAGCCTACAGGATCACTGGTACGCTTTTCTTCACTTTTTTTTTTTGCGCTTTCCTTACCAAACTTTAATCAATGTACGCTTTCCTAATTCACTGGCACAGTTAACCGTCCTATGCACTGACTAAAGAGCAAGAGGGATCAGTTTTCTGATAAAAGCACTATAGCCAGTTTTCTTATTATAAAAATATTAAAAATAAAGCCTACAAATTTCTCTTCGGGTACCGTAGTTCTTGTCTTGTTTTCTGACTCCGTTTGAAAAATTGTCATTAAAGAAATAAAAAAGTTCTCAAGAAATTAATTGTTTCGGTCAGAATGATATACGTGCGTGCACGCTATAGTAATGAGAACATGTGAAAATTGTTAATTCATTTACTCACCCTTATCAGCCAGTTATCAACAGCTTGCCTTTATTCTATGCTTATGCGACGTCCTTCTAAAAATAGAAACAAGGAAATACAAGAAAGAAAGAAATGCTCGCTATCAACCTGAAGCCAGCAAATCAGATACTCATCGAATCGAGTCACTGCATTTGCTGCTGTCAACGAGTTCTCCGTTCGTTTATAAACCACCCCCTCAAAAAGGCGATTCTATATAGCCGGAAGGGTGCTCGATAATGCGTATTGAACACATAACCCACGTCTATTAACCCACTCCTTCGCACCCTTATTGATAACAGACGTCACGTGTCGCCTCTTCATTTTTCTAACATTTTTCTTTCCAGCTTTTTTCTTATTTTTCTCCCCATTTTTTGGACTGAGTATATTAATTGTGATGAAGTGAGGATGTTGTTAGCTCGAACTATGTAATCAAGTTTTCTGTACAAATGAGAAATATAGAAGAAATATCTTGAATTGTGTCAGATACCGGGACTCGGGACCGTGACAGTACAGCCTCGGTTACATTATCTCTCAAATGTTAATGTTCATTACCTCGTATAAATATTTCGTCAAAACACCCACGTCACTGCCTCTATGTAACGAGTTGCTTCCTCAAACTAAACTCAAATTTCAAATGAGTAAAATTAGAATATAATTACAAGTAGGTAGATGTTATCAAAGTGTTGTTATTCAAATCAAAGGGGCATAATCTATTTTCATCAGCACCACATGCCCAGTTCTACTCGAAATTTAGAATGGGGGTGAGAGAAATTTTTATTTTTTCCTCCCCTTTGCCCGTTCGGTACTTTCCTATCCATCGGCTATATAGTCGCAATACACCTTGCAGATATTTGCGCGCTCTGGTGAATTACTTTGGCGAAAACTGATTTTGTACTACGGCGAAATTCTACACTCAGGCTTTATGGGAAGTCAAATATAACTTGTACTTTATGCAATTCTGCATTCTTAGAAGTAAGCGCATATCGTCGGTGGCCTACTAAATACCAGCTATGTGCTGGAAATTTTGAAAATGATGTGTTTCGGTTTATTGAATTTCTCGGCTCAAGACAATTATAATGAGCCCAAACACATAATATTTTAAAATATCATTACATAGGAGGTATTTGGCAGGCCATCGACGATATACTGAAACAATGTAGACTAAAAACAATATTGACTACAAACTACCCAAACTGAAATACTGATTTGACTATTTCGCCTTGGTCCATCCTGATTTTGGTCTACTTAATTCTTAGAGCCCAAATTGATTTTACTTCATGTTGATTTTGGTCTACATGGTTACATGGTTCTTATAATGAACGTCGATTTTAGTCCATACTGATTTTAGTCTACAGTATTTCTCGTTTATCACTAGAAGTACCAGGTGGTGTCATATACGACACCACTCAAAATTTTGAGATGGACTTCTCAAAGGACCAATATTTTGATAACCCCTGACTTGTGTCATACGACACTACCTGGTCCTTTGAGATTACTCTTCTGGTGTCATATATGACACCACCTAGTCCTTTGAGTAATCGAGTAAAACCTCGTATTTCTAGTGTTATTTTGGAAGGACTCAGACATTTAAACTGACCCCCATATGCTAAAACCTACATTTTCCTTGAAAATCACCATTAATGATTTTTTCAAAATGAAATTTTAAAAAAATCGACCTCTTATAGGTGATTTTTAGGGTAGGTGAAGATAGTTTTAGCACAAGGCGCGGAAAACTCGAAGCGCTAATCTTTTAAAATTATGTAGGTGAATAAAAATAAGTATGTACTCCTCCCTTTTCTCGGAGTCCTCAAAGATTATGTAAGTTGATAAACCCTCGTAATTTTCTTATTATGATCTTCCAAGGGTAAATGTTTTTATTTTAATGTCAAAAAAAAATCGATAACTGGTAAATTGATTGCCCTATTTTGCGATCGCCTAATGAAAAACCAGTCTTCGACGTATCTCAGACGTAATTATGGGCCTGCGCTGTTAGGGGATGAAGAGAAAAAGGTTGAACATGAACGACTTGTCGATTATTCATTTCAAAAGCCAGGTGTTTTTTACTTTTTTTTTCACGTTATTTTTAAATAACTGAGCGAAACGAAGGACACTAACAACGTGACCCTCGCTGCAGCAACCTTCGCAGCACTCAATGTTTTATTCTCCTTTTTCTCACTCTTTCTCAGTCTTCTTCTCCTTCATTCTCTCTCTTTCTCTCCAACACATATTTTTCCTCTTTACCTCTCTGTTTCTATGCAGCCTAAGATTGTTAACAGACATTGTTGTCGAGAGAAATCCAAGTTCGTATTGTTATTTTTTTACTATACGGTTTCATGAGGGGTAAGTTGTAGGTATAATTCAAGGAACTATTACTTATGATAATCGTATAGCTTATGTTCTTACCAACGAAAACGCGATAACGTTTAGAATAGGCTAGGATTAGCTTTCCTGTAAAGCGTTTTTATCGTCTAGAAAGAAATAGGTACTTAGATTTCGTAACCTTAAGAAAGAAATTTTCATTTAAAACCATCTCGCATGTACCTCATACGTATTTTTTTCTATTATACGCGTAATTGGAAAACCAAATTTGGCCGATCATATCTTTCCACTCACGTATATTAAATGTTGGCAGTAGGTACGTCTTCATATTGAATGCGCTGATTTGTGAAATATTGTAAATTTGTAATATTCAGTCGATGACGAATCAGTGAATGCTGACTGAATTCTGGTTTCAAATAATTACAAATCCAAACTAAAGCTGTACCCAAGTTAGTGAGCGTTAATTTTGAAGCAATTATAAACCAGTATATTGAAAACTTCTCCTTAAAAATTGTTTTATTCAGTATTTAAGAAAAAATACAATTATATTCAACGGAGGGGCATCAACCGTCATTGTTCCTCGGGTTCGTCACTGCTGTGAAACAAATAATCGGTATTGTATCCTGTTTTTAATTTTTCATGTTGTTTCTCCACTCGTCTCAATTTCTTTAATTTTAATTCGTAGCACTTTTTAATTCTTCGAAGAATGTTGCAATATAGTATCAGGATTCGCAGATACCCTGCTTTTATTGATCAGTTGTCCAGTGCATCCAATAGTGTGCTGTGTAGTTAATTACTGGTTTCCCTTAATATAATATAAATAAATCGGGTCATTATATGACTATGTATCAGCTGAATATTATGTTAATACGTAGGAAAAATCGTTTTCGTAAGTAAAACTATAGAGTTATATGAAATTAGTCTATATTTTAAACAACAGATGATACTAATGACCAGCAAATATCATTCATTTTTTTCTCTTGTCTTATGTGCCATTAGTATTATACATCATCAACCGATAGAAGAACTAATTCCATCGAATGGTGGAGAGATAAATAATTATTACCAAATAGAGAATGTAAAAAGTTACTCGTATTTTATCCTACGATTTAATCAATATATCGATTGAAAGTTAAATAGGTGATTTGAATAGTTTGTGGAGAGAAAAGGTCAATTTTTAACTCAATATATATTCATGATTCCGGGTCAAAATCCCGTATCAGTTTTCCTGAATGATTTTTTCCCCGAATGGACTTTTCCCCAAATTCACCAATGATATAGCTGTTGGGGCCTCCTCTTTCTTAACTATCACCACAAATAATTTTACCCCACCCCATACCCACCACCGCCACCATCATCATCATCTAATAGCCACTAAATAAATAATGTAAATGAAGGATGGCACAACCGGTTTCGATGTTCAAAAATTCCCGAATTAGAAATCTTGTCAATGGAAAAAATATTCAGGAAAAAATTATTCGGGAAAAGTCTGTTTGGGGGATTGTCCATTCGGAAAATTGGATTCGGGAAATTGATCGGGAACCTTATCATAGTAGCCATTGGTAATTGAGGAGCGGAAAAAGCTAAAATTTGACATTGAACCAGCAAATCTCTGTCCCATATTCAATTTTAATTTCCGTAATTTTTCAGCCTCATTCCGGCTACAAGGGAAGTAGATAAGTCCGTAACAATTTAACCCGAAATTCAGATTTCAGATCCTCAAAGCATCCTTCGACCCTTGCAAATCAGCCATTTCACATTTCCGTCATCTTTCAGCTTTATATAAGCCACAAGGAAAGTAAATAGCTAAAAGTTTATTTGAAATTTGGATTTCGCCCTCTTAAAATAGCCACTGACATATCACGCAGAGACGTTTTTGAAATATCGTGCTAGCTATCACACTTTAGCCTCAGTTGAAGTTGCTAGCTTAAATCTCATGTAACTCGAACGTTTTTCGCATTTGACAACCCAACCCCGTACAATGAAAAGTTGAACATTTTCAATGTCAAAAAATAATGAAAATCGTTACAAAAATGTAAAACTCGATGCCAATTTTTTTTGAAAGCACTCCATCTTCATCGATTCCATACAACCGGTTTGAATATTCTCAGGAACTGATATAATGTCTTGACTATATGAGCTACAAATACAGATCAAACACCTATTAAGAAATTTGCATACAAGCCTATATTTTAATGTAACATTTTTAATTGAAAATAATCATTAAAATGTGAAATATAAGGTGGTTTATAGAACTACCTATTTAAAATGTTGTGGACGCGTGATCGTCTACATTAGTATAGGCTCACCAATTAAACGCTCATGAACAAATCGATTTGAATTTGTTGCACAAAACACGATCTTCTAAAAATTGTTGCATAATTTTTGCTTTCGTGAAACGCCTTTAGCCTACGTGCTCGACAGAATTCTTTTCCTGTAAAAAAAAAAAAAACTCGTACGAATGTAGGTCGTGTTTATTGCACGTATAATTCCGTACAGTGTACACGAACCAATGTGACTTTACATAAGACTTCTTTTTATGAAAACATCCTAAAAACTGCGCACAAGTCAACGGCAAGCAGATACAGCATAATTAATGAGTTAACAATTCAAATAAATCGATGCCTTCAACGTGAAAGCTTTTTATGTAAGTTAATAAATATTTTTATTCATTTCAACCTTTTGGATTTTGGATCTGTTATAGATCTTTGTTTTCACCATGGAGGTGAATTCGCAAAATCTAAAATCTATCAAATTGTTCTTATTGATGAGGATGGGAGCCCGAACTTCACTTCGAAAAACTCAGTAATAGGTATTATGATTTTAATGGACATGACTGGCCAAACGTATGGTGCAGAGCACAAATGGACCACATACAAGAAATTTTGTGTATACGATGGATGGGAGTGAATTTTGAAGAAATGCAAAGAAATGCGAAGGAATGTGAACGGATATAAACGGATGTTAACGGATGTAAACGAATGCAAACGAATGCAAATGCAGTTGGATTTAATTGAAATTGGGTGTGATGGAATGTAAATGAATATAAATGGATGTGAATGGATGTGCTGAATGAATTTATCTAAATGAATGCTGAGAATGTATTGGCTGAAATGTAAACTTTCGCTGGTCACTACAATTCTGGACAAAACGTTGCACAAAATGATAGGAAAATAAATGTAGAACGAAACTTCAACGAGAAAAGAACTGCAGATATTAATTGTAAACTGTGATAAAAAAATTTACAAAACATAAATAATTATAACATATAATGGGTATAAGGAGAAATTTCTGACGATGAAATAAATCTGAATCTCCTTGTTTAGTGAAACCCGCATGTATCCGAAAAGAAACATTTTCATGAAATAAGGAATTTTTCTAGACAGTTTCCGGTTCCAATTTTCAATAGAGCGCGTCGTTATTCTCGGATATTCTGGTAAACAAATTTTGAACTTGAACGTCTTTATTTCTAGTACCGACGTTCTGCACGGTTCACATATATATTGAATCAAATTTGAAATGGAAGTTTAAAAATTGAAAAACATGAACTTAATCGAGTTTTTGAAAAAGCTATATTCAATAAAAGTGCTTCCTTATGGCGTTTTAAATGTGTCCGAATCGAAAAAATTATCATAGTGAAACTTCAAACGAATGAGAATATCAATTCCTGGTTTGTGGTACGAGTATATTTTACCATCATAATAGAATTTATCACTACAAAATAATAATTTTTGTTACCTGGATGAGAAAAATGACTATACTTCGTAGTAATATCTCTCAGTGTATGTGTGTTTATAAATTTTCGGTGAGACTTTGAATTTTTTATTCGTTGTAAAGGGATAATCACTCAAACCTGGACTTGTTAAATCGATTTTTACTGTATGGTAGGCTAGTAAAATATTTTCAATGCTATCAGAGCTGACTGATACCATTATATTGCTGGAATTATGCTGTAAAATGCCCGATGTAAATTTGCTATACGAGATATAGCTCCTTTCTCGAAATTTTTATACTCATAATTTTGGTCTGTAATATATTTTTAAGTATAAATCATTAGTTACCCTGTCAAGTTTTCAGACAGTCAATTATAAATTCAAGAAAATAAGTTGTTTATTCTTGCTAAAAGAGATACTATAATGTAGGTTAAAATTATAGACCTGTCAGAAATAAATGTGGAAATAAATAATATAGAAATCATAAATCAACTGAACACGTTATACGTTCATGAATGTTTTGCGCGTTCGTGAACTAAATATACGAAGAGAGGCCTAAAAGTCTCCTTCACAAAAAAGAAAGAACCCCAAACGTTCTCATTGGGCACGCCAACCACCCTTTTTCCGAAAGTTACCGTCTGCACGTGAGATGGCGTCACCTTACAACCTACGAGTGGGGGCAGCGTTCACAAATCGATTACCAGCACGGTGTTTAGCCTACAGCGTTCGTGACTGGCTGGTTGAGTTGCGTTCAGTTGTTCACGAGTTAGGCTAAATCGACGAAATTAGGCTTTTCAAGGAAATATGAAAAATCTAGCCGAGTAAACAAGTGTTTGTCTTTGAACCGGATCAAGAAGGACGACCTTCGTGAGAAGAAATTATCGTGATAGTTTACAGTGTACTTGACAACGTCACACCCCTACAAGTAGAACTGGGTGAAAATGAAAAAAATTTTAAATGTTTAGAAAATAGGTATACGCAGATTTTCGACACCGCACTGTCTTGAATATGAAATCACGTAGAGATGAAATTATTTTCATAAATAATCTTTCGGCTATAGAGAAAATGAAACCTTGTTTTACATTACGAACCGACAATCATATAATTTTTAGCAGGTTTTCTATAGAAAACCTTCTATCAATTTTGGTTTAACATATACAAACATAGGCATGGAATGTGGATAGTTATTTTTTTTATGATCTCAGGATTCTGAAAAATACCCATCTCGTATTTTCATATTTCTTAATTTGTTTATGTACCGACCTACCTATGCGGTGGGATGTATGTTAATAGTAAATTTTGAATTTGAAGGCTAATTACGCAGGGAGACTACGAAACAGATCGAGTTGAAATTTCAATTGTAGGTACATAAATTCGAGTATTGACAGTTTACCATTAAAATTTAATATGTATATCATTCCATAGCTCAGGGGCGTATCTAGACTGACCTCAAGGGGGGGTCCATCATTATGACGACACCCCCCTCCCCCCGTAAAAAATTGGAGAATCGAAAAAATTAAAAACATTTTTATTCAAAAAAAAAAAAAAGGTCAGAGGGGGTCTGGACCCCATGGATCCCCCCCTAAATACGCCCCTGCCAAGGGTTGTTTCATTACAAAAGCGATTTTGAACCATCAAAAACGTGGATTTTTTTTTTCCATGCGAGATATGGAGCTATTCAAGTTTCAAGCCAATCTGCTGGTTGGATTTTGTATAAAAAGTGGTTTTGAAGGTCCAGATTGTGAAATTTTCTTCGAAACTTACCGGCAGGTTTTCTACAGAAATTCATTTTTCACCCTTTTTTCCTGGTCCAAAAATTTACGTTTAATGGTTCATAAAGACTCCTGCAGTTTCATTCGAAAACTACGCTGCGGAATTTTTTTAATCCTAATTTCTATAATTCATTTTGAATTTGTCTCTTTTTTTAAATCCAAAATAATAATAAATTACCTACCACTGAAATAATTTTCAGTACGCAGGTGCTTCATATTGCGGGCCCGTAGCTAGTGCCAGGGCAGCCAGGTCGCCGCCCTGGCTGGCATGTGCGTTCGCCCTGGTTAGCATTTTTCAAAAAAAAAAAAAGAGCCAGATAAACACATTCAAAGTTTGAAAAAATGTAAAAAAATTGGAGGAAAAAATTGAAAGAAAAAAAATAGTGAAGAAAATTCAAAAAGTTATTACGAGGCAAGAGTGACGACTATGACTATTAATGAAATTTGCTATGGGGGGAGGGGGTGCTTTTTCAGCTCGAAAAATCTCACCCTGGCTGATAATTATGTTATATGCCCTGGCATTCATGAGCGCTTAGCTACGGGCCTGTCATATTGCCACGGTATTTTTATTCTGACTGGGCGGTTTAAACGAAAAGCGACTGTTAGGCATGTTTTAAAAATCGTCTATAACAACACGAGAAATGCAGATTTTTGAAAACAGTTGACGGGCACGTGATGGACAAAACGAGAGCTTTCGATGGGTACCAATTTTATTTAAAAAGAATAATAAAAACTGCAATGCCTAAAACGCACGATTATTCTACGAGGAACATTCAACAACTTATAGGCTACGCGTAGGAACATCGATCTCCATTTTATTCAACACTACAGCGAGTGAAACGGATAAAAGTAGACGCTGTATTTTACCTACTGCTTCCCGTATTAATTAATATTTTTATGGGCCTCTCTTTCATTTTTATTTTATAGTGAGCCTACCTCGGCAGAGTAGGGTGGGGATGACTCTCTTCAGATTTTTTAAGACTTGCTAACGATGATTAAAAGCGCTCGTCGAATGAAAATATTTTGTTAAACTTTAAAAAGTATATAACTGATAATTTTCATTCAGTGAGAGAACTCTGGTCACAAAAAACTGAAACTTTTCTATATAGGTAGGCCTTCAGGTATTAGATGATAGAAGAAGAAGATAAAAGCAAAGCATCAAAAAATACGTAAAACTGCAGAATTTAATATCTATAAAGAAATCTGTTCAGCACTGTCGTAAATATTAATTCAAGTTTTCATGATTGGATCATTTGTAAAAAAATGGAAAGTAGAGGCTAATTTTTCCTACTATTTTTGCACTAATTTTTACTAGGTATAATTTTTAGATTGACCCCATGCATTTTTTCAATAAAAATTAGTGAAAATTATCTATTCGCAAGGCTGTATAGTCAGGCCCACGAAAGATTAGGAAGAGGGATCCATTTTAGCCCCTTGCGGACATATCATTTGCTCCTTCGGGAATTCGATTTTCCCTCAAATATCTGGCTTTCTACGGCCCTATAAATATTAATTTTTTAAAGTGCTTGTACTATACATATAGAAGTTGACTCATATGCGTTATATGCAATGCGGACATGTAATGCGATTTAAAAGATCTTTTATTCCAATCAAAGCTTTATTGTCCAATTGTCACATCCACTTAGAAAGTTTTCTCGTGATTTTTAAACTAGGTAGGTATACCTACCTACAGTAATTTTTCGCAAGAGAACTGGAAATTTTTTTTACCTATCTCTAAAAAGTCTATACGTATTTCCTTCATAAAATATTTTGTTTTCAATAAAACTTTGACTGAGATTAGTATTTTTTGTGAAAAGTCAACCATCATATTTCATCTTTGAGATCATGATTACTTTCTTATTTCTTTCATATTAAAGCCACTTAATACTCCACAAATAATCTTGAAAGTTTATATTACAGAACTGGATAGGCTACCAAATGAAAAAGGATATGAGCTAAGCTGATTTTTCGATTTTTAGTAAAATGTTTGATTATGCCCTGGAGACAAAGCTAATTCAGATCAATAATGAACGAGAAACAATTCCTCAATAAATTCCCATTAAAGTACGAGTACATATTTATACGGGAATTTCTCAGGTAAGGATAGAATGCTTATTGTCAGGACATGTTCTCTTATAAGAAAAAACGGTTCAGTTTATTATAAGGTCATTTCATATCTAGATTTTAATTTGATGTTGCTTTCAAATTTTCCCATTTTTTGTCGATCGAATTTCAATATGTAATATAAAATATTGTGTACTACGCAACGCATTAAACTCGATAAACTTTTTTGCAATAAAGAAACGAAAAATTTATTCGAAGAAATATAACGTACAGATGATAAGCTACATTCAAGTAATAGTTAAACCAAGAAGATGTAGAGGTACCAACAAGTATAACGACAACGCCATTTCAGTATTTTTCTGTTTCTTCGCACTATTGTCGTATAGGAAATTAACATTCAGTAAGTACGGGTAATTAGAAATAAAAACGAATACTCGTTTATGGTAGTAAAAAACAGAAAACGTTTGCGCGAGAAAAAAAAAACATAAGGTTTTCTATTTTTTCGAATTTACGAACCACTGCCTCCATAAATCGTCAATAACAACGTTCACAGTGGGGAGTCGTTACGAAAATAAAAAAGGAGAATACGATAGAGAGAGAGAGAGAAAACAAAACAAGAAACACGTACGCATTCGCACACAAGCACACACATGTACGTAGAAAATGAAAGAAGGTAGCCTATACACAGCAGAGAATCTACGACCGTCACGAGATTTTATCTGATGCCAAGAGATGAGAGACAGAGACAGAACGAGAGAATGAAAAACCACCGAAATTGTGAGAGGTTACAAAAAGTTTTGTCGAGTGGATGGAGAGAGCGGAGGAGACCCTAAAGGAAAATAAACAGAGGGCTGCTCGTAAAAGGGAGAATGTACGATGGATAAATGCGACGGTCGAGAGTGAGATGTGGCAACGTCGCGAAATTCGTTTAATTTTATCCGACGCGACGCGACGTTGCTTGCGGCCAGCAAACGAAAATGTTGTTCGCTGAAAGGATAAGATGGTGGAAGGAGGCGGGGGGAATTGCTTTCTTATTATGGCTGAAATATCGGATACGATACGTAGGTGTACGTTTGTGTATGTGAGTGGGTGAATATCAAAAAGGAAGTGAGGATTTAGGCGAGGACGAGACCGTCTTTAATGATGGGGATGCTACTGACAGAGCTCCCAAACGGCCCCTTAATGTTTTTTTTTATTTATTTTCGTTTGCTTCGTATCGACGACGAACGAGAGTAGAGAAAGACTATGTGCGAACGAGGGTGAAGAGAAAAAATATTCGAGGGACAGAAAATACGAGGCTTGAATGGGAAATTAGAGCGAAGGGTGGGTTGTTTTTGGATAAAATGTGATTAGAAATCGAAGTTGACGATGAATTTTGAGGCTATTGAGAAAGAGGATGGTTTAAAAACTTCATGAGTCATAAATTGGGACGTCCGTGGAGGAGTGTCATTTTATAGACACTCGTTATGTATCTCGAATTTTCATAGAATTTGTGGAAGAGTTAAAAGTGGTGACAGACAGTTGTTGTGCCAACTGAAAGATAACTAACTTCCGTAAACATTGAAGCTGTGACGCCCCCAGAAATTGGCTAAGGTGTAAGGGCTTAAGTCTTGAATTTATACCTAAAAAGTATAAATTTAGCGAAAAATATTCAAGCGAAACGCGAAAAAAATTTTAATGCCATTTTCGGATAAAATTTGAGGTCTCGGGGGAAGCTTGAGCTTCGTAACCACACCCTTGGATGCGTCATTGCATTGAAGCCTTTTTACGATGAAATGAAGATTTATGAGTAGGTATTTCTTGGCGTAAAAAGTAGACAGAGAATTAATGAATCGTCTTTTTGCGATTCAAAAGAGAATTGAGGAGTAACAATGGACTGTGAACTCCAGAAAAAACGCGCAGTCAATTTGTTTGTATGCTGCAACAATGCCAATCCTGGATGCTTAAAACAGGTACCTACTGTCTTTACTCGAGATGGTTTTAGTAAAAACGTATAAAAATTTAATGATTAATCCTCGAACTCATGTTTTGTAAGCTAAGCTCGCATAGAAAGCCATGTTTCATCGTTGAGAATAGGCACGGTTATTCATGAAACTACCATCAAGCCGAACTTTGAGCAGTCATCCATGCTTTTGAATTGTTAATTCATTTCAAACTTGAGTCATTATGAATGGAGACCACTTTTGAAGAGAAGGTGAATTCAAGCAGTTTAGTATAATATGGATGATAACACCAAAGTGCGTGGTGCTGGTGATCGAAAGTATAAACAGCAGGATTATATGATTGTCTTCATCGAAATGCAGGATTATTCAATTTTTTTTCTCATTTAATTTATGGATTTCCTTGGTTTTATATTTTATTTTATTAAGGCTGTAGTCTAAAAATTTTTAGTTTGAATATGATTTCAGTTCTTGCAGTAAATATTTTTGAAATGCATCAACTGTGAATAATAAAACAAACATTTTTATATTACTGATTTTCGTACTACATTGTTTCACTGCACAATGGTATAAGAGCTGTGTTACAAAAATCAACACCTTCATCAATGAAATGTGCTTTTCTTCTGATCTTATTAAATTTTCTCTTATTGCCACATAATCGTACACGGTTTTAGCACTCTTAGTTGACTGCGTAACACTCCAAAGAAAATAGATTTTCTTTTTGTGGATCATTAAAAAAAAAATCGTCTTTCGAGGAATTTTCATTCTTATTTTAATAATTATTGCAAAGTATGTAATACAAAATTTTTTTATGTTCGCGTACCTGCTTGAAGGTTTTCTTCACATCACGATCACATATCTTTGCGTGTGAAGGAAACCTTTATGACGTGCCACAAAAAGTTGATTGCAGGTGAAATTTCTTGTTCTTTTAAGAGTAGAAATTACTACCAAAAATAATAAAAAAAAAAAACCTAATTCAATATTATAAGAAAAATTAATTTTTACAACTATTCAGAATCTTTATGATTAGTAGAATTGAGTGCTTTTCTTCAAGAGGGGCATATCTCTAAAAAGTCCGTTTTGAGAAAAATGCATTTGCAGTATTCAGTTGATCAAAACTCTTTTTTTACAAATGACTTAGAGACAAGCGGTTTTTTGTGTTTGATTGCTACATTCCTCCTCTATAAGAATTGCTAATGAGTCAGTGGATTACTTAGCAAGGGTAGAAATAATATTTGCTGAAAGGAGTGCTTAGATACATCTTTCCTGAAGAAAACTACCTACATACTTTTTTCTCACTTTAAATGGCAGTAGTTACTTTACAGAATATGGAAGTTAATAATACCAAACACATGAAAAATGACTTGCGCAATATTTCTAGATACAACATGGTAGTTTTTATGACCATAAAAAAATTGCTGATGTCATTTTAAATTCCATTCCCATTCATTGAGGGAAAATTTGTGGCTAAATGAAAAATCAAGTTTTCCTTCCACGGTTCAGAATATGAAATTCTCCATCAGAACCCCTAAAAAATATTGATTTTTGGCGAATGTTCAGATTCTGAGCTTCTCGTAAGCTTTTCTTGAAAATTTGTATGCCATTAATTACACATAAATGAGGATTTCTACCACTTTTTTTGTGAATATCTTTACAATGATAATATAGATACGGTTTTCACTGCCAGAAAGAGGAAGCATTATAGAATAATTTTTTTGAATTTCTTAAAGAAGAGCGTATCTCGAGTTACGTCCTTCTTGAAGAAAAACACTAAATTGTCCCTGTTTTCCTTCTAAAAGCAGCGATAGTTACCTATAGACCTACTACTTATTTCTCTATATGATGTACGGCCCACATTTTGGAAAGAAATGATCCCACAGGCCAATTTTATATGGTTTTCCTAGATTTTTTCAAAATTACTTTTTCGAACTTATCACGACTAGGTTTTGGAAGAACGTGTCTCAATCATAGCTAGTTAATGAGGAGAAAAATAAATTATTGGAAAGAAAATTATCGCTGAATTAATCCATGCAGGGGGGGTACGGACAGAAAATTTAGTCGAAAGTGAACAAATCTCACGAAATATCAGAAAACTGAGTTGGAATAATATCAGGTATAGGTATATCCAAAAATTTTTGTAGAATTGATTGACATCGATAAAAATTGGTGGTTCAGAATTCGGCTAGAATTTATAAAAAATAATAGGGGCGCTGAAAATAGTTATAGTAGCAGTTTTCTCTATTCTGTGTAAGAAGAAGGGGACAATTCATGATTTTCATATATGTAGTAGAAATTACAATAAAATTAGTGAATGTAATTATAATAGGACAGTAAAAAAGACGGTAAATAAGAAGATCTACAATAAATCACGAATAGTACCTTCTGAAACATTTCTACACCCGTTTTTCTCAGCGTAAAATATGCAAAAGTAAGCTCTATAGATGTAGACTTGGAAATTATTAAACTGTGAAATGAGAGAAGTAAAGAAATCTATTATGTACATCTAGCCAAGTAAAATTTAGAGAGTAGTTGCTGAGTGAGTTGCCTTAACAAGGTTTTCGTAATTGAGTATAATACTGGAGTGGTTGAATTTAAAAGAATGAAGGTGTTTCATGATTCAAGACGGTGGAATTTATCACGATGTATTTATTAGAATGAGAAAAATAGGGTTAGTCAGTGAATAGATTTTTGAAGGTAGTAGGCCCAACAAAATCATGAAACTTATAATTTTTATGTATATTACTGATATTAAAAAGTTGTGAGACTGAATGTAATTCCACAGACAATTTTTGGGTTTATAAACGAACGTATTAATTCAATATAGACGTATAAACGCATACATTTTTACAACATTTGATATAACAAAATATTTTGACAGTGTTGCGGCTAGTTTTTCAATGAATAGTTTGGATCTATTGACATAAAGCCCATCAAAAGACATGAAAAAGTGTAACCTTCCTTTCTGATTTTTGTTATTCGTGTTCTCTGAAACAATGCGTAGGGTTGTAAACAAGACAATTTCAAAATATTGGAGCCTTCCTTAGAGAAATACCGAAAACATATGTACAAATTAAAAATATATCTACCTGTAGAACATTTTACCATCGAAAATCTTCTAACTGTCCTATATTTTTATACCCCAGTGGCCAGTCGCAAGTTCTCAATAAGTTCTTGGACAATTCACCTGAAAGAGTAAAACGCAAGTTTAACTTAATCACTATTACATCTTTAATGTGTTAACATATTTCATGATGCTCCATAAAAAATAACTACAATAATGCAATAATAAGATTTAGAAAATTAAAATCAACTATATAGGTACTAACCAATGAAAACCAATAAAAACCAATAAAATTAATCAACAGATTATTGATGAGAACCGTTCGATGACATATCTGCGTGTGCATCATTATGTTTCGCATTAATTTTATGCCATACATATGTATCAATTTTGAATATCGACTTTTAAAATTTCCAAAACCCCCACGTAGGGAAAACAAAGATTTTAATCCTTGTAAGTCCGCCCTGAACTTTGACTCCGTTTCCACATGGGATCTATCAGACCCCACTGGATTAATTTTCTTTTTCTTCTATTATAGAAGCAAAATTTTTAATCAGATAATAGGCCTCGGGGCCCATGAAACCTTAATCCGGCGCTGCTTATTAATTCAATAAAACCTGACAAAAACTAACATTTTTTTAGACCTAAATACCTTTTAAAGTATTCTGAAAAATCCCTCCCGTGTAAATAAAACACGTTAAAGTTTTTTTGTTTGAAATTTTCCCATTTATACCGACACTTGCAATCGCCATTGAACAAATTAAAGTCAGAATTTCCAAATTAACTACGTGATGAAAAAAAATAAGCCAGAAAATTTTACACAACGGGCATTTTTAAACCAACTCTTCAATTAGCCTATACGTGGTAATATTGCAAGAATAATTATATCATCGTTTCAAATTGGATATAGGTAATGCTCAATAGAGCAGTACCTATTTAAGAAAAACGAATTTGAAGTTTTTACTTTCATAAGGTTGCTTTGAAACATTTTTTCTTCTTACAGCTGCTACCACCAGTTGATAGTTAATATACATTCTCAAGCCACAGCCCTCCGATTCTGTATTTGTTATCGATGCATACGGACAGTTTTTTGGTCGTTAAACGTCCAAAATGCGTGAAAAATTTGTCTGAAAAGACTGAAAAACTGTCGCTATGTGTCAATAACAAATTACAGAATCAGGGGGTGGGGGCAGTGATGATAAAAATTACTTTGCGATAAGAAAAACGTCGAAATCTTATTTTTGAAAATTTTACCCCCTTTAATTTGACGATAATGAAGAGCGGTTATAAATAGCATGCAACCTTAAAAACACAATAAAGTGTCATGTCTCTACTTTTTTCATTTTACAGACTGTTGACTGCACACTTTCTAAAAACTTTTAAAAGAATCAAAAAATTTTTGCTAAGAACGAACGGCTTTTTTGAAAGTTTGCGTTGGGTTCGAACCCCAAAAGACTAAAATCTCTTCGCTTTTCACTTCCACCGTCCTTCAATTAAATTAAAATTCGGCTTGTTGTACCAAAAATTTTAATGATCTCTTTCGTTCCTTCCACGCTCATTAAACCCGAGCGAACGGAAAACGAAAGAAAATAATTAGGTTAAAAAAAACAAAAAAAAAACAGGATATTAAATTCGAGCAAAAAAAGCCGAAAAAAAAACAACGATAATGAGTTCGTAGACGGAAAATCCATTGCAAAATATTACGAATGGTGAAAATTGGATTGGAGGGGTAAAAAAATCGACGATTCGTTTTGCACACCAACACACTGTCATCGATTACGTCCTTCCAGTCGTTCCGGCCTTTCCATACGTCTACCACGAAAAACACTTCCACAATTCCACCCTTCTAAAATGTAAAAGCAAAAAGATGCATCTAGCAAGAGGGAAAGCACCGCACCTAGCAAAGCACCGCACCTAGCGAACGTAATAAAAATGCCCGAAGAGTAGAAGAAAAAAAAAGAAAAACGAATAAAAAAGTGCTACGAAAAGGGTAAAGTAGTTGAAAACATCCATACACACACTCACCCATACACACACACACACATACACATAGATACGAATGAACAACGAACGCTACGTGTGGCAAGACGAGAAAAGATAACGAACGAAGTGTACGTTTGTGTGTGTTTGAATTCATTTTTACTCTTCGGCTTTCGTGTCAGGAAAAAAACCACTTCGGCAAGCCAGAGATAAACACGAAGATAAAAAGTTATAAAAAAACCAAGGATATTAGGTTTAATACTAAATTATCGCACACCGACAACGTTGCATCGGTGAGGGGGGAAAACTTCTTTTACATTCTTAGCTCTTGTATTCGTTTTCAACTCACGCAATGACCTTACTTTGTCCTTTAGCAATAAAAAATAACGAGCGACTAGGAATAAACAAGTACGACGCGACGGCGAAAGAGACGCGGATAAATTAACATTACTTTGATTACGCGACGTTGCCACGTCTCCACCAATGCGATTACATCGCGTCGACGTGACGTTTCGTCAGCTATGTCAGGTAGTCTAGGTACGAAGAGAAAATCATTACGACCAAATTTTACGTGTCTAACCCTTTCTTTTGTCAGCATAATAGAGTCTTCGAAATGAATTTTAATGCCAACATTGCCAACAATGGTAGCCAAACATTCGACGTCGACGTAATTCGTCGTTAATCAAAATGACTGACGTTTCTCTTCTTCGTTTTCTTTTATCATTTAGTTATGAACGCTCCATTTAGAAGAGTTTACAATGTCGACGAGTGCTTTCTATTTTACTCTTTAGTAAAATAGTTCACAGCGGGTTTGGATGTTGATTTTTTTTTTAACGATTATAAATTTGGTTACGGTGGTCATTAACCCAATACAGGCGTGTCTTATTGCTTGCATCCGAGTCGAAATGGAGATCGTACGACGAATAGTAACCAGGCGAGATCTACTTTATGAGAGGAAAAAAACGTATGAGAAAGTTATTGCGGTGCTGGTGCTATTAGAAACGATTATATTTAAATCAGAAATCTCATTTTCGTAATTCTTTTTGACAGAACAGGATTTAAAAACAAACGAGTAGATAAAAATTAGCATTGAGAAAAAACTGATGCTACCTACTTTTGTCGTTTTCTTTGAAATTTATTCCTAGCCAAAAATTTAAAATGTAGAACTACAGCAGTCAGCAAGGCAATAATATGGACGAAAGTTTTAAGTTCAAATTTCGAGAAAATTATAGGTAGTGTCGATATAATGGAAGTTCAATACGAAGGCTCAACAGTTATATTTCAAAAAAAAAAAAACGAACTCTTAGGAGGAGCTTATCAGAATGTACTTAATAGGTACACTGAAAACCATTTTAGTAGTAATACTCACGATTTTGGTTAGGAAAATTGGGACAATTCAAGATTCATGCGTGGAAATTGGCTAATACAAAAACAGTAGATTATTATCCAAGGGTGCGAGCATTTTTTCATCAAATTTGGCGAAGAAGATGTGTGGACGGCAGGCCGAACCGAATGTAATGCTCCGAAATTTTTCGAAAATTGAAGAGAACATTGCAATCTACGGCAAAAATTTCAATAATAGAATAGAAATATGACTAGGAAAAATTACAAATTAATCTTTTCTTCGATATTTTCGGATAATTCTCATCTGCATTCGGGTAAAAATATTCGTTCACCATACTCGGCGAAAAAATGTTCAGGTGCGAGTGCACCATAAGATATAGGAAAAGTACCCCCTGTAAGTTTTAAGAACATGTAAATTCTGTCCTTGTTTCCCTATTTAAGCTTGGTTTTCAATAGAAATTTGCTATTTTCTTTTTGTTTTTTCCAAATCAACGCATCATGGCGGCGTAATTTTATTTTTGATTAATTTTCTTTGGTTCATCGATAGAAGCTGCAGATGAAAGCAAATAAACATTGTAAACCATAAGCTTCAAAGTCGCAAAAATTAATACTCATTTCTCTCAGTGTACTGGATTTTTTTTTTGGCTACGGTTAGTATAGAAGAAAAAAATTCAAGTTTTCGTTCATTATATTGTTATAATATGTTACCAAATTCACATCTTAATATTCAAATACTTGTATAAACAATCCAACAAATACTTAGGTAGGTATATGTACTCGTATTACGCCTCATTGAAAAAAATATCGATAGTAGGCTTAGTAACTTTTCTCATCACAGTTATAAAAATTACTATATTTATTGTAACTATTCTAATATTAGAAGTATTTTTTACTATCTTATATTAGGTATATATTTTACGATATTTTTATAGTAATTTCTGCTACAAATCTTGAATTGTCCCTGCTTTCCTTTACCATTGAAATTTTTCTCAGTGTACATGTATGACCACTCCTACAAGTGCAAAGTGCAAAACATGATAAACCGAATCTCATAAGGATCAGGAATCATTTCCGAATCATTTCCAGCTGGTTGGGATTTCTTATAGATATCTATAGCTGAAACGGAGTTCTGAATTTGTAAAACTTTTTACGAAATTCTGTTTCTTGGCCTGCAGGAAAACAATTTCTTGTATACTCCAAAAACCCTCTTCGCTTTGCTTTTCCTTTTGGAGCTCTGGTTTTATTTATTTTTTAAACGGAAGTAAAATTATAAGAATTTTCAAGTCACATATTTACAGACGTAAATTAAAATAATGTTCAGTTTATTCTCTTGAGCTAATATTAAGTTGTAAATTAAAAACATTCTCGAACTGGCTGACTATAGCTTAAGGAATTATTTGAACCTTAAACCATTTGTTCCTTTATTAGCCATACTTCCTTTATGTTTTATTCACTTTCATAATCATTCAAAAAGTGCTAGAGCGTTATACAATCGGTAGGCTTTCCAACGATACTGAATGCAACATACGAATAACTATCCATATCTGAGAATACATCGCTTCGGAAATAGTCTGGCTCTTTGAAATGTAAATTATGTCATAATTTACAGGTTAATCTTTATACCTTATATGAAAATACATCGTCTAAACTCGAACAGTTCAAAGGACTTCGTGTCTACCTAGCTCGATTTGTAAATTGATTGTTTCAAAATTTCTCACCACGACCAACACTCGCGCTGCTCAACTCTCAACTATTCTTATACATTAGTTCTTTAGTTGCTCAATATTCTACATAAGGAATAAAAGCGTAGGTAGGTTATAATTTTCTGAGAATCACAAATGGTCATGTTGCAAGATGGAATTTTGAAAAGTTCTTGAACGTATTCATGGTAACATTTTGGACCTCAAAAAATTACCAGTTCGAAAATTCGCAGCGAATTGATCCGACATACCCACCAATGATTTTTTTTTTTTGCCAATAATGGTTCTATAAAGTTTAGTAAAGGAATGGCTACCAGATTCAAAAAATTATGACGTTTGTAGCCTAGTTTAAATATTAAATAATGGAATCGCGATTTAGGAGTATAACTTTCCAAACGGATTTACAATTAGGTACCTTGTCAATTTTCCCCAAAAATGAATTAGTGATGCTATTCTGTAGTTTTCTATATAGAGTAGACTATGTACATAACTCACTGAAACCACGAACACTTTCTGTGGTTTTTGATAATTTTAGCGGAAAAAGAGGAAAAGAAACTTATTGTTAACATTTTTCATTTTCCAAAATACACGTCATTGACATTTCTGCGTTCATTAATTGCTAAGCATTCGTAAATAAAGATAAAAATATAATATTCTAAATTGAGTAGAAGCTGAGTAATCATATAGCCAATAAATACTGAAATTTCATTACTGTAGCCGTATAGGCTTATTGTACCTTATATACGTTGAGCTATTGTGAATTTCTCAAGAATTTCCTACATTTTTTCAAAATGTTGGTAGTGGTGAAAAGGTTAAGTTGTGAAGGTGGAGAGAGGAAAAGTTAAGAACGAGACAAAGTTGGCTGTGGCATATAAGCCTTTGTCATGAAAGCATGCCAATGATTATTGCCAATTTTGCAGACGTCATAGTAATCATTCCAAAACACAAGTCACGGACATCTTTCTCTTTACCTGTAGGCTCGTAATTTGAATAGTGGGGGGGGTGAAACAGAATAGGCTCCTCTTGCAGTGATCCTCAACTATGAACTTGTTAACTTTCATTGAGTTATCTCTAATAATAGAGAAGAAAAACAATTTGTCATCTCTCCTGAACAATTACTTTTTTTTACTCAATGCGTTTTGGAAAATGACTCCTTAATTGATGTCTTGTAATGGTTCTGCCTGATTTCTGGGGAACGGTTTATTGATTGGTATTTATTCACAGTTTCATTTTTAGAATCAAACATTGAAAGTGATTTACCTACCTACTGATTATCAAGTAGGTTATCATTATGAACTACTCTAGCTGTTATCTGATAATCATTTTTAAACTCATCGGAAACGGTTATTTGACCATATTTACACTCGGCCATTAATGATTGAACAAACAATCATAATTTTATGGTTTGGCAATGATTCTTTGAGGGTTTGAGAATATAGTTACTTATCAGACTTTTATAATTGTCTTATAACCAGAGAATCACTCTCAATTTTTAGTCAATAGATCAAAATGACAATTTTTTTACAGAAATATTTTAAAGAAATTGAATGACTATTTTACCTTCCAGCCAACAGTCATCTTCTGTCTTCCAACATACAGGGTGTTGCACTTTATACTGCCTTATCAGGTTTTGCTTTCAAATTCAATATCCAATTCTCATCGAACATACATTCTGATCGACTCAAAACTTACACAATTGAATTTCTTCTTAAATTTTAGAGACGCAGAGAAAAAAGTTCTAGCGCAGCAAACCCCGCTAGGAAAGCAAGTTTTCAAATCGAACTATCGGACACTCATGAACCATCAAAAGTTTATGTTTTAGGATTATGCGAAAATTGGCGAAGAAATGAATTTCTGACGAAAACTTGTCGGCAAGTTCCGAAGAAAAATTCACGCTCTGAATATTGGAAAACACTTTACAAAAACCAACCCACAGATTGATTTGAAACTTGAATGACTAATTTTAGAAGCTACTATTTGCAAACCATAATTACCATATCAATTTCAGCTCAATCGGTTTAATATTTTCCCTATTAGAAGCCATTGAATAAAACAATCAGAATTCGAAGGAATACCTACATTCCTTCGAAAACCCATAAAAAATCATAGTTTTTGACTATGTTTTTGTAAATATCTAAAGAATTGCGAAACATATTGTTGTCATGCAAAAGATTTAAATCAACAAAAAATATCAAGAATTGGTAAAAAATATTAAAATTTAGTACCTATATAGCCTATAATGCTGAATAGAAAAATATTAAAAATTAGTAAGTATGCTGCACACTGAAATTTAATATTTTATAGACAATACTAAATTTTAATGTAGGTAGCCTAGGTAACTATGGATTGTCCTGCGAGTTTAGTATATGCTGCATATTAAAACTTGGTATGCGTTTCAAAGAAAAATCATTGTTTTTTGGCCCTTAAAATTACTTTTTGCCAAAATCAACAAACGGATTAGCTTGAAATTTGAATGGTGAACTCTAAAATTTTAATTAGGATCAGTAGTTTTCCTGTAATTAACTTTTAGTTTCAAAGTAAACATTTTTGACGCCTTCCACATAAATACTCGTAAATAAACAAATTAATTAATAAATAGATAAATAAATAAATACATACTTGAATAAATAGATAAATAAATAAATAAATAAATAAATAAATAAATGAAAGGATGAGTGAATAAAGAAATATGAAAATGCGAGATGGGTATAGTTTTGGAATCCTATGATCATGAAACAAAAAACTATGTAGGTCCCATGGCTATTTGTGAAAGTCTGACAAAAATTAATTATTGAAGGTTTTCTGTTGAAAAGCTGCTAAAAATTTTAGTTTACTAGAATTTTTATTCCTATTTTGGTTATAGGAAAACGGGGATAATTCAAGATTTATACCCGTATATAGGCCTAGCCGAAATTATTACGAAAGTAGGTAGTACAAAATGTATTATCTAAGATAGTAAAAAGTTCTAAAGATATTGAGAATGTTCACAATAAATCTCAAATTCAAACAGGCCCATTACTGATAGTTTTTCTTGATTTTTCTGATATTACTTTTTTTGACTGGTCAAGTTTAGAAAAAACACTCATCAACATCAAGTAGGTGGGCTATTTAGTTTATTAGTTACAAATCATCAAGTTGAGTTGGGTATATAATAACTGAAAGAAAACATTCATGAATTATCCCAGAATATAGTCAGAATCTGAAGCTCTTTTTAGAAGGCTATTTTTAGCCAAACTCGATTATCTTTGCCATACTTGACCAAGTGTTCGAGAATTATAAGAAAATATGTTCAATCATGGACGTAGCTCAAAGTTCACAGATATCCTTAATCATCTTTAGTTTTTCTGTTATAATAATTTATATGATCCACGCTATTTATTCTGATTTCAGAGGATCAACGTTTCGAAATGTTGGCTTGAATTTTCTCAAACCGAGATTCTCCATCATCATTTTTGTTTGTTAGATCTCAAGTTTCTGTTCCATTCTAATCCGGACCAGTAAGAAAAATGTGATATTCATGAAGAAACAATGAATTAATTATTATGGGCCCAATAGAATCCTTCCCAATACCCTTTCCCCTAAAAGAAGAGCCAACTTGATCTTCTGATGAATTTTTCAGTCTTCAGTTGTTTGCCTCGTTTTCACATTTTCAACTGTAAAGTGATAGTAGAGTGCGAAAGCGTACCCACGTATTATTGGTTCAGGCGTGGCCTGCGCAGAAACGAGTTAGTCGTTGCTCAAGAAAAAAGAGATGTAAAAAAAAACCGTTGAGAAGGGGCCGAAAAGCGCTTGTAGTGGTGCGCTTGTATTTGAATACGCGTATACGTGCATACTACTACAAGCGCACATGGCAAATCTCAACGCGTACACACAAAAAACGAGCCGGCATTTGACGGGTCGGTGGTGGGGAAGGAATACCCTCGTCGACGACAGCATCGCGAGGGAAATGTTCAGCGTTCAGTGGATAGTGTGGCGGAGCATCGACTCGCACGGCTTTGCCAGTAGTTCTCGCTTTTCTCTTTGTTTTCTTTTTTCGTGGTGTTCTGTCTCACTTTTTGATCACGGACGCGCGCGCTCGAGTATTTTATGTGTGTGTGTGTGTGTGCGTGCTCAGTGTTGTCGTTTCGTATTCTGTGTCTCTATTTTCCGTTTCACTCGTTTGTGTATGCCGGCGTTTCAGCAGTGAAAAACCTTCGGAAAAATTTCGAAAGAATACGTTCTTTATTTTTTCTTTCTAATTTCGAATGTTTTGATTTGAAAAAAATTCTACGTAGTGTCCAGTGTTGACATTCGTCTACTATTATGTAATATTCGGTATTGTTCGGCTATTTTTTTTTCGTGACGTTTATAACGGAATCCGCACGCGTTGCGACGCTGCCTGTTAGCCAGTCGCAATAAGATTTGCAAAATTTTGAAAAAATTATGGATTTATTGCTAAAATAGTTGAATTTTAAAAGGCATATCGGTAAGTAAGCGCATTGTTTACGTTTTTCGTTCTCTCACTTTCCACTCGAATAACGCCCCGGCGTAAACACGTCTGTACGTGAGCATTCAAATTTTCGTACAGCTGATTGGGAGAGGGGGCAGTTGCAGGACTAGCTTTTCCACCACTCCTTTCCACGTCGTTCTTTCTCCTTCCTCTTCGTTTTGACGTTCTCCCTTTGAGTTTCTTTTTGTTACCTCGATGGTTTTTATTTTGGCGAAGGTTTTTTTTTCCATACGATATCGTTTCCCACACGTACATTTTTGGTCCTTCTTGTAGACGAGTTTCTAGTTTGGTACATCTGTCTTATTTCTTTTTTTTACGGTTTTTTTTTTTTTTTGTTCCTTCCCTTACATTCGTCCGGGTATATTCTATGCGTTAGCTTTTTTTATGTTATTCTCAGGTACCGGTATGATGAACCCTCCGATTTCGGTTATACCTTCCGTAAGCCACGATTGTAATGAATGTTTCTAATTATAGAGTAGGTAGGTTAGAGTGAGCTGTGTGAACGTGAATCGAAGTTATCGAATTTTTGGTTATGAATATGAAAGTTCATGGATGAGGACGTTTTTATTTCTGTAAAATTTCTCATTTAATTCTACCTAGGGTTGTGTTTGGCTGGGCTCCTTATTTAACCAAGTCGAGCCCCCTCCTTTGGCTTTAGAAAATGTATGGAAGGGAGAATGATTAGCCCCCAATGTGCTCTGTTAATTCATTTTACGAAATTTGTGGTAATGGTAGAAAATATGCTCCGAGCAAATTCGTTTGAAAAACGTAATACCATCGCAGCACTATGGCCTGGCGTACCATCGCAAGAAGAGAAAAAAAAGGAAACAGGAAAAAGTTCCCCTCGTCATTCCATTATCGCAGGTCCGCGTACTTTCTGCGAGCGCCGAAAGAGTGGCGGAAAAACGAGTCGGGCGAAAATTGTGTATCGCGCCAGAGCCGAGGGGTGAAGTTTTATAATCACTTTCACTCTGCACCCCCTCGCTTTCCCCTCCTCTGATCGTTGCCTATCTGCCGTCGCGACTACAGGAAAGTATAGAGGGGCGTATGTAGATAATGAAAGGCAACCAGCGAAGAATGAAAAATACAGTAACATCCCTCTCCGAGAAAGTTTTTATTTTTGTTGATTTTCGGCGAGTATGCGGAGGGTTAGAAGGCGGGCGAGAAGAGGGATTTATTTTTCGTGCTATGGAAGTTGGATGGTATGAGTGGGTGCAGGCAGGAGGGTTAGTTTACGTTTTGTGATTTAACGTTGCGACTACAAGAATTTCGTCATCACCCCGCCGGATGGAGAGATACACGTTCGAATCGCATTTGTATTTTTTTTTTGTCCCTCTCCCTTTTATAGTGGGCTAGGGATTAAGGAATGGATTTCAAACGGTTTTATTATTTTACTACTCTCGGGTATGCTGGAATATAATAAATGGGAAACTGACGTTGGGTGCTAAGTTTCGACGGTATATTGCGAACTGGGGGTCAAACGGAAGGATTGATCTTGAGCCACGCAGTACTGCATAGTCAGCAAGAGTAGTTTAGCAGTGTGAAGATAGCTCACAAGTTGAAGATGCACGTGGCAAGTTGAATAAAAACGGGTATCGAAAACGGAATGGTCCTGGT
The DNA here is from genome assembly GCA_038050395.1 of Parthenolecanium corni. Classification (NCBI taxonomy): domain Eukaryota; kingdom Metazoa; phylum Arthropoda; class Insecta; order Hemiptera; family Coccidae; genus Parthenolecanium; species Parthenolecanium corni. The sequence goes on along the minus strand of JBBCAQ010000038.1, from coordinate 1,390,674 downwards.
GCCAGTCTGTTATTACATCTAAGCCATTCCTCTCTTCCAGTCTATTGCCCTAATGCCAATGCCTGTAGTTTTTAATTTTTTTAAAGAAAAAATTCGAAAAAATGTGAAAGCTCAAGTCAAAAGAAGAAAGACTTCGCAAACCGCATCTCTCTATCTCAGTTAGGGGCTGTGAGAAAAAAATTGTGCAAGTTTTAATATTGAAGTTGAAATTCATCTATTCTCATGATTTTGAGGCGCTGAATCTGAATTTGAAGTTAATTTTCAACTACACCGCTACACCCCACCCTTGGGGCCGAAAAAGAGAAACAAAAGGAGGTAATTGATCAATATATGTAACCTCTGGGAGTGATTATCAAGTGACTTGTTTTTGAAGGTGTTAAATTCAAAATTTTCATCATTTTTTATCTGTATCTCACCCATGTGGTAAAGAGGGGCTGGAAAGAGGGTATAAAAAGGGGTAGGTGACGAAATAATTGCTGTGAGAGTGTTATATATATCAACTAAAATGATTCTGGAGGTGCTAAATTAAAATTTTTAATTGTTTTTGAGCTTTATCTTAATCCAGGGGTAAAAAGAGGTTCTTATTTTGTCACATTTGTGAAGTATACGTTGTTCTTCCACTTCAGTGGATATATCTTGAGCTTTTAAAATTTAATGCAGGTGTGCTTGAATTTTGGCCTCTTTCCTCTTCATTTTATTGCCCCTTTTTGTTACTTCAATATCATCGGGTAACAAATACCTAATTAGTTTTCAATCTAACTCACGTAAGTATTGCTCAAATTGTGCATTATGGCCGCTCGAAGAACTGACCAGTAACTATTAGTTGTTCAGATGAGAGCAGGTAAGTAAAACAAATTAATTTGAGTGAATAAACATTGTTTCTGGGTTTACGTTATACTTATACTCGTATAATATGTATAGGTCTTTGAGAAGTTATATTGACCAATCAAAATGGTTCTAGGTTTCCTGTGGAATAAGTCACAAAACCTGCTGTTATTCTATATTCACAAAAACTCTCGTATACTGATTTATGGCAAGCATGGTATAACGTGTGCTACAGTAAATTTTTACGTCACAGAATTTGGTTGTGAAGGTTTCCTCTAATATGCACCACAATACCCACGGTGGCGCATATCTTAGGAAACCTCCACGCGCCAAGATGTGTGATGTAAAGGTTTCCTTTGACACGAAAACAGATTAATGGGATGGCGTTTGGGATTTGGCAGCGTTTAGTTTCATTTAAAGGCCATTATAGAATTATAAGAAAAAATTTATACTTGAAAAATTTTCATGAGCCCCCATTCGCTTCCACCTCTCAGGTCAAAACTGTTCAATTCGCCAGCGTAAATCAAAATTTTTTCGTTCCATAAAATTGTCCTGTGTGATGCGAAAAAAAAAAAAATGTAATTAGGTATTTTTATCGTTTGGCAACTCTTTTGGAATGCGCTTCGAGCGAGTGAAATTCGTTCAGGAAAACATGCGAAGAGCAAGTTTTTTTTGGCGATCTCACCAATCTCTGTACATTTTAAACTGTGTTTGTGGAGGGGCGATGAGAGAGAAAATTGTTTTTTCTGTGTATGGGTGGGTACAGTTTTATGACTTTTTTACTAGCTACTCGAACTGAGCAAAAGAGACCATATTCGTGCAAATATACGAGTACCTATTATTGTTCTTTAGGGAGTACATTTTTCAATATTGACTGATGCAGGTAGTGCCCCCCCTCTTTCCCCGATAGTTGCTGAAAGCATAAGCACGCCTGTTACCTTATTCATGTGGTTTTTTACGACGTTTTCGGTGTCTCAGTGACAATAAAAAAAGCAACGTTATGTGTCTAATGGTCTATGGTGACAGTTCAGATAGTAGATGGAACAAAACCTACTTACCTATGTCGAACGTGTACCTAGGTAGTCAACATCGTAGCCGTGGTTAAAAGATAACTATAGGAGAATTTCTTTTTTTAAATTAAGATTGAAGTTGAATTTATTTTTTAAGAATTTCGATAGGTTTTGAGGGTTTTGCATCTTATTCTTCCAGTTAACTATATAACTATCAGACCGACCCGTAGCCTGAGTAAAATCTCAAGGGCGTAAAACTGCAGACCAGGGAAGGCAAAATTTTGTTATAAATTGGAAATTTTGCAAAAAAAATTTTATTGAAAAATTTTTATTGGAAATTTAAAAACATCATTGAATTAGAGGGGACTTATTTCTTTTCAGAAAAAAAAAATTATAAAATTTTTCCAGGGGCCGTACAAGCGCCGCCGGAGGGGGTTGTTTCCCCTCTTGTCCCTCCCTTATTTTCTTTCGTAATTATTTTTTGTATCATTTTAAAGTCTTACCTTTCTTTCTGTTTTTTTTTTTTTTTTTTTTTTCATTTTTTGAATCGTCGTTAATGGCATGGCGTTAATCAGGCGTTTGGGATGGATGAAAGTGAAGAGGAGAAGTTGCGAAAAGGACGTTGGGAGAAAGGAACGCGACAATATTTGAAAATGTGTTTGTGTATGTGTGTGTGTGTGTTTATGTTATAGTGTGTAGCTGTACGCGTACGACGACGCATATGATTCCAAGTCGTGGATGTGAAGTTATCTCGAAACACCCTTTTCAGCTTTTTCATTTTCGAACAATGCATTTCAAAAGGTCGCTGCTGTGTCTGACGGCTGCCGTGTCGATATAAATATCCACGCTATCTTTCCTTTTCTCTCTTTCCTCTTTCGTAGTGTCTCCTATTTTTGTTTCATTTTTTGCGTTCGTGTGAGAGGAAGATAGCGGGTTTTATCGGGCGCAGTTGGCGGTCTTCATTCAGTGTTACCACCGCACCGCACGATGAAAATTTGTTACGTGATCGGCCACGTGCTTTTGCCAAAATATCAACCTCTTTTTAACGGTTGCAGGTGGTTTACTCGTAGATAAAATTCACCCTACTCATATGCCGTATCAGAAGTATTAAGAGAAGTGTGTTGAGGTAAGGGGTATATATCTTCCTGGCACGCTGAGAGGACTGAATTCCTTTTCTATCTGCAGTTTGGCCAGTTCCGATATCATTGGATTCATACTTTTTAGTTATGAACCAACTTTGTTTTTTGTTTAAATAGGTATATTGCAACTGCACTCGCAAACGTTTACGCCTTGAAAATGCAGTGTTCAGATAGCTACGGTCTTATCAATTCGTTAATGAGATGACCATAAATAATTGCATGTATATCGACATTTTGTGAAGAGTAATTAGTTACGGTATAAAAGCTCATTAGCGTGCATATTTTATAGCAACCCGTTCTAGTCTGGCGGAAATCGAATTAGATTTGTTTTGAAGGTTTCTTATTCATTTTTAATAGGCCATTTTGAATATAGCTGATTATTCACTTTGATCGCACGATTGTCGTTATAGTTAGGGCAGTCGTGAAATTTTTCTTGATTTTATTGACGGAAACATTAGTGTTATCCAGTGGCGCCCCCGGAAATTTGCTAAGGGTGGGGCTGAGTCTTGAATTTACCCCTCAGAAATGGAGGAAAATTTTTTATTCAGCTTTTTTTCGATGAAATTTGAGGCTCAGGGGTAGGCTGCTGCTCTCCAAGACCTCTTTGAATGTGCCTTTGGTGTTGTCTTTTGTTGTATATTGAATGGTTTGCTGCAGGGTGTATGCGTCTACTCCATTCAACTTCGAGACATAGTCCGCTTTTTCATTTTTTTGTGAATTTTTATCCTCCATTTTCTGATTGAAAAATAACTTGTGTAACATCTAATGAATTCGCATATGGCTAGTTTTACTTCCCTTCTTTGTAGAGAAATTCCATCTTGTATTCGTACAGTGATAAATGCAAGAATGGGATAGTTCCACATTTTCAAATTTTACTGGAGAGCAAAAATCACTTTTATGTTACCTAGCTTTCTTATATAATACCTCACCTTTGAAGCAGCTATTTTCTCAGCGATGGTTGCATTTTGGAACATAATATTTTTACTATAAGTAGGGCTTCGAGAAGAACTCATTTTTTGAAAAAAGTGGACTTATCCGATTTTTGCACATCGCTGTTCATTTATGATAAATTATCGAAGAGTGGCTAGTTTTATATCCCACAAAAATAATAAATGTCATTACATATCATGATTTCTATTACATGTTAGTTTAGTAATTTCTACTATAGGTGCAATCTTAGAATGATCTGAGTGAAAATTCCTCATTTTGGAGTTGTCTGACAATTTTTTGTCAAATAAGTTGTTGATTATTGTCACGACATAATATGTTCATCGATTTTTCCGAGTATAAAATTTACCAAATGGACCAATCCCATAACACACTGATTTTTTTCCACGCCATCATTTTCAGAATATTTTGTTGATTTTATACTCGACCGATTTTACAATAATTTTATTAATACATATTTGATTCTATGTGGGTTAATGTTGAAAAATTCAAAAACGTCCACCTTCATGGCTAGTTCATCTCTTGCTGAATTTTCAAAAGGAGCTGAAAATTTTTGTACCGTCGATCTTGTAATTTAATGGAATTTGATTCGAGGAGTAGAAATAAGATACTGCTATCACGTAGAAGATCCAGATGGTAATCATCTATTGAGGGGTTTTCCTTATACTGTACTCTGTACATATCTACATACAGAAGTATATGAATATAGGTATTGTTATTTAGGAAAATAGGTTGGCTCATTGCTATTCTACGCACAATATTTTGTTTGTTGTAACAAAATTGGAGATTTATGTGCATTCTTTATGAATCGATGCGTATTAAATTGTCAGCAACACATGTGGGGAATAGAAAAAAAAAAGTGGTTTTATAATCATTCAGTCCGAATAACTTTATTCTTTTTTGTTGAAGCTGCAGTATGATTTCCATCGTTGTTTTTGCAATTTTGAAGAAATTTTCTCTCCCTTGTGGCACCTTATGTTTTTGATCGTTTTTAGTGATTTTGTGCGGTATGACCATTTTTTTTTCCTATGTCCATGAGATGTAACATATTTCACGACTGGGTCAATGTATTTTTTCGATCTCTTTTTTTTTCTGTTCAAGTCGAGGGAGAAAAAGAATTGTTTGTAAATCATTGTGCAGCTTCCCCAAAATGGTTTTTCTATGTTCGTCAACGGTTTTGTAGCAGGTAAAAAAAAAAAAAACAATAAAAAAAAAACTGAGATGAAAAAAAAAGGAAGAAGATATATGCGGAACTGGATTAGGTGCGTGAACGAGAGATGATCTAAAATTAGAGGAGTGGGAATTTCATTAATATTTAAGCGAGCGTAATGTGTTGGGGATCTACGTAGAGGGGTAGTTAACAATGTTGTACAATTAGTGTTTAAGGGGATGAATCAGTCAGTCTTGGCTATTCCGTTCCACAATACATTTCTTGGAGATTTAACAACCTATCTTAATAGATAAGAATTATATTTTTATAATAAAGCTATAAGTTATGTTGGATACTTATTTGGCGATCGGTATTCAGACTGTATTCATCTTTTTTTCCCCGTTCACTTGAATGATATGTTATTGATGTTATCTGTTGGGGCAAAGTTCTTTTTTAAAGAAATTTATGGTAGCCTACGGCCGCACCAGCTTCGTTGGTGAAGTAATGGTAGTGGTAAGAGGTTTTTTTGACTGACAATAAATAGATATGTTCTCTGGTCGAGTGGGTATACATACGCTCAGCCTAAATTAAGGCAGATGTCTTTCTATTTCTTGACTGCTAAATTGCCTACACTTTTATATTTTCCTGAATCCCGTGCGTCTGTAGAAAACAATTAAAGTTTACGCAGAATAGTGTGAAAGGGTAATGATTTTATGAAACATTTTCAAGTGATGACTGCTGTTTAAAGTTTTCAAATATGTATTATGTACGTTAATTGAGTATTAGCAAATCCGCTGAGATTTACCGGGGAGCCAGCCCACTGAAAAATGAATCCTCAGACAATAGAAGATTTGTAGCAGAAATCGCTACGAAAATAGTAAAATATATGTTATCTAAGATACTGAAAAGTACTATAGAAATATTAGAATATGTACAATAATAGTAATTTTTATAAGTGCAATGAGAAAAATTATTATTCTGTTAATAATTAATTCTATCCATTTCTCTCAGTGTGGTGGAAATTTCTTAAGAGATTCTTGAAATGTGTTGTTGATCTGCAAAACATTGGGGCAGCATTATCATTTTTCGACAAGTAAAAATCTCATAAATGTCATTTTTTTGTATGTATTTCGGTGGAATTTTCAAAAATTGGACTCGTCCTTACACTTTACAAATGATTGAAAAAAGTCCCAAGTTATGAAATTTGAATTTTTAATTTTTGTTCCTGCATTGGGTCAAACAAGTAGGCTATATCGCATGTAGAATTGATGAAATAAATAATTATACAATGTTATTTTCGAATTAATGGCCATCCCATCTCTATTCCTCCCATATTCGTTATCACGCGGTTCACAGCTTATTTCAATTTGATTAGGTTTCATTCGCATATTTTAGATACATATAATGTCTTATCGTTTATATTCTTTAATGAGACTCCTCTCTCTATTTCATCCTCTATCAGCTTGTGTAAATTGACTTTTTTTCGCTTCTTTCAAGTCTGCATTATTATCGCCTATCATTTACATAGCTTGACCTTAATTCTCGTTTGCTGACGCTTCAGCAATGAATAATAACTGATATTTCATTACTTACAATGCGACCGTATTGTGTCTGCGTTGACGAAAGTTCGAAGTATAGAGGTAGCCTATTGAGGAAAATCATCGTCGACGAATGCATTTTTAATTTAGGTATCTGCCGAGAAATTTTTTCTGAATGTAATGAAAAACATCTTCAAAAATTATAGCGAATGAAACGTTTAAAAGAATTAGAATATGCTTAGTTGCAGAAAAGTGGCCTCCATGTGGTTATTTTTGTTGCGAAAAAGACGATAATTATATTCGTCCCAAACACATCCTGCGAAAATTTTTTTTAGCTACCTCTCACAGTCACACGTATGGTTTTTGTCAGTGTTTGACTTCTGCCCTCCCCCCGAACCTTTTTGTTCTACCTTTATATAGGTATTAATGCTAGTATCTATGTAGGTATATTTTCCCAAAAATTTAAAACTAAAATTTATTCGGTAGTTAAACGATAAGAACGCTGAAAGCCCTCAGTCATTCAAAAGTATAGATAAATATTTATAGATAGATAATATCGTAATTGTCATTAATCACTGCTTCTGGCAATATTCCCTCGAATAAATTCAATATTTCAATATTATTATCTATATCGACTTTTCATGTAAAATCGAAGAATTAATTTTTTTTAAACGCCAGTCAGCTGCCTTGTCTGCGATTGGCTGCAGCGCTCTAGCTTTTGTAATTTCATTGACCAGAGAGGCCCAAAGCACCCTTCGAATCCACCTGAGTTGGTGAACAGTTCGATATTCAAAAAGAGCATAAGTCCACTTTTTAAAAAAATTGAGTTCTGCTAAAGTTCAATAATTATTGTATATTATATCAAGCGTTACCTTACAGTAAAAATATTATATCCTAAAATGTAATCATCGCTGAGAAAATAGACTTCCAAGTTAAGGTGCTACATGAGAAGGCTATACGTGACCTAAAACTATTCTATTACTTTCCCGTAAAATTCGAAAAATTGGAATTATCCTCTTCTTGCATATCACTGTTCGTTTATAATGATATAAATGTGAACCTCATTCAAAATTTTCTTATAAAATTAATAGGTCCAATTTTCTATAGATATTACTCGTAAGTAGCAAATGTATTAATGACGCATGCAATATCCAATTTTAACCTAAAATTCAAATAAGGATTTCATAAAAACAGAATGATGTGGGAGAAAAAATATAATGAAATTGGGCCCAAATTGCACAGAATTTTATAAATCGAAAAATTGTGACAGGTATACATAATATGTATGTGCAATTTGGAGAAAAATGCTTTAAATGATAGCCTTTTTTCTCCCTCACTCTCGAAAAAAAAATCGTTTACTATTCGACTTTTCCTCTTAAATTTATGCATTTTCAGCAAATAGCCCATCTACCCCAGATATCATTATTGATGTTTGCATTTTTCGATAATGCTGTACGTATCTAATCCCATTTAGCCGGACCTTAATTTATTTCTCATTTGTAGCGATTACTTCTATGTAGTGTTTTTTTTCGAAAGAAACCTGTATGTCTTATTGAGGCTGAAACGTTCCCTCATCCTGCTGTCTTTTCCTAAGTGTACTTCGAGTTATGTTATAATTGCTATCGGAGTATATAGTTATTCATTTTTGAAACCACCGTTGATTGGCGTCACGTGCTTTCATACCACTATTTTGCGAAAACTTTGGTTTTTGTTGAACGACTATAGGTTGACGCAGGCGCCACACTTGGCATGTTTTTTGTTGCTTCTACTATCCTTGGCCGATCGATATACGCGTCGTTTTAGCGCCTCAAAACTCGAAAGCGCCACGTTACGGCATGTTCGCATCCACAAGTATATAGACGAGTCAGTGTGTACACAGCTAGCACTGTATCAATGAATCTCTTATGCCGATGCCGTGCCATTCCATAACCGGCTAAAACGAAATCGTATTATTTTTTTCTTCTTTTTCGTCGACGACCCTTTTTGCTGGTATTTGTATATTCGCTCTTATATAGCTGATCGTTAATGACGTTAATTATTATAAAAGACAAGTTGAAAGTTATATAGGATCATCAGCTCGGGTTTTTCTCCAGTCTACCCACAGTTTTCATACTTTTTTTTGGCCATGAAAAAGTTAGGTTGGTAGAAATTATGTAATATAGGGACGAGAACTTTTGAATAGGGTTGAGCACATTATGTTCAAGCAGACACTGAATGCTTAAGTTACTTGGTTTTGTTTCTCCATATTATTGTTTTTTTTTTGCTTTTTTTTTTAGAGAGGAGGTAAGTGATGGGCTTTCCTATAAAATTAATGAATTTAGGAAAGACAAAATAATTTTTGCTCAAAACTTACTTGATAGAGGTATAATAATACCGAGTCCATCGAGTACCTGCAGGGTCAATAATCTCGACGAACAGAAGAGTTGAGAATAATATTGAATAATTGATGTTCAATTATTAAATAGGATGAAGATGAACATCGTATTACGTACTGAATTTTTTAAATATATCTCATTTTCTCTCTTATTCGAATCGGTACAACGAACTGTAATTTTATGTTGATGTCATTAATTTCAATAATAAAAATAACAAAGGGTGTTTCTCCGAGAGTTATACTAGTGCAGTGTGCACCAAAAATCAAAACACCATTCACCTTTACATTCAGAATAATCTGAAAGAATGATATATAGTAATTATAGTTGATTTTTCACCTAAGTAAATTGTTTATTCGGAAAAACCTGAATTATAATAATTTCTAACTTGATGATTTTACTTCACTATAAATCCTTTTCCGTCATACTTCAACTGAAAAATTAAAATTCTAACCTTTTACGTGGATGGTATTTAACAGGCATCTCTCGGTAGAGTGGGGAGGGAGGAGATTGGCAAACTTATTTATAAAAAAAGATTTTCTGCATTCAACAGACCTCCCCAGCTCAGCTCTTTCTGTCTGAAGCTCTGAAATTTGAATTTTCTGTATAGAAGCGTCAAATAAATTTTCGTTGGCGGAAGGGAGAGGGTATAATTACCTTCTTTAGTTGCCTGGATGTGTATAACTTTATTCGCATAAAATTTAAACGTACTGCAGAAGCTAAAGCCTTTGGTATAATGTACCTTAAAAATACTTGCAACTTCTGCTCTCGCTCGAGACTCGACCTTATACTAAACCGCATTAACAGTATGCTAATAAAGCTTCGAAGTTGGAGTTTGCTCCCACTCCTTAAATTTGACGAGTTTTAAAGAATGTTCGCGTTGGTGCGTCAACGGTTCACAATATACTTCACCTGATTCTAGTATTTTGTATATCTATCTTTGTAATTACCATTTGCACACACAGTGTGATAATGTGTACATTTGAGAAGTGGATGTGCCTTCTAAACGTGCGTTGGTGTTCAGCTCGCTCTTTTCCGCAATAATGAACCGTGGAGCAGCAGCGTGTCGAATTGGTTGGAGATTGTGAAAACGTTTCTGGCCGGGACAATGGTTCCGGGAGCCAGAAGTAGCGGATAAGAGAACAAAAATCTCTTTAGTTGTGGCGTATTTATGTGCCATTATGTGCCAAACGTGCGATTTTGGTTGAATCAAATTCCACCTGTAAAGTTCTATTCACTGGAAAATTATAGCTACGATGGGACTTCCATCTATTCGACTTCTTATTTTTCATATAATGGTGGCCTCAAATATCATCAGGATTTTTGTTGCAAAAATGTGCTGTCTTGAGACGCTTCGCCGCCAGAGCCTAGGGATAGTTAGCTTGAGTGGGATGAAGTAATATGGTCCTGTCATAAAATTTAGCCTTTTATTTATACTTCGGTTCTGATGGCAATTAAACTGATGGTCTTTACTTGTGAATTATTTTGGTGATGAGTGATTGCTGAAATAAATTATATGGTACCCGGTGGTCATCACAGCAAAAATAGCTAATACCTGCATTTTCTTCAGCGTACTATAACTGGTTAAGCAATGAGCATTCATCATATTATTTTTGCTGCTATATTTAGGAAAATATTTATTAGAAAAAATGATCTTTCAGAAATTGTTGAAAAAACAAAAATACGACGTTATGACCTTTGTACGCTCTATTCCAGTTTCGGGTGCAAAGGCACCCTATATTTGACTATTTTGATCAAATAAAGCTTTCTTATACGTCTCGGAATTTACTACTAATTTATGATTCAGCTTGTCTGTGTGTCACTTTGCTGTTTGTTGTTGCTGGCGGACGTTTTTGTTGAGGGATTAATTAAATGGTCGCGATATATTATCGCTTACATTTCGTCGCTTATCTTTCGTTTTATCGGATGAAGATGATACACTGAAACGTTTTGTATAATTTCATGCTCGGCTGAGAGTACTTCCTCGTGTCGGTTAACGATAGGCTGAGTGAATAATAATGGAGAGGGGGACGAATGATTTACTTGGTTTGTGGTTTCTCGTTGTGTCCTACAATTGTTCCATCACTTTCATCCTGCTTTATCAATCGTCATTGCACCAGTTAAATTGAAGGGTCCAACGCAAAAAAATGAATTTTTTTAAAGGCTGATTTTATACATTGCCCGCGAGTAATTCTGTTTTCGTTGTAATTTATCGAAATTACCATTGCGTATAACTTTTCTGCCCAAATTACAATTTAGTGATAGGATTTTTGTGGACTAATCTTTGGTTTCAGGTTTAAGTGGGGGAATAGATGGAGATGGATAAGTCCTCCTCCTGCTCCTTCCTTTATTCTCATTAGAAGTCTGTAGCAAAAGCCTTTCCTTACTTCAGCTACTTGGGGTCTTATTTTATGTATGGTATGAGCCATACTTTTTTTACTTCTAACCCGTGAGATCATATAATTTGAAAAGTATAGGTAGTCGTGTAGATCACATGTAAAATTAATTCTCAATACTTCAGTGTTGGCAAAGATTTATTGATAAATAATCCACTATGCTTGGGGAGTGGGTGCTCCAAAACTATACTGCGTTTTGTTAGGTGGTTTACATTTTATTGTATTGTTTTTTTCTGCTCAGATTATTATTAATTGTGCATAAAATTTTATCCGAAATAATGTCATCATTTTGTCGTTTATATACGTCCGCATTTTGCTGCTGGATGCTGACAAATGCCAGCGTGACATTCCGACGCGTGTATCCGACCAAATAATGCGTGCTAAAACCGCAGCTATATAACTCCACGTTTGGTTTGAAAAATTGACATGAAAACCGCAAATGACAATTCAGCTTTTTTCTTCTCTCCCCCCACCTCGTTCCTTGAGTGAATAAATCACGAAATACGAACGATGTGAATGATCCAGGCCAGTGCATAGTGCCACTAACCGGTACCGTAACAAATTATGACGATGGTAGTAATAATGATGATGACGACGATGTACATTGATAATATTACCTTCCGCTTCCTTGCACCTTCGGTTGGCTTCAAGCTGATTACTTTTTTTCTCTGTGGAATAATTTTTTTTTTTTTTTCATTTTCCATTTTCTTTTGTTTTTTGTTTTGATTTACTCCTAGAAGTTAGATACAATATTAAAATTTAATTCTGAAAATTTTGTTCAATGTGACTATGTACGCTTTATAGCTGCTACATAAAAAGTCGATTACTCAGAAATTATGCTATTTTTGAACTTTCTTTAAAATTTTAGAATTTGGTTTGTTCCGTGCTGTATGAATAAAAATGTCATCACATTAAAAAAATCTTATTGCGAGGAAAGTTGGATTGTGTGTATAACATTTTTATTCTCGTGCATGTTTTTCAGCCATTTCCCTGAAGCTATATTATGGTTTCTTTTATTATTCGAAAATTTATGAACTTCACCAGTTTCTATACCTACCATTTTTCATTTTGACGTGGACTAGGTATATTTCACATTGAATTGACGGTGGAAAAATTTTCTCTCTCGTGCTTTTTCTTCTATTTTAACTTGTATATAACCTATGCCCATTTATTTGTCCAAGTACTTCATGCACTACGCGTCTGAGGTGTTTCCCGACCTGCGTGAGCTTTTAATTGAATCTCTAATCGGCAAATAAAATTTCAAGGGAATAAAACGAACTTCCTCTTTTGCGGTTCCAAAGTTGGGAAGGTAATTTCCCTCGGAAGAGGGCGCAAATTTTCACTGCGGGGGGATTCACATAGTACCTTGCCTCTTCCGCAGCATTAATTTGCTTCGTTTATTTCTGGATGCCTTTTTGTTTTTCTCCATCTGTTCCCTCTTGCTGTGGGATGTGTGCATGTATTCACATTTTGATAATTGAAAATTTTTTATCTACATCAGCGGAAATGCAACCACAATATTATGGTATCCTATCGCTTATTTGACCCGCACTTTATTTTGAATTATTGTTTACGATTTTGGTACCTAAGTATATCATATCATATTTTATATAATAAAATCCTATGTCCGGATGTCTGTCCCAACTCAAAATTCATAAACAAATTATTTTTCATTTTGTGATTACTCAGCTTCTACTCAACGTAAAAAGCTGAATTTGGTCTCATTAGAAAGAGAAAAATCTCAGAAATATGATGATGTATAAATCTTTTAGATTGGAGATTTGATTTCACTGCTAATGATGAAAATATTTTCGAAAATTGTGAATTCTATTCTACACTTTTACACAACATTTCAGAACGGAACGATTTTCATTCATTCGTTTCATGATAACGCGAAATTTGAGCGGAATTGAGAAAAATTTGACGGGGACCGAGCAAAGTTTGAGCGGAATTGAGAGTAGAATTAGTACAAAAGTTTTAAAATATAATAGGTTCCTGAGACTAGCGGGGCAAGAGGGGGCGTAGAGTTCTCCAGCCACGCTAGTGTATATTATAAATGTGATAAATGGAGTCTGAGTATATGCTCGTAACAAGATGGTTTATCATACTCTTCTGAGTTGTTCATTTGCCGGTTAAAATTAATTATCACTGGAAGCTATAGGCGATTTCATTTATATGATGTTTTGTTTTTTTGATTGCTCTTTTTTCCGAATTGATTTTATTTTTTCGTTTCTAATCCGAAAACTATAGTCAACGAACCACGAAGACCAATGTAGAAGTTGAGCCGAAAAACAAAAAGGGGCAAATGGACGGAGGCATATATAGGTACAGGTAAAAGGTTGAAATGAGAAGCAGTGATGGGAAAGAGAGAGTTAAATAAGAGGTAAATTAAAATCTTCGTGGCCGAAATTCACGATGAAAATTTTTCAAGGGCGTGCAATTCCAACAGTTCCAAGTGGGCAGCGAGGAGGAGAGGACATCAGAAAAAAAACGGTACTACCAAGGAAGAATTCTCTGAACAGTTAAATTAAAAGCATCGGAAGTTCTGTGAAGCGTAACCGCATTTCGTGTTCGTTGAATGCACAAGAATGAACAGATACGGAGCAAAGTCGAGTGAATTAAAAAAAAAAAAAAAAAAAACTGAAAGAAAGAAAAAGAGAAAAGGTATAAAAAAAGTTTAAAAAGAGGTTTAAAAAAAAAAGAACGGGATGGAAGATTTAGGTTTAATGTCCGTTTAGTTACGTTTATTACGAAAAATTGTTCTCATAAATTTTCATTTAAGGCAACCACCGTCCACCTCTAATTTATGAGGGCTCTCTCGTCTCCGTAAACGAGTTCCTAAATTCGGATATAATCGCTAGCTTTTGTGAACGAACACGAATGCTCGAGGAATAAGTGGGTGGTACCGAAAACTATATACCAGCTCTTGTATTGTGTACAACTTTATGATTAGCTTGATAAAAGCTTATAATTGTATAGTTAACGAGTCGGATTGAGCCACGAATGTTTTATCTATTCTAGATATAGAGTATGTGTCAAGTTAGAAAGTCCAATTATATTCATAAAGGTGACTACCGTTCTATATAGTAAGCCAAAGATTAAAGTGTAGATAAGTCAAGGATGATATCTTTTTCAAAAAAGTCCTTATAAGTTAAAGAAGTGGCGCTGTTTATATATTGCTAATATTCAATTTGTATATTGTGTTCGGAATTTCACGAGTGTCTGACTATACTTTTAAGATACTAAAATCTATTCGAACTTTCAAACACTGATATGCAACAAGAGGATAAATGCACTTTTTCAAATTTTATATACATGAGAGCAAAAAACACTTCCTTGTCACGTTGGCTTCGGATGTAGCACCTCAATTTTGAAGTCTATTTTTTCAGCGATTGTTGCATTTTGAGACAAACTATTTTTACTTTAGGTCGGGCTTTGTGTATTCAATTATTGAACCTCGGAAGAACTCAATTTTTGAAAAAAGTGGATGTATTTTTTTCTTGCATACCACTATTCATTCAAACAGCTGAATTTTCATAATTGAAAAATCGGTTCAACTTTTGACTGATACTACCTATAGCTATTACTCTCTGGCACGCTATAGCATTATCATATTAAACCTCATGGTTGGTACTTTTTCGCCTCTCGGGTTGAAAACTGAATTTCATGTTTCAAAATCCATGATTTTTATAAGGTTGCTGCTGGATATTAAATTTCCCTACGTGAGATGAAAATAATCATTTGTAATCTGAATATAGCAGAAGTATAGAAGCTGTGTTTTTCAGGCATGAATAATGGAAAATCTTTTTCTTTCTCAGTCTATAAGTTTTTTACTAGACTCGTTTATGTTAATTCTTTTCAAAGGATGTTCGTAGCATTGTTGATTGTCGTTTTTATTGCTTATCTATATGTTACGGTTAATGTGTGTAATTGGTGATTCTATAGAATAACCGGCGATTCTATAGAATCACCAGTAACACTTTTAAGTTCGGTGAATGTATGAAATTTCATACATTCACCGGTGATTCTGCAGAATAACCTAGGGTGGTTGGTGAATGTATAAAAAAATACCAGAAAATGCATTTTAAGATAGCATATTATTACAAAATTAATACAAACTTACTCACAGTTTGGACAATTGGTAAAACTTTGAGAAAATGTATTATGCCTTTACCAGCTAGTCTGGTGAAAAGCCTTGGGAATTGAAGAGAGAGGGTGATTCGTAATGCCATTTCATGTTCAGTATTCAAAATCTGTATAGATAGATCTGACTCTCTACCAAACACACAAAATGATACTCAGTTGTAAGACTGGTCTGCTCATCTTTTAAGACAGGTATTACTATGAAAATGTCCTGACTACATACATTCCCCAAGGCATACAGGCGATTCTATAGAATAACCGGTCAATGTGTGAAATTTTTCTTCATTTCATACATTCACCAAAACGCTAGGCGATTCTATAGAATCGCCGGTGATTCTGTAGAATTACCGGATTATACACATTAACCGTAACATATATACTAGGTAGATAAATGCCCATACTCTTTCCCCTCCGGCCATTATGAAAAGGGCTGCCCCGAGAAAGTTAAATTTTTGGAAGAGAATGGAGAGAGATGGCTGAAAAAATATGAAGAATTTGGGTCTAAAAATTCAATCAACTGCCCCCCCTGGAAATGGAGAAACAGTCCGCCTACGTGTGCTTATTATAGAGTTATGAAAGCTTTAACCTATCTATTCTAAAGGACGTTCGTGTGTACTTTCGCTGAATTATTTCTTTCCAGATGCTCGAATTTATCTAAATTACTAATATTCTAAAAATTGTCTTACCCAAGCTGTTCCATCGCTTTTTATCGCAAGAAGGAAATGAGATATATATCTACTCGCAGATATTAAATTGTTAGTTTATATAATGATGAAAATGACGATACTATAGCCTAAATAATATAGGTACATCTAATTAGCACAATATGATGTATATGCTCGGGCCTGATAATTTTATTTATACCAAGGAAATAAGCGCGCGAAAACGCTATTATATCCACTCTCGATGGTGCAATGACATTGGAAATACATTGTATTCGTTCTTTTTCTTTTAAATTTCTTTTTCAATTTTATTTTAAATTTGGTTCGTTGCCCATTTGGGAAGAAGCCATTTTCTTTTTATCGGTTCCCAAAACGAAATTTTAAAGCGTTCGAAGTCGATAACGTCGTGGTATTCATGTTTGGTGTACAGTACGTACGAAAGTCCCCTTCCTCGTCCTCCTCGCCTTTGAGAAAAAGAATTTGATCTTCAGTATAGCAATAAAATGTGTCCGGACAAACGAACGTATAAATAGACTTTCGTTATGGTTTTTCCTAAAACCATATACATAGTCTAAGGTGTTCGAGTGAGGCGCGTCCGAATCCGTAGAAATTAATTTCACGGCTGTTAAAATTAAATTATACTTTACAAAACAATCGCGATGAAAACTTATAGTTTGGATAAGATTTTCCACTTGTGCTGTTGATGCATGAATATTGGTGCTGATTCTGTTTTTGTTTTTTTTTTGTCTTTTTTTTTTGTCTACTCTGTCTATAAACTCAAAGTTAGATACATTTTCAGCGATGATGTATGGAGGGTATACAAGTCCATTGCTGGAGCCTCATGATGCCGACTTTATTATCATATATATTTATGAAAGAGATTTTCATGAGGCCACGTATAATTTCAAGCTAATATTATAGGCTTACTAAACTTATTAGGAAGTTGAAACTGCGTTTAATGATATTAACTTATGATGGTAGTTCCGGCCAAAATAAATGAAACTATTTTTTTAGCTGATAAATGTACAGCTACATGTAAAATATGTAACCATACATATTTGCTCCGCTCGAATAAGTATGCGACGAGTGAAGAAATAAATGTACGTTAAAATCAACACTGAATAGTCATTCATCTTCAACTTCGATTAAGTAAAACTTTTAACTTTATAATATGGCACATATGATAACGTTTCTTTTCAATAATTCAATGGAACCTTAAAAATCAATATTTACCGAAAAAAGTGATAATTATACTTCATATAACTATATGTCGTTATCTCGTCGTTATCTCGCAGGTGTAAATACGTATATAAAATTTAATTATTATACATGTATGTGAGCTACCATGAGAATGAGTAATGAAGTCGTACATATGAAGCAGTATGCGCTTTTGCCCGGCTTTTAATTCAATTCATTATCAATGACTAGAAAGAAAAGCCACATTGGCGGCCTCAAGTATGCATATCTGTTGAACTACACGTCTCCAATCGCTAAATATAGGTATATTATAGATATAATATTTTTTCCAAAGATCCAACATCTTGTCCACTGTAACATTGACTGCGTGATGGTTTTTCAATCAGATCCTTATATCAGTCGCAGCCATCAACATTCAGCAGTCACTTTATTTTGAGAGCATCCTCTGCTGTATTGTTTTACGAAAATTAAAATACGAAAAAAAAAAGTGAAACTCATCTCGTCTGTCGTGGAAAAATGGGGTTTAAAAAATATTATATCTATGCCCTTCTAACTCATATGCCCAAATTATAACGATTTAATCCATAGAGTCACGCATATAAATTGACCGAAGTCGTAAAGATAGCTCTTGGAAGACTGTGTGGTTAGTGCTATACGATCCTTAAATGCCAAAGATTAATGGCGTCGGCGGTATAGAAGATATTCGGTATAGTGTTGTAGAATTGGGTGGTCGGGCACCTCGATTTAGACACAACAAAATAGTACATATATATGGGTACGCACACAGAACTATATGTTCGATTCGAGAGAAGGTAAAAACAGGCGTATTATACCTACTTCTTGTATGTTCGAAGAATGCCTCATCTAAAAAGGAGTAGGTTGTTGAAAAAACTATAGTAGATCGCATCATTTTTTTTTTATCATCGGAGCTATATATTGAAAGAAAATACATGATTTGTTTCGTGTTTGGGCTTTTCTATAATCTACTTAAATCGATTTGAGTATGGTAATTTTTACAATTTGAATATGACGTAAAATTAAAAAATATACTATGAAACTATTGAAATTGTCTTCCCCGTTATTCGAAAACATTAGAAATTTAATAAATTATGAAAACCTGATGCCTGTAAGACATATATCATAGTCATTTTTGCCATTTTCAATTTATTGGCAAAAATGTTATAGATAAATCAATAAATTCTATTTTCACGAATACAAAGTTCCTTGTAGACCAATTTTTGGAAGTGTTAATTGGGTTATTTATATTCCTTATAGGAAGAAGATTTTTTAGCTGGAATATATTATACTATAATTGGAGAGGAGATCGACGTAAAAGTAGTACCTATATAGCTATATAAATAATGAAGTATATATACCTGGACGAAAAAGAAGCTGTGAGAAAAAAAAAGATAGTGGAGGTGCATGCGTATACAACCCATAGATTATAAAACTGATGGCTATAGGATGTATTTTAAAATACATGTTCTTTCTGTTACTTCTTTCACTTGCATATTCCAGTCCATTTTTTTGATTTCAGAAAACTCGCTGTAAAATGAGCCCAGTTTCGTATTCGCTTATTTCGCATATAATATATATATTTCGAGTGAAAATGCATTTTTATAATTTTTTTAGCATTCGTATATATTTTCCCAAAAATTGGCATATTCAGCCCATTTGACCACTTTTTTTGCATACTTCACAATTTTTCTCCAGTTTTTCATTGTTTCGAACTTGAAAATTTTTAGAAAATTTGTATTTACCAATATGGTAACACTGGTACAGTGGTGCGAGTTTTTTTTTTCGCTCTTTATAATTATTACAATAAATTTGTATATCCTAATCACTTGAAACATGAAAGTAATGAGAGATTGAGATGCAGCTTGATAATACCTGCAAAATGATACCCCTATTGAATTTGCAAATTTTCGTTCATATTTTGCCTTTAAATGCATTTTCGCCCGCATATTTTTCAAGAAAGAATAAAAAAAAAAAAAACATTTAAAATGGCGTATTTGGCCTTCGAAACTCGCGTATACGTGTGTATATTTATTCTAGTCTATAATGAATCATAATTTCACAAAACAGTATATCGTTTATATCAGGTTTTGGAATTGAGCCGACATTATCTTTCTAATATCCAATGTTGCCCTTTAGAAAGTCACCTACACTCAACACGCTGCTTGTGTTGTTAAAATCTGAATGCGGTTAGACTGTCAGCAGCTATACACGGATAGTAATTTTCTTCGGTGTCTTGAAGTGGGTGATTATTTGATTTGCTCTCTACGACGAGAGAGCGTTTGTGAAAGCGAGCGAGCAGTAAATGCACACGCAGCACCGCATGTGCGGTGCCTACACTTTCTCCCAAACTCACGCCTCTCTCGGCTTGCAAAGTTACTGCAACGTGTGCTGAACTGCTGGCACATCGAGTTCGGAACGAAAAACTGACGATATTTCGTCCGAATCGTCGTGGTGATCATCGAGCTCGAAGTGCTGTAGCTGTGTAGGCAATTGATGGCCTAGATCTGTTTGGAATGATTTTTGGTCCTCGGATGCGGTTTCATCTATATAGGTATCTAGGAGCTAGGCTACGCATCGGTTATGTGAGCTCAGGTTTATCTTTTTTAAATAATATAATGTTACGGCTGCAATTGTGGACGACAGAAAAATGGAATACTCGTAGTATAGAGTTGTCGATCAGTGACTGCCAGGGAATTGGTTATAGGAGCGAAAGGACTGCTATAATCCAATATGATATGTTTGCGTTTTATTTTGTGGAACCTGAAGATGGTGTCTTGGACTCGAGTATACTCTGAGTTTAATCACTATCTTAATGGTTTCTTATTATCTAGCTAAAATAAGCCATTGGCAAGTCCTTCTATGTGCCAGAGCATTTGATACTGTAGGAGGCTTGATTCTTTTTTTCAAGATCAAAATGAACTTATTTATATTTGTGAATAAATATCTCCGAGAAATTCGATAAATAGGTACCCAGCAATGTTTAACGATTGATAGTAACGATTTTTTAAGTTTAGTATACCTAGGATGAGATATCAATCAGCCAGGGCTCCTGGAACTTATTAACTGCGTCTTGTTTAATACACCACAAAGTACCGACTAATCAGATAAATCAAGACCCTGTATTCCTATAACAAAGCTATACTGACATCCCTTAGTCGATTTTAAATTTTTTACTACTTTTAGTAATTTACCCAGACTTAATCACCTTGACGGAAAATAAACCGTATAAGTACTAATATTCGTTCTATAAATTGATTTTTGAGTATGAGACAATAGATGATCAGACGTGCCATGCGAGAAGAAAATAAATCCGTTTGTAAAAATTTTACAGGAGAGCACAAAAACACTTTAATGTTTTATACCCTTCCTGCTTATAGCATCTCATCAATATTGAAGTCTCTTTTTTCAAAAGATGATGATTTAAATGTAATAAAATACGAGTACTTATAGTGATTGAAAAAACTGAAGTGGAACCAAAATCACAATAGGTATTTTCAAAATACACAGCTCTGTAAAATTAATTTGAAAAATGGACAACTATATAGGTAGTTCTTCTCGATCCAAATCGTGAAGAAGTATCATATAATGGCCAGACATATCTCTATACCTCATTCTCCCTATAGTCTTTGTGGCAGGTTTTCTTTCGAATTTTAAGCACCTGATTTCATCTTCCGAAGGAAAATAACACGATGGCGAATTTTTCCATCAAATTTCGATCTCCATTTTGAATAGATTTCAATCGTGTCGGCGGCCATTTATATAAACTCCTGTATTTTGTGAATGAAAAAGCCCTCATGGATGCGACACGCGTCAGTCAGTGTAATTTCATCCTTTTGTTTTCCCCTTCTTTTTTCCCCTTATATATCCCTTCGCTTATATATTCCCTACGCAGGGTTTTACCACCCTGAAATAATTTTTTCCTTTTCCCAAGATGGTAATCGTGCAGCCCGAAGCCAAGTGTTGTATAAACGGCCATGATCGAAGCCATTTACAATTAATTACGGACGGATGAATGACTCGGTCCTTTTTTTTCTCTTTGGCTTCTTATCGAGTTTGATTTTTATATACGGTGGTGGTAGGTACATATACTTAATCCGATGCAGAAGGGTGTACCATTTTTATACAATGGTCGAATTCGTTGATGTGGTGTCGAAAGCAAACATCCTTTCACCCCAGTACGAAGAAAAAAAAGTATTCAAAAGTCGAATTACAAATACAAACCTAGCGTGTGTGCTATAATATGCTCGAAAGGCTCGCCTTATGTGTTCTTTTTTTTTCGGACCTTTTCCCCTCATTCCTTTTTCACGCTTCTCCGACCTCACTTGTATATTTATGTGGTTTCCTCTATAGCGTGCTCTTCTTTTTTTCTTCCACTTCTTATATTCTTTTGTTAATTTTTCGAGGGGCGACTGCCAGCAGCTGTCTTGACAGGGAAGTTGAAAACCGGACCGGCATTGACGTGTGCCAAAGGACCCCGCCCAAAATATCGCCATCGTTTAACCTGATCACTTTTCGAATGCCACGCACACACAAACACTCTCGTGATTCTATTGCCTCCGAATAGATGTGCAGAAATAGTATTTTGTTGATGGCAAAATACTTAACGAGAGTTATAAACGCGTATATAGTTTATTAATGAGGGTTCTGGTGCTGGTGGTGGGGGCTATGCAAAATAAACGAGGTGAACCGAATTCTTTAACGTGTGGCTGAGACTATTTAAAATTAATATTTTCATTGCTTGAGAAGACTTCGCTCACGATGTGTTTGGGGATTAAAAATTGTTTTGTCTCCCCCCCCCCCCCCGAAAAAAAAGAGAAGAAAACTGGTTTTCTGTAGAAAATCTGCTATTGACACTCGATAAGAAGCGACGATGAGTAAAAAGCGAAAAGTTATCAGAGTTTATAGTACAAATAACCCAAATTTTATCAATATTTATTGAAAAGGCGGGGGTTGAAGGACTGGTTTCAGCCCTGGAAAGTACAGCCCCCCTGTTACCTACCCCACTCGAAATTCGTCTATGTTTGATTTAATATTAGTTTATGGCATCTTTTATTATTTTGTTTTGATGGTTTCATAAGTATGGCAACGCAGTTATTTTTATTTTCAGCATATTAGATAGGTGAATACCCTTGTATGACCTGATATGTAAAGTTTTTTGATAATATTGTGATATTTGATCTCGGTATCTAGCAAGATATTACCCTGGCATTCTAGATATTATATATACTAGTTACTGATTCCTTTATTTTGAACTGCAAACAATTCCCAACATTATATTTCATTTTATTAAATCGTTGCATAACTTTTGCTTGTGTTACAGATGTCTATTCCAATTATGGAGAACAATCTGGACGAACGGAAGAAATATGGGATCTTCCCGATGATGGAGGATCGAAAATTGTTGTTAAAAGATGTGAATGATTTTTTCATCTGCAAAATATGCAGAGGCTATCTAATCGATGCAACTGCTTTACTCGAATGTACTCATACATGTAAGTTCTTTAATATAAAAGTGATAGCCTTTAGCCCCATATTATTATTAATTGTTATTATAATAATAAAGTACAATAATATAGACTAATTATGTCTGATCTCGAACAGGTATTTTTCCATTTGGTACTGAGTTGTGAGGAATTTTAGTTTGAGAAAAATAATTAAGATTTAAATTTTAGTAAATTTAATATTAATAGCCTTTGTTTCGGGAGCTTTCTGAGGTTTTATTTTGCAGCTGAAGAAAGTGTCTATAACAGGATTTCAAATTCGGTATACGCCCCGAGTTTTGGTTTCATCAAGTCAAACTCTTCAGAGTTTTTTGAAGAGGGATATCCCGAGATAGCCTTTGTTTTTAGAGTAAACCATATATGTCTTGTTGAAGATTCCTTAGTTTTCAATGAGGTATCAAATATCAATGCCCATATACGTGGCATGCGAATGTCCTCGTCTGGTGAGGCCAAAGGGGATGTACCCCTGTCCAGCGATTCTATAGCTAAACCCTCTCAGTACCAACGCTATTTTGATGAAATTACGATTGCACGCATGTCTCATGAAATCCAGAATTGAAATTTCAGAATTCATCGGCTGCTATATAGCAATCGAAAATGAAGAAAACTTATTCATCTTTATTTCTGATACCTTAGCAGCTGATAAATTTTAAAATTTCAACGCCTCCTGAACGTGATTTTGACCTGAAAGTGAATTTCTTTACGACGCATGTATAGTCTGTTCCAGTTAAGAGTTCCATGACGTCACAAGATTCAACGAATGAGAAGAAAGTATTTTCGATTTCAACCGTGTTTCAACCAATCGCTTTCTTCAGATGCTTGTGACGTCATGGAACTCTTAACTGGAATGAAGTATATGCGTCGTTGGGAGCGAAAGAGTTATAATAACCGATTTAAGTCCTGTAACCATTGCAATAGGTCGAGTATGGGCTAGTATATGTATTGCAGCCTAACATGTTTTTGAGGTCTGATATTAATATTATCTCAGTCCAGTAGGGCACCTTTGGGGGCTTGTGGATCTGTAGTCCCCTTGGGCATCAAATTTTATTTGAAAAAAAACTTAATAAAAATTTTTCTAGAAATTTCTCTCTTTTATTGAGGTTAAATCTAAGACTGCTGAGCTTCCTTATGGGAAATTTTCCTGGGTGTCTTAGTTCTAATTTTCATTAAGTAAGCTAGAAAACCAAAATATGTATAGGCTTTTTATGTTCATAGTATTTGTTAATTTTATATTTCATAATTTAATATTGTATCTTGTGGATTTGTGAATGACCTAAATTATTTTCCTTCGTCAAATGTTGGCACTAATTTAGTTTTAATTTTGCATTCTTTTCTAGTTTGCCGTTCCTGTATTGTGCAACGCCTTCAAAAGAAACAGAAATGTCCGATCTGCGAGGTTCAGGTGAACAAAACGCCTGTGCTAAGCTTAAGGTGAGTCATTTTTTTTCTTTCTTTTCATATCCAACTGGTTTTTTGAAAATTGAGTTCTATATTGAAAATTGAATTCACTGAAATTCGCTCCTATATAAATTATTGGGCCTACTGTATTTTGCATAATCAATGTGAGATTGCGAGGCTGCTTAGGAATAAGATAATTTTTAGAAAAATAAATGATAGTTATAAAATTGTCGGAGAATGAAATATTGTTCCGAATTGAAAAAATGATTTTGTATGTATTGAAAGAAATGAAAATAAGCCATTCAGCAATGATCATTCAGCTAATTGGAGATTGGAAGTAATAATAATTCTCGATTGTATTAACTGAGAATTAAAACAATAGGAAAGCTCATTTCCATCAAAGTATCATATAGATTGATCTTCATTTGCGTACTTGATTTGTAAACTACAATATTACCTTTGGTATCAACCATGCACGTATATACGAGTACTTACCTTTTTTCTTTGATTCATTGTGAAATGTGTATTTCAATCAGAGATGAATAAGATAAAGTGTTGATCCATAGTTGCAATTTCACCACGCAATGGTGTATCTTCAGTGATGTGTGTCTAAGAAATCTGGGTGATTCCTTTCAGATCCCAAAATTTCCTCGAGTTATATTTTTCCCTTATAGAAGTTGGATTTCCCTGAAGTAGGTGCGAGTATATCTGAAATCTGCTTCAGGTCACTCTGGCTACGTCTTTGGCGGAACACTATGTATTTTAAGCTACCGAGGGTCTTCCAAAAAGACGCCTGTATGTATTTTTGCAATCTTCTCGTATTTTCCTCGCTCTTTCTATCACCCTTTCGCTGTTCGCCGCCTCCAAAAAATTACACTTTCTTCATAAAAAATGTTGATAAAAAATCTTGATGGACCCGGTAATTGTCCAGCAGTAAGCATTTTTCTTTTACGCGTACAAGGGTCGGTGTATAAATTGTTCGTATAGGTATAGCTTATCGCTTACTTGATTTCGCCCATGTCAACCTGTTTTTGAA
Organism: Parthenolecanium corni; assembly: GCA_038050395.1. Classification (NCBI taxonomy): domain Eukaryota; kingdom Metazoa; phylum Arthropoda; class Insecta; order Hemiptera; family Coccidae; genus Parthenolecanium; species Parthenolecanium corni. The sequence goes on along the minus strand of JBBCAQ010000038.1, from coordinate 1,365,341 downwards.
CGACGATATGTTCGTATGTGCGGCGAGCAACCCAGTGTCTCATGAAGCCGCCAAGGACAAGTTGTTTGTTAATTACTCACACGTACTTACATATACGCGCACATACTCTTACCGTGCGTATGGCTGTATTCCGAGTAGATACTATAGTGCTTGTAATATAGGCTATGTATATACCTTTACGATTTTATGAGTTGATGTAAAAAAATTAATTAACGTCAGGTTATACGACTGCAACAGCTCGTTTATACACTTTAGCCACTTAATTAGAGAAAACAGAAACGTATATAAGTATATAATACGACTGCATACCCATATAATTATGACTACGCGGATTCATATTTATTTACTTTTATTGCGAATCGTCTTCCTTCGCCTTTGAGTGCGGCCTTTGCAAGGGGGAAATGTATCATCTATATATATATATATAATATATATAAGTGCTTTAGACTCATCCCTATGGGCAAAATATTTTGAAAACGGATCCGTTTTATTCCGGGTTATAATCCGTTTCTGGATTATAACCCGGAATTTTCCTGTTTTCCGGCTTCTAAAACTGATTTTGAACGGATTGTAATCAGTCTTGCTGGTTTCGTTCTTGAAATGAGTCCGGATTATTTCCCGTAAAGGCTGTTTTGGCCCGGGTTATAATCAGGAAATCCGTTTTACAAACGGATTTGGAAAAATTGTCCGTTTCCAATCAAGATAAAAAAAATATCTGCAAATTTCCAGATCCGATGGTCAAAAATAGAAACGGACTGAAAACGGATAAAATTCTCATTTTCTGGATCATTTTTTCATTTTTTGCCCATCGGGATTCGCGTAAATACTTCACTTGTAACTCATATTGTACTTGTGCTCCTTATGAACACAGCTAAAATTTTCAAACTAATAATGTACTTTTATTCGCAACTACTTGCAATCCTTTTGCTCTATATAAATCACTATTTACTGCTCTCTGCGAAAAGTCTAATAAAAAGCCTTACTTTACTTGCTATCTCATATGAATAGTATCTATATCTACTCCTTATACAGTGGAAATCTTTTATAATGAAACCGGATAATTCAAAAAATCTGCTATAACAAATAAAATCAGAAGTCCCGGATATTACAAATTCTTTTATAGCGAAATACCTGATATTACGAACACTTTTTCCCCTGTTTTAATGAATGAAATTATATTTTTGAATGCGAGAGATAAGATAATTTTGCCTCGAATGTGTTATTAACTCTGCAATTTTTGAAAAATTTAGAATCAAAAATGGACTCTGAAATAATTAAAAAGAAAAAGACGCAATTATTGACTTTGGATAATTTTTTCAACATTATTACGTACATCATATGACCTGACTTTTTCTTTTTGTTTAAAAAAAAAACCGTAATAATTGTGTCTTCAGACCTTAATATTTTATTGTATTCATATTTTGAATAAAATCTGTCTTTTGGTCCAAATACTCTACGTAGGTGTGTATTCATTTTTGTAGTAATACAACAAACTTCTCGTAATAACTGCTTAGGACAAATAGTTTGTTATAATCGGTTATTACGAGAAGTTTGTTTTATCCGATACTTTGGATAAAACAAACAACCGCTTATAGCGAAAAAAAAACCTCAAGTCCCTTCATTTTTGTTATAAGTGGTTTTCACTGTATGTATATGTTTGAAGCAACTAGTTTCAGGTTCTAAATGATTCTCTCAAAATGAGTTTCAGTTGATATAGTGTGATAAACGCTTGATTCGTATAAGTCTCGATATATTATGCAAAATGCAGCCAGGTGCCCTATAAATAAGATTTTTACTATTGCTGTATATACGTACATTATGCCCTTCGCATATCTTCTTTTCGTAAGTCCGATTTTTTGCTTCCATTTCCAGGCCGGACACCATAATGCAAAGACTCGTGTACAAAATCGTTCCTGGCTTATACAAAAGTGAGCTGTTGAGACGTAAGAAGTTGCTGAACGAAACGAGTGACATGGTCGTCAGTGATGACGAATCTGGATCTCAAGAATATTATTTCGACCCCGAAGAACCTATCAGCATATCGCTGGAATACATTGAGTATGTCGGGTGAGTTATTTGACATTTTTGAGCAGTTATATGTATAGTTGATGGGTGTGTTGAGAAAAATAATGACTTATATACGTCGGGAATGGCCGCAGGATGCTACATCTTACAAGATTGTAACAAAATTTTTTTAATTCTCAAATTCAATAGAGAGGCCATTACTGAGCTGCCTATTGAATGAAATCTGAAGTTGATGTAGTTGCCATATAGTTCTTATAAATTTGTCTGAAAATGAGAATCTTCTTATATAAGCTTTCATCTCGTACAAAGATACTGTATGTTAGCTCGCCTCTAAGACCATATCAATGTTACAGCGCCACTTGTGCTTTTTATTTCCTTATCAGTGTTTTCAAAAAGCTTATTTTGGAAACACTTGGTTTCCCCGAGTTCATTATTTGTACATTTGCTGCAATTGCAGCTTACGCTATCATCGACCGCATACCATATTGAAGAGTAGTCAAATAGTGACTATAGGAGAGGAGGAAGGGAAACGTATTTCAGGCATGTACAATGGTATTTTTGACTTTTCGAGAATCGAACAATACGGATATCCCCGAAATAGCGAGTTAATAAAAAGAAGAGGTATTGCTTACGAAAATAATACGAATTTTTTCCCCCATTTCCTCCTCGCGTCTTCATTTCTCGCCCAGAAAGAAGGTCGTCGCTGTTGTGCTGGATCCGAAGTGTACGCGCGCTCAATGTAATGTATCTCGCTCTTCCGTCATGCCCTATTTATTACGCGAAACTTAGTTCAATTGTCTTATGATCTGCTGTACGTTTGTATATACAGAGCCTAATAAGGGCACGTAGGAGAGGAGGGAGACTGAAAGAAAGAATCGCCGAAAGGCAGAAGGGTGGGGCAAGGAGAGCATCATAACGAATTAATCGCCGCAGTAGTTCGTAAATTGATATTGTGAAGACAATCTCGAGTTGTATTTGTGGCCCTATTCGTAGGCTATTATACAAGATCCAGGGAATGGAGGCAATCATAGGCAGTTTTTAGCGGTGCAAATGTTCTCGTGGGGGTGTTCTGTTATCTGTATATACGCCTGAATTGTCGTGAAATTAGTTAAAACTATCTTATATTCGCCGAGTTATGGGCATGATAGGTATAGGTGGTATATATGTTACTCCATAATGGGCCCATAAAGTCTATACGATCAGGTTTTTGAACTTCTATTTTTCAAGGCTCTTTTCAACGGTTTCAAAAATTCCTTATTTTTCAAAAGTCTTGTTGAAAAGTTTTGAAACATTGAAATTGAAGAAAGGAAAAAAGAATAACGATTAATAATTTTTTTTTAGGTAAATGCTTTTATCTTCATATGCGCTCTTCAGTTTAATTTTTGTAAATCTAATAATTCAACTTTTTTCTCTTGTATGTGTACTCCAGCTTATTATACGAACTCTCCATAATCTCTGCTCTCAGATTGAGTTAAATAAAAACATTTTAATGAGGACTGTTTTTCTCTTGGAAGATACCATTCGAGGATGGTACAAGCTCGAAATTTGAGAGTAATCAATCCGCAATCCAACAAATGAAAGTAGTTTTTGCAAAAAACCCAAATTCTCCCAAAATTAGATTCTTCTTCGTAAAATTAACGCTTTTACATCCGCAAAAGTGTAAGCAACTATAACCCTGTCCACTATGTAAGAGCTTGAAAAATTTTATATTAAAATGTAAACGAGAATTTTTTTTAATTTCTTTGAATACGAAAACAGGAACAATTCAACATTTTTAATAATGTGTTTAGTGTGGTTAAAATTACTGCTGAAATTTTCGTTGTCTACTTTGTTTTTTCTTTAATTGATGAATATTTTACTTTTATATGACTAAAATATATCGACTTGACTAGTTTGGCATTTATAATGATTACCTGTATATGAACTATATAAATGCTTGAGATAGCGATCAGAAATCGCACTCGATATATAATTAATTAAACTCTCCGTTCCTCTTCGCAGCTTGTATTCCTGTATCATGCTCAACTTCGTGTCATACTACATATATACGTCAAAAGAATTTGGCTAATTGCAAACCCTATATTTGACACTTGTCAACCGCTTCGGTGGCAGGATTTATACAGTAGGCTACACGCCTCGACTGCGAGCGCGCGTATATTTTCAGCCCAGAAAATTTGATTTACGACTCGAATAAAAAATAATTTCATTAAACTGCTAGTTATAGCCGAAAATTCCGTGTACGGAAAGTATTGGCAAAATAATTTAGGCCGAAGGGTTGAAACGCGCTCGCGCGTTAACCCTCTTTTTTTTTTTTTCAACCCTCCAAGTGCGTATCCTTGTGCTTGTGCATAGGTCTGGTCGTTTGTTGTTATATTCGGCTAAAAGATATACTGCTGCCTTACCGCTCTTAGCACCCCTTCCTACTATACGGTGTTGGTACTCGTCTCGCTCTAAACGTATACACACACACACACAGACGAGAATTGTGTATCTGTCTCACTTGTGCCTTCACTCAGTTCCGCATTCTCCATCTTTATTTATCGGGTGCGCTTATATTACCATAAATAAAACTTTAAAGAGTTCGAGATTACATATAGACGAATGCGGACCACTCATTCTGTGCCCATATTTACTGTACGCTTTACTTATACACGCTATATACAGCCCATGTAAATGCTTTTCACTTTCTCTTTCTCTGTCACTACCTCTTTTTTTTTTTCGACTGTGTAGACAATTGTGCCTCTTTGTCGCTCTCGTGATTGTATTTGATGCCTTCGTCCCTTTTTTTTTTTTTTCCAAGGGACGAATAGATTACTTATTGTGTGAAATGGAGCAGAAACTACCCCTCTTGTTGGTGCGTATAAATGTATGCGGAATTTGCATTCCCAATTAGAGAGGCGAATATGACAGGCGAAATGACGCGCAGGATTACTCTTCCTCTTGCACTCGACTCGATTAAATTAATTTCCCACCTTGATAAATTGTGTATAGGTGTAGTATTTTTTTGGACGAGCTTCGGAGCTTATACCTAGGCTCATTCCCTTTAGTTTAGATGTCTGTAGTAGGTGTACGCGATGAAGACGAAAAGGGGAAACGTGGTGGGTCAGTCAAAAAGTGCTTTTTAAGAAAAACGAATTAAAAATTTTCTCATTTCATATAATAATATTATGTAATTATTTTTCTGACGGTTTTTGTCAACTGCTAATTTACAGTTTTAGAATTATGATAACTAAAAATGAATTTATGTAGTCTACACTGAGAGAAGATGCGTAGTACTCATTACTGCGTATAAGTAATTTTTCTCACTGCGAGGTAACAAAAATTATTATTTTGTAGTAATAAATTTTTTTATGATATAGTAAAATGTACCACAAAGATATATATTTTTCTATTTTTTAAAGCAATTATTCTACTACAATTTTGAATTGTCCCAGTTTTCCTATCCTAAAATAGTGTTGTAAAGTACCTATACTATTGAAATTTCTCTCAGTGGATAATCTGTAAAAAGCTGAAAACAAAAAATTCCTACCTCATTTTTGAAAATATGAACCAATCCATAACTAACTTAAAACCAAAATGAGCATTTGTCCATTTAAAAAAATTGCAAGAGGTGAGAAAAGAAACGTCATTACGGCGTGGCATACGTTTTTAGTGGTGATACTGATTTTGTCGACTCGGATAAAGACTAAAATCAGTTGTCTTGAGATCTACTCTCATTAATTTTTGGAAGAAGGTAATCGACGTTCGAAGATGAAAATCGGATGATGTTAATCCGATAAATATATGTGGCGTCGCAGTTCGGCATCATTTTTTTACGAGGGAACTAAAAATAAATTCTTCGTTCGACCGTGCAAAGGCCTCGTTATAAAAAAAGAACAAGGAAAACAGGACCACGATTCAGACATTAATTGCGAATAAGAAAGGAGTTGGGGAGGGATATTTTTCCTCACAATATAACGACCATAATGAAGGGAAAAAAACTCTTTTAAGCCTCATTAATCTCTTATAGTTACATATATACTCCTCTAACTCGATCGAGTTTTCCAAGTTATATAGAGGCTTACCTATACATTGTTCTATATCGAGAAATTTTGAGAACATAAGTGAATTCGTTCCGAGTGGTTTTTATAAGCAGTTATTCCAACCCGTTTCTACGTCATGAAAAATATTGTTTTATTCACACGAAAACCAACAGAATCAGGTTTTATTCAATGCAGGACTGTGATTTGAAAAGTGTTGTTAACTAAGATATTCAGAAAGTAGACTTATTATTACACCAATGCCCTTCTCATAGCATCGACTAATTTACACCTACTCACTTTTGTGCTCCAGTGTGGTTTTGAGTTTTTTGATAATAGTGCATGACACAATAGTTAGTTGATAATTGATATAAGAATGTACATGTATGCAGGAAGACTGTTATAGAAGTCGTGATTTACCTTACATATGTAAATTATTTCGTATCTTTATTAATTAATAGAAGGATGAGCGTTATTCTACGAAGGAGGAAAGGGAAATATTGTTTCAAACTAAATTTTACGTTATATATTTTTTTCCGAACGTATTGAGAGGGGTAATTGATCTAAAGCCTTGTCAAAACTATTGAAAATAAGTTATGAGAGTTTCAAAGGGAAAATAGTACCTATACACTAATGGAAATGAAGAATTTAAATCCGATGATGACATAAGATCAATGCTTATATTATCCCTATAGTGGTCTAAAATAGAAATAGCTTCGATACTCAACTAATAAGATTGTTACCGAAACTGTAGATATAGGTGCCTGGTTACTATACTGTACCTTTAGGTAATTGAGAATGGAGAGAAAAAATACGAGCACGTAATGTCACTATTTGTATCGACTTGGAAACATCAAAGTGGAATATATTTATTTCGTTGAAAGGATAATTTTTTTCAACGATAAAAATCGAAAACTATAAAGCCGTACACGAGACGGAATTTCGTATCATTATTGTTGGCCGTTAAATGACACAGTAGAAAAAAAGAAACTGAAAAAAAAAAAAAAAAACATTATTTTGCTCCGTGAGTTAAGCTTATTTTTTAGTAAGTCGAAAAAAGTGGTTGAATTAAGTAGGTGGAATGGAGGAGGAGTACGAGGAAACTTTTTTCTCGTAATTATAGCTTAGATGCGATTCTAAATTTTCTGCCTACACAAATCAGCTTTGAAACTACGTATATAGGTATAGTAGCTATATTGGTATACATTGGGGATTTTTTTCTCTCTTTAGCCTTTATGTGATTGACCAATCAGGTTAAAGAAAAGGTTGATTGAAAATACAATTGTTACGTAGTGATTGGTTGATTGAGAAAAAGTCAAAGCAAAAGATCACAGTAAAAACGGATGACTATATAAAAGACAGAGATGTCTGATGTCTCAGACTAATATTAGACAAAATGAAAGAGCCAGTGGCGGATCCCCGTTTCTTATAAAAACAAAATTATTTGAATATGAAGCGCATAGGGACTTATAAATATTTTTTCATAATTCTTTTCTGAAAAATTTTACTTGGTTACTTTTCCAATCTTATAAGTAAATGTATAATGACGTCATCTACTCAGTTATAACATTGAGCTATAAAGAAATCTTATAAGTGTATGATGACGTTATCATCTGTGTTTCCTATGTTATACGTAGGTATGATGACGTCACCATCTGCGGTTCCTATGTTATACGTAGATATGACGTCATCATCTACGGTTCTTATATTATACATAGGTATGATGATGTCATCATTTGCAGCAGTGTGATGACGTGCGTCTCCTATGTTATATCTGGATATAATGACGACATCATCTGTGTTTACTATGTAATAAATAGGTATGATGACGTCATCAAGGAAGGACAAAAATTGGGACATTATGTTTTGGGCGGACATTATGTTTTGAAATTGGAATGCCCAGCACAAAAGAATTCATCTTTAATAGACCGATAATCTACAAAAAAATCAATTTTCTTGAACCACCTCCCCCTTTATGCTGAAAAACACAGTCTCACCATTTTAGCATTTACCATGCTTTGGAAAAATTATTGGATTCCCCCCCCCCCCCCCCGACAAATGGAGCTCTGGATCCGCCACTGGAAAGAGCCACTGGTCACGATCCGAGTATATATGAACGGTATTGTTAAGAAGGAAGATGAAGTTAACGGAGAAGATTGGGTAAAGCTGTTAGAGGATCCCATTCCAAATAAAAATATTTCAAACCAAATAATTTTTTTCAAATTGAAAAAACAAAAGGTAGTTTACTTTCTAACAAATTTGTTTTACCTACCTGTACCTACTCGTATTTTATGACATGCTTCGACATTTGGCTAAACATTTGCATATGGGTGCATTTTAATGATATTGTTTTGAAATTTTTATGTTTCAGAAACGCGAGAAATAAATCTGACGAAACTAAAGATTTGATCAAGTTCCAAGACGAGACGTTCACTAAAAAACTAGGGGAACAGGTACGAGTATACGATATTATGAATTTCATTTTATTAAAATTTAATACTGCAGTAATGTAGGCAAATTGCATAATGATGGTTGTATAAAAAGCGTTGAATATGTTGATTAAAAAGTACAAAAAATCTATAATCATATTGGGACCACCGATTTGTCAACGTAAAAAAAAGAAAAACTGAATTTAATTGGTTACGCTTGAAGATATAGAAAAACTCGCATTGATGCATCTAAAAAAGTTTTTTTCCTTCGCATAATTATCTAATAAATATTTTTTCGATTTTTTGTTTTGTTTCAGACTACCTATAAAAGGTATCTGCAATGCCCAGCTGCCTTAAAAATTAGACATATTTACAAGTTTATAAAACTGAAGTACAATTTGAAGAAAACTCATGAAGTATGAAAACCAATTTGAATCATTTTCAAGTTCTACAAACCAAATTGATGTATTTTTACTAAATAAAATTGAATTTTTTGTTGTAGGTTGAAATTCTTTATGAAAATACCAAGTTACCGAGTTATTTTTCCTTGATGGACACTGCTTATACATTCTCTTGGAATAGGGTAAGTGCTGGCTACTTTTCATTCATTTTTAAACCATACTGGGCTCAATTAGTTGAAATCGAGCACACTTAGTAACATTATAATATGAACAGCTGCCTTCTATATAGTAATATAAACGCCCAAAAGGTATAAATAAGAACTAAAAACCACTTTCATTCCTCTTCACTTGTACTATAGGCCTACATTTGTGAACAAAGTGGAGCTGAAAATATTTTGGATTGAATTAACATGTAGTGACTATAAAAAAGGGTCTTGTGGTGAAGAAATAAAGAATGACATTAATTGGGAGGCAAAAATCTGAGGAAATGGATCAAGATTGAAGTGTTTTGTATTCAGCATCAGTCATGTACATTATATGACATTTTATAACCCATTATCTTTCTTTATAAAAATTCATCCCATGCAATAAAATAGTAACATCTAAATTATTATTGGAGAAAAAAATCCTTGCAACTGCAGCTAACCTTTCTTGGTGCTTATTTTTGTGTTCCAGGAGAAACCAATGCGTTTATGCTACCAAATTTTTGAAAGGAAAGTAATTCAGGTTCCTTTAGTGGTGGAAAAAGAAATTTCTGATGCTTACGCTCCACCAAAAAATGATTTTGTTACCGATTCATCTTCATCCTCCCTTAATAACTCCTCAGAGTCGAGTAAAATGGAGGACAAACAGCCTTTAACCTCAACCCTTGATTCCCCTTCCAAAAATTTGAAACGAAAATGTGACAGCCTGTCTGAGATTGAATCCAGTTGCAGTGGCAATAAGGATTTCATGCGCGGGCTAGAACTAAAGATTCCTCGAATATCGGTTGACGTTCTGCCTCGATCTGATGAGTCCAAAGGTGAAGTGAAAATGTTGGACAGCTGTACTAGTCTGTACTCAGAGAGCAGTCTGAAAGCCCCAATCAAAACTCCGTCAAATGATTCGGGTACTTATTCAGATGACTGCGTCAAATATGAGGAGGACATAGAAGAAGTAGATGATGACGATGATGACGAAGACCGTCTTCGAATATCGCAGCTTTCGGATGAAGAGATGCCGCTAGATGAGAAGATTGAGGTAGCACCTGTCAAGGAACAGCTAATTGTTGACACATCAACAGGTGATAAAGACAAACCTGATGAAGAACTGCAGAAGGAGCGTGAAGACAAAAAGGCTGCCAAATATCGACGCAAGAACAAGAAGTCCAAGCACCATCATCACCGGCGGCACCATCACCGTCACCATGATCGTAAGAAGCTAGCACCACAAGCCACCATCCTGCACTCACCGGATACTGACATTATGAAGCTTAAGGTCAAATTGAACACCATGGTCCCAACAACTGACACCAAGCACCATAAGCAGAGCCGGCGGAAACGCAGACGTAGCCCTGAGCCTTACTTTTCTTCTTCTTCGCCAAGCAGTAGAGCCAGTAGTGTTACTGCATCATCCCCAGACCATGTGAACAGTGTTTCACGCATCGATGAGGACTCCCTGCACTCGCACATATCAGAGATGTCAACAGAAAGTGTGGATACTACTACTTCAAGCAAAGAGGATCCACCAAAAGTTTCTGAAGTTGCTCCTTCACCAAGTTCAGCACCTGCACAGTCCCCACCCACTAAAGTAGAGATTCCCAATGAACTTCCTCAGGAGCAATCATCTCTGGGAACAAAAGAAAAACTGTTGCAAATGCGAGCTTTCCGGCCAAAAAACATAGCTGTAGTGAAGCCGGAGGAGAGTGAGAAAAATATTTCACCTGTGGACCCAGTCAAAATGACTGCAGGCTTGAAGAATGATAGTAACAACAATAAACACGACACAGTTCCTAAACAAATTATTGACAAACCCTCATCCACCGCCATACTAAGACCGGCTACTTCATCTTCCATTACTGTAAGTAAGATTACTGCTGCTGAAAAGATACTCATGGAGCAGGAGAAGAGAATGAATGTTGCTAATGAGGAACGCCCCTCATTGGAGATTACTTTAGTGTCAGAACCAGCTAAGAGTAGTGGTGCCTCTTCACCTTCAACAACATACTCCGACTCAGTCAGCACCACCGCAGTCAAAGCCAAACCCATTGTTCCTCGTACTATGAAACCATTACCAGCTCTGGTGCAACTTCCAGCTGCAAAGTCAGCAACAAAGTCTGTATCTATCTTCCCCTGTAGTAAGCAAGTGCAACAACAAAGATCTGATAAACCATCCTTAAATACAGATGCTGTGAAAAAGGTTAATGAAACATTGCCTATTGTAAAGAGTGATGGTATGAAGCAAAGTGTAACCATATCGTTGTCTGGTAACCACTTTGGTAATGATTTACTCCCAGGTGCTCTTGATTTATCGGGAAAACAGTGTGGTGGCAAAATTATTGATAAGGCTGCCATGAGCAAAAATGCAGCTGCAATAGCGGCTGCGCAAGTAAACTTGATGCAGCAGCATGCTAAGAAAGCATATGTCCAGCCGTATGGTGCTGCAAGTTCGCAGCCGCAACTAGCTTCTACCTCCTTGTCCTATAATCCAGTCACCAACATGGCATCATTGGCTGAAAGCAGGCGACTGGCCCAAACTCTAGCGTCTAAAGAGGCAGCTGTGCAATTCCAGTATATGTTTGGTAGTGGTGGTGGGTTGCCATTTGCAGTGATGCAGTCACCCAAACATTTTTCTCATGCCAACCATCGGATATACGCACCCTCACCACATACCTCACCTAATGCACAGGTCATCAATCTACCATTGTCTGCAACCAGTAATAGCATGAAAACTGGCAAGGTGTCTGGCATGCCAGCATTAAATGAGATTAAAATAGGACCTGTGAGTTCTACAGGAGAAGCTACACCTCAGCACAAGCCCGGACCAAATCAGAATATCAGAAACATTCCAAATCCATCACGACTGTTACGCCGCCAACAACCAGTGGGTAGTGTTGGACCGATGATGGCGGGTACAGTCAATAGTACTGCCAACAAATGCACCACCAACGGCGGAGTGCCCCTTATTAATTGCCGACTACCGTCCACATTGAATTCCTTCACTAACCACAAGAAGAATGGTGAAAAGGTTTTGCAGACGGTGGTACCCAAAGGATATTTAGATCATCCTAGCATCAAGGCGACCAAATGAAGGTAGGTTCAATGGCTCAGACAAACTAAAATTTGTGGTTTTGCTTCCAAGTTCCTATGAAATGCCACATCTGACAAATGAATAATCAAATAGATTACAATGATAGTATTTAATGTACAGACATTGTTTTTTGTTGGGGTCGATGCAATATTTTTTCTTTCAGATTTTGTTTGGTATACTCATTAGGTAAAAATTATTGTCAACTTAGCAATGCCTGATAATTTGGTGCTCATTGCTCTGTACAAAATTTTGGTACATAATAATATTATGCCCAGTTATTTTGTCGTGTTTGTTTTCAATATTTCAATATTTGAATGTAAATCTTTATGAATAAGTACCTAATTTTAAAATTTCTCGTTGTGTGTCTAGTCCTTTTCTTTTTTAATTGTTTCTCTCTCAATTTTATGAATTCAAAATATTTTATCGTTGTGAATATGTTTTATAAGAATAATGGAAAATAATGGATTCATTTAATCTTCCATAAGTTAATTTTTTGTTGATTAATTTGTAGTACCGACTGATCAAACGTAGGCCTAGTTGACTGCGTATTTTGTCTGAAGAACTGTAGGCTGAGGGAAAAAAAAAAAAAGAAAAGAAAAGAAATGATAAACTTTCATTTTGCAAAAGTCTTTGAATTGTAGGTGAAGTGCAAATAGTTGAAATTATTGTGAATTCATTTTTGTTGAAGATTGATCCGAGTTACGTTCTTCCTTGACTATCTGTTGTTTCTTGTTGTGATGAATGTATTATAGGTACCTAACTTCCCATCATGCCCAAGTACTGTGAGCGTGTGTCAAGAAAGAATTATGCGTTAAGTAAAATCAGTTTATTTTCATTCCTTTTGAGTTTTTTCCTTACTTATTATTCCTTTTCCTTGATCTGAATAATTTGAATATTACTTATTATTTGTTTTTTGTGTTATTTATTTATTTATTTATTTATTCATTTTTCTTGATTTAGTCGTCTTGTTTTTTAATTTTATGATGCATTTGTTAAGTTTTAGCTTCTATTGACTTGATCATTGTAGATTTGAGAGGGAAAAAATTGTAATTATAAGATTCAGAATAAATTTTATTTTCAATTTCACATTTCTTGTTTTTGTTTTTTTTTTTGTGGAAATACGCGTACGCGTAGGCTACGTACTATCCACCCATACAATTTTACCTCAGTCTGATCTCTAATTTACTAGGCAAACCACTGCCGGAAATTTCTCAAGTTTCTTTCGAATACGAATACCTAACGAAAATAATCTGCGTACATACTTCTACTATACTGTACGAGTGTATAGGTATATCGAAATTAAAAAATAATGAAATCTTACTGGATTATTATATATTCATTGTTCTTCCAATGATAGAATAGTATTTGTACACTATTACACACATCTACGCTGAAAACAATTTCAGTATTATAATTTTTATGATTTGATTATGAAAACAGAGACAGTTCAAGATTTGTAGCAGCAATTATTACAGAAAAGGTCAAGTATAATTCTGTTGAAAGTATTACAAATATCAAGATACCCAACTGTGATGAGAAAAGTTACTAGATTCAGTTTGTAAGTACAGTAATATAACCTTCTAAGTTCCAAGTACTAATTTCTCAAAATCTCAATCAGTGATATGGAGCAAATAGGAAACTGAAACCAAAACCAGTAAAAACTGCCACAAAATACAGCCGAAACTGAGAATCTGAAAACCGAAACTGAAAGGGAGTGGTTTTTGTATGTAAATATTTCAGATTTCTAAAGAGTTTGTCAATACCTACATATTCAACTCTTATATAGGCCTACAAAATATTTCTGAAGATTTTCCATGCAGCTTCACTTCGAATATGTGATAATAATTTTAAAAAACATTTAAATTATATGCAAATAGGGGTATTTAAGTATTCACCTCATCCACAACTGGGTAGGTATTTTCAGCAAAATTCTACAGTCTTGGACTCAACGAATGTACCTACCATAGCCTACCAGAACGTTGCCCGAGGAGCAAAGTAACCACTGCGTCGTACCCACTGAAAATGAAGAAATCAACGTATCAAGAGAAAACACAGATATATAACATCATATAAAAAATTAAACTGCATTAAATAAATTTTTCAAGTCAACCTACTCGGTATGTTAAATGATAAAACTATCTGGGAATCCATTTGATATTATCTATCCAAACCGGAAAAGTAGTGGTCTAAAATGTTCATAAATGAAATTTTTACATTTTAGACCTTTTCAGAATCATGCAATTCATTTTTCGTCGTCATTAGCCTAAAAAATGCGTATCAATGACTAATATAGCATCCAAAACAATTTTAATTAGCAGGTTTTCGCCTGAAAACCTGCTAAAAAGAAGAGATTCGCTACTCAGCAACCTTGTCCGATATGGCAAACTTTTAAATTCGTTTTCCTTCAAAACTGATTTTTCGAACATACTTGCACCTTGATCCGTTCTAAGGCAATGATAAATGATAATAGGTATACGTTCTACTAAAAACTTTTCAACTCGATAAAATCATGTTTTTGGCTGATGTTCAGTCGTTGCGCTTGTGGATTAAATTATTATCATTTTTGCCAATTTGTATGGGGAATTTTTTTCTTCCAATTACCAGGTACTGTGTATAGGTATCTCCACATTATCAAACCATAGAATCCCCCAATAATGTAAAATCAGCTGATTAACCTCGGAATTCCCTATGGGCAAAATATTTTGAAAACGAATCCGTTTTATTCCGGGTTATAATCCGTTTCTGGATTATAACCCGGAATTTTCCTGTTTTCCGGCTTCTAAAACGGATTTCGAACGGATTGTAATCAGTCTTGCCGGAAATGAGTCCGGATTATTTTCCGTGAAGGCTGTTTTATCATATTTGTTGGCCCGGGTTATAATCCGTGAAACCGTTTTACAAACGGATTTAGAAAAATTGCCCAAAAATT
This sequence comes from Parthenolecanium corni, assembly GCA_038050395.1. NCBI lineage: Eukaryota > Metazoa > Arthropoda > Insecta > Hemiptera > Coccidae > Parthenolecanium > Parthenolecanium corni. Next base: position 1,350,250 of record JBBCAQ010000038.1, on the reverse strand, counting down.
ATCACTGATTATAATCAGGAAATCCGTTTGTAAAACGGATTTGGAAAAATAATCATGATGACAAAAATATCTGCAAATTTTCAGATCCGATGGTCGAAAATAAAAACGGACTGACAACGGATAAAATTCTCATTTTCCGGATCATTTTCTCATTTTTTGCCCATCGGGTTTTGAATAGATTGGGTAATTGCCTTTTTGGCTACTCATTTTGCGCATGTGCTTTTAAAGAAAAACCAACTAATTTCTTCTTACTGCGGATCTTACATCTATTGGAAAATTTAGTGCGACTAGATAATAATTTGGCCTATATTTCCAAATAATGCAACTTAAAATGCCAATTCTGTTATTGGTTGGATTATAAAAGCAATAGACGCATCCTATTCGCGCTGTGAACCACAATTGGAAATTCATTGAACAAAAATGAACATTGGAAAATATCAAAATACAATTTTGGAAACCTGAATCCTGGGCTTAGTAAATCGACGCATGTTCTTAAACTGGAGATAATTTACACCAAATTGTTAATGATGGAAGAGTAAAAGTTTGATAGCACTGATATTCCTAGCAAGTGAAACCAGTTCCGTAAGTATCATTATTATCATCCAGAAAGTTGATAGCTTGTATCAGTAATTAATTTTAAGGCAGATATAGGTAATTTTGAGCATCGCAAATAATTTATGGATTTTAAAAGGATTCAAAATAAAGGAAATAAAAATATACAGAATTTGGGAGATGTGTTTGAAGGATAAAATAAGGCATTCCCACTGTTAATTTGATCATTGACGAAGTAAATAATACCAATTTTATGAATTTGTTGCGTAATTTTCATGATTGTATAATTTCTTTTTAACATGACTAATGTCAATCATTTTGCACCTTAACAACAAAATTACTCGCGATTTGGACCAAATGGAGAAAAATAAAGATTACCATTGAATTCATGGTGAAAAATACTTTCAGAACCACATTAGTTTGATTTTATGTGTAGTATACTTTTCTGTGAAATAAATAAATTTCATCTTTAAGAAAAATGAAAGTAGTAATAAGAAATTAAGGTGGGGATGTATAAGCCTGAATTTTCAAAAAACTGCTCACCATCAAACGACTGGTTATTTACCATCACCTCATCGGCTGCTGTTAAATTTTTACCAGTTTACAGTTTTTCTGATTTTCCAGCAAAATGTCTGAACGCATTTCTGGTTTACCTGTTTAAGCGTCCGAACGCATTTTTGTACACAGAATTGCCAGTTTTTACAGATTCTGGTAAAACTGGTTGGTAGCGTCCGAAAACACCTCCTAATTAATGACTGACATATTGTCTACAGTAACCGTGGTTCTTTCAATTTTTCTCTACTCGGAAGTCATTAAAAAAAATTTTATCTTCATATGATTTAAAATTTTAAAATATGATTGAAAATAATAACGTTTCAATTTTATGAACATATACTTAATTTATAAATTATTTAACAGTTGAAAGAATTTTATTTGAAAATATTGTTTTTCCACATGGGTAGATGAAAGTTTACCAGTTTCATTATCAAGATTATAATAATTATGCGGTGATGTTAGAGCTACATAGCGCTCTTGATGGTGAATCCTCTGTGATTATTTTATTAATATAAAGGATTTTACTCTCACTCCCTAGATGATGAGCCATTATTGGGTAATAGTTATGAGAGCCTCTCTAGTCTACATAATAGGTTCGCAGTTTGTCTAGCGAACTAGAATTCTCATCGAGAGTTAATAGTTTATAGGCGTGGCTAACTCATCAATCGTATTCTCTCTAAATACCGATGGAAATACCTATATGAACTTCGCCTGTTCTACAATATTAAAATAGCTGGGTAACGTGTCGATTTTTACTTTATTCGCTTATTTATCTATGTACCTATTTGTAATATAACCCACGAAATAGGGCAATCGTATCAGTAGAAAATGAGGTTTGTTTACACTCGAACTGCGGTGGGAAATTATTATCAGTTTGCCACAAAATACATTCGAGCTCGCAAATAAATTTAAATTTACAAGTCTAGAATGGCAAATAAAACTTGTAACTTTTTGTTAGAATATGTACAAGACTGGTGGACAAAGGCACAGGTATTAAATGCTGTGCAGGAGTTGATAAATTTGAATTTACTTACTAAGAACAAATACTGCAATACATTTTATGTGGGAATTGATAACGTTTTTAGTCATTTCCCACCAGATGAAAGCTTGTATGACGTCATTTTCGGATTGTTCCAGAGTATTTACCTCAAATTGGGAAAATTATAATTCATCTGATTATTGCATTCGACACAAGAAGGTAGCCTGCATATTGTGAGCAGTTTGTTCAAAAAATCTCCCCAGCCATCAACTGAAAATTACATTGTTTTGTTGCAGTCATCGATTGTTTTATTGAGATCATTATTGGATTTAGATCAATACTAGTGTCATCACTTAGCACTCCTGCATGCTTTCAGTTGAAATATATTTTTCCCCAGCAAAATGAAAAATCGTGTTCGAACGTTCACAGCAGACTGGTTAACAGCAATTCACCAGTCGCCAGCAAAAAAAAACTGGCAATTCCAGTCGACTGGTAGCGTCCGAAAACACCTAGGATATTTAATGTTAAATAAAACCAATTTTTGTACGAGTACAATATAGTTCATTTTCCGTAATTTTGTACTTCGCCACAAAATAGCGAACTTTCTGTCTTATTAGCAATTGTTATGCTTAAGTCCTGATATTAGATAAAACTATAAAACAACCGTTTCAAAGCTGTGAAAGAAATCTCTCATTCCACAAGCTTTCATTGCCGAGACTATCAATATAATTATGTTCATCAGCATCTTGATACACCTTTTGGAAAATACTCATGAAATAATTATTATCATAAATACCAAAATCAGAATTATATATATGGATATTCAAACTTTTGTTCTGTATTTAACAGAACTTTACCCGCTTCACTTCTCATCTACTTTTTCTGGCCTTAAATTATCGTAACATTTGATAAGGTATTTTATTATGCTAAAACTAATGTTATAGAGAATTCTATATACCTAAAGCTTATCTACAATAACCAGTTTTGTACAATGGCAATATTAGCTTTTATAATACTTTCTTAATTTGAAAATGTGATTTTTGTATTTAGACATTACCTATCACGAATAGGAGAAAATTTCCAGTTATTTTCAAGCGTATAAAACAGAATTTATCGCAACTATATAGTTTTCGTATTATATTCGTGCTAAGGCTCACCAAGTAGCAAGGTGAAAAAAAAAGAAGAAAAAAAAAATATTGTCCAAAAGCTGCACTGAGAGAAATGGATGGTACTGATTATAAACAGAATAGTAACTTTTCTCATCGCAGTTTTAGTAATTTCTGCTACAAATCTTGGTTTGTCCTAGTTTTCTTACCCAAATTGTAGAAATTACCATGGAAATTTTTCTCAGTGTGAGAAAAGTCTCAAGAGATAAATGAACTTGATGTTTTTGTAATAGACCTTATAAGGATAAGTGAAAACATATCTACACACATTTATCTTTTCCTTTTTCGACTATGTTCGTCGTGTAGATGCGAATTAATGAATAATTCTTACATTTTGTTTCGTATACATGAACCCACCCTAAATTGAGATTTCGACGACGACCATCGTTTAGCTGTCCTACAGTCTCTGCACATTTATTGATCGAATCGCCAATAGGCTAACGCTGCGAAAATATTTTCCCTGGTAAGTCGGATATAAGAGAATGTATTCTATGTAACCTACAATGTCTATGCCTCTTTTATTCAAACTGAATTTATAAGACAATATAATTTCTATATTATAACAGTACTATCCTTTTTATGAATCTCAAGCACGCGATAAGGGAAATTTCAAACGAGTATAACTCTTTATAACTATGTCTTCATAGCCTGATTGTGAGAGGTGAGTAAATAGGAATATACAGGAGGTTCGACGAAATCGTTGGCTAGAAGCGGATTCTGCAGAATTATTATTTTTTTCCGTAGTTATGGGGATGACTGACTATATGCGTAGCTGAAATTACAAAACTGGGCTAGCAGATTACTGCATCGTTACAATTGATAATGTAAAATAACGAAGGCGGATATCAAAGAAGAACCTATTTTGACTTGAGCTCTTTTTTGAAAGTTTCATAATATTTGGACTTTCTTCTTACTATATACAGCCGCATCATTTACGAGCTCACTATATTTCAAAAATTCATGAAAGTATATGTAGCATTTTTGTAATGGCTGGGTTATACATAACAGAAGTTATCCCAAAAAATTTCAGATCGATTAAATCACTACAAGTTTTTTAAAATGACTTTTTGCTTTCACATTGCTTAATCCTATATGCTACCGATTTTCCAAAAAACTTTTTAAAATTATTTCCAATGAACTGATAAAGCTTAAATTTTGTATTTAAATACTTTCATTAGACTGAAAAATTCCACAATGCCAATAAAGGTGTAGAAATGGACGAAAAAATTTCATTTTTGTCCTTGACTCGAAGCATCCTTATCGCTGACACAGTCACCAATTAATTAAATTTTCAATAATATTTGGCTACCTATACTCTATTGGGAAGTTCAAAAACGTTTTTCTTTTTCCTTGGATTGTCTTTTTTTAATATTATTCTAATTATAAATGCTCGATGATACGTGTTACATATAAATAAATTTCTTGTACGGTCTGTCCCAAATAAGAAAGGATAAACACGTGACTGAATACTCGAATGAACGATCGTTATTTGAACAATAATGAACCAATAGTAATTGAGTAATTATCTCGTGGTCACGCATTAATCCTCTCTTATTCGGGACAGACTATAATTATACCTAGGTATAGGCTACTTTATGAATTTCATTTGTTCGCGAATTTCAAAATATCAATTTTCTGAAATAATTTCTTCGTTTCAAGTTCAATTTCCTGATTATGTCTGCTGCTACCTACCGACCTATTCAAAGGACGTTGAAAAAGGTTTCCATATAAAATATTTCCCCGAAGTTAATTATGAGTTTTTATACCAATATCTGCTTCTAAATTAATTTGCGTCATCTTGTTTGAGAATTTTCAAGATGTTGGCTCAAGTTTTATTTTCATCATGGGTTGAAGTGGAAAATTAGGAATCAGAAATCTTGCGCAACAATTTAATTTTGAAAGATATAAATTTAATAATTCTATTTCTACTTACCTACTTATTTTTGATCGAGTCCTATAATTAAAATTCGTCGATGTCTGATGTTTTACTTGGGTATTTATTTGAGAGGGGCTATTTAAAAAGGGCTTAAGTCGACTAAGGCCCTTTTTGAAAATCCATTATACCTATACTCATTATCTGTGAACTTTCTTCATTCTAAAAAGCAGTCACTCAGCGCTCTCTCGTGAAAATTTGTGAAGTTACAGCATTTTTTAGTTGGCGAGGTTGGCTTTAATCGTTACATATTTATGATTGTATGCAACGTAAATAACAAATACCGTGGTTTTTATTGGTGTTTGTTGGTGTTTCAAAATGGATAGTGTGGCTATGTAGTTGTCAAAGTTTAATTAATAAAGTCTTCCTGAATTTCATATACACTGTTTTTCATGAAACCCATCAAAATTTACCATAAATTGCTCTAAGTTTATTAATTCACATACGATTGCTATCAACCAATTTCAGGTAGTATTTTATGATTTTTCATCATGGGAAACTCAAAACTACTCTTCAAATTCATTAAAAATTGTTCAAAAGTGATTATTTTGGATGGATATGCAAAAAAGGCCTATATAGGGTTTTAGCTAAATAGCTATAAATCCATTTCTATGGATTTTTAAATGGCGAAACATGACTCATTGTCTAGCCCATAGATTAGACAAACATTCTCGTACACTTTTAGTTCTCCATCTCACACGTAGGTACATCATTTTACAACTAAACGAAAACTTCAAAAGTTAATCCACTTATGGGACCTTTTCGGATATCCACTCTCATTTGATTTCGGCTTATTTTACATTTTGGATCGAACTTGAGTTTTCTGGGCGATTGATTATGATTTGCTGTCGCACACTACAGAGGGGCTATACAGCCACAAACAAATATTTAACTATTGCCCTTGCGCAAGCACGTAAATATAATCAGACATAATATCTCTTTTGACTTTATGACGCGTGAAAATACATCAATGCTGCCTCAGGAATAAGCAGAAAAATGTAACTGATCTTAATTTTTGAATACCCCGAAAGTAAGAAATTTCATTTTGTGCACTTTCGCAACTGTAATTTCATATGCATTACTGACCTTACTCGAGTAGGTATTCATAAAACCAGCATTATCCTTAGAATGATGCGTGAGATAACATTTTTTTAAATCTCTAGCACATTTTGAGAAATGAATATAGAATTTTGTTATTTTTCTTTAAAAGGTATTTATTGATGAAATTAGTATTAAGTTCTTCGAACTTAAAGGGTTACTTATTTCACAATTTCATCATCCTAATTTTTATTTCAGAGCAGAATTATTCTTTATTCAATAAAAACTATCACTCGTGAATGCAGAAACAGATGGGAGATCTGAATGAAACCATAATACAGTCGAACCTCGATAACTCGAAGTTGAAGGGAAATGGGTTTTTCTTCGAGTTGTAGAGGTCTTCGTCTCTTCGAGTAATGGAGTTTCGAGTTACAGAGGCTTAATTTTGAAACATTCGACTGATGGAGGTTTGTACAAGAAATGAAAAAATTGTTCAAAAAAAAAATGAAAAATCCAGGTTTGCATGTCTTTAATCCCACTTTTATCCATACCTGTATTGTCTATTCAGATAAAATAACTTCGAGTTATAGAGGCTCAGTGTTCGACTTACAGAGGTACTTTTATACAGGTGGCTTATGGGAGTGCACAGGGAAAGGGGGATTTGTTCGAGTTGCATAGGTCTTCGGCGTAAAGAGGTCCGACTTATCGAGGTTCGATTGTATAAGAAAATGATAGACGAATCATACCGAACACCCTGTATACTTGAGGTCTACGCGTAAGCTTCGTATTCCTCCAAATATGCAACGTAACCGCACTGTACATAGCACAGAGAATGTAGCCTATACATTATTTCAACCGTTTCTAATAAATTATCCTTGTCGGCAACCTCGTGCTTAAAACCGAAACGAAGAAGAGAAAAAAAACATCGAATACGAGTTGTTCGACTGAATCTGATGCAGCATAGGTAAATGGGAAAAAAAGTGTGGAAAAAAAAAGAGTAAAAAGTAAAAAACCACAAAACTGGTTGCAACTGAAACAAACCAAGCAAAATCGTAGGCCATAAATGGGACTGGTCTCTCGTCAACCGAAGCTAATAACAACTCTCCTATGATAATGGGCACTTTGTTGCACAGCAGTTATTTATTTAATAACCTGATGTTCGTAAAATATCAAAAACCAATAAAGCCAGCACATAAATTATCATTTCAATTGTTTGGAGCACATGCCTCGAAAGTAAGCCTATTATTTAGTTTATTCGATTTTGCAGTTGGCACGTCAAACTTGATACGAACATTTTATTCGTGCGAATATTGAAAGAAATGATTTTTTTTTGTCAGGGTAACTATTGTTCCGAAGTAATAAGGGAATGATTACCAATCCTAAATAAATACAGAGTTACCTACAACACAATAAGCAAACATAAGTGCCATTTGAATATAATTAGCAGGTTTTCAATTGAAAATCTTCTATATTGATTTTGGTTAGACTTACACAAAATATAGCCAATAGACATGGGACTTGTTTAGTTACTCGAAGTTCCAAAAATATCTACGCATATAACTCACATTTTCATATGTCTTTCTTTCTTTCTTTCTATATTTAATTATGGGGTAGGTATACATATGCAAATCGTATTTTTCGATTTTGAAAACTAATTACAACCATACTGTAGCACGGATGGAGCTGAAATTTTAAATGTACATTAACTGACGTCTTGATAGTTTTCGATCAAGATTTCAAGTCATCTCGTTGATTAGTTCGTGAGAAAAGTGACTTTGAACCTTCACAAACGTGAATTTTTCTTTGCCAAGCGAGATAAAACGAACTACTAAAATGGTAGGGTTTAAATTTGCACCAAAGGTCAGATTTGATGTGAAAAGTTGTAGCGTAAAATTTGGTATCGATTGATGGTATTGCGATTCTCCAGAAATCAACAAAAATGTACTTAGTCAAAAAAACGATGATTTTTTATGAGTTTTTGAAGGAACGCTGATTCCTTCCAATTCTATGCAGGATTCTTCAGCTTTGATGGTCATTAATAGGGAAAGTACGGAACCGATTGAGCTAAAATTAATTTAACGTGTATAAGAATAAGTAAGAATGTGTAAGAACGTGAAAAATTAAAGAATATGAAATAAAATAGAAGGAAATAAAATAAAGTGAAATAAAATAAAGTAAAATAAAATTGAATGAAATAAAATTAAGTACGTGTACCTATTTATAATAAAATATGAAAAAACTAACATGAAATAAAATAGAAGAAAATTAAGTGTAATAAAGTGAAATAAATTAAAATAAAAGAAAATGCGAAAACATGTACATATAAGAACCTGTAAGTATGGGTAAGATAGTGTAAATACGTATGAAAATGGGTAAGAATATATAAGAATTTGTAAGGATATGTGAGAACCTATAAGATAGCGTAACAACGTGTAAGAACATGTAAAAATGTGTAAGAATGAGTAGGAATGTGTAAGGTTGATGGAGATAACATTGGAAACACACGGGCACACAAAATTTCGACTTAAAGTTTAGTACAAAGAATATAGCTGTAGCCTTCACGAAGAGTCGTGAAGGCGAAAATGAATTCTCTTTTACATCATTAGTAGGCTCAATTTGTAGACTCAATTTGAAGGCTCACTTTGTAAGACTGAATTTTGTAAGTTCTATTGGAGAGTTTCATCCAGAATCCGGACAGACGTCATCAAATGACAACATTGCAGGACACACAATTGGAGTCAAGGACACGCACAAAATCGTTTTAAAGTCTCATTAAGCTTATGTAGGATGACGTCATCATATACGATAACATTGGACACACACGGACAAACAAAATTTCGACTATATACATCTAGTAAAAATGAATTTATCTTTAATTCATCTTCAATACAAAGCCTATCGCAGTCTCACGAAGATTTCTATAATTAAAACGCTCATATCATGATACATACTTGTACAAAAAACATATTGAGTAGGAAAAGGGTTCAAATACTTTCTGACAATTATATTTATCTGAAAATTTATTTGATGATGTAGAATTTTGATGCGTATTGGATATATTATTTTCATTCACTTTTACTATTATATTTTAACTGTAATTATTTTAACGTACGTTAATATTCGTTCGTATCTCTTTCCCTTACTGGTCAAAAGTTTTTTACTCAAACTTTTGGGTCAACATCGCAGCAAAGTGCGATCATAAATCGAACCTCAACATCGAGCGAACACCTTGTATGCATCATTCGTTAAGTTTTATGAACCCCTGTTCTAGAACGCTACCCCATTATTATCCCTTCGTAACGGACGTTTTTTGTATATTTATATTCTATTCCTTCGGGTAACAGCTTGCTTTTAAAAACAGTTTGCTTTTACTCGTCAATCGTGCCATTTATAAGCAGCGTTTTGCGAAGGGGAAGGTAGGGCGAAAAAAAACCATTGGGTAATATAGGAACCATCTCGACTATATATACTTCTCGTACAATTAACTCGCAGAACTGGTAACACTGCCAGAAAGTGGCCTTTTAAATGCTCCACGCAGTTATAGCGTTTAAAAAAGAAAGAAAAAAAGAAGTGTTCATTCCGTAAGGTTTTAAATGTTTATTTTGTCGATATGTATACAGGCTTGCTTTTTATTGAAATCAGACACTTATAGGTGAGAATAATTTAGACCTACTACTTTTGAGATTGATATTTCCTTCAAGTCTCATTGTGAGGATAGTTTTGTTTTTTCATGTACATGCAATATAAACTTGCTTGGTATACGTATTTGTAGTTTTCAAGCAATTTCGTCAAAATACATATTGAAAACAATTGAAAAAAAAAAGAGGAAATAGATAGGCATTGGATTTTACAATTTTAAAAATTTCAAAAATAAAAAAGTTTTATGGCAGATATGAGATGTATTTGTCACGATTAGTGATTTTTTTCACCTGAGACCTGGCCACATGGGTGATTATTTCAAGTAAACTTCACAAAAGTATAGATTTATGATCCTTTTTGCCGGAGTGCGTGTTTCCTCTCATACCCACGAATTATTAGCATGATTGAAAAAAGAGGGGTCCGTATAGTATTCGATTTTCGGGACTGAAAATGTAAAGAATATAACCTAATATATCCTATCTCATTAGAGGTGAAGTTATTCTGTAATATAAAATCAATCAATAAGGTCTTACAATAACAGTTTCTGAAATAAGAGTTGAAGAAAATGGTTCCCAATGGCCAACCCTTACCCATTATTATAGCAATTTTCTTTATTATTAGGAAATATAAAAGCTAAGTAGAAAAAAAAAAATTTAAAAGCAAAATTCCGACTAGCATACCCAGATAAGACAAAAATATCGTGCTCGAAGAGGCCCTTTTTCACGAGTGCATATGACACGTCTCCTGAGGAAATGCTTTTTAATGCACATTTGCACACACAAAGCATGTACACATAGTAGGTGGCCACGTTCGTGCGCTGCACATCTCCACCCTGTCTGAAAACAGAGGGGAAAAAAGGACAAGTCGTGAAGAAGGGAAGAGAAAGAAAAATATAATAGAGAGGCTAGTTAACGAACAAAAGGAGCAGCTGTATTCGGAATTCGATGCAGGCCAATGAATTAAAAATGGCGTTTCGTTAAACGCGAAACACGACGTGTTCGTTATTTCGCGGGCTTCTCCATTTTTAATTTCATGACTCAGGCTGTAAAATCAATGGATTCGTTGGGCACTGAGAGATTGCTCATACGTTTTCTAATCCCATTTGCTTTTGCGTATGTTTACGCCCTTTCCAAAATCGCATTTGAAAATTTCAGCACGTTATATAATCCTCTTGCGGTAGAATTGGACAGCTATCGCTAACACTTAATTTTTATTTATGACAACTGGTACAGGTTATCTGCTGAGGCTTATACTAATAAATAATTTGAGTTTCTGTACAAACAAAAGAAATGTGAAATTATTTGGGAATGGGTAAGTGGTGCACAGCTTATTCATTCATACGTACATAAATACCTACAGTCTTGAAAATGTAATGTTTCTGGTCTACCATTGAGATAGGACTCAATGATCAACATTTATAATTTAATATATGGGTTTAGTTTGATTCCCCTTGGTGCATGAGATGCCAATGCCATTACTGGGGAATTGGGGAATAATTATGAAAGAGTTTTCCTTCTCTACAAAAGAGACATGCAACCTGTATGGTACGTCAGACTCAGACTAGTCTGGTGTTAGTAGTCTATATGCATGACTAACCTAATCATAGTACAGTAAAACCTCGTTACTGTGCGATCGAAGGGACCGAGTGAAATTCGCACTAAATGCGGGGGTAACCAAAAAAAATTTTCAGTTAAAAAAAAATATGTTTTACATTGTGTATTGAAAATTGCGTACGTACATGTTAAAAAAAATCGGTAATACTCGACTGTCGGGCGAATGGTCTTATATTTATTACAAAATTTTCCACGGCCCTCACATTTTGTAGTACCTGTGAATTATTCAGGTTCATAGCACTAATATAATCTTTGTAAAGTTGAAATTGCGGTGAAAGCTTCACAACGTGAGGGAACCTCTTCTCCGGTTTCAGATGAAACCTCGTCTTCTGAATCAGAATTATTTCCTGTTCTAGCAGGAACTTGTAAAGAAAGATTAAAAATATTGGTTCAAATTTCTCTTACATGAGCTTGCACACGCACTTTATGCGGTATACAGCCGCCATACGGACGATTTTGTGTACAATTGTATAGCCAGGGTCAAGGGACCGGGCAAAAATTACACATTAAGCGGGCGCACAGTAACGAGGTTTTACTGTATTTTTAATTATCGGTGGAATTCAATATAACTCCAACTTTGCTATGATTGGCGTGACTTGCAGATGTGTTAATTTTCTTATCTATTTTTTATTCTCTCTTTTCTATCGAATGTTTTCTTCTCATTCTTGGCCTGAACTGGGCTTCGATCCCAGGTCTATTAGGTTAGAAAGCAGCATTCAATATCCGCTCAACTATACCAAAGAGCCAAACTACTTTTAGCGAGAATTGAATACAGAGTGAGGCAAAATGATCAGCTGCGGGTACATTTGGAGGCGGATATCAAAGAAGGGCTCAAATATAGGGAAACAGCGTATTAAAATATTAATAACAAAGTTTCTGTTTGAGTTGTCACTTCTGACATGATATAGATCTGAGATTAGGCTTAGAGAGGGTATTAGTATTATTGAATACAGGTAGTTATAATTTACTATCCAATAAGTTCTATGGCATTAGTTTAATATGCGTAGCAATGAATTTAGGTATATCAACTTAGCTATACTTTATCGAACAAATTTGTATTTAGGACTTGTAAAATATTTTCGCGATTAGTTAGAACTTTCCAAAGAAAAACGACCCCTCTTGCTTTAATCTTTTCTACACTGAGTAAAATTTCAATGGTAATTTTTACAATTTGATTAGGCAAACGGGGATAATTCGAGATTTGTAGCAGATATTAGGTACTGAAAAATAGTATAATATGTATTATCTAAGATATAGTAAAAAATACTAAAAATATTAGATTATTCACACTAAATAGTTACCGGTCATTTCCATGAATCCATTAACCCGAATGGATAACCTCCCGAATGTCAAACCACCGAATTCATTTGCCCGAATGCCTTAACCCGAATGACACAACCCCGAATTTAAAATTTTCATTTTCCCTATTAAAAGCGTGATATTTGGCAGCTATAATTTTAATTGTAAGCACATTAAGTTTTTATTCGTCGGTAATTAAAGATTAATGTTATAACTTACATCTAATAGAATTATTAATTAATAAATAAATGTTACCTTCTAATTAATTTAGTATGAAAAAAAAACAAAGTTAAAACCTCTTGTTGCTACCAAAAAATGTTTTCAATTACATATCGTTTACTATTTTTGTGGACACCATTATTCTGGCACCTTTATATAGTCATTAACAGTCCATTTTTCCCCAGAAGAAAGAAATTGTTCAATTTTTACCCACGCTATGAAAAATATACCGCAGATTGATGGTATGTATATCAGCATTCGCGCAAATAAATTATAATCATATATTTTAAGTCGGAGTTCATTTTATAATAGGAACCATTATAAGAAATATTCGAAACAGAGTTCATCTGCGATAGCATATGTGGCAGCATCTTTTTTTTTATTTTTGTGTATGCAGTCCCTCCCACATTATAAACGCTAACCTGTTTTGTCGTTTCAACGGTTCTTTTCGAGCACTGTCGGGTTTCGTAAGTTTTTTTAATTGGTTGTATCTTTACACATCTATCGACTCGTCGATCTTCTAGTCTATACACCTTGAGTCACTCTAATTTTTCAGTTAGCCATTGGTTCTTCAACAACATAACAAAAAATTTTCAATGGACAATGTCCATAGGGGGAAAATACTGACTACAGGGTACATGAATTATTCATACATATACAAGAATAAACATTACAAGTCACTGAAATGCCATAGTTATGACAGGTAGCACGGTGATTCAGGAAACAGGCTTACAATAAAATTAATCAATATAGGCCTACTTGATTTGATAGATAAGTGGTTTATTGATTATATAGTTAAACCTACTCGAAAAAGATGGAAATTAAGAGTAAAAACGATCATTAATATACAACTACCCAGTGAAAATAAATATATATTTCAACACGTTATCAGTTATCTATTCAATTAGCACATGTGAAATGGTGATTAATGTATAGGAATTGTATGATGTCACGTTTATGAATATTTTTTTTTTTGGCAAGAAAGCTTTCAACAAATTATCAGAAATTGAGAAAAACTACGTTATAGGTTGAAGAAAAGTTTATAGATAAAAAATGTTTTTCGTTTTCTCGCAGTTGTTATGTGTATTCCTAAAAGTAGATAAGATAAGTTGACTTCATGGGTTTAATACTTTATATGGCCGCGGCACACAGAACACGGAGGGAATTGCATTTTAATAAATGAATAAATAAATAAATAGCCTGCAGCCTTCACTGAAGTATCGTGAAGACAAAAGATTAATTCTCATTGGCAACAGCATGGCATAAAAATATTTCCACATCTTTTTTCAAAACTATCAGGAGGGCTTGTCATCGTCGAAGTTACTAAAGTGCTGCTGTTTGTAAAATTTTCCAAAGTGTTGCTTGTGATTCTTTGATGACGTCATCATCTACATCTCCTATGTTATATACGTAGCTACAGGTATGATGACGACATCATCTGCGTCTTCTATGTTACACGTAGGGATGATGACGTCATCACCTGAGGAATAACATTGAGCTATCACGGACGGACACAAAACTTGGCGGACAAAATTTTGACCTATAGGGTCCAGTACAAAGAATTCATCTCTAATAAATGAATAAATAAATAAATAAATAAATAGGCAAACAAATAATGAATAAAACCCAATTTTTCTTTAATAAGCTTTGGTCAGATTAGTTAGATACTATGATGATATATATTTGAAGTTGCGAAATACACATTTCTACTATTGGGTATAGAAATACACCAGTTGCGCAGCTAAGGGGGCTGAGTCTCTCCCTCAAGCCTCTTACATCGAAAAAAGACTGATTGTGAATAAAACATTTTTCCAAAGAATTTTCGCATAGGTAATTTCTTTTTTGGGAGGATAAATTTAAGACTCAGCCTGTCCCTTAGCGAATTTCTGGGTGCGCCTCTGACGTAAATTAAGAGGAATAAATAGTTACTATCAATATTACAAACAGGATAATAACTTTCCACATCACAGGTAAGAAAATTATTATTTATCGTGGACATTCTTAATAGCCTACTTTAACCTATTTTAGATGATATATTTTGCTACTTTGGAAAGTGGATAGTGATTTCTGTTACAAATCTTGAACTGGCATGTTTTCCAATTCAAATTGTAAAAATTACTGCGCAAATTTTTGTCAGTTTATAACTGCAAGTGTAGGTAACTAACAATTGTAAGTAATAATTTATACTCAAAGCCAATAATTACCTAGCCCGTCTATTCCTCGATGTGACTTTTTCGGAGTTACATTTATCTGAAATAACTATAATTCAATTCATCGTGCCATTGTATTTATTCGACGTGAATTTTACAATTTTTAATCAAGGGCAATGAAATTACATAAGAATCGCAGACGTAAAGCGTGGATCATATTCACACATTGTAAAATAACAACTCGCCAAACATTTTATTCTTTCTACGACTTTTTTCCCGTAACATGAGACAATTTTGCTATCATATTACTTCGAGACGAGTGAAAGAAATTTAACCTGACAAATAAACAATACAAACAAAACATAAAGCATTGTAAGTAAAGAATATTGAAACTGGAAAGTGTTATTCAAGAGAAGGTGAGTAGGTACGCTATACAAGTATATCTAGACATTATATGATGGTCGGAAAAAGAAGTATACGTATATATGTATAACACAATTAAATGATTCTCATATTATGCATCAAATTATAGTTAGGTGTAATAAATTGTACAGGTTTTCTGATAATTTTCACTGTACCTTCATTTTTACATTGTAAAATAATAAGGCAATAAAAAATTGATATTTCAGCGTTTCATCGGAAACGATATAATCAGGGGTGCCGTGAAGGCACAATCTTGAGGATTAACTCCTCGTAGGGAGAAAATAATTTTAAAGATGACCGAGTACCCAAAATTTGCCTTCCAGAGGGGAAGCGTGGTGGATCAAAGTACCCCTGTATTATATTCGGAGAAATTTTGGTTCAATAGAAATAGGTACATATACCTATTAGCAAATTATCGAATTATCTGTCTCTAAAGCTACTGAATGATGAAGAAAATTTAGCTAAAAAAAGCAGTGTTCATTTGGACATTGCATATTTCAAAATAATCTCAGGATAAAAATCAGCGTCAGGTACCAGTCATCAAATTGACCCAACAAGTGTGTAATTTAATCAATTTTCACACTGAATCCGAATCTGCGACCCGTTTTGTTCTACATCGGGACTTAGACCTATTTAGGAGCATTTTTCACTTTTTTTTAAAATCATATAATTGAATTCCCGAATACGCTAGCTAGGCATATCTAAAATAACCAGTTTCTTATAATTGTGACTGAGACAGTGGATCCCTGTCAATAACTTGATTGACAATAAGTGGTTTAAATTATGGGGAACTGTCAGAAGCTCACTTCGAGCATACCACAATTTTGTACATTCAGAAAACGAGAGAAAGAAAAATCAATTTTCTTTGAAAAGCTTTAATGTACTGCCAAAATCTTTACTAAGCTCAAAACATGCATTTTTTGAATAAAAACAAAAATATGATCTAAAAAAATCAAACGTCTTGAATTCTCGTTGTTTAAAGGATTTCAAAAATACCCGGGCGAAAGCAATTATTCTGAGGGTAAAACAGACCACCCTTCAGGACAAACAAATAATTAAGTAAAACTGCAAACTTTCATCAGAAATGACCAGTTATTTCACTGATGAATCAAAACTTGACAATAATTACAAATAAAAATCCGCTATGTTTTCATTTAGATATATTGCTAATAGAACTCTTGTTGCCTGATGTATTTGCACACTAAATCATTAATCATCAAATTCACGCATATTTGACCCTTACATTGAGCATATGGTTATCTTTTTCTGTAACAGGTTTAATAAAATCAGCAAGGAAATAATAATATAGTGAAAGGTTGCTCGATAATTTGAGTAGACAAAGAAAAGAAAAAAATACAAGGGAAATTGATCTATACTTGAGCAAAAGCCCAAGGTCAGTAATTCTTTATAGATCATTATCTGTTACGAATAATCACTAGGTATGTAGCTGAAGTTCCATGTGGTTGTATTTTTGAAGAATACATATTTGATTCTTTAAATGAAGGCCGATATCAGAGAAGTTTTGAAATCCATCGCAGCTTCATTCTCTGCAGACTTCTCTCTGGTTACAAACCCATCATTCAGTCCACTATTTCAAAAATTCATGAAACTACAGCATTTAATTACTCGTATAATGGCATGGGTTAGCTCCATAATCATTCAGTTTTTACTATTTTATCTACACAAATGATGAAAAAAAATTTTGTCATGCTTCCGAAAGACAAAGGCATGGCATGTCTGCCAGTTATCAGTTTTTTATAATTTACTGAATTTCTAAAAGTTTTCCAATAGCTGCGGAACACAGTTTCAATAGTCACATCATACATTTTTTCATTAGACCACGTAACTTCCAGTTGTCAATTTGTAATAATTCAAGACAGTTTCGTTTTAATTTCTACATAAGAAATACGAGTAAATAATATTGTGATCCTGTTCATGATTTTTGATAATCACACATTCAAAACTACTGCTTCATTTTTATAAATCGGTTTAAAGAGACGTTTCACTCAAATGGATATCATAAGAAAGGCCTGCATAAGGTTTCGCTCAAGTCAAATCATATAAAAATCTATTTTTATACCGATATTTTAGTCACAATTCATAGCTTGTTCAGTAGCCAATAGACGAGGTAAAATTATAAGCACCTCTTTAAGTCTAATCCATCTCCTTTATTATTAAATATATAACTATAAAATAAAACCTCAATCGTTAATATCTGAAAATGCTATTTTCAGACATAGACCCTTCTTTGATATCCGGCTTCAAACTGAACATTTATTTAAGATAAATATTCTAGATATGAATGAAATGATTCTAAAAATCGGGTTTTTCATGCCAAGGTACCTTAGTTTATAATTCAACGTAAATTGCAGCATAAACGTGTATAAACAAGCACAAACGTTACAAGCAAACATATGAATCAAATTTTTAAATTTCCGTACAGTGAAAAAAATGAATACTAATTTTCAAAATTTTTTATAGGAAAGCAGAGACAATTCACAAGTTAGTATTGTAAATATTCTTACCATCTTAGAAGGTAGATTCTGATCTTGGATGGTACATTTTACTAATTTTGCGTTGATTTCTACCAGGTATAAATCTTGAATTGTCTGTTTTCTCATACAAATAGGTAGTAAAAATTACTATCAAAATTATGCTATACATATTAAAAAAGCCTACGCATTATAAATGTTCAAGTAATAATATGACAATTATCAGAATTTTTAATTAATTTATTCTTCGTAAAAACAATTCGATTTGTTTAATACTATACCATGATCTTTAATACTTATTAATTGTATTAATTTTCACGTGAAATTCGTTTACCTTTATAGGTACCTTCTAAGTTGTTGCTGCACATCAAAATTCAGTACAAAAATATCTTTCAACACTGAGAATATAGCGTAAGCCTATAATTTGACTTGCGTAATTTAATAGCATAATGTAAAGAAATTTGTGTAATTATTAATCATGTCTGAGATTTTTTCACGCCCACGTTTCCACAATTTTAACGTCTATAGCCTGTTTATCCTACCTGCATAGAATAACCAGAACTTCCATATTTGAAGCTAAAAAAATTCATTTTTCACGATGCTCGATATTTTGTATTTACCTAAACTCACCCACCAATTTAATTTGTGTATACAGTAAATAAAGAAACAGTTGCCATGATTTTTGTTTGTTCACATTTTAATTTCCAATGCCGTCATTCGGTTTATGCGGTTTTGACAACCCCTCCAAAATAAATACCCAGCGAATGCGAAACCATAAAATGTATTCGTCATAGGATCGTACGTTCTTTAGAAAGAAGAGAAAAAAAAAACCTCTCCTCGCTATTTACTTTATTATTTATTTCTACAGAGTAGATTTTTTCTATTGGAGCGAGACGAATAGTTGCAGCGTACGTCTACTTCTTACCACCACATAAGCACACTTCAAACAAAACCAGTATATGACACACAAACACCAACGAACGTTAAAAACGAGAAGTTATATCCTGTCGAGTACTCCACCCTTCTCCAGCGAACGAATAACTTAATTTGATGCAGTGAAGCAGGAGGCTTCCAGCAGTCTCTCTTCCTCATCCTTTCGCTACGTCTTTTTTTTTTTCACCCTCGCCGCTTTGTCTTACTGTCTTTCTCACTCAGCCTCAACTTTTTTCAATTATACACCCTCTGCTCGTCTCATATCTTTTTGCCCTTTACATTCATCTCTGTCTGTAACTCTCCGCGTTTTCCTACGCTGCTATATATGTCTGTTTCTTCCCCCTTGTTTCTTTCTTCTCTGAAGATTCTCATTTATCTTTGTCTGACTTTCCTAAGGCTGAGTATATTAGAATTCCATTTGTAAGACGCGGAATCGAGAGAGATATGATGTGCTGAAGAGAGAAGCTAAATAAGAGAGACCGGAGAGTTTGTACGTAGCACAAAGAGGCCTATGAGAAGGAGAATGGAAGATTCGAACTGGAGAAAAGGTAAATGTTACACGAACGAAGTTGCTTAACTGTAGGCACGTGTGCATGTTCTCAGGAAGCATTTTAGATGATTTTTCATGCGGAAAAATATTTTCGATAGCAGCGCACCCTGAAAAGCATTTCAGTAGGGAGCAGCAAATGCGATGTAAATGGTATATAAAATATTGGATTTTGTAGCTAAAGAGGGGAAAGTTATTTTTTAATGACTGGAAGGCATGCGAATGGAAAAAAATTCTAGAGTTGTTTCCGCGCCATGCCGTGAGGGTGGGTGGAAATTTAATGGTTATATTGGAACACTGGAATACAAGAAGGGGATAAGTCCACATTTTTAAATTTTACAAGAAAGTAAAAAAAACACACTTTTATTTTATACAGCCTTTCTTATGTTTCACCTTAACTTTGAAGTCTATTTTCTCGGTGATGGTTGCGTTTTAGGACATGATATTTTTACTGTAAGTAGGGCTTATTGTGTTCAACTGAATCTTAAAAAAACACAATTTTTGAAAAAAGTTGACTCATCTCTTTCTCGCATATCATTGCGTTCATATTATTCATACGTTCTACGCACATAGTTCTGGATCTAAGACTCAGAATGTCGAAGGTGAATGATATGATAGATATCGACCATTAACTGTTGATGTGGGTATCTATTACTATATATCGCAATTCGCATCCTATGTATAAATTCGGTTTCATTTGTTTTGAAGTGAAAAATTCGGATCATTTCATTAAATAAAACATATTATGTAGAAAATTACACACCAGCAAGATTCATTGTGCAGTGTTCCGAAACGAAGTATAGACTTTGAAAATAAATTATATGTATTTTCATAAAAGGTAATACTAACCAAAATAAACGTTTGCCTACGCATGTCGTATAATCTTCAATATACTAATTCAATGGTCATAAAAAACAAGAAAACCGAATTCTATTCGAATGAAATTCGAATATTTCATGGGAACACTTTCCTGCTACCAACTAAAATGAAACTCGAGTTTGATTTATACAATAAGTAGCCTGTAAGTGCCTATAAACTGATTTTCAGATCATCGAAAAAATTAGCGATGATATAAGAAAATAACTATTCTAGCCCAAAACAAGCATATGAAATAAGATAGTGAACTCCTTCCCCTTTTCTTGAAACAATCAATTTAATTTTATAACCTAATATCAGGCCAAAGTTTCCACTTAATTACTTCAACAAAAAAAAATGAATCATCAAAACGGGTAATCATTGTTTCAAATTATGATCCATGCGAGCTCATCTCTAAGAAACGACTGATTTTAAAGTCTGAGTCATAGAATGCATGACGAAGTACCTATTCAGTTAAAAGAGAAGTTTATCAGTCAAGAATTTCAAAATCAGCTGCTGTGTGAAAGTTGTTTCCTTTATTTGGAAATAAAATTCAAATTACATGAAGAGAAAAAAAAGGGGCGAAAGAAAGAGGAAAAAGTTATGAAAAAAAAAACGAGTTTACTCCTTCATTATTTCTTTCTCTACGTTTGTGCTTTTGTATCATGTCAAATAGACCCTTAACTTTGGGGGAGAAATACCGAGAGGACTTTTTAACGTAGAAAAGGTACCGTAAATAATCGATAGGCCTACATTTTTTCCCTATAGTCGCATTTTCGGTCTTCTCTTTAAAAGCTTTTTCGATGAAAAACTTTTCGAATTACTGGTAAGGGGAAGGCTTATGTACAAGAAAACTTTACTCAAAAATAAGGGAGAAGAAAAGCAAAAAGAAATCCTGAAAGCAACTGTTTTCTTTGTACCTCATTCGCATCGCACTTTTTTTTCCTATTTCAGCGAAGGCCAATGTGTGATAAGTTTGCGATATCTTCATCCAACATTTTCCGTTTACTGAAGTAGATATAGGTAGCCTATATGACCAATACTCGAAGTGAAATTCCAGTGGATTCCTGGCATTTTTAATGTTGGAAATTTCGGATTTGAAACTTTGAAAACTATAGTGAAACAAATGCTTTGAAATGTTAATAGCTAATAGTAATAGCGTACTCAAAAATTTTCCAAGGGGTTGCATTTTAAATTTCAAAGTAAAAGACAGAAATCTCGGAGAAATTTCTGGATTCAATGTTTTTTTTCTTTCTTTTTTTTTTTGAAAATTTCGAAAATTCTTAACAAAAATATTCTCAAAATAAGTACGTAATAGTGTCAAATATTAGGTGATTTCAGAATATTGTTCAGTGTGCGAGCGAACAAATTCAAATCTACAACACACTAATGTCTAATACGCTCAAGTTTGCCAGTTGCCAATATTATAAACGAGTGAAAAACCTTATAACTTCTTCAAAATTCCAGGACCCATTGGGATGATAAGTAAGAAAATAAAATATTAAAATTTTCTTTGCTCAACAAAATCCATTTTAGCTCCCTTATCCTAGTCTTAACAAAGTTTTTCACCCCATTTAGCTACACTGAAAAAAATGTCGATAGCAATTTTTTACTATTTGAATTAGTAAACAGGGACAATTCAAGATTTACATCAGAAATCACCTCAAAAATAGTAAAATATAATATACTGCCTAGTGCCTTAGATGGTAAAAAGTACTACAAAAACTGAGAATATCGCAACAATAAATCATGAAACTGTCCCAGTTTTTCAATAAAAAGTAGTAAAAATTACTATTCTTTTCTTTTTGTCTCAGCATCATAAAATTAGAAACAAGAAGCGCCAAAATAAAATTGAGATGCGGATGCTGAAGATAAATCATTGTAAGCGCAAAAAAAAAATTAGACAGAAAATAAATCACGTGCTAATCCATAGGTCGACACACGTATCTGGAATGGAATGGATTTGGACTTGGGTATCTTCAAAGTCAGCAACCAAATTTAAATTCAGAGAATTCAACTATGAAAATAAAATTTAAAAATTTATAAATGAAAAGATAATTCAACTGAAAAATTCAGGAGCGAAAATTGCGTATTCAAAATACTCATACACGACAGCAAAATGAAAATGGAAAATAGCAATAGACTGACGCTTCGACGGAAAAAAATTAGAAGGAAATTAAGAAAATTTTTCAACCATCTTTTATTGCGCTAAAATAAGGTGGCCAAATATTAATTGAAAATAATAATATTACATGAAAAAGATGAAGTCTGTTCCAGTCAAGATTTTCATGACGTCATAAAAATTTGAAGAAGGCGATTGGTTGAAAATGGAAATAGCGATATACTTTCTCCTCATTCGTTAAAGCTTATAGTGACGTCATTGTCATGAAATTCTTAACTGGAACAGACTATAATTGTGCGAAAGAAAATTCTAGGAAATGATAAAGAAGAGTAGCCTATAAAATAGGAAAGTAGAAATATAGGAATGGAGAGTAAAAAAGGAAATAATATCTTGCGCTAATTATAAGCATACGCGTCGTGTTTTTACAGTTATGAGGAGATTTGTTTACAATATTTAACCAGATAAGATTGGCCTAATAAATTCAAATTATATTCAGACAGGCATAATATTTTGACTATCATTTTAATTAAACAAATATTTTTATAATATTACGCAGGCTTAGTTGATCGCAAATTTTCAAAAATAATTATTACTTACTAGACTTTGATACGGGCTACTAAGCTTACTATCAGAAATGGGACGAATGCTATAACCTCCATTATTATGAAAGAAATGGATGATGAATCATGTTCCTCGCCTTGATTTCTTTGAGTGATATGATAATAGAATATATCATCAACATCTAACATGAAGCATATTTTTATTGGTCAAATGGAGTTGCCCGCATATGACTATATAAGATGGCTTGCACATGCCCGTTTTTGACAATAAATGTGTATTCCAAGCTTCAGTTCTGAAGTTTTCTGATTTTTCTTGAAAATTTACGTTTCTCGCTGTTTAATTTCAAGTTTCTCATAAAACAAAAAAAGTTGACCTCATTTGAAGTATTATATCAGATCCACACACCCATTTGGATTTTAGGTACCTAATATACCTATAAGCGCTTAGATGTGTTTTAGCAGGTTTTCAATAGAAAACCCCTCATTTAATTTTGGTTTGACTTTCACGAATAGGTGGGCATAGGACCCTCACAGTTATTTGTTTCATCATCTCGGGATTCCGTACACCCATCTAAAATTTTCATAAAATTTATTTTATTTATTTTTACTTAATTTATGGGGGAGGGGGTTACTTACTAAACTAAATTAGAAAGAAAAAAAATCAAAATTCCACAATAATTACCTAGGTATATACTTCTCGAGTGAGTTCTATTAAAGCGCAGAATTCGACTGAAACTCGCAAGTTCTCGGCTGGGAGTTCTAGTGGCAACAAAAAAAGAAACACCTGAAAAAAATATTTAAAAAAAAAACAATTTGCACTCTTTTCCAAATAGAAAAACCATTTTCAGACCTTTTTTGATAAAGTGCGAAAAATGGGGAACTTTTTTATAAATAGAACAAACCTATTTTGAAACACGGTGAGTACATAGAATGAAAGTGCAAAGGTAAACTATATCAAAAGTATAGTCTACACATATCTTCTTATCTTTAAATTTAGACTTGGATCTTTTTTGGTTCTCAGATTGTCCCCATTTTCTTATTAAAAAGAGTGAAAATTAAATTACTATTAATTTCTTTCCGTGTTTATAAATTTACATGGGTTATAAGTGTCGGTAAAATAGCAACACCCTGCGTCCCAATAGGAAACAATTTTTTTTTTTGGTGGGGGGAGGATGGACATAAAAATAACACGGACTAAATAGGGAGATCATTCCAAGCTTGACCATAGCAGGTATACCACTACTTTTTTCCTACTTTACAATGGATTTTAAACATACTCGATTCTTCTCTTGACCTTTTTTTAAACTTCGTTAAGAAACTTAATGCCGATAGATTATGGTTTGAAGATTTCATGAAGGAAATATAAGATAAAACCATGAATTTGTTGAAGAAATCACGAGACAGAATACACATTATATTGTGCTTGCTCGTTTGGGATACAGCCTATGAAAGCCCACTCATAAGTACGTCATAAAATCTGACGGACAGTATTTTGAAAAAATACTACATGTATATATCGAATGAGGACATCATGTATTGCAGTCACAATGACTCGAATGGGTACTTTTTTTAAATTATGAAACGCGTGCCAAATGATCGTGCATGTACTCGCTGTACTAAATACGGTAAGCAATAAATAGGCTGTTGTATATTATGTTTTCACTTGTGCAATTATTCTATTCTTTCTTGTATCCGAGAAAGCAAATCGTTTCTATACTTGTAATTTGTATTTCGCCGCTAGTAATGAAACTTTCACCAATGTGAATTTACGATTTATAATGGTAGATGAGCCAACGGCACGTCTTGCTGGAAGAATTACGAGTAGAGTACTTTTTACATAGAAGATTCTACACAAATTTTGATGATTTCAAGAAACATATATTTTTGCCGCCCCCATATTGAATTTCCATCCTCAAAAATATCGGTATTATGTATAACCCACATATTATATTAAAAATATCAGACTTGCAGGAAAAATTTTTTTAATGAGGTGTAGAATTTCCTATGCTATGGCCTATGAAAAAAAGCTCTTTGGATTTGGACATCTCGAGGGACAAAACAGTCAAAAAAAATCTCGCGCAGCAAGTTCTTCTAAGAAAAAAAAAACAGATTTTTGAATGGAACTATATAGATGGTCTTAATGAACTAATCAAAGTTCATGTTTTTTGACTTTGCAAAAAGAGTAAAAATGAACTTCTGCAGGATAAATACCTTACCATATCCAGCCAATTCTAAAGAAAAATTCACATTCTGAACCCTCAAAATCACTTTTTACAAAAATCAAGTAACAGATTGACTTGAAATTTGAATGGTACATTTCAGAACTTTCCATTTGCGCATCATACCAATTTCAGCTCAATCAATTCCGTACCTATTTCCCCAATTAGAAGTAATTAAATCTGAAAAATCTGTTAGAATTCAAAGGAATCCGTTCCTTCAGAAACTCATCAAAATTCATAGGTTTTTAGCTAAATTTTAGCTAATATCTAGGAAACCACAAAAATAATTGACACCAAATGTCACACTAAACTACGGCACACCAAAAACAACCGCTATGGCGCAAAGATTTGCGCCATTGTCTAGTAGTTCGTGCTATCTCGCGGGGCAAAGAAAAATTCGACGTTTATTATCAACCCTCAAAATAACTTTTCTCTGGAACCAACGAACGGATTGACTTGAAATTTGAATCGTCAACTTTCAAGACTTCGCATGATAAATATTCAGTTAAAATTCAGCTCGAAACATTCTGCTGTTTTCCTGTGATTAGCTTTCGAAGTCAAAATTCACGATTATTTATCCAAATTTAATTTTGTTATAATATAAGTTCTAGGTTCTGATTCTCGGTTTTGATCCTTTGTTTGTATCTTCGACCTTTTGATTTTCTTATGTTTATCTTGGATTACAAGATTTGTGCAATCTCTTTGATGAGATTTTGATGAGAAAAGTTCTTTATATATATGTATATTTAAGTTATAACTCATTTTCGAGTTATCTTTTGTTGTTTTGAATTTCATTAGAACCTATAATATAAAACCTTTACGGTATAACTGCTCATTATTTTAAAAATAAAAACCAAAAGTACGCTACTCAATTAGGGAAATGAGGGTATTTTGAATACATTCAACTTTGTTTTTCTCAAAATTACAATTTTGGACTTAGTTTATTTATTCCATTTCTCAGCCACATACATATTTTACTATTTTCGTAACAATTTCTACTATATAAATCTCGAATCGACCGTATTCTTCTATCCAAAATAGTGAAAAATACTGTTAAAATTTTTTTCAGCATAATGGCCGTGAATTCTACTCACAATAATATATGTGTCTTAAGAGAGTAAAATTTTCTAATAAAAGAAATGGGAACCAATCGAGATTTTCATTCAGACTATATTCTGCAGTGGAAAAGCTTCAGTTATTTCTAGCAGGTTTTCATTAGGCTTTGTATATTTGTAACCAGGCACACAGCGTCGTAAATACACAAAAAATGTACATAATTCTGTAAATGCGTGTGCGATTTCGGAAAAAAATAAATAAATAAAAGGGAATTACGACGGTCCCTCAACGGTATTTTGGCAAGTTCTAAAATAGAGGTGGAGAGAAGTTCAAGGGGTGAATTTTCTATGAAGGGTAAATGACGAACCCTCCGGAACTAAGGCAATTTACCGTATTGATCCCTTTTCACCCTTCTCGTTGTTTCTCTTTCTGAACTTGTCCTTTTCTTTCTCCCCTTCTCATTTTCTCATATTTTCTCCCTCGCGCTGAAACATTTTCCATATTTTTTCACTCGCTCTTTTCGTACAAGCAAACCAAAATTATATCGCTGTATGGGTTTACGATAACTGAAACACCCTCAGTGCGTTTCTTTCCCTTTTTAATGTCGAACTCATACTCTCTGTCTTGCTCTTATTAACGCTCTGATGCATTGATAAGTACGAGTACATAGGACTGATGATTGAAAGAAGGTGTCCTTGTGTAAGTGCGCTTTAATGCAAGTATCAACTATATTTGATGGCAATGATGGCTGCTGAGTGAATTATTTATTCGATTGGGATAGAAAAAAAATCTATCGCCAACCTTTTAACTCTATTTTATCTCTCTTCTTTCAACTGAAGTTGGATCCTCAAATTTGCACCAGAGATCAGATTTCATGGGAGTAAGTGCAGTGTAAAATTTAGTGTCGATGGGTCATGTATAGTTTTCTAGAAATTAGCAAAAACGTAGCTAATAAACGATGATTTTTGATGAGTTTCTGAACGAACGGATTCTTTCGAATTACAGCGAATTTTTCGGCTTTTATGACTATAATATGTAAATAGAAGCTTTTAAAATTAAGTTTCAAGCCAATTTGTTGGTTGGTTTTTGTAAAAAGTGGTTCTTAAGGTTCAGGGATGTGAATTTTTATTCGGAACTTATACCGACTGGTTTCCGACAGAAATTCATTATTTACCTATCTAATTTTTGCATAATCCTGAAGCTTAAACTTTTAATGGTTTACTTATACCTAGTTCCATTCGAAAACCTGTTTTTCTACGTAGCGGGGCTTACTGCGCCAGAATTTTTTTTTAATGAGAAAAATGCGAAAATTTCAAGATTATTTCATATTTCTTGTAGAAAATTGTAAAAATTATTATTCATTTATTTTTCAGTGCAGGTCTAGTGAGAATAAAACTATAAACTCGTTAGAAATAAAATCCATCGATCTACTTTCGACTTCTATTTTTGGAATTAACCTGTTCAACTTTTTCCCGCAACCTGATTTATTTTTGTCATAAAATTCAGGTTTCTAACTTAATCACTATAACTGCCATGAACTTTTCGCTCCGTGAAATTGCGAGTATAAGTTTGTTTCTATAAATAGACTAGGTATAATTCCACGGAATATACTAATACGTGTTCAAACGGAACAAAACATGTTTCCACTAAAAGAAAAATCGTGTTTTACTTGGAATCGAAATAATGAGAAAAGAACACGTCATTTTTCTTTTTCTTTAATTAAACTCGCATCGTACATTAAGTACCTTTATACTACAGTCCATTTCAATTTTTTTTTTCTCACATATACCTAGGTAATGACAAAAATTTGAAGGAAAAAAACTGACACGTTTCTGGCAGGTACTATAGATATTTTAAATAGGTACTGAAATTGACATATGAAGTAATAATAATTATCATGCTCTTTTCGCAGAATTTATGGAAAAATTTTATGTACGAGTATTAAGTAAATTTTGTTTCGACTGATGCTTGGTACATATATAGAAAGAACTTTTTTCAATAATCGCAGCTCTGATTAGAATTTCCTCAGTAAGTATTAATATTGAATTTAGCTGAAAGAAATTTAATTTTCATTTACAATCTCTGTTGTTACAGGCTCGGGCGGGAAGCAACGCCCCCTCTGATGGCGCTCTTTGCCCCCTTGCGAATTTACTATTTTTTCCCGGATTTAAAAAATTAGGCTAGAGAAGTCCATTAACTATATTTTTTATTTAAAAAAACAATTTTGCCCTCCCTGATCTGCAGTTTGCCCCCCTGGTATTTTACTCTTTGGCTAAGGGCCTGACAACTGGTTAACGTAGCGGACACGCATGCGTAAAGGACCTAAATCATACACTTCATTTCAGAATCAAGAGCAATTTTAGAGATGTAAAAAAAATGTTACGTTTGACTGTATAGATATAATTATCATCATGAAAGCTCCTCAAGTTACCATCGAAAGAATAAATCTTCATTGGAAATCAACATTCATATACTTACTTATCACTTTATCTTCCAATTTATTTACTTTTTGTATCATCGATTTTTAGTTTTACACCCACAATCGTTCCAAAATAACATCCATATTGCATAATAAGATATACCTTTAGTCGTAAAAAAGATCAAGAAAATTAAGACCTTGCTTGTGTCAACTATAAAAGTAATTGTCAAAAAGTGTAAGTAGGTTTATTGCACAAAAATTTGATATTACTTCCTATACTATAATCACTTTTTCTTCGATGACTGACAATGTATAGCTTTCGTTTCATTTATATTTGAACAGATGCATTTGGTTTTTGTGCTATAATGATGTATTTTCGTGTCAAAAATCGAAGCAAAAAATTCGGTACCTACATCAAATACCAATTTTTTTACCTATATTTTGTACCCAAGAAAATGTGTTGCTATAAAAAATTAAAATGAATACATATACATGTAGGTATGTATCTGTTTTTCAAATGCACGAATGTTGTTTTAACAGTATCATAGTTGCGGTTCGTATTTGTATTTTTTGCGAGTATATAGTTACTTGACAAATTTTAATTTACGATTTGTTTACATGAAGTAATGAACGTGTTGACTCGAAATTGTTCGAATAATTTATTCTAAGGTTACTGGGGAACAGGTATCAGGCATTAAATTTCTAAAAACAGACGAGACTCGAGAGTAAACCGTATAGAAAGATATATTAAACTTTTAAATATTGTTGAACCGGACTCGTAAGCTGTAATTCAGTTATGCTTTTCTATCCAATTATAAATAATTCTTATAGCTCTATTTTGAGTTTTCTCAACTTACTGCAAGTAGCAAGCTGCGGTTCGCTCCCAAAGTATATTATTCCAAACCATAAGATAGATTCGAAAAGAGTGTTATATCCCGATCTGTAAACTGTGACACAAATGTGTAGAAGAAATGTGACGCAGATGTGGCAAAAATTCAACCAATCAGGAAGCAGTGTCACAAAAGTCACATTTCTCCTCCACATTTGTGTCACATTGTAGATTGGGATACCGTTCGCATATTTTTCTCATAATATATAACGAATTATATAGAAAGTGCTAACTTTCTTCACTGTGATGAGAAAAATTACTATCCTATTTGTAGGTGTAAATGATACTGCTATTCATTTCTCTCATGGTACTATCTACTTTATAGAATTCATAAAAACTTGTTGCTTTATTCTTAATCAAACGTCGACAAAGAAAAAAGAATGGGCGCTTTGTTTTTACTGGCTTCCATTTCTAAAATTAGCTTTTTTTTACGAACTTTATTTTTGGATCGTGTTACGCTTGTGTAAAATGAACTTCTCTCTGACGTAATTTTTACTTAATAAAAATACAGTAGATATCCTATTTTTAAGAGAACAGAATATTTTTCTCTCGTTTATTTGAGTAACGCTGAACATATAGACATGCGCACAGCAAATCATCAATCAAACTGAAAACAATAAATTATAGCATGATATATTATTATCTACGCTCGTTTATCTTTCACGATAAAATAGAAAATATTTAAATTTCAACCCCAATTGGAAGCTTGATTGAAGTCGACATAGTCATTGGCTGAACTTCATGCCAATCACAATTCAGGCTGTCAAGGTATCAGGTATGCAAATCCTGCGTTAATTTCGTCGCAGGGGATTCTAATTCAATTATGTCAACCGTAGTGGTTGGTATAATTTTATGTTTGTAATTTAATCTTTTTATATATATTTTTGATTTTATTAAAATGAAAATTTGTCATTAGCATCTTCATGATTTTTTTGAGAAAATCGTTGGCCATCTGTATATCTCTACGAGGGAGTCCAAAAACATATTCATGAATCACGATTCGATATTTTTCAACTATAAGTGAAGAAGATTACTACTCCCATCCTCACGTCTTCCTTATCTTTTTATTTTTTTATTATTTTACTTCCTCAAGTAATCTGTACGCTGATGAGTTAACGCATTTTGTCACAGGTCTTTGTTCAGCAAAGCCTATATACTTTTTTTTAAATAAGTTTATGTCATTGGGCACTATATATAGGTCTATCATAAAAGACGAAATTCTTTGATCAACAAAATACAGATGTTATTGTTATCGAAATAAACTATCAGGACTTGAGACTCCATCAGTACAAAATCACATGTTTCATGTTTTAATTTGTATTCACATAAAATGTAGAAAATTGTCTAAATTCGCAATGTAGATAAATGTAAGACATATAACCGCTTTAAATCGTAGGTATAAGTAAGCCATTACAATGTGAGTTGGGCTTTCAACTTTAATGAACTATTAAACACAAGTTTCTTGGCGGAGATACACAAAAGATATAACTAGTTTTATGAACACAGAAACCAACAGAATAATGGCCTATAGGATATTAAATTACTTTTTTCTCTTTCGTTTTTTCAAACATTGATTAAGCTATCTTTTTTTCTTCTTTTTTTTTTGTTGTAATAATAACTTTTTTCTTCTATTAAAGACGAATTCTTATTCGACTGGTGTTGACGAGGAAGTAATTTAACCAACCCACACGCATAGCCTAGCTGTACAAAGAACAGAAGAAAACAAATGAGGATAAAATCGTAAATGAGTTTAGACTATTATCTACTTTGAAAGCGATCATTAAGTAGAGAGTATTCGCAGGCTAGTAATTTGGCTTATACAACTTTCTTATTTTACTGAGCTATATACCTAAGTAAAGACTTCTTGTCAGTGCTAGAAGGACTTAAGCCCTCTCTTTGCATTAACTAAAGATTGAATTGAAAAATTTTCCGCATGCTGTGCAGATTTTTCGCAAATTTTGTCGTTTCGCGATAAAGTTGAGACACTTTAGACTCAGATAGGCATACCTTCAAATATTATAGTCATCAATCATCGTTTCTGTGGGAACATTTTTGTTGATTTCTAGAGAACTATACAAACCGATCGTCATGAAATTTCCAACAAGGTTCCGGTACAATCCCCCGAATTCGTTTTCCCGACAGTGCATTTTTTTTAATAGTCCATTTTCTAGTCAATTTTTAAAATAAAATTTATTGTTTTTTTTTTGGATTTTCTTAAACATTTATTTTTCAAGATAGAAGTATAGTGTTGGCTAAAGCTTACAAATATGTGTGGATATTACCTTTACAATAAATTTCCCCATCTGACCCGTCGCAATGTATGATGGAGTTTAAAGTTTTATGGTAGACAAAGAAACTGCAACAACTCTGACGATATATCTACGAGTGCAAATACCCATATAGTTGTTCGAAATCTAGAAATTTACAGACCATCCGTATAAATCTGATGTTAAAAATACCAGGCAGTGGTACTTCACTTGAAAGAAAATAGTAAAAGCCTATAAGTTCGACTAAAGAAAGAAAAATTTGTCGGGATTTGTGGTGTCGGGGAAATATGGCTATCGAGGAAATGCACTGTCGGGCAAACGAATTCGGCGGATTCCACGTGATCCTTCCAACAGATTTCAATCTCATCAGCAAGACTGACCTCTGGTGCGAATTTCAGCCCTATTAATTGGGTAGTTCTTCCAATCTCGTATGTTCTGAAGAAAAATACTCGTTTTTCAGCTTTCAAAATATCTTTTCTCTAAAACTAACGAAAGGAATGGCTTGAAATATGAATTGTAATTAAGTTTCCCTGTAATTAGCCTTCAAAGTCAAAATTTACGATTTACATTCACCCTCCCTTCAATACATATTGATAAATAGAGACAGAACGAAATAAAGAAATAATGAAAATGCGAGATTGGTATTTTTGGAATCCTGAAATCATATATATGCATCCCTCATGCTTATTTGTAAAAGTCAGACCAAAATTAATTGATTTTCTGTTAAAAATCTACTAAAAACGTGATTTTATTTTAATGATGACATGATGTGAAAAAATTACGCTATAGCTTTTTGCTCTGCATGTGTAGCTAATATTTTATAGTATATAACTTTTAATGGATAATGGGTATCAATATTGTGAAGTATTGACGAATGTACAAATATAATTTCTTACATTTTATGTTACCTTGAATGTAAAAAAGTGATTCTTATATTAAGGAAATTAGCTGGTTAAAATCGGTTCAACTTCTGAACTATAGCATTGTAAGACTATGGCTTTACAACACTTCTCATTTTAAGACGCAACCAAAATATGAAGAAATTTCATTTCAAAAGTAATTGAAATTATTTTAAAAATGTGTAATTTTTTACCCACATTAATTCCTGTCCTGCCAATAAAGAGATAACTTTTGAGCTTGATGACGTAATTCGTACTTTACATTCTCTATAAAGTATAGACCCTTGACATTTTACGAGTAACATATATAGGCTTCCCTTGGGTCGACATTCAATCAAAATTACCAACAAATACGGACAAAAATTGACTGAAACTCTGAATGTTTGATTAATGCGTGTAGTCTTTATAGGAGGCCTGAATCCACCCTTAATATTATTTCTGATGGGCCAGGCGTACCTAAGCCTTACTCCACGTATCAGGCATGGTTTGAGTTTAATCCACTATACTCTTCAACTAATCAGAAGTTTTACACTCGCGTAAAAAATATTCAACTGAAAATCTCATTCTCTATCGCAAGTCTTTCATTTCTCAAATTACTGATTTCACGGATCTAAGGAATATTAAAAACTAACTCTCTACGAAAGGATAAACCTGTGTATGAGTATATTACGTCTTCTGATTTTCAATTACGTATCTCATATTATAATCTCACCAAATACTTTTCACGATAAATTCCCTCAGCACTTATAGTGCGTCACATTTATGTTCTCAAGATGATTTTTTTTTTTTTTCAAAAATAAAAGTTACATATAATAGTTAAATCTGCCTTCATGAGCGCCATGTTTGTTGAATTATAGACTAAGAACGGTGAAAACGTTACGAATATTTCTGTCTCAGTCTCAAGGTTGTGTTTTTATAAAATTTTCCATTTTGTTTATTCGTCATGTATAGATAATTCGAAACAACATTTTTTAGCAGGTTTTCGACTAGAAAACCTTCTATTAATTTTGGTCTGACTTTAACCAATAGGCACCAGACCATCACAGTTATTCGTTTCACGATCTCCTGATTCCAAAAATACCTATCTCGCATTTTGGTGTTTCTTTATTTTTTTTTTTTTTTTTTTCTTTCCTTCGATATCAGGAACATATATTTCTTTGCTACGCGAAAACAGATGAACGGCCGAACCAATAGGGATGAAATTTTAACCAAAGGTCAATCTTGACCTGGTCAAGGTCTGTATAGTTTTTGAGATCAATCTGATCAGCGGATCCGGAGATATTAGAAAAAATGTAGATCAAGATGATGATTTTTGGGTGCAATTAGGGGCTGCATTGATTGTAACGCGAAAACAGACAAACAGCTGAACCAATAGGGATGATATTTTCAGCAAAGGTCAATCTTGACCTGGTGAAGGTCTGTATGAAATATGAAGTCAATTGGTTCAGCGGTTCCTCAGATATTAGCAAAAATGTAGTTCAAGATGATGATTTTTGGGTGCAATTAGGAGCTACATTGCTTTGAAACGCAATAACTCATGAAAGGCCAAACCAATAGGCATGAAATTATCACCAAAGGTCAATCTTGATCAGGTCAAGGTCTGTATACATTTTTAGGTCTATCTGATCAGTGGGTCTAGAGATATTAGCAAAAATGTAGTTCAAGATCATGATTTTTGGGTGCAATTAGGAGCTACATTGCTTTGAAATGTGATTACTGATGAACGGCCAAACCAAGAGGCATGAAATTTTCACCAAAGGTCAATCTTGATCAGGTCAAGTTCTGTATACATTTTGAGGTCAATATGATCAGCGAGTCTAGAGATATTAGCAAAAATGTAGTTGAAGATGATGATTTTTGGCTGCAATAAGGAGCTACATTGCTTTGAAACGCAATAACTCATGAAAGGTCAAACCAATAGACATGAAATTTACACCAAAGGTCAATCTTAATCAGGTCAAAGTCTGTATAAATTTTGAGGTCGATCTGATCAGCGGGTCTAGAGATATTAGCAAAAATGTAGCTCAAGATGATGATTTTTGGCTACAATAAGGAGCTATATTGCTTTGAAACGCAATAACTGATGAAAGGCCAAACCAATACGCATGAAATTTTCACCAAAGGTCAATCTTGATCAGTTCAAGGTCTGTATAAATTTTGAGGTAAATCTGATCAGTGGGTCTAGAGATATTAGCAAAAACATAGTTCAAGATGAGGACTTTTGGGTGTAATTCGGAGCTACATTGCTTTGAAACGCAATAACTGATGAAAGGCCAAACCAAGAGGAATAAAATTTTCACCAAAGGTCAATCGTGATCAGGTCAAGGTCTGTATAAATTTTGAGGTCAACCTGATCAGCGAGTCTAGAGATATTAGCAAAAATGTAGTTCAAGATGATGATTTTTGGCTGCAATAAGGAGCTACATTGCTTTGAAACGCAATAACTCATGAAAGGTCAAACCAATAGACATGAAATTTACACCAAAGGTCAATCTTGATCGGGTCAAAGTCTGTATAAATTTTGAGGTCGATCTGATCAGTGGGTCTAGAGATATTAACAAAAATGTAGTTCAAGATGTTTTTTTTCGAGTGCTATTAGGAGCTACATTGATTTGAAACGCAATAACTGATGAAAGACCAAACCAATAGCCATGAAATTTTCACCAAAGGTCAATCTTGATCAGGTCAAGGTCTGTATACATTTTGAGGTCAATCTGATCGGTGGATCTAGAGATATTAGCAAAATTGTAGTTCAAGATCATGATTTTTGGATGCAATTAGGAGCTACATTGCTTTGAAACGCAATAACTGATGAAAGGCCAAACTAATACGCATGAAATTTTCACCAAAGGTCAATCTTGATCAGGTCAAGTTCTGT
This sequence comes from Parthenolecanium corni, assembly GCA_038050395.1. Taxonomy (NCBI): domain Eukaryota; kingdom Metazoa; phylum Arthropoda; class Insecta; order Hemiptera; family Coccidae; genus Parthenolecanium; species Parthenolecanium corni. Next base: position 1,314,548 of record JBBCAQ010000038.1, on the reverse strand, counting down.
ATACATTTTGAGGTCAATATAATCAGCGAGTCTAGAGATATTAGCAAAAATGTAGTTGAAGATGATAATTTTTGGCTGCAATAAGGAGCTACATTGCTTTGAAACGCAATAACTCATGAAAGGCCGAACCAATAGACATGAAATTTACACCAAAGGTCAACCTTGATCGGGTCAAAGTCTGTACACATTTTGAGGTCAAACTGATCAGTGGATCTAGAGATATTAGCAAAAATGTAGTTCAAGATGATGATTTTTGGGTGCAATTAGGTGCTACATTAATTGTAACGTGAAAACAGTAAAACGGCTGAACCAATAGGGATGAAATTTTCACCAAAGGTCAAACTTGACTTGGTCAAGGTCTGTATGAAATCTGAAGTCGATTGGTTCAGCGGTTCCTCAGATATAAGCAAAAATGTAGTTCAAGATTATGACTTTTGGGTGCAATAAGGATCTACATTGCTTTGAAACGCAATAACTGATGAACGGCCAAACCAAGAGGCATGAAATTCTCACTACAGGTCAATCTTGATTAGGTAGGTCAAGGTCTGTATAAATTTTGAGGTCAATCTGATCAGCGGGTCTAGAGATATTAGCAAAAATGTAGCTCAAGATGATGATTTTTGGCTACAATAAGGAGCTACATTGATTTGAAACGCAATAACTGATGAAAGGCCAAACCAATACGCATGAAATTTTCACCAAAGGTCAATCTTGATCGGGTCAAAGTCTGTATACATTTTGAGGTCAATCTGATCAGTGGATCTAGAGATATTAGCAAAAATGTAGTTCAAGATGACGATTTTTGGATGCAATTAGGGGCTACATTGATTGTAACGTGAAAACAGAAAAAGGGCTGAACCAATAGGGATGAAATTTTTACCAAAGGTCAAACTTGACCTGATCAAGATCTGTATGAAATCTGAAGTCGATTGGTTCAGCGGTTCCTCAGATATAAGCAAAAATGTAGTTCAAGATGATGGTTTTTGGGTGCAATTAAGGGCTACATTGCTTTGAAACGCAATAACTGATGAACGGCCAAACCAAGAGGCATGAAATTTCCACCAAAGGTCAATCTTGATCAGGTCAAGTTCTGTATACATTTTGAGGTCAATATAATCAGCGAGTCTAGAGATATTAGCAAAAATGTAGTTCAAGATGATGATTTTTGGGTGCAATCAGGAGCTACATTGCTTTGAAACGTGATAATTGATGAACAGCCAAACCAAGAGGCATGAAATTTTCACCAAAGGTCAATCTTGACCAGGTCAAGTTCTGTATACATTGTGAGGTCAATCTGATCAGTGGGTCTAGAGATATTAGCAAAAATGTAGTTCAAGATGATGATTTTTGGGTGCAATTAGGAGCTACATTGCTTTGAAACGCAATAACTGATGAATGGTCGAACCAGCTACTTGGTTGTAAAATTTCAATTGCTAACTTATTTTTATAAATACAGACATAATCTCCTGCTTTTTGACACCAATATTTTCAATCTTTGCTTTTGCTGGACTTATTTTAAAAATTTTTTTGAACCATAGTTTTTCAAGGAGATAGAAAATTTTTAAGGGAAGACTAATTTAAACAGTGTTTCAAATATTATTACTGACTTTATTAAACTGAAAAAAAAAATTCAACAAAATTCTAGCGCAGTACGTCGCACTAGAAAAGCAGGTTTTCGATTTGCCGCTCGGTGGTCTAAAAACTAATTAAAATTTGCCACAAGTTAGTGCTTCTGGATCTGGTCAAGAGGAGGTATGAAATTATTTATGCATATTATAAACTGCAATTCAACCTAGCCAGTCGAGAATGAAATAAAAACGCTACATACCTACATAGTAATAAATATGATAAATATTTATTGAATCTTATTATTGACTGGGTCAGCAACACTGGATATGAATTTTGTCGCACAGTATTCTGAAGACTTCTAAAAACTTGCCACAAGTTGGTGCTTTGGGATTTTGAAAGAATAATTGAAAAATGGGGCCACACTAGCCTATTTCTAAAAAATCAAACTTTTGATCAAACCACTCTCTGAAACTGCCCTATTTTCTGTAAAGTTAGTTCGTAGATGGTGCCAAAATGAAAATAATAGCCTATATTTAGACAAAGTTTCTATTTATACTTCACCCGACCGATTGAATTTCTAGATCAATAATCACCTGTAAAAAATGGTGCGAAATTTTTGAGCAATATTGTTAAAATTTGCCACAAGTTAGTGCTTTGGGATTTTGAAAGAATAATTGAAAAATGAATTTGTCGTTTTGTCGCACAGTGATCAGAATAATACAAAAAATTTGCTACATGTTGGTGCTTCGGGTTTCTGTTACAATGATAAAAAAATTAATCTCTGTCGAAAACCGCCGCGCCAATTTGCAAAAATTACCCTTCGGTTTCAATTATTTTTGGGTCACCATTGTATTACATTAGTATTATGAAATTCAAAGTTTTTATGTAGCTAACTTAAACAATAAAATAAGTCATTAACCAAATTTTATAATTTCTCGATACAAAGGTTGTTATTACAAGAAATAATGCTTAAATGAAGGCAAACATATATGAAAATTTTCCCTCCATTTCAAAAATTTGTATCTCCATTTATGGTTACATTTGGCTATCAACAAATAATCAACCATGTTCAAAATATCTTACAAATAATTTATTTCGTATCTCATAAGGCTGAAGGATTTAATTTTTTAATTTTTGTGAATAATGATAATTTGATTCTCAGAGTATTTGATGGGTAATTTTTGCAAATTGGCGCGGCGGTTTTCGACAGAGATTAATTTTTTTATCATTGTAACAGAAACCCGAAGCACCAACATGTAGCAAATTTTTTGTATTATTCTGATCACTGTGCGACAAAACGACAAATTCATTTTTCAATTATTCTTTCAAAATCCCAAAGCACTAACTTGTGGCAAATTTTAACAATATTGCTCAAAAATTTCGCACCATTTTTTACAGGTGATTATTGATCTAGAAATTCAATCGGTCGGGTGAAGTATAAATAGAAACTTTGTCTAAATATAGGCTATTATTTTCATTTTGGCACCATCTACGAACTAACTTTACAGAAAATAGGGCAGTTTCAGAGAGTGGTTTGATCAAAAGTTTGATTTTTTAGAAATAGGCTAGTGTGGCCCCATTTTTCAATTATTCTTTCAAAATCCCAAAGCACCAACTTGTGGCAAGTTTTTAGAAGTCTTCAGAATACTGTGCGACAAAATTCATATCCAGTGTTGCTGACCCAGTCAATAATAAGATTCAATAAATATTTATCATATTTATTACTATGTAGGTATGTAGCGTTTTTATTTCATTCTCGACTGGCTAGGTTGAATTGCAGTTTATAATATGCATAAATAATTTCATACCTCCTCTTGACCAGATCCAGAAGCACTAACTTGTGGCAAATTTTAATTAGTTTTTAGACCACCGAGCGGCAAATCGAAAACCTGCTTTTCTAGTGCGACGTACTGCGCTAGAATTTTGTTTATTTATTTTCGTCAGTCGTCACTGACATAAACAACGAGTTTCTCGAGTTATGACGACGTGATGGTCCATAAATTGTGAAGAGTGCCCTGATAATTTATGCGAGCTGACAACGGCGAGCTGACAACAGTGGAGAAGAAAAAAAATACATTCGAAAGAAAGCCGTTTATGGAAAGAATGGAGGAGAAATGAAGGAATAAACGCCAACACGAGTAACGGCGGCATTCGTCGTTTGAAATGTTCGAAAAGCGACCACCAGATAGCACACCGAATCAAGAGCAGTGTTTCGAAACGAATTCAATATGGCAGATGAAACGAGTGGCGCTCAAAATGTTTCTTTTCGACAACATTTATCGTCGTTTCATGATGTAGACTATAGCCACGTAGGAATGCCAATAAAAATATCGATATTTTTTTATTCAGCCGCTATATCCATCAATATTTTGAAACATTTTTTAAATATTTTAATTTACTTCTATGGGTATAGTTTTTAAAATTATTGAAAATTATAGTTGATTTTCAGAGTGGCCATACTTTTATGATTTCTGAAAACAGTTTCGTAATATTTGACGATGTTGGTTCAAAAAACAGCAAAAATCAGGGTGGCATAAGAATATTATTATTATTATTATTATTAAGTCTATGTTGTGAGAGAATAATACATAATAGGTATTACAATATTATACTTTATTCTATAACGATTTTATTGCTATAATTTTTTTAATTTAAGAAACTGGAAAGCTATTAATAGATTATTTAAGTCCTTAAACTTTACGAAGTTCTAAAATGAACTTTTACATTCATGTTTTCGCAGCTAGCGCCATTACGAATAAGCTTATTTATTAAATTGACGATAAATTTTTTCATTTATATTAATGAATTAATAAATAAATATAAACTTTACTTGAACTATCCTCTGAAATAATACTTTATAAGCTTCATTTTGGTTCGACTTACACTCCATCTTCGTTATCATAAATTTTATTTAATATGTAATTGGTAAATTCAAAATCAATTTTTCATTTATTTCATTATATTTGGATATGTTTTTCGTATTTTACTGAGGACAACTGTAATATAATAACTCCATAAATCCTTGTATGATAATGAGAACGATTTTAAAGAAAAATGTTCGTCAATATACCCATAAACGTGGGCCTAAATTATTTTCGTTTATTATTTCAGAAGGAAGATAAAATAATTTCATCCAAATTGACTAATAGTGTTTGCTATTTGGTTTCATGTCAGTATTTTGTTTACATTATAATTATAATAATTCGAAAATTGTCCCTGTTTTCCTATAAAAGAACCAAGGTCAGTATATTTATAAATATAGAAGAGTCTATATATGTATCTACAGTAAATGGGCAGTTCTCCTTAAATCATGGTACTGGATAGCCTTGAAGATCGTTATGGCATTTCAGATGCAGTTGGGGATCACAAGGGCAGAACAACAAAATCCTCAATTTACAATTTTACTGAAGCGAGTAAGGTTGGCAACCGTGTCCACTCCGTTGTCGACCGTTTATCAACTGTGCTAACCGACTGCCCTTTGCGCATGCGTTTGCCCAACTGCGCCTGAGACGCTTTGGCTATGATAATACCCTGTAATTACATTTGCTGACTATCCAGATCCAGTCCTATGTGATATATAAGGAATTTTCAAGTTCAAGAATTGCGATTAATGGTTTTTTGTCTCGTCTTACAATTCATAAAATTAACAAAGCTTTATTGGATGTATTTTGCATTCACTTGAACAAAACATATATCTTGCATTATGGCCGGCGTGCGTTGTCTTGCGAGTATCTGTATCCCTATGGGCAAAATATTTTTCCGTTTTATTCCGGGTTATAATCCGTTTCTAGATTATAACCCGGAATTTTCCTGTTTTCCGGCTTCTAAAACGGATTTCGAACGGATTGTAATCAGTCTTGCCGGAAATGAGTCCGGATTATTTTCTGTAAAAGCTGTTTTATGATATTTGTTGGCCCGGGTTATAATCCGTGAAACCGTTTTACAAACGGATTTAGAAAAATTGCCCAAAAATTATCACTGATTATAATCAGGAAATCTGTTTTACAAACGGATTTGGAAAAATAATCAAGATGACAAAAATATCTGCAAATTTTCAGATCCGATGGTCGAAAATAAAAACGGACTGACAACGGATAAAATTCTCATTTTCCGGATCATTTTCTCATTTTTTGTCCATCGGGATCCAGCCCATACTACAAAAAAAAGAAAGATTTCATATGAATCTACAGTAACGCTATATACACGTGAAATTTTTAAAATCCGTCACTCTATACTGCTTTTCAAAAACGGTATAATAAAGTTCAGAGGGCTGCTACACATGAGATAAAAAAGGCGATTAACTCAGTATTGTGCACAAGTAATATAAATACTAATATGTAGTAAAATTACGCACATGTATTCTAATTTCACTAGGTACCTATAAGTTAGCTGAATTTTGTAAGAAATTATTCAATAAATAAATTTTCAAGTTTAAAACAACTAAAATTAGACATTGACAATCCTTAAACTCAGCCCTTCAAGTATACTTACTGAATTATTGAAATTTACTATGGAAAACGCCTATCGTGTGATTTCAGTTTGTTTTCCACTTATACTTATTCAGATTTATTTTTATAAATCTTTCGATGAAGGGGAGTTATGGAGTGTAAGGCCTTTATAGGCCTATACGCTTTCTTTCTTCCTTAAATACCTAAGCTATTTATCTCAGTTTTTAATCGGTTTGATATGAACTTTTATTCGAACATAGCAATTTATTTGTAATGAGTTCAGAGCGAGTAAATAGGCTACACGAAAAAATACTTGAAAGTTCGATATGTCTACCTTGGTTCGACGAGGTTCAGATAATACTTATCTTCAGTTGGAGATAAAATAATCACGATCAGTGAATTATACATAGGTGGCGACCCGCTTAATACGAGTATTTATCAGAAATACTGAAAAAAATACTTAGCAGTACGATCGAGTTTCATTGTAGTTAAAATTATTACATACTGCAGGCTAAAAGAAGCGTTCAAACAAACTTTGGGGAAAGGATCGAATTATTGTTGCAAAATTTAGAAAGTAGATCTACCTAAAAGTTTTTATTACAGTATACATATATTTGTTGCGCATTTTATTTGAAAGTAGTCCAACTAGCAGCGAGCTATCAATTAGTTGCAGGGCAGATACACGAAACTAGTTGAAAAAAAATTAGAGCGTAGCAAACCCTCTCTAGAAAAGCAGGTTTTCGATATAACCCACGTAACTTTTATGTAGGATTCTGTAAAAAAGATAGAGACAGTTTGCCCGACTTTTTTAACACAAAAAATTACAAAAATATTATTTTCCCACAACCATTTTGAAAATGGCAGCCGAGAAATATACCTACCCATAAAGTTTTTCAAACTCGGGGAATTATTTTTCTACGGGAAAAAAGTCTTTATAATTCGAAGGAATCAGTTCCTTCGAAAACTCAACAAACTTCATCTTTCTTTGGCTACATTATTGCTGATTTCTGGTGAACCGCAAAGCCCGCGGTCATCATTAGATTTTTATCAGATCTGAATCTCATCCAGATTAACCTCTTGTGCAAATTTCAGCCCTATTAGTTGAGCGGTTTGTCCTGGAGTAGGTTGAAATCAAAAATCAACATTTTTCAGCATTCAAAATGACATTTCTACGAAACTAAAAGAAAGGATTGACTTGAAATTTGAACAATATAAACTCCCGAGACTTTAATTAATATTCTCTGAAAATTTCAGCTCGATCCGGTTATTAGTTTTGCTGTTATTAGCTTTCAAAATCGAAGCAATTTACATACCGCCCATCCCCACCCACATACATAAACAAAGAAATAAATACGAAAAGAAAAAAAGAAATATGAAAATGGAAAATGCGAGATGAGTATTTTTGGAATCCTGAGATCATGAAACGAATAACTATAAAGGTCCCGCAAGTCTATTATTTGTGAAAGTCAGACCAAAATTAATGTAGAGAAAGATCTTACGGATGCTCTCCTGGTATCAACAAAAATGCAGCTAAAATGTAAACCTCTTTTTAAACGTGATAACATTTTTATTTTCGCTACACGGGTTTTGTTTTACATTCGATAGTTAATTTTTTTTCGCAAACTTTTCGCAAATATTCTTCACAAAATCACTTCTATCGATAAAATATCAAAAAATATTACGCAGCTTCTGTATTCAAAATCAAATTATCGATGATATTGATACTTTGTGGCCAGAGAAATCGATTTCTATTTAGATGAAAATATTATCATATTAAATGTAGCTGTCTGCTGATACTAGGCCTTTTTGGAGGAATAGTGAACTAAAAATTAGGTTTTTTAGTTTTTTTCTCAACTTTCACGGCTGGAAAACAGAGCCAGCATGTTCATCTTAAAAGGTTTATATTATAAATAAATTAATAAAAATTTTGGTTAGCCACACAAAGACGAAAAATTAAGGTAAAAATGAAAAATTATAGGTCTACGAAAAATGCAAGTTTGTAAAATAAGCTTATCATTTTTAAAGAGAAGATTGGAGCCCTTATTCCGTTCAAAAGCGTTAATAATAAGTAAGGCACATGTAGATAAAAATTATTTATTTCAATCAGAAGCGAAGATGGCCGCATATGTCCCTGATGTAACACACTTTAATGCAATCAATTTTTTTTTTCACACGTATATCCACCGCTATATTGGCCGAATTAATATCACAATAGGCCTAATTCTTATTCATTGATTACTCTTAGTCTTTGAATTGAAAATCATAAAGATCGATGATAAGAGAAATATAAGTGTATTTTGAAAACTTAAAATGCAAATATAGGTACCTATGTGGCGTGTCAGGAAGTAACAGCCTTTCAAAAATTTGTATTCGTTAAATGGGGCTTTTTGAAGCTAACCGATGGGCAAAAAATGAGAAAATGATCCGGAAAATGAGAATTTTATCCGTTGTCAGTCCGTTTTTATTTTCGACCATCGGATCTGAAAATTTGCAGATATTTTTGTCATCTTGATTATTTTTCCAAATCCGTTTGTAAAATGGATTTCCCGATTATAATCAGTGACAATTTTTGGGCAATTTTTCTAAATCCGTTTGTAAAACGGTTTCACGGATTATAACCCGGGCCAACAAATATGATAAAACAGCCTTCACGTAAAATAATCCGGACTCATTTCCGGCAAGTCTGATTACAATCCGTTCGAAATCCGTTTTAGAAGCCGGAAAACAGGAAAATTCCGGGTTATAATCCAGAAACGGATTATAACCCGGAATAAAACGGATGCGTTTTCAAAATATTTTGCCCATAGGGTAAGAAATGGTACTTTTGGGTATCGTTGATATTTAGGCATTATTTTCAGAATTTCATATTATTAAAATTCTCACCAAACCTTTGAAATACCAAAAGCTATTCAAAGTAAATCAAATTTTCAAATATTGAATACTCACTTCTGAAAATCATTTTTGACTTGAATAGTTAGTTACTTTCAGGCATGCCAGAGATCAAAACTGAGATTTTATATTTGTCTCATTCTGACACCATATAGAGATAAGATCGAGGTTGGTAATCTCGAAGTTGCAAACTCAAATAAATAAATGTAAAATTCAGAATTCTGACTAAACGTTCCTCAAATATAACATAGACCGTATAGCCACTTATTAAAATTCAGAAAATTTTACTGCAAACTAGTTACGCGTAATCTGTTAATAAGTGAGACAATTTTCTGGAATTATTTTGAATAAGAAAAATTATTTGCAGTAGGTAATTTTCTATTCATTACTCATTCCTCATCAAAGTGGATTTCGGGGAAAAGAAGTTATTCAGAAGAAAACTAAAATTATAGAACGGGTCGAATACAACGCGAGATTCAGTTTCATACAATTTCCATCATATTTGGCGTTCATTCGGTTCCCGTAAATCCCATTCTCAATTCCTATACGAAAAGCGTGCGAGGAAAACGGCATCGTTTTTTTCCTAACATTCGCTAGAAAACGGAAAACACCAACTCTGTTTTATTTTTGAACACGATACCTCAAATACTTTTAGATTACGACACAAAATGAATTGCAACGAAAATGCGAAATCTCCTCGACACTTGACGCGAGGCGTCCATTATTGAAAGAATTGTGAAGCAAATTTCCATTAATCCGTAAGTTACGAAGCACTGGTTCGGTGGCAGTGGTTAAAAAAAACTGTGTCTATCGGCGTCGCCCGTTTTCCCAATTCGAAAACGACGCGTTCAACTTGGCAACGTTGCGCAGTTATCAAAAGGTTGTCGACGTCAGCATTGCGGCTATGAGCGCCACTTCTCCCCTCTGTCGGCAGATCGCTTTTACGCTTCTTCCACCCTCTTGCCCGCACGCCCGCAGCATAATCGTCTATCTCATTAGTTATTCCATCTTTGTCGCACGTCACAGTATCCGTCTTTCTCTACTAGCGTACGTTGAAACGAGAAACAGAGAACAATGAAGAGAAAGACGACACGAAAAAACACGTCAAGGTTTACACGTCCTTCGTGTGGCTGCACTGCGATGCCTATCGTTCTTCGAATCCAACGTTTTTTTCTCAATTTCTTTACACTGGTTATTGTTACTCTCTCTCTTCTATCTTTTTCTCTAATCTTTTTTCTCTTTCGAATGTTTCTTTCTCGCTCGCACCCCTTTCATCATCGTCTCGCACAGCGGTCCCGGACCGCCGTGTAATCTCTTTTTCATTTGAAATTTCCCAATAACCGTACATCATTATGTCTTTTCCATTCCTGTGCCATTTATTACGAAATACGAAAGCCACCGTCAAAAGAAGAATCATCCGCATAAGTACGTCCCAAAATGCGCGCCTGGTCGACTGTACGTGTATTTTTTTTTTTGTTGGTAGCCTTCATTTTTTTTCTCGCTGCTCCTGGCGGTCGATTTCGGTACCGTTCCCTTTGAAACGTATTGCGTACGCTGTTTTCAGTTTTCTAGAAAATGGATCGTTACATTTTCCAAGGAGAATGAAGAGGATTAGGAAGGGAGCTATAAAACTATAAATGTGGGAGTAGCGAGCAGCGTAAAATACTATTCTGGACTCTGGTGTAAGTAAAATATTATTTTTTGACGGCAGATAGCAGAACCATGCAGGCATTTTAGAATGTTCTTGAAAAGTTCTGCGCGTTGTTACGAAAGAAGTGAACAATGTGTCCACTCGAATTTTTCACGAAAGCTATCGTTGGTAAAAATTTACTTATTGTGCATTTAAATGCATTTTCTTCCGATTGATGATATTAAATGTGGAAATTTGTCTTTCGCTTGACCTTTTTGTTTTTTTTTTTTTGAAAAAATACATCATTATTATTTCAAAATCGATTTTGATGCATTGATGCTTTGATTTTTGGCACCACACCCACTACTAATTTTGGTCCAGCTTTGGAAAATAACCATAGGACAGCGACGTTGATAGTTTCTCATTTCACGTAAATATCGACATCCTGAATACAAATTAATTTTTATTTATTCAGGTACTACAGTTGACGTAGATAAATCATGAAGTTCAGCTTTCAAAACAGTATATGACGCACACAGAAATTTTCCAAAAGATGAGCTAAATTAAGCGAGGTCTGCGATAAAATTGAAGGAAAAAGTAGGGTTTGGCATCTTCAGATTAATATTCCATAGAAAAACGACGTAGTTTACAAATATTTTTGGAATCAAGCTTCTGTATTTTCTCCAGATGGACTAATTTATTTCAGCGCTATTAGTGCACAGCTCCCCTTTCATCCTCTTAATTTGGCCTGAAAAACACACAAAATATTTTTTTCAAAAGAAATGAAACTAGATACCAATAAATGTATCTGAACCCGAGAACCAGCGACAGAAGCTTAAATTTAGTGATGAGGGGGATTTTAAATAATTTCAAAAAATGTCTATAGTTTACTACGTACTTTCATCCTGTTGCGTTTCAGAATGGCCATTTATAACCTTCAAATTGAAAACCTTAATCATACAAAGGAAAAAGTTGAATTTTATTCAATTGTGAATTCTTGAAACTTATAATTTTAACTTAGATCACTATCTGATTCTCACACTCCTACATAAATGAGGGGTGCCTCAATGCATATTTAATCCACCATTGCTCGCTTAAATACTTTATGGGATGGTGGCGCATCGTAGGGGTTTCATTTTACTCAATCATAAAAAAAATAAAAGGGTATGCCTATATTTTAATTTTATTCCCAAGCCCTCTTTGGCTTCAAATTTCAAAAAAAAAAGCAAAAAAAAATTTACCGCACTTTGAGACAATTTTTTATGGAATTCCTGCGCTTAGGCGGTCAGAACGAGCACTTTTCCTGAGTAAATTTCGGAGTGCGCCACTACTCTTATTTCAATGTAGATACCTAAATTTCGTATTTTAAAATACATGCGAATAAAAATTGAATGGAATTTTAAGAGTATGTTAAGCAATTTTAGAGACATTCAGTAGACGATTTCAGATTATCTATACGTACATCATATATATTGGCTTAACCTTTCATTTTAATTTCAAAATGTACCTATGGGTGCGATTATTGTACTTCTCCTCCCTCTATGCTGAATAATACTCGCAGTCATCTTGTATATTTCACACACATAAGAATCGAAAAGACTATCTATGAACCATGCTCGCCTTTCTGCAAGCATATGCAATTTTATGACGAATTCAGCATTTCACCCTCAAAAATTAAGCTAGACGTACGTAGTCTTCACTTGTTCATTAGTCTGTGTAAACAAATTGTCAGTTTTTAAATTTTCAATGAGGCAATGTCAAGTTCAAATGAAAATTCACGACTGTCATAGAGATATAATATCATAATTTTCCCACCAAGAATTTATCGGTTTGAAACATGTATAAATGAATTTGTCCTCGTAAATTCAGTCACTTCATGCCCCAACAGTTTTCAACTTGAAACAAAGGAATTTTTTTTTTTACTATGCACGTCATTCTGCGACGAAACTGAGTCCAACTGTTCAAATAAGTGAGCTCAATCTTGGTATATCATTTTGTATTATTGTCATAATTCTTACCCTGTTAACCGAATTACCGGAAAGTTGAATTTTGAGGAAAATGAATTTTTGCGAATTGCATATATTTTGACTATTTTGGGTCAACGTTTGCTATAATTATGTGTTTTGAAAAAAAAAAAAACATAATTAAGAATGTTTTAAATTTCAATGCCTGCGTATAGCCTACGTAATCGTTCGATTATCCTTTCACATACAACAGCTGTGCAATAGTATCGTTTTGAAGCATGGATATTATCGTTTCAAAAAACGATTACTGTTTTAGCAATATTTTATACTTACAGAGAAAAATTTTAGTAGTATTTTCACTATTTTTGATAGGAAAACGGGGATAGTTCGAAATTTATAGTAGACTTTACCTATACTACAAAAATTTTTAAAATAACTACATATGTATAATCGAAATTCTAAAAATGAGTTCTACAAATATTAAAAATATCTAACATAAATCTTGAACTACATGTAGGCTACCTATCCCAGTTTTCCTATCAAAAATAGAGAAAATTACAATTTCATTATTTCAGTAATGAGTCTGTATTTTAACTGTATAGTCTTCATGATATTGATTTTGATTTTTGATTTCAATATACATAGTTTTGTGTATTCCCTTTGTGTACAGTAAAAACCTGCTGTTCCAGTGCAGCTTTGTTGCGATAGTGTTTTTTGTTTCCTCCTTCATCAGGCAGTTTCTTCAGTGTCGTTATCGAGTTTGTCTCAGAGGTGGAACTATACTTTATTTTCCAGGGGAAGCTAAGGGAGTGGAGAAAAATCTGAAAAAAATGTCCAGTACATCCAAAAATTGATACTGAAGTTGATTTTTTTCATTTTTTTTTTTCAGTCCCTCATTTCTTTTATTTTATGGTGTGTTAACATCTTTATTTTCGTTACACAGGAGTATATTCAGAAAGTTATAAAATCTATAGTCGAACTCGAAACTCGAAATTGATACGTTCAGTTAACGATCAGTAAAACATAACAGAAACAATGTTGCGCGCGCCGTTGTCATGTTATCATCGAACAAATATTCTTATCAATAATCTCTTGATAAATTTTCTTGGTTGTTCGAAGGTTCGAATATTCGATGTTAATATACATTAAAAATGTAACAGTGATTAACTGAAACTGGCGTTTCATTTTTATTTATTTATTTATTTATTTAGAAGGGGAGGTCAAAATTTTTTCTATAATGGCCATTGCTTCCCCTGGATTCTCCTTAGTTCTGCTACTGGTTTGTCTGAGATATACTGCACCTACACCCTCCAGTTTGCACCCAAGATTCAATTTATTGTACAATTTTATTATTTATAGAATATTCTTATTGTTAATTAAAACTTGATTCAAATATGCTGAGAAGTGGGAGAGGTTTTTTCAATTTATAACATTCCAAAAATCTAGTTCTCCATAGAGTGTTGTCCTCTCCTCACCTTTGACGATAAACTTATGCCAATATACTTGTCTGAGATGTCTAACTAATACCTACTCTTAGAACACCTTGTATGAAAATATATTTTCAAAATGGTGATGGATGCCTGCTGGTTTCTATTTCATAAAAAAAAAACCTGCATTCAATAGTCATCATATAAAGTAGGTATGTCTCATAAATTTATAATTATACTGTCTTTCGTATCGTGATCAACGAAGCGAGACATTTGCTTGAATGAATAGAAAGTATGTAGGTAGACGTGAATGTACACAATTACAAATGAAAGTTTGCACACGTGGCAGTTACATAAAAAAATCGACTTCCTATGCAAAAAAAAAAAAAGTAGGTACCAAAATATTATTAAGTAACAGCACAATTACACTTCTTTTCTTTTTTACCGAAGAGTAATTAGCAGAAGCATTGTTCGATGTTTTTTTTTTCCTTCTTTCAGATGTGTGTATATGCTGGTTCATGTTCTTCGTAAATATTTCGTTCGATGTGAGTTATTTACTTTGCCTTGTATTCTATAAAATATACACCATTCGAATGCTAATTAACCCTCTTTATAGGTTGAGTCGGGCTGTTTATGTTAATTGAAATCTTCATATTCGTGTATAGGTCTAACAACCAAGCAAACAAACTACTATAGCGACGTTAAATGGAAATCTTACTACCTAGAAATTGACGATAATTATTAAAAACGACAATTTCTTGTTAGTTATATATTTTTCTCTTGCACTGGCATTCAATTTGAGGAGGCTATTAAAGCTGAACCCAAAGGCATAAAAATTCCTGCCTAAATGATGATAATTGACTATATGATTTAGAAAATAAAGTAATTAACTAACCAACGAAGCACCAAGAAAATTAATCAAGAGATTCGTTAGACGACTACTGATAACGGCGCGCATCATTATGTTTCACCGTACGTATCGATTTCAACCATCGAATTTAATTTTGTATTAAGTTTCCGAATTCACCCTCAAGTAACGAAAACAAAGATGCCAAACCCTTTGCGAGTCTACCTGAATTGGGACTCCGTTATTGTCCACTTGGGCTCTACCGGACCCCATTTTTTAATTTTTTCCAATTTACATACCAAAACTCAGCAAATAGCTCTGTATGTCGTTCCTGATGTAAAATTTAACGCTAAATCCATTGGTACCATTGACGTTGCTCTAGTTTCAAAACTCGCAAAGTTAGGGCCATTTTAAGTAACCTACCTCCATTTTTTTCTCTTTTCAACAGCTACCTTATATTCTACTCTGAGTTATTTAAATAAACTTGTAATATAAAATTATTTCATGCACTTTAGTGTAAAATTTAACGAGGAATCCATTGGTACCATCGGCGTCTCGCTAGTTTCAAAACTCACAGAGATACGATAGTTTAATCATTCTGTAGGTTGGTAGCACTGAAAAATGTTGATTTTCACCTTGAGCATCCTTTTCTTTAGTCATGGTCACTTGTAAGACATTCTTCATCTTATTATAATTCTTGCAGGTTAAGCTATACATCCATCCTAGGTTTTTCATATAAGAATCCCTTATGTAGAGCAATACTTTTTGACTCCATTATAGTCCACCTGGGGTTTAGACCCCACTCATTTTTCCACCTCAAATATGAACCACTCAAAGAAGAGAGCTGCAATGCTACTCATAGGGGAATAATAGGGTAGGGTTAATACTTTTTTTATCTCAGTACCATGGCTGCAGCAGGCTCACCTCATTATGAAGATATTACACGTTGAATATTTTGTGCACCCCAGGTGGACCTTAAAGGGTTATCACGTCAAAAAACTTGTTTTCAAGTGAAACCCTGTTAAAAAAAAAACCACGAGTAAAGCAGAGAAGCAACCGCCGCCCCCGGCGAGAGTATCATTTAAATTATTTTAGGCATAATATTATATTGATGACAAAAAAGCTTCGTTTACATTGAAAAAGCTTCAACTTTTGAACGAATTTCATTGAATAGGTATACCTAGATACGAGTAGAATTGGGATATGGTATGATAAATGAGTGCAGCATATTTGAAGTTCGATTACACCTGCACCAGCTAACAGCATAAATTTAAAACCATAAAAGTTTTTGTTTTCAATGGGTTCGGTTGATTGTTTGCCTTGAACGCCGTGCCGTTAAAATTCGCTGCAGTTATACAGAATTTCAATTGTTGCCCTTGAATTACTTCGAGCTTTTGAAAATAGATGCAGCGTTTCAGCGAATGTTTGGTTTATTTGAGCAGTTGCAATAGTTTTGTCAAAAATATTTGCATTATGTTCGACGTCACATTTTGCAGAACACGATTATAATTTTTGTAACTTCGGATGTTCTCGGGCTGAAAAACATTGTAACAATAATACTAAAACGAATTTTGCATTTCACGTTTGCTGTGTGTCTCCACACTGAGAGAAATTTCAGTCGTAGGTACTTTTTACTATTTTAGGATAGGAAAACTGAGACATTTCAAAATTGTAGAAGAAATTACTACTAAAAAATAAAAAAATAAAAAAATTAAAATATACTATTTTTGTAGTAGGTACATTTTACTTTCAAATAAGAATTTACAACTACAAAATAATAATTTTTGTTATCTCGATGAGAAAAATTACTATACTACCTACGTAATTAATAAGTACTACCTTTTTCTCTCACTGCATTAATTGGTAAAATTGCTGAGGGATAAATGAAAAAATATTGATCCTCTAATACTGATGATAAATTATCTTGCAAATCATCTCAACTTTGTAGTCTATTTTTTCAACGTTCTTATTTAGGACATTATTTACTAAGTATATAGAACATAACTGTGGAAAAAATCCGCGGATTATCCCATTTCTGCTTATATCACTGTTAATTTATAATTACCAAGATATTTTCATGCTTCATTCTTGCCAAGAATGCGAAATCATTGTCCTTAAATTGAAATTAGTCGATATTATTCATCTCTTCTACTTTACACTATGTACCTGTAAAGGAGAACGAATAAAATAGGAGAAGAATAAAATTAGGAGCTGAGCAAAAAAATTACCATGGCTGATTAATCTATTCTATTATTACTATAGAAGTTCATAAAATATTCAATAGCCAAATATGGCGAGGAATGAATGATTTCAGTCAAAAAAAGAATAATTATTTTAAAAAATGGAAAAATCTCGTAAGTATAATATACAGGCAACATAAGGAGGAGGGGGAAAAAAATAAAATGAAAGAAAAATGAAGTAAAAAAATAATGGTTGGATATTGGTAGCTTATATATTCAACATAGACGTAAGATATAGCGCTTCTAACTTGAACATTAGATGGATAAGCTATTATGTCACCTTTCTCTTCTTTTGTTTCCTTATTCAGTGGCGCCCACGTATTTTAAATAAAGTGGGGCAAAACCTCAAATTGACCACCCAATTTTGACTTAAAAGCATAAAATTAATAGATTATTTCACCTATGATGCAAGACGAGTTATATTTTTGAAAAACTTATATTTTTCCTAAATTTTCCCCTACCTACTTCACTCCTTTCAGACCACCCACCCCAAATTAAGTGGGGCGGTTGCCCCACTTGGACCCCACCGTGGGCGCCACTGTACTTATTTCTGCCATAAAAATTATTGACCTTCAGCATCATGGCGGATAACTATGCATTTTTTTTTTCATTTTGCAGATTTCGTTTTAATAATAACTTATACTGTCATCCCCTGCTTTTTTCTGAAAAAATGTAGTAAAATAAGCAGTTAGTCGTAAGCAAGGAAACAAATTTTTAAAAAGTTTGAGGGTACATTGAAGTCTTCAATTTATGAGAAAAATTTAAATATTAGTTTCAGTATGTAGTATGCGTGCACAACTAGTAGCATTAAAAAAAAAAAAAACGATATTTGCGACGAAAATCGTCTCTTACAAAGAATATTAAATCATTAAAAATTATTTTATGGAAGGTAATGTACCTATGTATACCAGTGGCGGAACCAGCTTTTCTTTAATGGTGGGACAGGAGGGAGGGGGGGGCAAGAAAAATCATTCGAACATTTCAACGTCCAAAAAATATTGAAGCTGATTTTTTATTATTTTTCAATAATTTCTCATTTTTACTGGTTTTTAGTTTATTTCGAAAAATTTTTGGAACAGCCAGATTTTTCTTTTGGCTGGGTCGCGGCCCACTCAGCCCCCCATTAGTTCCACTAATAGTAAATACTTACATATCTACCTGCTAATAAACGAGCATTTGCTTATGCCCATGTAATTTTTTGCACGTACTTATTACCCTTTATACAGTGATTAATACCCACACTAATATTCAAATTTCAGACGTTGTAACGCTATCTATTGGTCCACTTCATAACTTTATTTCATTATAAACTGCATATTTTGTTCAAAAATAAAAAAATTTTCCTCTTGATCCTCATGTAAAAACCACTTAGGCTAATTGTAGCATCTGTGGTGTGGATTTTACCTCGAACACCAACAGAGAAAGACCGAGTATAAAAAAGTTGGACTGATTCGTTAAAACATAATTAATGTCAAGAAAATATCACAATATTTGGGAAGATTTATGGTCGTTTAGGGTGGAGTTGATGGCGATAATGGAGTATAGTGTGCTCTTAAATCTCACTATCTTCTTTTGGTTCTCACTCTCTCTCACTCTAATCCCATGTAAAACCACGAATACGTGTATAGTAAAGAAAAAGGTATTTCATAATTAGAAAAATAACCGGTTTCTTAAATCCTGAATAAGAGATACAATCTTCTTTCAAACTTCGTATCGAACGAAAACATCGGATTAAATTATTTTCTTTCCTACATTCATTCTAGAAAACCAGCAACTAAAAAAATATAATCCTTGAAAACGTGTAAAAAAAATGGGAAAAAATAGGAAGGTACCTATTACCTTGGTATTCGAAGCAGAAAGATGTATGGTAAAAGAGAGAAACGTGGAAAATAAATGTTCATTTTCTAATCTTTTATAATGTCCGTACGAAAAATCCGTGACAAATTTATCAGGATATAAATCCAGATTATACGAAGTGATATAAGTTTATAATATGAAAACTTGAAATCAAATTTTGTCAATTGATGGCGTCCATATCGAGATAACAGTTTTAATATGTATAATACGTATTCAATAATTCACCATCGAATGCAAAAAAATATACTACAGTTAAATATGCTTTCATAAAATCATAAGTGCAAGATTATAAAAGCTGAAGTGTATAGCAAATATCGACTGTTTTTACTGCAAATTGAGAGAGGTGTATCCTATTTTAAATTATGAAAAAAATGTAAGGACATTGAGATAGGTACGAAAAATTAGGCACGAAACAGTAGTTATAAGATTTTTCAAATGCAGATTAGATTCGCAAACATTTTTCATTATAGAAGTACCATTTCTGGGAGACTGTTTTGGATGCGAGAAAACAGGAACTAGGCAAGATTTGTGGCAGAAATTACTTCAAAAATAATAAAATACGCTATCTAAGATGGTAAAAAGTACAACAAATATTCAGAATTATGTACTTATAATGAATAGTAATTTTAATAACTGTAATGAGAGAAGTTATTATTCTGTTCATGTATGTATATGTATGTAGTTATGTTCTTATTTATTTCTCGATGTGTACTTCTTGAGTGAATCAGACCAAGTTCTGTAAACTTTTACCAAGTTTGGCCAACTTTTGCCAAGTTCTATAAACCTTTCTTTTGTCAAGTATAAATGCAAGACGTACATTGTCTCGGCAGTTATGCGGAGGCACCAAATTAATTGCGAGGAAAAAATTGGGGCTACGAAGGAAAAATTAGGGCGTCAGGAAGGAGGGGAGGAGAAATGGGGCACTAACTTAAGAAAAAGAGGTATCAAAACATATCTCCGCGGAAGCACCCCAAAACCTCTTGCACGCCCCTGATCAGACTACAGCACATTTTATTTTACTCAGTGCCTGAACTATAAAAATAAGGTATTTTAAAAGTAGCCTATTGCGGACAGGAACGCTGAGAGCTTCAGTATGAAAATATCAACGATTTTCTTGTACCTAATCATTTTTAAAGTAAGACAATTTTCTAGAAAGGAGTCGGTAAATATTGATTTTCTCGTGAAAATTACGCAACTTATATTCATTTTTCGGAAGAATTATCATCGTATACCTAACAGGTAGAAATTTTGAAATTTTAATGACACCAAAAGGAAAAACTAACATATATTTTCTCACAGACATAGGCAATAATCGGGTTTAGAAAATTGAAAAATGAAAATCCTCATTCATATTTTGTTTATGTTAAGAAAATTCGTGATTGAAAAATCTACCCATGAAATCCATTGATATATTGATATCTATATACGCTTTTATTGGTTCGTATGGTTCAATTTTAATTACCAAGGCCAACACATGTATACACTGACTGAAGTTGGTAGTTAAATTAACACTAGAAAAACCATGTTTTACTCGATTACGCAAAGGACCAGGTGGCGTCATATTCGACTCAACAGTAAACTCAAAGGACTGGAGAATGTCATATATGACGCCACCAGCTCCTCTGAGGAATGGCTCATCCAAATTCAAACGGCGTCGTATACGACGCTACCTGGTCTGGTTTTTCTATAGTGTTAGAGATATCGTTAAAATTTTGTAAAAAATACTCGTACAATGAAGTTGAAAAAAAATCTCAGATTCGGAAATTGGAAATAGATACGTAATATACTAATTTTTTCAATTTTGCAATAATTGTAAAAATTTCTATCGAAATGTTTTTCAGTATGAACAAATGTGTCAGTCATCAATTTTCGTTTCAATTATAGCTTACCCATAATTATATTGACATTTCGTAAATTAACACGTGTTGTTGCTTGCGAGTAATTAACTTCATTCTCAAATTTTTGGCGTTTTCAATTAATTGTTATTTTATTCAACATTCTCGAAAATTCATTCAAATAATTCATGCATATTGCACAGTATGTGATTTTGGGTCCAATCCAATCAATTATCCAGCTATGAAGAAATCATAAAAAATGTACTCAATAGATAAGCAATAGTAGCCCATCCATAGAACTATATAAGTATACGTAAATTCATAAGTCTGCCACCATAAATCGATAATAATCAAATCGAACGAAATGGTTAAAATTTTTTTTAGTGCAGGGGTTGAAGAAACTTTAACACATTCAAAAACGATATTACGAGATGTATTTTTATGGTTTCTTATCTTCATACTCGGAAGAAATATTAACCTGACGAAGCTGTTTTATTACTGACTTTGAAATATTTTGGTGTAGGGTTTTCTTTGGGTAGGCTTTAAAAACAGGCCTACGTTACGAGCGACGAATAATTGAGCATTGCTTTCTCCATTTTCATTTTTTGCACCCCTTCGAGAAACTCGTGGCGCCAAATGTCGAAAGAAAATGCCAATGAATTATGAACAAAGCGCACGAAGGGTCGAAAGGAAAGGCAAAAGCAGCAAACTAAGCTTGGGGAAGGGGCCGTGGGAGGGTCATAGTATTGATCGACGCAGAAAACACGAAAGTATATTACGAATTGTTATGGCACCCTTTGCCTCTCTGCCATCAACGGTGCGACTGCTAGTTTCCTTTTTTTCTCGTCAGAGTGCAGTCAAGCCTACATCAGCTTATAATCGCATCGCTTCATAGGCTTCAGTATTTGAATTCGACTATAGCTTAACAATGGAAAACTTGAATAAAATTTCTGTCATAAGTGGGGTCATAGAAAAGTTTAATTTGAAATGTCGTAGAACGAGTTATCTGGTTTGTTCCTTTCCTCCTGCAGCCGAAAAAATTGTATGAGGAATTCCAATGCCCTTGGTTTTCATCCACCAGAGTTGGCAAAGTCTTCCATATCTTGATCAAAGTTAGTCTTTTTTTTGCGTTTTTTCATATTTCTAATATATTTTCCAAAATAAATCAGAATTTATCCAGAAATTTTACAAAAACCAATTTAAAAAACTTTTTCGTATAAGTAATCATTCTGAATAATTCTGTCTGTATTTTGTCGTGGTATTTTATACGTGTCCCATATTGTAAGAGATTTTTGACCCGTAATTCCACTCCCATGGTAAAGGAAAAAATAGAGTATTTTGGTTTACTGAACCCCCTCTCAAAATATTCCCTTCTTGTCTTTTACTACCTATATTCAATTATTTTTGGAAAATTGAAAAATCAATTGAGAGGGGGGAACAGGTAATTATTACGCAACCTTCGTTTAATTATACCAAGTAACAAACGAAAGGGGTTTGTAGCAATAAAAAACCAATGTTTACACACGCTAAAATTATTTTGAGATAAGTAATAGCCTTAGTCATTGAAGGTATAGGTTGTCATCCAATGGATAAATCTATATTTGCCTTGGTACTCATAGATACCTTAGTACTTTACTTGAAATTTTGATTTGAGGCGAGAATTCATTTCACAATATTATTGAGGGCTGAGTATGAAAGTCTATAGTTTTTCAGTATTGTATCATAATTGAGATGTTTAGTAGACTCCGGGTCATTCCTGAGGATGGAATTTTACTAGAAAATTCTTTTAACAAATTGTTTATTCCCGAATGCACGTGGCTTGAGTATTTTTACCTGAATGGAAAAGCAAGCAGCAAATGAGAATGAATATGAATGAAAAATTATAATGACATTTTTGTAAGAAAATTTGTTGTAAATAATTTAAAACTAGAATAACTAACCAAATCAACCCTAAAACCCTTACCAAACAAACCAACTATCAGAATGTCAAAACCAATTCAACCAATTCTAACCATGAAAATATCCAAATCAGTCCAACTAAACTAAACCCAATACCCCAAACCAACCAATTCGACTAAACTATGAATCAATCAATTAATTAATGTAAAATAAAAATAGAATACATATACATTGTACCTAATCAAGTTCTTATTTATTTGGGGATTTAGTTTGCCATAAGTGTAGATTTTGCTTTCCATGATTCCATCAGTGCAGCTTACTCGTCGGTACCACAGTACTATAGCCAATCCAAAATAAGAAAGGGTAGTAATTATCCTCATACTAATCAGTATGAACCAGGAACTATGTAAATGTATACCAGTTGATAACCTCGTTTTTGATAGATGGGTCTGTATTCTGATTTCAGTTTTGAAAATAATGCAATAATGCACATATAATGCGTTGAGACTAATTTTGGTCTATGACTTTTGGACACCATTATCTCGTTGCCACATTTCCGTCTGTTATTGGCATTTGAATGGAAAATAATGAGGGAAAAATTTTATGAAATCAGACTAACAAGTACGTAAGTACCAGATAGTATAATATCTTCATTTTTTATTGGCTTGCGACTATTACCCGTTACCTACAGCTACGTTTGTTGAAACGTTAACTTTCGAGTTTCGAATGGACGATATCTAGGATTCTAGCCTGTCACTATAACGACTGAAAAAATTTAATGATAGTAACTAGGTACATAGTATATTTGCTGCCTTTGGCTTAAAATTCTTGTCCATTTTATGGTTGAGTTTTCGTAGAAAAGGCCCAAAGGGTAATTTATACTAGGCCTTCTGGTTTTAATATTCGTAAATTAGTCCTAATTTCTAGTTTCCAGCAAAGCACAGTTTTATTTTTTTGCTGTCAAGCCATTTGAAGAAAAGCTGCAGAAATTTTCTTGTTTTGTCCGATGATGCAAAAAACATGTTTTGCAAATACTGAGTATCTATTAGGGCCTAGCTATTACATTAGAATATAAAATAATGGCATATTACCCAGTGAATAGATATAGTCAAGCTTTCGTCACAATATACAACCTCAGAAATAAACCAAGCTGTTCAGCCATATCTTCCAGGATTTTTTAATTTTAAAACTTTTGAGCCTCCTAGTGTCATCCTTTGATAATATCTTTCAGACAAATCATCATATTTGCTGATCAGAGTAATCGTTTTCACGAGATAATTTTTCGAATTCTTATTCTCGCAAAGGTCAGTGAAACTGACTCGTTACATTTTGTGTAAAAACCCTTTAGAAATCAACTTAATTTTCTTAAGATAAATAAGTCGAAATGCTGATAGTTTCTAAAATTACTCCCAACTTGCAAAGCCTAAACAAAAATTTCTTGAGGAAAGATTTTCACTTTCGTCGTCATGAAGTGGTCTTAATTCATGAAGATTCGGTTAGAAAAACCATCAGTCAATAATGGCATAAACATGTTATGTTTCAAAGAAGCAAACTTATCTAAATATCATTTTGAAAATTCGACAAGTCGGGGTTGTTTGCTATAATGAATGAAGTTCATGAGCTTATGAAGCTAATCAATCTGAAATAATTCACAAAATGAGTTCTTTTTCATGATTCTTCAGCTTATGCCATCACCGTCTAAGGTGGCTTATTAAAAAAAAACCTTCAATCAATGAAACAGGGTCCTTTTCAGCAGCTTTGAACTTCTTACTAAACAAAAATTGTTCATCCTGAGACAAATAATGACAATAAATTTGTAAAAACGACGCGAAAAAATTTAATTAAAAAAAATATGTAAGTTTATTCAATAAATTTTTCAGTCTTAAAAGTATATAATTCTCAGAATAAACTTAATTTTCCTATTTGAATATCTGATCCACTGCGAGGCGCGAGCACATGTTAGTTTTTAATTATCGGATTCTTATTTTTCATTTTGCCAAGATATTCATTCTTATCTTACCTACTTATATTTTTTCATAATTCAGTTTCGATGAGATTTAATTTCACGATAAATATTTGCTACATTCTCGTGAATCAACAAAAATAAATATATGTACCTCATTCACACTTTCACTACTTATATTGAAGAATCTAAAAAAAGAGACAGTCTCTGCTTTCTCCATTTTATCAGATACAAAATGGAAGGCTCAAACGTAAAAACGTTGAAAGTATTTCAAACAAATAAATAAATAATTAATATCGTATAGAAAATTGAGGAACACATGCTTTGCTCGCTGCACAACAGGGCTGACAAAACAAAAGGATAAAAGTACAGAAATAAAATGTTTTCAAAAGACATTAATTGATGAATTAATTGATATTTTCAAACAGTTTTTCGGAAACGAAGTGATTTACTTCTGAATCACTAATAAAAATTTAAAAATAATTGATAAATAGAGTATAATGATTATATCCGCACTAGAGCGAATATCGTTACTTTAAAGCCAAAAGGTGCTATGTCCTTTTTAAAAAATTTAGAAGAGGTGAGAAATGTTATTACTTGCATTACTTGGGAGGTAAAGTTGCTTTTGTCAACTTGAATAAAGACTATCTATATTTCTCGAGAATCAAATTACCATACCCACTAGGTACTAAAGAAATCCATTCAGATAATAATTTTTTTCTCACAACTCGTTAATTCGTTGTAATTGAAATGGACTTAACACCTTTGGGCTCCAAGGTATCGATATGATTAATCCACTATTCAATATTCATCAATTTGTTATGAATACGTAAGGTTGATTATTTAGCCCGCATATTTTCCAAACATCTACTGAAGAAAATAGCATACGCAATAAGCTTACTCCGTGAACCATGTTTGTTTTTGTACACTGAATGTATAGCTTCCACTTTGGGCTATATTCGGTGATTTTATTTCGACACGGATTCATAAGTCTGATTGGGATCTAATCCACATCGCACATTTGTCTTGCCACAGAATCGAATCTACGAGCGTATGTTTTGCTAAAACAAAAGTAATTTATTGATTCAGATACAGTTTTAACACTAGAAAAACCATGTTTTACTCGATTACTCGAAGGACCAGGTGGCGTCATATTCGACTAAACAGTAAAAACAACCTCGGAGAATATCATATATGACGCCACCTGGTCCTTTGAGGAATGGCGAATCCAAATTCAAATGGCGTCGTATACGACGCCACCTGGTCTTTCTAGTGTTAATTTACTCAAAATGTGAATCTGCTCTACGGGAGATATTGAAAATTAGATTTAGATTTTCGTTGAGAATGTTTTGTTTGTAACTGTTTAGGCAAAATGAACAAAAATTGTTTTGAGGGTCTTTTCATGAATCTGATGAAAAACTGAAACAAATTCAACTCAAAATCAAGAAAGTCCGCTTCAAATTAGATTTAGGAATCCACAGACAAAACAAACTCACCTATTATATTCACTGCACTGAAAAAATTGGAGCACTATATGCGCTTGTTGCGTGATATTTGCGACCAAGCCGGAGATTAACGTTATTAGTGTATATTTGGCAGAAGCTATTTTTATGTAATATTTTCTTTATTAATGCGTTAACATTTTTGTTTTCGTTACATATGAGTAAATTCGAAAATTTAACACGAAGTTGAAAATCGACAATCGAAATCGAACATGTACGCAAAATATAAAGATGTGCGTGCAGTTGGCAGTTGTCATCGAACGGTTGAAATCAATAATCTTTCGATTAATTTTCTTGGTGGTTCGTTAATCATTTTTAATTTTATAACTCTTTATTCAGTATTATTGTAGTTATTTTTTATGCATTATTATATCATGAAAGATGTTAGCACATTGAAGATGTAACAGCGATTAACTGAAACCTGCGTTTTATTTTAAATTTTCTGAATTTAAATTATTTCAAATATACATTAATACACGGTACATCTATCAATTCTGCATGCCCTCAAGAAAAAATTAGAGTAAAAATTGAAATTTCAAGCACGGTAATTCAGATGTAGAAAATGTGTAAGAATAAAGAAATATAAACAATATACTTCTGCCAAGTGGACACTAATGACGTTAAGCGTTCGTTTGGTCACGCTTCATTTTATCTCTCACTCCCGAATATGGTCACATGTTATGGGAATTAGTTACATACACTCGAAAGAATGAATCAAAATCTATTGACGAATAAAATAAATGAATCATCCTTCGTAAAAACGACTACTATCTAACTGACTTTAATCTCATAATGAGAAGAAAAAAAAAAAATGATAATCCGACATCCGAGCAAATGAAAGATATCGAAATTGACGAAATAAAGACGAATTTTTCCAACACGTAGCTGACACAGATCAAATATTATGAGACGAATAAAAGACATTTTTCATGCACCGGTTTTTGGGGGAAAATACCAAGTACGCTTATATTATTAGCAAAGCGAATACTCAGCTAAGCCTATAGCGATATTTTCACGTTGAAATCGACGGGACCTGCTTCACAGAAGAGTACCGCAATTAAAAGAAATTCGATTAAAAAATCAAGAATTGCATTTTGATAAAAAATCACAGAGAGAATAGTAAAATATGTCATAAATTATCAAATTACCATTCCATACGATATGTCATCGAATACAAATTAATTAATAATATATACCGATAAAATGTTTACCGTGTATTCTTTCAGAATTACTACTACATATAAATATTGACATCGCAACGTGTGTAGATACCGATAATGAAACTATATTACCAAAACGTAAGGGGAGTGGGGATCGGTAAGCGGCGAAGAGAGTAGAAAAAACCAAATTATTAGGAAAAAAATTCTCGTTGAAGTCGATAGATATTTTAAAAAATTTTCATGTATTTTCCCCGTCAGAATACGACATAACACGCAAAGAAGCAGTTATTTCTTTACATTAACTAATAACAAAATAGAAAGAATTTACCTAAAAATCGTATTCGATAACTGCTCCTTTGATAATGGCAATTTTAGAAAATAAAATAATAATAATTAACAATTAGTGTTACGTTTCAGGGTCAGTCGGTGTCAGAACCTGAATCTGAAAGTCGCAAATCGTCTTTTAATAACAATTGACCTTTCACAGCAGCATTACAACCATTGAGGTAACCTGAAAATTAATGAAAAAATTTGATCAATGATGAAAACTAAAATTTACACGCAACTATAAAAACTGTTATCATCGTTCGTATAAAAACAGAGAGTTACAAAATGAATGAATAAATAAATAAATAGGGACATAGAATTAAACCAGTAACGTATTAGAAAATTTTTAATTTACTAGTGCATTCAACGTTATAATTTTTTTCATTTTATTTCTTTCAAAAACTATGAATAGACCACAAGGATTAAATTTGCTTCAATAGATATTCGAGAAAGTGAAATCAATGTGAAAACTTACATTTTCTACAGATTTTCTAGGCCTCTTCATAGCTATAGTTAGATAGACACGATACTAGGAATTGAATGATAAAAACAAATCAACTCACGAAAAAATTTCCATTGTGAGTTTTTCTCATAGAGTTTTTTCAAGGTAAGAAGTGAAAATGTTTTCACTGACACCATCTTTATCGATTAAGTAAATGATGACTTTAAGAAGTGGGTACTTATTTTTTACACTCAAGTTCAGCACGCATAATCGAGTTTCTATTTAAAATTGACCCAATTTTAATCGATAATATGTAATTCATAACTTGAAGTTGTTTGCTTTAATGACGAAACTTCCATTGTTTTCATATGTCAAAGGTGACGTTCATAGAAAAAGTATAACTCTCTTCAGCTTCTTCCAAGAAAAATTTTCGAAACTCCAATGTTGAAAATACACTCAAAACAATGTTTCACCGATTGAAGAAAAAATGTTAAAAATTGAAAACGAAAAGCTCAGAAAAACAATGAAAGCCAGAGTTCTACAGAGTGAAAAAATTGTTCCGCAGAAGGAGAGATACGGACCTCTTTTCCCTAGGTGGTGTTAGAACTCAAATTTAGATAGAACCTTGATGTTATACAATACAATAGTACGTGAAAACCTGCAAGTTGATCTACTATTTGTAAATAGAAAACAGGTTCATCTCTTCGGCTACAAAATAAAAATGCACTCCTCTTTAGAATAATACATATTATTTTGGATCTCCCTACTGGGACTATTTCCTCTCTAACATCTCAGGGTTGGCCTCTTGCCCGTCTCTTTATGATCTATCTGCTTCTCTCCGGCTGCTTACCTGCTCCCAAGCCTACCCCCTTTTTGGTTTTTCTATCTCTTTCTCTCTCTTTTTTTCCATTCGTTGTATTTTCAAGAAAAACTGAAATTGTAATTATAATATATTATAGTGTATTTGTCCCCCTGGTTTTTGGGGCTCTGGGCAGTAAATAAATGAATAACAATGCTGTCTAATCAAAAAGAAAGAAGGCAACAGACAAAAATGATATCAATGAAAGAAAAGGAGGGGGGAAGATGTAAAGAGTTGTTTTCCACACAGAAATGTAAGAGCAGCTCACAGTGTCTAATTAAAGGCTGTAGCAATGTGTCAATTGAGAAAATTTCTTTCACTAACCTACACACTTAGACCAACACTGAAAAATCACCTTCCAATCAATATTTACCATTTGTTCAGTTATAACATGTCATAATTTAGAAAATTATCAAGACATACCGGTACACCATTTTATCCAATAAAATATTTCTCACATTCCAAGAATGAATAACTTACCATTAACGTTGGTTTGTTGCTCCTTTTTAACAGAACTAGACGATGATGATGATGAAGAATCACTGTTACTATCACTATCACTGGACGAATCTGAGGACGAATCACTATTGCTACCGATTATATTATCTTGGTCCACTCGAAGCTAAGTATAAACAGAGCATTTTAGCAATTAATTAATCAGAACAAACGTCAAGAAAATACAAGAAAAGATAAGGATATGTATCGACTCACTCCGAATTCATTCTCATGTTGAGGTAATAATTCTGGTAAAGTGGGAAACTTCGATTCGAATCCAGTCATCGACGACTCGTCGTCATCAACGGAATTTATATTGGATTGTGAAGCACTAGCCTCAGAAGAAATACGATAACTGAAATGTAGAAATTTCTGTTAGATCAGTGCAAAATAGATGTTAACTTTTAGTGAAAGAAAATTACCTGGGAGGTTTATAATCATTACTAGAGCTACGATTTTTAGATTCCGGCGAAGTTCTAGACGGAGAAGGGTGTAGTGGCGAATGTTGCGGTATCAAATTATATTTTTTATTAAGTATTGGTTGGTCTGGTATCGTCAAGCTTTTACTTTTCTGTTTCCGTTTTGCCTTTTTTTTCGACGTGGAAGGATCGTCATTCAGTTCCGGAGATGGTAGACATTCTTTCTCAATTTCCTGTTTTTTGTAATTTTGATTCTTGTTTTTATTGGCAGTGTTTGCGACCCTACAAATAAAACAGATACAAATTAAAACATATAATGGCGATCGATGAGGTCAATAATAATTCGTACTTCGTTCGCTTGAGTTGAATATTTGCTGTGAGCTTTTCGAGAGTAACTTCACCGGTAACATGGTCGATAACTAAGAAATATTCCTTGGGAAACTGTTTCATAGTTCCGGAATACATAAAATCAGAAGATCCTTCGTTTTCATTACGCGGATATTTGAGGGAAACCTGATTCGTTGGAGTGACTTCCATAAATGCTGATTCGCTGCATTCTTCGTTGCTGGGTTTAAAATCATCTAAAAGAAAAAATGTTCGATTAAATATCGCTCAAGAAGTTGACATAAAAGACTGCCAGCACGTCTTGACAACTTCGAGATACAAAGCGAGTTGGAAAATTGCAGTGGTCAAATGCTTATCGGTTTAGCACCGGTGTATAGTCTGATATACGCAGAGTAATTAAAATCGAAGAAATGAACGATAATTGTAGCTCATCATGATAGAAAAATCGATGACATGTCACATTGTTACGTAATTAATAAACGTAATCAAAACTGAAAATCTGACTTACATTTAATTCCGTGAAATGAGGTGCCGTTATTTCGTAGACTGTCGCCAATTTTCAGTTCCTTACGACCTGTGGGTAACTTAAATTCTGAATTCATCGCGAAAAGGTCTGATAAATTGATCACGGACAAGTAAAAGATGATGACTACAATTATGTCATGCAGGTTATTCGAAAATTTTTTTACACGTTCATCATTAATCTCGATAATGATATTCCGAGTTGAAAAGACACATTTGTTTTGAACGAATACTAATAAATAATTATTAACTTTACTTCATTTTTCTTAATAAAACGAAAGACTCATCGTCATTTCGTTTCTTACATCAAATTCAAACTTGTTAAACCTTGGAGCTAGAATGCGAAACTTTCACTGACATCATCATTGAACCATTTGACCAATGACCATTCACGTTCTTTCGTTTCTCATTCTAACAGTGTTGCACCAATACAGAAACAAAACTTTCGCAGAGAAAAAACGAAAACGAAAAACCGCAAGTTTGCCAACGTCACCGCTGAAAATAGTGGTCACATCAAAGAGTCAAAGACAAAAAAAAAAACAAACGTTATCAATCAACAATACACTATCAGTGCACTCAACCCGAAGTAACCAGAATGAGATGAAAAATGGAAATTATTTAATTTAAAAGTTTATTTTTCAATCGGTGATGAATTAGGATTTTTTGAATTTAATTATAAAATGAATTTCGATATTTTATTGATCAACTGATGAGATTCGCTGAGTATCCGTCATGCTGTTCAAACCCAAGGGTTCAACTTCAAACCATAGAAGTACTGTTCCTGATTTCATGACTATTTGTAAGTTGAAATGTTTCTTGTTCTATAATTTTGAATTTTTTGAAAGCTTATTTTGCTACATTAATTTTGCAAATAGATTATGCTGATTTCATGTTCGAAGCGTGATTACTGAAAAACTGATTCCGAGATTCAATATGTACGAACTTAGCACTTCGTTTGTCGCTCATACAGCTGATATTGTGGGACTCGCTGTGAATGTTGATGATTCTATTATAACATGTTCGAAGGATAAAACCATTAAAACATGGAAATATAATGAGTAAATGAAGCTTTTAAAATTTGTTTGATCTGAAATTTTAAAAAAGATACCATATAAATTGAGTAGTACGAATGACACATATCGACGTAGATTATGATCCATGGCATCATGTACCATTAAAATCACAGTTTTTATAAAAATTATAGTTACGACGTATTCTGGTTGTAGTATCAATGTGACTTCTAACATATCTTCCTTGTCGATTTTTCAGATTTTTTTTGTTGCCCATAACTTCCTTTTCTGAATTCATTGGCCAGCTGTTATTTTTATTTTATTTCTATATTGTTTGATTCTAATTTTTGTATTTTTCTGTTTTTGCAGAAGTACTAAGAAATTTTTTGAAGCTGAAATATTCTATTCCACGAGTAATTTATTGTGTAAATTTCCAACGTGTGTTTGCATCTTACTCCCTACTGATCTCTTTGAATGTGGCCTTATTGTGACGGGAGACAATGATAATCGCATTTTCGTATATGAACCAAACAATCCAATTCCAATCCGACATACTCGTGCTCATTCAAATACAGGTTAAAAATTATTAATTAATGAACAGTTGAAATTTCCATAAACTAAATTGTTTGGTAAATATTTCAGTTTCTAAAATAACGGGTTCTCCTGAGCCAAATGTTTTCTTGAGTGCATCGTGGGATACAACCGTTAAAATATGGATGGTCTGTGGAGAAAGTCTTGAGTGCCTTCGCACCATTCAAAGTCATTCTGTTTCTGTTTGGGCTGTGCTCCAAATGAAACGAAAATTCATTCTTACAGGGTCTGCCGATAAACTTATTCGTATTTTCGATGTTGATGGCAATTTAATGAATACCTTAAACGGTACTCAGATATATTTTTAATGTTATGTGTGATTTGTTGTGATGAAAGAGGGTTAAAAAGGCTAAAATCAGGCTTTTTTGTTGATAGTAATGAGATCTCAGTAGGGTATTCTCACAATATTTTCTGCGTATTTTTAATATTTTGGTAGTATTAAAGAAATAATAATTTTTGGATATTTCAAAATATTTTCACATTTTGCAATGTTTTCAAAATATCCTAATATTAAGATACCTTTTAAGACAGTAATGAGGATGCATACCGAATGTATTTGTATTTTTCCAGTACATAATATTATGTAGGGTCTTTCAAAACCAAATATTTGATTTTTCATGCCTTGTAGAACACTTTTATATTACTTCAAGTCACATAATATTTTAGTATTTGAACTCCAACTTCCGTATCAATTATTGTTTTTAGGCCATGAAGATTGTGTTCGAGATTTAGTAGAAATTAACGACGAACAAATTTTATCTTGCTCAAATGACTCTACCGTCCGACGATGGTCTGTCGACTCTGGTAAATGTTTGGAAATTTTAACTGGTCATCCTAATTACGTTTATAGGTAAAATTTATTTTGTATAATATTTGATTTTATAATATAGAGAGATTGTCTCTAGTAATTAATGTCATCATTTGTTAAACTTTTCAAGTACTATAATCTGTCCCAAATAAGAAAGGATGAACGCGTGACTAAATACTCGAATGAATGAACGAA
This sequence comes from Parthenolecanium corni, assembly GCA_038050395.1. Taxonomy (NCBI): domain Eukaryota; kingdom Metazoa; phylum Arthropoda; class Insecta; order Hemiptera; family Coccidae; genus Parthenolecanium; species Parthenolecanium corni. The sequence continues at coordinate 1,281,305 of JBBCAQ010000038.1, read as the reverse complement.
TGTTATTTGAACCACTAACCATTAGTAACAGAGTAATTAGTCACGTGTTAATCCTTTCCTATTTGGGACAGTCTATGCCTATTTAATTTTTACAGTGTTCGGATGGTAAACGATTTGATTGTGAGTTCTGGCGAAGACAAATGCTTATTGCTGTGGTCACTAGGAAAACCTGTACAAACTATCACTCTGCCTGCCAGAAGTATTTGGACTGTTGATGTTATGTCAAATAATGACATAGTTGTAGGAAGTAGGTAAGACATGAATTATAATTTAATGGCTTCAAACATATAATTTTACAAAGTAGCAATAGAAATTCTTGTACTTATCTGTTTGTACGTTACTTTTCATTATTGAAAGGGTTAGAATTTTTAAAAAGTAGCGCATTATGACATTCTGAAAATTATTTTGAGAAATTCGGTGATTAGTTTATTCTTTTTACTTGTAAATTATGGAAAATTTTTTAAAGTTACGTTATATGTTTGTGACATTTGAAAATGATGAAATAATAATTTTTTCTAGAAAAGAGCTAAAGGAAATTAGAAGGTTTTTCAACAAAATTCCGGCGAAATTGTTTCCTATTCCCAGTAGTTTAACATTGAGGATATACGAACTTATAAATTTTATTCCAGATTTATCAATCATGAAGTTGCACTCCAACCCTAATCTTTATCCATTTTTTTAATGATCGCACCTCTTATGTTTTTTAAAATTCCTAAATTTGTACAATAATTTTTTGTGTCTTATGTCTAGCGATGGAGTTGTGCGAGTATTTACTGCTTCTAAAAATCGTCGAGCTGATGAGAAAACTTTGCTCAATTTTACTGAAGAATGCTCTAATCAATATCCAATGAAAGTGACCATGGGTCGTAGAAAATTCTCACGGTATATCAGTATTATTGCTTATAACAATTTATGCTCGTGTAGTTTAGTCGCTGTGTTATTATGCAAACATTTTCAGTCTTCCAGGACCTAATATTTTATCCAACCCTGGTGATAAAGAAGGACAAAAGGTATTCGTTCGTCTCATTCGCGAATCCAAGAAGGTAAATTGTTTTTCGTGGTCTCTTACCGAAAAGAAATGGAAAAACGTTGGCCTTGTTGATGTTGATTTTACACCTTTAGTCGCATCGAATTTTAAATGTGAAGCAAAAACTTCAGTAAGTAAGGACAAAATCCAAATCTCCATAGTATGTCTCAATTTGAATCGCTTTTAATATTTGTAAACTTTGTTTTATTTTCAGATCAATGGAAAAAATGAACAGTGAGTTTGCAACCTGTAATCTCGTTTTCTTGTCTTTCAAATTTATTATGTGTCCAAAACTCTGAGAAAACAGAACTGTTCATAAGTGGTTGATATTACCTATTTATGGTACAGTGACTTTATGATTATCGTGAAATTTTGAAATTGAATAAAAATTTCTGAGAGCATGATGCACCCATCGGAAATTGACTGAGTGTACTCATAATTATCAAAACAGGACCTAGAAAACAGTTTTTTTAATTTCGAAAAATCCCTATGACAACTGCGAAAAAATTGAGCTACTGAAGGTAGTTATTCAAGATCTTACTTGGTGCTTTTGATTTAATTTGGTAGATTTACTTCAGTATTTATTTATATTTGCTGAAAAAATTCTAATTAATTGAAAAAATTTCGGTCATTTTTTTGTCTTATTGACAACGTGTCTAAATTTTTGAGTAAGCAAAATAAAGTTTTTTAAATTGCCCCATTTAGATTAACTTTGGATTACTACTTACGGAAAAAAAAAATCATCTACTCGAAAGAATACTTCAACATTTTTGAATTTGTTGTAAATGTTTTGATCAGTATAATCAACAAATTGCCATTTACTCCTTTCATTCACCGAGTTCTTTTTCGATTGAACAGATTGAGACGTAGGTAAACAATACTAAGGGGGAAGTAAGAAATTTTCAATTTTTGTGTTTCTTTTGTTTTACTTTTTTTTCTCTTCTTGATTCTCAAATTTTACACTTGATATCATGAAAGACCCGAAATAACTTTAATAGTATCTACTACCTATCTAATACTATTCTTCGTATTTTCGTCTTAGAAGATTGTGTTCCAAAGTGGTGTATTCCGTAAAAACATGTCGCGTTCTGGACTTGTACAATTTTTGCTCATTTTCTGTATCAAATGAAGGTTTTCCGCGAAAAACTCGGAATTTATATTTTTTTCATATTGATTTTGTTTAAAAAATCCAAACGCTATGTATTTTCTGTTATTCAGCTATAACCCTTGTCTAATAATTTTTTTTGTTGACATAATCCTAGTTCAAGTTTTTTTTCTCCTTTGTAAAAGAATAAGAAAAGTTTAGTCGCTTTGTTTTATTTAAAAAAACTGTAGAAATCTCAGAAATAGTCACACTTATGTTATTTCTCCTACTAACTGATTGAGAAAAATTTTATTACGTTTAGACTGATCCCAGAAGAACCAGGGAAGTTAAGTTGTGCGGTTTGCAGAAAAAAATTCAGAATGAAATCCAGTTTACGTAGACATGTAATTGAAAGTGAACATACAATCGCTGAAAGAACTCCGGAATCCTTATTAGTAAATATGTTCTTTTTGTTTTTTATGTCATTTTGTTATAATATTATCATGTAGAGGTGCATTGTAGCATTAACAATTTGAAAATTAATGATTTTTTAGCCTATCTTACCAAATACGCATCCGTATCAGGTCATCAGTTTTGAAAAAAGTGGATCTTTCTTCACACTTAAGCTGTGTCTAGAAAACATGAACTCTCGTAATGATTTACAAATATGGATTAGAAGTTTCGCCGAATTAAGTAAATGCGTTTACTGGAGATTTAATACCAAACGATACGGTTCCGGAGGATCTAAATACTCGGTTAGTCAAAATAACTATAGTCTATGGCTCTGAAACAAATAGGTACTCGACATATTTTGGCAATTTTATTTTGGATTTACAGGAATTTTATCGGTGTCAGCACCGGTATTCGACGAAGATGAATGGCAGAAAAGTACGTACTCGTAATAAAGGTACCAATTGCAAGAGCACCATCAATGGAATGTTGATTCACGATTCAATCGAAAATTCGTAAGTCGAATTGAGGGCTAATTTCATATAAAGGCTTTGGTTTTGTATTTATATCTTGAACGTGGTGTTTTTAGATATTTATTCAAAAAATTTCTGATGCTTATTTCAAATCTCACCAATTTTGATCGCTCTCTTCTAATTTTTTGCTTATCAGAAAATGTTTTCCACTCTACGACTCCTTTTCTTATACCCCATCACAAATGGTTAGAAATTCAATTCAAATTATTTCCAATCGCGCTTATTTTGTTCCAGTGTAATCCATTGTCATTATGTAATGAACGGTTCTTTTGGTTTTACACAAACCCTTCATTTTTCATAGTCTAACTGTCTTTCATAATAAAATGCGATATTTGCTATTTTTATCCGAATCTTCTGTGTTAAATTAGTCCTAGATATTTTAGTCATATGGGTGATGTTTTCAGTATGAAAGCGGTTCAAATCCGTTTATATTTTCTGATATTCCAAGTCCTTTAAGCTGAAATATATTATGATGATGAGTTCTGAAAATGAGCCTCTCCCCTAATCCCTGTAATTCCTCCAGTTTTCATGTTATGTTAATTCTACCAAGTCTACTTACTGAAGCAACCACTTGACTCGCATTTCATGTGGGTTTTACTTTTCCAGCTTTTTCCGAGTCTTTATTTCACTTCTGAATTTTAGCGTCCAGCTTTCTAGAAAATATATGAAAAATGTGACTAGTATCACTCTTATTTTAGGGGTGTGATTTGGTCTCGGTTGCTTTTTTCCCCCTCAAATAAAATAATGGTTTTTCAGTCTTTTTGATTATTTGGTCTAGGTCATATTTTTTTTACCCGGTACTTTTTGAATTTAGTTCAATTTGGAAAAAATTAACTTCTATTTTTCATTGATTACAGGTATTATGCTAAAATTAATATCAATTTTTGCCATAATCATCCCATCCATGAAATCAGTAAACATAAGAGACCCACGCCAGAGGTAAGAGATAAGTTTCGACTGATGTGTCACGATGGTTTAACTCCAGCCAAAGCTCTACAAGCGTATAGAAAACGGCTTGAACTCGAATCACCTGAGATGTTCTCAAGTCTGTTACTTGATCGAAGCGTTTTGCCAGATTACGACTGGGTTCGCCATTTTTTCCGCAAGGTTAGAGCCGAGATCAGTTCGGTATCGGAGAAAGTTGCAGATGAAACTCAAGAACTTGAACAATCAACGTGCTCTCCTGATGAACGGACAGAAACCGAAGACACTGATGCAATTTACGAGTATGTGCAATGCGATGAAATAAAAACCGAGAAATTCGTTTCAAAAGTATGTGAGCGTCCGGATGAAGACGGTGCACATATTATTCAAGAGATAGTCAACGAATTCGGCTTATTTTTGGGCAAATTGGAAGAAGATCCGTCGTATTATAGAGAAGGTATTCAGTCGATGAGTTACGAATTGAAAAAACTTGGCGAATCGACTGCAGAAGCTCGTCTGCTTGCTATGTGTTCGTTCAATAAAAGGTTTGACCATACAAAAAGATAGGGTTCGAAAATAAGCTATCGGAATGAATTTTTCAGGTAATGCCATTTCTCTTTGTTACCTACCTATTCTTATTGACATTATTAGTGAATCGTGGAAGTTGAACCGCTTTGTACCGAAATTTTGTATTTTACTGGGAAAAGCGGAACTAGAAAAGAATATCGAAAACTGTCTCTCATGCCGAGTAATATTTCCATTTATTGTGAATGATTAACCATTTTTTTAAAGTGCCTTCTTTCTCATATTATACGTAGGAAGTTAAGATGATGTGCTATGATGTTAGTTAGGTAGTATGTACCTTATAGAACCAATTATGAGACACATTGGTGAATTATCCGAAAATTTTGGACTTCTCTTGATTTCAATATAGTATAATATTAAGGTCATTCGACTCTAAATCACTGAGACACTGGCGCGATATCTTGAAATGTCATTTTAACTTACGAAACTTTAAAATGAATAGAATAAATCATTTTTTATCCCGAAAAAATAATTAATTGGCCAATGTACACGGTGACCTTGAATTTTTTATTCATTAATATTGGAAACCGCGATGAAATTTCTATTAAAATTTTCACCGATCGCCCGATTCAATATTATTATTGGAAAATTCTCCTAATCATTAATCTCTCTCGTTCTTTGAGAAAAATATAAAAATATTTCTTAGAAAAAAAAAAAAGAAGTTTTACTGCGATTTTGGGACGAAAATTTTGACACTGGTACTTGTTTTCTCAAACATGTACATATAAGTTCTATCAAAAAAAATTTTCTGATCAAAGGATCAAAATAGGTAGGTACTGTATTTGTTGGAAACTAAATTTGAATTTTGGACCGCTAAAATAAAACTCGTGCTTCAAGGAGTATTATTTTCAATTCTTGAAATGATGAATAAAATGAACAGAAATATAACTATATTGTCCCTATTTTAATTATTTGAAATTAAATGAACTATGATCTATAATCAGATGTTTACTATTTCAGAGCTTCGGAGGTTTCGGCTTCGGCGATGGCTCGTTTCAAGTGTCAATTGGAATCGGTGCATTCCCCTTTAACATTTTTGTATCTGCTTTCAATTTTACTACATCTCAACATGCATCAGGTATGAATAAATGTTATTATTTAGTATGTAAAAATTTTGTTTTTACCATACTTTAAAACCCCCATTACATACCACTGCAAAAATATGTAATAACATTTTACCTAGGGTTTTCATTATCAAGGTCTGCATGGCCAAATGAATACAGGTACTAAAATTTGTGACTGAAAGGTTGCAGGTTTAGATGATATTATTAGTAAATCTTACCAGTGAAAGTTGCTTCAGTATGTTTCATTGTACTATTTGTAATTTCTCATTTTACAATGAAGCTATTTCGGTAAAATGTGAGTGTTTTCATTAGCCTGTAAGTCTGTCATCTACAACTTTCCATTACGCTGATTATTGATTAAACAGTAAGAATGACAAGTGTCATGACATTGTCGTCTTCGAAACAAAAGTTGGGGATAACGAGTTGAATAAATGTTTATTAATTGGCAAAAATATCCTAATTTAAAATATTTGCTGCTTTTAAAAAATAAGTTATCTTGAGACTCTTGTTCTTCAAGGTAAAGATAATAGAAATTATGAAAATTGACAGAACAATATTGTGGGTCTGCTGTGACTGAAACTTGAAAATAGGGAAATTTTCTCCCTTCCGTCTCCTCACTTTTCAAATAAATAATAAAAACCGTTGAAGAAACTTGGAAAATTCTGATCAATTTTTTCAACAACCTTTCCGTTTTTATTATCTATTATTCAAATTGAGTGTATCCACCTTGCTCATTTTGTCTTCGTTTAGTTGGTAGTTTATTTGAAGAAAGAACATTTTGGTGTTTTTTTAAAAAATATTTTACTGTTCTCCACAAGTTGTTACTTTTCATCGGTTCCTCAAGGTTGACTGCTCTAATTGTAAGTTTTTTCTAGTGTTCTACAATCGACGTTTGATGTAGAGGTCAGTATAGATATTTGTACAGTGCGTTCATCGTTATGACGTCATGAGGGACTTCATTACGTATAATCATCGTACATGTAGAATTAATATGGTACGCGAATATCTTAACTTGCACTCAAATTATATGTATTTGCTCGCTTTTCAAGATTCTAGTAAATTATTATTCCAGTTTTTTGAAGTTCAAATATCGATGGAAATGGCGCCTATTTCTTGAATATAAATTTTTCGATGCCTGTTATCAGTTAGTTTGAATAATTATTTACAACTATGAAATGCATTCATAATCCAGAAACGTTTGTCACGCAATTCCAATTATTATCTATTTCTTTGATTGAAGATCGAAATTTTTTTTTACCCATTCTGTTATTGGAAATGAATCTAACAAAAATATATTATTCGAGAATTTTCGAGTTTATTATTGTTTCTCGATTTAATCCGTAATGTTACATGATACGATCTTATTGGATTTTATCGAGAATTAACAGTTATTTGGCAAAAAAGTTCGATGTGTTTTTTTCATTCACAAACCAGTTTCGGTGGCATTTAATTTCGTTGAAAAATGTTTTTTATATTCTACACGTATAACCTAGTTTACGCTTTGTTTACCTAAAATGGTGTACTGGCGCTCGAATTTAACAGGAATTTTAAGTATATTCTTATTCATGCTGTTCAACGGTGGATCTTTTGAAGAATATTAGGGTTAATAAACTTGACTAACTTATGAATAGATATTTTTTCAGCTGTTCTCAGAAACAATTTTCTCGACTAACTACGTGCGTCTTAATAGAACAAAAAATTGAAAACAAGAGTTGTAAAAGTCATAAAATTTCATATTTTTTAAGTTTCAAAATTGAAGACAAAATGTAATCTCCCACGCGGGAATATTATTAGTATCCTAACAGAAATTCATCGTTATATTTTTTTTACTAGCCCACTAGCCCTTGACAAGTGAATCCACTGAAATGCTGTTCTCATCCCTTCCGTTACATATTCTTCTGGAAATTAGAGACAGAGGTTGTAAAATTACAGGATCTAAATGAAAAATGAAAGACGAAAGTTGTTGCCAAATAAGCAGGCGTATGGGATTTCGTTGAGTGTGTATGTCTTACTATATACCACTTATGGCTGTAATGGACCCAAACACAAGAAATAAAGTTCTATGCACCAAGCCACCAACAAAATGTGAAACTCGAGCTTATGAAATTCTACGAAATAAAAAATATGTCATGTAACAGTTTCGTTCTTGCATTCAGAAAAGGGATAATATTGTCTGATCATATAAAATAAAGTAAATGAAAAAACATCATTCTAACGAAACCAAACTATAATTTCTCATCATTTCCAAGTAAATATGTCTTACTATATCGTACCAATGGTATATTTTGTAAATATCTCAATTCGCCGGTCCATTTTCTTAATGCTTCTAAATGAGTTTTATTTAAAATATCGGGAATCTCTGAAAGGAAATGATAAATATACAAGTAACTCTTTTTACGTACTAAATAAACTTAATTTTCCACCATATATCTCACCGAAACCACATCCATTATATTCGTTTCGTTCGTCTTCCATAATGTGCCTAATTTGATCTCGTCTACTGGCGTATTTTTGTTGTTCGTAAGGCTTGACTGATTGGATTAGTGACATTTCTTCATCAAAACGACCTAAATACCTGCATAAATCTGACATTAATATCGGGAATTTAAATTAAACGCAGATTAATGAAACAATATTTACTTTTCAATCAACTCGTCCATCATAAATGGAGTGCACTGTTCAGCTTCAGGATCCAAGTTATCTCTGAACCAAGGAACTTTCTCTCCTTGACTATTGAGTTGAGTTTCACAAAGTGTGTTAATTTCTTCTTATCTCGTTTTGCTTCTCTACAAATTTAAGCTGGTAAAGTGAAATATGCAACTGCTGGAAAAATCTTACGCATAAATACTTACTTATTCTTGAATTTTACATACTGCTGAGCTTTCCTACTGTTTGGATGATTGATTCTGGACGGATTCAACTTCTTGGCTACCTTTCCCTATAAATAAGAAGAGGAACAAGTATGAAATGAAGAAACTTTACTGGACTATCAGATGAAAAATAATTATAACAAACCATTTCTAAATTTAATAAATGCGTCGGCAGCACCGCGTAATTGGGTAGACAATGAAGAAATAAGTGAAAAGGTTCTCTAAAAAAGAAACTAAAATTAAATCATGCTTCTTTAGAAGAATTTTGTAAAAGAATTAAGAAATTTAAGAAAATTTGAAAAGAATCGTCTAGGAGAACAGTAAGAAACGAAACATATCATGTTTTATTTTGTTACTGCTGATAACGTTTTATTATTACGCATGAACGCATGCGCAGCGACGATTTGGCATAAAAACCCTTCCAATTTTTTAAGTTTTTTTCTACTTCTTTTGAATATTTCGAATTTTCTGAATTGTTTCTTTTTTAAAATACATTTTTTTACATACTTCGTAAATTTTTTGAAGGTTTGTTATCATTTGTTATCAACAAGACAACTATAGGATATTATGATTTATGAATGATCCATCAGGCATCATCCAATGTTATGATCACTAATCTATTATGATGGGGTCAATTTCATGATACTCATAATTTGTGTGACTGTAATGCTTTGATGATATCTACGTTTCATGGTAAGTTCATTGTTCATTGTAAGATAACGAATTTTTGAAACCCCATAACTCTAGCCCCCCAATGGTTTGCGGCTTGCGGAACCTGAAAGGGTTCTGGCGGATTCGGGCAGATCTAAGCAAACCAAAAGTCACTACAGAAAGATACTAATCAAAAGTTCAACTCGGTACATTCTCAAGTTCAACATTGATGTCCATCGTGGCCAAAAATCACAAATTTTTGTTCAGAATTGGCTTCACTATTTTATGTTTCTCTACTTCTGGTAAAGCATACCCTTCAGGTTGTTGCATCATAATTTCTTCAGAATAAATACATTTAATCGTTCAATACAGTTGAACCTGAAGGGTGCTTGATGAAACGTAAAAATAAAAAAAACTCGTTAAAAGTTTTTCTCAAGTGCTGAATGACCGATAGTGAAAACTGAAAAGAGTAACATGGTGTAGCTATTTAAATTAACCTCTTTCTCGTTATTCTGTTCTTTAGAAAACAACCTTTGGAAAGCTTTGAGGGCGTTTTTCGCTTATTGTTCTGGTGGTCCATTTGACAACCCTTGTGGGCTGAAGTTGTGGTGAGGTTAAATTTTAAAATATTTGTATACCTTATTAAATTATTTCAAGAATTGTATTATTCTTAATAATTTTTTTCATCCCCAGAATTCAAACCAAAATTTGAAAGTAATTTTTATTAACATATTTTTTTCATCAGGACAGTAGTGAATCATCGGCTGAAACAAATGGAAAGAAGGCTGTAAATAACGTTTGTTTGATTACTGAAAGGACATGGCGAAAAGTGAAAGTAAATCAGATAACACTGCTTATCCGGAAAAAGACAGTAAAATCGCAGTCCCCACAAATTCTTATTCAATTCCAAAAGAAGTAAGTTTTTATTATTTCAATTTGTTATTAATTATTAATTTACAAAACAATTTGTAATGATATTTTTACAAAATCCGGTTAGACTCTTTCAAAGCTTCGTAGAAAATATGGAAAATGCAGAAAAACAAAGACTTATTCTGAAGAATATCGTCGTCATTTAAGTTTACAATCATCGTACAATTCTGAAAAACGCGGAGAACGGGTACATAATTTGAATTTTTATTCTAACTATTACTAGATTTTTTTTCAAGACCAAGTATGAGAATTGTTTTGAACCATTTTTTAATGTGGAATTTTACTCTTCACGGCTCAAAAAAGTACTTCGACTTAGGTATCGTTTTCGAATCCGAAACGTCACTTCAAATTGCTGCGTTTTTTAATTCCTTTGAGAGAGGCGAAAAATGAAACATATCTTACAGAGATGACTTGTTCAAATTTGTACTCATACCCTGATTTTTAACATAGATTGGCCTCCTATACCTAATCTTTATTCCACAGGAATACATTAATGCATGATGAGATTTTCCAGAATGATCCAAAATGTGTAACTGTTCTGATTTAAAAAAAAATTTGTTATGTATAAGGAACACTTTGGAACCTCTCATTAACCTATTACGTGGTATTACATCTTATTTCAGAAAGGCGAAGATAAATTATTTTTAAAATAAGAAATTTTCGTTTATTTTTTGCTCCGCCGATAGCATTCTATAAAATTTGAGAGGACATGGACATATTTTATTTCATCAGCCTGGGAGATGAAGTGACGAAATATTAGGTCAGCACAACTTTTTTGATCGAAAATGCTAATTTTTTGCAATCCTTTCGGTTTTCAAATTTTAATGTCGTTTCTCTCAAAACCAAGTTTTTTTTGTTGTTCAGCTCCAACGACCTCTATCACCCCCAATTTTTAACGTAGAGGGATGCTTCTTAGACCATTAGATTCTCATTCAATACGGTACCTACTAGAATTTTAAACTCGCAAAAAAAATAGTATGATGTCTGAAATTCCGTCACGTATGAATATTGCCTAATTTTGGATATAGTTTCGAAAATTAAATTGAATTTGGTAATTTTTTTTTCATCCTTCAAAGAGTACCCCTAGATAAGCATGAGACAACCTCTATGTACATTGTTCCGTTTGAGAAATGTTGATCAGCAATCAGAAGCACAATTTTTTGACAATCAGGTTAATATTTTGGAAATACTGCCACACTATAATCTACCGATTTTACAGTGTGGTTGTTATTTTTGCACCTTGCATTTCTCAAATGGAATGGAATTTAGAAAATGAATGAGAAGCTCCTAGCCGAGATAAAATATTTTTTTTTTAATTTTGTTAGTCAGTCACCGTGCACGAGGACACTTTATATGTGCTTTCAATGAACCCAATTTCCACAGCTAATTTTTCTATGTTGTTTACCCTGTTACAACATTTTTCGCCTGTATTCATTTATTTTCATCTTTGGCTTCCACTGTTTTTTTCTTCTCTGAATTATATTTCATTCTTGCTGAATATTTGTACATTCACTCTTTCTCAGAGAAAACACCGACCTATAAGGAAACCACTACCGACCCTGGCCTCTGTACTGTCAAATTCACCTCATAAATCTCTAAGAATTGGTAAGTGGAAAATATGTTGGTTTCTCATTGTGAGATATTTGTTGGTTTATCCTTAGCACTAAATTTGGGTTTTTATTTAAGTGTTGCTGAAGAATTTACATAGCAGGAGTATGACGTATTTTAACCATTGGATATTCTTCTATTCCCTGAAAAAACTTGAGCTTCATGAGAATTTTTCAGTCTACAAAACCATGCTTCACAGCATTATGATTTCCTCTATGTTGACATATACACGGGCGAATTTGAAGGAAACTTTCACTGCCGATTGGGGAACTCGTTTGAACGATTGTTATTTCCTGCAGACTCATAGAGACGTAGTAATAAAATTCAGTTTTATTGTTCACGAAAATGAAGTCATCACGATAGCTTGGGTAAGTTTTAAATATTGATAGTGTGAAAAAAAATTCGGAATTTCGTAACGATATTCTTCATAGCTACTAGTTTAGGATGAATACCTACTTTTAGTTTTAATAAAGTTGTAGTTTTGATTTGTTACCAACAAAAATAATTCAATAGCCTGTAGCAAATGTAGAAAGTAACAAGAAGATAAATAAATAACAGAACACCATTTTCGGAAGAGGCCTAAGTTATGTATTTTGGGCCTCTTCCGGTGGGAAACCTTACCCCTCAAATGTAAGTAGGATAAAAATCTCTACAGAACACACGCACCTCTTTTTACAGAAAAACAAATCGTACCAAAACCGCGTTCTGACAGACTGACTGCTGAAAATACAAAATTAAATGAACTTACTATAGTACTTTACAATAATGCTGTCATTTTCAACAATTGAAAGTCTAACAATTAAGAAAAGTTTTATGAAGAAATAAATTTGATGGTTAGGTTGAACCGCTTAAACCATCTTTCCATTTATTCATGAAAAGTAAGGTGTTCTCACGTGAAATGTAGGTACATTTTGAATGAAAAACTGCCAAAAAATTGGCGAATTTACCCATACTTACATTATTATAAATTCGAGGGTATGCATGAACTTAAGGGTATGTTTTACGAATTCTGAACAGATTTGCCAAGATGTACGTTAATGTTGAACTTGAGGATGTATAGAGTTGAAATTTTGATTTATATATTTTTTATAGCTAAAACTAGCTGTCAAAGTTACATCTACTTTGCGCATCAGTAAAAGCAGATATTCGATTGAAAATGAAAATCCAACTCTATACATCCATAAGTTCATCATCGAAGTAAAACATATTTGAAAATCATAACCCCGAATTGGAAACTCACCCAGAAAACAGTCAGGAAAATGTCCTCATTTTATGAAAATATTTTCTTTTATAATCGTTTTATCATACATAACAAAAATCCTAAATTTCGTGTGGGTTTGGCTAATTGAAAAGTTACATTCATATTTTTCCATATTTCTCGTTATCAGAAGTACCTCCATTGAGATGTTCGTATTACCGCATTGTGGAGTTCGGGCTTCTAGTAAAAGCATACCCTTAATAATGCAGCTCGAGGGAAGATAGAAATCATAGATTTTTTCTGAAACTGTCGATATTAATACTTTATAATTAATGAACTTTTTATCATCTTTATCCGAATAAATGAACTTATATTTTGGACGAAAACAGTTGTCTTCAGCTCTTCACATCAAAGTATTGAGTTTTGTATTTTTTGCATTATTATCCAGGATATAAAAAGAAACAGAGTACGATCTATCCATGTCAATATTTCCAATTTTACCCAAACTCCACGTGATCCGGAATATGACAAGGAAAATATGTTATTCATCTCTACCTTAATACAGTAAGTTCAACGTGAATCTAAAGCTTTCGTGGGACTGTGTTATGGAAATTAGAGATAAATTAAATAAACTCAGTTTTTTATTGAGTAGTTTTAAAATTAAAAAATTCTAGCCCAGCAGCTCTGCTAGAAAACCTAGTTTTCAAATGGAGCTGCAGGGGTTTTGATGAAACATTAAAAGTTAATTTTTCAGGATTATGCCAAAATTGGGTTGAAAAAAGCTAAAAAAAAAAGGAAAATCATCAGTAAACTGATGAAGACTATCTGCACTATAGAGAGATGCGCCCTTCTTGAAGAAAAGCACTCAATTATTTTGCTACCTTTGTACAATCAAATTATGGTTGATTCCTAATTAATCGAGTTGTTATTGTTGTTGTTGCAGATTCAGAGACAGTGATGAGATCAATATGACAAACTCAACACTAAAGCGGAGCGAATGTGATAATGTGAGGATGCAAGTTTTGAATGATAATTGTGAAATTTCTTCCAGGGTAAATAATTTCTCGATTATTCAGTTTTCTTTTGAGGATGAAATTTAATTTTGGGGAAAAGGTCGGATATCTTCGTCTCCCCCCCCCCCCTTCATTTAAATACCAAAAATGGTTTGTTTGAAATTTTTGAATCATTTAAACTTATATAAAACGCAGGGATGTAGCTGCGCGGTTAAGTCTCTGCTTTTCAACCTCCTGAACCCGGTTCGACTCCTACTGGTGGCAGCAAGATAATAAAAAAATATTGTCCCTACATTAACTATGAATGAATGGAGCAAAAATGTTCTAATTTTGTCTGTAGAGTAGATAGACCTTATAAGGGTTTATCACTGACCCAAGTTTCAAACAGTTTGATCAACTTAACAAGGAGTTCCAATTTTTCAAAGATTTTTCATAAAATAGCTTACAGCTAAGGGTAGGAGGAGGCAGGGGTCCAAAACTTGATACCAAATGTTTTACAAAAAGGTGAACATTTTGGCATACAAAACAAGCCCGATCGGCTCAAGGGCCAATTAGGTACTTTTGTGTCTAGACGCTTCGGGACTTGGACTTATTCCTTTTCCAAATTGTGGTTGTTAGAGTGCATGAAGGTTCTTAATACTTTCTAGGAACTCAGACGCCCTAATCACATTTTGCCAATACTCACTTTTACCTTTGTTTCTGTTTGAAATATATTTTATTCCCACCGAATACTTTTACCTATTTACTTTTTCTTAGCGAACACATCAGTGCCCTCTAATGCCAAGCCTGCACCCGGAGCTGTCAAATTCAACTCATAAATCTCTAAATATTGGTAAGAGGAAAATGATTCGGATTCTCATTATTAGTAAGACAATGTATTTATTTAATTTTGTCCTCAGTACTAAATATAGGTTTTTATTTCAGCGCCGTTTGAAACTTTACGTAACCAGAAAGAAGGGGAATTTAACGTTGTGTATCACAGATTTCTTAATTTACTGCAATACAACATGCTTCGGGAAAATTGTCAGTGTTTTTTTATTTACAAACTCATGATTCACAGCATTATGTCAAGTATGTCGTACATACCGGAGAATTCTGAAGAAAGTTTAACCGGCGATTGGGCGACTCGGTTGAACGATTCATATTTGCATGATTCGCGTGAGGATTTGGTTCTGAAAATCTCTTCCATTGTTCACGACAACGAAGTCATTACGACCGCTTGGGTGAGTTTTGATCGTTTGTGTAAATCTAAGTCTAGTCGGAATACTTTTTTCTCAGTCCTTTGGTACTATTTATTGAAGAGTAATTATTAAATGCTGATATTATGTGAAAATAACAATTATCATCTACTTGAAGTTTCGTTCAGATACTTCGCACAGCTGCTGGCTCAAAATTAATATTTTTGTCCGCAGTAATTTCTACTGTAGAAACAAATCTAATTGTCAAGTTATGCCGTCCAAACTCCAAACCATACTCTTTCCATTGATGCACCTAAAAATATAAAAAGTCAGCCGTTACAAATTGAAATTTTGGTACATTTCGAGTGGAAATGTTCCAAAATAGTGGGTGAAATAATCCGTACTTACAATGTTACATGACGCATTCGTTAGGATGAGGATGAATATCGTCGTTGGCCTGATAAATTTACCTTCTATGTGATAAAATTTTGAAAAACTACGTGTACGGGCTCATTGGATTTGTCTTGAGCAGAGAAATTCAACAAACATAAACACGTCATTTTCAAAATTTTCAACACTTACGAGGTACGTAGCCAGGCTATCGACAATATCAGATATTGGTAAATGTCAAGTCACCAGTAAATGTTTCACACTCACTGTCACATATGCTCTTAGTTGTCAAGCTCAGCTTCTCTTCAGAGATAGATTGTGAACTTCAATTGTTCCTAAAACTGTCAACATGAATAGTTAATACTAGCAATTTTCTATCTCTTCAATGAACCTAGGTGTATTGTCAACCTTGTAAGTAATTTTGGTATTCTTTTTATATTATTGTCTAGGATGTCAATAAAAATCGGGTAAGATCTATCCATGTCAATATTGCCAATTACACCCGAACTCCACGTGATCCGGCTTATGACAAGGAACAATTATTATTCATCTCTGCCTTAATGCAGTAAGTTCAGTGTTATTTTCATGCTTTATGGGGATTGTGGTATTGTGGGAATTATTTTTAGTGAGTATTTTTAGTAGGCTTTCGACTGTCAAAAAATTTCTTCTGATTTTGGTCTGACTTTCACAAATAGGCATGGGACATATAGCCTTTTCCAGTTAAGAATTTCATGACGTCACAAAGCTTCAACGAATGAGAAAAATGTATTTTTGATTTCAACCAATCACCTTCTTCAAATACTTACGACGTTATGGAAGTCGACTGGAACAGACTATTCGCGTACTTATTCTACCAAAGTGGCTGACATCTGGTGGTATTTTTTATGAGCTGCTGAGCCCGTTCAAATGGTACAAATTTATTGCATCGAAATTCATTTTTTACTCCGTTTTCGCTTATAACCGTAAAACACAAACTTTGAATGGTTCATGAGACTCCTGTATTCCCTCTCAAAAACCTGCTTTTCTAGCGGAGCTAGCTGCGCTAGAATTTTCAATTTTATATAGTTCTTTGACTTCTTTATGAGTAATACCTTTAATATTGATATTTCTCTCTTCGAAGAATCTATAACAGGGGTTACGGTTGAGTTCTAATTATTTGTGTTCTTGCAGCTTCAGAGAAAGTGATGAGATCATTATGTCAAATGCAACATTCAAGATGAGGACTGAAAGTCGTTACGATAAAATAATAAATTCAGTTTAATTTTCTGTTAATGGATTTTATTATCTTTATAAAGACAGTTCAGAGTCTCATCGGTATTGGTGGTACGTAAGTTTATTTTGAAAATAAATCTAGTTATACTTTCTAAGAACAATTAACTAATTTCTTCCTCGATTTTTGGAGGATTTGAGCCAATAAAATTAAAAATTACTATTTATCATCTACTCGCAGCCACCAATTTATGAATTTTGTTTAGAAATGGAGGTACAAGGTTGAAGAGGGAGGCTAATAGAAAAATTAGGTTTGAAAATAAATTTTGTCTTGTTTTGTTTGTAGTGTAACTCATATTTTGTGTCTAAAAGATGCACTTATGAAGCCAGGAAAGAATAAAATTATATTTCTTTTGAAATACGAGTTAATGAGGCGAGTTTTCGATATTAGATTTCCTCGTGTGGTACTACACGTATGCCTACATAGATAAAGCTGCATGCAATGCTATGTCGAACAATCGCACCAAGAAAATCCACTGATTTTATCAGTAGATCACAAAACTTTTCTACTCCTTTGTTATCTGCGGATAACTGATTACAAGTTACCTTTCATTCGTTACTTTGCAGTTGTCGTATGGTGACGTTTTCGAAAGATAAATCTAAGTAAAACCATCAAATTTTATTCAATATTCGTGTCTAATTTGCATTTGCTTAATTCTTTTGTTGGAAACTTGGTTGGTGAGTTTTTTATTTTACATTTATAAATGAATGAAATGTCGCGTCGTTGGTAGGGAAACCATAATTTTTCATAAAGAAAAAAAATTTTCAATTTGAGTTTTTATACTGCTATCAAAAATGCGAAGCAAAATTCCCTAGTTTCAGATTATAGGTTACACGTACAATATACATTTCAGTGATGTTAGTTTCTCTTAAGATTTCGTTTATTTTATTGAAGTAATCTGCAGTCGTTAATTTTTCATGTGCAGAAGGTACCTACTCTAAAAGCAGTTGAAATTTTTTTGGAAATTTGTTCAGGGTGTGTTTCTCGATGCGTGGTTCTACCATTTGATAAGGGCTCATGAAGTAAATAGATGGGACGAATGTTTGCTGCAAAAAAAAAAAAAACGTATGATTTACCCACTCTAAAAAAAGTTACATCAGTTACATTGTCTACAAAAACTGGAGGGTGGAAAAAGTCTTTCATCGATGAAGAAAATAATTATTTATCTAATTGAAAAATTTGTTGTAAGCCTAAAGAGTGATCGTAAGGGAATTTTCTTCTAATTTCCTAGAAATATAACTCATGTCCAATGCTGAATGCATGAATCGAGAGGACTTGTAACGAAATCTGATGCAGGGTTGGAGTGGTCAGTGTTATAACTAGGTATGATGACGTCATCACCTACGTTTCAATTGGGTTCTGTAGGCCAGTAAGGAGGAATTATGATTATAAGAACCCCCTCCCTGACCCCTTCTCTTTGTGAATAAGCCATAAGATCATTAAACGTTTTTTCTTGTTTTTCTATACGCTTTTATTCAAATTTTTTTCAGCTGCATAATGGTAACGATTACAAACATATTAGACCGCATTGAAGCTCTATATGCCTTACATCACCCCACGTCTTTCTGAATAAAATTCAAGATTATCGTCTCCGCGATGTTGCAAGAATTCGGATACGAGCCCGTTCAAGTAATACAGTATGTTAACACCAATCAGTTGCTAGTAGGACCAGAGGAATACACTAAGAATCTTGGCAGTAATCGGTTGTTGGTTTCCTATACGCACGCCTTTGAACAAGGCAGAGAATATGTGATCGTATTATTTTGGGTAGGTGCTAAATTTTCTTATTAAGCCGAAATATTTCAAATAAGTAATGCTTATTTTTTATTTACCACCAGTATTTAGATGAACCTTTTATGCCTTATACCTGCATAGAGCTATGTCTGTCATCGCTAAGAATCGGAGCAACCAGACGATAGTCTCAAAATGATGGTCGACGAATTGGTTGATCGATTTAAAAAAGGGTAAGTGTACAGGCGAATCTCGCCATTGTGGCTCATATTCATTCAAGTTTTAGTGCAAAATTGCAAATACATTATCAGATAAAAATATTTTTAGACCAGTTGAAATAATTGTTGCTGTATTTTGGACCTTTTTGAATTTTACAGACCAACATCGTATGCGTCTTCCGTTTATGGTAACAGTTCAGAGTCTTCTATATCGCCCGATGAAAGTTAATGGATAGAGCATCTCAAACTTGAATTGTTAATAGCTTTGTTCTGTGATCCAAAATTAAACTAGTATGATATCGGACTCAATTAGCTCTGCTTTCTTTCACCCTCAATTTATGACTAATTTTAAATAGGTACACATTATATTTCATTTTAATCAATCAAATGAAAAAAAATTAAATCATAATTAAAAATGGCGAAGAAAAAGGTATATTTTGTATGAAAAAAAATTAGGTATAATGAAAATTATAATTAAACTATGTTTGTGTTTTGATACTTCGGTTCATTGTCTCTGGGCACCTTATAATTCGTAATTATTCGCTTAGAAAACTAAGTGGCTCGACAATTTCCTTCCAGATTTACCAGGTTTCTCAAGTAAACCGTTAGTTCCTCCTGCCTTCAAAAATTGACTTAAAGTCTCGTACTTTTTCTCCGAAATCGAAACTTGCGTGTTGTCATAACCGGAGCCGAATCGGTTGTTCATATTCTCCCTATTGGGTCCGTTGAAATTAACGCTTCCATCGTGGCTCCCTCGACTGGGTTCACAAACAGTGCCCCGTATCGCATCCGAAATGCGGGCTGAGAACAGTCTGAAGTTGACTTCATTCTCGTTCAGCCCTCGCATATTGCTGACTGGCAGCCGATCGCTGAGGAGCCACACATTGTCCGCATCGTCCAGAACTATATCATTGGGAAAGATCATGGTGACGTCGTCGGTTGCCAGCACTGTATTCGTCAGAGGTGTGTAGCTGTGTGCATTGCGCACCGAGTTCCAGCATCCGATACCATTACGGTTAGGTAGAGTGTAAAAAAGTGTTCCAGTCCGCTCGTCCAGCATATGGGCCGTCGTCTGCATGTTGGATCCACGGGTGCCCAAGAATCGGTATGCTTCCAGCAAGGTGGAAGTATTGGCTGCCAAAGTAGAATCGCGCAGGAACCGGGTGCTTACTGCGTACAAGTGATTAGAGGAGATGGCGGTGAAGTAGAGCGTCCTGTAGCCGTCTCCCTGAATAGCTGACAGACTGGCGCCAAAAATGCCATCTACCCACAGAAAAGTGAGGCCACCTACGTAGAAAGGTGTTGCAAATGGATCGAAATAGAAGTACGGATGTCGAATGCGCCACGACCTGTTCTCAGCCCAACTGTAGACAACCAGGCGGTAGGCACCAAAGTCTGGAATGTATGCAAATGCCTGGTTGCAACTATTGGCTGTCACATCGACCACAATGTTACCGCCAAACAGCGTGCCTTCGCTGGTGTCCGACGAATTGAAAGTGTACTGGCGCAGGAGTCGGTCGGTGCGCAAGTCGAAAATAAAGAGACGTGGCGCAATAACTTGACGTGAGGTGCCGATGATGTCCATGAGACCGGTGTCGACAAACCATAATCGGTCGCAGGCATCCACTTTTAACCGGAAGACGGATACGATTTTGGAGCCAAAGGATGTCTCGTTGGCGGTGATGTGATTGACCTCGTAGTTAGGGTATGGTACGAGGGTAGGTGCATTAGTGCGGCCCAAACTGGTACCTATGAAATAAGAAAAAACCATTTTTTGTGAAAGTTGGTAGTTGCAAAATAAAATGGACTACAGGAAGGTAGGGCAAAAGTAATAACCTTGATTACTTTTTATAAAATCATCTTACAGAATTTGTAACACTGCAAGATGGTAGTAAATGAAATGCACCATTATTTTGAAAAAACAATAAGGGGTGTCCATTCCATAAAATTTTTCCTATGAATTTGAAATGGCTGTTTTGATAACACATTTTTCATTGAAATGAGAAATTTCGATTTAAAATCATTTCACACCTACTTAATAGACGCAAATACTTTCAAGTCTCATTGTAAGAAAAATTTTGTCATCTTTTCTAGTACTTATGCTAAAATCTTTTTGAACATTGTTCGTAATTTTTTAACACTTCTATGAAAATATTGAAAACATATAAATTAGTCAAGCTTATTCTGCAAGGCCAAAATTTCCAAATTGGTAAATTCAACATTTCAAAGAAATGGAAAAGCAATTCTCACATAACGGGGAGTGTTTTCAGCATAGCGTTCCTATTCTTGTAAAACCGCGTAAGTCCAATGATTTTCATATTTTTGTTGATTCTTGGGCAGAACAAATCGAGAAATCGGCCCAGACTAAAATCAGTAGCCGAAAATAAAAAAAAAGAACCTAAAAAGCTTTTAAAAAAATAGGTCGGAAAACTCCCTGAAATTTCCTCATAATATAGATAGTGGAGGGGGTAAAAAAATTTTGAATTAATTATACTCGATCTCCATTCACCTAACGATAATAACAAGCCCAAAAGTTTAATTAAATACCGCGTTTTAAATTTTTAAACAGTTTTTTTCAGTTTCCCAACAATTTACTTTTTCCGATTTACGCGCTTTTACAAGAACATTAAAAGTTATTAGAAAAAATTCGTTTATGTACATAAAAAGGTACAATATTAGATAATTAAATATTGGAAAATATTTGAAGAAATAATACAAGTAAGGCAATAGAGGACGAGGAGAGTATAGAAAATATATTTCCGTAAGGTATTTGATTACGGACAAAGAAGATTTGGTAATGCAAGAGCAGACTAACAAACTTCAGAAAATACATGCCAGGTCTCTGAATGTTTCATAGATAACTAAATTATTTTGTTCTTTTGATGTAACGCTATACTTATTATACTTTCACAATTTTGTCTCCCAAATCTCTCTAATACATGTTCCTTGGTATTAGTTTCTATTCAGTTCTTACCAGCGTTATTCATGGTGAAGAAATTCACAGTTGATGCAATGCCAGTCAGCCATCGTGGAACGGTAACAAAAAATCTGTCCCGCCAAATTTCAGTACCTAAAGGAACATTGTTAATTGGAACATAATCCCTAGAATTGATTGCTGCTTGACGACTTTGTTCGTCTGGAAATTGAAAATTCAAGGTGCTCCAGCTGTAGCGTTCGTTGAACCTGGTGTTTTGTGTCAAAAGTTCAACTGCTAACGTCAGAAGCAGGATTTCGATGAGTAGCCACTTCATTTTCACTGTTCGAAGGGTCAAAAATGTTTAAGGTTACATAATCATAACGATTAGTAATTAGAAGTACACATATAATTATAGATAAATGGGTTCTGGTTACCTATTTCCAGTAATCAATCAAAATTATTAATATAAAATCTATTTAAGATAAACAATAAAGTCTTATCAAAATCTGAACACTGAGACCTTCCACTTATTAGTAAAATTCATTTCAACAATATCGGCGCTATTGGCAGTATTTCTCCCCCGCCTCCCTAAATTACGAGCACATTCAATACAAATTAATAAAACCCGAGCAAATCGAGCAGATCACTGAATTTTTATTAGTCGAAGCAAACAAACAATTTGGTTGGTAGGGTGTGTACGGTCCAGGGGATTAAACCCCCTTGGGGAACGCTCATCGCATTATTATGTTTTTTTATTCAGAAATTTTTTGTCGGACTTGAGTGGGACTTTTGGTGCATTATTTTACTTATATGTACGTTCATTCAAGCTTTTTAATATCTTAATAGTCTTGACTTTTGACGAAAAAATTTTCAAAGATTTAAATTCGCATATAGTCTACCTCGTTTTATTAAGAGGTCAAAAACAGAGGCACGGACTTACCTGGATATTTTTCTACAGTGAGAAAAATGAATGTTTTCACTGCCGGAACATAACCATACCGACAATTGAAGGAAGATCTGACCACTAAGAGACGAAGGTCAGTATTTTTATAAAAATACTTGTTTTCTTCCTTTCTGCATCCATTCGCGTGAAATCGACCGGTTTCTTTAAAATTTCTCGCATTTTCAATGTAAGGCAACACTGATAAAAAATTGTTCTCAGTTAGCGATCATTTGTTTGAAAAAAATTAGGATATCCGAGGTCGAGTGATGAACTTCGAGCTCCCCATCTCCCACCCCACCCATCTCTTTAATTAATATTCGCATCTTATAAGCATAATGTAGGATGAAGTTGTTTTTCGGGTTTTTGCTTTTCTTTTGCAGTAATGAAGTCAAAATAGAGTGTTCTAATTAAAATTTGTTGTTTCGTTTTCGTCCAGGATAATTAAACTTGAAGAAATTAACAGAATTAATAGCATAGCTTTCGTAGTTAGCTTGAAATAATTGTGACCTTGAAGAAATAGTGTGGGAAGGAAAGAGCTAACAGGGTTAAACTTACTCTACACTGAAATAAATTTCGGTAGTAATTTTTACTGTATTTGTATGACAAAACTGGGACAATTCAAGATGTATTGTAGAAATTATCACGAAAATAGTAAAATCTTCCATCTAAGATTAGAGAAAATAGTAAAATCTTCCATCTAAGATTAGAAAGTACCATTTAAGATAATAAAAAGTATTACAAACTTTATAAGAATATTTACAATAATTCGTGAATTATCCCTGTTTTTCTTTTTAAAAATAGTAAAAATTATTATATTCATTTTTCTCAGTGTATAATAGGCTTCGTAGAAACGTTATATTATTATCTACCATCATCGAAACTGTTAAAGAATTTTGTTCAAACCATATATAAGTGCAGAAGCCTTACTAGCCTCTACTGGATCGCCAATTTTGAAATGATTTTTTGACAGTTAAATTTATTTGGGGTAGTTTCTTGAACCTAAATGAATCGGGGCTTACAGTAGCACTCGTAACGTTTTAACAAAGCTATATCATATTATATTAAAATTATTTGCGAATCTCATAAAATTAATAACTACATTTCATCGGTATCTACATTTATCTGAAAATTTATAAGATTCGAGTTCATTATTCTCGATCTTAAATAATGTGTAGGAATCATAGTTGTAAATGGACAATAGACTGCAGTCAATGGACTATAAACTATAATAGACTAAGAGACAATTAGACCAGCAGACTATCAGACCACTAGACCACTAGACTATCAGACCATTAGACCACTAAACCATTAGCATTACCCAAAGTAGGCATTTACAGTTCGACAATTTTCGGTCATTGAAAACGACTTGTACTCAAAATGAATTAATAGTTAAATGCGAATGAAAAATTTAGAGGGCGTGCGAGAAATGGTGGACATGTATCCATCTTTCTACATCTCTGCCGTTGGTCATGTTCTAATATTCATCGATTTATCGAGCTGTACGTATAATGCAAAATTTAATTATAAATAGGTTCTAGACCTTCGAGAAATTGCTTCAAGTTACGTATAATTAATCGACTCTTTTCTATTTTCAAGCGACTAATTATCACTGATTCTATTGAACTGACATGTAATTTTTAAACTGATTTATGAATTTTTAGTGGAAACTGGTTTTTGCAGTAGTATTTCGAAGGCGCTACAAATTAAAAAAATATTAGAAGATGGGGAAAACATGCTTAAAAAATGAATTTGGTATGCACATTTATTGTAAATTTAATTTTTCCCAAGGTAGTATGATGATAATTACTTGGCTGCTCAGAATCGATAAATTTACTCTCAAATTAAAACCTTGGCGAGCAACATATTATGTAATGACTTTTCTTTTTTTAAATTGTCGATGCAAAAATGCATAAACTCAAAGATTGCAGACTGTTTTACCGAGTTTATAAACCTTATAGGGTTTTCAATTTATTTTTAAAGTTCATTTAAAACGACCTTGCCCAATCTACTTATGCCAGGAAAAACTGAATTTTTGTATTGCTCGTTATTTTTTCAAATAAGTAATTTTATTGTTTTTTCGAATAAATAATTTTGAAAAATAGATCGACTTTAATATTAATGAATTTTGCGGATTTTATTGATGATAATTAATTACAATAACCAATTTTTATTTATTTATTGAATTTGCAATGTTATGTTGGACATAATCAATTAAAAAAAAAAAAAGAAGGATATATAATAATCATTCATTCAAGAAATAAAAAATTGGTAACGAGTTGTTGATATTTTGAGGCGAATAATTTAGAATGGATTTCGGGTTAGATTGACCTAGAGCTAGTTGTACCAACCAGAGTAGATTTTTACTCGAAGTTGAACCTTTGTATTTAATGGAATAATCTTCGAGAACTTCAGTTCAACTCTTGTATGAATTCTGTTTCGGTGATAATTTCGCCACCTACTGATTACACGAATTGCCTTAATTCTAGCGCGTATGCAACTTCTCTAGCACAAATGCACATGTAGATTAAAGTAGAAATAAGAAAGGGTATCCTCGTATTTTGTTCGGTAATATTTGAAATGTGGTACCCTACCTAAGTCAGAAAAATTATTTCTGAGCTGATGATTGATTTTGATAGAGAAAAGTATTTTAAACGTTCTGCGGAGAAAATATTGTCGATCGGTTGAAAATTTACTTGGATATGACAATTTGAATTCTTAAATTAGAAAATCTTGATTGTAAATTTGAGAAAATTAAGTTAAGATTTGAAATAATTACTTTGAAGTATACAATGTTTTTTCTCATGAACAGCCGAATAGATTTTAATGAAATTGTTATTTGTTACTATAAGAGTAGAAGCATGCGGCCCTAAATACGACCTACAAGTTTTGACAAAATTAAACAGACAGTTTTTAAATTACAACAGTTAAAAAATTATTGGAGAAAGAATAGAGGTAAGACAATAGACCCACTGTTATGTGAAACTTGTCGATTTTTAACCTGACCGGTTATTTTTTTGCTTTCTTTTTCGAAAAACACTTTACCGAAATATGTGATCATTTCATTAATCACTTCGCATTTTAAAAAAGTGTGAAACTTTTGTGTTTATACCCTCAAATATTTCCCTGTAGTTTCGCTATTGTCAGTCAAATTATAATATCACAGCTGCAGGAAAAATGGCCCGAAAGTTTACGAAATCTTCATGCTGATAAAATTGTTTTTTCAATCTGGTAAAACCATTCGCTTACAATTTATTAAGAAAACAAATTATTTCATTCAGTGAGAAAATAAAATTGTTCCTCCTTCCTACTGTAGAAAACACAAATTTTCTCAGAGAAAGGCGTGAAGGACTGTTGAATAGAGCTGAAAACTTTTATCAACAGGTCTGAATCAAATCCCTTTTGAGAAAACAGGAAAAATCCGCAAATATGAAGGCTGTTACCTCATAATACGCTAAAGATAACTATCTAATGGTTTTTTCAACTCAAACAAAAGAGAAGAGAACATTCCTAAAAAAAAAAAAAACGTATCATTGTCTGAACGTCCTCGACTTTTAAGTGAAACCAACACGAGCACAATTGTATCCCTAGTATACCATGTTTTCAAAAACTATGACAGCTTAGTGACTCAGCCTTACCAAATAAATAATCTGGAAAATTCCACAAGTAATGTCTGTTTCAAAAATCATTTCGCACTGTATTTTTCAAACCTTGAATACATATATAATATATCGTCCGTGTAAAGCTGTATAACTGGAGATTTTCTCTCACCGATAACGAGTTAGTCTTAAATAGGTTCTCTTTGACTTGTCAATCACTGACTGCGTTTCGAAATTAAATATTGAAAAAAAAAAAAAAAAAAAAACATATAAGTATTATGAATATAATTACTCGTACAATTTAGGCTAATGGCGTCCATATCGGCTGGCATCGCAAATTTCAAAAGACTTAAGGGTACTACGCCGTGCTTATGATGTATATATGCTCCACAAACATCCTATTTTGGTCGACCATTTGTAAAATTTTTGCTGAATTGTAATTCGACGAAAAAATATCTAATTCTTAGAATTTTTATGTAGGTACATATTTAGAGTACACCATGCATTGTCTCATCATTAATAATTGTTTTTTCTCGAGGTGTCGAATGCACGCAGAGAGTATAAGTCGTGCGGTGTGATGGTATCTACATACTAAAAGATGCATTGAAAGGATTTTTTTTTTTTAAATAGCCACACAGATATCAACGATCGTATACGAATGACACTCCACCAATAACTTTCTCAAACGCTCAGAGAGCCTAGAGCAGACTTACGTCACGTAAGATACTTTCTTTATACTTTGCTTATTCTACTTTGGACATAAAGATGCCTTTGAAAAAACTGATAAAAGTAGAACTAGATCGGCGTATCGGCATTGGGCATTATTTATACATCTGGTATGGCAGAGAGAAATAAGCTTGAGGCCACACTTATGCTCAGAAGCAGAACAACCGTGTGTGCGGTCTTCTGCAACTCTACAGAATGTCGATTACACCATATTAAAAATATTTTACAGCAATTGGATATGTTCCAGCTAAATTATATTATGTCCATTCTATGGATGTGCTTTTTGTCTAACCATCATTAGGTGTTCGTAAATTTTTTAACAAATTTTATTATGCATACGATTTTTCTCTCCACGTCATATTTTTTATATCTCTAATATCGATTTGTATGGTACCCTATTAGCATACATGTAATTGAAAATTGCATCTCGTGTAACGGGGATTTATGGATGCCCTTGTTGGGCATCTGGTACTTCTACCACAGGCGCCACCGTTCTGTCCACCTCCCCTTTTTTTTTTTAGCAGGTTTTCTACATTGAACTCAGCATTAATTTTGGTTTAACTCTAAACAGTAAGCATATGGGACGTTTCATTATCTTCAGACTCCAAAAATATTTATTTTACAATATTTTATATACCGCAGACCAGTGGCTGATCCAGAGCTCCATTTGGGGGGAGGGGGGGAATCCAAATTTTTTCAAAGCATGGTAAATGCTAAAATGGTGAGATCGTGTTTTTTTCAGCATAAAGGG
The DNA here is from genome assembly GCA_038050395.1 of Parthenolecanium corni. NCBI lineage: Eukaryota > Metazoa > Arthropoda > Insecta > Hemiptera > Coccidae > Parthenolecanium > Parthenolecanium corni. The sequence goes on along the minus strand of JBBCAQ010000038.1, from coordinate 1,253,648 downwards.
GGAGGGGTTCAAGAAAATTGATTTTTTTGTGGATTATTGGTCTATTTTTTTTGGATTGGGGGGAAATTTCCCCCTTTCCCTCCTTGGATCCGCCATTGCCGCAGACCGGGTTGACTTTGCCGGTTTTTTGGCTACTTTTTAACTTTGACTAGTTGGACTGACCTATCGGTAGGAGATATTGGAAAAGTAATGGCTGTTTCATGTTGGGGAGATCTTTGTGAGTATGAAACGCTATAAAAGAAAGAGACGAAAAAATTTCCAGGGTTTTTTATAGGGGTCTGAAGAAAGCCGTCAAAGTCATTTCATATTAGGGTGACTTCGCCTATCAAGAAATAAATAATTATAGCTCGCTCTCGAATTGAGCCCAATCCTTAAAATTTGGTGGAACGATTCACGATTGTCTTATTCTGACCAAATTTCAGCAAAATCGGTGCGAATTTGATATAGTGAAGCAATACCAAAATAATATAATGAACAAAGTCTTTATAACTGATGAAAATTATCAATTGTTTTTTTTCTATTAGAATGAAATTTTTCAGTGGAATCTATTGTGGACTATGTACAAAATTTCAGCCCTATAGTCAATAGAATATTTACAATAAATTTCATTTTCAAGAACTTAAAATTAGTAACAATTCCCTGGTATTACAACAAATATTAATTGTCAATTGGTAAGTTATGGAATATAACTGATGATTCATCCAGGTTCAGCAAATTCAAACTATCGATATAAGTACTTATCAATATTAAAACGCGAATCAGGTGATAATGAATCAAAATGTCTTGGATCAAAAATGAAAAATGTGTCTCAAATAGTGGGAGGGGAAGGGGATTTTTTGAAGGATAATATTTAACGGAAAAATTTGCCAAATTATTAACCAATTGAACGGAACTTATGGTATGTTGATGGAAAAGTTATGAGTGATTCATACACCAATCTCTGTGTGAATATTTGGAAACCTGCTTTTCTCGAGGTTTATTATAGTGCGTTAAGGTTTCTGGTTTTCTCATTTTCAGGTGGTCTTCATTAACCCAGCATCTTTCTCATACAATGATTACTCGTCTCTTTTTTTTTTTAATTTTTGGAAAACTTCATTTTCTAATTTTTTTTGTAGCCCACAAATTTGGCTGTAGTAAAAAAAAAAAAACCAACTTCAAACAAAATTAACCGACTATAAATGACAAGACGCTGCTAATTGGAGTCCGTCTGTGAGAGAACTGAGAAATACACATTTATGCGAATATAATATTTTGAACGAGAATATAATGTGTACAGCATTAAATTAGCCAACGATGATTCTCTGTTTCACTCCATTCGTATAAATATATCGCTTCTCTTCCTCGTCGTTTTCTTAATTAATTACGATATTTTCATATAAACGCGTGAATTAAACGAAAAAATTATTATCCATCCGTAGCGGGTTGTCTTTTCGCTATCTTTTATAATTTTTTGGCCATGCGAGGAAAAAAAAAAAAATGACTAGCGTATAGCCAAGGTGAAAGAAAATCTTTTGATTTTTTGTGACTGTTTGTAAAAGTCAAAAGAAAATTGTGAACGACTTTATGTTCCCATAAAAAATCAAGGTTGTAATTCCTTAACTTATGTGATCTGAGAGAAACATGGATAGATGAGTAATTCACTCGAATATTTGACGCCAACCGTTGCCTGCCCCCTGCAAGCAAAAATTATGGTAGTCTATTTTATAGAAGAATAATGAATTTGCGAGCTAAGCTTGGCGAGTCGCGGATAATTAGGTGAAAAAGTGAGCAATGTGTATAATTAGGCCAAGTTGGGCTAGAGCGAGCCTTATAATTTGTTTTTTTGACTGTACAACCGGCACAGTTATATGAGACATTTAAGATCGTTAAAATACCGCCAATATTTATTCCTACTTATTTAATCTCTGAAAAGTGCCTCGCAACGGCTACGTCTAATGGCAATTGTAATGTAGCAATAAAAATGGCGAGACGAAACTGAATTTTCTCGCATCCAACCTTTTAATTTTAAGAATTTTCTAGCACTGAACTATCGAGGTCGTTCGTACGCCTACGTGAGAAAAGTTTGAAATAAAATCGTCTTGTCAGTTTTCCTCCAACCAGCAATCTCGAAAAAAATCAAGTCGAAAAATATCTTCAGATTACTAACCGACTAATCTTGTTTATTTCAAAGGTCTTTTTACTCAAACATCCTCGAAAATGGAGAAGGTGGATTAGGCGAAAAAGTTACGTCAACCTGTCTGTGGTTATATTGAATTTCACTTAATAAATAAAACGATACCGAAAATCAAATGTCACAGGAATATGTGAAATAAAAAATGATTTTCCTACACTTTATTTTGCAACAATGAGAAATCTAGGCATGCCTGTACATTGAATTTCCTATATACCCCTCATTTTTGAAAGTTGAAAACTTGATATTAGCGCTCCAAGTACCATAAACTTAACTGATTCATTTTCTGGTTTCTTACCTTTAACCATAAAGTACTATCAAATTCGTTCAAGTGCCTCAGAAGCACTTGCTAACCACATATATACATAATTCTCGTGAGCGTTATTTGTGGAAGACCCTGTAGCACTGACAATAAACATCCAACAAACCGAATTTTAAGTGTCCTTAAGCGTGTCAGTAGCAGTAGATGGACGTAATCATAGGGGGGGGGGAGTCAAACCAACTGCATATATAAATCAGCATGATGATTTAATTGAATATTATATATTATTGTGATTTGTGACGTCACTGAAATGGTTATAAATATAATTCTCAGTAACGTAACCAGGAAATAATGTTTGGATGGGCCAAACGAGGCTCAGCATACATTTTTCGGATGGGCCCCTTGAAAACTGGCATGTTGAAGTATTGGTTCAAGTAGATTTTTTCTGTGTTGTTCCCATATAATTCAATTGGAATTTTGTGTGGTAATTTTACTGAGTAGCAATTATTCGTATTTTACGAGTAGATCTTAATATAGTATTTTTGTTATTTATGGTGAATGATTTGATTTAAAAAATAACATATTATAGCGTAATTTAATTACAATAAGGCACACTTTGATTAACTTGATTTATTTTACCACTGAACCATTAACTACAGTATAACCACTGTAAATCAGAAGAAAATTTCGTTAAAAGTAGTTTGGAGCTAGTTTTACAAACCTGCTCTCGATACTTGAGATTTTTTTGGGATGGTGGGGGGAGGTGCAGGCGATTTTTTGGGTGGTCCTGGCTAACCCCCCCCTCTCTGATTACGTCCATCTACCAAAGTTACGTCCAAAATTAAACCACATATTTGTAAAACTGAGTAAGCGCACCCCCAACTGCTACTGACACGCTTAAGGACACTTAAAATTCGGTATGTTGGATGTTTATTGTCAGTGCTACAGGGTCTTCCACAGATAACGCTCACGAGAAATATGTATGTATATGTGGTTAGCAAGTGCTTAAATTTGTTTTTCTTTTGTTATCTCTACCACTGCATTCCCCAACCAGGACAGGCTGGTTCCGCCACTGGTTACTGAGCGTTTTAACTTGTGTCAAAAAGTTCTATTTGCGTAAACTAGCTTGCTAACAAAAATTGGGACACTCTGTATGGTTATCACACCAGTAGGCCACCTATGCATCACTACTTGCGTCTTCTGTAGCGGTAAAAAGGCGGCAACGCATTTTAGATTCTGTTACTCACGTGGAACAGCTTTTACATAGGTAGGCTACTCTGCTTCTAGCCATTCTAGCATTCGCATTCCTTAAACAGACAGACATCAATTTACTTTGACAAATCAAGTCATAGATGACATCTCGACACAAAATATTATCGCAGTTTGATGTAACTACACGGGATTTTATTCATCAACATCTGGCGCCAGGCATGTTTTTCTATTATTTCCATTTGATTTATATTTTAATTATTTTTTTGCGTTGTAGATTCATGATACCACTTACCTATCCAATGAGAAAAAATTAATATAAATCATATTTTAATCGAAAATTCAGAATTGAGTGTAACACTGAGTGAAAGACGCCGAAAGGTGGAGAGAAATAAGTCGGTAGATGACGTGGAAAGGAGGAACGTCTTTATTAAGAAACAGGTTTAATAGACCGTAAAAATCGTAGTATGTAGATGAGACAAATGGATATGAAGTACGTAGTAACGTAGAGTTAGTTATCTTTTTTTTTCTTTTTTTTTTTTGTGAAAGCTAACGCCAGACCATTGCGATAAAATCAGTGGCCGCTCTCCACTTTGACTTAAATTATTATTCATTACTCACGCTGATTAGACGATATTGGACTCACGCGTAGAGGGAAGACATTCTTCACCTTTATATAAAAAAATGAAAAAAAAAAAAAAAAAAACTATGGCCCTTATTTTAATACGATTCATTTAAAGCAGAAGATGAAAAAACAAAATATGTGGTAGGTAGTAGTTGCAAGGAAAGTACCAGCGCCAGGTATCCCAAGAGAGTAAATCAAAAAAATATATATAACGTCTAACGAACTTGACTTGAAGTTTTTTAAGGACATAATCAAGGCATGAGAAAGTACCCATATTACCGCCTTGTATTCAAAGCCAGTGCGCGGTCCACTTGAAATCCTCTATCAGATTTCAGTCTGACAAGATTAACATTTTACTATAAAGTGAAGCAACATTCAAACCGAAAGTCCAAGAGATCAAGGATTGTTACTGGTTGGAAAAAAAGAAAATTTAGCAGCAATTATTCTGAGAAATTTGTGAAAAATCTGTGGCAATTTTCAAATTCACATTATACAGGGTAGGACAAAATGATCGAATGCATTAATTTTTTTAGTTACACCCAAAAGTGTGACGTTTCCAATGGGCAGTGCAGGAAAGATGATTCCTCCGCCAATCTCTTATCGTTGATAGCGTTTAAAGGAAGAAATTGTTGCATATTATCTTTGACTTCGAGAATGGATTGGGCAATAGGGTCAATATTTGAGTGATATTATAAAGGGGCACACACAGCTGCGCACATTAACTCGAAGAAACTACACAAGGACAATAATGAGCTAAAATATTTGTAAATACATTTTAAATTATAATTGAATTTTAGAATATTTGGTCAGAATTTCTATTCATCATCGATAAAATGAATTCAGATTGCGCATCGTGGAATTTTAGTCGATGTTGGTGAAAGTTTGAAGTCATAAGAGGCTTAGGATACGGTGCCAAAGAACAAAAGCCTCTATAGAAAAGCGCTCAGATAAAGCTAGATGATGAACCTCGAATATGGAGTAAAAATAATGAATGCATATTGTTCAACAGAACTGTGCCTATAATAATTTGATAAATTTTCGCAGCGAAAAACATGGGTAATATATTGAATAGAAATAATGACGACGAACCTGATTTTTTAAGAAAAGTAACTTCTCGGATTCATCTCAGTAATAATTAATACAATATCGAAGTAAAATAACCTCGAATTTTAAGTAAAATCAAATTTTTTCATTATATTTTTTTGAAGAATATAAGTAATCCCTTGTGAAGGTAAAAAATTCACACAGAATAATTGGAAATTTTAATTTTATTTAACGGTATAGCTAGTCATAGGTACTAAATACCTACCAAATGAATAAATCTTTTTAAAAGAAAAAATTCTAATTAAAAAACTCGAAAATTAATCCAGCTATAAGGAAAAATAAGAAAAGTACCTCCCAGCAGTGATAAAAAAAAAAATTGAAAAAATAATTTCCCTTAGATGTGCCGCAAATTTCAGTGGCAGGTGCGTCAACCTTGACTTAAAACACTCTTCAGTCTGAATCTTTAAATAGGAACCTAATTTTTTTGTAAAATTTCATATTAGTCAGATGATTTTAGAGTTACCTACTTACGTTGCAGTAAATATAGTTGATATTCATCTTTTATTTTACCCATCATATTTTATCTGGCTAGAAGAATTTTTAAAAAAGAAAAAATTAAAGATGAAATATTTTCTATAGGTCACATTTTAATTTTGATTCAGCTAGTGCTTTGTTAAAATTTCAGTTTTAAAAATTAAAGATTTTGTGAAGGTTTTTTTCTCCTGTTTCGTACTTAAATTTTCCTATCTGAGATTTTCTTTACTATACACATGGTAAAAATCGTGATATACAACGGAAAAGTAATTAAATGTGATTATTAACTTTGATGAGACGTTCAGCTAATTGTGAGATTGAACAAATCTACCTATCGATTTTGTAATTTTCTTAGTTATTATTTGGTGTGCCTACCAACCATAATTATGTTATACGTAGGTAGTACTTCAATGTGTATAGGTACAGCAGATTAAAACATTAAAAGTGATGAAATTGTAAAAACGGATTCTCACAGAGTGCATTTCAGACTTTGGGCCGTCTGGAGATAAGCCACTAATTTCGTTTAAATGTAAAAGTATTCGGGGCCTATATATTGTATATAACTGGGTCGAGGACTAAATAAATTAGACGACAGAAAGAATAATCGTTTGTGGGATTTCGAATATAACCCTAGTGTATAAGTAGGGCTGCTTTTCAAATGGAATACAGCCGCCGCGCCATTTCGTTGTCAAAAATTTTCTCAACTTCCAACAACGATAAAAATGAAAATTTTCTCGTAATATTTGATATCATCTCTCACACGGTTTTTTTTCCCTATACGTACACTATTTCGGGTTATTTCTCAATTTTAACGAAAACTTCCTTAAAAAAGTTTTTCTATTCGAGAACCGCGTATAGTTGGATATTTTACTCTAAAAACAGATAGCTTTAATGGAAATAAAGTATGTAAATGCAATATTGCATAATTATTCTTTTTAAAAATACGCGAGGGGGGCGGGGAGAATATATTGCACACGGTTCAGTACCTAGCTGAGATAAGTATATCGATAATGTCAAATAAGTATAACTGATATGGAAAAAAAAACAAGAGTCAAATAACAAAAAACTTTGTGTGCGTCTACTAATCTAATCTAATCCAATCTTCTACTGCTACTGAACTGAATGAATACTGATAAATGTGAAATTGTGGTGAATAGTAAATATGATTTTCTCTTCAAATTTCAATTTTTAATTTTCATTCATCAATGGGGCGGCCAGTGGGCAGTTTTGGTTTTGTCAAGGGGTTCAGCCATACCAACGAGGGAAAGAAACATAGAATACTATGGAAATTTGAAAATTGAAAATTAAAAGTTGAAACTTCCGTCAAGTTATTCTTTCAATTCAGTTTTTACTTTTTTTCCGTTGATCGATTCGATACATAGAAATAATTGGATTCAATTTGCAATTTCGCATTCGAAATCGAAACTTTCTTTTGAAATTATACCTTGAGTCCTAGATTTGCCAAATGAAAACAATTCAAAAAAAAAAATAATAAAAAGTCAAAAGTAAACAAAGTCAAACTCAAAATTTCTTCATCAGCAATTTTCTTTTCTTTTCAAAATTTTCGACGTCAAATAATGTCAAATAATGTCAAATAATTGTCAAAAAATTAATTATTTGACTTGCGTAATTTTACGTTATTTTACGCGTAAAATTACGGTAAAATAACTCAAGTTATTTGACGGAACAAACACTTGAACCAACATTGTACGTGTACACCGACCCTACAGTATCTATTCATAGATACTCCAGATTTTTTCACTATAATCGTAACTCCCAAAATCTCCCTCCGTCATGAACCTATAATTATGATTACATCACCTGTAACACAAAATGTGAAGAAAATTAGAAGAATGTGCAAAGCATAAAACTTTGATTGTATCTACAGAGATGTTAAATATCCATGTATTTTAACCTTGACTTTTGAGGTGTGTCTCGATAGAGGTTTTCAGTGAGGCAGAAAAAAAAAAAAAAACACGACAATACGTTTTTAAATCGAAATGTAATTAATTCGTAGACAACTAGTAAATCAAAATAAAGGCGCCAACATTCATGAATATATTGTTGGTTAACCAGATCTTATGAACTACACATTTCCTTAAATAGCCACGAAATCTGATTTGCATAAATGGATAAAACGGTCAGCAACGAAGTGTTACAAATACTGAAAGGAGGAATAAAAGGGAAGTATTTATACGTGTTTTAGTAAAATGTAAGTAAGGTGTCGAAGACACATGTTCTCAACCAACAATGACACTTACATTTTATAGAGGAAAACGGGTGCAAGATAGCTTATCTTGGAGACACAGAAATAGAAGAATAAGCGAGAAATACGTACATAAATGAACTCTTTCTGCTTGAAAAATACCTTGAATGTTTTCAATTTCAAATTCAATAATATTCTGTTTGGAGAAAAATGTATAAGTCCTCTACCTATACATTTTAGAATTATAAAAACTAGTTGATGCGTTGTACAATAAATAGAAGATAATTGAGTTTTTATGTGAAAAATTAAAAAAGTTTTTAAACATAATACGTCTTGCTATCTTTTTTAAACCAAGCAGACAATTTTTGCTTTCTTCAATAATTATTGGGGTGCAAAATGAAATTCGGCAAATAACATTACCCAAAAAAGCGAATGAACTCTTTCGCTGATTTGTGGTTGAAAAAATACACGATAGCCTTTTTACACGTGCTCTTGGCTATGAAGGACGAAAAGACGTTTGGGTCGTCAAGAGAGAAAATTTTTACAAAAATGAAGATTATACAAAATAGAGCGAAAAATGGCTATCCGTATTATCTAATTATTGATAGTTTTTTTTTTTTTCTTTTCTTTATGTCATTTTTTGGAAACTTCTCGACCATTCGAAGAATTCTCATTAGTTGTAATGAGGTCCTCAACGTGTAACAAACAAAAATAAAACTATTAAAAAAATAATAATCAGAACCGTTCGCTTTAATAAATATGTTAGTATGGCGCCTTCTCAATTTAACGGTCAATTTTCAAAGGTTTTTTTTCAGGGGAAGAAAAAATTAAGAATTGTGATTCTCACATAATTTAGAAAGAGGGGCAGCTTAGAGATACCGACCTCTTACTTTATATGGAATTGAATCTGACGTACTTGAAACTTTATTGTCATATTAGACTATATGTATATGACACGGTCACCGGTATATATTTTTAGCAACGAATTACGATTAGTTCTCGGAATTATTTGCATTTGTGAAAATTCAATCCAATTCTATTCGAATATCAGACTCCCCATGGGGAAAAGATGGTACCGCATTTATTGTATTTCTGTTGTACCTAATGACAGTTGGGAAACTACTCGTACGAACGTTCGTGAGTGACTCATATATATAAACATTTGTTTAGCTCCTGGCTTTCAAGCTATACATTCAATTTATTTGACATTTTAGCTTTTCAATTTGAATATTTTATTTGAAACTACACCCAAAGTCAGATTCGACGACGATATGACCGCCATGACTCATGTTTTCATAGCACCTGTTTCTTTTGAGTAAAAATAGTGCCAAAATATTAGTTTATTCGTGAAAGAAAGATCGAGAAACATGTAAAATTGTAATGCCCCTCTTCGCATTCCCTTACTATATGTCTACCGAGGAAGGGGAAGCGTACCAAGTTAATTTCCTTGTACCTATATTGATACAATATAGTGACTTAAAATTTTCATTTAAAAAGAAAGTAAACATAGCAAAGCAGCAATTAACCAATTAATGTTATTCGGTTTTATTTAAAGTTTTATGTTTGAAGGGCGTATAGTTAAACTTTTGACAGATTTGTTTCATTTTAATAAAATCATCGAAAATCGAAATTAGTTTTCTTTTCTGGGTTTGGCAGATGTTGATGGACTTCGGCCGGCGATATGCGTAATTGGTAATTTATAAGACTTCATTATGAATTATATAGCTACTTTAGCCCCGGAATTTAGGAGAGATACGTTCAAAATTGTCTCCCTCCCCTGATACTTTACTGCGAAGTGACGAGAAGAAAATTAGATTATTGGCTTGATTATTTTCTATAATTATGTGTAATTCTGCATACAATAAGTTATATATTAGCCCCCTCGGACAGTAGCCAAGGTCTCTCATCAGGCTTGTAATCGTGAAATTAATTTAAATAAGATTAAATATAGGTAAGATTTTATTTTAATCCACCGTTTAACAGAATAATAATAAATAAATATTATTCATATGAAAAATATTCTTTCAGCATAGGATTAGCGTCAAAATTCACAATTAAATTATTTACACTAAATTATTCAAAATTATTCAAAACTTTTTTAAAATGCATCAATTTGAAATACGGCGGCACGTTATATACTACGTTAATTTTACGACGAACGTAGTCTAAAATTTATAAATTATGGTGTACTTAGATCTCATGTGACGCAAATTAAAGTGCAAATTTTCTACCTGTCACGAGTAACTTTCTCACAAAATTCGTTCTTTTTGGAAAAAAAAATAAAAAAAAATAAAAACACACCAACGTCAATGTAAATATGTATTACAATATTCATAATTTCTACCTTGAATCATTTTATAGTCGAATCAAATTAACAATAATTTTAGGTAACTTATACAAAACTTCATATGTGAACGTTTTCAAAAAAATATTTACCAACATTTTGAATACTTAGGAACTAACTTTAATCAAAGTTTAATTAAGTCACCAGGTTGGTTGCTATATTTAACTTCGAATTTCTAGTAAAGTAATTTCTATTTTGAAGCGTAAAAATGTTCGTAAATTAGAACTGAGTTTTATTCTCGTATTTCTGTTTACCAACCTTGTTCATAATTAGGTACTTAAGACTGGACACCTATTTCAACACTTTTATAATTTCAAGTTTATTCGATAACATCGTAAAACATTCAATTTATCTCTTTTAAATTTTTACAAATATTTACAAATCATAATAATTCCACCATTATTTTGTAAAGGCCTGGGAGAAAAATGGATACGTTTGAAAATATTGAAAATTTGGTCTGAGTATGAAATTTTAGACTGCCACCATACCCTGACAAAATTTCTCAGGGAGTCGTTTACAATCTGCGAACATCGCAAGCCTGTATATTTTGTAAGAGATGGATCACTCAAGGCATACTGGGAGGCTATTTGTTTTTCCTCACCAATTTCCTTTTTATTTTCTATATCTGAAAAAGCGGCTCGACTTGGTCACAGGAGGATTCAACTTTTTAGTCATTTGCTTTGTAATATATATAGGTGGGCAAAAAAAGAAAAGGATATTTCAAGTGAAAGTTTACAACAGTGAGATTAGCGAATTTTTTGGGGTAACAGAGTTGAATCTTAGACCTATGGAATTGTTCAAAAAATCAATTTTGACCTCCTTCACCTTAAGATAGGTTTTCTCAGATTTTTTCTATAAGTTAATTCTTAGGTGCATGGGTGTATATTTATGAAAATTATTTTACAACGTATTAAGTCGAGGCGTAGACATTGTCAAGGTCTTTCGTGTTTTTTTTTTTTGGCGGGAGAGCAGAACGGATTCTGGGGAGGGGTGGACTTCCCTGGACCCCATTATATTCGTTACTTCTGAATTCTCCCCAACCACTTCTTGAACTTAACCCTCCAAATTCAGATTTAAAGCCTTGACGCATAACCTGATGATTTCTGTGCTGCCGAGTAGTCTACTCGAAATATCTTAAAATCGTAACTTGAAAAATCTTAAATATGGTCAAAAACGAAAATTTCACTAATTTCAAAGTCAAGACCTCTTTTTCTTTTCCTTTTTTTTGATGCTCGCGGCCGCAAGATCGTGCAAAGATTTCATTTTTTCGACCGTTAATTAAGACAGTCGTAAGTTTTTTTTTTCTTACGCACTTTTCTTACGATTTCCCGAAAATTTTGAAAAATCTTGACTTTCGGTCGTCTCACTTAAAATTTTACATAAAATGAAAAATCTTACGATTTTAAGATAAATCTTAAGACTTGGCAGCACTGGATAATTTGTGTTCACAGCTCGTTGCATATTCGCCTAGATTATAGCGGTTCGTCTCATGTGACATGTCCAAAATGCGATAGACGTGTGCGAAAGCTAACCCACGTGCTAAAAGGACGAACGTCTAACTGCATAAACGTGGCCAGGTAGGCGGTGGGGTGGGGAAAGAGTGCGCTGGAGGAGAAGTGCGTGCGTGAAGGTACCGGCTGATCGTCTGTGGCACACGGAGCATGCGCTCCAAACTCTCACGAAGTTGGCCACGATGAAATTTGTCGGCATTTGTAACGACGTGAGTGAGTGATTGTCTTGCCTCCGGTATGCTCAAAACAATGACAAACCTTCGTGATTACCGAACGAAGCAATAATTTTCGAACAGATAAGCCGTCGTGTTTGTTTTTTGATAATTTTTATTTATTAACAGTTGGAAAATTTTGTCTGGAATTTGCAATTTCGTTAAATATTTTTTCTCTGTGATATTGCCTTTTTGTAGATTAATGCTACTATAGGTTTTGCTTGATTTTCTTTTATTTTAGTAAATTTTAATGCTCTTTGTTCGTCCGTCGAGAAGTGACAGATTCGGTTTCGATTGGTGTCTGCTTCGGTTAGTGCATAATGTAAGATTTTATAACTTTGTCTCATTCGACGATGAATACGTGGAATTTTTGGACAATTCGATACCCCATCGGTTACAAGCACCGGGGCAAGAAGAAACGTGACTCGTTTGTCCGTTAAGTGTTACCCCCTCGGTTGATAAATTTCCCATACAAACGGTGGCATCCGCAAACTGCATAGCCGTTCGCGAAAAAAAGCTGAAAGAGCCAACAACGAAATCTGGTTGAATGCGTTATTAAAAAGGCATGAAGAAAAAATTCTGGGGGTTCCAAAGCTATTGGAAATGGTACGGATTAGCAATGACTTTATTAGTGACAATTATTAACGCCGATTATAACGCGCATCGTGTGCGTACTCAACATAATCATAGGAGAAAATCGATTAAAGATTTCAGTCAGCCATTGGCGGCCAATATATCGATGGACGATTCGACGATCGGCTCGCAGCTCGAGAGAATAACGCCCATACCGAATACCACTGAATTTCATCATGAGAAAACTACCGAGAGATTATGTAAGTACCATTTTTTTAATGTGTTTTCCTTAAAAATATGTAGCTTGCGTCTTGCAAGGTCACATGTTTGTCAAAGGTTTAGGTACCATAATCTTGAACTCCGCATTAGTGATGCATTACTAAACCAATAATTAATAGTTCTTTCCATCCTCAAACGATAGTTATTCTTGCGTTGATGAAGAAATTTGAGAAATTTTCGCATTAATCAATCATATTCATTGAAGACCGTACGATGTTAGCAAAAACCATTATTCAACGTTTCACGATAATAATGAAAATTTGATAAGAATGAGAGTTAAGTGGCAACTTTTTAGCACAGTCACCGGCCATCATATTTGGAACGGAATATAACACTATCCTATCATCGCCGAACTGTTTAAACAAAAATTAACAGAAATATTTACAAGCAACATTTTTTAGTTTCTTTTTGTGTGAAAAATACGTTTACAAGAACTCTTTTTTCTCGCTCACTTGTGCGCCAACTGACCGGAAATTTTCACGAATCTGTTATCAAAGGATGTCTCTAGGGTGCTCCGTTTGTGGAATTTTGATTTTCAGTTTTGTGCATGAGATATGCCATGGTGAAAAATGCCAATTTTTATAGTCTCCGGGAATTAATTTAAAGTAAAATTTCGAAATTCCGCCAATGAAGCCTTTTGAAGACAATCCTTGGTAAAAGATTAGTGAAAATTTCTTATCAATCGGTGCCAGATTGAGCGAGAAAACAGAATTTTTGAAAACGTAGTAACAGAGTTACTATTTCACTCATACGTAGTTACTAGTTAACTACATTATGTATTTTTATACATTTTCACGATAATTGACTCTCCATCTAGCTTTATTCCATCAATATAGATGCACGCTCTAAGATGTTGACATATCGAAAACACTTTTAAAAAATTCATTGATCTACAGTTTTCAAAAAGTAAAAATTAGAATGAAAGGAGGAGAGTGTAAAAATTTAAACAAGTATTGCCTTCTAAAATTTTATTCACTTCTCGAGGGTTGGTTCTTTGAACGATTAATTTACGTTCGTGGGAAGAATTCGTAACTGGTACCATGGTTCCTTGACCTCTCGCTCGATTTAAAAGATGGTAACTAAAGTTTTGAAACCTTGAGATCACCTATTGAAACTAGCGAAAATATATTTTGTGTTAGAATTTATCAATTTAATAAAGTGGAATGATGTTGGAATAGACCAAAGGAAAAGCTAAAAATTTCTGTTTGTTTTCCTGCCCATTAAATGGACTAAAAATAAGTAAATTTGCATAACAACCACTTCTTGAACTCGATCCTTTGAAAATTCTTGATGAACAAGGTTCGTGAATTCATATTTGAGCTCTGCAGGAGTAATCTTTAGTTTTGGCTATTATACTAATCTATTGAGAGTGTTTGGTCGAAAAAACTTTTTTGATCATCTAATACAATTCTAAATATACTTTTCTTATAACAGTCTTAACAAAAATTGCCTCGAGTCTATGAAATAACATAGGTAATTCCAGTATCTCGTAAAATTTAACGATATTGTTACTCAAAAATCACTTTTGTGTTTCCTTTGATTAACCTATCAAAATCAAAAAAGATAAAGCCGTTTAGTTTTTCAGGAATAAAGTGTCAGTATGTTGAACGGCGTGAGTCATTTTTTTGGGGGCGGGGTGAGGGGTGAAGGGGGTTCCAAGATAATGAAGAGATTTGAATCTAATAATTGAGCATCAAAAAAGAAAGTAGTAATGTTGCAGCCTCTGAACTAGTGCAAGTACATGCGGCTTCATACAAGAGAAAAATCGTCTTCGCCTGTTAGTGCCAACAAGTTACAATTTTTACCGCTTGATAGCGAGCTTTCTGTTTTATTGGCGAATTAAAGCTGATAACACGATAAGTGTATTTGGATTTTGAGCAACATTATGAAGACATATTTTTCCCCTCACAACAAATCATTTTATTCTTAATTCAAACAGACTACAGGAAGAAGTAAAAATTATGAATAAAAATAAAAAGATTAGTTTTTTAATGTTTCAGTTCTTAATATGTGGCCTGATCATTCATAAAACAATAAAAATACCAAGTCGTGTGTCCTTTGTCAGGTATACAACACTTGATCTTCATGATGCAAATATATACACTGAGAAAAATTTGCATACTAATTTTTAATATACAGCAAACAAAACCAAGGACAATTCAGATTTATTCTAAAATTCAATAGAAAAATATTAAATTTCAGTATGTAGCATACTGATTTTTAATGTTTTTGTAGTATTATATACTAATTTCTAATATTTTTATTTATTCTTGATATTTTTTTAATGATTTTTTAGTTGTATAACTTTTAATTTTTTTTTCTCTGTGTACCTACCTCCAACTATTCATAGTGGGCTAAACTTAACATTTTCTCATTCTGCAGTATAATTTTTCTCGACTTTTGATTCTGCAGTTGTTCATTTTCAAGTATTTAGGGTTGAGATACGCCTAGAGTAACTAGAAAAGGATTTCAAAGAAAATATATAAACTCTGTTTTATTCTTCAGGTTCAAAAGTTGGTGATAAAATAAGTCATTCAATACATTAGTTGGCAGTCGCACTGTCATTTACAAGTTTTTTCCTCTAGCATATTACTTCATATGCGACATCAGGGTAAAACTCCTGTTGAAGGTGACCTTATACTTGGTCCCTAAGCTTTTACAATTTTCACATTCAATAAAAGTTCACAGAAGATGTCCGTGTCACTTAACGAAAATTTATGAGCTTCTTTTCTTTTACTTTCAAAACTTTTGAAAAAGCAAGGGAAAATTCCAATTTCACTTCATTTGGCGGCCAATTTTGGAAGATGCAGGGTTATTTTTTCGATGGACAATTTTGAAAGGAGACATTTTCATTTGTATTAAGTAAATGGTTTCATTTTGTTTTTTTCTCTGTTTAAACTATTTCATATAATACTCTCAAGGCCACGCGAATAAAACAAGATTATGCTTTATTTCGACTTGAAATGCTTCATGTGGATACATAATTAAAAACAACCATAAAAAATTCGAATTAAATTTTAATTTTTAAATATAAGTACCTTATTCACTGTTGTAGGGTAAAAAATTAAGGAATAGACAGGATTTTTCAGTATATTATAGGATGTATATATTTTTTTGTCTATCATAAATAAGTTTGTATCTTTTTTGTAACCAGAAATTCAGTCTTAGATGAAGAAAATTCTAAAAAAAAAATTTTTCCTCGAAAATTAAATTCTACTTGTTTTATTTATGAAAAAGCTAAAAGTAAATCTATACTTCCGCAGCCCTTTTTCTTCCCTTTTGTATTTTTTCATCATTATTTTACATGTTTCTTAGTACGGTACTAAGAAGTGCCTGCGAATAGATACATCTTCTTTCTCGAACATGTCCTGTAATTTCCAAAATATTTAGTTTCAAGAAAAAGATTTTGTGTAATTGTATGTAATACGTTCTGAAACTTAGTTTTCATTTTCTTTCATTAATTGCTAATTAATTCTAATCATTTATGATTCAGAATGAAAAGCTGAACCATTGCCATTATTATTGGTATAATAAAGATTCCTGCAATTTTTCATCTCAGTCTGTGCAGACTCAGATTTATTTTTCTTTTTTTCTTTTTATTTATTTTATTTTTACTTCGTTGAATTCAAGTGTTATTCTGATATGACTAATAATCTTGGTCTGATTCACACATTAGTTGTTCATTCACATTTTTTGCCAGCACTGAAATAACGTATAATATGATTCAACTCAATCTACTACATAATAAACTTAAGTTAAAATAGAAAATGAAAGGATAATTTGTCGTACGAATGATTCAGAACGTTTGTATAAATAAATGTAGATTGTATAATTTTTTTAAAGAACAGATTTAAAAAGTTATATCATATCTTATGAAATTATTTTTAAATTCACGTCTTCTGGATTGATTTATGAATGTGACCCAATAATTGGAATTTGACTGATCATTATAATTTATTTTTATTATAAGTTAAGTAATATTTATTTTTTATTTTTTTTCGAACTCACGAAAACTTGTAAAAAATTTATTCTGTTTTACCGCTTTGGGGGGAAAAATGTTTTTTAACTTTCCTCTAAATTTATAGCAGCAAGTTGTTCGTTAACATACTCGTAGTAAAGAAAAAAAAATTGAAACTCATTCCAATTTCTCATCGATTTCCCGAGAATTCAAGGTTTGAATGTGGAAAAATTGCATTTTGCGAAATATTCAGCGATCACAATGCGGGCACTCGGGAAGGAAAAATAAAGAACGGCCAAGAAATTTTTTTCTCTACACAAAAAAATTTCTGTACAAATTTAATCGAAAAATTTATTTCGTGATAGATATTCCGTAAATGGTTTTCCCTTATTATTAATTTACGATAAAACGAAGGAAAACAGCGAATTCGGACATCGCTATCGAAGAAAAATATCTACTTAATTAAACTATACTGGGGATGGTAATAGATCTTTCTCTTTGTTTTTTCTTTCTTTTTTATGCCTTTGCTCTACCAATGCATTTTTCATTACTTTATTTCGGTGTTTGTTTGTTTGTTTGTTTTTTTTTTTTCAAATATCAATTAATTTAGGTGCATCGTGTAATTTACAGTTAAAAAAAAAGTTCGCTGCGAATTTTTTCCAAGCAGCAATAAAGCATTACGTGTATTCTAGTGAAGTGTACTAAAAATGAAAGTTTTAAAAATTTATTCATCCTTAAAATATGTCGACATTTTAAAATCATCTCAGCCAAAGCCTTCTTCAACATGATACAAAAATAAGTGATTTCTCAATCCAAATGAATTCTCAAACTTGAGATCAGAAAGACGAATAAAAGCAAGATAACCAAGCAGGGCTATTGTTATTTTCTGACATATGACTATGCTCATATTTCGATACTAAATTTTCCCAGAAGGGACTAATATTGTCGATTGTAAAAAAATTGGCTGTTTTCACCCCAAAGAATTAAAACAGGATCGGACAAAACTCGTAAAATTTTTTATAAGGATTATATTTTATTCGGGAATGTTTTTTGATTTGTGTTTCTCTATGTGTGTTTGTCGATCTTTACGACAATAAAGAATACTCTCAATTCTACTACGTTCTAGGTTTCCAAGATTTGACAACTTTTTGACATCTTTGCAATTACTGCATAAAAATCAAGTGGTAACTAGTAGAGCTGAGGAGAGGAAATGACACGAGCATTTAACTCAACCAAAAAAATTAATGAAGTACCTTATAGTTCAACAAATTAGAAAATTGTTTTCCTTACGTATTTCATTTTTTGATTCATGAAAATTTATTGCAGTACGATTTCTTCGCCGATTTTAAATCATCTTATTATTCTTTTGTGCTATAGAAAAAAATGTTTGAAAGTTAATTTCCATAATAAAAAAAAATTCCAGCGCAGCTAGCCCCTCTACAGAAACAGATTTTCAATTGATAGTACTGGTGTGTCATGAACCACACAAATTTCATTTTATTGGATTATGTAAAGAGGAAATAGGGATAGTTTGCCCGATTTTTTAAAAGCAACAAATCACAAAATATCATTTCCCAACGACCCTACTACTATTTCCCTCCAAAAATATGCTGGTTTTACCTAGCATTTTGTACTTCAAACGGAATATAGTCTGTTCGAGTTAAAAGTTCCATGACGTCACAATGCTTTAAAGAATGAGAAGTTTTTAATTTCAACCGTGTTTCAACCAGTCACTTTCTTCAGATCCGTGTGACGTCATGGAAGTCTTAACTGGAACAGCCCCAGTTATGCTTGCCGAATTACATAATTGCTGGCTGCAAAAAACTCTTTTTTCTACGGGTTTTTATTATTTTTCTAATCATAATTTTAATTTGACGACCATTTTCCCTTTTTTTTTGTTGAAAATTCTAAGGATAATTCAAGTTCTTTCCATAATGTTGATTAAAAAATTTGATACCAATGATTTTCTCATAGCAATGTTGATCTGAACATTGAAAGTAAATAATTTTGACGTGATCAAAAATTGAAACCCTCATCATTTCACGTCGAAAAATTCCATCAATTTTCCATTTAGGTGAGCGATCCTATTTACCCATAAATACGAGTATTCTTATTGTAAGCATGATTTTTCATCCAAATTATTATTTTTGTTTGGGGAAGAAGGGTGCTTTCACGTTCTTGAACGTAATTATCAGGTAGGAGATGTGATTTAACTCAGACAATTTTCGCGGATTTCTGGAGTCGATTATAACTACTTTGTTCAGTGAAAGTTTTGACCAGTAAGGTTTTCATAATTATGTTGGCTTTGTTGAAATTCAAAACACTTTTTTTTTTATATGTAGCAAAAAGTTGATAAACCGAATATTATAAGGGTCAGCAATCATTTCCAGCTGGTTGGTATTTTTTTAAATCAGCCAAAACGAAGTTACGAATTTTAAAAACTTTTTACGAAGTTTTGTTCCTATGATCACCTCCCACCCCGTTTGACGGTACGTCAGCTGTGCCTTTCAAATCATGACGTGATGAATAAAATTTAATTTTTCTACATTCCATCAGATTTTTTCACCGCTCTCCATCCCCTTCTATAATTTTTACTCTCCTAAGCTACTTTCATTTATGCCCCCCTTATATCGGCTTATGTCTTCAACGAATAATTTGTTATTTTCGTTTTCCTGAAACATATTTTGTCTAAAGCCGGCTACACACTATTCCATTTTTCCTGTTTCCAGTTTCGTGTTTCCTTGTTTCCCCCTGTTTTCACGATAGTGTGTAGACGTTTTTCGCCGATAAATGTTTCGTGGAAACAAGCTTTTTCGTGTTTCGTCATCTTTTTCGCCAAGAGCGGTTTTTTGACGAAACACAAAGGGTTTTTTCGTGGAAAAAGTTTTTTTCCACATATAGTGTGGAGCGTTTCGCCTTTAATTCGCTTTGTTTCGTCCTTTTCACTCTGTTTCGCTGGTCTTTCTCCACTGGTTTACTTGAATACTTTCTTTTGGAATTGCATCTCAAGCCGGCATGAGCTGTTTTGTGCGACTTCCCGATGGGCAAAAAATGAGAAAATGATCCGGAAAATGAGAATTTTATCCGTTGTCAGTCCGTTTTTATTTTCGACCATCGGATCTGAAAATTTGCAGATATTTTTGTCATCTTGATTATTTTTCCAAATCCGTTTGTAAAACGGTTTCACGGATTGTAACCCGGGCCAACAAATATCATAAAACAGCCTTCACGGAAAATAATCCGGACTCATTTCCGGCAAGACTGATTACAATCCGTTCGAAATCCGTTTTAGAAGCCGGAAAACAGGAAAATTCCGGGTTATAATCCAGAAACGGATTATAACCCGGAATAAAACGGATCCGTTTTCAAAATATTTTGCCCATAGGGTTGAAGCATTGAGAATACTCTCAACACCCTGAAAACCACATCCAGCAGTCAACACTCCGTTTCCTCGACTGAAAAGATGGAAAATGGTAATTGGTGAAACAGTATTGAGGAAACATGAAACAAAGTGAAACAAGAATAGTGTGGACAGCCCTGTTTCATCAATTTAGATGAAACAGGAAACAGATTTTGGAAACAGTTGGAAACAAGGAAACAGCGAAACAGGAAAATGGAAACAGGAAAAATGGAATAGTGTGTAGCCGGCTTAAAAGTCCTACCTATTTCATTTTCCGTGTTCAGGTCCCAAATAAGTACCTATATTGGATTCGTCCTCACCCGAAAAATTTTCCAATTTAGCGTATCCTTGGTTAGTATTAATTTACGATAGGTGTCATTTTACACAGCTCAACTTCGATCATACGGTAACTAAGAATGGCGCATCTTATGAATAATTTACCATATCGTGAGTTTAATTCGAGTACAATACTACATATCGTTTTTTTTTTTTCAATCGCGGTTCTCGACTGTACCGACTATAATACATCAGGTATTGATTGCCAATATTAATAAATCATGCGATAGTGTAGACAAAACCAGAAGAAAGGGAAATGAGCTGAAATTAATTTCTAACGACTCTACTGGTTTGTTGTGTTTTTAAATGCAGATAGAACGAGAAAGGCGAAAAAGTACTATATATTTTGTTGCCAATGGGAAGACTGGTCTGTAATTTAACGTGAGCACCTATCATATATTTGGTCTGCATCTATAGGCCTATTTGTGTCGAAAAAATTCATATTACATCTGCTATATAGAAATTTTACCTAGAGGACATTTTTAGAGAAATCGGAGGGTTGGTTTTGAGAACGCCCTGTGTACAACATGTTTTTCAATAATTTTTGAACAAAGGTCAATTAAGACAAATGTTATTGATCTGGATGAAAATATGTAGCTTCAAATATGATTTTAGGATAGTTCCGGAATACTTTTACCTAATACAACTAAACTTTATCTGACATTGCTAAATCTAAACCTAAGAGCCAAACGCGGATAAGTCCAGAGATGAGAAGATCTGTAATGGTGTGTAAAGTTTTGGATGAATCTGAACAGAGTTCTGTCATTGATCGGAGTATTGCCTCAAAAGTATTAGTCACATAAGACATTGAAAATTAGTTTGTTGTAAAAATGATATTCAATTAAAAAAAATAAATGAAGCATTGACAGGCTTTATATCGCCTCTATATGTAAATATTATTCTAGTACTCTAAAATCCCTAATTTATACGCTTTAACTTTTTATAAATGTTGATTTTGGAATTTTCAAAACAGTATTTATCTACTCATCAAAGTCCAGAATTATTTTGTTGCTGCTTTTGAAAAAGTTGTAAAATCATAGTATGGTCCGTACTTTTGAAACCGACCACTCAATATCTGGCAGTGTGTTCGGCTTCATTCTTTCGCCCTAATTTTCCCAGTTCATAAATAATTTTTGCGTTTGACGAATTTTGTTCTTCTTCCAATCGGCTTTATAGTAGGTGCGTATAGCTCCGGCAGCTTTCGAAGAAATTCTTCATCGAACGTTTGCTCTATGAACATTATTTGAAAATTTGGAATGACGTTTGTAATTTCTTCTACTTTAGGTATTCACGATTAGATTTGCAAATGAACTGTCTTGTTTTTGTTTGCATGCAATTAGAGATGTTTTACGACAATCAAAACCACTTTGGTGTTAGCATGTTTCGGGGTTTTCTATACAAAAAAAAGGTCAAGTATGAGACAAATAGGTATAGGATACAAAGGCTGAGAATTATTTTACAATTTACTATAATTATACCTATATTTACCAAAATATTAGTATTTATCCGAAGACAAGGTGTTACAATAGTAAGATATATCGATATCCAAAAGAAAGGACGATATCATAAGATATCAATTTTTCGCTACTTAGATATTGATATATTTTTAGGGGATATCACTATAGTTGTTGGGCTGGAATAAAGAGCTGTATCTCTCCTTATATCTATCAGAAATTGATGTTTCTGGTGTATGTTGATATACTTTTTAGGATAAAAAGGTAAGAGCAAAGGGAATGGGTCGGCCAGTCCATGAAAGTGGTCAGGTTAAGGTCAAGGTCATGAAATTAAGGTCAAGGTAATGAAATTAAGGTCAATATTAATTCCCCAATACAATCAATAAATCCGTTTTATTAACCTAAAACTAAGCTTTTATTGTAATCTTAGCATTCACGATACGTCGTGTAGGTCTGAAACTAGTTTTTACATACCCCAAACACTTGATCAAAAGACAAGAGAACAGAGAACATACCCTTGACCCAAATCTGAAGGTGAGTGAACTTATGATATACCAAATCTGATCGTATTTTTATGCCCCTCGACCATTTGCTAGAGAAGGAGGGAATACTGTGAGCCATGCTCCTTTTTATTGAAGTGTGCTGATAATTTTTCTTTCGGGCTGACATTTTTAAAATTCTTGAGAATACTAATCATAAGAATACTTTAACTCGTCGCGCATGTTCGCAATATCCTCTTCGTTAAAAACAAGTTGAAATGATACTAAATTTTTTTTTAAATCTCTGAAGCTCGACATTTTTTTTTCTCTACCAATTTTATTTTTTCTCAACATAACACTCGTTGGCAGATTTTTGCTATTTTGTCCAGGGGGCTGAAGATATTGATGAGAATACATAAATGTTTTGGTCTATTGAACAAACCCCTTCACACCCCACCTCTTCACCTTCCGAAGTCTCAATTTTCTCGGTTGAGAGACCGATTTCACTTCTAAAGAGCTCTCCCGTCCCAGTGAATGCGTTTATGATAACACTCTTTCTTTTATTGTCCTCATTGCATAGCATTCTCTCACGACTGAATGTTACTCTCTCGTTGCAGATAGAGGTAATAAGTGTCCAAATCTGGTCAGATATCATCATCACAGGCATAATCCGAATCAGCACGATCATAATCACCACCATCAACGGAGGCAAAAGCGAAAGAGTCGCGATAAACGACACGATTTCAACGTAGACAGCCAAAGAGTAGAAATTATTAAGCAGCAAATATTATCTAAGTTAGGATTAACCAGTACTCCAAATGTGACGACGGCGGCTGCCACAAAATTTTTATTAGAAGCGCTATCATTAGAGCAGAATCCAGCTCTGATGGATGAAGGCAGTACGGCCATCAGCAGAACGTCGAATACGCTTGACTCGGAACCAGATGACTTCTATGGAAAGACTTCAGAGATCATTGGTTTCGCCGAACCAGGTTTGTGTATATTTTGTTTGAATTTTATTAGAAGTAGATAAGTATGTATAGTTATTATTACTGAACATGTACGGTGTACCTACTCAAAATAATCATCCCTGAAACTAGTATATATAGTTGTTTTAGTACTGGACAGCCAGCATGCCTATTTTCCTGCGTTGTCAACGTGCTGGCTTGAACAGCTCAGTGGCAGTTGAATGTGCGCATGCTCAGTCGTACAAAACTTGGGTTCAATTTTTTGGACGCATTTTGGTGCCTCT
Organism: Parthenolecanium corni; assembly: GCA_038050395.1. Classification (NCBI taxonomy): domain Eukaryota; kingdom Metazoa; phylum Arthropoda; class Insecta; order Hemiptera; family Coccidae; genus Parthenolecanium; species Parthenolecanium corni. Next base: position 1,229,800 of record JBBCAQ010000038.1, on the reverse strand, counting down.
ATAGTGGGTCGCTTCCAGAATTAACCATTCCAGTGACGTCGTAATAATACATTTGATTCGATTATCTGCTGATTTGGACAACTATGTGGGTCTGCGCATGCGCATCATCAACTTCTACAGACTTGCTTAAGTGATTTTGACAAAACCCTTCTTCAATGAAAATGGCTTTCTGGCAGTCTCGTACTGTTTGATTGAAGATTGCTCCTCTCAAATGATAAATAAGCTATAATTTGTTAGAAAAAGTATACCCATATGCCTAGTTCTATTCATTGTTCTGTCTGATTGAAAATTCACGGCCCGGGTGAGGATGTGAATTACAATATGATTATACAAGATGTCCATTTCCGCAGCCTCTACCATCTTGAATTTGAATCTGACATTTGGCAGAGTAATTGTGTCTAATCGGTGCTGATTTGTACTGCCAAGTTTATAATTTGTGCTCATCCCTTTCTAGAGATATGAGCAATAAATTTTGGCTGGGGCTGGAGAAATACTAGCCCCACCCATTCACGAATTTTGACTTAAAACTTAACATATCAACTCAACTATTTTTTGTGCTCAATTTGTGCTAACTTGTGCCATTAGTTTTAGAATTTGCGCTCACTCCCTTCCAAAGTTACAGACTATGAGAGATTTTGCCTCAGCTCCATCCATCCCAATTGAAAATATTTCAAGCTCTTTATCAAGTACAATAACCATAAGCGGTTTTGGGTAAATGGCAAAGAAATGTTGTTCAACTATGCAGAAAACTGATACGGTCTTACTTTCATTTTCCACCCTGGTAGAGGTATGCGCAGTTATACGCAATTTTTGCCTTTCCTCTCAGGAGCATCATATACGTCTTATCCACCTCCTAGAACCTGAATGTTGACTTTTTCAGCCTCTCGTTGAGCTTTACTGTTTGATTTTAATTTTCCGCAAAACTATAACGCTGAAAAAGAGATGGAATTTCAAGAAGTTTCACTATCGTGTATTATTTGAAACGGTTATACAAATAAAGATGAAGAAAATCGTTTACAATTTTACACCACTCTCTCAAATTTACAAATAAATACATATATATATATATATAAATATATATACGCCCCTTATTGGATAGCGAATATATATATGTATTTCCTTTTAGAAGACGGAAAATTTAATTTAACTAAATGGGACCGTGTGAATGACACTGATATAGGCAGGGTATGACAAAAAATATTTTCTAATACGAGGAAGAAATGGAGGGTGGGATAAAAATGTAGAGGAAAATAGTCCTCGAGGCTGCTAAGGTCAAAGTGGAGTAACCGATTCAACTGTATGCTAGTTTTTTATTTCTCCCTTTGATTTGTTTCCAAAAACAAATCTAATTTACGGCTGGCATCAGAATATTTGTCATATTTCTCGGGTGAAAGACAATATTTTTCTGCCCGCGTGTTCCATACATTCGAATTTAGCAGCAGTGTAAGATTGTCCGAATAATGTGTTTCCACAGTGTGACGAAGGAAGGGACGTGTTAAAATTTTATAAAGCTTTATATTAATTTGTGGACGCCAGCGGGTCCATGGTGGAAATTTTTTGAAGATATGGACGAGCGGACCCAATAAATGTTTTTAATCCGTGTACACAAAAACGTCAATTTTGCGGAGAAGAAAATTCGCTTTCATTTTGGGGTATGCTTTTGGCTAACAAAATACTATTGAAGTCACGTATTGTGAGAAAAAAATCAGATAAAAATTTTAGCGTAAATTTTATTATTATTATTAGTAGTATTTTTGAAAGAATTTTATTGAATTAGAAGAGAAAGTTGGTCGTCTGGTCGGCAATATCTGATCGAACGACTATTTTAAAACGAAAAATTTTTGGACAATTGAGACAGTAAATTTGCGGATGAACGGTTCGAGTGTGCCATGTAAAGCCAACAAAAGTGTAGTTCGATTAGTATATACTTTCTTCTTCTTTTTTTTTTTCCACTACTTTTCCAAGTTTTTCTTTTCTTATTTTTGCCATTTTCCCCGTCTTCTTATTCGATTGTATTGTACTAGATGTTTGGAAATAGTTCGAGAAAAGTCTTATATATTTGTGGTGCACACGTTAATACAGATTTCGAATTATGAGTCTGGAAGTGTGTAGTCCTCATTCTTACTGAATTAATTTTTATACTCATCCCTGATGAATTCGCTTTGGTCGCAGTCAATGAGAACATATTATTTTACTGACTGATTATTGTTATAAAGAATTTTTTCTTCTATGTCCGAGAAAATAGCAATCAGTGTGTGAAATGGATTGAGAATCGTCATGATTTGTAAATGGATGATGCCAGTGAACGCTTTAATGAAGCCACATGCTTCAGTTTTTTTATTAAAATATAACAAGTTGAGATGAATAAATTTATAACAAAAACTGGAACTTAGTCAATATAGAAAGGGACAGTGTCCCGTCGGAGTTCGTCCTGATAGAATTAAGGTCATCAGCGAATTGAAAATATCCTAGAATCTTTTCAGTGGTTGACAATCTGCAATTTCTGTCCATCAGTCAGTTTGTGAATGATAGAAAATAGCCTTCTATAATCTCCAGACCATTGGACTGGTGCTGAGTGTATCTCTAGATTGTGGTGAACGAATTGAAGCTTTGAGGGCGTTAAAAAATAATAATAATAATTACCTATACTATATCGATAAGTAACAAGTTTTTTCAATTCGTTAACAGAAATAGATAAGTAGTAAAGGTATAAATTGTTAATGCCCTATTGAGATGAAAAATTGTGTACCGGTTAGAACTGGTTCGTGTATGGCTGAAGGCGCCGCCTTGTTCAGTCGTTTGTTTTCTGTGCCTATGCACACAAAACAATTAGTTAGCCTTAATAAATTAAACGATCAAATCATCAAACTTGTAGAATGCTTCCTTCTGCTCAGACGACCTTATTAAAAAAAATTTTAACCGAAAAGAGTGTTGAAGAAAATGAAAAAAAAAAAAAGGTTTTGGAAAACTGAACTTGTTGGCTTCGAGTTACAAATACATAACGAGAAAGTGAGGCTTATATTTATGGATGCTGGCTTTACCACTGGGCAAGATTACATTTTGAACTTCATCTAAATAAACATTATATTATGTTTTAAAACAGATGTAAATAAGAAAATTTTTGTTACAAAATTATTTCTTAATTGGCGAGTCGTTTTATTACTGGGAATGGGAAAAAATTCACAATTTTATCTTGCTTAATTTTATGGTATACTGCTATGATGGTTGATGACCTCAAAGAACTTTTAAATAGTAGATATGAAGTACGGACTAGACCATAATATTTGTAGCTCCATATGGCTACTTTTAATGAAAAAATCTTGAACTTTTCTTCTTTGACTTTTTTTATGTGATTTAATTATTAAAAATCAAAATCGTGTACCAATGGCACAAAATTTCGTAGCTTAATTGAATTCAACATCCTTATTCAGCATATTTATATTTGAGCTGCCGGCTTGAAAAAAATCAGAGATGAGTAAGAAAATGATGGAAGGAAAATAAGCAAAAAAATTCCAATATTTAGAGTGATTTTTGATGATGGAATACGTAGAGAGTTGGGCTATCAAGAATAATACGAGGCGCATTCCAAAAGTCCGTTCGCACGTTTCATATCTCCGGCCCTGGTAACACTGATGCAACGAAATTTTAAATTTTCCTTGATGACTAGCCGTTACTGGGTAATACTTATGCAAGAGTTTTCCTTTATTATAAAGGGCATGTGACCTGTATGGCACACTGGACTAGTGAGGTGTTTGGAGTCTGTAGGTATGGTGGACCCGATCATATGGTATTTTTGATTACCGGGGGATTTCAATGTCATTCCACCTTTGCTGCGATTGGCTTTTCTTTTCATAGTGCACCTACTATCTTCTGGTGCAGTATGGCGGACCACTTTGAGAGCACCCTGTATTTGGTCTACTTGCAGATTTCAAGGGTCTTTTCAAAATACAGTGAAACCTCTTGACAACGGACACCTCGGGACCGGAGAAAATGTCCGTTAATTGGAGGTGTCCGCTTCGAGAGAGTGTAAAAAGGAAAGTGTCCGGTAAATAGAGTTTATTTAAAGTTTCGTCATTTTATTTAACAAAAAAAAAAAGTTGAACTTGAAAAACAGTAAGTATATAAGCACATTATAGGACATATGAAAATTATTTAAAAAATGACGTAATTGTAGTTTGCCCGCTCCGCGAGAGCTCAAACACTTAATTTTTCATCTTCATGAACTTTTAAAACTTCAATTTTATCCGATAGGGAAAGATTAGAACTCATTTTCACAATACACTGAAGCGAATAACACCGAATGAACAAGCTATGACATACCTACACTTTCATTCAGGCTTAGAATAGATGTGTCTTATCTTACTTTTTTCCTTGTTTTTCCTTCATTTTTACGCATTTAAGAGTATTTGAGTGGCAAAATTTTTGTCCGTTTAATAGAATGTCCGCCTATCAGAGGTTACAATGTATTTTTACCATAACACTGCACGGGACCAAGATTTTTGTCCGTTTATTGGGGGTGTCCGCTTGATGGAGTGTCCGTTAAGGGAGGTTTCACTGTAGTTTACTCTTGTCAACTATAATTACGCATATTTGCTTAAAAAGTACCTAAAACTTGCAAAAAGAACGTATTCGTGAATTTGAAATTGTATTCACATATTCCAAGGGTACGAGAAAAATATCTTGTATTCGGCGAGATATTTTCCAATAAATTCCAATGTCGTTGTACAGTAGAAACAGCTAATTTTAATGTATTTCTTTTACCCATTCCCTCCTCTACCATTCATCTCACCCAGGAAGGTCGAATTATAAATAAATTTTCCCATATTCTCGTCGGTGTTCGCACATTAGTCGCGAATATATACTCGTAGTATATAGTTCTCTCCTGCGAAAATTACGAAGGACAGTTTTTCGTGTAGAAATTGCAACAAAAATAATGTCATTTATTTTGAACGCATGCCACCTAAATAACAATAAAAACGACGGAAAATTCCGTTTTTATATCATTCGGAAACAAATAAAATATACGTTTAATGTTTGATGATTCTCTAATAAAAATTTTGTGCAACGAAATTAGTTCGTTTTTCTCACCCCTTGCGATTTTCAAGTTGTATGTAATAAGATACGAGTAGAAGAAAAAACAAAAGCAGCCTGAAAAGAGAAGAAAGTTTCATCATAAAAGCTCGTGAAAAACGACGTATAATTCAAATTAAGCAATGATATTTTAATGTGATAAGTTCGATAAAACTGATTTCGTCATTTAAAAATACTGTCATAAGATGTAAAAGATAATGAACATGATAAAAAAAAAAGATTGATACTGAAAGCAGAAAAAATTTGTCTGTTTAAACTGGGTTATTGGGTTTGAATTGAATTTAATGCCCCAGAAACGACGTCGTTTTTATTATTTTACGACATGTAGGCTAAATTTGGCGTTCTCGTTGCTGGAGAAAAGTCTTATGCTCCTTGAGTGTAATAGAAGCATCGAAGGAAGTGACCTATTCTTTAGATCGTAAAAATGAAATGAATACAGAGTTCAGTTTATTTCCTTAAATGAATGTCGATATGGCCCTTAAAATGGTGGTAAACAACACATTTGATAGATTTGGTTGTTCGCTTTATGGAATTCACTTGCCTCAGCTTTTCCTCGTGAACATCTAATTACATTATTTGTGGAGACTCCGCACTGATTTTGCTGAAATTCGGTAGGAAGGTAGGGTACTATAAGATAACCTATCATACCAAATTTCAAGTGTCGGACTCAATAGTTACTTTGTTTATTAACATCTGTGTTTTTTATTTCATTACGTAATATTGTAGTAAATTGGGAAATTTAACGCGAAGTTGAAAATCGATAATAATATCGAGAATGTACCTATTGCAAAATATAATGATGCGCGCGCCAGTGTCAGTTATCATTGAACGGTTCTTAACAGAAATCTCTTGATGAATTTTCTTCGTGGTTCGTTATAATCTTTTTCAATTTGCTAATTTTTATTACCGTGTTATTTTTTTTCTTTTTTTTTTTCCATGTTAATTTATTAAAGATGTAACTGCAGTGCCCTATGGGCAAAATATTTTGAAAACGGATCCGTTTTATTCCGGGTTATAATTCGTTTCTGGATTATAACCCGGAATTTTCCTGTTTTCCGGCTTCTAAAACGGATTTCGAACGGATTGTAATCAGTCTTGCCGGAAATGAGTCCGGATTATTTTCCGTGAAGGCTGTTTTATGATATTTGTTGGCCCGGGTTATAATCCGTGAAACCGTTTTACAAACGGATTTAGAAAAATTGCCCAAAAATTATCACTGATTATAATCAGGAAATCCGTTTGTAAAACGGATTTGGAAAAATAATCAAGATGACCAAAATAACTGCAAATTTTCTGATCCGATGGTCGAAAATAAAAACGTACTGACAACGGATAAAATTCTCATTTTCCGGATCATTTTCTCATTTTTTGCCCATCGGGTGATTAACTGAAACTTATGTTATTTATCATATTTATCCCAAGTGGCTGAGACAGTTGGTACGCATAGCTCAGCTCATTTGCTTCACTCACTCGAGTGTCAACTAGGCCTCGCTCCACTCTGCCGTTTCTCAGAGTGACTGAAACTATTGATATGATTATTGAAGGCCCAAATTTGAAATTTATACTGCCCTTAACTGACCATCCTCACAGGGCCGGCACTTTTCTATTTTCCCACCAAGTGCAAACTCAAATTTTCATAAGGGGAAATTGGTCTATTGATAAGGGGGAGGGGAAAAATGAGGAGGGGTAGAAAAAAATTTCAATCTTCGGAATTTTTCACCAGGTGCAAGTGCACCTGTGGCATCTGGATGTTCGCCTGCCCTGCATCCTCAAATTGAGTTCGACACTTGAAATTTGGTATGATGGTTGGTAGCTTATGCTGCTCCTATACCTTTCTATCAAATTTCAACAAAATTGGTGCAGAGTCGGTATAATAAAGCAGTATACCCAAAAGTGGTATATTACAGGACTTTGTCATGAAGATTAGCACTTGAGAGAACGATACTGCCAAGTTTTTTTTTTTTTAGAAATCATCACTAATAGAAGAGAAAAATTCGTCAGTATACCTAGACGTTTTTGTTTGCAAAGTCTTTTAAAATTTGCAAATGAAAATATTATCATCTTAGAAACTCGTCTACAATCCGTATGTTTTTTTTAAATATTTAACTGGAGAAAAAGATCGAATTTTGAACCCTTCTTTAAATCGAGCGCATTTTGAAATATATATAAAGAGGATATTATTCGTCGTTTCCGGCTTAACTCTTTCCTATTTCCTTACATTCTTTTCTCTTTTTTTATTCTATGGGGTAAATAACCTTTGCGGATTTCTCCAAAAATTATTGCCGACGTATAAAGTTTTGTATTATTAAAAGGCAAAGGTGAACTGTAATCTGGTTTCATAATAGTACATATCTACCGTAAAGTAGCCAAAAAAAAAAAGCTTCTCAATATTTTTTTTAAACTCTCCATATGAAACGTAACTAGGTGACCCGGATATTATCTTTAATACTTTTAAGGAGGAGTACTGAATTATTGCTGCTGGAAAAAGGGGACAAAAGATTCGTGTACTTGGTGAGGGAGAATATTCAAGTTATTATTTTTGGCAACTAACCAAAATGGAAAAAAAAAAAAGTAAACTACTATTTGTAGCGTTTATGTAAGCTTTAGTTGCAGTGCACCCACCAGTTTCCTCGTTTGATGCTTCCTTGGCTTCTATCCTGTATGTGCCAGCAAAACTTGCCATTAATTTTTAGCTTCGTTCAAAAGTATTGGAGAATACTCAAGTATGTGAGTATTTGTCGCCAATTTTTCAAACTTGCTTATCCGATTAGATGGACTTCCTCTGCGCTTTTACTATCCCCAAAAAGTTGTTAGCAACTTTTCGACAGAAATCCTAGCTTCTATTAATTTTGGTTTGGTTTGACTCTGGAATTTAGTCGTGGGATGTGAATAGCTTTTCGTTTCATGATCTCAGGATTCCAAAAATATACCCGTCAAAATTCTTCATGCAATTTTATTTATTTGTTCATCTATTACAGGGGAGGGTCATGTAAATTGCAAAGTTCAACTTTGAAACTGAGAAAATACAGAATTTGTAGATTAAGCTGAAATCTATACCGTAGGCTACGTATATAAATGGAAGTCTTAAAAATATAGTTATACCATTTAAAAAGTCAATCGATTTATTAGTTTTTGAGGAAAGCGTTTTTGAAGGTTCAAAAACATGGAGTTTTCTTTTGAGCGCAAGATAGAACAAACTATACCTGACTATAATTAGTTCAAAGTACTAAGAGGTTATGTTTTGATATGATGAATTGCATTGGGGTTGATTAATTTTTAATTTTGTGGTTCGTTTAGAAAGTAGCAAAAATGTAGCTAAAAAATTATAATTTGTGATAGTTTTTTGAACGAACGGCAGTTTCATTCAAATTTGAATGGAATTTTTAGCTTTAAAGGTTAATAACAGGGAAAGTATCAAATCTGATTTAGCTGAAAATTCACGTGGTGTATATACAAGCCTCTAAAACATGGTTTCTGTGAAAAATGTTTTGAAAGGTTAAATACTTATAGAACTGTTGAGCACTAATTTGAAGAGCTGCTTCTCTTGCAGGGTTTGTAGCGCTAGAATTTTACTTATTACTGTAGTTATGTTCTGTGGAAATAATTTATGATGTTTGACTGCATTTTATGTTCCTTTGATAGCGTTTTCGAATGAATTTCTAGAAAATTTTTCGAATGACTGAAAATTATTCGTAAAGAACACCAGTAAAAATATTGAACGCTTTGATAACTTTTGGATGAAGTGTGAAGTCTTTGTTTTACCTATAGCTGTACGGTACGTCACGAATCATCAAGTAACGCATTCTTCTCTTTGGTTCTAATTTAATTCTGTTCTGAGTTTTTATTTTCCCGTTTAGAGTCTTTGAAAACCGCCTTCTGTTTAGTTCTCTTTCATGAGCAGATTATGAACGAATCCATATAAAAAGAGCTTTAAGTTCTCAGATGGTCTCCTAGTAGACGTTTAAAAACTATTTTTTAACAAATATAGCCCCTTTTCTTTTCCCATGGTATTCTACAATTAAAGGCTGAAAAACTTAGACTGAAATAAAATTTTTAGTAACAATTTGATCTTCGGTAGGTACCTATATATATCTAATATCCAGCATATTTCTGGACTAAATATAGAACCTATAATAAGTGCAACAAAAATTATCTCCTTTTTTTGGAGGGGTCAGTTTGCCTGAAAAATGAAGTTTGTAAACTTATCATGACTCATTAATAAAATCTGACAGCACCACAAGGCAAGATTTCTAGTTACTGCTGCTGGTGATGAAAATTTTGCTGCACTATACCCAATTTATTCGTCCTTGAACGTTTGAACGCGTATTTGATAACTCCAAAAAGAGCAAAGGTCAACACCTGAAAAATGACCAGGGATCTGAAGACCATAAATGGTTGATACTAGAACTTTAGTTTAATTGCTCTCATAACTGAAATCTTTGGTCTTTTTCTTCCAAATTTATTACGATTCGAAGAAAACAGAATCCAATTTGGCTGGTATAGTTTTCATAGAGATGTTGTCTCTCGTTAAAACTAATGAGTAATTTTCCAATGACCCCAATTTATGCGATGGAGTATTCAAAAAAACATAAAGGGGTAGTCAAGTCTTTAGGTTTATCCAACTTTCACAACTCGAATACATGCGTGCAACAACCACGTGTTCGTCATATAATAATAAACAATACCATCCTATTATCTACTCTTTGCAATCTGATAAAGCAAAAATTTTAAAAGTTGAGGAAAGTTTTGTTTTTTTTTACATTCGAAAATAGAGTTCCATCTGAATTACTATACACCCAGATTGAGAAATGTCGTCGGAAAAGTTTGTTAGAAAAAAAAAAAATTATATCAGTATGAAAAATAAATAAAATATAGAACCTTGGAGCTATGAACACCAGTCAATTCATCAAAAACAAGTGAGAACCTGTGAAGAGGTCGAAAGAAGAGGAGGAAGGAGGGAAGGAGTTAAATGTACTTTCGAAGACGACAAATGATTCCCAAGCAAATCTTTTGTGAGATAAGTTCGTGTCTTATGTGACATTTAAGAAGGAAAAGTTTATCTCGCTCGTCTGTTTATCTGTTGTCTACAGCAGTCGTCTACGAACATGTTAATTGTCCCCCATGAAAAGGGGGTGAAAAAAAGGGAAAGTTTTTCGAGAAAATTACATTACCGCTGGTGTATTTGTGGGTGAGAGGGGAATGGTACAACGAACGAAAATAGCAAAATATATATTAGGGTGGTCCTTATTTTACGAAGTATTTCGTTTCAAATGAGAGACCCCCTAACTTTGTTCTATGTTATGTGAATAAGCTCTGGTATAAATTTCATCCCCCTAGGGCAACCCCTTCACGTGCCGAATTGGGGGCAAAGTTCCACACTTTTTGATATTTTTTCGCATTTCTCCAGTTATCTCCTGTAATATGGGTTCTATTGAAAAAATTTACTGAACTTATTTTATTATACATTAAATTTCCTACAAAAAATGTTCTATGCAATTTTTTCCTTGAGTGAAGTGTTGATGAGAAAAAGGGTGATTTAACTTACCCACTAATAATAGAACATAATTATTGTGATTTATTTTTTCCTCTTTTTTTAGTAATATAATGTTGGGATGGGTAAATATTTAAAAAAACATAGAATGTCAGATAGATTGGATACATTTGTAGCATTGCAAGTTAATTTTTTCACTTGAAATGGTAATTTATTTTTTTGGCATAATGTTTGATGAATGTTCTTAGAATTGTTGTCAGTAAACCTTCAACAGCTTGAAAATAATGTTGAATGCAAATGATAAAATCAGGAAAAGAGCTAAAATAATTTAATGTTTGATTAAAAATTCTAATATTCTGCTTGAAGTGAAAATTACTTCCTTTGTACCATGTTCAATATTTAGTATTTGAGCAATTCTTGTAGAAGTAACTCAATTTTGATACTGACATGATTAAATTTAGATTTCTGCTACCTTATTACTTTATATATGTTCTCTTCTTTGAAGACAATTTTTTTTCTACAATCTCTCCAGTAATTTGAGGGAATTTTTGAAAATGGGAAAAAATTGATTCTAAAAATAGTTATATGCACCCTGAGAGATGCATAGTATTAATTATAAACATAATAGTAACTTTTCTCATCACAGTCATGAAAATTACAATTAATTATAAGTATTCTAATATTTGTAGCACTTTTTCCTATCTTAGATATCATATTTTACTATTTTTGTAGTAATTTCTGCTACAAATCTTGAACTGTCCCAGTTTTCCTATCCAAATTCTAAAGATTATCATTAAAGTTTTCCTCAGTGCTCTTGAAACAATAATTGGGAAATTGAAATGCAAAGATAGTGATAAATTTTTAATACAAGGTACTTGATTTTAGAAACATTCAGCATGATTATAAAGAATTTCTTAAATAGACAGTACTATCTCAAAAGAAAAAAAAAAACTGGATTTTCCATTCTGAAGAATATAGCATTTACTGTCCTAGATCCCATAGCTTTGCCAAATAAATATCAGAGGCTCTCTACTGCCCCAATTCAAGCCAGTAGAGTCATCTGTACCAAATTATTGTTTCAAGTGCACTGAGGAAAACTTTAATGATAATCTTTAGAATTTGGATAGGAAAACTGGGACAGTTCAAGATTTGTAGCAGAAATTACTACAAAAATAGTAAAATATGATATCTAAGATAGGAAAAAGTGCTACAAATATTAGAATACTTATAATTAATTGTAATTTTCATGACTGTGATGAGAAAAGTTACTATTATGTTTATAATTAATACTATGCATCTCTCAGGGTGCATATAACTATTTTTAGAATCAATTTTTTCCCATTTTCAAAAATTCCCTCAAATTACTGGAGAGATTGTAGAAAAAAAATTGTCTTCAAAGAAGAGAACATATATAAAGTAATAAGGTAGCAGAAATCTAAATTTAATCATGTCAGTATCAAAATTGAGTTACTTCTACAAGAATTGCTCAAATACTAAATATTGAACATGGTACAAAGGAAGTAATTTTCACTTCAAGCAGAATATTAGAATTTTTAATCAAACATTAAATTATTTTAGCTCTTTTCCTGATTTTATCATTTGCATTCAACATTATTTTCAAGCTGTTGAAGGTTTACTGACAACAATTCTAAGAACATTCATCAAACATTATGCCAAAAAAATAAATTACCATTTCAAGTGAAAAAATTAACTTGCAATGCTACAAATGTATCCAATCTATCTGACATTCTATGTTTTTTTAAATATTTACCCATCCCAACATTATATTACTAAAAAAAGAGGAAAAAATAAATCACAATAATTATGTTCTATTATTAGTGGGTAAGTTAAATCACCCTTTTTCTCATCAACACTTCACTCAAGGAAAAAATTGCATAGAACATTTTTTGTAGGAAATTTAATGTATAATAAAATAAGTTCAGTAAATTTTTTCAATAGAACCCATATTACAGGAGATAACTGGAGAAATGCGAAAAAATATCAAAAAGTGTGGAACTTTGCCCCCAATTCGGCACGTGAAGGGGTTGCCCTAGGGGGATGAAATTTATACCAGAGCTTATTCACATAACATAGAACAAAATTAGGGGGTCTCTCATTTGAAACGAAATACTTCGTAAAATAAGGACCACCCTAATATATATACAGTTAGTATTCCATCCCATTTGATTTAACGTCTTCAGCATAGTTTCTGATTATATAGTATTATTGCCATCATACAATTTATTTTATTATTTGAATTACCATAGCTATCGCCATTTTCGTTGTTTTATTCAAATTATAAGTTCGTCTTAGCTTTTTTCGGGATATTTTCTTCTTTCTTTTTCTTTATTTTTTTTTATTTTTTTTATTTTGTCGACTTCTTTCTTCGCCTCTTTTGTTTTCATTTTCCGACAATTTGCGGAGAGAAGGAAATTATTTTTCTTTTTTCCGCAGGTTTTTGGTGAAAACCAGCTCTTCTTACTCCGGCTGATGATCATTCGAAATTTGCAGACAGGCTTTCATTATAATAGTGATATTGTCGATCAAAAGAGACGACCTTGTTGGTCAATAGTTTTTTGGGAAATTGCAAAAAAATGATTTATTATAACTTGTTCAACAGAATACTTTGCACACCATGTGAAATAACAAAAAAAGATACAAGTTATTTTCAGCTTAAACACGCTACAGATTTGCTAGTTTTTGTGGTAGAAAGGTCTAGAAAGGTCTGGTTGGTCTCATTTGCAGGATGGCAATGATCGAGTGATCTTACCAAAGCGAAAAACTAATTGCAATTGAGTGGGGGGACGGGACTTTAATTTAAATTACTTATGAAAATTTCTTGTATCGAGCAATAACCTATATAAAAATTCAATTTAACTTGATTTAAGATAGTTTTTTCCTATCTGATGACTTATAGGTAATCGAAGGCAGATACAAAGAAGCGCCTTCAGTAAAATAGCGTTTTGAGATATAAACATTTCAAGTTTTTGTCTATTTGTAAGATGATATAAATGTGAGATTGAGCTCTGAGATACGTATTAGTATTTTTACCTAGTCTGTTGACTATTCAAGGAGCTATGTGATGCCAGTTTAATATCGGTGGAAATGAATTTATAGCAATTTCGCTAAAACCCTACGTGAGCCCGTTTGAATGACTTTGAGCCAGTTCAAAAAAATGTTAATTGAGGTTTAAACCTCAACCAGGTGGCGCTAGTGCTGACCACGTTTACATCACTACTAGAGCACACTTTACAGCCGCTTTACCACTACTAAGATCAAATGAGTGGTCAATTTACGCGAAAAATGGCTGAATTTGGATGTGTTACGTAAAACTACCCGGAATTGTTTTCATAATAATGTTTAATTTTTTTTCTTTATTGATTCTTAAAGAGCAAGTTTCAAGCTTCAATTTTACTCAAGTTGCATGTAAAAATTTTTTGAATTCAATTTTTAGTGAATTTTTATAAGTGATGAAAAATACATTGCGTTATATGGGAAAAAGAATTCGTGCACCCATTCGACGTTATCAGTGCGTGGATTTCACGCAGGGCTACCAACATTTGAGTTTTAAGTTTTAAGTCCCAATAGCGTAGTTTTGAATTTCTTATGATCAAAAACTATAAGCAGAATCACAATATTACATATATGTTTAGTATACGGAAACTAGAACAAAACTTTCCTAAATCATCAAAAATTGACTTAAATGAATGAGACTATTGAGATTGTACGTCTCCAGCTATTGAAAAACATGAAAAATTCAGTATACTATAAAAAAACTAGTTGATAACTGGAAAATATACCATCGTCCTTTAAAATCATGGCACAATTTTTGCACGTAATGGGCGTTGAAAAAATAGTAAAATCTAAAGGAATAAGAGCTGACCGAGCCATTGAAAAAATGTAGTTTCATGAATTTTTGAGATAGTGGGCCAAATGATGGCTCTATAGAAAGAAGAAAAGCCACCAATTATTAAATTGATGGATTTCAAAAGAAAAGGCCTACGTCGACTTGGACCTTTTTTGATATCTGTCCGTAATTGTGAGCATGAAAAATTATTTTATTTGAAATACAAAACAGTTGTGTAAAACTATAGGGAAGATAATTCTGATGAAAAGTTGAGGTTTTGGGAAAATCAATCGCAGTGAAAAATAATTATGGATAAGTCGCATGAAAACCTGCTTTCATTATGCAGCTTCTTCGGCTGATTTTTTTTAACTTTGGTGTGGCGAACATCTAAATGAATTTTTATACGATATACTCGTACTTCGCTGTGGCGGATTTTAAAAATCGAATTTTTTTTTCACGTCCACGCAAAATGCTCTAGAGGAAAATGAAAAGAGAGATGAATGACGAGCCATCGATAAAAAAAAATCGTAAAGTTGAAAAATTTCGAAAGAATTTTCGATTTCGGATTTATTTATTTTTTTACTATTGTCGAAAAATTAACGCGAATTATTCTTTCTTTTTTCTTTTTGTCTGTATTTCCTGCTTAATAGGGGTCATTCATCAGCTCTTTCCCTCTTTTTTCCTGCCTTTCATAATTTAATTTAACATTTTTCATTGGTTTTGCTTCCATTTCAAACATCCTCATACATGCTCCCGTTAAGGATCGCTGAATACTTAATGCAAAAATTATTTAGGAATAATAGATCTGGAGAAGTTGAAATTTATAGGGAGAAAACAAATTTATTGCCCCGGCGTATTTTGAAAAATATATTTATGGCGGAATTCTTTCTTAGATGTTCTTTTTGAATTTTCGTTGGTTTTCTGTATTTTATGGTGATGTAAGTTTCTTTTTTTTTTTTTTGTAGTGTATATATATGAGTAGAATGTACTTTGCTGTAAGGAAGTTGAACCCTTGACGGATTCTAGTGTATTGCATTCACACGGAAAATTTAGAGAGTTTCGGTTTTCGATGCTTTGGTCTTCTTGCTGGGGTAGGCTAATGACCTTTCAGAGATGTCGTGTTTTATTATGTGACTGATAAAGCTAACGTATGAAAATGAAAGGGGAAAAAAATGTAAACTTGGAGTTGAAATACTGTATTTTATTCATAGGAGTGGCTAAAGTCATTCCAAACCACGGATTTATTAACTGCTTCTTGAACATTAAGATTTTGTAAGCTTAAATGGGTGCTGAAGTTTTTCTTTTTATTCAGCCTCGAAACAATTTCTTTTTTTTTTCGGTAAACGATTTCAAGGGTTGTTCACCCGACCACGTTGGAGTTGTCAGTACACAATTTTCATCCTGTAGAAAAGTCATTTGTATAGTCGAAGTGGAGTAATATTACACGATTTCAGACAAGGAAATTCCCGAAGAGAAAGGGGTGAAGGTCCAAACTTGAAAAATTCGTCGAGGGTGGTAGGTGCGTAATATCCTATAAATGGCTCCAACAAAATTGTAGAACTAGCCTCAACGCTATTAATTGATAGGATAATTTTTCGATGCATTTTTCCTTCGTTGGATTGATTGGAATAAAGGGTGATGTTGAAGCAAATTTCGAATTAGTGAAGTTGACTGCTTAAATTATCAAAAAATTAAAAGCTATGATACATTCATACCTAAACCATATCCAGTGCTGGAAAGCCAGAAAGTTATACCTACCTCATAGACTGATGTTGTCAAAACTACTTGAGCAACTTAGTGGCAGTTGTGATTGCGCATGCACAGAACCTCATACCAAATTGTTTAAAAATGCTGATGGTTCAATGGAATACATATTTTATAGCGACTTCATTTGAATGGATTTTTAAGAATAATCTGTAAAATTCGCTGAAGTGCGAGCAAAATTGAACCATATTTATGTACAACTGATTATACGCACTCCCAACCGCCATTGAGATGCTTGTTTACAATCCAAAAATTGCATGGTTTGCTGTATATGTTCACTACATTATGGTTAAAGCATTCGTAGGGGGACTTTGAAGGATAACAGAGAGGTCAAGTTCCCCCGAGCTAAAATTAGCCACCCTAGAGAAAATCAAATTCTCAAAAAAAAAGTCGAAAATCCTGATGTATTTGCAACCAAACTCAAATTTGTTGTATAATTTGTTTCTTATATCAAATGTTTTTAATTTTCCTCTCGCTCTAGATAGATTAAACAAAATCTAGCTATGCTTATATTCCAAAAAATTATTAGTAAAAGTTACAGTACGGTATAGATGAAGTCAGATGAGTTTAGGTACTGGTACTAATTATAAATGGTGAAGTATACTCACTTTTCTCGTGACAGTTACCTATAGGAATTATTATTACTTAAATCGTAGAGATTCTCAATATTTGTAATAATTTTTATCATCGTAGATAATGTATTTCAATGTATTTGTAGTAATTTCCACTAAAAATTTTGAACTTGAGAGTTTATTGTAAAATTCGACAAAATACCATTGATAATATACTTGGGAGTATCACTGAGCAACTGCCCCTAAATAAGTAAGCCAAGACTTTTTTTCATGCACGATAACTTGATGGTAATAGTGTCTTCCTTAGAGTAGACTGCTTTTAAAATTTCTTCACTTGATTAGTTTTTTTTTTCTTCCTTCAAAATGTTGGTAGGTACGTGTAGTATTGAGCTTTATAATACATTAATTTAGGAAATGAATGCGGTAATGTATTATTGCAGTCGTTAAAGCTAGACATTTGGACGCAGTAATTCCTTATTTTTCGAAAATGAAATAAATAAAAAGTGTCTTAACAATATACTCGTATCCCTGATTCACTATAATATGGTGCAAATGATTCGAGATGTTTGAAAAAATTTTGATTTCCGAGGTGTTTTATTAATGTTTTCAGTCACGATCCTCACAAATTTTTTAAAAAGATATAAAAATAAAAACTGTATAGAAATGTAGGTCAGCTTAAAGGGTGCAATAAATGTTCAAAATTTGGTGCCACGCATGTGGTAATGCGCGGGAAAAGATAATGAAAATGATACGATAAAATTTACAGCAAGTATTAAAATAAACAGAAAAAGTGATAAAATTATTTGGTTATCAAACAAAATTTTTTTAGCTTAACAGTACACAGAGAAAATTTGCATACTAATTTTGCATATGCAGCAAACAATAAATCAAGGACAATACAGATTTATATTAAAATTTTGTATAACTTGAAATTTTAAAATTTTGTTTGCAGCATACTAATTTCTAATATTTTTGTATTAATAAATTGTAGTAGCTATACATACTAACTTCTTATATTTTTGTATTTTTTATCAATTTTCAATTTTTTAAATACTCGTACTTATAAATTTTTTTTCTCAGTGTAGAAATAACAATGACATAACATTTTTATTGTGTCAGTGTGGTCAACTTTTCTTGTGTACTAGAAAAATTCTCTCATGCGACAACATTTCTATACTCCGGAACGTCAAATTCACATTCGTCAACAATATAAGTATTAATTAGTGAGATTAGAAACAAGAAAGTAAAATCGGAAGCATAGCCGCATTTATTGTTGCTGAATGTGAACGAGTACCTTTTCCTCTCGCCGGAGCCCTGCAAACAGCAATCCGTTTTTTGCAATCTTTAAAGTGAATAATGAGTCTACAATATATTATGCAGTTCTCCTTTCGGTGGTTTTTTTCTTCTTAAAATTCTGATCGCAATATTTGGGAAGGCATCCAAAAGTGGGTTAGGCTACACGTTAGAGTGAGGCAAAGTAAATTTTTGGATTTTCGAGTTCGTAAATTATATCTGTATGGTGGATATAAATGCCATTTGTAAATATACACACCATTGTATGAGTAATTCGCGGAGTAATAACTAAATATTTTAATGATATTCGTATACCGTTTCCGGCGCACTGAAGTATGCTGCACATTTATACCGAATGTGCAGCCCATTATACGGCCGTTTTCTTTGAATAAAAATTCCAAAATATCCGAGTCTTCATCATTAAGGAAATCGTTAAGACGTCAACTTTTATAAGAATTATTCTCCTTTTACGAAAATTTATACGGAAGTTTAACGCTGCTTAAATCGGTCATTCGATTCGTTATACCAGCAATGAAACAGCTCTATATTCCTACCCCCCTTATCTTCTTACCCTATCTCCTCATCCTATTCTTCCTCTCCATCTCCCTCCGTCCAACAATTTATTTGACACAAGCCAAATGAATATTTTTCGCATCGCTGCTGAGACAGTATTATACAACGGTTCGGATGTTCTGACTGGAAAACTACCCCATTATGATGACCGATTAAATATGGCTCGACGATGGCGAAATATAGCCTAGGAACTATGCTGCGTTTTCCAGACGTCTGCTTCTTAAAATGACTGTATTTTCTGTGCCCTGAGATGGCTATAAGCCTATATATCTGTTTGATGATTAATTTTCTAAATATAACGCTTCATATTTTCCCCATTTCCACTGGTAATCGGATTTTTCGTGTGGCATATAAAAACGCAGACAATCATATTCTGGCTGCTGGAAAACGCAGCCGTAATTTCGTGTTTTTGCGGTATTTCCGTCTGGGTTTCTATTTTGGGAGTATTCACCTTGAGACAGATCGCCGGTTTCAGCTTTTAAATCAGTCAAAATTTTTAATTATAAGTGTGTCTCGCCATTTGAGATATTTTATATAACTTTCTTTTACGCCATCCCAATACAGATCCACAAACAGGGGGGCTGTGGTGGGCCGTGTCCCTCCTTTGACCAAGTTGATCCTCTTTTCAGGCAAGGAAAATGAGAGGGAGGACGAGGAGAAGAGAAGAATAAGCCCTCGTCGAGGAAACGCAGGATTTATGAAAAACAGTATAATGAACAAATGCTTCCCAGTATTACACGCGTTCGAGCAATTTCTGACCTCCCTTGTAAAAACAAAATATAACTATATATGTAGTTAACACACTTATCATGGATAACTGGTCCAGAGTGTAGTTTGTGTATTTTTAGCGCTTGAGGAAACTCAAAAATCATAGTTCTCTAAAATGGTTTCATCTGCAGATTAAACCAAAAATTGAGGGTGCGTAGTGTTACCAACATTTGGCTTTGTTGGTCCTCGAAGATTGAAAGATCGGCGTTTGGCTCAAAGCCAACACACGCAAATTCCACAAGATCCAGCTGTTTGGCATTTTGTTGGCACTCCAAATTTTCTTAAGCAAGAGTCCGCTACCTCCACGCGGTGTCCCCTGGGCAACGGCCCGCGTCCTTGCCAAGGACTCGGAGCCGGCTAAATGCGGTGACTCTTGCAACCAAAAAAAGTCAACCTTTGCCTTTTCCGCGAGTGGTTTACGATTTACTATTTTTTTCGCAGAGTTTCGCACCGAATGGGCTCTATATGAGTATGTTAATACTTTTGAACATTATTCTCTATTTCTGGACAAAGCCCTTTTTTAGATTTTCAAAATGTTATAAATAGGACTGTTTTCGAGGGTCTCGAAGAACTTTTTTCTAGGGCTTTGTTAAAAGATGAAAAAAATAATAAAATTGAATGAAAGGGCTTCGTCCAGCCATAAAAAATATGTAAACGATAATACGAGTACATCCAAATTTGAACAACGATACAAAACTCGGTGAAAAAAATAGTAAATAGTAAGCGCGTACCTTTATACTTTTGAGTTGAAAACTCGTGACAATGCAATTTGGTCTTTAGCGTAGCCAAAACGCAAGTCCGCAACGCTTGTGTCAGAAATTGCCCATATTTAACACTAATTTTTATGCTGTTTTTTAGACTTCGATCTTGACTTGACTTCTTAGCAAAGGTAGACAATAGATTCTCAAAAAGTTTGCATTTATTTAAAATATGAACGTTTCAAGTTTTCCAATGAACCCCAATATACAGCTACCTATCTCTATATTCTTTCTACTTGGAAAAATATAATTTTTGACTATTTGACTTCCTGGCATATACTGGATTTAGTTGAACAATTTCTTACCAACTTTCTTTTTTGTACAGATTGATTGAGTATCGAATACATGTAAACATTTTGCCTGCATAAAAAAATTAAAGGTTACTCTACCCGACCTTTGAAAATTACAAAAATTTTCTGTAACAAGTCCGAATTCGCGGCGCGATAGATGCGAATGAAGATTCGAGAAAACACTCGCAATTAACTTTCACATTTCGGTACTATTACTTAGATTTAACTAAATGGCCACTGGAAAAACTTTATCTCAGTTCCACAACTTATATACTTGCTGATCTCCACATTAAACGAAGTACCCTACACAATCTTACAATCAACTTAAATTCTTCCACCCCTATTTTGAGGGTTTTTAATTTACAAAAGCAATTCGTGGGAAATTTATATTTCAAGTCGTTGGCCAATACCCGTAATCATAATCGAGAAGTCAATTTCAAAGTGAAACATAGACGTGTTTATCGAGTCGACGAACGATAAACACTCGAATTTTGGCTCTAGGGTACATCGCATTCCGCCCTCGCATTGCTCTCAGAATGATTTTTTTTAACCTAAATTATTTGCCCCCACGTCTTTACCCTAACTGTATTTGCCTGTAAATGCGACAATATCTCCTACACTTTAATTTAAAACGATAAAATTTCCGTCCCTGTATATTATGATACTCGGAGCGAAGATTTTGACCATCGAGAGACGAGCATCGAATCAATTGTGGGTCCACTTAGCTATATATCTGCTCAACCTCCAACCCTGTATTAACCAATTATCGTCGACATTGTCGCTGCACTCAAAGTGCTCATAATTTTCCGCGCTCTCGATAATCTCGCAGTAATAGCGAAAGTGTAGGTGTACTTAAAAACCCTATCCCCTCCCCCTGTCAACATCTTATTCATGTTGTATATAAATACATATTATTATGAAAATGCGAGAGCTGGGCGACGAAGTGGACGAGAAATTGCAGAATTTTCTTCGTCGAAAGCACTCGCTATTTGCGGTCTCGAGAGTGTGCACCATCGAAAATACTCGAATTTCGTCGAATATCACGTAGATTTTTGCCATCTTAGATGTATTTTTTTTTTTAGCAAAGCAATTTTTGGAAAGCGCATAAATCATAAACTAAAACACATTATTTTTCGTCAACTCGCTATTATTTGTTGCGATACTTTGGCAAATGGTGTACTTTCACTTTATTTATTCTCATTTATTTATTTATTGTGCGCCACACGCGACCAATAAGACGAAAGTGAAACCGCATCGAGCGCAATTTATCCCTACACTCCCTGCACCGAAAGCACTGGCTGAGTGTTTAAAAGGTTGCGAGCTTATAAAATCATTATGGTGGCGCGTGAAGTGGATTTAAATTTGAGATATACCAGAGAGAATATATATATATAGCTGATACTTGAGAGTATATCCACGATTTATTTGAGTTCAAAATTCTACCTCTAGCAAAGTGTAAATAACCCTTAGACAGGATTATTAGATTTTAAAATGGCATGGATGACCTTTAGGCACTTCAAAATGTATTATTATACTCGTATTTCAGTTGCACGAAAAATACTCGGATTTCAATGAATAATGAGATGAAACGTCGATTGGCATGTTTCTAGAAATTTCTTTGTCTTATAGCAATAATCGAAGCGCGAAAGTTACGTTCGACTACGTAATATTTTTGAGTAGGTAACTACATTGAAAATGAATTCTTTGTACTGAGCGTTTTAATTTCAAAACATAATGTCCCAGTGTCCCAGTTTTTGTCCTTCCTCGATAGTCCAATGTTAGGATGACGTCATCATCAGAGTCCAATGTTATGATGACGTCATCATACCCAGATATAACATAGGAGACGCACGTCATCATACTGCTGCAAATGATGATGTCATCATACCTATGTATAATATAAGAACCGTAGATGATGACGTCATATCTACGTATAACATAGGAACCGCAGATGGTGACGTCATCATACCTACGTATAACATAGGAAACACAGATGATGACGTCATCATTCCTAGATATAACATATTGCTCAATGTTATATGTACTTAGTTTACCAGTTAAAAAGCTGTTGATGACGTCATCATACACTTCTAAGATTTCTTTATAGCTCAATGTTATAACTGAGTAGATGACGTCATCATACCTATGTATAACATAAAACACTAGTTATAACATTTCAAAAGATGTTGATGACATCATTATACATTTACTTATAAGATTGGAAAAGTAACCAAGTAAAATTTTTCAGGAAAGAATTATGAAAAAATATTTATAAGTCCCTATGCGCTTCATATTGAAACAATTTTGTTTTTATAAGAAACATTTTTGGATACTTTTTATAATCTCCTGTTGTAAAAGAGAATTCATCTTTCGCCTTCACGAAACTTCAATGAAGGCTGCAGCTTTTTCTAAGACAATTATTTCAATCATCTATATAGATCTTTGGGCAGTGTCTTGGAAAAATTCAATCTGATCTGCGCAAAATCTACTTTAAAAAAGAGAACAAAATAAAAGTGAGTATAGGGCTTTAACCAAACTCTTTCCAACTCGTGTTCTATCAGATTGTCTAATTACTATAGCTAATTAAATAAGGATTTGAAGTGTTGGGCTTAGGGATTATACATATAGGGTTTATGTACCTACGTACTTTATGGCGATTATTTTACTACTTATTGGAAAAAGCTCTTCAGAAGTGAGTGGGAGGGCTTTCATAATGTCTTCCGTGGTGACAAAATTACGCGTAGGTGTGCACATTATTGCATAATATATTTTAGCCGCGGTGTATTATCAAATTTTTGTCAAGTAAATGTCACAACCTTCCTTAGTTATAATTATTTTTCTCTTCAAAGTATTCTGACGCTACGAATTCGTATATTTATAAAAACTTGAAAGTAAAACCAGAAAACTATTACGTGATTCTTGTGGAAAACCAATAGAGCTTATTCTTAGAATTTGTATCTCGATTTAGCTCAGGTACCATTATAGCAGTGCCTAATTTTTTCGCCTGTCTGTACGTTTCGTTTGCGATTAAAAAACTCGTAAAACCGAAAATGTCGTAATATCACCTCTCTGCGTCATCCCTTTTCAAAAAAAAAAACCTCAGCCTGGTTGGGCGACGATGACGCAGATATATTAAACACATTTTATGAGCAAAATATTTTTCTCATTAATTTTGTCAGGTTATTCGGGCGGGAAACAATGGTGGGTGGGTGGAGACGTTGGAGTTGTGTTTTAACAAATTTTACTCTCGACTTGACTTAAATTCTGTGCGTTATAAAACGATTAATTATTGATTCATAAAGTTACTTTTAACGCGTTTAGCACCATTTTCCTTATTCACCGCGATGAATTTTTTCATTTTAAAAAACAAAGCAAAGATTGTGTGTGTTTTCTGCCCACGCACCAAGTATCTTTCAGCCATTGTTTGAAGCTATTCAAGCTCGTTTCATTAAAGCGGCTGATTTTAGAATTCCAGTGAAAATATCGCTGTAGGATTGTAGGAAAACTTCAATGTTCTTTGATACTCGTAATTTGCCCAGAGAAATTTTCTTTGGTTTGCGGAGGCCTAATCTTCAAGTGAGTTTACGATGTTTTTCAGGCTCATATCAGATTTTGGAAGTGAAATAATACCAACTGCTTCCTACAGATTAAATCTTATTTTACCCATAAAATAAGCTTTTTCTGTTTTCAACTCGTAGACGCCTACTTGCATTTTCGTGTCGTTTTCCTGAATTTGATGAATAAATAGATGCGCTTCATTAAATGTCTTGAAATTTCAAATGATAATATAATTTCACATGTGTGTTAAATAGGTCGCATTTCTTTTGTGGATTCCTTATAGCTTGGTATCAGTTTGTGATCCCATCATCTAACCTTCTATTAGCTAGTATCTCGTTGTAATATAATCTTTCGTAATAACACGAAACCAATATATCGATATCTGTCAGAATATCGATATTTATCTATGTTATGATTAAAAACTATACACGAAATGATCAAAAAAAGTATCGATATGTAATGTTGATCAAAATGTCGATATTCATCTAAAGATTTTCAACTTGCTATGTTTATAATTAATGATCGATTATAAATCTATAATCTTTTAGAACATATATCGATATTTACCAGAATCTCGGTATTTTTCAGAAGATATATCATAAAGGGGGTAGAGATTAGGATATGGCTGATGATGTCATCACAGAGCAATAGTCAATACACAGTAAAGATAAGACTAGTGTGGGATATTTGTTTGATGACATCATCACGAGGTTGATATATATTGATGAGTATCATAATCGGGCCTATATTGTTTCATTAATCAAATGCCTTCAATTGAAATCAGTTCTTTGTCCTATTCCTTACTCATCCATCGATCATAAGAAATTGACTCATTACCACTACAACCATAAGACATAAATCTAGTATGTTCATTTTTTTTTTCTTAAAGGGAGAAAAATGTATGTATTAGGAAAGTTTTTTAGATCAGATTATATTGATGTATTTTTTTCTATATCTTTTTCAGAAAAATGTCCTTTAATGCCATTCAGAAATCTTTCTATATCATGTTCAGTTGGAAAAAAATTTTAGCTGCCAATAATTTACATTCCAACTAGGCTCTAGGCACTTTTTCATATCTAGTCCGTAATAGAAATTATTTGTTAAACAAAACAAACATTTAAAAAAAAAAGTTTTTCAAACTTTCATTGTTTTACAACTTGAAAACTATTGTAATAATGAATAATATAAATTTGAGAATTTTCGAACAAATTAAAAAATTAAAAAACGCTTTTATCAAATCTAAAACAAATATATCGTTAAGGTTGAACATCGAACGATAATATTCCTCGATGCATCAATGTTCTTTAGCTGGGCTTTTTGTTTGGTGAAGAAGATCTTTGTTTCTTTTGAAATTTATTTCAAACGTGTCTGCCGAAGTTTAGAAAATTTCCACCAAAAAAATTCATTATTACTCTCTCGGCAATCGAAAAACTTTTAAAATAGCCTGCCAAGAATGTAAAATGTCGGTTGTCCTTTCTTTTAAAGACTAAGGCGAACTATAGTTAGTCTTGAGAAACTGAAGGAAGAATATATGGGAGGAAAAGATAAGGATAAAAAGAACAAAAATATTCTTACTTTAAAACTTTTCATTATTCGTATCAAAATTACTATTGTTAGTAGGCTATAATGTGGCTGGTTCTATTCTTTATTTCAGTTTAATTGTGAGAAGATAGCCTGAATTCGTCTATTATATGGTACAGTGTATTCTATGAGAATTCTATAGCTAAGTCGAAAAAAACGTTTTGATAAAATCAGAACTTGTAGGTAACAATGTGAAATCTACTCAGTTAACGACTTCAAAGTGTTTTGTATTATTCCGAAGTTTACAAGAGCAAATGTCATAAAACCTGAAAAAGTCACTGACGAAAGTTTCCGCTAAATTGAATCGGGAGTCACTGAACTTTATACTTTTAAGTTTGATCTTTTCATAAAATATGTATATTTTTTTTATTTTGGTCCTTTGGGAAAGAAGTACGGTGAAGAGGTGGAGAGACTTTTTTTTTAAATGTCATGATGTACCTATAATATACGTATATAGATATATGTTTGCAGAAATGATGATTAGTAGTGAAAAGTGTTTTAAACTTAAGACATAAGGGATATCGTGAACAATTTCAATAAAGACTACTTTTTATTTTTTTGAACTCGTCAAATCGGATATACCAGTGAAAATTTCTTAGCAATATGAAAATTAATCAACAAATTATTGATAAGAACTTTCCGATGACAACTGAAAACGGCGTTTTGCATCATTATACTTGTATATATTTGGGATTCATTCTCGATATCGATTATCGATTTTTAACTTGGTGTTAAATTTTGGAATTTACTCTCGTATAACGAAAACAATCAAAAAATGAATAAGCTTACGCAAATTTCAGTTAATCATTGTTACATCTTTAATCGATTTTCAAATTCGTGTTAGATTTCCATTCTCTCGTGTAAAAAATGTTGACACATCAAAAATCAAATATGGGCTTTCAGGAGAATGGGCCTTTGAGAGAATAGGTTGTTGGGGAAAAGGTTGTCGTAAAAATGGATTTGGGAAAATGGCTTTGGAAAAATTGGGTCGAAATCTAAATGCAGATTCATGTACCTGTGAAATTAGTTATATGAGTTAATGCGTTATGCTTTACGAAAAGTAACTTTCATTTTACCTTCTTTTGCATGTAATACCATTTTAACCTCAGAGAAAGGGTTGCGGTCAGAACTCCTAGAAAAATAGGATTTAGTCACCCTAAATGGAATTGCTTGTGGTATCACATTTTGCAACTTTTATTTCACCCCCTCTTATGGTACCGCGTTTCAACTTTCAAAGAAATTATTCACATTTATAAAAAATTTATTCAACCTTAAAAATTGCAGGAAGCCTTCGCCGCAAATGGTCGCAAGCGTTTCAAGCTAAATTTCTTCCTTCTACGATTTTCAAATGCG
Organism: Parthenolecanium corni; assembly: GCA_038050395.1. Classification (NCBI taxonomy): domain Eukaryota; kingdom Metazoa; phylum Arthropoda; class Insecta; order Hemiptera; family Coccidae; genus Parthenolecanium; species Parthenolecanium corni. The sequence goes on along the minus strand of JBBCAQ010000038.1, from coordinate 1,202,861 downwards.
CAAGTATTTTTTAATTTTTTTTTTTCAGTTTGTACCTGGAGAATTTTTTCATTTTGATGAATTCCGACTGGAAAGTTTTTATTAAAACTTGGTTCTATCAAAACAAATTATCTGATGACCCATTTTTCTACCCTTTTGTATTTTTCTTTCTTAGGAAAACCTACTCAATTTATGTGCTTCTCATCCACCTAATCATCTTGCTCTATTTTCCCCGCCCTTTTTTGCAGCAAAAATCAACCACATAGCTCATGCGACTTGTCGAAATAATGTAGCAAAGAAAGCGGAAAAAATTTTTCCAAGGAGACCGTTACCTTTTGTTGGATTATTTTGTTTGAAATAATTTACCTAATATTGACGTATTGAAGTAATTTCGGAAACTTTCTTTTCGAAACAAGGATTGGCTTGGAGAAAAGAAAGAGATAACTGGTTAAATTCGTTATTTTCTTTTCTAAAATGTCTCACACTGATTTGATTCCAACAAAAGGAAACAGAAGCTAATGTTTCTCGCTATTCATTACTATCTGAGTTTGTATTTTTTTTTTCCTACATCCTGTTCTCTGAAAAGGAAAAGGAAGTCATTGTGTGCCTTATTGCATTTTGTGTATTTACTTTTACGCCAACCACACATAATCTCCACTTTTTCGTCCCATTTGAAAAGTTGAACCATTTTTTACCCATATCCGGGGTAAGTATACGACTTGAATGAACTTTCCTTTGGCGTTATGTTTTCCACCCGTTAGGGAAATGGTTTATTTAGCATGTGGGTTGAAACATGGAAAATGAAAATAGCGAATGCATTTGTGGGATTCGAGAATACTTTGTAATCTGAATTCGAGAAGTTCAATGCAGAGCTTACCTAGTGGGTTGATTATTTTCATTTTTCATAGAATATATAATTATTTTCAGGTGGATCCGATTATTCACTCAAAGAATCGTAGAAAGACATAGCTATACCTACTTATGGAATGAAGCGTGAAAAAAAGATCAAGGTGTCGAGAGAATAAGGAAACAGACATTTGAACCATAAAATGTCAATCACATATAACCAAGATAAGTACTTGAGCGAGGCTATACTATAGCATTTGTAGTATAGTGTATAAGGACCATGCCTAGACATCCCTAAAAAAGGAAGTAATTTCTGCATATTGACATAATTGTGAGTTCTTTACGGTCAACAATTCGTCGTTGAGACGTTGACATTTAATAAATTATTTATGTCAGAGGCCAACTTGTAAGTGACGTCATGAACGTAGACGTTCAGGTTGACGATTATTTTTGACGGCGTTAACCTATGACGTCAACCAGTTCTGTAATATATGTCACATCGAATTTACCGAATCTTCCAAAAACGTTTATGATAACCTTCGACCACCTGATGTCATACATATTAATTTGCATAGCAGTGAGAAATACGATATAACAGTTACAGTCGTCTACAAATTAACTACATATTTCTTTATAAGCAAGCTTCTAAACAAATCAAAAATTCAAGGATATTGTTCTAAAAATTAGCCGGAATTTTTTCCCGAGTATCAAGTCTATTTTTACGATGATGGAAAATGTGATTCTTTTGAACTTTAGTTTGCATATTTTCAACAGTATACACATATAATATATGTATTTCAAATCGAAGTACATATAATCTTTGAATGACCTCCGGAAGTAAAAAGCTATACATCCTATTAGAAAAACTGTATTTGAGCAATGATCAATAAGAAAGTGGACATAAATTCACATTTTTCGGAAATTTAATTCCTTCTATATAGTGTAACCTGATTTCTTGAGATTATAAATAAAATAAGTTAATAATTGGACAAATGATTGTGTATACATAGGTACATTGAGTACTCAAAATTTTCAACGTTTTCAACGCATATACTTCATTCCAGTTAAGAGTTCCATGACGTTACAAGCATTTGAAAAAAGCGCGATTGGTTGAAACACGTTTTAAATCGAAAATACTTTATTCTTCTCATTCGTTGAATCTTGTGACGTCATGGAACTCTTGACTGGAATGAAGTATAGAAGGTATATAGCAGGCCACTGAACTTTTTATCGTGCCTGGGCTCGCCAAATTGAATATTCCGACACGAAGCAAAAATTTTCATTTGTGAAATTTCCGTTTTTACTTTCGTCATTTTCGACCTTAAGTTATACCCACTTCAGTATTGAACCACATTTTCATTCAAAAAGCGCATAACCAGGGTAAATTCGAAACCAGACTTGAAACCGCAAAAAAAGAAATAGATGCAGAAAAAAATCCTTCGATGTAGAATTTTTATACGTTTGAAAAATACGAATGAACAGCTCTGAAGTTTTCAATTTACTTGGGAACGTGAAAAAAAAAAAAATTCTTAAAAGTCCGTCTGGAGCCAGGCATCGTACAAAAAAGTCAGGCAATGTCAGGCGGAACTTTTTTCTTTTTGAAAGAAATTGCTGCGTAATGCAGAAGTTGCGGTATATGAAAAAGTATATAGAAGATGGAAAAAAAAAAAAAAAACAATTCAAAATTTGGACATTTAAGTAGATTTTTCTTGCAGAAATAATAATGAAAATGTAAAAAAGAAAATTTTTTTTCTTATTCAGTATCTGCATTTTTTATTTCATTTTATTAAGTACTGAAATTGTGAGAGCAATTTTGTTTTCACCTTTCCAACTACTGCAAGCGTTTAGTTTTGCATTCGATTACGAGATTTTCTTTTCCATTCGTCTTGAAAGCGATCAATATGAGAAACCGATGACTATATTTGCCCAGCTTTTCCATTCCACATCGAAATGACGATATTATCAATAACATCGAAATATTAGCAATAATACTTTATTTTTCCATTAAAAAAAAAAAAAAAACAAGAAAATGCTATCCATATTCGATAGTTACGTAATGATGATCAATGATTTTTAATTTTCTGTATTCAACTATTCACGCGTTGAATTTATTTTTCGATAACATCTACCTATGCGTATTAAAAGAAGAACAAATAGGAGTGTGAGGATTTTTCAAATTAAGTAGTGAATTCAAAATTAATGCTTGACTGAGTGAAATTTCCTACTCATTAATATAATATTTTTAATTTCCACAAAATAATTGTAATTTTTTAAGAATAATATTAATTTTTTTAATAATCATCATTATTCTTTACTACGCCCACTAATACGCGGCTTTCGTGAATTCAGAACACTGAAAAATAAAATGTTATCGCATTACTTATATGTAGCCTACTGATGCTCGGTCTGGGACTTGTCTTTTGAATGATCTTCTTAAACTGAAATTCACAGTCTCATCAGCAGTATTGTAAGGTATAGGTACCACCTTTATTGTAAAATTTTTTCAACCATTTAAATTTTTTACATTTTTCATTTTCAGTACTACCTATAATATAATTGATAAAATATTTTAAACTACCGTCAAACGGGGTGACTTTCCATTCAAGGGGCGACTTTATCCACCTCGTTTTAGCCCAATAAATAAATTGCCAGGCAAAAATTAAAACCAAAATACAATTTGGATCGAAGTAGGTAGAAGCAGTGTTGTTCCTTGACGCGTTAAATAACTTTTTTGACATTTCATGTCAAAAAACGTCAAATAACGTAAAAATTTTACTGTCAAATTATGTCAAAAAATGTCAGATAATAATTTTATTGTGAAAACTGAATTTATTGTTATCATTATGAGTTTTGTAATACATTGAGTTTGTTTGGTTTGGTTTTGGATGATTCATTTTCATTTTAAACTTTGAATTATTTTAGTTAGAAGGCCCAACAACCAAACTCCATATAAAAAATAAAAAATTGATTTCGACGCTAAGCTCACATGGAGAATATATTGATTTTATTGATCAAATTAATGACTACGAAGTATACTTTAATTATTTTTTACATTTCCTTCGCTTCAATGTTAATCAGTAAAAAGAAAAACAAACAAGATATATTATCAATTTCTATTTTGAACCAACTTCTAAATCCTAATCTGAAAGTCTTGCAGGCACATTTATTTAAATTTCAAATTTCAAATTTCCAATTTCATTTTTATTAGTTTCAAAGCCAACTGCTGTTGGAAGAAAATTAGAAAATGTAAAAATGAGAGAATATTATTCAAAGACCACATAATAATCTTGCTTATGTTAGAATTTACAAAATAAACTGAAAAAGTTTTTCTTTGCCCTGAGAAAGATAGAGCATATAAAATCTGCAATTTTCAATCAGTACTCGAGCAATAATTAAGGAATTCCTAAGTTTTTCCTGTTGTCTCTTTTGATAGTTTTTTGACGTGAAATAATGTCAAAAAACTGTCAAATAATTAATTTTGTGGTAATATAACTTGACTTATTTGACGGAACAACACTGGGTAGAAGGAGCAAAAGAAAAAAAAGATCGCCGCCCCTACCTCACTTCACCCAGTAACAGAATAAGAAAATAAAGCGGCGATATGGTTTTTTCCTTTTTTCTTATTCGTTTTTTTTTTTTAACCACAGACACTCAAAATATTAAGTTCGGTTTCACACGGTTGAAGTTGGTACTTGACTAGTTTCTTTTCAATCGTATGTCTTAGTACAAACATCCTCAAATTTTGCCTCCCCACCCATCAATAACCCGTCAATTACAAATTGATGGGTAAAGTCGCCCCATTGAGGGGTGACTTTACACAAATTTTTTGAAAAATCATAAAAAATAGAAGGAAGGCTGCAAACTCAAACTTTTTTTTACAATTGCGTTGAGAAATGTTAGACCTAAATTTTAAAACCAAATTCACTTCAATAGCTTCAAAATTAGAGGAGTTATTGAAGGACAAAGTTGAAAAACATTAAAAAAGTGTGTAAAGTCGCCCCATTCGACGGTATGTGAACTGATTTAAAAAAAAAAAGATTGAAATTAATTTTCAGCATTATCTATCATTAACGGTGTAACCTGCGGGTAATTTATTAAATTATTTCAAGTTGAGCCGACAAAGAGGCCATAGTCTTCTATGCAAGACAGATAGATGAAGAATATTATTTTTAAATTAATTTTTGAACCAGAATAACTCGAAAAATATAAACTTTATGCCGCAGGAATTGAAGACAAGATGTGGATGCAGGTGTTTCTTCTCATAATTAAAACTTATGTCTAAATATTAAAATTTGTCTATGTAAATCTGTATTTTAAAATGACTTTATTATGTTTATTACTTACGACGATTATTTTGATACATTTTTGAAAATTCGAAATAGCCTTAATTCTATACCAATACCAGAGGTTCCGCATTTTATTTCTCCCTCGGAAATATTATAAAATTATGAAAAACCCACGAAATAGTTTACCTAAAAAGCTGTGAAATTTGAATTCAGTTTCAGTGTTGAGGCGTTTTCAATAATCTGAGGCAATCACTTATTCATCTTATAAAAAATTTTGGCTTGGGACTTTGAACAAGTTATTCCCTTTCAAGATGATAAAATCTATATTTAACTTGACTGTTGGTTTTGAAAACGACTATTAATTGTAAAATTTCTCAAGGGTGTGATGAAACCGAAAAAAAATTCATAATTTTTGACAGCAATGATTCAAGTAGAATAATACTGGCAAATACATTTTTGGATTATCCTATAATGATGTGTATGAAAGGCTTCATTTCAGTCTGACATGAATATTTATGTTAGTTGTAATTTGTGCTTGAACATATTAACTCCAGAACTGTGGCAGCTTTCTTACAAAATTATAATTTAACTGACGATCTTATTTTTACCAAAAAAAAACAAAACTGAATAGGTAGGTAGCTTCAAGAATTTTGGAAAAATAGTGAAAATACCCATGCTTGATTTTGAAATTATTTAAATGCACGTGAAAAATTAAAGAAATTTAACTATTTCCGTCTCTCATGATCTGACATTACTAGGAAGTGCAGTGTTTTGAACATATGGGAAATATCCACCACCACCAGTATTTGAAACCAAGATGCAATATGTAATCGGTAATTTTAGAGTTCAAACTTTAAATTTGATTCCTAGGAAATAAATTAATTGAACTTTTATTATTGTTGTTCACGAACGTTGCGCATTAAGGAGGGCAAAAATTTGAAATTTACTTTTTGTTTTTGGAGAAATTGTTACGGTTTACAAAGTTGATCTTTCTCTATCAAAACACGAAGAGGTTTCGTGGAATTGAATTTCAGTAACTTTTTTTTTTAGTATGGTATCGTAATGCCTTAACAAAAAGTTTAGTAAGTAAAAGTTTACTGTACCTAATTTACTTTTATGTAGCTTTATCTTGACGACTTGCAAAAAAAAAAAGAAAAAAAAAGAAGCTTGAAATGTTACTTGGATATTGAAATAAGTAATAGCTATTACAGTCATCATTATAATTGAAATAACTACCAAAATTAAAAAGTGTGTTGGAAAGGAGAAGTTTAAAAATTTCTATAATGTATAACTTTTTACTGTTTAGATACCTTTAGAAATATTTTTTGAAGTTTCATTTTTTTTTAAATCAATATTTTTGATTGAAATTTTTATTCGTTTCATTTTAAGTTGAAAAAAAAAAAAAAAACTCAGTTTTAAACTGTTAGCTACACGTTAATTCAAAGTTATACAAGTCTAATGCTGAACTTCAGAGTTGGAAGGATCATCATGTTCATTAGGTCAACGATTATTTCATTGGTTAAAAGTCCATGTAAACTAAATCAAAACATCAAATCAAAAATAATTAATTTGGTCTTAGCCCTGTTTCACACGGTGTCGGATATCGGGCAATATCGGCCGACTTTTTATTGGGTGAAATATTGGGACATGAGAATATATGGACGCTTTCACACGCTAACGATCCGACCCGATATTAGTGCTAGTTGTTTTGCTGTCGGGCTTCCCTTACGATAACCACCGATATCTGTCTGACAAAATTGTCGGCCAAAGAGATAAGGGCTATGCATTTGTATGATTGCCTTCACACAATAGCCGATTATCGGCCGATAATCAATTCAATACCTGCTTTGGCTGTTGAATATTTGTCCGATAAAAATCGGGTGAAATCGGCTACGTGTAAACAGAATTTCATCCGATAATATTTCACCCGACAAAAAATTGGCCGATATAGCCCGACATCCGACACCGTGTGAAAAGAGGCTTATCACTGAACCCTCTTTGCTCTCAGGTCTGGAACTAACTTATATTATAATAATTTTATTTTTTGTCAATTTTTTATTTGAAAATGGTAATTTATCAAAGTAATAATTTTTTGAGAAAGAGATCTCATTTTATCTGAAAATCATATTTTTGTTAGACGTTTTTTATAGAAAATTTTATTTCTAAATTTTATTTCTGATACACAGAAATCAAGTTGCCTCGAGTCATTTCGTTAGGATTAACAGGAAACATTGGGAAACGATAAAGTGAAATTTTTTCAAATAATGATAACGCTATTGGTAGGTAGATAATACATATTATATTATACTTTGGAAATAAGTACCTACAGTTTTTCAGACTTTTCCGACCAGTTGTTTGACTTATTCATTTCTCTTTTACAGCATTTTAAAGAGAAAACTGTGCCTACCAAATTTTACGATAGTAATTTTTTACAACGGCAATATTTTGCATGTAAATTGAATATAATATGCACCTACCGTATCCACTACCCATTAATTTTTTTTTTAGAAATATGGAAAACTCGTTTCATATTGCCAAATAAAAATTTATCAATAAAAATTTTACGGAAAAATGAAAAAGCCATTATATATGTCCTAATATCAAGTTACGTTTCAGTGAGTTTGTTGACCTTTTTGAAGGCATACAAAATCCCCTGTAGACTTGCATTCTGTGGCAATTTAGGCTACGTTTATTTAATTAAAAAACGTTGATAATTCCAAACTCAACATTTTTGGAAAATGAAAAGAGTAAATTAAGGAATTTAAAATGAAGTAATATTTTAAAACAGGTGATATAAAGTCGGATTAACCGCTCATTATTTGCGTGCCAGAAAAAACCTCTGCCACCGATTACTTCCTAGTGCGGAAATTCTCTCTGGAACGCGCTAATTTTGGAAAATTAGTCTCAAACCTGATACTAAATATACCTAGTTCAGTAATAAAGATCATATCCGTGGTGTGGAGCCTAAAGAAGTGAAAACTTCCACATTAAAATGGGAAAACGACCAATGGCGAGTTCGTGCTTTATTAGAAAAAAAAAAAAGTCATTAGAATTTTTGTAACAGAATATTTGTCTATTTTCTAAGGATAAATACCCCGAGATAATTTATTCTAGTCCCTTAATCATTCACCAATTGATCTGAAATTTTTACCTATCTATTCTATTAGGAAGTAGCTTGCTGAGTGGATTCGAACGCTGCCTTCCAACCCAAAGAATGCAGGTTCTGATCACAGTCCAGGCAAAGAAGTATCATTACTAGTACAATAAAAAAAAAAGAGAGACAAGAAAAATAGACCATGTAGAATCAACACATCACATAGCTACACCATTCATAGCTGTGGTAGAGTGAGGTAAAATTCGACCAGTAATCAAAAAGAATATGATTGGGTTGGTTGACTATACTAACACCTCACTAGTCTGGCATGCCATACAAGTTGCATGCCCCTTAGAGAGAAGGGAAACTCTCGTACAATCATTCCCAGTAATGCATCGTCACCGAGGTGAATCAGTGGCGGATCCAGAGCTCCATTTGGGGGGGGGGGATTTTTTCAGAGCATGGTAAATGTTAAAATGGTGAGATTGTGTTTTTTTCATCATAAAGGGGGGGGGAAGGGTTCAAGAAAATTTATTTTTTTGTGGATTATCGGTCTGTTTTGTTTTGGATTTGGTGGGGGGATTTCCCCCCTTTCCCCCCTTGGATCTGCCACTGGGTGAATTAGACTATACAACCCTTGATCAATCTTTTTAGCAGGTTTTTTACTTTTTACTTTCAGAATTAATAATTTGCAATCCTTTTCAGAGTTTTTGTCTATGCTACACCGTCGGGTGAAGAATTAGTTCGTTCGAACATTTTGAGCCAGTATTTGATATTTAATCCGTAACTGAAAATATTAAATTACGAATTTCGTTCGTCTATTTAAGTGTGTGCGAGTGTATGTGTGTGTGTGTATACTAGACAAGTTTGTAGAAATTTTCGACATATAGGCATTAGACGAATTTTCTAGGGGGAAAAAAAATGTTGGAAATCCCCCCCCCCCTCATTCCTTATTGACTATTTATTGGGAAACGAAATTTCGCGTACGAAAGTAAAATACGATTGCAGTAAAACTATAAAGATTCAAGCAGGACGAAACAAGGATAGTTGATATAATTTGAACTGCATAAAAGAAATAGTGTATAGTGGTTAAGGAAGGGGATCAGTTCGGACAGACACTGGAGCCAGAATACATCGATCGTGTCTGTAACTTTTAAGTGTATCGTATACGCATACACACACACAATCGTACAACGAGGAAAAAAAAAGGAGAAAAGGTTGAAGTGCGGTCGTCTTTTTTTTTTTCGACTTCTAGTAAAACGAAATGGTCTCCCAACCCCAACTTGTCTTAAGTTCTCAAATCAGTGTATCATCGTTCTTGTTGTACTATATCGTTCCTTTCCCTCCCTTATTTTTCACCCCACCCTTATGCGTTCCTAGTCCTCATCATGTCTTTTTCCATTTTCGTCAGTTTTTGGTTGGGTTAAATATTTTTTTCTTACCATTTTGGTACCCGCAAAATAATAGCCCAATTTAAAGAAATGGAATTTTTTCGTTGTCAAAGACGAATTTTGATTATTTGATAATGTATTTTACTGAGAATACCTATATACCAAAAAGAGAGAATTAATCGATGACATACTTTTCAAATTTATTGTTATCGAAGTCGTTATTAACATTTCCATTGTAACGTCATTCTCTCTTCCAACTGACCCTGATTTTGAACGTCATTGTGTGATTGCAATGCTTTTTTTTTTTTTTTTTTTTTTCGAAAGATGTCATTTTTCAGAATGTATTGGAACTAAGATGTAATAAATAACTGATTTTTTGTCAGATCAGTTTGTTGGTGATGGAACAAAAATTATTTGCTTTCGTTTGACCGATGAGGTTGTTGGTTAAATTTATGAGAATTACCTTCTTTGTTTTATCTACCATCTACATTTGCTTTACCATCGTAATATTTTTGTTTGATTTACATTTTTGTCGAACGTGAGCCATTAGGCACTCGTCAAATGGTGGTTCAATCAAGGCTCATCTGAAGTCTACTTCTTCATTCTCGCTCTTATTTTCCTTAACTGAAGCAAGGTCATCTTAGAAGTGACTTAGCACCTCATAACAACCCCTGGCTGGCTACGGGCCTGGTCAAATTCGAAAGAACTACTTCAATAATCGTTCAAAGACTGAGATAAATCCTCTGTGAGGAAACAGATAGTCCTGCGGAAAGTCCAACTGTTCCTTGGCACTAGTGCCTCTGAAAATTTTCGAAGAGTGGTAGTTTGGGAGTTACAAGTTTTTGAACTTATAGTACACTGAGAGAAAACTGCATATTAAATTTAAGACGATTCAGATGTTATATGGAAAATTAATATTTATTAAGAATTGGTAAAAAAATATTGAAAATTAGTATGCTGTATACTAAAATTTAATATATGTATTTTATAAATTTTTCACATAAAACCTGAATTGTTCCCAAGTTAGTATGCAGCGTACTAATTTTAAATTTTTTTTTTCAAGAGTGACGCGAGCTCTCTATGTACTCGTACCTTTCGTATAAATTAATAAAAAATTGGCTCAAATTAAGGGTTTTAGTCGGAAAATGTATTTTCATTCGTCATGCTTCAAAAATACTGTTTTGTAAAGGTTCTTCTCTTTAGAGATTTTGACTTTCGTTGTCATGTCGAGTTCGACTACCCATAGAAGTTTAGTGAGTTTTGAGCTCACACATTAGCGCCGTCTCATATACAGAGAACTAATCATTATTTGAAATTTTCTTTGATTGCTGCCGCATTATACAATTAAAAAGATTTTTGCTTTTTTATTTATAAATGCTCTGCAGTTTTGACTTAGCACATTTTTCGTTTTCTCTGACAGGTATATACTCGATTTTGAGTTCTTGCGTGATGGAAAGACCTTAGAGTTTTGATTCAGTCTTTGTTATGACGAGTCCGCCGATTTAATTAAACTATTGGGGGAAAGGATGAAAAAGAAAAGAAATGAGAATAAATCATGCAAAGTAAACTTTCTCACGACTGAAATGCATTCGATGTATTATTCTTATTTAGTAGGCGGAAAGTATGCAAAATATCTTACACGAAATCGCCTCACCCCGTCCACCATCACAGTCGAACAGTACCTGATAACACTGACGCTTTCAATGAAGATTTGATTGAGTAATGTAGATTGAATCTAATTTTTTTTTTCAGGCCAGAAGAGTTGTTTTCATTCTCTTTCGAGTTGTATTTTATAAGTACCTTCTTTAAAACTTTCTTCTATATAGGTATTTTATTTTCAGTTATACAGATTCCATTCCATTTTATAATTCAAACTTTCTTGCTTGGTTCAGAGGGGGTAGTGATGTAAAGTGTGAACCTTAAGAAACTGATTAAAGTTTGTTGGACTCTCAGCTCCAACCCTTATTCCCAAAGTCTACCAAAGTAAAGGTAGCAAAATGTTTCAATGAAGATAAATCCTTAAAAACCCACTCGGTTTCAAATCGGTCGCTTTAATAATTTACTTTATTTGTCGCCTTTGAAAAAGTCGTCGTGCAATTAACGAGGGATGAAAATAGCTATCTTAGGAAATTTTTTTCCCAAAAAACTTCTTTCAAATCAAAGGGAATGGTGGACAACTTGGAAATTACTTCATATTTTTCAGACTTCTTATTTAAGTACCTAACCCATAAAATCGCAACTTTCAATTCAATTTTCGAAACGTATCTCGTGACAAAAATTTTTCACAGTTTGGTTGATGAAGCACACCTCAAGGAGGAAATAATTCATAAAACTGGCTTGAAAAAAAAAAATAGCAAGTATAGCGTGACGTGACTGTAATCCAATCTTTTCATCATATGTGCGTTGGACAACATGCTCTGAAAAAATTAGACTGGAGCATGCATGATTCAGAATTCAATGGGTCTACCTTAATCACGTATCTATTCCAATATTAACCGTCCAAAATGTCCTTGTAAAATCAATTTAAAGTAAATTCATTGTCACAGATACAAAATATATTGCTTAAATTGGCTATATTATTATAAAAGTCAAACCATTTTCTTTGCAATATAATATTAACTCTTTCTTCCACGAGTACAGGCTTTCAGAAAAAACTCTCATAAATTTGTAAAAAAAAAAATTTAATTGCCTGCCTACGAGACATGTTCAAACCATGACCGGTGCATATTTTTTTTTGTGGCGTCTGCATAAAAGTAAATTTATTTTTCAAGAGTCGTGTAAAACATATTTTCTCAAAAAAAAAAACAAAAAACGTGTCTATAAGCCAGCGTCCTCTTTTTTACGATCCCTCGAGTCCTTTGCAAAGTTTAATAAAAATTTTCGATACAAACATGCAAAGTAAAATAAATAAAGGGAAAAAAAATGAGAAAAAGGAAAATTTTAGGCGTCGCCACCGTAAATTATAGGCCCAAAAATTTTGCATGTGTAAGTTTTTAAAGTAACGACGCCCGTAAAAACGAATGAATTTTTCATTCAGACGAAAAACATAAAAATTTTTCAAATGAAACCTTTTTTTGGCCTATTCGAGCTATCATCAATAAATGTTTAATCGAATGCGTGCATATACGCATGCATACTTGGAAAATTCATGTCTGCAAAAAAATAGCGAATAAAAAACCTAAGTAAGAAAATAAAACTGCAATGAAATGACTTTTAAAAGTAATACCAACTCTTTTTTGTGTAAGAGTGATCACGTTGAAAGTGCATTTTGTTAATTGACCCAAGTAAACGATAAATTTTATTTGTCATCTGGCTGGTACGACAAATAAAATATTTTTCAGTGTCATTTTTTCATTTTTTTTTTTTTTTTTTTTTAAATAAATAATTTGTTTGCAAGCAGCTGGCACTAGTACCTAAATCAAATGTTTTTTTTTTTTTTTTCGTAACTTTTTTTTTTTTTCTCCTTTCATTTGCACCGAGTTGAAAAAGTGTTCCACGAAGAAGGAAAAAATAGGAAAATTTTGAATCCGTGCTATTGGCGCACTTTGCAGGAAGAGGAAAAAGTTGGGGAAGGACGAGCAAGCACCCGTGACACGTTTTCGAATTTTGTTGCAGGTTTTTTTCCTACCATATTTTAATAAAATTTTGACTGCAGTTCTGCTTCTGCATGGGAGAGAATTGCAGATTGAAAATGAATGCTATACGATCTGCGTTCGTATGGTGCGGATAATTTAATGTCAACATTATTTCGTGAGAAAAAAGTTTGTATTACCGAGTCGGTTTAAGGCGCCGACCTTTCCAATTTTTAAAAAATCATTTTTTTTTTTCTTATATTTTGTCCTTTTTTCACTTTATATTCTCTCGTTTTGCTATCCTGATATCGCGATATATGGTAAAATTCACAATAAAGAATTTTTTGACTGGCATTATGCGGTGAAGCGTCGAATAACGACGAAATCCTGTTTCCTTTAACGTCGTCTGGCGAAAATTTCGCATTCTTTTGTGCAGAAAAGCGTGTAAAAATTACGTCTTCTGTGTCCTAAATAGAGAGTTGTGAACGAAAGCATGGATAAATAACTATAAATCAAATGAAATCAAATATTTTCCTGGTCGTAGATCGACTTTCGATGAACTGACCGAAAAAATCTGGCGGATGGAGTGAAGTTTGGGTGGATTTGACAACTTCTGACCATTGCATGTTGTTGCGTTGTCGTATCAAAACCTCGTAAATGCAAACAACAAAATTTTTCAGGCGAGACGAAAAAGGCTAAAAAAAGCAGATTATTTCAGTTTATGTACCATCAGAATAGAAATTAAAATTTTGTGAACATGGTTTCGTTTGATTATACATATGTGAGAATTGGTGTTTTTTATATTTTTTACGAAATATTATTAATTTTTGAACAATATTAATGAATTACCCAATACAACTACAACAATAATTATTTTTTCAAATTTGTAGCAACATGCCGAATATCCTTTCTTGAAAATGTTAATCCATTACTTAAATTAAACCACCCCTCGTAAACTCATTTCTAATACAAATGTTTTCCTTAAACATTAATATGAATCTCCTTTCTCTGTTCTAGATACTCTTACAAACTTACCTAACAGTGAATTGTAATTTCATTGTAAAAAAAATTTTTTTCTTCTTGCCGTTGCGTAAAGCTAGGTACATGTAACTTGTAGGTACTTAATTACGACGTTGAATAATATTATGGCATATTTTATTTATTAAAAATTATTTTTTGAGCGATGAATTTACTATTAAGAGAGGATGCAGATCCATTTTTGTCAAAAAAATCAAATTTGAGTTTTCTACTATTTTTGATTATTCATTATTTTCTCTTCAAAATTATGTTATTATTTGTTATTGATGTCTTTTTTTAGTGTCTGAAAATTGTGATTTTGTAGAGAAAGAAATTCTTAAACATCCATGTATTTGAAAAAAGGTACAATACTCAACTATTCAAAACGAAGCCAAATTCATATCAATGCTATTTAGGAACTTGGACATATGAAAAATATGCAGATTAATCGCATTATAAGGCAGTTCTCATTAATTGTGCTATATTTTCAACAATAAAGGAAAATTCATCTTATAATTTAAGGGTTGTTTAGAACATACTTTTTCTACACTCATGTTTCTTTTTGTGATGATTGACTGATCCGATTGGGTTGATTTTCTTTTCTTTTTTCCCCACAGTTGTACTCCACAAACAGAAACAGGTTTTTTTACTTAGCACGATTACAAGGCGCTGTATGTTTTTTTATGTCCAAAAAAAATGTGATTTTTCAAGGGAGTACTCGAAAAGTGGCTATATTTTTTCAAATTCTAACTGAATTTCAATATCCCTGTGTGGAAATTTACTCTAAGGTTGGGTGAAGAAACCTTTAAAATTTTAGCTCTCTAACTTTTATAGGCTCTGAAAAAAAGGAACATGAAAAGGGCCAAAAAAGCATGGTGAAAATCGATTCTGCATCCTCCAGATATTGATTGCAATGAAAAACTGAAAAAAACACTTCATATAAAGTAATACTTAGTTGAGTAGGTACTCACCTAAATTGGTGCTTTTCAATAAGAAGTCGAGTACAAAAATGAATCAAAAGTGTTGATTTTTTTATTAGGTCAACAAACTGGAGGTTAGAATAATGTCAAACAAACCATTATTCAATTCCCATAATGTTAAATTTCTTCAACTTGATTATCACTTTCAATTCACATAATAATTAATAATAACCTTAGTCTCTCGTTTTAATCCTGTAATTTGATAGAGTAGGTATATAATATTCTACCGTAAGTAATTGTTTTTTTTCAATTTTCTTTGTCGCAGGTTTAACGATAAACGGTCAAAAGTTACTAGAATTTTCGTGGTCGCAGGATATGGCTGCCGCGGATTTAAATGTGAAATCAGCAATGCTGTGGGTTCGTCTGGAACTGAAGCCGGATTCGTCGAATCGGGTTCGAAAAATACCTCCGAATTTAAATTTTACATTTTGGGTCTTTCGTGTAATAGCTAGCGGACTTAGAAATGCCACATTTTTAAGTGGTAAGGTATGTTGTAAATCAATCTACATCTAATTTTTTTTCCGTTTCTTTCTAATTTTCTTTACGTTTTCTTTAAAATTTTTGTTTTGCTATTCTGCTTTCCCTCCTCTCCCTGAGAAGATGTTTTATGCGATTTTTCTTTTGCCTATATGCTTGCATTCGATTTTATAGAAACTTTTCTTTTTTGTGTGCTTGCGTGCGTGTATGGATGCTTCGTCTTCTTTTAGTAGTACGACTTGACTGGCTCCTTTGAACTTCATTACGGTCCCTATGTATAGCATAGACGCATTATATTCACTTCTCTCCTTTTTGTCGACTGCCCTTTTTGCTAGAATAAGATTTTTCTTTTTTTCTTCTCCAGAATATATTTTGTCATCTATAAAGACGATTTTTGGACGATAATTTTTTTATTTCACTTCTTGTGTTATTTTTCTGCTTTATCACGAATACAAGAAAAAAAGAAAGTGAATAAATGAAAATAAATAAATGAAAAGGAAATATAAGACGACGAAAAGAATGCTATCGTTGAAAGTTCATTCGACTATGTTTTTTTTTTTTTTTTTTTTTTATTTTATTTTCATGTTTTCTTTTTAGTTAATCTAAAAAAAATTATTGCAAGGATCGCGAAGGTCGTCAATAATTTAAACCAAACGTCAAAATGATTAATGAGATTTTTATATTGAAGCTTTTTAACGGTGATAAAATATCGGATAGAAGAGTTAAATAAAAAAAATGTGGAAATTGTTCAGTTTCTAACAAAATTTTCTCTATTCCTCAGTAAATTCAAAAAAGTTGACGCATCATTAATAGGTCTACTGTCATTGTTCTACTTTATTTTTCTAATTTTTCCGGAAAATATTTACGAAATTTCACTCTTTTTTTCTCTACTCTATAATTAAATGGTTTCCTCGAATGGTTTTTTTTTGTAATTGATTTTACTTCCATTTTCAGGTTTGAGGAGGGCTTATATGATGAATGTTTATTGATATAAAAAAGAAGTAGTGAAAGTTATTTAAATCGAAGAAGTTGTAAATTTTGGAGCCTATCCTGCCTATTAGACCTTGAAAGTTCCCGAGGTTAATGTTTTTTATTCGCAAAAAGGTTTAATATAACAGAAGTGGATATAATATTCCACTTTCGTAGCAGAAAAAAAGTATTACAGTTTTGAAAATATTAAAGATTAATTTTTATTTTTATTCTATCTGTAAGATTCGAATCAAAGATATTTTATATTGTGTTACAAAAGAAAAATATACAAAATGTGACCAATGAATAGATTAAGTATCTAGACCTTGGTCAGTTTCGATTTTGTAGGTTATTTGTTTTTGATGAGAGAGTATTTGCTCAGAATTTGGGGATTTGCTCTGTTTTGTTGATGTTCGTGTTAATGATTGAAAATTCAGATTACTCTCAAGCCGCGTAGGCTTACACACATGCGTAGAAATACCCTTTTTCTGTATTTTAAAAAATTTCAGCTACCTATTCTAATTGGGCCTCATGCTTAAGAAAATTAACTTTGGTCATTATTGTGCAACACAGTCGATATAGTAATTTATTCATTTATTTTTAATTATTTGTTGGGTACTTATATGGTGCCATTACATAGCCGGTTGCATAACCAGCCAAAATGGACATATCCATGGTTCCGGTTCAGTTTCCTGAACACATTTTCCTGACATGACATCCACCCGACATGACATTTGTTCTCCTGACATTCTTTTTCTTGATATTCATTTTCCTGACATCATTTTCCTGACACCGTTTTCCTGACATTCATTTTCACCAACACCGAAATTAGTGTGGCTGAACTCGCTCTAGGAAGGCGAGTTAAAAACTCTCCCAAGCCTAAATAGGTTCAGCTACAAACACACATCGGGTCTATTGTATTGGATTATGACGCATAATTATGTAGAAAATGCTGAGGAAATTGAGAATCTGACGACATTAGCTCACACCATAGTTCTGTCATAAGAATGTTAACAAATGAAAAATAAAACAAACAGTTAGAAAAACGGTGTCAGGAAAATAAATGTCAGGAAAATGTAATTTCAGGAAAATGTCATGTTGGGTGGATGTCATGTCAGGAAAATGTGTTCAGGAAACTGAACCGGAACCCATACCCATATTACTCGTAGTTTTTAAAGCTTTTTATGAAATTTTGATTCTCTTCCACCCGTAATCCTATTCAGCCCATTCGACGGCGCTATAAACAGTCAAAATTTGGACTAACATGGATTGTATGTCTGCTGTGGCATGTTGCAGGAATTCGAAGAACGTACCAAACTTTCGGCTTCCTTACCGGTAACCTTATCTAGTCTCGGGTGGAAAACGTTCGACGTGACCAGCACGGTGAAGGAGTGGTACGCGTCACCGCACAAGGACCGGCTGCGGCTGCTGGTCGAGTGCTCCGGCTGCGGCGACTACGTGACGCCGGTGCTGTTTGACGACCCGCGTCAGGTCAACGAATGGGAGAAGCCGTTCCTCATGATCCAGCCGGATCCGACGGTGACCCGGCGGGTGCGCCGGCGTGCCGTCGACTGCTCGCGCGCCAAACGCGACCAATGCTGCAAGCAGCAGTTCTATATCAGATTCCGCGACATCGGCTGGCACACGTGGATCATCGCACCTAGCGGCTACTACGCCAACTATTGCCGCGGCGACTGCGGCGGCTTCCATCGCACGCCCGACACCTATATCAACCCTCACACATACGCCCTCGAGGATTACAAGAAGATCAATCAGTACTCGCTGTTCGAGCCCTGCTGCGCACCCGTCAAGTTTTCCTCCATCTCGATGATCTACATAACGCCCGACCAGAACGTCATCAAACGAGATCTGCCCAAAATGGTGGTCGACGAATGCGGCTGTCCCTAAATGCCAACCGTAGGTAGATAACCTGCAGGTTCTGGGTAGAGATCTGCTGAAAATTGACAGGACTAGCAATGGGTGCTGCATCGATCGACAATTTTGCGATCATCCTGGTTTAGCGTCGTATTTTCTTTGTGCAATATAAAATCTATTATTCTTATCTCCACAAGATGTTTTCGTGATACAAACTTTGGCACGGATCATTGATCTCTCTGTTGGTCTCCTTTGATTTTCTTTGATGTGCGTATACAAAGCATCTAATTTTACATCGGATTCGTTTCCTTCTTTCGATTAGCGACTGAAATATTATTTTATAGCTTCCATTTTAACACAATAATTGAAGGCTGTTTATTCGAAAATATCCAAATGCAGTGGCAGTAAGAAGTCATCAGCACTGTATGCCAGAGACTGCAGGCGCAGAAGTGCTGTGATCCCCCAAGGCTTACGAGTGCCTCCCTCTTCAAGGTCAACTGAGAATGATGACACTCCCTCCAGTGGGCGAGAAAAATTTTTTGGTATTCGATCATCTTTAAAATTCTTTTCTAAATTTGAAAAAAATCGCCTCCCCCCCACAAAAAAAAAAATCACTAACGAGGAGTTGCTCCTTAAGATTGTGCCTTCATTGCACCCCTGAGAGACTGTACGTAGTTGGTACATAAATGACTTTTATTTCATCGTTGAGAGAAGGGGGTAACTCAATTGATAAATTTATCAGCCATATTTATCAGATTTCTCTATCACCCTCCATCCCCTTACGATGAATTTAATTTTCTCTCGGGGGCAATTTCATGTGTGTGTATGTTTGGAGAGGGGGCCATATAGTAAATATGCCTAAGGAGGTTTAGGTGGTGATCAAATTGGTCGGTAAAATTCAAAATAACCAGATCCAATAAAATCATTCTAGTATGGATATTAAAAAAAAAAACCTACTAAAAATGAGTGTGTAATGTATACCTGGACACATGGTTGAAGTGAAACTTTCGAAAAAGTGTATCCGAACAAATCTCAAAATGAGCGTAATAGGTACCTCACAGGTAGATTGATAGTAACGGTTATTTGTTTCACAACCGTTTTAATTTCACACATCAGGCCTGTAGCTAAACACTTGTGAAAGCCAGGGACAGACTGGGTAAATTTTTCCTGGTCAGCAAGTTTCTTCCTCTCCTGAAAATCGGTGCTGAAAATAATTAACATATTAATATTTTCGAGAAAATGCCAGCCAGGGTGGCGTCTCTGCTCAACCAGGGCGTTAGCTACGAGCCTGTCATTCATCAAAGGCAAGGAAGTTTCACTTCAAAAATTTTGATACTTTTTGATTGTCAGGTGAGTTTTATTGGTAGATTCAGATATTATGAGTCCAGCGTTCCCCTAAAGTTTTTAGTTTGGCACAATAATTTAATATT
Source organism: Parthenolecanium corni (assembly GCA_038050395.1). Classification (NCBI taxonomy): domain Eukaryota; kingdom Metazoa; phylum Arthropoda; class Insecta; order Hemiptera; family Coccidae; genus Parthenolecanium; species Parthenolecanium corni. The sequence goes on along the minus strand of JBBCAQ010000038.1, from coordinate 1,182,945 downwards.
ATTAATTTTTATAAGTTAATAAAAAAAATAAAAAAAACATAATTAATAAATAAAAATAACCTACATCAAATGAAAGTAAAATAAGAACACTGGAATGTACGTGCAGGTAAAACGTTTCGAATTTCGAGTACATTTTCTCAAAAAAGTTTTCTGGTGCGCGGGTATTTTTGAATAAATGGCAGTCAATTTCAAGTTTTATGCCATCTATTATTATTTAAATTACGGATACGATTAAATATTTTATCAAAACGTTGAGAATAATTTTCGAGATTTTTTAATTGACAAAATAATGTGCTTGACCACTTAAATTCTTCATTTGTCCTGTCTGTCCACTTACAGTTGCAGTATGGAATTTCGTTGTGTGTGTTTGTATTACTTAGTAACAATACTTACAACCCAAATATCTATATGTAACAAATTTCTATGCTTCTTCCTTGTGCGGTTGTATACTTAATACTGTAAATAACTTGAGAGAAAAGCCTCCCGGTGTTTTGATTGTATGCTCTGATACAATCATAAAGAATATATCCTATTCAAGTTTGAGCTTAGGGTGCCATATAAAAGTTGAATATTTTTAAAGGAAATATTTTTAACTGAAAACATCAATGAGCCAAAACTGATGTGTCAGCTTTCATTGTGTTTGTCTTTGCTTGTGACGGAAGGAATAATTGTCCACACTTTATTCAATCTGTTCATAGACGGAGTTTGGAAGAAGATAGTGGGGGACCGTGCCCTCAAAGTTGAAATTATCCCCTCATTTCAAGGAGGATAACTAAAATTGTGATTTATTCATTCCAAATTCTAATAACTTTTTTTCCTCTTCGCATTCCTTGTCAAGTAGGATATTAAATTTTTAGCCCCTCTCCCCACAAATACATCAAGCAAAGTCCGCCTATAAGTCTATTGTAAATAGTTAAAAATAATGCCAGATTTTTGATTCTTTAAAATTCCTTCTTCAAATCTTGCATTTTCCATGTATAATAGAAATAATATCCTTTTAAAAACTTAATCTGAATTTCAACTAAACGTTATTTCATTTTTGTCTATAATATGTTCCTTTATATTCCTATACTGTATTCATTATTTTCCTTCTGAGGTTGCATCGAGCTATAGGTTATTTTTCGTTGCATTATTATGCAGGCGCTGCAAATGTTGGTAAAAAAAAATAAGACCATCAAGAAAACGTTGACAAATAGATTATAAAAATTTTTTCAGCATCAATTTCGTGAAATTTTGCTGCAGTTAGCTGCGCTGTGTCTCATCAGTATGTAAGCTGGCTTCTAAAAAATTTAATAAATATAGTCTTATTCGATCGAGCCTGTCACTGTTTCTTTTTATTTTTCAGACAATCGAATTTTTGAGACAAATTCTGTGCTAAGAGCATTACACGTACTGATTTTTTGACTTTTTTTTCTAAGTACTCAATCGTTTTGAATATATTCTGCATTTTGGCCCATAGGCTATTCATTCCTAATTAATTCGTAGTTATATAGGTCTACTAATAATTGTCCAAAAATAAAACCATTCCATTAATCGATTTACGTATCGATAATAATATTTTTTTTTTGTTATAGAAAAATTATAATAAATTGCGAATAAAAAATATGCGTTGCTCTACGTTCTTACGTTACCAAATATTTTTTATATTAGAAACGCTATTTTATTTTTGAGAGAATAATATAAAGAAAATTTGTAAATTTTTTTCGTGGCACATTTTTTTTGTCATTTCGATGTATAAGTTTTGTAATAATTTTAAAAATCTTATTACGCAGACACCTGTATGTTCTATGTGTGTCAAATGTATGTATGCCCTCCTTCGGTAAATATGTCACGTTGATGTTGTCTAGCGATTTTCTCCTTTTTTTTTTTGTGTAAAACTGATGCGATTAGAACTATTTTAATTAATGTTTTATTGTGTTTTACGTCGTGAATAATTGTTAAAAATACACGAATCATGTTGAAATATTCACTCTCCACTTTTTTTGCATTCAAATGTAGGGTCCTGAAATGAGGAGGGCTGAGGAACTGGAAAATTTCATCCTATCTTGGATAATTTTGAATGCATTGACAATAAATAATATATTTTTGTTTATTGTGGCACCAAAATTTACGTACAAGTAAATTGTATTATAGAACAAAAAAAAAAAGTTGTAGCGGCAAATACTTATGCTACAACGTTTTTCTATTAGGATTTTAAAAATTCTACGAGGAATTATGTACTCATAACGGTGCTACAAAGGTCCTTGACTATGCTAGTGCCGCAACCTTATAATTATATCTTATTTTATACTTGAATAGTAACGGATAGCCAACGCGCTAACTTTTTCTTACAAATCGGTGAGTCAACACTGCCAAGGCATCTCAAGCGCAGAGGAACTACGTAGTAAATTTTCTGTGCACCAATTAATTGCTAAATTTCTCAAATATTAAAAATTGTGAAAACGACGATCCTGCATGCCTGCATCTGATGTGAATGTACAAAAAGTTGCAATAAAACAGTCTGAAGAAGTGATCTCTCGCAATTATGTTAATAATTCTGCGAAAGAATAAGAAACAGATTTTAAAACATTAAAGTGGCAGCACTGATTCCGATCGCGAAGACGCGAAGTCGCGAATTCTCGAGTCAACTGATTGATTAGTGATAGTTTAGTGATAGTGATTAGTGAGTACTGAGATTGAGAATAGTGATTACTCTGAACCTCTGCAAAAGTACAGCCTCTGTGTTCGTCTGTGTTTCGTGATTTCAAATTCGATCGTAAATCATTGAATTCAGAAGTTCGGGATAACCCGATAACTGATGGATTCGATAGAGCTAAAAAATTAACTGTGATTCTCTGAATATCTGTTCGTTAAAACTAATAATATTGTGTCGAATGTCGTCCATCGTTTCTCTTAGGAACCTTTTCCGTTCTATTAATTTCCTATGTTACTTGAGTAATAATCATGGTGAACTAGAAGTACTGTAATAGCTTTGCAGCGTGTAGTTTTTTTTTTTTTTGAAGAGGCATCGTCATCGTCCGTCGAAATTCTGAGAAAGGGAACAACAGCGTTGGGTAAGTAATGAGTATTGATTAATTGTAATATTATAATTTTGCCATATCAGTCGATCAGGAGGTGCATATGATAGTTTGAAGCTGACATTAAATCATTATCAGAGCCTCTAAAATATACTTGTAAGGATACGCGTTGCAGTTATACATTTGAACTTGCCTTTTTTTCTGTGCAATGCTGAAAAAATTTTTTTATCAGAGATTTTAAGAAAAGTAGGTTATATGTATAATTCGAAGTTCAACCTCTCTTCCTATGATCAGATGAAAAAGAATTCTGAGAACTCTAGAATAATCTCGAGACTTGACGACGCGCATGCTCAGTTGTATAAAACATGTTCAATTACGGACGCACTTTAACATATTAGAGAAACCAGGTTTCACTCGATTACTCAAAGGACCAGGTGACGTCATATTTGACTCAACAGTAAAAGGTCCTCAGAGGACCGGAGAATGTCGTATACGACGCCACCTGGTCTTTCTAGTGTTAATGATTGGTAAATGGCTTGCAGAATTGACTATATTGATATTTCATTTCCATCGAAGCCACATCAACAACTGATTTGAAATAATTCAACGAGAAACGCGTTCTCGCCTTTAAAATACGCTTTTGTTGTGTGCGTGTGTGTGTGTTCGCTTCAGTCACGCCTTCAACATGCAGCGCTTTGGTGAGCAAAAAGCGTATTATAATAAAAATAATTATAACGGTTCTGCTCATGCGCATGCCCAATTGCCTCTGAGACCCCTGTTCTTTTCAATTTTCCAAAAACACTTGGTTTATTCGCTAATTTTCTTTCGGTGTTTTCGATTCTCAAAATCTCATATAAAACCGCATCAACATCCCTCGTCCCTCAATAACTAATTTTCTTTCAACATTTTTCTTTAGTTTCTTTATGCGTGTTTTTGCAACAAGAATTTTCCATTCCACTTCTATTCTCTTATTGTTTTCTCGACGCGACGTCGAGTTTTTCCTGTGTGAATTGTTCTATTTTTGAAGTAATGTGGCTTACGAGTATAAACCACGTTTGTATAAATCAACTGTAGCAAAGGAGTTCTGCCTAAAATGGTATTTGAAAAACATAATTTAACAGGCGATAAATTAAATGTAAGGATCTTTTCAACTATATGGTGTATTATTGGCAATAAAATGTATGAGTCCCTTCAGTAAAGGATTTTTTAATTCTTACTCATGTATAAAATATACTCTCGATGAAAGTTTACTGGTAATTGCGAGTAAGCCCTCAGAAAGAAAACCCACTTTCTATGGTCACTGTACTCGTAAATGGTTTGTCAATAGTGTTGTCCTGCTGTATGATCAAAACAAATATGAAAAAACAGTTCCTATGTTAACATTTCAAACTGATTGGAGTATCACTTCCGGTATTGACACTTTTGAAAACAAAGGTGAAGGTAAACGCAACTGTAGGCTTTTGAAATTTTAGAATATTTAAGGTTGTAAAAATAGCAGGTGGGAGAGAGAGATTGAAAGCGATTTTTATGGCTATTTTTTTTTATTTTTATGCCTTCTTGTATTCATTCTTTTTAAACGGTCGTTTTACGCCCTCATACTTTCATTTGAGAAATTGACTTTCTTGTTCCTCGTTTTAGGCTTTCTCCGTTAATTTAATCAGTTTAATGACTGCGACCCTGACATTATTTTGCGGTTTGCACCGTAAACACGAAAAAAATGATTATTTGTGTCGGTGAAAAACTTAGGTGTAAGACAGAAAAATAAATAAAAATAAAAAACAACCAAGTCCGGAGGCGTTTGAAATGGCAATTCGATAAAACTTTTGCGAAAAGTAAACATTGTTATGGGCACTTGACTTTCGTCGGTGTAGCCTAATTTGTTTTTACTGTTCTTCAAAATTGTGTCAGTTGTCTCATCTGTGGTAGTTGTTCCGACCCCCGCAAAAAAAAAATTTGTAGCGTAGGCTTCAATTGTTATTGTGGGGGGTGCTTAGTAATTGAATTCAACAGTATTTCATTGTCTGACGTTATTAACTTCATCGAGTGTCTATATTTGCCTTCGGCGGGGTGCTTATTATAACTTTCATTGCAAGAATTCTTCTCAAGCTATAGTGCTTGGTTTGAGAGCTTCTGTTGAAGAATTTTGTCAATTAATGCACATTCATAGAAAGCACTCAGATTGGAAAATTCGTCATTAAGCCCTTAACCTCTTTGGTTCGCCACTATTCTATTTTCTTAACACTGAATCGACCTTTATATAATTGATTATATGGAAAAATATTTTTATTAATATCGCTGCTGTCCATCTTCATAACTACACATTGCTTAATCGTTTCAAATTTTTTCGAAATTCCTGGGAGGCTGTAAATTTTTTTTTTGGAGGGCGGAAGGCATCACCCCTTCGAGACCTCCTTGCTACGCCTGCGATTACTTCGTGTGTTGCATGAACCATAAAAAACTGTGAAGCTCGTTAGCTTTCCATCGTAATATTTAATTATGTGATTATTACTCAGCATAAGTAGAGCTTCTTATAGAATTATAATATATTCTTATCCCCATCTGTGAATTGTGATATTTAGGTGATCACCTACTCCCCCACCCTCATAAAATTAAATGAAATACCAGGATTAACCTAATCTAAAAAAAACTACTATTATGATTCGAAAAACTATTCATGGCTGACTGTGAGCCTTTTTTTTTTTGTTGAAATTTTACAAGAACGAATTAATGCTAAATTTTCTTCGAAAGCCTGCTAAAAAATGAAAGAGCAAAGAAAAGTCTGAAAAAATGCTGGTATGCTAAGACATCGTGTTGTGAAAAAATATAATCTGTAAGTTATACAGCATGTGTGTATTCCTTTGCGAATTATGAAGGTCCTTTCTCATTGGAGACAGATTTCTGTCTTGTCGCACTTTTACTTCCATCTGTCCGTGAACTTTCTCATTTCAGACGAAAATTAAGATCATCTTGGGAAAAACTTTTTTGGTTTTACTTTCTCACAAAACTATTTATCGAAAGAATAATATAGGAATAATGAAAATGGAAAAAAAAAAAAAAAAAAAAAAAACTAAAGAGAGAGAGGAAACCAGAAAAAATGATTCAAAATTTCATTTTACTTTTTCTTAGTCATGGAAAAAGAGAAAAAAAACACGATCCACCCACATAATGTTCGTTTTCGAAAATTTTTAGGTGAATTTAGGTCGAACTAGTCGACTTTTTCGTTTCCTATTAAACTGTAGCCACCCCAATCTTACCCCCCCTCCTCCCCCACAGATTGAAAATAACGGAATAATATTCTCGAAAGGCAATAAAAAAAGATGAATTTGTAACTGATCTGATTTTTATTACGACTATAGAATATGAAAATATATTTCCGTTTGCAATTTTTTGCACGCAATTCAATATACAAAGTTGAATAAATGTCAAATTCGACTGGTTAATACTTCATAGTGAAACGTGTAAAAGCTTGTTCTGTAATAGCTAATAGATACCGCTAAGTAACACGCATGTTGTTTTATTTATTTATTTATTCATTCATTTATTTTTTTGTATTTCGGAACAATTTTACAATCACTAAATTATTAAATTTTCATCAATGACTCATCATTTTCTACACATCGGCAATATTATCCAATATGTGGGTGTGTACGATAAAAAAATCAATTCACTATTTATGAATTGAATTTTGGGCCAAAATTTTTGTGTTGAAAAAATCTATACATATATACTACCATATTTTAACCGAGAACGAAAAAAAAAATTAAAATTCTTGTCGGTTTCCATGTGTCTGACTTACTTTTGGGAAATTCATCTACTACCCTAGTTTCCTCAACGAGAACTTTTTCTTATTTCGAGGTGTTCGATAATTTTTTTACTTACGAGTATAACTTTTTCTTGAGTTTTTCAAATTGTTATTTGTCTGAATTTCTAGTTATGAATTATTGAATGATTCATTGGCTGTGACTTGAAAACAGATAAGTGTGAACCACACTTGTCCACACCTGTCCATACCTATATTAATACTTTTTATACTTACTCATTTAATTCTTTATTTTATTTACCGAATTAATTGAAAACTTTTCTCTACATTTTTAAGCGATTAAATTCAATTCTCAAACAAATCCATGGATAGTTGAACGGCTCTTACTGTCCGCTATTCGATCTTCTGCGTCTTGTCTTGTCGTTCGTCATCGTGTAGGTACCAGGTCCATGGCCATGGGGGCTATGAGAGGCTGAGACGCTACTTGACCGCTTCGTTGAGACCTTTTCCGATTTTCAATGTTCTCTAGTGTATTTTCATAAAACTAACAAATAGAAAATCAAATTTTACAAAGAATTTTCACAAAACAAAAATTTCGCAGCTCCTCATTAATCGTAATGTAGACTGAATTTTCTGTAGTTTTCTATTGATGTTTTTTTTTTTTTGAGGTAGGATTTTTCAATATTTATTGCTTTTTTATCAACCTGGGAATCGTGGCACCCATAGTGAGCCCCCGAGTAGTCCTACGCCTTACAAAGTATCCTGGCTTCCGACTTGGTTGGTCCGTCGATTTCCTATCAATTCAAAATCCCTTAATAAGTATATGTATAAGTTTGTTTCTAGACTTCATTTTATAAAGTTGATTGAAATGAAATTACGTACATCTTTGTATTAGTTTATAAAAATGGATGCGGTTTACTTTATTTATTTTAATTTATTTTTAGGGTGTTTACAATTACTTATATTTTATAAATTAATTAGAAAAGCTGCAAACCAGTTTTCCACTAGGTATATCATTAGGGATCGGAATTATATGCTCTAAGAAGTGGAAAATATGCGCATATAATATGCGTTTAAAATTTAAGTATACATATTTTTTTCAAAAATATGCATAATTTTTTTAGAAATATGCGAAAAATATGCAAAATATCAATATTGGCATCGTTTTACTCAGCTAACTGAGCTAAAGCTAAATTTTACCTTCACACCAATTAATAATTTAAGATACAATGTCTGAATGAACGAAACAAGAAAACAATTTTATTGAGTAATTCTTAATTTTAAAATGTCGTTTTGGTATAAAATCTTGATACTAACATCACAATTCATGACTACATTAGAGATCAGATCACAAATTAAAGTATGAAAATGGTAATTCGTGAAATATGCATGAATTTTTGTGAAATATGTCGAAATATGCAAAATTTTTGTGAAATATGCATGAATTTTTGTGAATTATGTCAAAATATGCAAATATACCTCAAAAATGCGAAATATGTGAAAACAAATTGGGCTTATTTTAATCAGAATGGCGTGAAACGAAAAACTATCCGACTCTCACCCTTCCATGTGAATTACAAAAAAATATGCGTTTTCATATAAATCCGATCCCTATATATCAATAACTCAATTACCTAATTAACTCTTTTACCTAGCACGTACCTACCTATTTACGTATGTTCTTCCAATCCTGAATAATATAAGTAACTACTGTTTAATACTTACGTATGTTTCGCTTCACGAGCAAACTGCCTTTTCTGTAGGATATCAAGAAAACTGGCGCACCAATTTTTTAAGCACTCCATTTTTGATACATTTTAGTATTGATTCATGTAGCGTAGAAAACTATGCAAACTTTTTTTTCAATTTGTCGATAAGATTCGACCTTGAGTCGGTCAAAATAGGATTGTGCCGAAAATTTTCGTTATAATGCCTTTTGTGTATACTACAGAAGAAAGAAAGGCAAAAAAAATGATCGTTATATTATTTTCCATCTACATCTTTCCAATGAAACTCATGAATATACTTTGTAGATTGTTTTCTTTTTTTTTCTGTCTCTGTCACTTTCTCGGTCTGGCTTTCTATCTTTTTTCGTCTTCAAAGGCACGTGGTTTTTTTTTTCTTTGTTAATTTAAAATTTACTCGTTTCTCGACATTATAAAATGAATGCGATGAGCATCGTATAGAAAAAAGTTTTCATTAAATTTTGCTTCTAAGTGTAATTTTTGGATGGGGAAAGAAAATTTTGTGCTGTGAGCATACGTGAAAATGAGTTGACTTTTTAAGGTGGAAAAATCATGGTTGCTAATCGTTCCAAGGCGAAAACTTTTGAAAATACATGATTTCAAAATTTTACAAACATCTCGTTTTCAGTTTTTTCTTTATCTGTGAAAAAGTCTCTCAAGACTTTCCATTTCATTAATTAAAAAATTCCCATCTACTTCATTTATTATATTTACCTACTTACTCAAAAATGCAGTGCCGATAAAATTTGGAGCGTTGGGCTGCAATTTAATAGTTTCATTCTTAAGAAAATAATCAAACAATGAGAAATGATACTGGATGGCTGCATAGACAAAAAATAGTCTAGTGAAATTTGCTAGATCAGTTGACGGGCAGCATCAAACTGATTTGATTTTGCCAGTCGAATTTAGTAGCAAACTATTCAGTGAAAGCGTTGGATAGTGGTTGCTACACTTATAACAGGGTTGACCATAATTCAAATCCAAGTGGATTCGAATCAGGATTTTGGATCAACGATCAGGTGAATCCGATTCGAATATATTTTGCCTAGCAGATTTGTATAAATGATTCGAATTCCAAAATTCAATGGATTCGTTAATCAAATTCGAATCCATCGATCATAATTATTTGCTAAATCCGGATCCAGATCCTAAAACTAACGAGAAATCCGTGCGAAGCGATTATCATTTTTTTATTCAGTCTTTTTTCGATGAAATTTGTGGCCGGAAAGGGCTCTAGTCCCGCTAGTCCCCCTTGGTCCCCTAGTCCCCCTTGGGTGCTCCAGCGCCTCCGCTGCTGAATTTAATTGATGAATTATTACCATTAACATCGTACTTGCAAATGCCATTTTAGGACTATTGCTCCACATAGTGGGGCTAGAGTCCTAATAGCCTGGGGCAAAAGTCCTACCTTTCTTCAATTACCAATATTTAAAAGCCAATTTCAAGTCTGAAGCTGATATACCATAAAATACAAAGAATTAAAAGTATCTACTTCCATGTAAAAAAAAGTGAACCCAAAAAATCTGTTTTTTGTTTGTTGTAAATTTAACTGTCTAGAAAAAATGATTCTAAGCCTAAGCTTTTTTTTTTGTTGAAAAAGTCCTAAATTTTTATAATCAATATTTAAAACCCTATTTCAAGTTTTTAAGCTGATATATCAAAAAAGATGAAGGATTGAAGTGTCAAATTACATTTTAAAATAGTGGATCATAACAATCTGCCTTTTTTGTAAATTTAATTTGTTGGACTTTTGCCCCATGCTGTATTTTCAGATGAATTGTATCAGGTGAAGAAATACTGCGAGTGAATCTGCAAATTAATCATGATAAATTATGTTTGTAGTGTTGTTAAGGTTTGGTTAACTGATCCGTTTCTACCGGTTTCTGACCGGAAACTGTTTGGTTTTTATTGCTCCGGTTTTTTTTTCAGGTTAACCTGACTTATAACTGGTTAACCTGCCCTATTTGAAAATAATAATAATAATACGCATAAATGCTCCACCAGGTATGTAGATAGCTTTTTTTTGTTGTTAAATGGGACGGTTAACCTTAGACAGTCAAACTCCGGTTAACGTGAGAAAAAAAAGAACCGGAGCAAGAAAAACCGATGAAAAAAATTTCCGGTTCTTTTCAAACGGTTAAAAACTGCTCCGGTTTTGAAAGAAAATGAACCTTAACATCACTAACTTATTGAACCCTTTTTGAAGATGAATATAAAATCCTTTGAAAATTCGATGAATTATCTACTTCAAACACATTTTCCGCAGAAACAAAAATTATAATTTTTCTTGTGGTAACAGTTGGTGGCCAATAATTTCTTGATTTTGTATAGCTAAACGTATGAAATTTGAATGAGACTGTAGCTCTGTTCGGACGCTACCAGGACTGGTAATTTTGGGCCAGTACTGGTCGAAATATGCCAGGAAGCTGTTCGGACGCCAGGAAGCTGTTCGGACGCTTTTCCTGGTAAACAATTAGTCTGTTCGGACGCTACCAGGAAGGTTACAGGAAACAGTTCCTGGTAAAAATTCGCCAGGAGTTTAAACGTCCTGGTAACGGACCAGGAAAAATTGTTTCACCTTAAATTCGTTTATCTTGAAAATTTTCATTACTTATCAGTGTGGGTATTTTGACTATTGTCAAAGGTTTTATGAATGAAATCAAAAAGTTGACTAATTTCGTTAATTAATAATCAAATATGCAAGGAAGTATTTTGTATTTATGGGAAACATTGAAGACGTTACTTTGTTCGATTTTTAGTACATTCTAGAAAAGAAGAGTAAGATATTTTTATTCTTCACAAATATTTGAAAAAAATTTTGCTTGGTTAATTTGGTAGAGAGTGTTGAATATGCCAGGAAGCTGTTCGGACGCTTTCATTTTCCTGGCCTGTACTTGGGCCAGTTTACAGACCAGGAAAACTGTAATTACAGGTTGCCTGGTAGCGTCCGAACAGAGCTAGTACTATGCTCTGTTCAACTTGAGAATGCTTAAAACGCATTGCAGTTTGCAGGGCTCCGGGGAGAAGAAAAGGTACTCGTTCACATTCAGCAACAATATTTGGCTACGCTTCCGATTTTACTTTCTTGTTTCTTATCACACATCCGATTTTTATATTGTTGATAAATGTGAATTTGACGTTCCGTTTCAGGCATTCTTAAGTTGAACAAAGTATAATATTGTATACTTCGATGTAGTATCATTACTTTGTATCAGTCATTCTCAGATGATTGTTAAAAGCGATTAGGACTTGTGCCCCAGTGCGTCCTTTTGCCCGACCTTACTCTAGTATTAATATTATTTGTAAAATTAAATACCTTAAACTTTGGATTAGTGTGTGAGCTTATGAAGCATATTCAGTTCTTGTACTTGAGTCACGGGAGGTATTTAGTTGTCCGTTGCGGTTATATTTGAACCGATTCAAATATTTCCATTTAATTCCACCAAAATGGGTTTAAAAGTTGAATCCAATTTACTCTTCAGGGGTAAAAAGTTACATTTATCACTGGCATCCCATACAACATCCGAGCCTTGCAATTATAAAGGGGGGAAAAAAATCAGCCATATTTAACCGCATAAATCGTTTCACTATCTTTCGTCTGTGTGTATCGCTGTTTGTACAACTCCTCCCCGAAACAAAATAAAATATACACAGTTTAACAGTGATTCTTGCAAAAAAGAAGAAAAAATTGGCGATGATACAATAAACAACATCAAATAAATGGCGCAAGAATCGAAAAAACGACAACCGTAATAGCTGTAATAATTTTTTTGTTATAGCTAAATGTGAGTGTTAAGTCTTGCCCGTGGTACTAGACAACGGCATCTCTTTTAATATGTTCCTTTTTTCCCGCTAACCCTGTCTCGGCCGCCTTCATCCCTGTGCCATCGGCCTCTCTCTCTCTCTCTCTCTCTCTCTCTCTCTCTCTCTCTCTCTCTCTCTCTCTGACTCGATTTTATTTTAGGCTTAAAGTTTATTGCATTTTACAGTCCGATGTTTCTAACATGGGTAGACAACGATGGAGTTGGCGTCAATACAGTCTATAAAACGAACGCTGTAAAATTATCCCAAGTAATTATTTTGATATTTTAATTTCGGCTTCAATATGGTGGTGTATAAAATACATATATATATCTATCATATAAGGGCTGTGGAGAAGACGCAGACTTAATTGTGGATTCTGTCTTCGTTATCAGAGTAGACTGATCGTCATATTATATTTATATGAAAACATATTTCTTGGTTGTGGTCTTTAAAGTGTACCTTCACATTATATAAAATAATGTAAGTAATTATTATTATAATTGAGGGACGTTTTTCATGGACGTGACGAGTTTGAAAAATCGATTTTTAGAAAATTGAGAAAAACTGTATCAAGTAGTAACTATTTCTTCATGAATGAATGTGGTTCACAGCCAGAATAAACCTTCCTGCCCTGATGTTCTTTCAAACCTGATCGATCTGTAAGTTGAACGAGCGAGAAAAAACGAATGTTTGAAAATAGTAAATCATGGACTTAATCAGGACTGTTGAAAAAACAATTTTCATAAAAGTGCCGATCTAAATGTGTAAAAATGGCCAGACGAATATTTTAAAAGAAAAATATTTGTTGGAGTGATTTTTGGTTGAGTTAGAGAAGTATTCAGTTTCGCAAAATTACCGGATAACGATTTAGAAAGCCTTAGAAGATTTCTTCATCGCTTTCTTTTTTTAAATCTTTTTTTAATATATCTTTTACCAAACTCATCTTTTTTTTTTCTTCATATTATTATTCTGCTGTGAAATTTTCATGAAGACAAAAAATGTCTTCTCATTTGCCCGAACTGATAATAAACTAAAATCCTCTTATCAAGTATCAGCAATATGAATTGAAGAAAAAATACAATAATTAACTTATTATTTTTTTCTTTTTTTTGTCAATTTTTTCTTTTATAACGTGAACATTTGTGAAATAATATAACATATAATTCGATCTTAATGGTATTACAAATTCGCGCTAAACTTTGTCAAGTTTTGTGAAGGAAAAAGTTACAAAACGAATATTTACAATTATTTTTATGACAATTATAAACCATATTATTTTCTTCGCTCATCTTACATTACAATCGTACGATATATTTTTTTTTTAACTTAAATAATTTATTGCTTATTTTCTTCTATTTATGCCTATAAAAATAATTAAAGTACAAATTTATTAAAAAAAGAAAAAAGAAAAATTAAAATAATTTTAATTTACAGTAATTTTATCATCACAGAATAATAATACTCCTTATACTTTACAATATAATGTAATATATTTGAAATTATTATACAATCAGTCGAAATGAATTTTTTTTTTACAGTGCTTAGGTAGTTAATTATTTTTACTTTTTTTTTCAAATTTATTTTTTTGTCAATTTATTAATAACAGATTTTTTTAATCATTTATTTTCTCCCTATTATTATGATAGTCAGAGCTGTTAATCCATTTGTCTATTGATTAATTTAAAAGTTTGTCTACAATATCCCTTTTTCTCGTACAACCATAAATTAATTAAAGCAAATATCGCGTGCTACTCATACAGTGAAAGAATGATTGTTATTTTACAGAGATCGTTAAATTCAATAAATATAATTTAAAAAAATTAATACCAATGCAATAATAATGTAATTGTACAAATGATGTATGAAAAATAAGTGATTGAAAAAATTTATGGACCATTTTAAGAAATGGAAAATTTTCAGAATTGAAAATCTTCAATCGAATGCTAGAATTCGCTGAATTTTTCAGCGAGGTAAAATCTGTACAGTGTACAATTTATAGGAAATTGTAACTATCAGACTAATTGATTATCATGATTTTGTAAAATTTAAATGTTGAACAAGGGCGATATTTGAATGAATTTTCATTTCCGAGTGTAACTATTATTTGAGATGATCAAGGAAACGAAAAAATACAAATCATATTATTTTTTGTGAGTCAGGGAATATTTATTGGTGAAACAAAATTTAAATACATGCTATTTATTTAAATAATATTATTATGAAACTTTAAAAAAAAATTTTTTTTTTATACTTAATTCGGTTTTATCGTTCATGAGCGGAATAGGGGTTGCGTACTGTAAACGTAACTACATGTATAATATTTTTATGAAAATGATTTTATTTGGGGAGGAAAAAAATTCTTTTATGAATCTGCTATCGACTATCCTGAAAAAGGATTTATTCAACATTAGTTCTCTAGTCGAAAACTGAATCCTCATCTATCGATTTGGATTTTCTTCGTGCCCTGAATGACAGAACTGGATTAAGAATTTTCTCTCTTTTGTAAGCAAATCTAACACCGTATCTATTTTTTACTTCGAGATAATACTACCGAACTAAAAAATTAAATATTTATTCGAAGGGCTTGAAATTTTTTATGTAGATACCGGCTTATCTTTTCATTGAAATGAACAGTCATGAAATTTCACGTGAAAAATGCAAAGTAAAAAAAAAAAAAAATGGAAAAATTAGTAAAAAATAATAATCTTACAAGGAAAATAGAGAAAAAATACGTTCGGTCTTTTCTCCCACATTCTTTCGAAATGAACTCCTATCCGTTAGTGCTTCGTTTAACTTTAACGCAAGTCACAAATGGCAGCTTCTATGTACCCTTTCCTCTTTCAGTTAGCGAGCTTATTTAGTCGTTCTGTGACATATTTTTAATCACCTGATCCACTGATTGTTCACCTATTGTGTGTACTTTAGGCACAACCGCATCTTTGGACAACCATTCCGGGCAAAACTCCAAAATGGATATTACCTTCTTCCCCATAGTATACCATAGAAATAGGTCCCATTTTCCTGGGAGTGCAACAAGGTGAGATAGGCAAGTGAGTGTTGTTTGAGGGTGATGTCAGATAAGTCAAGTGAGTGTGCGGAAATTTTTGATTCGACAGCAGACTGCATTCGCCAGTGCAGTAGTAGGCCTCGTATTTGCGTGGCGCGATTATGAAGTCCCATTGTAAATAGTCAAAATCGACAGTCAGCGGATAACGGCAGCAACTGGTGTACCTGTCCGTATCTTTGCAGTCCATGTGATTCGATCTTTTGCTGCGTTTAATTCGCTGATTGTCTGTTCTTATTTGGAGGTATGGCTGGAAGGAAAACAGATTGAAATTATTATCATTCTCAAATTACAGCCAAGTGCCGCAGTGAAAATATTGCAATTTTATGCCTTCTCACTCTGAAAAAGCTTTTCAGGGTTCACATTTTTCTGTGAAGTATTTTCGGAATCATAAAAAAGTAAATGCGAAACTAGGTATATGTAGACGAGAGAAAAAATTTATACCTAAATTACCTTTACTTTGTTTTTGTTTTTGTTTTTTAATATAAAACTTCGAGTCAGATTATTTTAGACTATAGAGTAATACATGCACCTACATGTACTATATTCGTTGATCTAGAGAATCTATTCTTTAATCTATTCACATAAAAATACAAAACAAAAGAAAACAAAGGTATGTACCCGAAAAATAATGTAATTGAGTGTGTAACTTTTGAGGAAATCCGAATCAACGAATTATATAAAGTAACTTTTTTTAAAGAAGGAACAAGTATTATCAATAGATAAAATATAAAATTGAGAATAATTTCTCCTTTTCAATTATCTATACTTCATTGAAGTTGTTGAAGGTTTTCGCTAGTGAAAATGCATTTCATATCAGTTGTGTATATTATATGTAGGTACCTAATTTATGACCCTTTTTTCCCGCAGTTTTAGAATTTTTCCATAACTAACTTCAACTTTTACGTGGGTACCTCTACGCAGTTAAGAGATTGTACCCGATTGTGTCTATCAGATCGAACTAGCGACCCAAATAAATTTTCAATGTCGTACTTCCTTTTGGATACAATTTCTCATAATTGAAATGCTTCCTTTATCTGATTCTGTGTACTTTGAACAGATAGATTAAGCTGGTATCTTCGCGCGTGCTTCAAGCATGTAAAACATGAATGATAATTTTTTCAAATTTCATTTGTGCCAAATTATTTTTGGTAAGACGTTGAGTACAATGTGTTCGTGAATTTTCAGTTCAAAAGCACACTGTAATCGATTGAAATAGTGAATGACCGGAGCATGTGGAGTGTGGACATAACTATAATTTGATTTTTTGTTTTAGTGAATAGACATAATTATGTTTCACTAAGACTACATAATATGATACTAATTCAAAATACAAAAAAATTGGATCGTATTTTAGGCGCATGCTCGAAACCAGCTAGACTTATAAAAATTAGTATGCTGAAGTTGCTTATTTTTATACAATTTTTTTGAATTAACAGATACTATAATTTAACGTTTTGCTTTTTGTTCGAAATATTATTTATAATTTATTCTGCTACGGTCAATATTAGTTATCTTAATTATAATAAAACCTTATATTTTTTAGATAAATTTCAATGTTTTTTAATTTGAATTATTGCTTATGACGCTATCAATATTGTAAATGACTCGGTGTTAGAGAGTTGAGGGCACACCAAAATTCACAATAAATTGAAAAAGAAAGTATAATTTTCTAATCTTGAAAAATCATCTTATGTTAAAAGGAAATTTTGACTCAAACTGTCAACTTTTTGGTACGCTAGAAATATTTTGGAGGTATACTGCCGAGCTCCATGTCGCTGGTTCCCCACCTACTGCAATTTGAAATTTTGACACATGTATTCGGTTGTACTACGTTTGTGCTGGTTTGTGCTGGAATTTTCATCGTTTGTGCTGCTTTCCTTTCAGAGATATTTGAGAAAAACATTTTCAAGGTCAGTGGGGAACTAGCGACATGCTCTTCCCCACCAAAGAGATATTGGAAATCCGAAAAAGCCATTTGTTTGTGCTACGTTTGTGCTGGTTTGTGCTGCCATTTATTTCGTTTGTGCTGCTCCCCTCTCTCCTCCACAACCAAAACAAATTCTCATACCCTTGAATGTATGAAATTTTCAAACAGGCCAGAAAGGTTCAAAACTAGTACCATTTGTTTGTGCTGCGTTTGTGCTGCCAGAATATAAAAAAATCATGTGAACTCAGCTCTATGGGAGGTGTGAAAATAGGGAAGAATGTAGAGGTCAAAAACCAGTCACCAAACTCTGAAATTTGAGTCATATTTTGGAAACTTGAAATTTCGAAAATTTGAATAAGCCATTTGTTTGTGCTACGTTTGTGTTGGTTTTTGCCATTATTTTTTTCGTTTGTGCTGCCTCCTCTTCCCCGTCACAACCAAAACAACTTTTTGTACGCCTATATATAGAGAATTCTCAAACCACTCTGTAAAGTTTGAAATTAATGCCATTCGTTTGTGCTACGTTTGTGCTGGATTGTGCTGACCTTTTTTTGGTTTGTGCTGTCACCCTCTCCCCTCCAGTGAGTGCATAAGTGTTCAAATTTAGCCTATAAATAAGTAAAATTTGAAAATCACTGGTGATGGCTGAAAATGGAACCAATTGTTTGTGCTACGTTTATGCTGGATTGAGCTGACCTTTTTTCTGTTTGTGCTGTCACCCCCTTCCCTCTAGTGAGTGTGTAGGTGCTAAGAGGTTAGCTTATATAGAAGCAAAATTTGAAAATTTTTCAAACACTTATACACTCACTAGAAGGGAGGGGTTTGCAGCACAAACGTAACACAAAGGATTGGTACCATTTTTAGCCATCTCCAGTGATTTTCAAATTTTGCTTCTATATAAGCTAACCTCTTCGCACCTACACACTCACTAGAAGGGAGGGGGGTGACAGCACAAACCAAAAAAAGGTCAGCACAATCCAGCACAAACGTAGCACAAACAAATTTCATTAATTTCAAACTTTACAGAGTGGTTTGAGAATTCTCTATATTCAGGCGTATAAAAAGTTGTTTTGGTTGTGACGGGGAAGAGGAGGCA
The DNA here is from genome assembly GCA_038050395.1 of Parthenolecanium corni. Classification (NCBI taxonomy): domain Eukaryota; kingdom Metazoa; phylum Arthropoda; class Insecta; order Hemiptera; family Coccidae; genus Parthenolecanium; species Parthenolecanium corni. The sequence continues at coordinate 1,164,529 of JBBCAQ010000038.1, read as the reverse complement.
GCACAAATGAAAAAAATAACGGCACAAACCAACACAAACGTAGCACAAACGAATGGCTCATTCAAATTTTCGAAATTTCAAGTTTCCAAAACATGACCCTAATTTCAAAGTTTGGTGACTGGTCATTGACCTCTACATTCTTCCCTATTTTCACACCTCTCATAGAGCTGAGTTCACATGATTTTGTTATATTCTGGCAGCACAAACGTAGCACAAACAAATGGTACTAGTTTTAAACATTTCTGGCCTGTTTGAAAATTTCATACATTCAAGGGTATGAGAATTTGTTTTGGTTGTGGAGGGGAGAGGGGAGCAGCACAAACGAAATAAATGGTAGCACAAACCAGCACAAACGTAGCACAAACAAAGGGCTCATTCGCATTTCCAATATCTCTTTGGTGGGGAAGAGCATGTCGCTAGTTCCCCACTGACCTTGAAAATGTTTTTCTCAAATATCTCTGAAGGGAAAGCAGCACAAACGATGAAAATTCCAGCACAAACCAGCACAAACGTAGCACAAACGAATACATGTGTCAAAATTTCAAAATTCAATAGGTGGGGAACTAGCGACATGGAGCTATACTGCCGTACTGAATGAATAAATTTCATCGTTATTTACCAATACATTTTATGTATTGAGCTTAATTGTTTTTAAACCGTCATTCTTTGTGGCTGCCTTTTGCTCTTGCGCCTGGTTCTGAACAGACGACTTCGGATATAGAAAAATTTTCTAGAAATTTATTTGCGAAATTTCTGTTTGTATTTTGAACATACTCGTAGTGTGATAGCCCCTAACATCATTTGGAATTTCTTATCTGACATTAGAAATCAGCTGGTTAGTAAAATAATATTATATTACTTACAAATAGTGGTTCTTCTTCTGTTTCTATTTCTGTGACTAGTTTTGATATTATTTCTTTGTTCGGGTGTGTCGCAATTATCACTAAACTTAAATTGAACGAATTATTTTCTTTGAAATGTTTTTCTAAATTCTCTCTGAAATCTATTTCGATCCATTTGCATAAGGGTGACAATGGTTTCTGCAAATATAAGAAGAAAAAACATAGACATAAAAGCAACAATGAAACGATTTGTAATAAAAAAGTTTAAGGTACCTATGTCCGGTATTTAGTAAAATATGTCTTTACATTGCAGTCAGAATATCTTTTCTAAAGCCTTAAACCCGGACTGCCAGTAATTAAACAATATTTGATATACCAATGGTTTTAGTATCCTCCCTATGGGCAAAATATTTTGAAAACGGATTCGTTTTATTCTGGGTTATAATCCGTTTCTGGATTTTAACCCAGAATTTTCCTGTTTTCCGGCTTCTAAAACGGATTTCGAACGGATTGTAATCAGTCTTGCCGGAAATGAGTCCGGATTATTTTCCGTGAAGGCTGTTTTATGATATTTGTTGGCCCGGGTTATAATCCGTGAAACCGTCTTACAAGCGGATTTAGAAAAATTGCCCAAAACTTATCACTGATTATAATCAGGAAATCCGTTTTACAAACGGATTTGGAAAATTAATCAAGATGACAAAAATAACTGCAAATTTTCAGATCCGATGATCGAAAATAAAAACGGACTGACAACGGATAAAATTCTCATTTTGCGGATCATTTTCTCATTTTTTGCCCATCGGGCTGTGATTTAATCATTTATATACGTAGTTCAATTTTTTTCTGGTTACGTTAGTGCATTGAGAAAAATTTCAATGCTCCTTTTTACTATTTCGGGATAAGAAAACGAGGACAATTCAAAATGGTAGATATTTGCTTAAAACAATGGTAAAAAAATATACTATCTTTGTAGTACATTTTATTACTATCATATAAGAATTTATTACTATACTACTAAATAAAAATATTCATTCCCTCGCTGAGAAAAATTACTTTACTACGTAGTAATACTACCTACCCTTTTCTCTGAGTGTGCGTCTGAGGCACCTATAATAATATTAATCTTTGATTCGAAGTCAAAAATTATATTCATCGACGAAAACTATAGACATACGAGCATAGCTAGATTTTCAAACTATTTGGGTAGGATACTTCGACTACATAAAATTGTGTCATTATCTTTGTGTGTACCTATATATTTTTAACACTATAGAAGGACCAGGTTTTACTCGATTACTCAAAGGACCAGGTGGTGTCATATATGACACAAGTCAGGGTTTCTCAAAATATTGTAGTATTTTATTTTGCAATTTTCAAGAATTTCTACGGATTTTAATGAACTTTTTGGCATCACTGCTGGCAACGTGGTGCGCTTTCTCACAATCAGACGCCTAATTTGCAGGGTTCGGAAGCTAGCCAAAAGCCGAAAGCTAAAAGCCATCGATTTTTGAAGAAAAAACCAGTTAGCCGAAAGCTGAAAGCTTTATCAAAAAAGCCGAAAGCTGAAAGCAAAACCCGTATTTTTATGGCTTTTATACGGCTTTTTAGGTTTTTACAAAAAAAAAATCACAAATCAGCAAATCAGTGAAATGAAATCACAAAAGTAAAGTGTAAAGTGCAGAGTTTGGAAGCTAGCCGAAAGCCAAAAGCTAAAAGCCAAAAGCCATCGATGTTTGAAGAAAAAACTGGTAAGCCAAAAGCCAAAAGCTTTATCATAAAAGCCAAAAGCTGAAAGCGTAAGTTTTATTTTCAAGGTCAGAAGCTAAAAGCCGAAAGCTAAAGCCATTATCTTACGGCTTCCAAACTCTGCTAATTTGTGCCCGCGCCTTGTCGTTTGCAGTGTCACCTTTTATCGAACGAAAAATATCACTTTTGGGAATTTATGAAAGTGGTATCGTATATGACACCACCTGGTCCTTTGAGTACTGTTTCTCAAAATTTTTTGTGGTATTGTACATGTATGACACCACCTGGTCCTTCTAGTGTTAACGTGTAAAATCGATATAGGCTTAATCATAAAATAATGACTTCAATTTAACTTACAATACCTCTGTGCTTAGAATGGATATATATTGACGTCGCGCTGTTAATTTGTAAATTGTAAAGTTGACTTTCGTATCGGCGTCTAAAATTTTTGACATCGACGACAGTTGTTTTTGGTAGATCTTTAATTTGGCCGATAATACTCTGGCTCTTGTCGTTTTTTGTTCGAAGACGAAAATCAGTGGATGGTGATCATTATACGTTTTGCAATACGACTCCTCTTTACCTGCGAAAAACGAAAATAAAAATTTTAATTCAAAGTGTAGAAGTAGGTCGGTGGGTAGGTATTCTGCTTTTAAATTGGATCAGAACACAAATAATGCGCTTGAATTCTCTGTTGGGTTTTAGGTGAAAATATGAAATATTGTTGGTCTTCGAATGGAAACATTTTTATTTTCCAATTCGATTGCCCACAGTTTCAGATGGGACCATACTGAATCATACACATATTAGGTCACTTCATTCGATAATTTTATCGCGAAATCCAAGTGCATGGGGACAATAAAATTATAAATTATTATTCACCGATTCTCCAATAATATTGTTGTAAAACCAAAGTCGATCTCATATTCACTGCAATTACCCAAATTGTGGTATGTGTTGCGCTTATTCATTATCAATGACCTAATTATTTAAAATAATTTTTTTTTTTATCGAAAATAAAAATTTGTTAATATAGCCACTATTGAAAGATCTCAAAAAAAAAAAGAAAAAAAAAGTAATGAAATAATTTCGTATTATAATCCACTAACATGCAATTTAAAATTTCTTAAATAATATTATGACTTGAAAAATTGTAAATTAGTCTATAACTTCATTCCATTTATTTCTCAAAATATTTTTTTCTTCTGAAGTATTTAAAATCTGACTGTTACTGCGATCTGTTGTAGTAATTGTGAGTTACATAGAAACATACCTATCATGAGAATAGTTTATAACTTACAGCCGGTTGTGTTGATAAGTTAGTGTGTCATAAAGTACGAAGAATATTATATTTCTAGACAAAAGGCTTGTCGAACAGTTTTTTTTTCCATCTTCTCCTGCTGATTTTTTTTCAACCTCTTCAAACTTTTTTTCGTCCAGAAAATCTACACTAATATCTAGTCTGATTTCAAAAAACGTATAAAATATAAACGATCTCAAGATTCTAGAAATAGCCATATTATTTTCATTTATTTATTTATATTTATGCTAACTGTGCCTACAGCATTGTAGCAATTTTAGTATACACCATGGTCCACGAGTCTACCTATACCATCTTCTAAAAAGTTTCTCTATGTTAATATTTTTGAAATTTAAATATTGAAATACCGTTTCTTTTTGAATTTCATCTGCTGTTAATATTCAAAATTGGCTCCAAATAAATAATGTCGATTCTGCATCCGGCGTATCGCCGGCCAAAATCCAAAACCTGCGTATTCCAAATACCTGAAAATTCTACAAGACAGCCAATTTATTGGCTTTGGCAGTTTTAGACCAAATGTTATTTTGGCGGGGTTAATTCTCGTTTCGAGTGGTTTGGTGGCCAAGTGGATTCGAACAAAAAGGGGAAAAAAAAAAAGATAACGGGAGCAACAATTCAGCACGTCAAGCCAAGCCAATCATAGCAGAATAGTGGAATTAGATTTAATTTCACCGGTAATAAAAAAAACTACGATTGGGTTATCCACGCCGATAGACTACACTAACACATAACACCTCACTAATCCGGTGTGCCATGCAGGTTGCCCGATCTGCAAACTATGACACAAATGTGGAGGAGAAATGTGACGCAGATGTGGCAAAAATTCAACCATTCAGGAAACAACGTGGCACTTTTGTGACACAGATGTGTACACAAATTCAACCAATTAGGAAGCAGTCGCACTGTTGTGACACTGATGTGATCCACTGGAAAAAGTATAGATCACGTTAGTGTCACAAAAGTCACATTTCTCCTCCACATGTGCGTCACATTGCAGATCGGGTGCATGCCACAGTTCATCAAGGAGGCCTATGTCCTGATGGGTGGACAGAAACACAATGTTGTTTCAAGGCTGTATTAATATTATTATTTTCATTACTATTATTGATTCTCGTTTTTTGGGCTTTTTTTGTGCTGAAATGATCTATTAGATTCCATTCTTGCAGTGAGTGGAAAAATAAAAAAAGACTTGTCATTTTTTGGGTCTTAGCAGGTTTTGGACTTGGACCGGCAATATAAATGGTATATTTGTGCTATAGTGCATTAGGTATAATATCATAGCTCAGAAATTGAAATGAAAATCAAACTGAATAGAACAGATTTTAATAAATTGGGATCGTTTTCAATTAGATGAACTTAATGTCAAAGAAGGTTATCAAATCCACATAACACCTTTAAATCATCCACTTCTGCACGAGTACCCCACATGTTTTAATAGCCACTTCATATAACTCACTATAACAGCACGCTATACTATTTATTAGCTGTAGTACCATTAGTCTATGGGAGCTTTTTTTTTTTTTTTTTTTTTTTTTTTTTTTAAGGTGCGTTGACACGATTAACACATAAGTTGTTAACATCCTACATTATTTCTTCTTGTAAGTGCCATACACACGAACTTTCGTGTGTGTAATTCAAGGTCGAGCAAAATTTTGAGAATGCTTTTTTTATAAACGTTTTATAAATAATATATGCTTCTGTTTTGTGCGAAACTAACGCCGAGTGTTAACCTTGAATAATTAAGCCACTTAAGGCTGGAATAAAAATTAAATTAAATTTGCAAAAAAAAAAAAAGAAAAAAGAAAAAAGGAAGAAACACTCGAGGAAGTGAACTTATTGACTTGTATGCTCAAATGATTTCATAAATGGTGAAATATCGAGAGACGTAAGATTTAGCAAAGGGATAAATCCTTTTCCATTATGTACATTGAATGTATAGTTTTTAAACCGGAAAACTAGAAAAGGGGGAGAAGCCATTTAATTCAGCCAATAAATCGTTTGTGAGCTAGAACTACGTGTATGTTTGGATTAATTATGAAATATATGCAGCGATGGAAATTCGCGACTGTATTATGAAGTCGATGAAAATTTCCATCGCAGTAATAGTAGAAATTAGTTGTTTGAATGATCTTGAAACCAATGCCCCAAATATATTTAATGTAAGCTTTCTAATTAATTTTCATATAATTATATTCGTTCGTTTGCAATATTGGGTATATCATGAAACATGAAGATACCTATACTATAGATAAGGTATTACAACTGAACTCAAATTTATTTTACCTGAATCGGGTATATAAAATGTGAGTCTGGTGCTTTAGAATTAGTTTTATAGTTTTGCGAAAACACGATTTATTTTTTAGGGGTGGCTTAGAGTTTTGTTGTCCTCGAGTAATAATTCCTTCGGGCTTCAAGGTTGGTAATACATTTCCATTTTAGAAAATCATTTTTCAACCGTGGAGTTCCGGAATCAGCCATTTCTTTAATAAAAATTATTATAATTTTAATACGAAACGTAACTAATCTAGATTTCTAAAAAGCTGGTTGAACCTCGTGCGATTCAAGACTTTGCTTTCTTCTTCTTCTTCTTTTTGCGTTATTATGATACTGAATTTCGGCAAAATTTGGGAAATGAAAATTCACGTGATAACGAAATTTATTTTAGCTCGAAAGACATGTACACGCTAAACGAAAAAATGAAAAATTGCACTTCATCATTTTGACCACAGAAATGGATGTCTAAAGTGCAAATATTTTTCCATTACTACTCGGGGGGTCTGACTTAATCTTGACAGTTAAACTCAGCAAATGAAGAATATATGTGTAGGTCCATTACAGTGAGTACAATGACCCTACAAACGTGTTTCTTCACAACTTGAAGAAAAAAAAAATTATAATTATGCTGATTACATCAATAGTGAATTTTTGGATATACTCACCTACAGTATAGAGTAAATTAGAATTAGAAATTATCAACTCGCTTGATTTATATTATCAAACTTAACGTACATTAATGTTTTATCGCCTATACTCGAATTATTATTTTAGGTCAAGAGTTTCAGAATATTTGGTTATAATGCAAGTTATCATGATGAGGAAGTAATATTACGTCTTTAAAAAGTATGAGACGCCATCGTGTTCAATCTTTTGATATTTATCAAAAGTTTTTAATAATGAGCTGAAGTAAAGAATAATCATAATTATCTTCGTGGATAATAGTTGTGGGCATTGAATTTATTTCAGAACGAGAAAAAAATTGATAATTCGATTTTTTTGATTAATGAAATTACATAATTAAATATCCCGATTATGATTATTATAAGACGTGAAAAATGATGTAGTAAAATTTTTCTCATTCTTCAAGTTTTCAGTTAGGTAACTTAATTCTTTTTTTTTTTAAGCTCATAATTTTGTGACGCGTTAAGAAAACAGAAAACTTTTCGTATTATAATTTTGTTAAGCAAATATAGGGACAGCAAAGTGCACTGAAAAATATTTCGGTGATTATTTGTTTAAGAAAACTGAGACAATATTCAACATTCATAGTAGAAATTACCACGAAACTAGTAAAGTGTATCATCTAAGATGGTATAAAAGTAGCCTACTACAAATATTAGGAATGTCTATAATAAATCAAATTGCGTCCCTGTTTTCTTTTAAAAAATGGTAAAAATTATTATTCAGCCATTTCTTTCAGCATGTTAAATCGGTTTTTTTCAAGTTTGAAGAAATGCGTCGATTTTTTTGGCCAAACCCTCTCCCTCCTAATAAGAAAAAATGTATGAAAAATGCTGACATTTATGTATCCACAAGGCCCTTAACGAATAGCGTAGGTCAGGTATTTAGTTAGTAAGTCCCTGTATAGAACAGTTATAATGGTTGAGTGTGTGCAGTAAGGTGACTGAGGCGAGGAGAGTAGGTTTGTAATTATGATAATTCTCTAAGCCCTTCTTGATGTGTTGAAATCTTTGTTTTCGGTTTTCGTTACACGGGTTTAAAGTCGTAAATTTAACACGAAGGAAGTTGAAAATTGATAGTCGATATCGATATTATATCACAAAACTTGATGATGCGCACGCCGTTGTCAGTTGTCATCGAACGGTTCTTACTTCTTATCAATAATCTCTTGATTAATTTTCTTAGTGGTTCCAGTGGCGGATCCAAGGGGGGAGAAGGGGGAATCCCCCGCCCCCAAATCCAAACAAAAATAGACCGATAATCCACATAAAAATCAATTTTCTTGAATCCCTCCCCTTTTATGGTGAAAAAAACACAATCTCACCATTTCAGCATTTACCATGCTTTGAAATAATTTGGATTCCCCCCTCCCCAAAATAGAACTCAGGATCCGCCACTGAGTGGTTCGTTAATTGTTTTCAATTTTTGAATTTGTATTACTGTATTATTGTAGTTATTTTTTATGCATAATATCGTGAAAGATTTTAACACATGAAAGACGATTAGAGTGATTAACTGAAACTTACGTTTTATTTATAACGCTGTATGGCACAGACTGATCCTTTCCAAAACTATTTGAATTCCCGATTAACTATACTTTATCCATTTCTAGTCAATTTACTCTTTCACTTGTTTTTAGCTGAGCAATGTAACAACTATCAATTTTGCAACATAGAAGAAAAAAAATTCTTTATAGATTTATTAAATCTATGGGAGCCGAAATTACTTCTGTATTTGTATGCAGAATTGTGCTCAGATAAAGGTAAAAATGTTGACAAGTAGGTGCAAAAAAAACAACAAGAATCGCTAAAACTATATCTAACAAAACATTTCTATAATTGGTTGATTCTACTTCTTATGATTTTTGCACCAATTTAATAAGTTATTTACTATTTTTAAAGTCACTCATTTCGACGACACTCATCCGCCTTGTATCAACAAAACTTGTATATTTTTCGGAAAGTATTACACACTTGGTTATATAGTATATAGCGGAAGATTTTTATTGGAATACGTTTACTCCTCCCTTTAGGACATTTAAATGAGAAGTTCGGCCTATACGACGCTCTAATTGGGCCTAATTCTTAAGGGAAAACGATATGCCTAATAAAAAGTGCGAGCCAATGAAGTGAAAAATTCAAATTACTGTTTAAATGGTTAGAATTCTAATATCGTTGAAACGTTGAAACGAGTGGGATAGAAGAATAAAAAAATGGGGGGAAAAAAAGGATAAGAAGGGAAAAAAACATGAGTGTTTCTAAATTATCACGATTGTTATAAATAATTCATGGCACTTCTATTTTTTCTTCCAACTTTTTTTTTTTTTTTCTTAACCAAAAATTATACTTTACTGCGGACGATTATAATCGCATATATATAGCAACTATATAGCAGGCAGCAAGTGACATTTATTGTAGTTGCTGAACCTTTTAGAACTTTTTATGGGTATTTCCAAAATTAATTTGGTAGAAAAATTCGTTCGAAATTTTTAACGGGTGAAATTAATCGACGTATTAGGTACCACTCACAACCCTGATCTAGCTTTTTAGAGAAGAAAAATAAAGGCACCGTCAAGTTCGAGGATTTGCTTCTTTTTTTTCCATCACTTATTTTTCGTGAGCTCAGAAATTATAATCTTGAGCGTTATTACTTCGCTTTGCTGCAGATGAATTTAGTTAGATATATACTGATTTTTCGCAACTAAAATTTTACGACTATTTTCGAATGTTTGTATGTTGAATGTACAGTCAGTTGCGTTGATACAGTGCTGAGTGCAATGTACTGAAAGGCGAGGTTATTCTTTGACGTCATCTTGTGTTTTTGTAGTATTGCAATTCGACCGCGCCATTGCAAATATTGGGCCCGATTTTTTTGTTTCACGAATTATGCTCATTTTTCCTGCGTATGTATTAGATCTTTAGTCGATGAAATAGAAAAACATAAATCTCAAACACCACGTGAAAATTATGCAGGGAAAGAAAGTGGCGATGTATCTTCCATTCAAATGCTCCATAGATCGATATATTTGAAGGACGTAACGTTTTTTTTTTTTTTTTTCCTTATAATTGCGATCCAAACAACAGTAAATTGTTACGAGCTAACACATAAGTCACGACTTCAAAATTTACCAAATAAATGAAAACCTTGATGCTTTCTCGTAAAATTCTGTATTAAAGTATAATGTTTCATTTAGGATCGACCGATTAATTTAAAAATTAATTTAAATATTTTATGTCATACGACGCCACCAGGGCCTTTGAGTAATCGAGTATAAAACCTGGTTTTTCAAGTGTTAAGAACCTTCCGAGAGACATTAATACAAGAAAATAAATATATTAGCTGGTGGAAAATGATTTCATCCTAACTCCTTAAATTCTACCCTACATCTCCTAAAGGGGTTAAATTTTTTTTCAAATCTTTATTATTGAAAATTCTGTCACCAAAAGACCAAGATAGGCATCAGGATTAATGACCTTTCAAAATAAGCTGTATATAGAAGTTTATGTTCACCCTTTCAAAAATATTATTCAGGCATGAAAAGTTTTTAATAAACGTGAACGTTAGGTGTGAAAGATTTTTTTTGTGTATGCATTTGCATTATAACCACCTTCAATAGCTTCTTAATCCCTTCGGAAACGAGGAAGTGGACAGAACTATGACAAATATATACGCTGTTTAAAATAAGCCAAACTTTTACGCCATATTTCACCCTTACTTTTTCTCAATATCGGAATATCATTGACCCTAAATCCCCTTCAGTTTTATCTCGCAAAATGTTGTTTTTCCTATTGGTAAAACCAATTTGTTGTTTTTATCATAAGTATTGACAAAAAACAAATTCGTTTTTGCAAAAATACGTTGAATATATTATAAATATTCCAAAATAATTTCGATTTATTTTTTTCTCATGTTCTTTAGCCTTCACTCGTCCCAATATGATTTCTCTTTATAAATATTTTACACGATGTACGTAGTAATTATGCAAATTACTTATGCGAGGGTATTTATTTGATGCATTCAACTTCTCCTAATAATTTGAACTTTTTGTACCTATATCATAATAGGAATAATCTTTTGCAAAAAATGGAAAAGTACAATTCGTTAACATTTTCCATGATGCATGGGTTTGCTCAGAGTTTTTTGAGAGCAATGTAATATCAATTTGAAGAGACGCGGACTTCAGCAAGGACCGCTCCCCCTCTCCTCTTCTCTAAAAATGAGGGATATTTGTGGAATATAATATACTGAAATTGATGTATCCAAAGGACCAACATTTGTCAGGGCCTCCAGTGAAATATATTGGTCGGATATTCGGCGAATATAAAAATGCAAGAATGTACGTCTACATTATGACTGGTTCATTGGTTTTGCACCCTGTTTAAAATAGTTCAAAAAATCTCATTTTATGAGTGACAAAAAAATCGTTCCAAATGAAAATTCTTAGTAATGCTAGTTGATATACAAGAATATTAAGCATTATACCATGTATTTGTAGGCGTCATCATTATGTTGCGGAATTATAAAATGAACCCGTTAATAACCATTAAGAAACTGAAACGCCTGTTTTAAGTTTTTTGCCTACTGCCTACTCGTACTTTGTACAACGTACTTTATAACTCTCAAGTTTGATGGAGTTTTATTGTATGTAATATTATTATTCATCCAATTTTATAATATTAAACTTGTAGTCGAGTAAATCAAATTAAACGGTATATTCGTGTTTGAATGAATTGAATTTGGGAATAAGTATACGAATATTTAAAATTGTTTTATTTGAAGTTTTTTCTCGCATATTTGATCAAAATTTTAAAATTTTTGATTCAAAAATATCAGTCATATTGTTACACACTTCTATTTTACTCACTCAAGTCTTCAACAACTTGACAAAAACTTGAATCAACGCCAAATTTGATTCTGAATTTCCTCTCATCAAAGCTAATCCAAAAACTAATCCATCTTTTTGTAACTATTTCGAAACGTTTTTCACCGAAACCGAATGACAGATTGTTGGTTATAAAACAATCTTAAGTCTTGTATTTATACATGGTAAGAATTTTCGCTCAATTGGTTTAGTTATGCCCCTGCAAAGAAGCTGCAAAGATGAAATTCTTATACACATCTAGGTGCTCCAGTCTTGAGTCCAAAACCGGTCAAGTCCCAAAAAAATTAACACTCAAAGTTTATGGGCTTAAATGATGTATCAATCAATTTCTGGTCATGTTAAATCAGCCAAAACACTAGCTGTATGAAATTATTTTTAGAATACTGAGATACGATATGAAAAACTGTGACACAAATGTGGATGCGAAATGTGACGCAGATGTGGCAAAAATTCAACCAATCAGGAAGCAGTGGCACTTTTATGACACATGATGTGATTCCATTCTTCTCCGATGGAAAAATTATAGGTCACGTCAGTGTCACAAAAGTGCCACTACTTCCTGATTGGTCGTATATTTGTACACATCTGCGTCACATTTCCCATCCACATTTGTGTCACATTGCAGATCGGGATCGGGGATATCTGCCTATTTATTACCGTAGTCGAACCCAAATTGAAAATTTTTTTTTAAAAATCGAAAACCTGTTATTTTTTTCAAGCCACGTGTTGGGTCATTTATAAATGCACGGTGTAGCCTGTATTAAATGTTTGCCGTATTTAGTTTTTGTATTTGAAAAATTTTCCTCGAATAAAAATAAAAATATACGTACACCCGGAAAAGGATAGTAGCGGTGGAAAAAAATGAGGTTCAACCAAATGTATGAATCAGTTGTACATAATATATTATTAACTAGCCTGATGATCTAATTGTTTAGTACACACGTAAAACTTAATACATTCGATGAAATTTTCTTTAATACCTGGTATCCGGTTACACGAGTGTAAAGAAAATGTATAATAAGAATGACAAATCCTACCGTTAGTCCGAGTTCGATGAGTTCTCAAATTACAAGAAAAAAAAAAAGAATTTCGGACGATCTGCACTTTTTAACTGGGTTATTTTCATCTTTGTGTGCATAAAGTGAAATCTTTACGTGAACGACGCTATGAAAATGGCCCGACCTTCGCAATTTTTACAGTTACTCGACAGGCAAAGGTCTAGCCTATGGTTCAAAAAGAACCTTGAAAAATGATGAAGATCAGCCAATTTTTGTCGAATACAGTAATCGGTCAACAATAGATCTGGGTGATATTTCTTTTTTGTACCGTTGGCATCTCTCGTAACTATTTTGATTTTTTTTTTTTAGTCCAACGTTGAAACGCTGTGTTTGGCAAAAATTTTAGAATGGTATTGAAAGAGAATTCCTAGTTTTCCGTTGCATTTCTTTACAACTTGCTACTGTCTATATAAATTTTTTATAAATTTTTTTTTAAAGAAAATTTTTATGGCATTGTGTACTGCACATTATAGTCATGTTAATTGTAATTTCATATTATTATTCTTATTTATAAAACGTTAAGACAACTTTTTAATATTATTTATATGGGTAGTTGTTTATCTGTTTTATTGTAATTCCATAACTTGAAAAATACTCGATCAATTTTGATGAAACATCCACCTTGAAGTTTTCTTATCGGGGGAGGAAGGGGGGCGATTTTGGACTATTTTAGAGGTCCGTATACATTTTAGATATAATGTTATGATCTCTATAAACCTCAAACATTCCGTAATATTTCAGATTAAAAAAAAATTCATCATTTTTTGAAAAACATTAAAATTGAAAGGAAAGGATTTCAAAAATTTCCATGGATTTGAGAGAATATGCACCAGCTTGTATTCGAAGTGTGATTATTTTGTATCAATGATATTGAATTTTTCCCTTCCTTCGTTTTGGTTCCATAAAAGTACAATCAAGGATATAATTCCAAAAATATCGAACTCAATATTTGTAAAAAATGAAAGTGCAAGAGGTCTATAGAAAAAAAGGAAATAGAAAAGAAAAAGAACAATCGAAGGAGAACTCGCCTATAACGTCTTTGTCAACTTTTTTAGAAAATGTTTCGTACAAAGGTTGTTTTTCATCTCTGCTGTGTAACTTTTATGTAAAGTATTCTTTCGTGTCATTATTAGGAGTGGAGATGGAGCACATCAAGAAAAAGCACTATTTTTCTCGCACTGAAATGTAAATCATATATTTTGGTTAATAACTCGCCAAGTTTTCCTTTATTTATGAGAAAAAATTGAAAAAAAAAAAAAAAGTTAATATAAAAGTTAGGTAAATTTGGTATCAAATTTCCTACAAGGAAGGCTGTTGTTCTCTTTGAATTTATTCCTTCTTTAATGTGAATTTTCAATCTAATTTTCCTTGAATGCTTAAAAAATTTTTAATGAAATAATTTCTAAATTAAAGTTATTGAAACCTATACTGCAAGTGTTTCATTTTTCAAGAACGTGATGAGAATTTTTAGAACGGACTGTTTTTCAATTTTTTAAAGGAAAAATTGAAATACAGGAATGTATATTGTATCGCTGAATTATGCACTGATTGATCTCAAATTTTCACCGATCTGTTCTTAGAGGATGTTTCCACAGTGCTAATTTGACAGATGTTTGATTTTTGATTTTGTTTATGAGTTATGTCATGCCAAAAAATGTGAGTTATTATGGACCACCTAAAATTTATTTAAAGAATAATTTTGAAATTCCACGAAATGAACACGTGACATATGTTGAGAGTAGACCGTACAGACCTATGGGTATTGTCGACAATTTCAGATAAATTGTTGCATTGTTAGTTGAGTGACGGTAGAATTAATTCCTGTAAATGGATATTTTTAACACCTTTAAGAAAGGCTTTTCCTCTGCGATTTTTCTCAAATAGGTACTTTTCCTTTACAGTGCGTCAATATTTAGAATAATTATTCTCGTTAAATTTTGTTCCATAAAAATTATCCTCGCGTTATTAGCCTTTTTAACCAGCTTCCGTTTGTATAAGGACTCGTATATTAGCCTCCATTTTCGTGAGATGAATTCACAAATTAGCCTAAATTAGTAGTCTACCTCTTTTCAAGTCGGAGCACTGACCCCTCCGTGAGCTTTTTCTTCCAAACTAGAATTTTCGAACTGATTGGCCCGTCTGATGCTTGTTCCATGCTGTCTGGATGGTTAAATTAAGTACTCGACTTTCCCCTTGTGTTTGTTGTCTGATGAGAGAGTCAAATGAAATCATCGCTAAATGAGGATGTTTGCGGTGAATTCGTACGTATACGACCACGATCATTGATCCTAATATTGTGGAGAAGTAATGTCTGTGACCCATGTCCTGTTTTTTTTTTGTTTTTTTTTTTTCTCTACTGTCGTTAATTTCGACATTCAGATTCATTATATCGAAATTCAAGACAATAATACAGTCTGCGAATGATAACATGACCACCACGTGTTGTGATCTTGTTGCTATACTCGTACATGTCTCTTCTAGTATAATAATTCTTTCTTTATTTCCACGTTTCAAGTCTTGTTGAAAGTTTTTAAAATGGTCGGCAGAAATTTTATACTTAATTTGGATTTATCATTATACTGCGAGAGGCGTTTTTTTCTCTTCAAAAATCGATAAGTGAAAGAAAATTATTTTTTTTTTTAAATCAAGGAAAATTATCTGAGTAAAAATTTTTTCTTGTGGGACATACCTATAGCAAAACCAAAATTTGTCTACCCTGATGTTCGCTTTAATTCTATTCAAGAGTATAACGCGTGTAAAATATTACAATTAATTTTTTTTTTCTTTTCCACTCTCTTTTTCTGTTTCCTGTTTTGCAACGATAATGCATATTATAGTAACGATCTTTGATGAAAAACTCAAATTCAATATTTAACCGTCAAACGCCATGTACATAAAACAATCCATTAGCGAACTGAGTGATCAGACATTTTTCCATCAAGTATTTAGAAATCCTATTCACATGTGCAAAAAAGACGAGATCGTCTCTAAAATATTATATTTCAATACGCTCATTCTAATTTCGACTCGGGTTTCTCAGCCAGTAATGTATATTATTTAAA
Organism: Parthenolecanium corni; assembly: GCA_038050395.1. Classification (NCBI taxonomy): domain Eukaryota; kingdom Metazoa; phylum Arthropoda; class Insecta; order Hemiptera; family Coccidae; genus Parthenolecanium; species Parthenolecanium corni. The sequence goes on along the minus strand of JBBCAQ010000038.1, from coordinate 1,148,657 downwards.
ATAGTGGCGAATGAAAATGAAATACATACATTGAATTGGACCCTATTATACCAAATCAAGTTACTGTTTCAGTGACGAAAATTTTGTGCTTGAAATAAAAAGTGTGGAAATACTTAATAGGTATACAGGTATAAATGGCACGTATCTAATATTTTCAATCTAACCCTTGAACTGGCCCACTTATCTTTCCATACATAACCATATCTTCTTTTGCATTATCCTTCTAGCTCGTCCTTTTATTTTCACGCTACATCTGCGTTAAAAAGGAGTAGTTGGTAATTACATCCCAAAAGGAAATGATATTTCAATGGCTTCCTCAATAAATTTGTAATATTTAAGCGCTATACCTTGTTGAAAAAGTTTGGGGTTCAGAATTGCATGATTTTGTTATGTTATCTCTTCAATCCGGAAAACAATCGTTTGGCTTCAAGCATAACAGAGGCGTCTTTAAAAAGATACTGACCTCCAAACGGGAATTGATAGAATGTAAATGTTTAATCTTCATCGTATATTTTGGGGCAACGTAAGGTACCCAACACATTAAATCATTCAATTTATAGAAAAAGAATTGATCGTGAGGTTTCATTTATTTTTGACATTAAAAATGTTCAACTTTTCGTTTGGATGGCGCTACAAAACACGAAATTCAACGAGTTCGGAAATTGGAGTTAGCATAGCTTCAATTATTATCTTTAACTTGAGATAGCACGATAGCAAGAACAGCGCTTAGAATTCTTCAAGTCGGTGATTCAAATCCAGCCAGGGCCTAAAATTTGTTGGATTAAATTTTTATTTTATCGCATAAGATATGAATTTGAGGGTGCAAAATCCAAATTTCTGGTCTTTAGCTATTTTCCGTTGGGCTTGAATGGGGCTGAAAAATGACTAATTTCCAAGTGGTAGGATATAAATTTGAGGGTGTAAAATCCGAATTTCATGGTCACATTTTAGCTACCTACTTCCCCTTGTGACTAAAATGAGGCTGAAAAATGACTGAAATATTAAATGACTGATTTTTATATAAGATTCGAGTATGTCATTAGATACACTGAGAAAAATTTCAATAGTAATTTTTACTATTTGGGTAAAAAACTGGCAAAATCCGAATTGTGGCCCATCAGATAATTTTTGACCTAGTTGCGGCCATTAAAAAAAGGGGAGATGTCCGAGTTGCGGCCCATATGCTAAATCTGTATTGGTCAATATTTCAAGAGAGTGAGGTTGCAGTGCTCATCCCCTGCTTTCCTTTTGACCATGTTATTGACTTTCTGACAATTCATGACTGCAGTTTGATCAGGTGGATGGTTATGTTGCAAGTTTTCTTCCACAGTTTCACCATTAGGACTTATTTTGATGAATGCCAAACACATTTTTTTGGTGCAACCAATTTTCTATATCACTCACTAAAAATTTGTGACATCAAAAAATTTTCTATGACTTTTAAAGGTTTCCCTTTTTCACTAAACATTTTGATGTATCTTGCACTTCACTTTAAACAGAACTGTGAGTTTGTTTAAAGTGAAGATGAGTTTCCTTCTTACAAATATATAAACCTAAGAAATGAGTAAGTTAACTATTGCAAATATATACGAGATTCTACTTGTAGGCTTGCCTGCAATCACAAAATTGTTTTAATTGTACTCGTATGAGCATTATGATAATATTGTATACATGATAGGCTATTAAATTTAGCGGCCGCAATTCGAACATCTTTCGGGCCGCAATTCGGACATCTCTTTTTTACCCCCCCTGGTTTTTGGCCGCAACTCGGATGCAGCCAAAAAACTGAGACAATTTCAAATTTTTAGTAGAAATTACTTCAAAAATGGTAAAATACATTATCTAAGATAGTAAAAAGTACTGCAAATATTGAAATACGAGGTGCGTTCCAAAAGTCGGTTCGCACCCCCCACCATTTGAAAGCTAATAGAGATAGAGACCTGCAATTAGTTTCATTGGAAAGAGGAGACTTCAGGCTACTTTTCCACACCATGCACCAAGCGATCAAGGCAGCTATTATGGGGCAGTATAAGTTTCTAAATGTAATCTTGATGAAATGTCCTGTCCAAATTTTAAAAAAATTTTGTTCTTTTTCCCAAATAGCACTACTAAAAGCAAATTTTCCCCTCAAAATTCAGCTTCCAATGGCTAGAGTCGATGGTAATTATATGGGGCAAGGCCAGTGAATAAAGAGGGGTGGTAAGAGGTCGCTCACATCAAATTTTTCCCAAGGCGCCCATCCAGACTGGCAGAATAAGAAAAATATTGCTATGCAAAAGTTTTTATGGCTAATATTGAGTAAAATTCACGCAACTGTGTGCTGGTGTACTGCACTAAGCACGTAACGTCTGCCTACAGTCAACACCAAGTGCGCACACACACACATACATGCACACATACATCTCTATTCCATCGTTGTAGCGCTTGGGCTATTGGTTTGGTTTTTTGTGGTAATATTCTCCCATCCTCCTTCACACTGTTTCCTTGATTTTTGAGCACTGCGCCTGGCCAACAATTTCTCATATTTGTACACATTCTGATGCATGTTGACGACTCTGTAGCGGATCACTTTCAACCTTTTAATTTGGGAAAATATTAGAAATCCTGCATCTCATTCTTGGACAGTGCTTTTATTCTACTCTTCATTTTCAAATTATCATAACTCAAGATTGAAACATGATAGGGCCATGAAATTTTTATGGTGATGTGACATAAGGGTGCTGATACTCCAGTTAAAATTTCGTTGCATCAGTGTTACCAGGGCCGGAGATATGAAACGTGCGAACGGACTTTTGGAATGCGCCTCGTATTTACAACTAATTGTAGTTTTCACAACTGTGATGAGAAAAGTTACCATTCGGTTTATAATTTAATACTATACATTTTTCTCAGGGTAGATTTGAGGGTGTAAAATCTGAATTCTGGGTCATAATATTTTAGCTATATATCTATACTTCCACCTTCCCGAGTGGAATCGAATATGAGTCTATGAAAGTTCAAATCTTATTCGACTATGTATTTATTTATTCATTCGTTTATTTTTGGAGGATTTACCAAAATTTTCAAACCTTCTCTCAATTATTTTGTTTGATATGCGAGTGCTTGTAAATTAATTCTCTTTACTGAATGCAATTATAGGAATTATCGTAAAATCGTAATCTGTCTAAAAATAACGAAGAAAAGTGAAAATGCATTGACTGGGATATTAAAATCATTCGATTAATTACGTTTATTATTTGATAATTTTTTTTTCACTTATATTCTTCAGAACTGAAGAAATTCTCATTATAAGTGATGCATAAATTTTTTTTTCTCTTTTAATTTTTACACTCGCCAAGTGGCCAAAAAATTAAGAAGCTGAAGTGTGAAGAAGAATAAAAGAAATTAAGAATGCAACATTGAAAGTAGGTACGCTGACCTTGAACCTTGGTGTCAGTTTTGAATTAAAACTAGTTGGATGTAATTGCATTCAGCTCGAATTACACAGGATGGTCAATAAGGTTATGCAAGTTTTAATGCCAACGTGAAATTTGCACGTTTTAACTTTCGATTTTTTTCTGATATTCAGTACACATTTTTTGTCGCATATTTACTTTGTGTGTTCTTTTGAGTTATTAACTAGTGTATTATATGCTTTTTTAATACATTATTAATTAAATCTTAAGAGGAGATACGTGGAGATAATACTGTCGGTAGGCTACCTACTGAATAAAAAAATCAGTCAATTTTTTTAGAAAAATAAAATGAATTTTATAGGGGTTATTTATAAAACATTTTAATTGTTTGCAACAGAACGTTAGTTGAAAAATAATTAATTAATGTCTGAAACAGAATTAATTTTGGAACACGAGCGTATATTTGTAGTAACTCAAAACCCACCGTGGGTGCGATCCGATAGACCACCTTGACACATATATGTTGAAAAAAGTTTCGAAAACTTTCCTAAAATTGTTTCCTACTAGGAAATAATGAAAAAAGACGTGTCCTATTTTTATTATGTACTTGCTTATTGCTTATTTGGTATTATTTATTAAACATTTTACGATTTCATTTCCCCAAGATCATCATTTATGCCAGTTGGCGGGTCAAATCCATATCTATTCTGAGTAGGTGCATAATCTCTGATTTCCGTGGAAATCAACATTCTAGTGCGGATCAGAAGTTGAGACTTTATGTTAGAAGCTTCAGTTACGAACGACAGGCAAACATTTCGAACTTGATAGAAATATTTTTCTACTGTATCATATTATATGATACAAATTTCAACCACCCATTGGATGATTTTGGTTAATTACAAGTATGGATTTGTACATATTTTTTCAGATTTTATCAATAAAAGTATCACTGTTATTCATTTCAGGTTACTTAAGTTGCGAGGTGTGGGCTGAAACCCATATAGCCAGGAAAAAACTACATGTAGTTCTAAGCCCTCTCTGTAACAAGATGTAGCTCCCCTTCTGGCATGAAAAATAAGAGAGAGTGAGTGAGAGAGAGAAAGAGAGAGAGGGAGAGAGAGAGAGAGGGAGAGAGAGAAAGAGTGAAAAAAGATAAAGCTACCCCTGATGAGCCTCATATGTGAGCTTTCACCTTACAAAATGTCCTGGCTATAGGCACTCGAATTTTTTGTCTAAGATAAATAGATAAAATTTATATCTCAGTTAATCCTAGAGCATGTAAAACTTATGGTTCAATTAATCCTATTACACAGGATGTGAGAACGAAAAATTTTACTTGATGCGAATACTAATAATTTCTCATCTTCGTTCACATTTATAATATTATCGTCGTATGATTTTTAATTTCTTGGTAAGTTATATCTACTTCGGATCGAGTATAACTATAATGCCGTTCGTGAGAAACTGAAATATTACCTATACATTTTCGTCATCCTCCTATAATAATGAAGAAGCTGAAAAATTGATTAAAACTCGTAAAAAAAATTATTTATAGAATATCATTTTCACCCACCAAAAAATTCTATTCATCACTTTGTTATCTGAATAAATTTTCGGATGGTCAAGATAGACCTAACTGATTGCTTACAATTTCTGTAAAATTGATTCAACGACGTGACAAGTACAATATTCCTATGTAGGCGAATTGGAAACGTGCATTGTACTATACGTGTCACTAGTGTCCTCGGCTCGACTATCGTATTGCAAACAATTTAAATTGGGATAATTTAAATGGGCGAACCGGAAAGAAAAGCCAAGACATATCGCAATTCGCAACCGACTATACAATTCTTTTACTTTTTTTTTTCTATCTTGACCCATATTGAGCGAATAATTTAACAATTTGGAGAGAAAACTAAATTTATAGTTTTTCTTTGAGGAAAAACTTGGCATAAGACTGCTTAATTATGATCCCAATCGCCTATTATATTCATACTGAATTTATGCTTCTTAAATTTTTCATATAATATGCCCTATGGGCAAAATATTTTGAAAACGGATCCGTTTTATTCCGGGTTATAATCCGTTTCTGGATTATAACCCGGAATTTTCCTGTTTTCCGGCTTCTAAAACGGATTTCGAACGGATTGTGTTCAGTCTTGCCGGAAATGAGTCCGGATTATTTTCCGTGAAGGCTGTTTTATCAATTTGTTGGCCCGGGTTATAATCCGTGAAACCGTTTTACAAACGGATTTAGAAAAATTGCACAAAAATTATTACTGATTATAATCAGGAAATCCGTTTTACAAACGGATTTGGAAAAATAATCAAGATGACAAAAATATCTGCAAATTTTCAGATCCGATGGTCGAAAATAAAAACGGACTGACAACGGATAAAATTCTCATTTTCCGGATCATTTTCTCATTTTTTACCCATCGGGTGAGTCATTGGTTATAATTATTTGAAATGAAAAAAAAAAAATTCTAGCGTAGCAAGCCCCGCTAGAAAAACAGGTTTTCGATTGATAGTACGGAGGTGTCATGAACCACATAAATTTTATGTTTTAGGATTTTGTAAAAAGGACTGCAGGGACAGTTTACCTGATTTTTTGAAAGCAAAAAATTACACAAAAATTGTTTCCCAATGACGCGCATTTTGCGAATGGCTGCCGAGAAACGAATGCAACTAAAAATCTTTTTCAAATTCGGGAAATTGTTGGGGACATCAGTTTTCCTAATTCTTCAGCGGTAAGAAAACCAAATCCGTTTGAATTCGAAGGAATCCGTTCCTTCTAAACCTCATCAAAATTCATCGTTTTTTAGTTGTATTTTTGCTGATTTCGAGAAAACCGCGAAATCGATGGTCATGAAATTTCTATCAGACCTCAAACTCATTGAGATTGACCTCTGCTGGTGCGAATTTCAGTTCTATTGGTTCAGTGCATGGTTCGTCCTGCAGCGCGTGGAAATAAAAAATCCACGTTTTTCAACGTTCAAAACGACTTTCCTACAAAACTAACGAACAGACTGACTTGAAATTAGAAGAGTAAACTCCCGAAATTTTAATTAATATTCTCTGAAAATTTTAGCTCGATCCGATTATTAGTTTTGCTGTTATTAGCTTTCAAAGTCGAAATTGGCGATTTACATTACGCCCCCTCCCCCCCGCCACCGCCATACATAAATAAAGAAACACCAAAAAGCGAGATGGGCATTTTTGGAATCCTGCGAAATCATGAAACGAATAACTATATGAAGGTCCCATGCATATTTGTGAAAGTCAGACAATAGAAGGTTTTCTAAAAATGCGCGGATGGAGAAAAAAAGATTGTGATTTACATGAATTGGTGTTACCATTTTCTTTTTCATTTCGGATTTATAAAGAAAAAAATTGAAAGTTTATCTGGTACATAAAAAAGCGCTTATTTGAACTTCGAAGTAGGTATTCAGAATGAACATTGAAATGAAATTTTTTTCCTTCCTGACAGTAAATTTTCAAACTTAAAATATTCATTCGCAATGATTTTCGGAAACAAAGTATTATAACTCTCAAACATTGAGACCTGTCTTCATAATAATGTGGTCTTGATTGGGCTCAATACAAGTTTTTCCGACATCTGCCACAGAGAAATGCACCGTAAATTCAAATATGATGGCAGGTGAACGAACGAATGAACTTGAAAACTAATTAAAACCGATTTGGCACTCACATGTGAATGTGAGTAGGCCAACATGTAATTCATTTTTCTGTTGTATTTTGCAATGATGCCAGTAAAGTTCATGCGATCTTAGAGACAATTTCTGAAAATTTTTCGGATAAAACATCCCAGGCAACGGCTTATATATGAGTTATTATCATAGACTAAAATATCCAGAAATTCATTTGGTTTGAATAGAAGGCAAAATAATTTTATTTTTATTTTTTAGTTCGTATTGAACTATCATTCAGGCATCTGCAAAAGTGGCTACAAAATGTCTTTGTGATTATAATGTTGCCATCGCATTTATTCGGGAGAAAAAAATGGTGTTTTGAAATATTGAAAATTTTCAAAGGATTAAAAGTGAGATTTATATATATAGGTCCGTATGCAAAAAATTACATTGGAGGAAAAAAAATTTGAAAATTCTTTAAAAAATGGTATGATGAAAACTCCTTAAATCAATTAAGGAGAAAAATTAAAGGAAATATTACGAGGTTGGTCAGAAGTTACCTTAAGAAGAAAATTTTTCAAAGTAACTTTAATAAAAGGAAAGCTCGAGTTAATTTTTTGCATACCGGCCTCAATCTAATTTAAGATGATAATTCCTCTCACCACATTAATATATTATTTTATCAAGAATTTTAAAATGTTCGGAATCCCCCAGATCGCTTTCTCTTAATTGGCTTCACAGCTCTTGAAACGTGAAAAGTTTATACTCATATCGATAAAGAAAATATTTCGTACTCGTGATTTTTTTTTTTTTTCGTTAAATACTTTAATGACATTATGAAAATAAATCATTTTCTTGGCTCGCCGAAATGGACTTCTCACTTCTCAGAAAGCGCTGAAATGATAATTATTGCTGAAATATGTTGGCTTTCTCGCATGGTACCATCATCAATCTGCTAAATATGAACGACGAATTAGAAATTTGCATTTTCCTTTTCGTTAGTTTTTTTTTTTACTCTTTTCGCGACGAGTGCATACCTTCACTAATAAAACTCGATGAATTAATCATCACAAGAATTCTTAACCTTGTTACTACTTTGTAAATTACGGTATTTGATATGCATTTTGACCCCATATTCAAGTACATATATGAGTGATAATATTCATTGATATTAGCTATAATTAAGTACTCGTATAATTATAAATATAGAATATACAGACGATATCAATAATTATTTGTCAGTTCCTCATCGTTTCAATAAAGATAGTTATTTTTATACATTATTTGCAGAAGAATATTTCAAATGAGAAAAAAATATAAAATAAAATAAGTCCAGGCAGAATGCAGGTTTCTTTTAGTCTTTAGAATCTCATTATGACGTCATTTTCGGGCATATCTATATATTCCTTCAAAAATAAACTATACGCATATTATAGAATTTTACTATATCAGCATTTTGATTTCGGTTATACTTTTCATAATGACGTCCCCTATTCACCATTAGAATTTCAGTCCGATTGCATCAAAATTGAGACTTCGGTATACGTATCTATCTCACCTCTCCTTCTTTCCCCACACACATGTAGACCCACAGAAACAAATTTATTTTGAAAAAACGTTATCACTTGATTGGGGTCCCTAACCACAGAATCAAATATCGCATCTCAGTCTCGGTACAGAGCCTGATTAAAATTATGCACGTTTGTCGCATCTAAAATGAAAACACGTTATTTTTTGTTTCTTCACAAAAACTCTACTTGGGACATATAGGTATACCTTCATTAGATTTAGCCGCCGGACTACTACATGTATAAGTCTCATTCTCATCAGCATGGGTCATCAGAACTTTGCCTCTATTTAAGCTCCAATGTCGTGTGAATTTATTTACATTATCTTCAGCACCTCCCCCATTTTCCATATACATCTATATGTGAATAAGGAAAGATATAATCATAAGTGTGGGGTTAATGATCTTATTCATATAAAAGGATTGGGAGTGATTAGGTAAGAGCGTGAATAATTAGAGTAATTAATCAGAACATATCTCATCAAAAATTAATTACCTATAATTTGATAATTCAGTTAATACTTCAGTATCAGAAAACTAAGTAGAGAAATTTCCAACAGCATTTATCGCACTTCTTTTGGCAAGTAAATGAGGAGGAAGAAGTTTCAATGCTCATTTAAATCAAACGCATCGATTAGTTGATTATTTTTTTGGCCTTTTCCGAGCACTGCTAAGGCAATGCAATTCTCATCACTGAAAGTTGAAAAGATAATATCGTGGAGGCGCGCGATGGGTGTAGGCCAGCTGATGGAAAATATTTTTGCCCAGATTCTTCCATCCCCTTCTTATAAAAATTCATTTTCTCTTGTGGGCCGATTTCTTTCTTTCTTTCTTTCTTTTTTTGGGATGGGCGAGGGAAGGAGAAGACGGCATAAATCCGCCTACGTTCGCCAATAATGAATTAAGTAACAATTATAGTTTCAGATTACAAATACTCGTATTTTACGTGAAAATTGTATGAATGTATGACCAATTTGTGTGTGTATTAGCAAACTACGATCAGTATACCACCAGCAGTGACGTTAATGAGCAAATGCTCTTTCAGAAATGCTCGAGCATGCTCTTAGAGGAAATGCTCGGAGCATCATTTTTGAGCATTTTTAAACTAATTTCTTATTTCTTATCAAGTTATCATTGCTGATCAAGTTCATCTTTTTTTTAATTTTTTAAAAATAAAGTATGTTTTGAATTTTGATAAGTTGAAAAAAATTGTATAGTTTTAGTGACATCACATTTTACTTTCAATGTCTTGAAGCATTTTCTCATTTTCAGTTTAATTGGTTAAATGAAAGAATTTACCTAAAAACTTATTTTATTTTATTTTTTTACAAAAAAATATAATATACTTATGCTCAAAAATGCTCAAGCGTGCTCGAGCATTTAACATAACTGACCACCAGCACTCTTTATGATTGTACACCATGAGTGACCAGCTAGACTCAAAATCATCGACATAATAATTATGTATCCTAGGTCTGCTGAACGTTCTGACTGTTTTTTCCGACTCTCCTCGTTGGTCCAATTAGTCCAGAAAGGTTGAGAAAATCAGTTGTTAGGGTTCCGGGTGAAAATCCCGAATCAAATTCTCGAATGGACTTTTCTATGAATAAGTTTTTCCCGAATCCTATTTCCCAAATGGCCTTTTTTCCGAATGTAATTTCTTCACCCACTAGTGTAATTTTGTTAGACAGATGCAGGCATTGTGTAAAACTATGTCTTCACTCGGTGTGGTGTATTTTCACACACACAACCAAATAGACTTACTTTGGCAGATTTATGACTCTCATAGGAGAGTAGCTGACCTGCTAAAGGCTTTGTCTATGATAAAGTTAAGATTAGCTTTCTATTATCTTCTAGTCATTTGTACAAACGAATGCGTTACATTTTTAGCTCAAGTATGAGTGCAAAATATATAGTAAATAAAGCTCTTCATTTCACTTCCCTATGGGCAAAATATTTTGAAAACGGATCCGTTTTATTCCGGGTTATAATCCGTTTCTGGATTATAACCCGGAATTTTCCTGTTTTCCGGCTTCTAAAACGGATTTCGAACGGATTGTAATCAGTCTTGCCGGAAATGAGTCCGGATTATTTTCCGTGAAGGCTGTTTTATCATATTTGTTGGCCCGGGTTATAATCCGTGAAACCGTTTTACAAGCGGATTTAGAAAAATTGCCCAAAAATTATCACTGATTATAATCAGGAAATCAGTTTTACAAACGGATTTGGAAAATTAATCAAGATGACAAAAATAACTGCAAATTTTCAGATCCGATGATCGAAAATAAAAACGGACTGACAACGGATAAAATTCTCATTTTGCGGATAATTTTCTCATTTTTTGCCCATCGGGTTATTACTGATAAGGGATAATAATATTTGTGAAATGAGACTTGAATAGGCTGAACCATTACTTAAACTCAACCCCTTCCCCTAATTATAATTCTTTTAAACATGTTCTTATTTTCTAATTCCTCGTTTTTCTCTCTCTTATACTCTTTTTTAATAATGATTTTATTCTACAAGTGTAAAACACAGAGCTCAAACCTACGATTCTGATTCCGGATGTGACTTAAATTTTTGCAGAAAATTATGCGGGGGGGGGGATTGCGTAATGGGCTGCAGCTTGAATTATTTTCAAATAGAATGGAATAATTGAATTACAAAAACAGAGGAAACAAAAGATGTTTCGTTCAGCAATCGCGCATGTGTGTAGGCCTACCTTTGCAGTTAAAAGCTACGCCTTCCAAATTTTGAATGCTCTGCTATGACGTTTCGAATGAATTCCGTTACATAGGCTACTAGTTGTGTTGCTGGGATACTGAAAGAAAAAACAAAAGTCACCCAATGAAACTATCACTTCGAAATTTGATTTTGACTCGAATCTTTACGATCGCACCTGAGAAAGAACCTTCTTATAACTTTCGAAATTGGTATTCTTAACAGCGATTTAAAAAATTTTTAATTTTGAAATATACTGTACTAAGATAGCGCGTAAAAATTTAATTTAGAGTGTTACATTTTCGTTGATTCAAATTTTGAAAATGGATTTATTCTGCAATTGTATTTATTTCGACTAAAACCAGATAAAATCTTTCTATTTATGGGTCACTTTAACAGAATATTAGTTTTCTTGTCCCGGCTTTACATCTCGCCAGTCAGAAGAATTACATTTTTTTTTTCTATATTGTAGAGCATCACTTGCAGTGGCTAGTTCTAATTGATATCTATATTTATCAGTAATATTCTGAACCTCTTTCTGTAGGGGTAAAAACTGCCCTAAATGGTCACAAGTCTCTCGAGTTGGCTGTCCCGCAGTCCATATTTTCAATGCTATGATTAACTCTTCGTGATTTTTCAAGATACTTATAGTTAAACTGGTGCAGGAATATGATTCCAAATCCTTCGGAAAATTCTTTCACAGTATTGGAATTAATTTCACTTCTTTGGGATGAGGTGATAGCCATCTTTAAAAACTGTCCCTCTTTTCTTGTCCTTCGACCTGGTCTATTTTCAACCAGCCAAAAAGTAGTCTTATGATAAACTTAAGAATCCAATAAAATGGCCAGTATGGTAGGTTATTGACCCCTATCTGTGGAATTCAGTGTCTCTGTTTTCAATATTTGGGTGGTCTATAAACACATTTGTGGCAAAAAATAACGCAAGTCATTCTCAATGTCCCTTGCCTTAGCCACTATAAAAGACCTTTAGCTTATCAATAAATCATCGAAACTATATTCGTTGAATGTATTTTAACCCATTTAAGGGCGAACCTGTGGTTTACAGATTCCGATAAAATTTTAACCCACATTACCAAATTCTTAACTGAATATCAAAAATGATTCCCATACCATGAAATGGGTTCAAATTCACAATCTCAGCCTCGAGTAAAGACTTTAACAGTATATATATACATATTATACAGGCCAACTCTTACTTTTATTGCCTCGTTCCCCTTCCTAATAATTTTTATGAAGCTTCACTTTCTGGAGTGTTTCGTGAATTTTTTCGGAAAACAATTCTTCGATGCTAAACTTTCATTTGACACCCCTCACTCCTGTCTTTCCATCATCCAGTCTCGCTACGTGTTTCAAGGAACAATTTCTGCCTCTTCAAAAATGATTTCCATATACAATTTCAGTTTACTCATTGAAACAGCGTGATTTTTTCTTGAATAAAAAATTATTACTATTTATTAAAATTACTATTTATTAAAAACACAACGTTTTAATGAGTACGAAGGAAAATCAAGGAGAAGAATGCGAATATTTTTCGAGAATTTTTGGCATGAGTATCCATACTATGAAAAAAAAAAATAGAAATAAGTTATGGTATTATGAAGTACCGAGCAAAAATGACGAAATAGAAGATAATTTTATAAAATTATTCAATGCACGCGTTCAAATCTGAAATTTTTCTCGGTTTATGTTTTTTTTATTTATGAACTATAATTACCCAAAAATTGAAAAAATAACATCGTTGTCAATTTTTGGGAAACCGTTATTTAAACATGGAATTGTAGCTCTTGAATTTCTCAGCAGCATTCGTTTATACTCGTATACTGCATGCTCATCGCATGCATTTTACCTCAAGTTTTCATTTACATCTGCCTTTATTTCAATTTCTACATTGAATTATTCTTATTTCAGATTATATATAATTCCTCAATCTCCTTCACCTTCAAGTGATGCATTCAAGATATCAAAAAATTTACCTATATATGGGTACCTTCCCCTCAGAAAGAATTTAATGTACGTAGGCAAAGGCATTTAATGTGTTCTCGTACGTCCTAAATCTTAATATTTTTGTGTACAAATAATAATAGTGATTTTTTTAGCAGTTTTGCAAATGTTAGCGAGAGTAAATGACTCGAGTACATAAACTGGAAGTTCCTATACAAATTGTTAATAGCCTTTTCATCATTCTGCAATATGGGTCTGCTAAAAAAAGAACCCTGTGAGGAAAGGAAGGAAAAAAAAAAAATTTTTACTGGAAAAAGAATCTCGAGTGCATTCTTTTTTTTTTCTGAACAGAGACTGCAAAAAGGGACATCTATATCCTCCCCTCTTTGGCTATTGTTAAGTACAAGGCACTATACTGAATGGGTGGATATGTTATCTCTTTCAAATCTTTTTTTTAAATTCGATGATTATTACTGTGACAATGAAAAATGAATGAGAAAAAGCAAAAAAAAGAAAACGACGGTTCATACTTCAAATGAATTATGTATATTTTGCCATTTCACTGATTTTAACTTGTAATTTTTACACATTTCCCCCTCACTGTATATTTATCGTTTATTTGCACCTCTATGTAATTGAAGGTACATAGAGCTCCTTTTTTGCAAATATTCGTTTTTTCATATTTTATAGCCAACCTTCCTTCTGCATCTGTCTTCCGAGAGGTATGAAAATTAATTTAAATTTCCGAATTGGCCTCAGGTTCAACTTCTTATTGAGTTTTATTCTATGATTTGTTTCATAAGTAGGTAATCATATATATGATCTATTGTACTTAAACTTTTTTGGTCGCCATTTTAGGTCTCTACACGAAGGTGGACATTGCGGGGTTTCGGAAATAATGATATAAATTAATCGAATGCTTATAATAATATTCGGTCGGTATTAGTACCGTCGTTGAGAAGTCGCAGTTTTGTTTAATTAAAATAAATTAACGTTAAGCAGCCATATTTATTGGTATTCTGTGGCTCACTCGGACTGGGACGCTTCACGCCTGTGGTGCGCTAGTGTATTGTTTATGATTTACGTTATCAGAGTGGGGTCACTTGTAGGATATTACAAAAAATTTTGAAAATTACCACGAGGCACGAAGCCTTACGGAGTAACGATCATAGCTAATTTACCAAATACGCGATAAGAACTTCCTGAGGACCCCGATTCGTTTTATTATTTGAAAATCCACCAGATGTCAGCCACTCCCATGGCGCTTATCTCAATAGATGATAGTTTCATTTAGCTCTTATTATGTTACTTTTAGTACAGAGTATGTCTGCTTCGCTATCTACAGCATGAATTTGAACTTTCAGAAACTAGTACTCAGTCTATATGGTATTGCTGTATACTTACATAAAAGAAGTAGGTAGCAGAAATTTTACTTTTTTGTCAAGCCTCGAAAGTACGTGCACATATTTATTTACGCCCCCCCCCCCCGCAATAAGCGCCCAGAGTCCCAAATAACAGGGGTCAGGACAAATGTACAATATACATTATAATATTCCAACTATCTCATTTCTGAAATATCAACGGTGAAACTGGAACGGTCACCCATCCAACTGAGCCAAGAATATGGCTGCTTATAAAGTCATAAAACTGCGGCTTCACGTCTGGTACTAAGCCCACTGAATGTTATTTTAGAAGCATTTGACTGATTAATTCAATTTTTGCTCGCAGCTATATGCTCCCAAAGCTTAATTATACGAATAATTAGCCCTCTTCAAAGAAAATGACTAAAATTTTTGATAGTTTTTTTTTTCTTTTCGAAAATCAAAAGACAGATAGAAATACTTTTAGCTCCTCTCCAAATATATCAAGCAACGTCCGCTTATGTCTCTATTAGCAGTAAAAATCTAATGAAAATGTTTAAAATCGTTATCAGTTTTTGTTTAATTACTGTATACTACCGACTTTAGGTATAATGTTTCAAGCAAGGGAGTCTGAGTACTCCGAGTAGATATTGAACCGACTCTGTCTATGCCTTTGAAGCAAGAAAAAAGTACTACATTTTATAATTGTACGTGTACGTTGCCTCTATTAAATTGTTGATAGTCCAGTAGAGTTATAGTAGACCTAAAAATCTCCCCACTTTTAAAAGAATAGTGTGGGTGGGTCGCGGCGAGCGAGTAAACGACGTTTGGTCGTTTTGTTTCGTCGCATCGACCGAAAATGCATTTCCATGCAATCAGCGAAGACTTTATGAAGGAAGGAGGAGGCAATATTTTTTTGGTTTTTTTGAATGATTAGACATTCCAGAAGAACGCAATTAGTTCTCGACTTGAAGATAAAAACATAAGTGGTAGTCAGTTAATAGCGAAAATGAGGAGACTGATGCATAAATGGACCTTTATGCGAGATTGGTTTTTGATTTCAAGTTTTGGAGCAGTTAGATACTTTTTATGACTTATATTATATTTGAAAATGACTATTGTAATTTGAAGCATTATCGTAGAGCTGGGGTCAGTCCGACCATACTGTCTTAACAAAATATGCCATTTAACAAACAACGAGATTCGTTAAGAAGAAAACAAAATGCTTGACAACATTTCAACGCGTGGCGCGCTATGGTGCGCCGTTGTTGAATTACATTAATTTGAAAATATTGCTGATGGTCAGACTTAGCCCAGCTATCAGATAATGGCCCAATAATGACGTTACTAAAATTTTTTTCCAATGTGGTTCAGATTAATTAATAATGAATATATCCAGTGAATTGCATACCGCGCAATCTTTTTCAAACGATCCTCCACCCCGCACTCCTTCACAATGCTCTTTCGCCTCATTCTGCCGTATTATTAGAATGATCGGTAAGTTATAAGTGGACGTTGTTCATGTTGTTACCATAACTATATTTTTTTGGTTTAAGGCATCCTATTAGGTACTGCGGTATTCGTTTTATATGTCAACTTAAATCGCCATAACGGCTGGATTGGGTGCTGCTGCTATGTACATGTAAAATGAAATAAAATAAAATAAAGACCCTTGAAGTACCCCCCTGAGCGTTGATTAATATTCATTCAAGTTCAAGGTCGAACAAAAACAAATTCGGAAAATTCAAAATTTTTTTCTCCTTTCTTTCTTCGCATTGTTCGCACGCTCTCGACGTCACGTTATTTTTGCGCGTGCGAATTTTCACACTGAATTTTGCACGTTGCATCCGCACACTCGACACACTCAACTGTCAACTGTGGGTAGTTCTATGAATACTAGCTCGTTCAATTCATTTCGGTGACAAATACGGGTCAGTGAAATACAAAAGAAGCCGATTTTTTAAGGTTTCATCGTCGGCTCGTCGCCTATTGTATAGCCGAATCAAGGCATGAGATCATCGCAGATTTTCGCACTGGGTGCTCAATCGTGCATCATGCACACTTATCTATTCCGAAACTGCTAATGCACCGTGTTTCCATCCACCTTGCTTCATAATTTTGGGTGAGAAACCAGCGTCATTGTCTGTTTGAGGATATATCATAATGGCGTACTTGAGCAGAAGGAGGACAATTTTGAAAGTTTTTTGGAAATAAAATTTTATAATAATACTACAGTGTAGAATTACAAACAAACACAAACAATTTTCCACATTAACAGTAAATATTATGGTATTTTTGATATCTACTAAAAATCTGGGGTTTAATATTTTGATTTTTCAACATCATATATACATGTATATTCATTTGAAGAGTCATATTCCAAAAAAGTACTATTATGTGTATTTTAGTGGTGAGAAATGACACCAGTAAATATGTATAATGCAGTTATGCCCATGCAATTGTGATAATACATTTTGCTGGTTTTGTCTTAATTTTTTCAACGGCCAGAAGTTGCATTTAGCACTTTTTCGAATCGGGTCATAGTTTAATTTTATTAGTCTTAGCTTTTATTTTTTTTATTTTTTTGCCTGTTTTCAATTCCTTAGCACTTTTTGAAATCGGACTCATCTTCTTTTAATTGATTGTTGTTTTCATGAAAATGAAGAGTTACTCTTTCAAAAAATTGGTTTTTCAGAATTGAACAACGTTTTGAAAGTGCGCTAGGCTAGATCCTTGTTAAGAAAATTGATCCCTCTTGCCCTATAGTCTTATCCAGTTTAGTTGTCACATAAAAGCTCTACTAAAAACTGTTCCTATTATAGAAGTTGCAATTTTTGAGTTTTAATTCAACAAAATTTTCATTTTCACGGGTTACTTTGGCGTGTATCGTTTTCAGAGAGCGACAATTCCTTGCCCATTTTATTTTTCTCTTTCGCTTCTTCGTGCTATCGTGTATATTAAAGTTCATCATCGTTTACGCATCACGTTTATTCGATGTGCATAGATGCAACGACAGAGTTTCAACTCGTTAAATTGCCTGTGCAGAAATCAGCTGTTCAAACCTCGTCATTTGGGAAGCGTATAAATTTCCCTACGTCTGCCACAATTGAAATTGCTTTTTTAAGCTGTGCGGTCCATAAATTGGCTTTTACGAAGAATTTGAAAACTGGTTCAGTTTTAATCTTTTTGCCCTTTTTGTACTTTGATGCGGCTACAAATTAAATTGTAATTACGTCATCAGCTAATCATTTGCCCCTTAATCGGACGAATTATCGCAAATTTCAACAAAAAAATTTGGAAGAATATTTCTGTTATCGCGTTTCGACTGTAAATATAATCCTGCATGACTGATGCATCGAATGTATTGAATGATTACGAAATTTTGCCTCATAATAACCAACTATTTGAAAGAAAACGATTTGGACTGTCTGGTCTCTGGTACTCCCAGCCAACCCAAAATTTCAAAACTTGGAGAACTGTTACTGAGCCAATATATAAGTCCGGGCTTTGTATGAAAAAATACTACTCCAATGATACAAATTTGGTACCCAAATTGCAATGTGCAACTCGTTAACTGGAAAACAAATTAGTTTTATATTAAAAATTAGTTAACTTGATATAGGTGTATGAAATTTTAATTTCTCGCATTAAATCTTGGTGTCAGACTCCCAGGAAAATAAGAATTTTTTGCACCTTACGTTGAAAGAAATGAGTAGTAATTTTTACTGATTTTTATGGGAAAACAGGGACAATTTAAGATTTATTTTTGAATATTCTTAGTAATTTGTAGTAATTTTTACCATCTTAGACAGTATATTTTACTATTTTTGTGGTAATTTCTGCTAGCTATGAATATTGAATTGTACCTGTTTCCTCATAAAAATAGTAAAAATTACTATCGAAATTTTTGTTTGCTTAAAAATATGTTTCTCAGAAAAAAATATCAGTGTATGATAAATTAGTGCCGATCCAGCGTCTTTTCTTTTTCTTGTGAGTAGCAGACGTAAAATTTGTATTAAGTAGGTACCCTCTTTGAGGACGGGTATGTGGGTGACCCGAAACTTCAATTTTTAAAACTTTATTAAGGAATGTTTTTGTTTTTTTTTCAGTAATGTTCGTCATAATTTCTTAATACTGTATTTTAAAATTATAAGAAAAAAAAAGTTGACTGTGGTCTTTCTTAAAACCTTGACCGATCAGGTTGTATAATATAGAGACTATAAGTTGATCTATGCTTTGATAAAAAAGAAAAATTGAGCCCCAATTGATTTGCACCTCTTTATCTGCTTGTCGGTTATACCTATCTGACGACCCTAAAGTCCTGCAATGCAAATATCTTGAATGGTGCTTCTATAAAACAATGATAAAAGCTATATTAAGATGGTAAAATGTTGCGATAGGATCTCATGTACTAAATTACAGCTCATTTGAGTGTATCATTAATACATCGAAAATACAAAGAAAAAAGAGGATATAGGTATGTCCAAAATTTTTGAAAGTGAGAAATATGGGTTTTTGACTTTTCGAAGACCATAAAATTAATTATACTGTAATAATATCAAGAATATTTATTAAAAACAAAATTTTTACAGGATGAACTTTATATCCACCTTTATCAATTCAAAACAACACATCAATTAACATACTTATTTCATCAAACCATTGCCATCATAGTCTCAAAATATATACTTACAGTAAAACTTTGTTATAACGCTCTCGCTTATAACGATATCCCATTTATGTCGCGGATTTCCAATAGTCTCAGTCCTCAGAACCTATTTACACATTTCCCGCGTATAACACTTTCCCGCTTATGACACGATTTTCTTCTGGTCCCCCGAATAGCGTTATAACAAAGTTTTTCTATACTTGTATCATAATAGCCTGCAATAGCAGCTAGAAGAAAAGGTTTTACTTGGCAACTTATAATCTTGGGATAGCAAACTTTTGACTAAATTCATTTTTTTCAAAAACTACTTTTATGAACTTAAAGCCCTTTCCACTTTAAAATGATGATATTACCTATTAGGATATTACATTGCAGAACTCTTAATGGGTTACTCTATATACGTATTAATCCTTAGGAATCTTATTTAAATTGTTAGTTATATGATTTGGAGGAAAAAAAACGTTGACAATCTTTTAAATTTCCTATCGAAAATTTTCTACTTTTATATTAACTTCTAGAAGAACATCGTGGCACGATTATAATACGTTAACGAAGTTTAATTAATTCGTCGCTTCAGAAATCAGGTACGATATGATTGCAAATTGAAAGAATCCTTCTAAGCCTTTGGTGTAAATTCACCTTCAAGAATCGTTATTCAAGTGATTTTCACTCTCATTACACAAATTGCTCTAAAAAATTTCGTCAGTTCAACTTTATTACAATCAGACTAATTTGGGTTTTTGTTAGATGTTAATGTATAACTATATAATGGTTGAATTTGCATGTGCTTTTGATTTAAATATGCTTCCATAATGTCGGCTAATTTACTATACCCGCATTATGTGCTGAGTTTTTCGCATTTATCGTTCGTCACCCTTCTCTCGTTATTCATTGGGATTTCAGCCAGTTTGTGAGGGCCGGTATTTCGCTCTCCATTATACATTATTAACGCGTAAGAGAGTACATGAGAGTACATGAGTGGTATTTATGCTTGCGTGGGAAGAAGAGTTTATACATAGTTGTAGTCATCCAAAAATTCGAAAATGTTTATAGGAGGAAAAATACACGATATAAGTAACCGTCAATTCACTTTTTATCCTGCGCTAATATACCGCAGTCAAAAAAATTAATTTCCGTAAAAAAAAAAAATGTGCAGAAAAAATTGGCATTTGTATCATGTGAACGATGTGTTTAAGGTTTTTATCCTCACGTTTGTGGATATGAAACACGTTGAGAGAAAAAAGTGGACTCATGCAGGGGCGTGCTTAGGCCATATACACCTGAGCGCAGTGTCATTCATCGGGGCCCTGATAAATGGGGCTTTATATAGATACCACTTCCATCGAGTTTTAAATAAAAATGACTTAATATTTTGCAGAAAACAAAAAAGTGATGTTACATTTTTTTAATGGAAAATACCTTAAACTAACATAGACGATGCGTGTTACTTTGCACTTCTGTAAAATTTACACAAATTCGATTTACCAGCTTTTTGCAAACTTTTCATGTATTTGTGAAACTATAACCATATTGTAGCATTTGAGGGCAGTTTTGAAATGTCAAGATAATTCACCACCTACATTTGTAGATGCACATGTGAGATTTAAGAAAGTAAAAATAAAAAAAACAGAATTTAATTCCAAACGCATTGCGTTGAATTAATTTAGAATCAACCAATGTAATGTAGATTCTAGTTACACGATCATCAACTTATTCGAATAATTATGTTGAATGACGCATGTGCAACACTAACTAGAAAGTAACTGATTATTGAGAGTCAGTAACTAGACTTATTATATATCCTAACCGCCACATTCCATTTTGTTGATCTGTGGTGATCCTGCCAATAGACTCATCATATTGGGTATCCTGCCTCATCATCTTGGATCCTGCTCCTCCTACTCCATGGTCAAAAAGTAGAAGAACCTAGGCCCTCATTTTGCTCGGCCCTCTAACCCCTTCCAGTAGGAAGGGATCTTACGGTGAATGAAATTATGGAGTTTTTCCTCCAAGATCTGATCTCGCCATTATTGTGTGTGCGGTTGCGTAGCAACGAAAAAGTATGATGACGTCATAAAGCCTATATGTACACCCAGGATGACGAGGCAGGAATCATACTTCTCATTTTTAAGCAACCTATGAGTATGATGACGTAATCAAGCCTTTGGGTAATATCGGCGTTTCACACTAAGGTCCTTTTCCGCTGGAAGAGGTTGGATGGCTGAGCAAAGTGATGATCTTGGGGGGGGGGTGAAGCCCCAAGTGTATTACATAGAGAGAAATGAAATAATTTAAAACAATAAAAATATAGTAACAGTATACTTATTATACTTTCTGATATTTACTATTTTTATAATCATTTCTCCTACAATCTTAAAATTGTCTCACTTTTCTCTTGAAAGCTGAATTGCTGAGCTCTATTCTACATAATTTGTGGTGCCCCCTTTAGTGTATGGTACAAACTAATTCATAATATTCGAGTAGTGTACAGGTTTCATACATAATTTCTGAACCTGAAAACTAAAGTGATCCAAATCTAAATTTAACGATGAAAAGATCTTACTATTTTCAATGAGTTTACCTTGCTTTTTCATCCTATAATCTCATGATTTTCAAAATAACTACTCCTTATACTTGAAATGAGTACCAGAAGTACTCAAAACAAGGAAAGTGGATGTATGGGTATTTGAAAAGTTCAACTGCGTTTTTCTCAAAGCTATATGTAATAATGGACTTGGGGTCACTTGAGCTCTTCGCCGCAGAACTTATTATAATGGAAAAATGTGCTACACTGAGAACAATGTCAATAGTAATTTTCACTATTTGGGATAGGAAATTATAGTAACAATCCCTCGTTTCTTATGGAAATTATCACGAAAATAGTGAAATATATTATGTATTATCAAAGATAAAGGCCTAGTAAAAAGTACTACAAATGTTGAGAATATCTGCAATAAATCTGAAATTGTCCCTGTTTTCCTATTTAAAATGGTGAAAATGACTATTCTTTTCTCTCAGTGTATGAAGGAATCAATATAGTAACTCGACCATTGTCCATTTCTATCTGCGCATGTGCGCCAACATGAATCGCAAGATTCAAATTAGCAATCAAAATAATTATTCGGTGTACTTACACGATTTGGCGACGGCGATCATATGGGTGTTGCGCAGTTTATCGTCGTCCTCATCTTCGCGCTGCGACTCGTCGCTCTGTATATCGTACAGATGGGGCCTGTGTCGGACGTGCTGACCGTCCGGCTTGAACCCTGGTGTGTTTAAGAATTCGCTGATGATTATTTTCTCGGTGGTGGGTAACCGATTGGTGATGTGCGGCACCTTGGACAAGCCGAGCCTGTTCAGTATGGTAGATTTAATCCCTTCTAGCGTGTACTGGCGGATAGCGTCATGCGGAATGAGGCAGTTGGGGCAGCTATACGACTGGTCCGGCTCACTGCCTCCGTCACCGGACACCAACGGCGCGAGGCCGAGCAGTGAAGTGCATGCCAGCCACAGCACGACGATTCTCGAGAACTGCGCCGGCCTGGCGTAGTGCGATAAAATGACACCGCTGCGCTTGGTATCCGAGCGAACGCGACAGTCACAACTCAAGGAGGCGCAGTTTCTTACACTACCGATCGAAATGGCGCAATCGGCGACAGACCTGATGACGGCGGGCAAGTAGGCGCCGCCGACGCGTTCCTCAATTTCGGCGCCGCCAGACGGTGGGGAAACTGTTGGCTGAGTTTTGAAAATTTTGGTTCGACGATGGGCAAAAGATGGCGATTGTCGATCGCCGTTTACAACTGCACCGAGCGCCATTTTGTGGCTGTTATCGGCCGTCCTGGACGGAGGTTTGACTGCAAGTTGCGCAGACGAAGAAGGAACGGTGCGTGGAGAAGCGCTGGGGGCACTGCGCCGGTCGAAACGTCAGGTCACCGAATGCACGCCGGTGCGCCGCCGATTCCATGGTTCGCACATTTAATCGGAGGCGGAACACAGACAGGGGAGGCGAATACAAAAATCAAGCGGCGAAAATAAAATTTAAAAATAGCCAAATAAAGTTAAAATAAAAATTGTAATATTTACCGGAAAAAAAAAAAAAAAAAAAGAAGAAAAAATAACTACGAACTAAGATTACGAAAAAAAAAAAAAAATGAATTGCAAAAAACCAAAAAATATGGGCACTACGTTTTCGCGCGAAAAAAATATTGAAAAATTGCTCGACAATGCGGGAGAAAAAATTAACCAAGTACTCGAAATTTTTCGTATTCTTTTTTGCAACAGCAACTACGGTGCATATTATGTGCTGTATATGTGTAATTAGTGGTACGAATTAATTTCGTGCTGCTCGGAGACTAATCGCGCAGAGAATAGTTCTTTTTTTCGTGGTCAACGACGAAAAATAAAATTAAAAAAATCAAGAAAGTAAAATGAAAGAAATGTAGAAAAAAAAAAACAGAAGAAAGAAACAATGTGCAAACGTATTTAACTACTAGTTACTCAGTTACTGTCTACCTAAATACAAGTACACTGCTTGCGGCACTAAAGAAAAAAAAGATTCGCGAACTCGTTATCTGACTCCCTCTCAAAAATTATGAAGAACCAGGGGTGCTGTTTTTTGTGTTTTTTTGTAGCTGTGTGTATGTGTGTGTGTTACGTCAGCACCGCTATCTACCGTCTAAATGGGTTATCGCTAGTGCAAACGTCTCCTTTGCCAATGTACTTTTTTCGTGAGCGCACCCTAGGCTTTTTACACCAATTGCTCGCAAAGGTTAGGCTGGCAAGTAGGGGCGATTTTAAAATGCTTTTATTTTCCTTTTTTTTTTTTATTCTAATATTTTTCTAATTTTTTGCAAAATGCACACATGCGTGAAAACGATTCGCGCAACAAACCAGACAGAGCTGCGTATCGTCCAGCGTATTTATCTCTCCACCTATACATGTATGTGCCTTATTTTAATGCAGCACACACGTAAATTTTTGGACCCCCTTCCCACTCACTCGCCGGTGCTGCCGTTTTTCTCCTCTTTTTTCTGCTCCTTTCATCACCCCGTGTTCCTTCGCACACTAAAGATTTTCTTCGCTTTTACGGTGTATTCATGCGCCAGGAAGTGGGGAGCACATTGTGTGAGTGCGAAAATCGTCTTCGTTATCGATGCATTAAAATTTTTTGATAATTTTACTGATTTAATGAATGGTGTAAAGAATATAGGTACCTGTTTGTCGATGATATTAACGGGCCCCTTTCGTTTGCTTTCTTCCTCGTCTACTGTTAGTTCTCACGTCAGCGTACAATTATCGAATCATCAATTGCCCGTTTGTATCAGCTACTCATTTTGATTCTGTTAATGAAGGCGCACAGCTGAGAAGGGCCCGTATTTAAAAAGAAATAAAACGCAAGTTTCAGTTAATCGCTGTTTCATCTTTCAAGTGTTAACATCTCTTATGATATAATGCGTCAGAAATAACGACAATAATTCACTAATAAAAATTAGGTAAATTAAAAATGATTAACGAACCACCAAAAAAATTAATCAAAAGATTATTGATAACAACCGTTCGATGACATTATGTTCTGCCTATTTTCTCGATATCGACTATCGATTTAACTTCGTGTTTAACTTCCGAATGTACTCCCGTGCAACGAAACCCGAAAACATAAAGACGTTGTCTTTGGGATAGCTCGCCATTTATGTTTACTCGTAACTTGATATAGGCCTATGAATTGATAGTGAGTGAAAAGAAAAACTGAAGCACTTGGAAATCGCTCACTGCTAATGTGCCACTCGACTGGACTTCTGCAGTTCTACTGTATAAATCAAATTGAAAGCATTATTTTTAAAAGTATGACTTCTGTCACGAGCCCGCAGAGGAAACTTCCACACACGCCTCTCTGCCTCTCCTCCCATCAATGGTGCGAAGGTTTCCTCTGATGAAGGACTAACGAGGGATTAATTGCGAATAGACTTGGAAAAAATGCTCAACTCTTGTGAAGCGTAATCAAACTCCTCTATTGTTTTATATTCGTAACTCAAAGAAAACTTTGAATATAGGTTCGTACATTCTGAACACTCTCTAATATCGTTGATGCAACATCAATGAAATCTTAAGGAAACAAGGGTCATTGAAAATGCATGCGCCATAGGGCATGTATGACATAGCAATGAATAAAATAAGATACTGCAGTAATAGTATAATATGTTACGGTTAATGTGTGTAATTGGTGATTCTATAGAATCACCAGTAACACCGTTTCAAGTTCGGTGAATGTATGAAATTTCATACATTCAACGGTGATTCTACAGAATAACCTAGGGTGGTTGGTGAATGTATAAAAAAATACCAGAAAATGCATTTTAAGATAGCATATTATTACAAAATTAATACAAACTTACTCACAGTTTGGACAATTGGTAAAACTTTGAGAAAAAATGTATTATACCTTTACAAGCTAGTCTGGTGAAAAGTCTTGAAAATTGAGGAGAGAAGGTGATTGGTAATGCCATTTTATGTTCAGTCTTCAAAGTCTGTATAGATAGATCTGACTCTCTACCAAACACACAAAATAATACTCAGTTGTAAGACTGGTCTGCTTATCTTTTAAGACAGGTATTACTATGAAAATGTCCCGACTACATACATTCCCCAAGACATTCAGGCGATTCTATAGACTAACCGGTTAATGTGTGAAATTTTTCTTCTTTTCATACATTCACCAAAACGCTCGGTGATTCTATAGAATTGCTGGTGATTCTGAACAGTTACCGGATTATACATATTAACCGTAACATATACATATGTATGTCGAAGTCACTTGGCGTAATTAGTCACTTTGCAAAGTGCAGTCAGATGGCATAATGGAATATTTATTACACCATCTGACTAGAATTTTTAGTCCATTTGTGAAATGACTAGACACTTTGCAAAGTGCTATAACTATGCCTCAGTCACTTGGGGTAAAAATTATTGAAAGGAATTCTGAGTTGCCTTCTGGTAGGGGAGAGGGACACAGTTTTCACTTGGCAATTCTTAGTCATGATACGAGTGCCAAAGGTTGAAAGAGGACCAACTGATTCCCCCAACTTAACGTGTGTCATCTTACAGAAAAAAAATCATATCTTCCGAATTGCTCGATGAGGAAGGCATTATTAAAGGTTTATGGGGACCCAAAACCCTGATCCCCCTAAGACGAAGTTGATGACAATAGATGAAGTTGCCTCCCCTACCTGTAGGCAACTCAGAATGCCTTTCAATAATTTTTACCCCAAATGACCAAGGCATAGTTAGCACTTCGCGAAGTGACTGAAAATTCTAGTTAGGTGTTGCGTAATAAAAATCTCATTATGCCATCTGACTAGAATTTCCAGTCGCTTCGCGAAGTGTCTAAATTACGCCGAGTGACTACCCGAGTGACTACGACATACATATAGGTATAAGAATCAGTAATTTTGGTTTGGGCAAAATTAACGAGAGCCTAAAATATTTTCAATGAAGAACAGCGAGTAGAAGGTATTTTGAACACTCAATTGTTTAGAACAGGCTGCGTGTAGAGTTATTGCAAATAAAACATGGAGGGGAACATCTGTGCAGTTTTTTTTAGCCATACAATTGACATTTTGAAATTGTGTATTCATCGATAACCCGTTTATGTCGTCAGTTTGTTTTCCTGTGGCTGTCATCATGAATCTTTAGTTTCACTTTTCATATTTTCTTCGCGTACTCTCATGAGGTCAGTAACACGCACACCCATCGATCTAGCTATTCATTTTTTTTTTTATCTTGCACTTGAATAGTGCATACTGCAGTTGCAACCGAGCAAATGCATCTCGTTTTTGCATGCGTAGTTGCATTTCAAGTCGGGTATACACTATACACGTACAGCACACATGGTGAGCTACATGGCTGAAACAATGAGGAGATGTTTAGAGCTCTTAATAATCGAAACGCCAGGTGTAGTTTTACGTTTCGCAAGAGGAAAAAGAATGTTTCATGAAAATGTCAAAAGAAAAGAAACTATATTAGCTAGCACAGCAAGCTGCGCTTCGGTGTGTTTTCCATTATACTCTATTCTTTGTCAATCTCCACTATCCTATAAAAATACTCTTTTTTCGTAAGTAGTTGATCTTTGACCTTTTCTGAGCCGGGTCAAAGAACAGCGCTGCATAAAAGTATAAATATAGATCTACTTGATAGAAAATCATTGTTTTACTAATACTTATATACCTATATTAAGTTTTTTCGTTCGAATATTGGGAATCATTGGTTGACTGGAGGGTGAGGAAATGAGATTAACATAATTCATTTATGAAGAATTATAAATAGATTAATATTGTATTTTCTTTACCAGCAAAATAACACAAAAGTTTTGAGTTACCTATTGAAAATTAAAGTTTACTAATGAAACCCCTAGGTTGTGTTATTAACAGGTTGTTGGTTATTTATTGAAAACCTGATTTCCTCCACGATTCAACCTGTTTGTGTTTTAGTTTTATAGTCAATATATGGAAATCGCTGCTTCTGCGTGAAAAGTTTTATAAAATTCAACATTTTTGCTTCAATGTACTGTGAACCTTCAATCTATTGAATTTAAGGCAAATCTTATCTGGACAATTTTGATTCATCTCTATATACTCTGTCGGTTATTACCATTTTAGCGAACTCAAATTTATATCAACCTGCGCGTGTGAAAATAAAAGGTAGATAAGTGTTCTATTTTGGTGGTGTTAGAGATATTTACCCTTCTCTAAAATACTTTTCTTTTTTGGCCCGTAAAACTACACCCTTAACTTTGAACATGATTTACTTAAAATTAAGATTTGGGCAACGTACTTGATTACTTCTACATCTCATGTACAGAGAACCTGCCGAAAGGTTGACCTTACGAATCATCGAGTGACTTTGTACTTGACCGGGTCTCCCTCGTCTTTCCTTTCAATGCTGAAAGTGAAAAAAATATATATGTCGCTAATAAACTCTTTGCGATTATTAGTGTCAGCCTTCAAACGAATCATGTAGGAAAAAAAAAAAAACAACCGAATTAAATACACGTGCTTCTAGCACTGCGTGAATTTAAATAAAAGTGTTTAGGTTGATGGGAGAATATAGGTTAGGCAGGGTATGTGCGAATAATGCATTCTGCTACTAAGTGGCAAATATTACATACACTCGTACAGCTCTTCACGCTATAAGCATATTCATCAAGGTTGACGGAATCAAGTGCTATATTTCGGACAATATTTTAATAGACGATGATAAATTTTGAAATTTCGAGAACGCTTTTCAAAGGTCGTGACGTAAGAAAGCCCTACAGACTTTTTCCGTTTTAATTTTTTTCTAAATTGATGCAGGCAGTGAAAACGATGCTGGTAAGTAGATTCGAAATTGAGTACATAAAGTGGCTGGAAAAAGAGGTGAAGAAAGACCGTGAAAACTTGCGAAACGTTGAAGAAATTATTTCAAGTTATTTGACATTTCCGTATTATTTAAAAGTTTTTTTTTTTTTTTGTTCTAACAATAAAAAAGACGACGCGAATGAAAGCTTGCGAAAACCGGTTATGTTAGAAAAATTTTTGTCTGTTTAAAGGAAGTCATACGAGTCGTTAATTTTCGGTAGCTTATGAAGTTGTAAAAAATTTACATTTCATTTTAGACTGTTTTAAATGGCTCAAATGCATACTGTACAACTGACATAAGTACAAAACGTGCTAAGTCTTAAAACAATTAATACACAATATAATTTTGTTAGCACTCGATTGCCAAAAAAATCAGTAATAATTGATAATGATATGTCGATACCTGGAAGCTAAATACTAAAAATTGCTATGTTAATTTAAAAAAATTTACCAGATGTAAGAAGAGAAATGACATTGAATGTGTGAAAAATCGATCTGGATTCACTCATAAAAAATTACTAGTTAGGAAAATAAAAGATTTAATAATAAAATTTTAATTCAGAAATTTAGTAAGAATACAATATTCTAATAAAGAATGTTGAGAAATACTTGCAAAGGCAGTGGCGGATTCAAGGGGGGAATTTCTTTCCCCCAATCAAAGAAAATAGACCGATAATCCACAAAAAAATTAATTTTCTTGAAGCCGTCCCCCTTTATGCTGAAAAAAACACAATCTTACCGCAATGCTTTGAAAAAATTTGGATTCCTCCCCCCCCCCAAAATGGAGCTCTGAATCCGCCACTGTGCAAAGGCACTGAGAGAATTGAAAAGCAAAAATTGAAGATGTTAATCCGCGGTTGGAAGAGAACTGACTGACTGATTGAACTGAGAGGAACAGAAACTTGAAAACAGATGAGTCGAGTACCAGTCACGGAGTGGTACAAGTAAACACTAGTGTTCTCCAGAAATGATGACAATGATGACAGCAATAATAAAGAATGAGAAGTAAGAAAGAAAGAAAAACAACAAGATTTAGCTGAATCAGGTTACACCCTTCATCTTGGTAGTGTTACCAGCTAGAGAAATTGAAATTTTTCTACTACTCAGAAAAAACATGTTGGAAATATTTTCAATTTCCAACAGAATGTGCTTCTTTGGTAGTAAAACTGCTCTAATCAGCTGTGATCTCAAGACAATTGATTATTGGCGTTTAAAAGTGAACTACGAGTAGAGCAACACTGTTGATAACAGCTGATTAAACATGTTGGTGGAGATTGGTGGGGTACGTCATGTTATATTATGTGCAATTTTCGAATCTCACGTGGAAAGTGTTTTTATTGATTTTATTAATAAGTAGAGTTACCGCATAAAATCATGGTCTGAGAAAAGAAGATTTTTTGCTGCAGTATATTATTTAACTATAACCATTGTAAGGATTCTGGAAGATTTTGTCGTATACTCAGATAATTTTTTTTTTTTCCTTTTTCTTTAAAATTATGTAATCTTTTATTGAATTTAGAATTAATTACGAAACCTTTTTACCTATACGCAAACAAACTGGAAACGAGATCAGGAAATTCTCTGCGCTTGGGTTTCACAAAATAATTAATGATAACATTCGTCTTCACTATTTCGAATTACATGTGCAGAAATCTTGAATAATATACGATGTGGATCTAAAATATCTAATAGTCAATCTATTCCTTTATCGAACTCCTGTACGCGAGAAGTTTTGTAAATACCTACTCACTTTACACGTTGTAGGTAATATTTGTTTAATTTTTTTTTTCAACTGCATCATGACTTAGGTTTATAATTGAAATTACAATAATTATTTTAAATTTATTATCTATTTCTGAAAATGGATTTAAGAAATTTACTTTTTTTATTTCCATTGAATTATGAATTCAATAGCTTAATTTATTTAGCTTATTTTTCTTTTATTTATTTATAATTTTTAAATTAATTTGAAAAATTTTTTATTGATTAAAATGTTTAACCTTGTTTATGATAAATCTAGTATTTAATAATTATTTATTTTTTATTTTTGCAGATAAATTTTAGTATTAATTTAAAAAAAAAAAAATTTTAGATAAATATTTATAAATTCCAATTTTTTTGTATAGGAAATAAAGAGATTTTATTTCAAGTTATATTAACTTACATATTTTTTTGTACAGGATCCTTGGTCTAATATTTTCATTTTTTTACCACCTTGAGGTA
Source organism: Parthenolecanium corni (assembly GCA_038050395.1). Classification (NCBI taxonomy): domain Eukaryota; kingdom Metazoa; phylum Arthropoda; class Insecta; order Hemiptera; family Coccidae; genus Parthenolecanium; species Parthenolecanium corni. The sequence continues at coordinate 1,117,715 of JBBCAQ010000038.1, read as the reverse complement.
GTATTGAGTACTTTTATAAGTGAAGTAAACCGACATTTTTCCTCCAAAAAAGTTCGTAACTCACAAAACCTTCTACTGTTGAAGCAGCCACAGCTCAAGAAGTAGAGGTTTTGAGTTACGGACTTTTTTGGAGGAAAAATGTAGGTTTATTTCACTCCACTTTCATTGGCTCATATATGAATGTAGAGTGATGAGACAAGCGATGCAGTGGTAAGCATATTCAATTTTTTAAAGCTATAATATTTCAATCACTTTCTGTACAATTTTTCGTTCGATAGGTATTTGTTTTATGATTTTATTTATTTATTTAGTTTTAAAATATCTTTCCACACCTGTTCACCTGTTTGGAATTTTTTATATACATTGTAACTAGGGTATACTGTTGGTATAGTAGTTGACGATTATTTAGTAAAATATTAAAAGATTGATCTAGCTACTTTTGGTAAAACCCATCCGGCAAAATTCTAGAGAAAGGTCAATAACTTAAATAATTTGATATGACGTAAAATTAACACCTGTTTTCTTTAATAAAAACTTATCATTTCACCCATCTTCCGAAGACGAAAATACCTATAATGATATAGGTACACGTGTGTGTAACAATAAAATCATAAACTGGTTTAAAAATTCATACTACCTATGTACTGTATAATTTGAACTGCATACTGAATTTGTTGAAGGGACACTGACGTACTACGAAAAAGGTTAAGAAAATATCTTTCTAATAGAAACACTAAAAATGCCAGAACCACAACCATGACACATTTAACTTACTAGCTGTCAGCGTCTTTGTGTCAGAAATCAATTGTGTTCGATTTTCTACATCGTCGATTTTATGAGATTTTTCAACAAATTCAATTTTTCTTAAATTCTTAGAATAGGTATATTGAATTATTTCAAAAATCTATAAGCCATATTTATTTTTATTCTGTAATTTTTTTCCCTTGCAATGAGGCTGAGAATCTTTAAACTCGGGTAATTTTTAGCCATTAAAAATAATTTCAAACTGCACCTTAATGCACTGTAGATAGAATTGTTTCAGAATATACAGTCAAGTTCTCTATAAGTTGTTTTTTTATTTGTATTAACTGTTGTATCATTGATTTCGCATTATGCTTTAATCAACTCAATTATTATTTAGTATCTCTTTTAGCTATGTCTGCATTTGTTCTGTTCTTTTTATTTCAAGCCATTTTCAAACCAAGTGATTCAAAATCACATAATCAACTATTGACCGTAATACCATCCCTATTCCCCCCTAAGGGATTTTAATTTGTACCTAGAGTTTTGCTCTTATTGATGAGCAAGGATGTTTTGGGATTCATTTTCTTTATTGGATTGTTGAGATATTGAATTTTATTCAATATTTGAAGTCTATACCACCAATATTTATCGCACGTCGAGAAGAAGGATTTTCAACAATTTCCAGGTGAAATTTGATGAAGCGAATAAACACTTTTTTGAATACCTACCTATATGCTGTTTTAAGTGCATAAATGAAAAATGTATAACTGCTCACTTGCATTCTTGGAATAATTATATCTGATTAAGTTACCATTTATTCGAATTTTTCTCATAATTTACAATTGGTGGTTTCAGCTTTCAGTGATAGCTATAATATCATTTAAATAGTCAAATATTGAATGATAGCTCGCATTCTGTAAATATTTTCACTGGTTTACAATTTTGATGACTAATTTTTGTCGAGGAATCCATTCTCCTTCCAAATTCCTATTGTATTTTTTTTTTAAATAATAAAAAAAAAAAAACTAAATTGTGAAGCAAAAATTGTGGCCCATTTTTTTAAATTTCGAGATAAGTCGATTAAAACCACATAACATTCGCTAAATTCGATAAAAATTGAGTACCCACAGCGACCAAACTAAATATACATACCTACTGAGAAAAAACAGTATACACGTACCTACCCTACCTACATAATTATTTTTAAGTGATGTATCTAAATTATATTATAGTGGTTATATTTTATTTGCTAAAACTTCTGTTTAATAAATATTAGGTTCATCGTCATTCTTATCTCAACGGTTTCTCAGTATACCATACATGTGCAGATCCACCGTTAGTTTATATTGAGGGGGGAAAAGACAACTTTTGGTCAGGATGTGGATTTCTCGAGCACGTTTATCATGTTTGCAGAAAATTATTAGGTTCTTTTAAGATCGAAAATAGGGGATATTGAAAATAATTATGTTGTATAATATAGTGTTATATCCGATATGTTTTCATATACTCGTGTTTTGACATCGGTACCTACACACGGAGAATCGATCTGAAACACTATTAAAAAAACAGCTGTTTATCGAACAGAAATGACGAGTGAAAATAATAGTTTGTATCCTGCGAAAAAAATTTGTGAGAAAGCACAATAGGGAGGCTGAATTAAATTATTATTATTATCGTTATTATAACATTGATCTACCGATATTACACTAGATATGGTCGGCTATTAGGCCTGTATTGTTTTCTTACAATTCATGTCAACTGATCATTTTTCATTTGAACGTGTTTTAAATGTTCTATAATGATGGGCCCTTTAAATTTCACGCGGAAAAATAAGTGTAGAAAAAAGTAGCATTTATCAATGCCCGATCGTGTATTAGGTATATTAAAAACTATACAATTGCGAGTGATTATATTATATATAGCTCCTGTTGTTTTTTATTTGCTGTTATGTTTTTGGTTGAAGAGTTAATTGAAAAACTAGTCTCCCGAATAAATTTTTTAGGGGCGAGATAGAACTGGATTTTCAGACGAGCATGTGCTATATTTAACGGATCCGAATTCAACAATAAAATATGTATTTATAGGGTTTCAGGACAGTTACCCGAATCCAAGTGACCAACAAGATATTCTCCCCGAAATTTTTTTCTCTGAATTCATTTACCCGACACCAGTGGCGGATCCACGAATGGGGGGGATTCCCCCCATCCAAAGAAAATAGACCGATAATCCACTAAAAAATCAATTTTCTTGAACCGTCTCCCCCTTTATGCTGAAAAAAACACAATCTCACCATTTTAGCATTTACCATCCTTTGAAAAAATTTGGATTTCCCCCCCTCTACCCCAAAATAGAGCTCTGAATCCGCCACTGCCCGACACCCAATTTCCCGAAGCCATTTCCATGACAAGACATTTTCCCGAATTTTTGTTATACCTGAAAGAAGTGTATGGTCTTGTACTGTTAGGTAAATAGACGTGTCGGAGAAATGGCTTCAGGCAGTTATTCCTGATTTTAAAATTTATTTTTAAGTATAGCTTGCGTGCACTGAAAGAAGTGAGTAGTAATTTTTACTATTTTCTATAGAAAAACAGGGATAATTCACGAATTATATTATGTATTCTTAGTGTTCGTATTTCTACTATAAATCTTAAACTGTCCAGTCTTCTCATGCCAAAATTAAAAATTACTATAGAGATTTTTTATGCCCAGAACAACTTTACAATATATCTACTCAGAAAAATAACATTTTAAACTATAAAAATAAAGCTGGCCAAAAACTACCCAACACCTATTTACCCAACTAGACATTTCCCCGAATTTTTGTTACCTGAAAAAGCTGTTGGGCCTTGTATTATCGGGGAAATGGCCTGTCAGGGAAACGGATTTGGGCAACTGACCCGGAATCAAATTGTACCAATATAGCAGAAAATGGCCGTTATCTCTTATTTATTTTTCCCAATAGGTACTATTGATCAAGTACAGTAAAACTTCGTTATAAAGCTCACGCTTATAACGCTATCCTGTTTATATCACGGATTTCCCATAGTTCCAGTCCCCAGAACCTATTTATTGTGTAAAATGGTATGGATATAACGCTGTTCATTCCCATCTATTATGCTTAATTCTCAGCAAGGTTCAACAATATTTTCCATTTTCTTGCTGTCTTTATCTTGATTAACTGCAGATAAAATAGCTTTGACACTCGAACATTTATTAAATTTATCACACTCCATTCAGTTCATCATAGTTTTTGGATTCAACCAGTCTGCATTTTATTTTGTTGCCAGAAAATTAATTTTGTGAGCTGCAATCGTGTTTTACTCAATTTCTTTTTTTTTTGCGATCATTTTTTTAAATCATGGCAAATAAACTTAAGGCACTATCAATCAGTGATAAACAAACTCAAATTGACGATTTATGTAATCATACTGTTTTTCTGAGTTGCACGTTCTTTTTATTTAATTTTTCGCTTATAACACTTTCCCATTTATAACACTATTTTCTTCTAGTCCCTTGAATAGCGTTATAACGAAGTTTTACTGCATATACTTATTGCAAAAATTTTGTCGGTAGTTTATCATATCAGTCACTAGTATGGATTTATTTTGAAAAATCAATTTTCCAAAAGTATCCCCTCACAAAATATCATGATGTACGCATCTTCGTTGACATGACAATTCAAAACACCCTGTAAACTAATGTACTGTAAAAAAAGATATTAAAGTGTGCACTATTCATTTTCACATTGATTATTGAACGGAAGTATAAGAGATATATCAATAAAAATAATATAGAGGAAGAAAAAAAAACAGTTGGAAAAATGATAGAAACTTTCCTTGTTGCGTATTGTCAATTGTAAGACCCGAAAAACGATTTTTTTATTCGGTTTGCAAAAGGTGTGATCGACTGAAGAATCAAAAATAAAAGACAGGAAAAAATAAGAAAAAAGGATGAAAAGAAAAATATCGACCCTTGTTGACAGCTAAACAAGATACAATATTTGGGTATTATATTGCACCCCTAGATAATAACAAATCAGGTAGCTGTAGGAAGATTTTACAAGTGTCCAGTTAACAAAGAAGGTCTTCAATTATTTGCACATGTTGTGCACAATAACTATAGTTGACGTGGTGAGAATGCGTTCAAGGAGGATGTTTTTTAAGAAAAAATTTATTTTCCTTGTGTTTTCAGATGGTACATTTTTTGAAGAAATAAAAAGTAATGTAAGTACAAAATTATACGCATATACATAGATATTATTGGTGTTTTTACTAGAAAGACGTTGTTTTCGGAATCACATTTGATCAAAAAAGTGATTTTGGTAAAATAAAAAAAATGTCAGAAATGGGCCAATGTGAAATTTCTTCACAAAATTGGGTATTGGTGAAACAAAATGCTGCTCATTGGAGTTAAATCACCAAGTGACCGAGTATGAAGATATGAGAGTTGAAAAATCGAAAATCATGGGAAAAAGGTGGCAAAAGTTGATAGAATTTGGCGAAAGTTGGTAAAAAAATTGCAGAACTTGCTAAGATCCTATTAGAGGTTTGGGGTGTCTCCGCAGAAACGTCCCATTCTTCCACCCCTCCCTCCCAGCAATTTTTTTGACTCCCTAATTTTTCTTCGTTGCCCCAATTTTTTCCTCGCAATTACTTCGTCGTGCCTCCGCAAACTGCGGAGACTATGAACGTCTTGTGCGCCCCTGAATTTTATTTCAAATTCATATCAATTCTGCACAATAATCGGCGTGAAGAAATTTTCCTACAATTTTTCTGAAGGAATTTGCAATTTAGTCGAACGTACTTCTATTCTACGTGTGAAAAATAAATTTTCGTGCAGTTTTTTAAATCAATGTTGCAATGTGTCAATTACTTCCAGTCGAGAAAATATTGAAAATATTTTGTCAAACGAAATTTCACGTTAAGATTTTTGTGATGAAAATTTATAATTATTTCCTATCGCTTTTTTGAATTCTTAATTTTATATAATCATGTATTATACTGCAAATACAAATAATGAAGTCTGCCAATGCAGAAAATTTTTTTATTAAAAATAAATTCTTGAAGGATACCAAAACCGCTGCATACTCTCGTATATTTATTTCTTTTTTTTTTTCATTCTAATTTATAATTTTACACTGAAAATCGGTACCCAGTAGTGAATTTCTTATTGGAAGAAATTTTTACGACGTCTAGAATATTCGGTTGTTCTTCAATTGTTTTTGTATTGTAAAAGGCTGACAAGTATTTAAGGGTTTCACCATTTCAGGCAGCAAAAATTTGTGTCAGATTTTTATCTGTGTGCTGGTAGTCACTTTGAAAATTTACTTCAAATTGACTGGCGAGCTGTTGTGTAACAAGTGCCTTGGTGCATTTTTGTAATTTTTGTGGAGAGTAAAAATATTGTTCAACTTCTTGTTTAATTTCTGTTATACCTATTTAAGATTGATACTATTTTCTTGTAAACTGGATTTCCAGTTTTTTTTTTTTTTTTTCGAGATTGAGAATGCGTATAAAAACAGCATGAAGTTATTCTATTGACAAGCATTCTATAATCTATATAGATATATCAACGACTTCATCATGGAAATTAATGAGAAATTCAATATTGTATTGATATTGAATCAACATTTTATTATCTGTATCACATTTCAACCCTATCGGTGAAGTAGTTGGGCCTGCAGCGCGTTCCAAAAAAAATTCCATACCTCTGAATATTCCAAGAGACATTTCGCAGAAACAGATGATTGACTTGAGCTCTTGATGATATACTCTCAATAAGTTTTGTATTTGTATAATTCATATGAATTGCAGATCAAACAGCCTATAGTACTTTACCTGTAATTGAGTTTCGAAGTTAAACTTTAAAATTTACATACACTCTCTCTCTCTCTCTTACTCTCTCTCTCTCTCTCTCTCTCTCTCTCTTTCCCCCATACTCCCATACAAAAACAAATGAAAAAGTATGAAATTGTGACATGGGTGTTTTTGGAATCTTAAGTAATGTAATAATTAACTATGTACGTCTCACGTCAATTTTCCGGAGTCAAATCAGACATAAGTACATGAAAAAAAAAAAAAAAAATGGGCCCAACATTCTTAAAATTTATTTTCAATGCAAAGAAATGAAAATTTCGCGACCATTAAAGAAAAAAAGTTGTATTTTATAAGCAGACAAGATGCGTCTAAATTTTTTTTTTCTTTGTTTGGATTGCAACGAAGTATTACCATTTCCCCTCCTCCCTGTCATAACTTATTACACGAAAATTGAAGGTTGGGCATTGAAAATGAAATTTATGCCCTTCAAGAAGGTTTAGAGGGTTTGTCTTGGTATGCACTTTGAATATAATATCGAAGGTGTGGAGGAGTTACGAGTACCTAAATTATCATGTATGCATCATCTCTTGTTTTCGAGTAGACTCAGACAAATAACATATTAGTTCTGATATTTTACGTTTTCATTTTTCTGCCTCTACCTTATTTTAGCAATAAGAATTTTCCATCTGCATACTAAAGACGAGAAAAATTGGTAAAACGAACGCATCATTTGGTCGATGAATTTATGGCCATACTTTTGCCCAAAGCACTAAATACCAGTAGCATTAATTCATCGTGCAGAAGGTCTTCTACTTGTCTGCAAACACAGCAGATACTATTTCAGTCGTGACGGGCAGTACAATGTCTGTTAAATTGCTTTTTTTTGCTGAAATAAAATTTTTGTGTTATCCTTCTCACTACCTGTGGATTAATTATCATTTTTATAGGGTCATGGGGAGAGGGAGCTCAAATGAAAATCTTTGTTCGACTATTGAAGTGCCAAAAAAATGAGATATGAATGATTTTCTTATAAAATATGTAGTAATAAATATTCATTATGCAGCCTCAGACAATCAAGAATCGATGTAAAAAACAAAATTAGATTCACGTATAAATAAATTGAAATAAGTAATTAAAAGAGAAAAAAAACTTTGTAATATTATTAACATTCCTTTGCCCTGAACCTCCACCCCCCACACACACAAAATGCCAAAAAATTGCAGATAATGGCCAATGGCATAGCTCAGACCATAGAGTTATTATAACTCTATGGCTCACTGGCTAAAATATTCTATCCAAATCATCTGACACTTGATTTTGCTTAAGTTAAAAATATATAAAATATAGATTTTCTATATGATCCTTTTCCTCGATTTGGAGAATATAAGCTGAAAATAATTCTATTATGATTTTGCTTACAATTAAAAAAAAAAAATTCATCCCTTCTGACTTCTTTTTTTCTTTTCTTTATCAACGAGGCTAAAGAACAAAATAATAATTATGGTAATTATTTTTTATCTCTTCTATTTTTAGTTCTACTTTTTACAGGTCTATCTACTTATTTCCTAATACTCAATTTCAAGTTACCTAAAGAATTTCTAATCGAACTCATCTCTTTGTTAAAAAATGAAGAAACTTTTTAGTAAGATGAAGACATCGATATTTTAAATCTAATTTATCTACCTACTGTAGATGTATTCGTAAACCGGTTGCTGCAATAATGTAATTCATTCACCTTTACACGCTTAAGCCAAAATTTATTAGCTTTAAATTTTCACATTAAAACTATACTTAATACTAGTACATATCTACCTATTAGAATTATGTACTTACTGGCTGGAATAAAATATGAGTGTTTGTATTCATTTATTCAAATCTTATTTATTGCTCAATTTTTCTCTACCTATACACGTACAAAATAAAATAATTAATTTTCAAATCGGCGAAAAAATAATTTTATAAAAAAGTATACTTAACTAGTAAATTATTATTAAAATTTGAAGTTCACAGTTTTGATATGCAAGGCGCTAATTTTCTATGAATCCTATCTACTTTGAATTTTTAGCCAACAGATTTTTGTATGGAGGCAGAGGTACTGATGAAATTTGTGGTATTCTCACCATCTTTTATAATACATTTTGTCATTTTTGTTGTATAAAGTATGTAACTTATCCGCTTCTGACATAGTAGCTCAACTTTGACGTCCATTTTCTCATCGATTATTGCATTTTGAGGCATAGTATTTTTATTGTAGTTCGGGCTTGATGCGTACAATTAAAATTCTAGAACTTAATTTTTTTAAAAGTGTGGACTTATCCGCTTCGCAAGTCACTGTTTGTATAGTTAATAAATTCTATAATTTTTGCTCTTGTTTTTTTTTCTTCTTATTTTAAAATACTAAAATCTAATTCCAGAAAAATTGAAAAACTTGACTGTTCATAAATTATTCCGTACACAGTAAGACGAACCGATTCTCAAAACCCATACGAAAAAATTCCTATGATATGAAATTAATTTTAAAATCAAGGGTGAACGAATTGGAATGAAATTTTCAACCGGTTTCTAGAAAGTACGACAGATTTAATACATCGATGTTATTTATCCAAAATCTTTTCCTTATTTTCAGCTATCGAAGCTTGATAAATTGTCCACTTACTTGTTCATATTGGTCAAATGTAAAAAAAAAAAGGCCACTGTTTCGTGATTTTACTGTATTATTAAATGGATAACGACTTCACATTTTTTATATACTAGGTGAAAAAATAAAAATACAAAACGTAAAATGGATATGCATTGCAACTAAACTGGATTTGAAACGTAGGTACATTATTTTAAGTACCGGATTTCAGAGGGAATTAGCAAAAAAATATTTATATAAATAGCAATTTAAAAAGAAAGAAAGAAAATAAACTTAAAATAGTTTTATTCGTTTTCAAATACAATACGTTGTGAAAATACATGACCTTTTGAAAAGATTTATTATAACGAAGTGTTTTTACCAAATATGCGATGTTTGAAAAGAAAAAAAAAAAAATCAACTACCTACCTATACCAGTGATACGACAATCGCATTTTGCACTTAGGTACTGATGATAACAAGTTTGACCAGTTTTTATGGAATAATTTTATTTATTTAGGAGTTCTTTTCTATAATATTATTTATTATTATACCTATTATTTGAAAAAATTTTTGAAGGTATGTGTTCCAATATTGTAGAATCTGCATTTTTTAAATTGCATAAATTAGTAGTACCTATCCAGCGTGTTGCGAATGTTAACGAAAATAATGGATATTATAAATCTTCTTTTTGGTATGTGCTAAAGGTTTGTTCAAAAAAACAACCGTACAAAAGCGTGAAAAATAACTCATCTTAGGGCTTTATGAAGTTCCAACTTCGGACTTCATTTATTGGGTAGCGTAATGGCCTTTCTTATATTTTAAAAATAAAAACTATTATCTATAACAATGAGATGTTATTAGATTTTGAAAAAGTCCATCGGTGATACCGGTGTTACCGAGAAATGGAAAAACTCCACATTGAAAAAGAAGAGAATATTCTCTACCCATAGATCTAATACTGCATGAAATTTATTAAATATCACTGAAAGAAGAAAATTTTGGGTAATTTTTATAAAACTATAATACTCTTCCAGTTTCATCTTAAAAAATTTTCTGTGTAAAAATGGCAAACTATTAGCTATTAAGCTGGCATGGGAAAACGTATTAATAAAAATGAGGTGGTGGGAGGGAGGGTAGAGGGGAAAGTTGCTAATAAATGTTAACAGCGAAATGAGGTCACATTTAGCAAACGTTCAAGGTTAGGTTCCATTATTTTAAAAACTTTCTAATCTGATTCATGCAGTGGGAGCAATTAAAATTTGTGATGGAGTGGTTTCTTGCTGCTTAAGAATAAATTGAATCTCGTGCTCGAAATGTAGTTTTTTTTTCTGACAATATCGATCAGCCTATACTACATTTTAGCTTTTATGATATAACGCCGGCATATTGCTTTGAGATTAATGAGAAATAGAAAATATTAATAGACTGGTAGTAATAATGATGAATTTTAGTATTTCGTGAACAAAATGCTAAAATTTAGCGAAGATGTAAAACGAAAAAGCAGGCTGTAACATCACTAAAACATGATGTGTTGCAGTTTTTTTTGGAAATTGTTATCTTTCATTTTTCCGCTTCAATTCAGTATTGCTTCTCATTATGGTATTGTGCAATAACTGCGTAACCACTAAAGATAATAATTTATAGTGAAGTTGCTGTCGATTATATTCTCAAAAAGTTATCATTTTAGTCAGACAAAATAACACGTTGCTATAACGTATAACTTGGTAAAAGTCGAGGTTTTTTTCGCCCTAAAAGAAAGAAAAAAAAAAATAATTTGACAGATTTTATCTGCGTTTCGGAGTCTCCAAGAAAGAAAAATTTGAACGCACAAATTGTTTGTTGAAATTTATTGACGCTGTACCAATTTCGTGGCGAAGTAATAAATTTAGGTTTTGTTCGAATTATACGGTATACATCATAAAAATAGATGAAACTAAGTGTTGACTCTCAAATTTTTATTTTATTTACAAGGCTGCCCAGTCTTTATTTATTTTTAATTTCTAAATTCGAACCAAATGCATTTTACGATGCATTTTGGAACATCAGAAAAACAAAATATTATTCTTTAAAATTTAAATTCATGCCCGGGGAGACAATGAAACTTGTCTCCTCGGACAACACGAACAATAATTTATGTTTTTTCGTTATAAAGATAGGTTAAGTTTTTTTCCCTTCGTTTTCTGTTTCAACTCATGGCTAATAATTTTAAATTTTACCATTTACTTAAAATGAAATGAGGATACAAAATGGAATGAAACAAAAATTATTCGAATACTAACTATTTCCAAATTATCTGCTAAAAAACAAAATTGCCAGCCTTAATTTTATTTTATGCGTTCCAACATGAATACTTCGGAATTGGGAAATACGTAATGAGAGAAATTTTGGGTTATGGGATAGTATGAGAAGCCTCTATCAGAGAAAGTGTAGACGCTGGAATATCGTACCACATTTACAAAGAACATAGTTTTCATCATTTTTATTATGGTATATGGTACTAGGTACAGTCATTCAATATAAAATTACCTATACTATATTCTAACGATCATTTTCCAGTGTTTTTACGCTTTGGTTTTTACGACTGACCTTATCTTTTCATTGCCTTGGTCACAGAAGGCATATACATCTATTCTAGAATCATTCAATGATGAGTCGTACCTTTATAGAACTTTAAAGCAAGGATTCAATGAATTTGATCTTTTTTCGCTCTATTCAATCATTCTGTCTTTTAATTCGAAATCTGTAAATAAATTTACTAAGAGTCTCGCCCAGCTTGATTTTCATTAACTCATTAATAAAATCTCTAAAAAATTGAAATTTAGAATTTGTATGATTATTTGTGAATTGACTGTCATTTCATTGTCGTCTCCAGCCAATGTTTTTTTTATTTTTTTTTATATTATTCATGAATTTATTTTCGTATAAGGTGTTTCGTCTCTTTCAAATTCAAATTTAATCTAGAAACTGACCTTATTCAATATTAAAATACAGAAAAAATTATTAAAGAATGACGTTTATTTCACGACGTTGTATAACATCATGCAGGTAAACTATTTTGCATTGTAACGTTTGTTGTAGATTTAAAGCAACTAAATGAATAATTTAAAAAAATATTTTATCCAGTCGAGGATGGACGGTATTTTTCATGATCTTTAGATATCTTGTACGACATAAATTTCGAGTTGTTGAAAAATTATCCAAATTCACAAAGCGAAATGAAAAATTCATCGACTATTGTCATACCTACATAAAATTCTTAGTGACGTATTATATGGCGTCTTCAGAAAGTTATGCAATGCATTTTCTACAGCAACCTAGGTAAGTGAAATATTCATTGAGGTAAAGTACTCAATGGATAACAGATAACTAGCTCAAAAGTCATTTCATGTATAAGTAGGTAAATCTATGAGATGAATGATTGAAGGTTAGTTACACTGATCCATCTAATACATTTATGAATAATTTTGATTTACTTATTGAATTAAATATTTCAATTCAATTTCTCGAAAATAATAAGTTAACTTGATTGTGGGTTTATAATATCAGGCTGATTTCAAGTTTTGCATTAATTTTTTTTCCTCTTCACATCTGTTCCTATTCTCGGGACAGATATCAGTATGATAAAAATAAAATAAATATTCTATTAGCATACCAACGTCTGGAATAATCATTTTGGACATTGGTTTTGCAATTTTAACGGACATGTATATTTTTTGAATTTGAACTAGGTAATCATTGACGTCATATCAATACTTCTCAAGCTTACAATTCGGAAGGCCTTCATTTTTATAATTTCGAATTACAATCTTATTGTCTTTGTCATAGATCTATTGAAAAATATCTTTTACGTTAATATAATATATTGGAAACCAGATATTTTTTACTTCTTTTGTATGTAAGTAATAAATTTTGAATGAAAAATAGATATTAGTTTACAACGATTTATGATACAGGTTAGTGTGACGTTAAAAGTCTATTGCTCATCAACTATCCCGTCGTGACAGAATCAAATCGACTGTATTGCGCCCAAGGGAGCAAACCAAGAGCTTTTTTTTTTATAGCCCGGCCAAACAAAAGTGGTTAAAAACGAAAATACAAACGAGTTGATCTCAATCTTTGATGCAAAGGGAATCGAAAATTGGCCCCTCTAAAAATAAAAATTGGATTTTCTCCTCTTCAGTTGGAAGCATAATTATTCTAATAGATGAAGGGACACGCTCTTTTCACTCCTTCATTTATCTCTAGGTCAAATATACTTCTAAAGGTATTATTGTTATTTTTTATGAAAATGTAACCCGACAGCAAAATCCTTATATTTTTCGCAACACTTTGAAGAATGGTTGGTTTTAGAACAGCCTTCAAGAAACTCAATTCGGCCCTTTTTGCGTAACATGATTGATATACTCCTCCGAGTGGAAAATATCTAAAATTCACTATCGGTGAATAATAACAGCATCTATAGCGTTCTTGTTTGCATCTTTGCAATCGATATAGGATTTGATCTTTGGCGGGCGCTTTAAAGATTATTCCTCGTGAATTTATATAGCTGAGAACTATATTCTGTTGGATAAGGATCTATTTCAATCTGAAAATTTAAAATTAAAATCAAAAAAAAAAGTAGTTATAACAAATTTTATACAATTATATTTTCACAATTTAACAAGGACTATACAATAGTTACATTGGACACATGAAAAAATAATACATAGTAACATAATGAGAGTGTCGAAGTAGAGTAATAGTAATGGTATCTAAGAAAAAGTATAGTGAATCGACAGTAAAAATTTTTCTGTACGGTTTAAACCGTAATCTTTTTTTCATTGCGACAATTTTGCCTGAAATAATATTATTTTGACAGAATATAATATTTCCATCCATCTAAATCAGAATTATCCATTTTGAAATAATTCTAGTTGAAAATATCAAACTAAATTTCGTTTTTGCCCTCAGGCTTCGTGTTACGAGTATTTTACGAAACTGAGTTCATTTCGTAGGTCTTTATCTTGAATGGTATCACAATTCTATAAAATACAGTAAACTAAAAATGAGAAAAACCTCTTTAGAAATTCATACTTGAGGAATGAAATAATTATTCAGGGTTGAAAATAAGTGTTTGCATAATATAGATAAGTACAAGTTTGTTAAAATGTAACGAGGTCACGACAAAAGGAACAAACGCATTAAAAAATCTATTACTGTTTTTTCGTAGATATCAATTTTCAACTGATGAAGATATACGCTCTTCCTAACGGCGAGATCGAAAAAATTCAATTAAAAAAAAATCTCGGAGCCAAAAAAAAAAATCGAGAAAATATAAGCGATAATGCATAAGAATCAAATTCTTTTGAATAGCTCTCCTAAAAAATTTGTATCTTGATGCATTGGTCCCTTAACAAGTGGAGCAAATGCATAATTATATGTATTTATGTGTTTAACAAATCGCTTCAGTCCTATTCCCTGTTTTCGGGTTTTCATTATTCGTACCTCATAAACTGATTCAAAGACTGAGCAAGAACGTTAGCAGTAGGTATATTTCATTCTTTGGTTTGGAAAAAAAAAAAAAAAAAGGCTAGCCTCACAACATTCATAACTTTTGTCACGCTGGATTTCTAAAGATTATTAAGATGAAAAAACAGTACGTCTATATTCATGAAATACGAGGCATGAATAAGTAATGAAGAATAGCCTAATTTACGTAGAAATCGTGGAAATGCGTTTGGGAATAAATGGAAGTCCAAATGACATGATTTAAAAATTGAATTTTGGTAAAAATACCTCGTTGGAAAGAATTTATGTAATGAAATGCAAGTCGAAATTTTTCTTTCTCAAAATTTGCATAAAATGCCTTGAACGAGGTACGAGTACATAAAAATGAGAGATCAATTTTCAACAATTTTTTTCTCACTGATTTATTGGAAACAATATACTAAATGAATTGTTTTAGAATAAGCAGCGACGGAATCAACGCAGCATTATTCAATCCAGCGAGGTTAATTATGACGCTATTTATCGAATATCATATAACTAATTATGATACGAAAAAAACAGTATCTTTATTTAAAATACAAAATGACAAAAATAATTCATTCAAATATTGGAAAATGAATTGGGAACAGACATACTTGAAACTTGACGAATCACATCGATGATGAAGTTGATGCTAGAGTTTTGCCAGCTTCTCCAATACAATACGAATTCCTTATTAAACTGCGGCAACATTTATAACCCCATTGGCCATTTTCCCAATATGAACCCCAAATTGACTTGTGATTCAGAGGATAGACATCTTCTTCATATCTCGATTTTACCGGCAATTTTTCTTCTCCCTGCCAACAACAAATAAAGATACTCGTTATTGATTTAATTAAACAATGTTTGTAAAGATATTGATTACGTGCTTTGCTGCAAAGATTGATTGCTTTTTTTGGTAATGATTAAGTAATAAATTTGAGAGACCAGTTACAATCACGAAATGTGGCAGCTTTTAGCAGCAGTGGTCCAGTTTTTTTTTCTTTCAAATCCTGTTCCATTACAGAACTCTTGGCGGTTTGTTTTTTTATGAAATCTTAAAAATGTACCGAAGCAAAAAATCATAACTAACCAAAATTCAAGAAATCAAATAACGATTCAAAATTACAACTAAAAATACTTGCAAATTCGAGATGTGAATAGCCTCATAAAAACCTGAAATCTTCGATGAACTATTCAATAAAATTTCTTTATCGCTTTGAATTCAAAACTCAAGGTACAATTTCGAGGGTAGAATTTTCTTGATTTTTTCACAACGGCTGTGCACACCCTAAATATGATAACCTGAGAAAATCTTTTCTGGGTAAAGAGACGGTTACAAAAATAAGAAAGGAACAAATTAGTTAGAGCATTTTACATTCAGTAGAATTCACGGGGCAGAAATAGGTGGATTTTATCTATGTTTCAGTTTACTTACTAAATGTCAGGTTTCATTTTTAACATATTATAATATTATAAATTATAATGAAATATTATCAGTTACTATCACTCACATGTACTAGTTTCCCCGAACGAGTGTACTCTCTGTATTCTTCGGTCTGGGCGAAAAGTAATTCTTTTGGCGGTACTTTGAGATGTTCCTCTCCTCCATATTTATCGAGTACTTTCTCTTGAACTTTATGCTTGAATTCTTCCTTTTTCTCTTCGTACTCCCTTTTCAGAAGTTCTAATTTTGTCGGCTCGGCCAGCAAATGAACATCAACGCCTTTCTCGTATGCTTCCCAAGCGAATAATTGAGCAGTAGCATGCTTTTGGGTATCACCAGTAAATCGTACGAAGTTTTCGCCAGCGTAATCGACCCTAAAATTAATGAAACGTCGAGTGAATTCAAAAGTTTTGATTGGAAATACAGAAAAAATATCCAAAATCAAAAAAACCTAATTATGTACTTATTTACTTACTCTTCTGGATCTTTTCCTTTATGAGGATTATCTCTCATAGAACGAGTTTTCGGGTCATAAAATGCGGAATTAGGATCTAAATTGCGCAAGTATTTGGCAGTATCCTCCCGAATTCGCAAATTTCGAACGGTAATCCGTTGTTTACTGTCTACCTTGGTTCCGGGCATATCAAAATTGTCGACGTATTTATCTTCGTCTTCTTCATCGTCACCACCTTCTTCCTCTTCTTCCTCCTCACCTTCTTTCTGAAAATTAGTTCCACAATACGTAAAACATAATTTTGTCATATTCATTTTAAAAAACTCGAATCTTAAAATCAACAGAACATACATGTCGATGTCAGTTACCGAAACGTAACGGGTATGTCTCAGCACAATTTGAATAATTCAGCCAATATTTCTCATTTATTTTCATTGTTTAAATTCGTATAATAGTTTTTGACAATGTTTGAATATCATGACACATGACAGTATTGAAATATTTGGCGTATTAATTCAAAAGAGGCAGCTATTGATCAAATAAAAATGAACGAAGCAAACCATGTCAAACAACTTAAAATTTACCGTCAATTGAGACCAATCGAATTTTTCTATTTCTAAAAATCGCGAAGCTACAGCATTTTTGAGTTAAAAAATTGAAAAACCATATTTTGAGAAAAATGATTATATAAATCAATGAAGGCCATCGAAGTTTGTTAATAATTTCTATTTTATGCAACTAAAATGCCACTAGGGGTTGAATTAATGAGGCCAGTTTAGAAAACAAACTCTACGGTTTGGGAGACAAAATAAATATTGCGGTTAAAAATTGAAATTTCAAAAAATCTTAAAATTCAAGATTGTTAAATCAATAGGAGTAGAGTTGTAAAATGTTATTTAGAGTCTGAAGAAACACTATCTAATAATACTTGGTTTAAAACACCAATTTTTATCATTTTCTAATGATTTTATACCTGCTAGAAAATGTTCTTTACTCTAAGACCCTTCTTCTAATACCGTTGTTTCAATTCATTTCCATTTTCACATGCAATTCATGAAGAAATGGAAACTTGTCAAAGATTGCTGCAAAGCTTACCTCATTGTCAGCAACACTTTTGTTGAGTTTTTCCGCTTTCAGTGTTCGTTTAGCTTCTTCGATTCGCTGGTACTGCTCGACAATAGCTTTATGCTGAGAAGGATCGTAGCCAGCCCAACGGTCTCGTTTGCCGTCGTAGGTTTGAACTAGAGTCGGTTGAACGAAATCGTCGGCAGCCAGCTGCTTATTTATGTATTTCGCAGCAATTTTACGCGGCCTCTCCAAGCAATCTTTCTTGTTATGGCCCATAGCTCCACAATTTTCGCAGGCTCCTTTTCGATATTTGCCAGAAACTGGGGTCTGTTGGACGAATACGAAGTTAGTTCGAGAATTTCATCTTGTATACATGAAAACAGAAACGAAATAGATACGTACCTCGGTGATTCCTCGTTTATACCATTCATTCAGTCCAGAAAACTTAGGAATGGTATCGTCTTGAATGCGTTGATGTTTCAAAGTGGGACCTTTGGACCCGTAATACCAAGGTGTAGAAGAAATATACTGAGGAATATGCGGATTTATGTCTCGTCCTTCTTCATCGACGGCAGCAGGAGCAGTACCAGCCTAAGGAAATAAATGATAGATAAGTTTAAACGATGAGATCAGTTTTAATATAAAATGACGCCAGCAATTTTCAAGGATGAGGGATGAAAGAAGCTTCCATAATATTTGATTCTGAAAGATACTTGTTTCGTTAAAGTTACTTAAAATATTGATCTCCCTTCCGAAAGTTGACGAAGTTCCAAAATTCAATCAGATTTAAGCGAGACAAGACTTACCTTCCTCGCTTCCTCAAGTTCCTTTGCTTTTCTCCAGTCTTCTCGCGATTTTTTCTTTGGTTCGTCATCCTCATTGATTTCGGATTTTGTTTTAAGAACCTCTGAAACGACGATATTCTTATTCATTAAGGACATTTTAAAACAATTTCATGGAATTTTCTCGATCTTGGAAATGAAAAATGAAACAATTCATCACTCGGCTTGAAAATTGATTGAATTGAAAAACTTATCAAGTTGTTATCAGTAATTTAGTCTATCAGTTTTGTTGTTGTTACTTTTTGTTTGCGTGTTTTCAGGGTTTCAGCTTCGTTTTCATCTGGTTTTCATTTTGTCGTTTCTCACAAGCGTCTATTAATCGCTAAAGACCCGACCAATTATAAACCGCTTTCTAAAATCTAAATATTCGCGAAAGGTATGCACTAGCGCTGAACGCTGGCTGCGGCCTGCGCGTGAGACTGAAGCGAAAGCTGACGAATACAGTTACGTAGATTGACGAAAGACGAATTTTTTCCTGTCTTTGAAATATAAATACGAGTGGGTTTAAGAAAAAAGGAAAGAAAGAAAAGAAAAGTAGAAAAAATAGTTGAGTATGTGAAATTAACCAGAGAATATCAAAATTTTCTATTATTTATACTGTATTATAATGAATGACTAACTTATCTTTTGATTTATTAAAATCAAAAGATAAGATACCGTATAATTTATACCCAGTAGGCTACTTGTACAATGCTGTTCAAATTATACACCGATTTATCTGAAACAAAATCCTTTTGTTTCTCTCAAAATAATAAGATTTTTTGAGAATCGCTCATGCATTAAAAGTCATCCAAGAAAATAAAAAAATATAGTTTTCTGAAATATTTGATCATTGATTAAGCATCAGCATCAGCTGGTAAAATTTCAATTAATTTTCATTCACAGCTTTTCTTAAAATAAAACACTTACGAACAAATTATGATTGCCTAAATTATAGAATGAGTTGACTTCTGATAAAGCAGCTTATTTCAAAAACTTTTATTATAAACAACAGATAAACAACAACGGGCAATATTAAAAAAACTTGGAGTGTGTCAGTGTGACCTTACTGACAAGGTTAAACACATTTGTAGCATTTTTCCGTTGTTTGTTTTCCTTAGTAAAATCTCTCTTATCGAAAAAGTGACCTAAAAATAAAAATTTTGTGAAATCTATTTTTTTTAATTTGTGATGTTGGGGAAAGATCTGTACATATTATCTACCTTACTTAAAAATAAAGTTCTTATTTTAATGTATAGATGACTCTAGACTCCGCATTAAATAGTCGTAAGTTTGAGTAAAACACACCTTTATCGATATTGGCCGATTATCTATGGACTATTTTACCGCTGACGTAGACATGTGTCAGCGACAAAATAGATAATCGAGTAACATCGATAATTGGGGGGCAGTTTTTATTTTTTGCTGGTTATATTAATGTTAACTCAGTTTTATTTTTCCATACACGAGGGAGGCGAAGGTGGTGGGAGCTTTGCAAGCAGGTAAAATTCATAATAGCTCAGAATTATAGATTTTGCCTACCAATCGATATTGCCGCTATTCTACGTTATATGTATTGTTATTTTATGACACATGTGAGACTCAAGATGAGGCATGATTCTTGTGAGACCCCTATAAATACTCAGAAATAAAATTTCATTCTTACATGGCTTGCGGTACCTATTTGTGGATGTTGTAATATGCTACACGCCAAAGCATAAAGACATTTGTTTGGTGTACAGTACGCTCTGCAAGGAGTTAGATAAAATGAGCCAACTACTAGTATGTGTATGTATAACTGATAAATGGGGCACTTGTGAGTCCCAGACAAAAAGGGCAGATTTAGGGTCTGCAGTCATAAATATTCGTGACCCTCAAATGGGTCTCATATTGACATAAAGGAACTCGCGAGTGTCAAGATGTATGGTTTTGGGTCTCACATTAAGTGCCTATAAAACATTTCCATGCTTTAATATTCTGTATTTTCATTTATCGAAATTATTCAAGGACATTGACAAGTACTGAAAATAGACCTTTATCAAATGCTTTTATTTAACTAAAACGTGGAGCAGAAAATAGACTATAAGGGGAAAAAAAGTCGGATTTTGACTATGAAAGCAGTAAACTGAAGGGTGCATGAAAATAAAAGCCTTTACCTAAAAGAAATTGTTATTAAATATGAAACAATTTTCAATAATAGGTATACTGAATTTCGATTTAATAATTTTTTCTGTAGATATAATTAATAGTGAATATGAATTTCGAGTGAAGGTTCTTATTTTTATTTGTTTTAATTTTTAACAATTTTTTTGCATTGGAAATCATTTTCGTCTTCTTTTCACTAGTTTTTTGCATATCTTCATAAGAGTTTCACTCGTTATTTTTTATTCTCTACCCTTGATTATGTTATTTGAATGATTGAATGTTAAGTTCAATGGCATATGTACATTGCCATCTTCAATAAAATTTTTATCGCCTCAACAATTTGGCTGCTTGTATATAGTTCTTTCTTTGAAACAAAGATGACTTTAATAATGAAACGATTAACCAGTTGTTTTTTGTTTTTTTTTGCATCATTTTATCATTTCGTAATTAATGACCATCGATATGTGGAACGATCCATTTTATATTGTGAATTTATCTGAGAATGTTTCAAGAAGTATGTGAAAATACCAGGTAAAAATGTGTATTAAATAGTAATTTAATAAATAATAACGTTTGACTTTCGATCAGAGTTGTCCGTTAGAAGTAATAATATTATAATTTATAAATAGGTATATGTCTTATTGTTAAAATTTATTTCGTAATTTATATTTTGTTCTTCAGTTAATATTGTAGTTTGTTGCGCAACAAATTATTCAAATTTTAAAAGTTCGAACGAGTTACACGTTCTGGTGAGTAGTGCATGAATAGAAAATACTCGAGTGAGTATATTATTTTTATTACGACGGCCAAGTCCAAAAAAATTTTCAGTCTCGAAGAATGAAAATTCATTGACTCTGATACATCACTGTAGTATGAAAAAAACCTCAGTATAGTTAAATTAATCCCCTCAAAACAATATTTGTCAGAGGACTGCCAAAATTAATAGCACCTATATGCAAATATTTTTGGTTAGTTTATAAAATTTACGAATTTTTATCGAACAGGTTTCGGACATTTTCATGTGATTTTTATTCTTTATTTCTACGAGTTTCTACTACATACTTCATCTACGTATATTGAGTACATACCTACTGTCTGTCGAACACTGGCATTATTATAACTTCGGTTTTTGTATTTTTTTATTTATTTAGTAATTGCGCAACTACAAACCATACAACAAGCATACAATTTTGGTCTATAATTACTAGTAATCGAACACAAAGCAACCCTATTGTAAGCTCCAGACGTAATTTTTAGAAAAAATACCTTAAATTCGTTCAGGGTCAGACCGATACGTATTGGTTGCTAGTGCAACTGTTACTATTTTTTATTAGGTCGAGTCCTATTCAGTTCTCTGAACGTCGATTCTTATCTGTTATTTTTGCCCACCTTCTTTTTTCCAGGCCAGAAATTAGATATTATTCTTTGGGTAAACCCATAATTATTTCAACTATAGCATTGTCTCCTACCATTTCTCACAACCCTCTCACCCAATATCTTCATCTTTAATCACCTGAATACAAACCATCTTAAACACGAGTAGGCTTGTATGATAGCTCTCTAGAACCTGTACAAATTGTACGGCATATGGTTTTCATTTATTTCATTTAGAGCTAATTAAAGTAATTTTTGAAGAATAAAATTAGATTTTATTTTGTTGCTATAAAAATACTCTAATACGCATCCATTATTGCTATGATATTTCCCATTTCCGACTTTTTTTTCAGATAAAACTACTATAATAAATATCGAAGATATGATTATGCCTACCCTGAATTTCAGGAAGACCAGAGCTACTCAGGTCTACTCTACATTTTCAAACCTGCTCTGTTCTGTATTTACCAGTGAAATGCTGAAGAGTTCGATTTAAAAAAATAGGATTGAAATGCATTTATTTTGTGAATAATTGACTCAGATAAAATGCTTCTGCTTTCATGAATTGAACATTTTGAAATATCACACCGAATTTCGTATATTTGACGCCGCCGATTTGTAAATGTTTCCATCTTTATTAGAATATTATGTACGGCCATTGCATTGGTATACACTCAAATTCAAAAATTAGAAATTTATCAAATAATATAACCTACATACCTGATAACATATTTAAGAAGGTCAAGTACTATACCTAGGTGTTTGAATTAAAAAAAATTTCTCATCGCTTTGTGCATTTTGAGCTAAATATACGCGTGCACATTAAACTGCCCTTCTGGTCAAGTTACACATTCATTTATTTTAGACTGTTTTTTTCTTCTGTTAATTATTGTATTCCAAACATTTTTCGAACAGTATTTAAAAGTAAAAAAACAATACGTTTTTTGTCTGGCGAATCTTCTGGAAAATCAATGAAATTTAAATTTATTCATGAAGTAATGACAGTTTTATACTTGTTGTTAAGTCAAGCTTTTCAATTCTGTTCAGACAGTCTTTACTACTCAACAAGTTAGCCGGTTAATGGCACTTTTTTAAGTAGGTATTATACCTGTACGCTCAAACTGGTTTGCAACCCCTGTTCTGATTAAAAAGTTTCGCGTTATTTTATGAGTAAGTAATTTGTTTTGCACGTGAAGTAGAAAGCTGTATTTAAATATGTCAAAAACTTTTGAATACTTTGAAGTAGGTATGCATTTTATGTACCTACCTTCAACATCAGTTTTCCATTTCCTAAAGTAATATAAAATCATTATAATAATTAATAATATACAAAATGTGATGAAACAAAAAGTTAATGGAAACTAAAATTGTTTACTGTTTCAAATTTTGAAATTAATTGCACGTGAAAATGAAAACCGAATTATGTATCAATTGCAATAACAATTTATGAATTTGAATCGATTCCTTCATTGCGTTAATAGGGTATACGTGGAATTTTATGGCCCTGTTTTCAAACAAAACTTAATTAATTAGATTTAGATTAACTGTAGAAGATATGCGTCAGACATGTACTTAGTTTCTCTTCATGAACTGATTCCAAAAATAAATATTCTCCTCGGAATTTTCTCTAAGTATCTTTGATTACCTATTTAATTTATTTTCATTTATTTATTCATTTATTTATGACATGTTCACAAAAAACATGAGTGTAGAGTTCGACACAAAAAAAAATTAATACCTCTTATTCAAGAAGTGTTTGACGAATCAAAAATATGCTTGACCGCTAGCCTATTTAATTGATGAATCAAGATTCGTCTCAAAATGAAATTTTGAAGTTGAAAACAAAAATTATTCAGACGTGCTTTATCTAGCTATTCTTTTCTTCATGGAGAATTAAATGAATAGAAGTCTAAAATTGCGAGATAAATATATTTTTGGAATCTGGAAATCATGAAAAAAAAAAAATCGATATCATATTTTCCACTGAATGAAATGTAAGTGAGCTTAATTGATTATCGATCAGTTTGACTATTATAAACAAAACTGATAAGAACTTTGCATTGAATAGATATTTAAACATCATATGCATGAATACTTGTCAAGTTCCAATTTCAAGGCTTTACTTCGAAAAAATTTATTGGTTATTCTGGGAAAGTTTCTCATTTACTACAATGAGTTAGATTTGAGAAAAAAAGAGAACTGCATGAAAGAAAATATATGCATCAAGGTAGTGGGCAACTTGAAATACAAATATGGAGCCAGTGGCGGATCCAGAGCTCCATTTGGGGGGAGGGGAATCCAAATTTTTTCAAAGCATGGTAAATGCTAAAATGGTGAGATTGTGTTTTTTTTCAGCATAAAGGGGGAGGGGTTCAAGAAAATTTATATTTTTGTTGATTATCCGCAGTCTATTTCTTTTGAATTTGGGAGGATTCCCCCCTCTCCCTTCCCTTGACTCTCCTTTGTATGAAGTTAATAAAGGCCAAAATACAATTTAGTACAGAATTTCCCGTTAAAATTTAAAATAACATTTCTTGGAATTTTAACCGACATAAATGTTAATACACAAATAGTATTCGTAACTGTGTTGACCAAGATTGACGTCATGAATTTTCAAAATTCGAGAAACATGAGCTATAGTTATACCTTAGTCATCATATAATCATATTTTGTAGGATGACTGACCTTGCATGAAAATAATAGAAACTATTCTACAAACATTTTCAAGTTTGGATAGAACGACTACTGGTTTGACGTGAGTGACCGTCATTTCTATTACCATAGTTTTTCCATTAAGTTTTTACTGTATTTTCTCAAAAGTCTCATGAATCATCAGTTGGTAAAGATCTCTGACTAAATAGGATATACACACTTCGTATCATATGGACTGTCAAGATTCATATATACCTATGCTGCTTTTATACTCTATCAGGAAATAATGAAATTTTATGTTACAGAATCGTCATCTAGGAGGAAAGAATCGATAGTCATTTGAATTAATTTTATCTGTTGGTCTACTGAAGGATACTCTGCACACGATGAACATCGAGATCGAATTCCCTTCGGATGAAGATCTTGTTGATATATACGCCGAATTTAATGCGACAAAAGAAACTGTCAAACGAGATGTTAAATATTTGATGGAATGGCTCGAAAAGCAACCTCATTTACCTAATGTTAAAGGTTAGTAAATATGAATTCAGCTTTCAAATTTGTTTTTTTCGGCCTAGATCTCATCTTTTTTTTATATTCTTTAACAAGTTTTTGTTTCGTTTCTTCAATCATTGTAGACGAAGAATTTCTTGCCAACTTTTTGATGCGGTGCAAAAACAGTCTGGAAAGAGCCAAACATCGTCTTCATTCATATTATGTTTGCAAGTCCACATTTCCAGAGCTTTACACAAATCGGATAGAAAGCATGGAAGAACTTCTTGAATGCTGGAAAGTTGTGTAAGTGCAAACATATTCGCCAAACCCGGTAAAATATGCGGGCTTTAGTATGGAAATTGGAAATATGTATTTGTAAAAAGATCGGCTAAAATTTTTGACTCCTGCGGAATAGAAATTTCAATATGTTCTTGTTTTCTCTCACTCCCTCTTTCTTTGCATCTATTGACTTATAAGTTGGTACCTATATGTAGGTTAAATTCCTATTCCAACTGAGAAATTTTGTCGCAAATCACAACAAACACCATTTTTATGGACTTGGAAGTTGATGTATGTATTGTTTCATGTTGGATTTATAGCTAGGAGTTGGCTGCTTTGCTCGGATCTTGTTTGAAAAAAAATTTTAAGCACATTTTCAAGCACTTGAAAGTAAATTTATTTATTTCAAAATGCAATAAATCCATATAATTATGTATAGTTTGTGGTGCGAAATACAATACAACTAATGCATGTTTTTCGGTAGGTACATACGAGTATATAACTTTAAACAAAAATGGACTGGTTTTCTTTCTTATTTCATAATAAACCTTTTGCCACAGTTATGTTATCACGTACGTATTGGTGTAAAAGCTACTTAAAGACCCCGTCAACTATAAATTTTGTTGAATTTTTTTTTTTCACCAACCACTGGTTCATTCAACTAATAGTACTTCACATGGCGTCAGTAATCAATATTAACCTCCTAGGCCAAAGCAAAAACGTAAAAAGCTTATCATTCAAACATACTGCAAAAAATTTCAATGGTAATTTTTACAATTTGGATAGGAGACAATTTGAGATTTGTAGCAGAAATTACTTCAAAAATGATACGTATTATTTAAGATAGTAAAAAGTAGGTAAGTACTAAAAATATTAGATCATTTACAATATGCTTAAATAGTAATTTTGATAACTGATGTGATGAGAAAATTTACTACAGTAGAAATCGGTTTAACGAACACCGGCTTGAGCGAACAGCCTGTTATAACAAACGAAATACCTAGTCCCGGCAAAATTCCATAAGGACGTATGAAAAAAAAATCTGATAGAACGAACATCGCATTTAGCGAACAACTGGTTATAACAAACCTAAAAATGATGGATGTTCGCTCAAGCCGGCGGACAATCTAGAAAATTCTGTACAAAACAATTTTTTTCAGCATATTAAGTCGAAACAAACAGATATAAAAAATTATTTTTCACCTGTTTGAAAGTAAGACTATGTTTTATTTGTATTTTAATTTCCATAGGTAATAAAAATTAATTCAAAGGGTCTAGTACTCTTCAATTTCACAGTGTTTCCATTTGAACGAACAAAGAAAAAAAAAAAAATCGGTTTCAAAGAACAGTTTGCTGTAAGTGATTTCACTTTCAACGAACTCCTGTTACGCTATAACCAATTTCTACTGTATTATGTTATTTATAATTAATAACAATACGTCCTATTCATTTCTCTCAGCGTAGCATATTATGTAGCCATTTTATGTGAATTAGTATTACATTGTAGATATGGTGAATTCCAACATGTACTCATCTACCTACAAATATCAAGATAGATAATTATGAGACATTTATTCATTATTCATTTCATACTTTAGCGAGCTTTTACCATTACCAAAGTTGACGCCAGAAAAACGGCGGGTGGTGATTCATGCCATAAGTCCTCTTGCTGGAATTGTACCTGTGAAGGCTGAATGCATTGTAAAATTATACACGTCTCTTTGGGATATTAGTGTAAAAGCAGATGCCAGCAGAAGCTACATAATTGTATACGATTTCGCCAACATGAACTCTTCCTTTGCAACAACAATACTGTCAACTTGGAAATTAGCGCTTCAGCTTTTGATGGTAAAGAAAGTATTGAATGTCTTTCTAATTGTAAGTTATGCAGGTTTTTAGATAAAGCTTGATTTTTTTAATTATTGTTTTTCCTTCATCAGAAAGGAGCGCCAATCAGACTGCACAAAATTTATGTACTCAATTTGTTGCCAACATTTCTTGCAATGGTTCAGTTTGGCATGACATTGACTCCCAAAAAATTCAATGAAAAGGTAAGAATGAATTAATTGTGTCGTAGAGGTACATTAAAAGTGTAGCAATTAAAGTTTCAGAGTGCTGTAATCCTAAAAAGCCAATGACCTTAAAAAAATGTGTTGTCAAATGTGTATAAAATTAATATTTATAACTATGTACTTATAACTACTCGTCAGTAAAAATTTAAAACAAACGTTGACGGGCTGCCGACAATTTACTTTTTTATTCTTGTAAGTAACAGAATTATTATAAGTTAATAAGTGACTAATCCGTAATTTAAATGAATGTAGATCTAATCGTCTAGTTCTAGTTATAATAAAAATGAAATTGGCGAGTGATAGCTTTTTAAAATAGTTTACAGTTTTACCAGATTCTGATAAAAAAGAAGAGATCTTATTGTGACTCATCTTAATTTTTTTCTCTACTATAGGGACCAAATTCAATATTGCTTGAAATAAAAGCCATTTATTGTACTATTAATTGGTAAAACTGAAAATATCCCATACAAATAATTTTTAATTATTCAAAGTAATTTTCTACCTAAACAGTATTCAGTCGATTTTTGACCATTATTACTTAAAATAAAAAAGGAAGGATTGTGAAGAAAATATTCCATTACATTTCCTCGAATCACCCAAGCTTTGGTCTGATTTGTTACGAAATCTTAGGTGAAAGCCAATTCATATAGCGTAACAACATAATATATTATCCATATGAGTTTCCTCAAAAGTAAAACTGCTTTTGAAAATCCAACTCCAGTTTATGAAAAATGAATTTTATGTTGATATAGGTTGTTTTCCTGTCCAAAAGCCGCAAAGATTTAGTGGAAGTGCTGCCCAGAAACATTCTTCCCTCAAATTACGGTGGTGAGGAACCTTCACTGACAGAACTAAAAGGTACCTACCTACTTTAAATTTTTATCAGTTTTTTTTTTCCTTCAAAGTTATTGAGCAGGTATACCTCATAAACACGTTCTGTTGAAACAGTGACTTTATTAAAATATCTTGACGATTATTCTGGATGGCTGCAGTCGGCGGATATAAATGATAAAGCAGATCTGAGAAAACTACCTCGATATTCTGATCCTGATAACATTGATTCGGCATACGGCTTGAATGGTTCTTTCCGTAATATTTCATTTGATTAAAATACGAAACGTACCAGCTGAGCGCCAGAATATAGTACTTTTGCCTAGCACTTTCAAAATTTACTGCCGGATCGTTTAACTCGTTATAGTGGAGCCTATTAATAAGAAAGTTATTTGGATGCGTATTTTAAACCTTTATGAATTAAATTATTTCATATATTTTCAACGCTGCTATGTGAAGCACATTATTGATAGAATAAGTTGAGATTTAATAGCGTAGGCGTATTGATTTTCAAAGATTTATGGTTCCTACTT
The DNA here is from genome assembly GCA_038050395.1 of Parthenolecanium corni. NCBI lineage: Eukaryota > Metazoa > Arthropoda > Insecta > Hemiptera > Coccidae > Parthenolecanium > Parthenolecanium corni. The sequence continues at coordinate 1,088,856 of JBBCAQ010000038.1, read as the reverse complement.
CGGAAGTTCGTGAAATCACAGAATTTTCAAGTAGACACATTAAAAAATCACTTATGAAGAAAAATGATTGGGCGCACCTACACATACAGTACAATACCTATTTCTATACAAAATGTTATAGACTATCTCTAGATGGTCGTGTCATCTTAAACCATATTCATAAATAGAATTAATTTAAACTATCCTTTGTGGTGACTGGTTTGATTTAATAAAAAGGTTTTATATACTTTGCACTCAATAGTGACATGCTGCATGAATTTCTGCAATGTACAGATTTTATAACAATTCTTGAACCTTCTCTCTTCAAATTTTGCCCTCCCCACCATGGGACTGTTTCTAATATGTAATTTACTCGTACTGTGAATTTTATATAATCTAAAACCAACTGCAAATTATTGTTCTTGAATATCACAGGTAATGTTTTAGATAAGTGTAGACGTTTCTGCCATAATTCATTGATTTCTGCGTCCATTCAAATCTCGCGAAATTTTTAATTCAGAAGTAACTGACAATAAGGACATCTGTTTCCCTTCTCGGATGAGAGGAAATATGGCATCTAATATTATCACTAACCAAAGTTACTTTTCAAACAAACTTCTCAATTATGTAACTCATCTATGTTCGGTGAAATTCTAATAAATAAGAAATCCTATACTACTATTACAAAAAATTCACGTTCTTTTTTTTTTTGTTCTTCAACACGATGCGTTATTGAGCTTGTAAATATTTCAATTTTTCTACCCTTGAAATTATGAATCCTTTTACATAATTATAAATTATCAGGTTGATGACATGTATTTAAAACCAAATGATTTTTATCGAATTTAATCAATCACTATGAGCACGTACGTTCTTTAGATAAAGTCTTATCAATAACCTACTGTATGTATCATGTAGCTTGAATCGTATATTTTTGTGTTTCAGATAATTTTCAGATAGGCCAAGTATTGTGTTAGATAGCTTCTGCAAAATTGCATTTCTTTTACCAATAATTTTTAAACGTACTTAATTATGAACGTTCCTTAAAAAAAAATTTTTTTTTATTGAATTTATCAAGTTTTAAAACGTGATTAAATGAACCCAATTAAAACTGAATAATTACAATCGACTCGAATTAACATTAGATTAAAGTTCAAATCACTTGAGATATATACTTATCGTTAGGCTAAAATAATAATGGTGAAATTTTTTTAATTTATTATTTTGTCATGAAGCATCCTAAGGCGGAGCATAGAGTTGATTTTATTTGCATGTTGCCGAAAAAACGCATAAAAATTTGATTCATAAGCGATTAAAATAAGCAAGTTCTTAATTATTTAGTTTTTGCGCCTAACGCAAATTAAAAAAAAGTGTCGGACGCTTTATTAGGTATTCATACGTGAAGAAAAACTTCATTAGCTGCGAAGGTACGCATTATTAAATATTTTGAAGGAAATTTTCCATCACACCTACTTTGTATACCTATTAATAGTTTTGCATCTTCCGAGTGGAAAGTTTTTCCCTTCAAGTAGAGATGTTCAACTTTGAAACTGCCTCTGAGGAAGACGCCAAAAGAATTTTCGCTGAGATTGATGCTTCGAAGGAATCGATTGAAACTGGTGTTCAGTATTTGATAGAGTGGCTGAAACAGCAACCGCATTTACCCAATGTCACAGGTTAGTTATTGTTTTCAAAATTTTCTCAACTGGCTATCAAATACTAGATTGTTTGAAAAAGAGGAGATGCAGAGCAAATAGTTGAATTTTTTTTCAAACTAATACAGGTAATGTTGTTCCCTAAAAAAAAATCTAACTAAAAACGCGTCCACGCGTTTAAAATACGCTTTTGTTGTGTGTGTGTTCGTTTCAGTCAGGCCTTCAACAGGCAACGCTCGCAGCGCTTTTGTTATCCGGTTTTTGCAACATATCAATTTCATTAAGAATTAAGTGAATCGAATAAAAGCGTATAAAAAAAAGTTTATTCCAACTAAGTAGGTGACCAATTTTTCATGAGAAGCTCAGCAAAAGGGTTAGCTATATCTCCTGTTGCTGGCATGTAAACCGACATAAACTTATTTTATTTTCAACTATTTTTGAGTTGAAATTACTTATTACTTGTCATTCGTTTCTATTCAACATGAAATAGCAGAAGCCTAGAAGAAGTTTGTGAATAGCAATACTCAACCTTGGCAAATTCAATAGTAAAATTTCCTGCAAATTGTAACATTTTAGCATTTAACAGCACCCGAACAATTTTTAATTTTCGAGTAAACTATTTTATTTTAAATTTCATTTAGTTCTGTATTGATCATATTTATTAATTTTTTTGCAGATAAAGAATTTCTCACCATCTTTCTTGTCGGATGTAAAAATAGTTTGGAAAAAGCAAAGACCCGTTTGAATAAATATTACATTAATAAAGCTAGAATGCCAGAACTTTATATGAATCGAGATCCTTGTTGCGAGGAGTTTAAAAAATGCATGGAAACCATGTAAGAAATTATTATTTAAAGCCCTCTTTACCTGGAGTACAGACTCTTATTTTGTATGTAAGCTATACTTACTACTCGTATAGCCTTTTCCGTTCAGTTCTAAGATTTAAAAGAATAAAAGGCAGCTTGTCGGGTTCTAAGAAGAAGAATATGCCGACAAGAATTATACACATTTATGATGGTTTGCTTACTCTCCAGTTAGTAGCGATGGAAATCATTCTCTCCTCCAGATCAATTCGGGTGATGATTTTAAAAAATTCATACTTAATTCAAAACTATATGATACTTCGTTGAAAAGCCCGGTTCACGCCATTATTTAGCAAATAATATTATAATTTTTTAGTTTGAAAAATTAGAGCAATCGAAGCAAGTATAGAAAAATGTTGAATGAAAATGTAAAAAAAGTTTCGAGGTGAAAATGTCTCCAATTTTTCATTTTTTTGAAATTAAATTTGAAAATGTTAGTTCAAAGAAGAGTACCGTACGTAGATGCATAAAATTTTTTTCTGAAAGAGAATCAACTATACTGTATCATTCATAGTGAATGAAAAGAATTTTCAGGAGAAAGCTAATTGCCCTATAAAAATTTCATTTTCTTAGACCTTTTTCTTTTTTTAAATTCATTTTAACGTACCATGAAACCAGCAACTAAGGCTAGAGACATGAATATGATGGGCTATTGTTATCATCAACGATACGGGGTTAGGTAGAACGGATATAGTGTCTGAAAAATAGAGAAAATTGCCTAAATCAGGCTAACTTATTTTTTTTACGAGAAAATCATATTTCTTCGAGACATTTCCTATTAACCGAAGAGTATGCAAATTATAATATTATATGGATATAACTCGTATTGCTGAATCTGCATTTGATTGGTGGTGAACTAGAGGTGAAACACCCTGTATGTAGCTTAATCTTGGATATCATTAGTCATGAGGCGATTCAATCAGAATATTTGCTCATTAACTTACCAGAGGTATGATTTATGTATTCTTCAGGTATATAATATCGCTGCCAAAACTTACTCCGGACTGCTACCGCGTTGTCATAAATGGATTTGGTGTTTACAACCCTGATGATGGGCCTACTACAACAGACATATTGAAATTGTATTCAACTCTGATGGATGTTAATACGAAAAGTGACTTAGTTAGAGGTTACATTTCTATATACAACTGCGCCAATGTGGGCATAGCTTTGCATAAGTTTCTCCTATCTTTATGGGCCTCAACAGCACAACTAATGCAGGTAATTCAGAAATACCAATCACCTTTCTTTCTATCAATAGCTTGAGCTTTATTGTAAAATTGGAATACCGCGATAATGTATGAAAAGATATGTTAACTTTGTGAGCTGCGTTGATAGTTTGATATCTACATGAAGAATTTGTGTGTTAACATCTGGTTTTGGGTTCATCGGATTCGTCCTGAGTAGAGGAATTCAACAAACCCAAACACATCATTTTCACAATTTTTAACCCATATGGGGTATTTAACAGGCCACCATAGGTAGGTGTATCAATTTTAGGAAGTATTGATGTAAGCCTGTATGCATAATTTTTTGTTCATGTTGATAAAAGAAAAATATAAAACATGTGATGGAATACTCAAATAAATCAACTAGGTATAATAATAATCAAGTAATTCGTCATTATGTTCTATGCATAATATGTTTCTATTTTGGAACGTTCGACTATACAGTAAATTAAATGTACAACTACGTACTCGTATGTAGGCCTAGAATACGTAAATAATCAAAGCTGATACCACTCTGATTTTTCTGTTACTTCAAACAGAATTCTACGCCAGTTCGTTTGCATAAGGTTTATATTCTCAATTTATCTCCAGCTATTCAATTCTTCGTCAATGTTGGCTTGAATTTGCTTAGTGAAAAACTTTCAACCAGGGTAAGTAATTATTCTTATTGTAGAACTGATATTCGCATATTTCTAAAATTGATTTGTATTTTCATATTTTAGTTTAATTAAATTTTACATGATTTGCTTACCCGTAGATAATTATTTGGAAGAAGGATCCTCAAAATCTGGTAGAGATTTTTCCGAAAGAAATTTTACCAATAGAATATGGCGGTGTTGAACTGTCAGTTGATAAATTAAAAGGTAGGTGTCATCGAATTGCATGTTGGTAAAAATTATCATCGAATTATTTTTGAACGTACCTACTTCAAAACCAACTTGTAAAAGCTTTGTATGGATACTTTAAAGCGAAATGGTGCTATGTCCGTTAAAAAAAAATTTACGAAAAGTGAAAAGGAAGTGTTAGATTACGTGTATGTATTACTTTGTTTGTTGGTTACTAATACTACTATTAGCAGGGGTGCCGTGAAGGCATGATCTTGAGGAGCAACTCCTCCTTGACGATTCTGGGGGGGCCCATTTTTTTTCAAATTTAGAAAAGAATTTTAAAGATAATCGAATACCAAAAATATTTTCTCGTGCCTTTGGGGGGAGGGATAGGGTTGTCATCATTCCTATTTGACCTGGAGGGGGGCACTCCTCGTAAGCCTTGGGGGATCACAGCACCCCTGACTATTAGTACTACTCTACTGCTTCTACTGATTACCAAACAATAGGTCAATTTTTACTTGGTACTTTTTTTTTTTTTTTTTAGGTCTAGGCCACATAAATGATGAAAAAACAGTGTTCAAATTTTTTAGAACACTCTTCGTCTAAAAATGCTATGGATGAGAAATGATAAGAGACAATGGAAATTTTTGTATCAAACATCTTTTCCCACTTTTACCATCACTTCAGATATTATTTTACTGCCCTTTGCTTTGTGCAGACCATGTAAGATTTATCCAAGTCTTAATGGTGGTAGCAAATCTTATGCATAGAGCATTTATTGTGATTTTAAGAAGTGGTGTAGTGTAAATTTAGTTGCTTTCGCCTTTCAGCCAGAAAATTGAACGTTTGTGCTCTAAATTACTGTTCACTATACGAGAAAAGACTACAACAAGAGTCAGAGACCTATTACCAAAACAAAAACATGAAGTTTTAATTGAAGCGAAAGAGCTTAGCTCAAGAAAATGAAATTCAGTAAACATTGGAATATTCAGAAAAATATGATAACAGGAAAGACCTGAAACTATTTTATTCACATCATACATATATTGTGTATCCGCTAGTTCCTAAAAATAACTTATTCAACTCAATCTTGTGATGCCTAAGTGGCGTGGTGATAAAAGTAGAGAAAATGAACCATACAAAGTATTCAATGCTTTTTTCCTCCATAGCATCTATTTATGTACTCGTACATGGTTGAAGGGTAAACCTTATATCCATCAATTCTTGATAAGAGCACCCTAAAGTAAAAAGTAATTCATTTTTTTCCCCTTCATTTTATGTAGATAACACTCTGGAAAGATTTATTTTCTATCGTGATTGGTTAAAGTCTATAGAAGTTGATAAAGCAGATCTCGACAAAATACCGAAATATGATTCATCTAAGGATTCATTTTGCCTAAATGAAGTCCAAGGATCATTCAGACAATTATCTTTCGACTGACATGGAGAAGAAAAAAAAATACAGTTTTTTATACGTTTTATGCTGTTTCATATTTATAATGCTTAGTACCAAATAAATGATTTTATTCAAATTTTCTAATTTCTTGAGTTAATAGTTAATACTCAACTCAACAACAGCCTCGATTATGAATATGAAAGTAAATGAAAGTAACATAACTACTACCTACTTCGTTCTTTGATCACTGTTTTTTTAAATATTTTTCGTGCATTTGGCAACATTGATAAATGAACTCGTTGCCCAGCTCGTTGCCTCATTGCTGTTAGCTGCTGTGGGGCAAGTGGTAACACTACATCACATGACCTTCTCACTCCTCAGTCCACAGACCTGGTTTTGAGTAAATGCGCGGGAATATTATCATTTAAATCATTAATTATTTATCATCATTAATCAACATTCATTTATCATTAGACCTTACGTTGTAAATGTATAAATTTAATTTTCATTTATCACAATCACATTCTTTTTACTTTATTCACATCACATTTGTTCCAGGATCTTACATCATATAATCATATGTATTCTTGAGATTCTTGATCATCAAATTTTTGGGGATTCGTATTTAAAGTTTCGTTTCGAAGTTCGTTTTATGTTCAACGTTCGCTTCGCCTTCGCTCTCAGTTTTGTTTTGAACATGTTTTGAATCAATCAATTCTCGTGATAGGTCCTCACCGAAATCTTTGATTTTCAACAGAACTTGTACTTTATACAACTCTGATTTTCAATATTGATTGAATGCTTACTTTCATGTCCTGATGGATTACTACGAAACAGATTTCCTCACCCCAGATGAAGAATTTGAATTGCGATATGCGGATGAAATGGAAGTGCTTCATGAAATGGAGCAAGATGGTTTGTTACTCTTTTCAAATTGAAGTTTCATCTCAAGTCGTTCGTTCATACAAACTGACTAATTTTTGCCCATTTAAGAACCTTCCAGTTCGCATCGCAGTACCTCCAAAAAGATTCTCAATTTCGATTCTCAACCCATGAGCAATGGTTCTAGCACTCCTCTTTCTAATGAAAAACGGAAAGAAAATAAAGACGAACTTACTGCATCCGAAAAACTGTCACCATTACCGTTAGCTGTAAGTATTCGACTGGCAAACTTCCGTTTCATCAATGAAGCATTATTTTTTGATGTACTGTTTTTCTGGCAGGACGTTGATAAACCTAGTACTTTCAGGAGTAATGGCGAAAGACTGTCATTTTCTCAAGAACCAGGTTGTAGCTACAGTAATAAGCGATCAGTAGACGACCTGTTCGGAGATATAGATGATATTGATTTTGATATTGATCTACCAAGTGAGCCTTCAGTTTTGAATACTTTTCAAGAATTTTTAAAGTGGTCTAGGAAGAACTACAATTATTCGGATTTTAATGGTATCAGGTGGATGAACTCTGACAAAAATTAAAAAAAAAAAAACTGGCCAAAAAGTGTTTTAGTTTCTGAATAGTACTTACAAATTTATCGACTGAGTATAGTGAGGGGTGTATTTTACAGTATTTCTGGGGCCATTTTCTGCATTGAATAATATGATGTCCATTTTACTTTAAAACTGAGTTGGAGATATAAAACGAATCTTTCATCCCAACTTCGTGCGGATATCTCATTTTCTTTGAATCATCAGAGAACTTAAGTATCTCGATTCCGTATAATTCAGTGAAGATATTGTCACTTTCCATGTATACTAGGAAATTCTATTATAAACCCAGTTTTTATGCAATGCCTATTAGCTGTACTAAAGACTTATCTTCTGTATGACTGCTTTTTTTATTTTTTCATTTTTTTGAGCATATCACATTCATGATTTGAAGTTATTTATTGTACTCTCATCAAGGTACTCGGCGTTCCGAAGTCACTTCGAAACGTGCTCGAGTTGAAGATATTATCGTACAAAATGAAGCTGTCGATAAAGATATGTTGGCTATTTCAAGAATTTTGGAAAAACGAAGAGAAATTCAAACCGCTCAAAATAATGTTTTGGATGTCTCGTATGCTAACATTCCGTAAGTTGTAATTACTTGAGCTTTCATTTGATGGGAAGTTAGTGTAAGAATAATTGTGTTTTGCTATCAGTGAATTGAGTAAAACTGAAATTACGCTCACGAGAAGAGTTCCCAAGTATGCATTCGTTACGCTGAGAAACGGAAAAAATGAAAAGTTCTACGCTAAACTGCATTCTGACGAAGCCCTTAACGTCAAAGTGAGTTCTTTAAGTTGAGGAAATGGTCTGATGAAATGTTGATATTTACTATCGTCCTCTCTTGTAGATAATTTCAGTTTCAGAAGCTTGTAAATCGTTTCGATTGCTGTCTGTTCCGTTTGAAAATATTTTGTCTGAAGCCAACGCCATTGTAAGAATTTCGATTCATTCGTACGCATAATATGCTTCCAACATATTCTAACCTCTTGGTTTTTTAATTTATTCGTAGTTGGACCAGAAGTTTGCTGCAATTGAATCGGGTGCAAAAAGTACAGAAGTTTCATCGCATTTGAAATCTGATGTTACTGAATTATGGGTTCAGAAATATAAGCCATCATCCTATCTCGATTTATTAAGCGATGAAGTTTGTTTGATTATCACTAATTGTATATTATATGTTTTTTATGATTAATTGTAGTTTTGTCGTAGAGTACCAACAGAACGTTACTGAAATGGATGAAATTATGGGACAAAGCTGTTTTCGGGCGAGAACTAAAAATTGTATCAAAACACAAACCAGAACGCGGTACACGTTGTTCTTAATTAATTAATTTTTTTAAAAAGTGTATGTTCATTGTATGGTTTTATGCCTGTTACAGAAGAATCGAGATTCACGAAAAAGAATTTTCAGGAATTGGATGAGGAACTAGATGATTCGGGTCTTCCAAAATTCAAAACAGTATTACTTTGTGGGCCTCCAGGTTTAGGAAAAACCACTTTAGCTCATTTAATTGCTCAACATGCTGGTAATAATTATAATTTTAAAAAAGAGAATGAATGAGGGTTTCACTTATAATATTACACATTTGTTGATATTTCGAACTTCAGGCTACAACCCCGTCGAAATGAATGCTAGTGACGATCGAAGTCCTGAGATTTTCAAACAGCAACTAGAAGCTGCTACTCAAATGAAAGCTGTTCTTGGTAAAAATCCGAAACCCAATTGTCTCATTATTGATGAAATAGACGGAGCTCCAGCTGTATGTTCCCACAACATTTTTGAATTATTACTATTACTCAATAATATGCAAAAAGGAGATAAGTTCACTCTGCAAATTTTACAGGAGAGAAAAAAACACTTTGATGTTACATAGCCTTCTTACGTAGCACTTCAACTTTAAAGTCTATTTTCTCGCGATGGTTGTATTTTGGGACATAATATTTTTACAGTAAGTAGGACTTGGTGTGTACACATACAATATTGAACCTTGGGAGAATTCAATTTTTGAAAAAAGTGAACTTATCGCCTTGCATATCACAGTTCTATTTTATGCGTCGAATTTTTATTCAGTTCCAATCAATTTTTTTTTAGCCCTCGATAGAAGTACTCGTTAAGTTTGCCAAAGGTGAATTGAAAACCAAAGGAAAAAAGAAAGCAGAAAAAAACATTGGCAAATTAAAAAGACCTATAATATGTATTTGTAATGATGTCTATGTTCCTGCATTGAGAGCACTTAGACAAATAGCATTTGTCATTCGTTTTCCGCCGACCTCTCTTTCTAGGTAGAATATGATGTATTCTCGTTTAGTAATTATTGTCTTCTTGTATGCTCATTATATTATTTAATTGAGTTTTCAATTTTTTTAAATATCTTAGATTAGCTAGTCGACTAATGGAAATCGCTCGTGCTGAACACTTGACAACCGATTCAGGAGCCATGATGAAACTATGCGAGAAGGCTAATAATGATATTCGTGCGTGTTTGTCAACTATGTACTGTTTAAAAGATCAACCATTGAGACTTTCCTCCATTGAAAAAGTGGATATTGGTAATAAAGATATGCAAAAAGGTTTATTCGCTGTTTGGCAGGATATTTTTCAATTATCGAGTTATCATAATACGTAAGTGTTTTGCCGTTTAATTTTGGTAATTTGGAGAGAAAAAAATCATCGTGTTTGATGAACGGATTTATTTCATTCATTTTTTTTTTTAATTGATTTTTTTTTTTTTTCCAGGAAAAATACTGAAGATGCCGAACTAAGAAAAAAGTGTAAAACAGAAACTGAGTATTTGATGTTGAAACGGTAATTCAAATTTTGGATATGTTGCCTGCAAATTGTGACAAAATTATAAAATGTAACTTCACGTAAATTGAAGGTTTACACTTCATTCAAACAAACCCAAAAATCACAATTTTACTATACAAAACTTGAAACACAAAATTATTCGGTTTTTTTCGTTGGAAAGCACTCTTGATTATGAATATCAATACTCGTAGTAACATAACATTTCTTTATTGTTTTCAGAATGCAGATAATTTTGAAATCGGTTCAAGGGAATGGAGATTACGACAGATTAGCGCAGGGAGTATATGAAAATTATTTAGATATCAGAATATCCGATGGTTCTATGAAGAGTGTAAGTTTTTTTGAAAATAATTTCTTTCAACTTCGTGTCATAAGATTTCAACGTATAATTTGTTTTTTGTAGATATCGAAAGGATTATCGTGGTTTTGTTTCACGGACAAATTGAAAACGCATATAGGGAGAACTCAAATTTATACATTAATGAGTTACCTTCCCTATGCTTTCGTTATGTGGGGTTTTTTATTTTCGAATTATCAAAGAAATAAAATCAACTACCCAAGTATGATGTATGAAGTAAGTATTATGAATGCCTTCGATTACTACTTGATGCAAATTTTAAACTAATAATCTGCAAAATTATCCGCCAGTTGAATGCCAGACGAACTAAATACTTTGAATCAGTTCAAGAAATACTTAAGGGCATGGATCCGAAAATTCGTGCACACTGTCATTATGAACAGTTGTTGTTAGATTCGTTGCCACTATTCATGTTCATCTTGAATCCCGAATTTAAAGCGGTAAGGACATATACTTTTCATCTTTTTAATGAGACAATCATTTTAAGTAGACTTAATTTTTACTCTCATGATTGTAATTTATATAACTACGTAGGTCGGGAAAAGTTTGAATATATTTTTTAACATGTATGTCAACTAATTCACTGAAATCAAAAATGTATTGTGATTTAGATTAACATTCAACTTTTTACAAATTCGGAGAGGGATACTCTGCGACAGCTTGTCAGTACTATGATCGATTATAACTTGAATTTCGTGCAAGAACGAACGCAAAGTGGCAATTACGAATTTAACATTGATCCGTACGTATATTATATTCTAAATTAACTAACATTTTTCCCATGTTTTTTTTTTCTCAATATTATTTGTGAGTTCGGTAGTTGCTCTCTACAGTTAAAGTAAGGGATAACGTAAAATTAAATTTTCGAATAGATCGAAAATAAAAATTGGAATATGGGAACTCTGAATTTCTGAAATATTTGTCTTACTGATTTGGGGTTTTATTGATCAAGTTTCACGTGGAAAATTTGAACTAAAGTTTGATTTTTTTTTGCGCCAACAAACTCAGTGAATAGAAAACTAGGATCATTGAAGAATTCAGAAATCATTCTTACGAATTCTTACGTTTCCGAAAAAAATATAGTTACAATCTGTGGGGCTTGGCCCCAACAGCCGTAATTTGGGGCAATAAACCTCCACCTGCGCCCCCTTGACATGAGTCGAGGCGATCACCGAAAACCGGTACACAGCAGCCGCCGCAGCAGCCAAGAGGCTAGCTTTCAACGGCGACTGCTGCGCATGTGCTGCACCGTCGTCCGCACTTTACCTACCAGTCGGTAGGTATCGAATGTGCGCTCGACGATGCAGCAGTGCCAGTCTCGTGACAAGTGTACCGAAGACAAAACCATCAAAGTACGAACTTGGTTCGTACATTATTTACGGCGGAACTCTACCTTGGCCGGTAGAGTCCCCCCGAAAGTGCGACCCTCTAGGCGTACCCCCTAGGGGCGAGCCACACAATCAAATCCCCCTGAAATAAAGATATTAAAACATCAAAAAATTTTCCATTTCTTAAAAGTTTATATTGCTATAGCTTATTGTTTGTACATATATATACTATCTTCTATTTTTACTTGTACATGGTACTTTCAGAAATATTGATGAAGTTGTCGAGTTTCCCGATGTACCAAAAACCAAACATCTGACCTACTCGTTGAAAATGATGATTAGTCGTGAAATCGAGCAAGAAAAACTAAGGCGATTAGAATACTCAATGCATAAATTTCATGTAAATGACGACCAGCCTTCGTTGGTTTCTCATTACGATGAATTACCTGCTGATATTCCAAGTAACTTCGATGAAGTGCCTGAAGTACTTACAGAAAGTGAGTTGTCCTAAATTTTGCCAATCCTCTCGCTCATTGCTGTTTCGTTAACTGTAACTTACATCCTTTTTTCTGTGTATTCATCCACAGCTGAGCTGCCCAAATCACAAAATCATTTGCAAAAATTAACGCCGAAAATTATTAAAAAATCGACCAAGCCTTTGGTAAGTTCGATTTTCTTTGTTTTTAATTTAAAAAGGTTTAGCATTTGAAAATAATGATGAAGTCGTGATCTTTTAGTTCCAATCGTGCTTCAAATACGAGTAATATATGTAGTTGATTTCACAATGAGTTTTTCTCACATTTCGAAAAATTTGTTGTAATGTGTAAACATCCTCATTCTTCAGATAATTACCAACAGTTCCCGTAACTGTTGTATAAGGACGGTTTTATTCCGTAATGGAGCCATTAATTTAAATGTGATTTTCCTAACATTTTCAACTCCTAGATTATAAACCTTGTTTACAAAAAAGCTACTTCTGAATTTTTTTGCATCTGCATTCTTCTCTAACGAGAGAACTTGTCGATCGAACTAAAATGCCTGGCATGGAAGGAGGTTGGATGTAACAAACTAGGAAATGAATAGCCGCAGCAGTCTCTTCGAACACCTTCGCAGCTGTAGTTTAAGGCTGCGACGCTGTGTGCACGCCTCGCGAGCCTTATTTTCGCATTAAAATATTATTTTTTCGATTATTGAAAGTTATTATTGCGCGATGGCAAAAGAAAACTGAAGAATTCTCATTACCGTTAGCCTACATTATGCATGATAAATTTTACGGAGACGCCGATGGTTTAGTCGCGATTAAGATATAAATTATTTAGAAGCGAAACGAAGCAGCGTCCAATTCTCAATGAAAGGAACAAACAAACAGCGAAGGAAAAAAAAAAACAAAAAGCAAAAATAATAAAATACACGGTTTCTTCTTTCGTAACATTCGCGTACATCTTCCGTTTTGAGAGCATTAAAAATTAAATTTCAAATCCGGTTGACGGCAAAAGGTTGATTAAAAAATGTCGAGCGAAAGAAAAAAGGATTGAAAATAGTATAAAATGAAAAGATAAGCTAAAAAAAAATAAAAAATGAAGTAGAGGTTGGGAGTTATGAGGAGGAAAAAAGGTTAAAATGAAGGATTTTCTCATCGTGTTGTGTAAAAATGTATACAAAATCGTTGAGAATAGAGGGCGTTTTTATTCGTGCTTTCGCATTTTCGTCACGCGGCGCGCTTCAATTATTTACTCTTTATTACGGTGAAAATTATTTCATGAAGAAAAGAAAAGCAATTTAAAAGGAAGAAGAAGAAGAAAAAGTTGGAAGCAGAAGTAGAAAAAAAAAAGAAGAAGGAAGAAATGAAGAGTGAGATGGAATCCAGGGGTAGAGCTTTTTTCAAAGAGGAGTAACGGAGCGGAAACAAGCCGAGAAGTCGGAAAAAAGAGACAGAAGGACGGAGGGCTAGGCGAAGGACGAATGCGGGGGTGTCGAAGTTTGCAACGAGTGGAAATGAAATAGTACGCTCATTATGCTGGCTTATAGAGTGTGTTATAATATTAATTGCTATATAATGATAAACGTAATAAGAGAGACGGAGGGTTTTTTTTTCTGCATTAAATACACAGATTTACTGTAAATAGAAATCTGTTCCACCAGTTCCCCCCCAAACACCCTTTTACTTTTATTTTCCTGCCTCGATCCTTCGAGTAAGCACAGTGTTTCGCAAAATTATGCGGTTGCCATTTTTCCTCCTTCTACATCATTCTATTGGCAAGAAAAATAAAATGAAGGAATTAAACAGCTTGTAAGGGTTTTTCTCGAGGCTGTTTGATTCGGTGTTTTGCTTTCGTGCATATCCTTTCTTCGTCGTCCTTTTTTTCCCGTTTATCAGAGCTCGTTGGCAGAGGAAAATTACTAATTCCCCTAGTTGTTACCATTACAGCCTGTCTACGATGAAAATTTGTATTTGTAATTTCTGGTTGCTGATAGCGGCTATGTCTTAATTTTTCATCTGCTTCGAAAGTTGGCTTTCCTCGCCGCACTGTCGAGCAATTGAAAATATTGTAGTTTCTGTGGTATTTTGAAAAATTTAATAGACATCTTATTTTAATATTTTTACCGCACTGAATGAAGCTATTCAATAATCTTGCATTTATATAGAGCATGAAGCGAGACTTCATTGTCAGGTTGGCAAATCAGAACCAAAATTAAAATCAGTGCTATGCTAATATGCTATGTGTTGAAAGTGAACTTTGACGCAATAAAATGGAGCCTATATTAAAGTTAGTGGGATGGTCAGATTGGTTTTTGGGGTTACCGAAAGGCTATGCCCCCATAGAGCCACAATTAACCCCCTAACAGTATACCAGTTATAAAAATTGACAAAATCTTTATGTATTTGTACTAATCTTCGATAGTGTTTTCGTTTTTTTTCTTTATACGAAAATAAAATCCACCTATTGAATGTGGATTTAATAGAATAGAAGATATGAAAAAAAAAAATCAACAAAAATTAAATTTACCTGAGACTCATGTTATGGTCATATCAAGTTTCTTTTTAGCAGGTTTTTAATAGAAAACCAGCTGTTTGAAGCGCGGTATAAAAAATTTTTAGTTCCACCTCGTAAATGCATCAAGGAAAGTCGGCGTATGGGGAGTTGTTGAAAAGTGAGATTTTGGCATTTTTGACTTTTGAATAAATAATAAATTTCATTTTTTCATCACTGACTTAAAACTGTGTACCTGTCGGAAACTGATAGCAGTCAAAATATTTCAGTCCGAGTATTTTTGCTGTCGTATTTCATTTTTAAAATTCATGAAAGGCCTCGGGACAATCCATTGAAAGAAATTAGTGGAGTGAAGAATGTTAAAGATGGCTCCGAGGTCACCTTGAACTTCAACTCACTCCGACAGAAGCAGCAAAGATGTAACTGGAACTGTTTTAATAATAACACGTTTATGCGTACATCAGTCCGCCACACCATTCAAAAATGGGAGCATTGGTTGGTTGTCCAGTTACTTTGAGGAAAGCAAAAACAGAAAAATGCATACCTATGTACATTTGTTGCATATGTCTACCTATTTCAGGATGTAATAGGTTTTCTGAGTGAAATTGACTGCTTCATAAATTCCTTGTAAAAGTAGGTTAAGAAACAGGAAAGTCTCGTGCATCTCGCATTATACATTTATAAGAAAGCTTGACCTTGTTTTTCTTCTTCTTTTTTTTTTTTTTTTTTAAATATTTTATACATACAAAATAGAAATTTTCAACTTGCAAATTTTCTGAGTAATTTCTCAAAAAAATCTTTTCCCGTTTACAATCTTCAAAGTATCATGTCATCGAAAATAGTCAATATGTACGTATCATCGAATTTGGATTTAGCTCCCTCTGGCTCTCAGGTCCAGAATTAATTATTGTGTTGAAAATGAAAAATTTTTTAATTAATTGATGCTACAAGTACTATGAGATTTTGCGTTACTCTACTTTTAGGAATAATATTCCATAAAATGTGAATGGTCGTCTGAGAAGTGTTGTCTCATATTTTCTAAATAATGTTCCCAGATTATTCGACCAACTTTTTGTTGAAGAAACTTTTATATTTGATATAATTGAGACTTATTTATCAATCAATTCACTCACTTCATAATAAGATGTAGAAAACTTTTGTTCCACTGATTGGCGTATGTTACTTTCCTAATTCTTTTTTTTCTCTCTCCTTCTAAGAAATAGTAAACTGCCCTTTTATTTACAGTTTTTGTTTGCTTGATTTGTGAACCGAATATTACGTATAGTTATTAATTTCTAAACACACTTTTTGCTTATGTTGAGTCGCCCTAACTATGCGAATAATGACTGTGAGGGAGGAATGGGCGACGACGGTGGCGCTGCAAAGTTGAAAGTCATTAAAGGATGAAATAACAATTCACGATTCTCAATCCCTCCCTTTCGTTTTTCAGTACTTAGCTCACTGAAGCCTATCCCATAATAATTAATCTTTCCTTTTGTACGCTATTTTCTTTTCTACTCTACATTACAAATAAAAAGATGTTCGAGTTGTTGTTATCGTTTCGCTAATAAAATATGATGAAAGGCATTAGGAGGGTAAGATTTTTAAACTGTAATCGTTTACTAATAAATCGCTCGTGCTTCCAGACTTAATGGAATCGAAAATTCTTTTTGTCGTATATTCGCTGAAAGTGGTGTCTTTCTGCATGTAGTACTGATTGTGAGTATCACGGGTACTTATGTTAACTAATTTTGTGTTCGAGCTGCTGATCCTTGTGTTTCACACTCAAAGATACATCTTCGCAGATTTTTAATTTTATGGAAGAAATAACGAGTTTGTCGGGCTGCAAAAGTTCGAGAACCTATTTATTCGGTTGCTTTTACTTACACAAATTCAATCTGAGTCTTCTAAAATAATCTTTGCCTGACTATTAAGTCCTGTTTTATTCTGTAAGGTCACCCGGGGTAAGTGAGAACGCAAAATTCACTAATTGCACTTTGATTCCTTATAACTCGAGAACAAATTGACTCAGTGCTCTCCAATTTTGTGGTCAGTTACTTGATACTCTTTATAATAAGTATGCTGAGTTACAGCCTCGTACCTTCTTTCAGTTTTTTTTTTTGATTTTTTAAAAAAGTTGAGTTTGTGTTCTCACTTTTCTGTAACACGGGGTAAGTGAGAACACTGGGTGGGGCAAGTGAGAACGCAAGGAACATTCTATATCGAACAACTGCAAAAATAATCTGGGGCAAGTGAAAACAATCAGTATTATATTGTCACCATTTTAGACCAATTTTTTTTTTTTTTACATCAAAATATCGGCAATATTGAAACATTATTGTATTCAAACAATTAATATTAAATTTTCACAATTTTAGACGATTTAAAAATTTTTTTTTTGCTTTTTCAAATTTACATATAAATTACAAGTTCTCACTTCCCCAGGCTCACATTTATTAAGGGAAATTGAGAACGCAACTGTATTTGTGTGATAAAAAACATTTTAAATCCCAAATCCACATATGTTGCATTTATTGGTACGTAAATGATGTACTTACTGTGTGAAATTCATATATTTCCTCAAACAAGTTGACTGAATTTGTAAATTTGCAAATTTGAAATAGATTTCAAACGTAATTTGATAACTCACAATTTTACTATAACAAAATAAAGTGTGTTATAACAACTGGATCGCGCATATATCATGCTAGTTGTTTGCATTGGGTTAGTTTCTAACACTTCTCATTGGTCGCGCTTCAATATATGTACGTTATTCGGCTGATTCGTACAGGGTTCTCACTTACCCCGGATTCTCACTTACCCCGGGTGACCTTATCATAAATCGGGGTGAGTTTTGGTAATTTTTTCATTGGCACCGTAATATACCGTTTGTCATATTTTTTTGCAAATACGAGTAGGTACCTAATTTTACAAATTAGGTACTTTCAGTGAATTTTCAAATTGAGAGTATTTGCTAATTCACTTGAAGTGATTGAACCTTGATGAAAATGTTTGCAAGATTCTTGGACGGTGTCTACAATTGTATTTGAAAAAATTTTATTTTTAATACATACATACTGTATGAAAAGTGAACCATTTTCAGCGGTACCAAATAATTGGAAACGTGTGGCATTTGTTGATTTTTTGCATTCGAATGAAATTACTACCTGTTCTCTTTTTGCTTGATCCTTGATCTGACGTGAGTTGTTGAGTACTGCGCATTTCTGTACGCCATTATGAAAGTTTTAAAACTCTAAATCAATCGCTCATTTTTTCACTCACTATAGTTCTGAATGTGGAAATATACGTGGAACCTGTATTTTAATTACACTGAATTTTTCAAAAATGGCAAAACTTGGATTTTCAACATATTTCAGCAAATGGCTAAAAATAAGTAATGGGTCTAATTAATGGGAGAATTTCAATTGCCAGTCCGGTTGTTAACGAATGGCCATCGCACGCACACCTGATTTTTGGGAATGAATGTTAGCCGTGGGTGGACCTATTTATCCAAGTTGGATGAAGTATGTACTTTCTTGAAAATGGGTACCTACCAAATACAAGTTTATTGATCGTACATAAACTGTTACAGATGGACTCAAACATGAATACCACTGTGTTTAGAAATTTGTCCATTAGATGTATTTTAAGGTGGTTCCAGTTTCAGTTCATTAAACAAAAATAGTTTGATTTTAGTTTTGACCATCCGTTCGAATTTCTATAGTTATTGTTACCTATTACTTTATTTATTTGTTGCAAATTTCACATTCAGTTACTAGTTCTCTGTTTTTTTTTTCTATTTTTCTCAAATTATTATTCTGGGTTGTGCTTTCAGTTCCAACTTCTGGTAAATTACTTTTAGGTCTCTTAATGTGAACGTCGCTGATACAGTTACATAAAATTTTCTTTTAAAATCTAGCTCATCATTCACGTGTCTTACATCATGATTGTTGAGAATATTGACGAACCAGCCCCGCTGCGGTTGTCTCATTTGCAAAATTCATTTTTTCCTCACTCCTATATTCGCTTCTTTCCGGCGTATCACCCATTTTTTTCATCCCCAACCAAAAGATTATATTTCGAGGAGGTCATAAATCACTTTTCATATGCTCTTATGCTCTTCTTAAGTTAGTTTTTTTTTCAAGTTTTTTTTTTTTTCTACGTACTCATTCTCGTTTAATGACACAGAAATTTTGTTGCCTTTTCATAAATTTTTTGCTAAATATTTGTGTGTATGTGTGTTTCTAGCTGTTACTTCCTTTAAAATAAATTCATTTCATCCGTGAAGAGAAAACTCGTGAAAGCCAAAAAGAAGGAGAAAAGTGTACGTTTGCGTTGTGAGAGGGAAAAAAAAATGGAAACTCGTGAGACTAATATTAGAAAACACTTTTAGCACACAGAATGGAATCGGATTCGGAAATTTTACATTTCAGCTAGAAGCGAAGCTGGCAAAAACGTTTGCAAGCGCCACCCCGTCACAAAGATTTTGATTTATTGTTTCGAAAAGAAGTTTGTCTGGAAATTGTTGCCGAACTTTCGGTGCGGATACTTTTTACCCGACTATCTTTTATTCATTAAACTCTCGACTGTTTGCCATAACGATATCGCGGAAAAACCCTTTACGAAATTTGAAGAAGAATTATCGCGCGTTTTATTTATTTTCTAGGTTGAAAACGCGCTGAAATGCTGCTTTTTAAGTCGAAAACTGTTGAGAAAATTAGAGAGAGAGAGAGAGAGAGAGAAAGAGACTGAGAGTAGAATATATAGTGTACGAATTATTACCGAGTGTACGGGATATATTGAAATGGACTTCCTTTCTCGTTTTCAGAGCACACTGGTAAACTTTGCTTCACTTTTGGTGGTGACTTGAATCGTAAATTATGTTGGAAAGTATACACGTCCCTGGGGGAAGTATGTTCGGATGGAAAACGCACTTTATGAAAAGCGTTTTTCGTCGATTAACGTTTTTGTTTATGAATTTACATTTTGGCAAACTCAACTAAATCATCACAGCTGGCGGAGGAGGTGGTAGGAGAATAAATTGTTCGAAGACATCGAGTGATACAGATGTAAACATTAGGCTTATTGGAATTTTGAATATGAAATTAGTTTACATTTTAAGGTGTCGGATAAGTTTTTGGGAAATTAAGAAATATTTTGGTGTTTGGAAAACGTTTTATTCTGGATGAGAAGTGAATATACAGGCCTAATTCTTTACGCATTTGAAGAGTACAGGCGGCAGTGCAATAGTGGTGTATAAGATTAACAAATTGCAAATTCAGTACTCATATTTCAGAAACTTTAAAAATCCATTCTTTGGAGAAACTAATGGTGAGACGTACAAGTATACAGACTCTTTTGCTATACCTACCCCTCAATGGATCCGTATTATTTGGATTTGAATCTGGACTCTCTTTATAAGTCAGCCAGGTTTTACATAATGCCGGGTCCACACCTGAACATTTTTTTGCCAAATACGGCGAACAAACATTTTTGCCCAAATGCAGAGAATTGTCGGAAAATGTTCGAGAAAATTTTTAATTTGTTGTATTTGTGGTGTTTGCCCCATTCTTTCTATTCGAATTATTTCCACCTGTTTGGACAAAATAAATTTTCAAGTGTCAGTACAGTTTGTAGATTAAGTTGCAAATGTTTGTATTTCAATATTAATAATCATGAATAATAACATAATTGCGGCTAGAGCATGCTTCATTTTAAGGATAAAAGAAAACAGAAGAAGTGAAGAATAAAAAAAAGTGGGTCCGGAAATTGTTTTCAAAGCGTCAAAAATAGTGTTACAGTACTTTGAATAAAATGGACCATCTACATCTTCAAAATTTTACCCGTTTCACCTAGTGATTTTAAACTATTGGTCAGTTTAATCGGACCTGTGATTTTCAACTTTTAAGTTATGGTCAACTTGATCAAAATCATAAAATAAACTGTTGAGTTTCTCACTTTTTCATCAAATATGATACTTTATCATATTTTCATGTCCAAATAGAGCACGAATATTCTTTACATTTTCAACAAACATTCGCTCTGTTCCCGTCGGCTTTCGAAAAAGTTTGGCGCGTTACATTCGATTCGGCCAGCCATCCACACCTGAAGATTTTTTGTCAAATAGGGCGAATTCATTGTGTTTGGCGAAAAAATGTTCAGGTGTGGACGCGGCATAATGTCTACAGTATAGCCTTTATATGGGAGGGTGTGATTATTTGAACGTTATTATGATGTACAAATATTTTAATTGGGGCAAGTTTTGTGTTGCAAAGAAAAAACTACTACCTTCCTACCGACCATTATCAATACTATTGGAGTCTTTGGGTGGTAAATGAAGAGAAACGCGCCTGTTACAAGTACATGTATCCAAGTAGCTGGCATGAATAATGGTTTTCAATGGTCAAAGTCGACACGGATGGCAGGAGAAACAAGAGGAAAAGAAACGTACTGAATGAGAGAGAATGTAATATGGTGAAGGCCAAGGAGTGTAAGGAAGAGAAAGGAGCCAAAGGAAGGAAATATATAAGGGATAATTTAATGCCGTTAGAGGGCAGAAGTAAAACGTATTTTCTTCGCCAAAAATAAAGGGAAACAGTACGTCTATAGTGAGTCTGGAAAGAAATATTTTGCTGAATTTGTGTGCAGAGATGAGGAGCGAGCGGAGAAGTAACTGTGACGGCTGAGCTCTTTAAAGAAATTAATAGAATGTTTAGGTTACTCGAAAACACAACATTTTTTGTTGGCTTTCCTTTTTCTTTCGACGACTCCTCTCTGCTCGCCCAGTAATGAAAGGAAAGTGGAGAGGATGTGACAGTAAACAGTTGAAATATAATAGGATTTTTATGTTTGTGTGTAAAAGAGGAGAAAATTCACGGGGGTCGTGAATTGATGGGGTAGGTGGAGTCGAACCCCCGGACAGTGTAAAGCGCTGGGCGGAGTTGAAGCCCACAAATCCTCTCAGCCCAGCGTGTTACTCTAATTTGAACAACTAGAAAGAAAGTAACCTTATATTCTCGGTTTCATTGTAATCTCGGCTCTACGTGCACAGGGTGTTCATGATAACGAATTTAGTAGTGGCTTGATAGTAACACTTTGGTATGGCTCAAGAACTTACCTATAATACTTGTAATATTGTCCTTTTGAACCTGACCATTAAGTAATTCGAGTTCACAAATAAAAACAGTAGCTGATTATCGAACTATGTAGTAATCAATTGGTACCAATACTGCTTGGTAATGAGTACTTGTCAGGTAACCGTGTTCATTATACAGGGTGTCCCAGTTTCCATTGACAAGCCAGCATCAGTGAATAGAACTCGTTGAAACAAATCAAAATTCTCAATACATCATTGAAGAGGCTAGTAATGCTATAAAGTGTGAGAAATTCAGTATTAAAGATAAATTCTTTTTACTAGACGTTAAGTCGAAACTCTGTGTGTCCGTGTGTGTCCAATGTCATCGTTCATAAGCTTAATGAGACTTTCAGTCGATTTTGTGCATGTCCTTGTGTGTCCAATGTTATCATAATTACTCGTATGATGACGTCTGTCCGGACAAAGCTTTTTTTTGCTCCCAAGTTGAGCTAAAAATTGAGCCTTACAAATTGAGCTACGTACAAACTGAGCTTACAAAATGAGCTACAAATTGAGATTACAAATTGAGCTACAAATTGAGTTTATAAATTGAGCTACAAGATGGAATTATGATTTAATCAAAACTGTCATTCCAATTCAGTGTCGAAATTGAAATCGGATATCTATTTCGGCAAACCGTAAGGTTCCCTATTTTTTTGTGGCATTTCTGAATCCCTGAACCAACTGACTTCAATGGGCTACGTTGCACATTATATTGACGGTTAGGTAGGTATAGTTATAATATTTATTCACAATATTTTCCACTTGTTATTATTTTAAGTAAAAAGTATAATTTCGAATTCCACAAAATCAGATAAAAATGCCAACCTGCGTACCTATATGTCTTATTTAATAGCACTTTCACTTTCTCGCGAGATACCAACTTTTCTTGGTCTATAGGGAAAAAGCACCTCAACAAAACTTTTTCAATGCCCTGTAGCTTGCAACCAATAAATAAATTTTTGCAAATGGACTCGTAAAAGTAAACGGAAATAGCTTTTTATTTTTATATGTACGCAAACGAAATAGTTTTGGTGGTTTTTCGTTTTCTTTTCTCCTAGAAAGGTTTTAAAAGGGGCTGGTCAGAAAAATTTTGTATTCAAGAAGCAAGTTATTTTCGAACTTACGAAGATATTGCTTTAGTTGCTCTGTTATTCGGTTTATGTTGCATAATGGTTTGACCCGAAACTTTTTCATAACTATTTCCCGTTCACGCCCTCTTCACCTTTCCTTTTTCTTGTTATTTGTTGAATTTCACTTGAAAATTGGATTACCTGAATTTAAGGAGAACGTCAGAGTTAAACTTACATTTTAAGAATCGTATTATATACATGAAAATTTTATTTCAATTCAAATCTGCATTATTGGATATTAATTTTTCATTCTTTCAATTATCTAATACTTTGACGAATTCATTTATAACTTACCTACTGTACCTATCGCTGTATTGTTAAATAAGTTCAGATTTAGAATTCATTTATTTCAATTTTTATTTCAGGTGTATCGAGATTTCTTCGGTCGGATTATTGAACAACCTCAAAACAAAAATGTTGCTGGTAAGTCTTAAAAATTTTTTGTATACAATTCCATACTAACTTTTAAAAGCGAGCTTCTATTTCAATGGCTGTGCTCACGAAGCGGCAGACTAATTGCAATTTCGCAAGTTTTTTTTTTATCACTAGTACTGGGATTTTCGTATTTTAGTACGAGTATTTCTTTCCTGGGGCTTCCTATTGAAAATATCCTGTGAAGTAGCTTACATCTGATGGGTATTGGGGTTTCATGAAGTAAATGGAGTCGATCCTCGATAAGTCAAACAGTTCTCCTAAATCGAAGACTTTTCTATTTCCAAACTCTATAATTCTCTAAGAATTCCATTTTGCCTCAAAGCGTAAATATTTATACCGGATTTCATTGGCCTAACTCGATTTTTACATCAGTATTGCTGATTTGCAAACTTAAAATGTGTTTTGCTCAAATTAAGTGGATTTTGTTGGAAATTGCCTTCTTGCATTTCAGTATTCAATAATTTTTTTCCTTTTTCTATATCACTCTCGAAATTATTTGTACGTGCGCGATAGATGCGAAAATGAAGAGTTGATATTCGAAGAAAAAAAAAAGTGCTTCTGTTTGCTCTTAATAATAACGTATTCGTCGTAAATCCGCTGGAATGGTATTTACTCCATTAAAAATGTCCTAAGGCGTTTGAGAAGTAAAAAAATTACTCGAAATATACGGTCGCAAATCGCCTGGGATTCGTTCTATCGTTTTATGTATGTACATATCCTCATGACGTGCTCTTGATTAACTCGCGTGAAATTTTGAAAGCATATTCTTAAACTGCTACGAAAATTAACAAGCTGCTTCGCTACGAAGCTGCAAGAGGTTTGGCAATAAGCAATTCGTTAATTTGAATTTTTACCTACACAAGCAGTTCAATGGTTCATTCATCAATTAATTAATAGATGAATATAATACATTAATAAATCAACAAATAAATAAATAAATGAATTAATAAATAAATAAATGAAACATTTAAAAAAATGAAAAAAATAATCAATAATAATAAATTCGAAAGAATAAATAAAATAAAGTTCACAAAAAAAAAATCAATAATAAAATTATAAATTAAATTTGAATTAACAAACATATAAAACATTCGAAGTTGCGTTATCAAGATTTATGTTTACTAAATTTACCCTTTTCAATTTATGGTGTTGAGATATATGAGCCCCTCGATGTTTTTAAACAACGTAAAAATAAAAGAGATTTCATATCATGTTTTAGCAACATGATGCCAAACCTAATAATGACTCTGCCAGGCGATCAGGATGCGTATTTTTGAACAGTCTTTTCTTTTTATTTTCATTGTTTATAATTTTGATGTACTTGTGGCGAAGTCTGACAAATCACATCTTTGGGTGAAACATCAAACAGGGTTGGCAACTTAAAATCTCCCCCATGTATAGTGATATTCCATTTGTATATTGGACTCATTGAAATTATTTTACAGTTGGGGCTACATAATAATATTCCAAAATATAAACATACTAATACGCCTGTGTTTATTTATTTATTTATTTTATTTATTTTTTCATTTTCCTGAAAAATTGTTTTTATAGCTTGTTCTTATCAGAACATAAAATTTAATTTGCATAGTCTTGCTTTTGCTTGGTTTTGAACTATTGAGTTCTGCTTGATAGACATTGTATTTACTAATTATTATTGATCTTGGTGGATGTTGTTGTTGTTGGTTAGCAGTTTCTGTTTCATAGATATTTTTTCCATTCATTTTTCCTATGAAATATTGCCGTTTTTCTCTGGATTTTTCGTCATTCTCCATATTAGTACCTTACCTTGACCTTTGTTCAATTCATCCAAAAGACTTCTTTTAATTCTTGGTATTTTCTTGTTTTTTGATTTTCTTATGACTTCTAACAACCTTGGTATAATCTTAAAGTTTTTGAATTGGGTTTTCATCTTTCTGTGTCTGTTCTAAAAGAGAAATATGAAACATGTGACCAATAATCACCAATTACTGAACATAATTGGATAGTTTCGTAATTGCTGCTTACTCTTTTTTTCTTCTTCTTTTGCAACAGAGTATACATACTTACTGTCTGCTTAGTGAGTTTTTGCATGAGACTTCACTGATTGCGTTTGAATGGTATCCCGATCTGCAATGCGACACAAATGTGGAGGAAAGATGTGACTTTTGTGACACTGCTTCCTGATTGGTTGAATTTGTGTACACATCTGTGTCATAAAAGTGCCACTGGTTTCTGATTGGTTGAATTTTTGCCACATCTGCGTCACATTTCTCCTCCACATTTGTGTCACAGTTTGCAGATCGGGATATATTGTAAATACCACTTTTACATTCATAACATAATCACAAACCCCATAAGATCCATCAATATTGTCCCATGTACCTTCCTTATTTGACAAACAGAAAAGTATCTATACTGATCGGTTGGAATCTTTTCTCTTTTTCAGAAAAAGTTGATGAAATCGTTAAAAGTGACATTTGGTTCCATTTCAAAGAAGGATTCAGTAATGCGGTTCGTAGATCCGTGTATATTAAGGATTTGTTACTGTGAAGGATTAGGTACTTACTCTCGTCTTATTGTGAAGTCGGCAAACAGTTTTGATATTTTGTTTCGTACCATTGGTTATATTGTTCGTTTTTCAAAATAAAGAATACTTTTTTGTACTTGCGTCCCTTTCAAGTATTTTGAAAAGTGAGTTATGTGTACTTTTACAAATAGACTTGAAAAATTGTTGTAAAACTTGGTAATGGCAGGTAGCAAGTATGGTTTGACATAGGTACCCCTTTAGTTTTACCCCGTGACCCAGCAAACAAACCAACATCCTCGCACGCCATATCTACTTGAAATATGCACCACGTTAAATGTTCTATGTTCCAGTGCGCTCAGACCCTGCATCGTGTTTTACATATTTTATTAATTTTGAAAATAAGGCTGACATGTCTCATAAATTTCTTTGTCGCTTTCCCTTGACAAATTTTCGTATTTGCATGTGTATCGAGCTTTGGAATATTCAGGATGTATTTTCGGTTTGAAACATATTTTATCTGTTCGGTTATTTGGTACTGCGTTTTTTTCTTGACTCTTTGAAACGTGCTTTTTGTCGGAAAAATAAGCTTAAAAAGCGACGGACTTTACTGTCCGCACCAAAAATGCACTTAATCCATTACAGAAAATGGATGATGAACATGAAGATCGTAATTCAATAGAAGCACTCTTGATTTTCACAAACTCGTTCTCTCTGTTTCTCTCTTGCAAATTCCTATTTTATATTCTGTTTGTTGGTAACATCCCCGAGTGAAAACATGGTAATGTATTTTTTTTCCCTCTCCTCATCATTGGATTACTACGCTACTGATTTTGGGTATGAGATTCTCGTAATATTATGCCAAAGTTCATTAGGTACATTTTTTGTACGTGTATTTATACCGTGTTGGATTTTTCACTCTTTGTAAATGGATTGGTTTACTTTGAAAAATTGGTACAGTCTTAGCCTTAGATGTCTGGATGTATAGGAAAATTATTTTGCAGACCACGTGATTTGCAACAATCATTCTTGTAAGTTTGTTAGCTGCGCTAACCTCTTATAGTTACCCTCCTTAGTTTCACAGATGAAAATATAAATTCAATAAATTTATTAATTTGTTCATTTTTTTATTTCGTCTAAAAACAGAAGGCATTATAATAATTAAATAAAAAGCGTTTACATAATTATTATTTTTAAGTGTATCTGAGATATGCGAATAGCATTTCTCAAGACGAACATTTCCAACAAACAAAACAAAAAAATGAGGAAGAGGTTGACAAAAAAATAATAAAACGTTTCTAAAATCTATTTTTCGCTTAATTAACGAAACGTTTTAAGCGTTTATTAACTATCTTCGTTTATTTACATTTTGTTGTATTCACAAGGAGGAGACGAAAACTTAGTTATAAATTTATTTATAAAATTTTCACCATAATCAGAAACGATAAATTCATTGCAACGTCACAAATATGGCCCTACGAAACACATCATTTTTTGCGATTCATTAACATTTTTGAACTTCGGTGCCCTTCTAAGTGTTGACCGTTGGTACGTTCGACGTCGAATCATCTTCAAATTACATTCATTAAGGTCAGTTAGGCGGTTAATTGAATGATTTTTTTTTCTCTCGTGAGTATATGCTTAATTAAGTAGCGAAAATATCATTTGCAGTTAATTTGGAAGAGTGTTGTTAGATGATATTGGCCGCGGATTCTCTTCAGACTGTTAGAATTTTCCTGATTCAAAATGACGGCGATCATAAGTTAATCTTTGAATACCCTCCCCCCCATCATATATTATTTTTTAAAAACATTATTCAAAACGTAATCTGTTAAACCACTGAAGTTCGCTTTTTTTTTTCATACCAACCTCCTCCTAATCTATTCCTGCGTGTCCATATCCTCTCCCTGACATTCACGTTTAAAAAGAGCAAAGTAAAATTGAAAGGTTAAGGGTTATTGCAGACAAAGAAAGATAAATTAATGTACTTTTCTTTTGCCCTTCTCGTCTTACTAACGACAGTAAAAGAGGGACGTAGCTAAGAATTACTTTCCTTCGCCCCTTCCCCAAGAAAATATGCTTTTTAAGATTCGTGACTAGAGGGTTGCGTTCCATTACTCGAAGGCGGAGTTAAAGTTAATGGCGTCGGCTGCGTTATACCGGAGGCGGTTAAAGTGGTTTCCGATTTTCGAGCCCACGCTTGTAAAGTGGTCAACGAGGGTAGCTGTAGGCCGAGTCCGACACTGCTGACCGGTAACTGAAGGGCGGCTGCGGCAGCTGCAGCTTGCTGTTGGAAACTGGCCACCTGGTGGAGACTTTGGAGCAGGGCTGCCGAGTGCTCCTGGGCTTTGCGGCGGAGCTCAGCTACACTGGAGGTCCGTTGCTCGGCATTTGAGCCGGTATCGCTGCTACCAGTGAACAGGCTAGTGCTTGACAGCGGCTTGACCGGACAGCACGAACAAAGGCCTGGAAAACCTTTAACAGAAGAAGTGGTGGCGTGTGAGCGGAGTTAGGAAGAATGTGAAATGTTTGAGTTGCCAGTGGTGTTTTGAATGATCTTTTCCAGACAGTGCTTTGATTTTCCAAGAAAAATTTTTTTGAAAAATCAGCCACTGTGAGGAGTGTGTGATAGTCCTAATAGCCTTAATAATTCAAAAAAAAAAAAAAAAAACTGAGAAAGGCTTGAAAAAAAGGAAAAATATCGGGCTGTTTTCTTGTCATGAAAATCTATTTCGCCTTCACCCCTCTCCATTTCCTAAACTATTTAGCACCCAAGTGAAATCCTGTTAATGATTATATGCATTATAGGTACATTAGACCCTAGTGGGTTCTAGCAAACCTGTTTATTTTGACTGGCTTTGTGTCCCAACTTCAAAATGTGTTATAAAGACAAGTTACCACAACTAGTTTTTCTTTAATACTCGTGATTCCCTTAGTGAAATATTACAAAATTCAACTCCTAGGAACATTGCTGAAATGCTGCACCACAAAATCAAAAATCCGTTCAGCCAATTTGCTGAAATTAATGTTCAAAGTGGTCTTGTATTAAGTGTATTAGTTTGTGAGTCAGTTTGTGAAGGTTGAAACCAATAAATGAGTTTGTTCTTTCTCATCATCAGCTAATAGGTTTGTTCTTTATCATCAGGAACTAATATAGCTTTAAGCTTTTGGCCAAATGTTACACTTATTTTGTTTATTTTTAAACCCCTCCTCGACTCTTCCATGAGTTGGGTGAAAAATAAATTTTGCTTGAAAATAAAAAATACCTACTCACCTATTTTCCAAGAAAATAAAAGAAATTTTGTTTCTTTCTCACTGCAGCATCAACGCTCTTTTCTTAGTGATTGTAATGTCTTAATAAGAATTTCAATTTTCTTTCTTTTCCGTTGGTTTACCTATTCATAAGCTCAAACTTGGTATATTCATCGAGATAATGGTCCTTATATTTGCTTTGTCCACTTTGCTAATTGTTTTTTGCACGCACCTTTGATCAAAAGCTCCCCAATTTTAATTTTAAATGACGACCGCATGTGAGGATTTTGTAAAGCCTGTATCACTAGCTGATTGTTTGTCTTCGGATTTTCATATAATTCTTTCTCATTCACTAATGTATGCCGTTTCAACGTCACATTTGCGCCACTGCTTGTTACAAAATCAGCGCCTCATTTCGTATTTATTATGGCGTGGCAATTAATGTGCTCCTCTTCTTTTTTGACTTCCTTGAAATTAATATTTTAACGTCACGTCCCACCTTTTGCACCTCCATGTTCCATCGTTTCAACGTTATGGAATTTAAAAAGCTTTTTGAGTGTACCTGCTTTCTCCTTTCATCGTATTTTAATTTAACTTCTTTTATCGAAGGTATTCAGTTTTACAGTCGCTGTGGAGGCGTTTTTCATCCTATTTTTCATCATTTATTTTTTTAAATTACTTGATGCTAAAATCTAGATGACCAGCAGGAAAACCTCCATCTTTTAAAAGGCTGTAGCTTGGAAATTTGATATTTTAGAGATCTCTGCCAAACCACGATGAGCAATTACGATCCTTAAATAACTATCCTGAATATTTTGTAGCATTCTGACCAAATTACATTAATTAATGATGATAAAAATTATAGTGGAAATACTATTTTTCATTAGGAGAAAGGTTATATTTGTGCTTGAAAATTGTAATACGTTCAAAGGTTCAAATCTATTAATAGAAAATAGAAAATAAAAATATTTTATGAGTTTTTAATAAAATCATGGTAACACAGAATAAGAAATTATCCATGTCTGGTTTAAGTAAATTGTTAAGTAATTTTATTTTTCAAAATTTGGTTTGATTTTTTTTTTTTAGTCAGTTCTTTACACCTTTTGTTGGCTAAATTTTAATGCGTAGTCAATTAAGTTTTAATCCTTAAGTATCCAATAATTTGCATCTCATTGGTACATGAAGAAAACTTTATTATACAGATATGTATATGTACCATCCATGTTCTCGATGAATAATCTAGTGCTAAGATTTTCTCATATACTTACTTACATAATTATACTTTTTTTTTTTGATTGAAGCAATTACCTGCTAAAGATGCAAGCGTTCCCTCAGGTTAAATTTTTGTTTTGCTAAAATAACTAAGAAACTGATAACATAATACCGGCCAAGTCCAAAACCTGATAAGCTTAGATATTCAAAGCTGACAAGTCCGAAAAAAATTATCGCTCATTTTTTGTCTGATTTTATTTTATCATTCTTCAAACCATCATTTGAAAGAACAAAAAATGTGATAATTTTTTTTGGAACTTCCCACGATTTGAACTCGGACCTCTACTTAAATGTATTGGAGCGGAGCCTGACTGATGTTGGAAAAAAAGTATATTGATTACATTTTTAAAATAATTCAAATGCAACGTGTGTCAATTTGGCTAGATAGATACGCTACTTCATAGTTGGAAATCTATTCCCCTTTTTCCTCAAAGTAATTTTCGGCGAGGCAAGATATCCACCATTTTGTCGACGAAATAAGGAAAAGGCGGAAAACGAGGGATAAAAAACAAGGAGGCGATGGAAAACCGTCAAAGTACGAGCCAAAAGTAACAAAATACACTCGTTTATTTCGTCGTATTCATTAATTTTGTAAATTATAAGGAAAAATCATCCTTTCTGCTGGTGGAACGCGTTTTTGATAACTCGAATTACAATTTATATCCTGTTTAGACAGTAAATTACGTTTAAACTTAAGTGAAACTGAAAACTTACGGCATCATTAATAACTGACTTTAATTTTCGTCAGTGAGACAGGGATAGGTGTTTTATTTATTAATGCTGCAAAATGCGGTATAACCATCTTAGGGAAACACCAGTGGGTATTATATCATTAAGTTAATGTAAATTTATAACTGCGTCGCCTCACCGAATTCGCGTATTTCGTCGTTTTCAATTTTGATAACCTAATTTGAAAATTGCGAAATGTTCTCATTACGGTACTCGTGCAGACGAAAAAGCATCTTTCGCCTTTATTTGCTAGATAGCAAAGATTTTAGCTTTGCCAATGACGTCATTTAAATATAAATTGAAAGTATTTCAGACCCTGGGCTTTCTTTTTCAGTTTCACTCAGGTAAAC
This sequence comes from Parthenolecanium corni, assembly GCA_038050395.1. Taxonomy (NCBI): domain Eukaryota; kingdom Metazoa; phylum Arthropoda; class Insecta; order Hemiptera; family Coccidae; genus Parthenolecanium; species Parthenolecanium corni. The sequence continues at coordinate 1,057,114 of JBBCAQ010000038.1, read as the reverse complement.
CGGAATTTATAATGTCAAATGAAAACCAAAGAATAATATGCTTCAAGAATGTATTGGCCCTATTTTTCATAAACTTGACGCATTTATCCACATTCACTCGAAAATTCGCATTTTTCTGATAAGTACGTATATAGCATCCTTTTAGTAAACTTATAACCGATTTGAAATTAAACCACTTGTTTAGACCCCTAAGCATGTGCACCCTCAACTGTCACTTAGACGCTTGAGCCATTGCTGACAACACGAAATTCAGCTAGTTATCCAGTTCTCTATACTATTAACATTAAAACAGATAACTCACATTTGCATTGTATTTCAGTAACTCACATCTTGGCCCCACATCTCATTCAGGAAGTGACTTTTTTCTACCGATTAATGCAACAGCAAGAATATGAAAAGGAACCACAAAAAGCTACTTTGGAATATTATACTTACTTTAATGCAGTGATGAAGGAAAAGAACTGGAGGAAAAAAACACAAAAGAAAATGACGTTCGGATGAAAAGGCGGGAAAAATTAGGTAAGTATATACGTATAAGCTCAGAAAAAAAAAAAACCCTAAAGACAAAATAAGTTCTGTTTATCTTTTCAATAAATCTTCGCTTAACTTATCCCATTATAAGAGAATTATATAATGTTACTTGCGACACTTGGGAGGGCGTACATTGGTTATTTTTTTCCAAAAGGGCACAGAAAAGAAAAAATTTGCTTGTTTTTTCAAAAAAGGCAAGTATACATATATCGTGTTCGTATAGGCGTAAGTGGATGAAGATGTAGTAGTAGAAGAGGGAAGGGTTCACGTTGGTGGTCCCAGGTGCAGCAGCTACATGCAGAATTAAAGCCCTCGATGGTGTATACTTCCATAAGTTAATTGCATCTTTCCTTTCAGACATTGTTCCTTTACGACCTATCCCCTCTGCTATTATATTCTCTTATTACTCCAGTGAGCAGTATAATGCTTCTTAAAGTCAATTACTATCGTCATTTTATGTTTCAATTTTGATCTTGGGAACAATGGATGATTTCGAGGGCTGTGGCATCGAAAAAAATAATGTACTTTTATTGCGTACGATTTTGAAATTTTGAACTGACGAAATGGGTGTTTTGAGATAAAATTATTCTAATATTCATCTCTGGCTCTACTTTTTGTCGACCATAAATGCTCCTAGTTGAGCCTGCTGAAAAATCTAATTAGGCTCAGGTCAATAAAAACGTGCTGTCCCTCAGCTAAACTAAACAGAAGTTACTTTAGTAGACTAATTTTTTTTTTTTTCCAAACATTGGGCCCCTTGAATCTGGGTCTAGAACGATTTGCCGCCTTTATCCCTTCATTCGACAATTACGCTCTTAGCAGCTCAGCTATGGGAACTTCTCATATAATCCTGAATAGGTAACTTAAGTTGCCGGTGTAAAATTTTACTGCAGGTATTTTCAGTTGAATGAAATGACACTGCAATAAAAAATTATATAAACTTTGAATAGTAAACCGAAAAATTGATGGTTTACCGTTAAAAAAAATCGTAACTTAATAATCACTCGCGGTTCTGGCAACTGTAAAACAAATTCGTAAAACAATCTGTGAAATGGCTGGACCAATTTTTTCGTGAATATTAATTGAAATTCAAATATTTTAAAAGTCATTTAGGCAGAAGTTGTAAATTTTATTCTGTCATAAAATGAACATAACGCATTTATATCGTCAGGAGGTAATATTTTATAATCATTTTTTTTTCTTAAAATTTTGCAGTGCCAAATTTTCAGAAATAGTAATGAGTTTTTTTTTCTCGGTAGCCCTAATTAAATATTAGAAGTTACAGTCTTAGATGCGTAATTAATTGGAGTATTGCTTTATATGGCTATTATTTGGTTGATTTATCATTTCTTGCTCTAGGTTTATTAGGCCCATTAATAGGCGTCAACAAATAATAAGTTATGAATGAAGTGGAAGATATTCCACGGAATTATCATTCTACTTTCCAAAGATATTGCATGAGGGGGTTGAGGGTTATCGATTCTTCCCTACAAGCGAAGTTATTGATATTTTTTCTTTTTCCTAATAAAATGAAACTTCAATGTCGTCATCCTAAAGCGGAGAGATGACAGGTATTTCCAATATTTTCAAAAGTAAGTTTTTGATTTCAAAGGAATAGGTAAACAATTTTTTTTTTAAATCTCTGCTCTGACAATATGTAGCGATGACTATAAAAGCAATCAAAAGAAGAATACATTTTACATAATTATAGCGACATTTTTGAGATAGCAAACTTCTGAATTCGTTTTATACTTAAAAACTATACTCTTTAGTCATGCCATCTTTCTACTTTCAAGATGACGATAGGTTCATTATCTCCTCAAAGTGTGATATTCAATAAAAGTGTTTTACATGTCTTACCTTTGAGACCAGGAAACAATGGTGGCGCGAACGACGAAGATAAATGCGGTGGAAAGAAAAGTGACGGGTTAGATCGAAGAGTTGAATTCGCTTCGGAAACTGGTCTGAAACTGCTACTGCAAAAAATAAAAACAAACACAGTTATATAAATAAAATGAAGCCATATAGAGGGGAAAAAATCGTATTAATAGGCAAAATGCTTTAAAGCTGGATGATTCGAGGTAGAAAAACTATCGCGCAACTTTAGTTAGTATCTACCAGTGGGTGGCCCAGAGAAGTGGATCATTTAACAATACCCCGTTTCAACTCCTGGGGTACGTACGAGTAAATCCTGTTTTCCCTTCTGTTGACGACAATCGACCATGTCGACCGTATTGTATTGCGACACGCGATTAAGGCCACGTGCCACCTTCGGTGGAGTTAAGCTTCTTTGCACTCTCGATGATGGTATCACAACAATAACAACAGCGACAAGTAGTCGATAATCTCATCAGTTGCATGGTTTTTGCCGAAGAGCTTCTTTTTTTCTGTACATCTTGGCTTTTGTCTATTTTCAGAAAAATAAACTAATACTGTACAATAAAATGCGAACCAAAGTACAAAATCTCTTATGTCTGATTTTTCAATAGTCCCAATTCAGGATTGTACGTAGAAGACCTCAGGAGAATCAATTTTTCAGGAGGTTTTTTTCAGTTTTATACTTACTCACAAGGTAGTTTTAAGATTGTGTTGTTTTGGTCAACCTATATTGAAATTCAAAGGCCTCCTTGATCAACTAAAAATTGATTTGAGGAATGTTTATGAAAGATGTTTTCTTTTTCTTCAATTACCATAAGCAATTTGCTTGGTACAAAGTCACCTAGTAAGGGGTCAAAAGCCCGAAGGATCGTCCTAAAGAAGATGTATATGGTTAAAGGACGCGAGCTCAATAATAGCAGGGAGAATAAAATCTTAGCATTTTTTGTTTACCAATTTTGTGTTGGTTTTTTTTTTTTCGTTTTTGTTTCTGGATATTTTTTATCCAACACTTTTTCATTAGTAGTACTCATATAATAATGTAGTACGGAATCTCCCTCCTTTTAAAGGCCTTATAATCGTTGATGGATAATTAAATAAAATATATGGTATTATAATAATATCAAAATTGATCAGCACGAAAGAAGCCATATTAGAAACCATAATCCAGGGATGTAGCCAGAGCGTTCCGATGGGGGGGGGGGCAAATAAGATTCTTGGGGGGCAGTTAATTTTCAAGCCCCCTATTTAATTTTTTTTTCGAAGTTTAGGAGGAAGAGGGCGGGTTGGCTAATTTTGCCTGGGAGGCGAACGAGGATGCCAGGGGGGGCTCAGCCCCCCCTAGCTCCAGCCCTGCCATAATCAGGCAACTTTACAGTTTCTCGGCAAAAATGAAAAGACTCAGTTTTTCTTCAACTATTATAAAGCCCACCATCTGCCTAGTACTCATTCCTCTGGTGAAAAAGCGCGTGAAAATGCTTTGGTTTCGTTTACATTGCTGCACGCAAGTATAATTTTTTTTTTTAGGTACGTATAATATACTTGTGTGGCGGCTACACGTTTTACGCTACAAGGAATTCGTCCTTAAGGCTATCACTCTCTCCCTCGCCGAACGAAATTATCATATTTTTGTAGTATCAAAAGAAGAAAGAAAAAAAATGTATATATAGAGTTGAAAAACGAAAAAAAAAGAGAGAGAGAGAGAGAGAAACGAAAGACGGACGCAAGAGGGTATCAAATTGGGGCCCAGGGGGTTGCAAGGGGTCTGGAGGGCGAGGGTTCGGGGGTTATGGATGAAGGAAACGGTTTGAAGGCGGGGCGCCATTTTTGACGAAACTCAATTTATTTGGATAGCGCGCCGCGGCATTGCCGAGTAAAAAATTCCAAAGCGGGAATTCGTTTCAGCTTTTTATAATAATAAATAAGCGAGTGAAAAGAACTTGATAGAATTTTTTACCGTACGAAAAAAAAAAAAAAAGCTTTAATATATTTTTCCCGAGTTTTTTTATTATTCCACCGCCGTTCCAGCAGAAGAGATATTAAGACGAAGTAGGAGGAGAGGTAGAGGAGGAAAAATGATAACGAAAAAAAGCGAAAAAGTTCATTTTAAAATTAAGCTCTCTGAAGAACTTTTTTTCTTGCGTTTAACTTATTTTGTTTCAATTTAAAATGCCATATTTTATTACTATTTTCCTCTACCGCCTTTAAAATATTAAAAGTTTATTTTTATATTCGAATATGATTTCCTTGGTGTAGAGTTTCTTTTGAGCTTCTTCAACTTTTTTTTCTACCTTCCCCTTTGATCTTTTATCTCATTTTTTCGCTCGTATTCTGCCTTTTTTTTTTCGAAATTGCACGATTGATTCAATTTCTCGGCAGTGCACCATAAAAAAGAGTTTTTTTTACCGAGTCGATATGCGCATTAATATGGTAAAATTTTTGGTCGTATATACAGTTTCTAAGCTGTTATTGTTTAGTCTGATTTAGTTGATTTATTTTCGAATAAAGAAAGTCAAGCAACTTCTCTGAGAGTGTCGTGTAATCAGCTGAGGAGTTTTGTTGCAAAACGCAAGAAATTCCTTTAACCATTTATTTTCAAACAAAGCACAAAAACTATTCACAGAGTGAGTCTAGTGGCTTTATTTTTCCGAATGATGGCATTTAATCACTATTCCTCAGAACCAGTAGAACCAACTGTTCATCAGAGCTTTTTCCGCCCAGCCACGGATAAGAATGTGAGGGGGGTTCAAAGAATAAAAATGCGTATTGAATTTGTTGCAGTTTGCCCTAAAAAACACCAGTTTTAAGGCAAAACGTATCAAATCTTGGGGTGTTTTGTAATATAAATACATAATAAATCTATCTTATGAATTTAATGGCGAGGAACACCTCACAGCCACAAACCGCTGATAAAAATAAAACACTTTTATAATAAACAAACATGCCTATAGATGTGATGTAACAAAAGAGGACGGAGTAAGGGGAGCAGATTTTCTTTTCCCTTTCAAGCTAAAAGCGCAGAAATTAATCGAGAAAATAAGAAATCTTTCTAGATAAGTAAAAGAAATGTCAGAAAATGAGAAACTTGAAAAATTAGCGAAATCACCAAAAGAAGAATAAAAAATATGTTTTCTCACTTTCAAACTCTTGTATTCGTCCTATCATGTTGCTGTTCTCGCTTCCAGTTTATAAATAATTCAACTATCTTGAGATGGGTCATACTTATTAGAATAATTAAACCACTTAAACGAGCAATTAAGTAATTAAAATGGCTATGAATTATGAAAAAGTTATTTTGAAACATAAAATTATACGTTCGTGTAATCGTTTGTTCTCCAAGTTCGCTGTGTTTTCTGACCTTACGTAGCTATTTCTTCTCATCTTTACTTTATCTTTGGCTTTTTTTATGTTCTCGTTTAGAACGATGAGTTAATTACGTTTCTGAAAAAGATGACCTCTTTGTCAGTTTCCGAGAATCGTTGGTAAAAAATTCGAAAGTTTTTTCTCAATCATCGCTTTCGAATAGCATTTTAAAGTGAACCTTATAGAGTGGGATTAGGCAAAGGATAGTCGGCTTATAAGCCTGTTAGCTATACCATGATGTTCGAAAATGAATATTTCATATTGAGAGCAAGTTTGCTTAGTGAGTTTTAAGAAGAATTCCTCTATAAGAATCCATAAAATTTCAAATTTTCTCAGTCATATTTTTTTAAACTACCCTTTAACTTTGTGGTTTCTAATGTTTTTTCCACAATTAAGCAACAATAATGCAGTCTATGTGCTTAGAACAAGAAATAATCAATTTTTTTGTATAATATTCTCTCCAAAATAAAAACCCCATCTTCTGGAGTGTTACTATACTTACTACTTTCTCACTCATCCTACTTCACCGTAAGTAATCTGTTACCAGCAAAAAAAAAAATACAACTTATGTATTAATCACAGTATCTCCGTGGTTATAAAATGCTGTATTACAAAGTTTTCAAAGCTTTCGAATGAACAACAACCAGCATTTTCACTTCAATCTGTACAAAAGCATGGCACTAAAAGAGAGAGAAAAGTATTAAAGATTCGTTTTAACGCAATTTCCATTACTGTAAATTGCTACATCGCTTTTTCTAGGCGTAAAGTCATAAAAGAAGGATAAACTGGTACAGCAATCGCCATTTTCCCTTTATCCTTCATTTCCGTTTTCCTTGTAAACAAAGTAACCAGAGATTTTCTTTTCTCGATTCGTTTCTTTCTGCTGTGTTTTTTGCCGCCGCCGTTTTCCATCGTTTTCTTTTTCTCTTCTACCCCTTCCCCTCGGCCCAATCCTTTTCAGTGAGAACCATCGTAAAGATTTCCTTTCGTTTTCCATTCTCCTAAACATATTCTAATGTCTATGAATTTCCGCTCGCTGGAGATACAACTTCCGAACGTTTCCACCATTTACAGAACAAATTATTTTCATTATTTCCTTTCATACTTCGTTAGCTTAATCGATTTTGTATCCGAAAAGCGAAAGAAAAAACATGAAAAGTTGCTCGTCGGAATTAGAAAAATACAGCAAAAAAATGTTTAAATACGGAGAAAAATAGCTTTTTTCGAGCTTAATTGAGGGAGAAAATTTGTTTCTCAAGAGCAAAAATGTTTTTAAAATACTGTGGCGACTATTGCGAGTAACTTTTTGAAAACGATATAGCTCGTCGATCATTTTCAAATTAATCTGATTTAGAGTGTTTAGACCAATCCTATTGAAAAAAAAAACAAAAAATAAGTATCTGTTGGAAGGTATGGAATAAGCACTCCCACTTTTTTTTTTTTTTGTTACATGGAAGGGCAATAACCCTGCGAATTAAACCATACGAGTAAAAGTAATTTTTCTTTAATTGAGAAAAAATGTGACTTTGAATAAATACAATCATGTAAGTACATTTTTTATCACAATTAAAGTTTTATAAAATCCATAATAAAATAATTAAGATGAGTGATGGATTATTGGCATTTGGTTATCTGTTGGGTATGCGTGGGTAGTTTCTAGAATAAACTTGTATCTCATTTTCTCGATGTACATAATGTCATTTTGACGTCAACAAAAGTATTAGAATATATAAGTAGATATACAGGTACTCTTTTTTTATCAACTCCCTGCAGAAGCTATTTTCTTGTATTTTATGTAGATATGAAAATGAAAGTATAGTATTGGCTATACATAACGACTGTTAGAGAACTTTTCATTCATATTGAAGGAAATTATAGCTATCTTTTCTCACTAAATTTATACTCTAACCTTTCCTTCTCCTAAACTTTTTTATATTAAACAGGGATGCTATCGATTTTGTTTGCCTCCATTTTGTTGTTCTAGGTATAACTGGGCTTGTATTAAAATGTCGGATTTAAAGAGTCGGAAGTAAATTTTTTTATTTCTTACTCGTTTTTAACATGCGACTGTGAATGTTGACCTCTGCAAAAGAAATTTGTTGAAATGATGTTATAAAATGTTGCTGTCGAATTTTTAGAGCCAGGAACATTTACTTTTACGGCTATTTGTCGCCCATAAAAGCCACCCTTACATTGTTACTGTCATTAACTTTTAATTGTCTGCTGATATAGAGTTTAGCTTTTAAGTTTATTTCCTTGATTTTATGTGTCGAATAAAATGTGTTCATCCCTTAAAGCATGGACGTCGTTGATACGGCACGTTGTTGTGATGATGCAAAATATACAGAACAATAAAAATGAAAAAAAAAAAGAGAGAGAGAGAGAGAAATTGCAATGAAAAGTGAGTTCTATTTGCTAAGCGTCGATAAAGATAAAGCTTGTGGGGCAGAAAACATCGCTGACTGATTTAGACAAAATCATTAACTCATAATTTCTTGGCATTTTTGCGTAGATAAATTGCTTAAAGACTCTTGAAAACAGTGTTTGGACAAAATTTTCCATCATGATTGATAGGAAACAAAAATCAAAATTGTAGTCATAAACCCATAATTTAAAAAAAAAATGTTTTATTCATTTTTAATTTTGGTTAAAGGTTATTCAAAGTTTTTATCCATTTGTGTGCTATAGTGGAGCTGAGCCAAAAAAGCCAGCTGAATTCTCGATATCTTATGCGAGCTCAGAACCTAAGTAACTCGGCTCTATATATATCTCATCACACTAGAGCCGTGCACTGAAATAAATGAATTGTGATTTTTACTACTTTTTACTGGAAAACGTGAACGATTCAAGATTCATTATAGATGTTCTTATTAGTATTTTGTTGTACATTTTTACTATAGTAGATGGTATATTTTACTTTGGTAATTTCTACTATAAATCTTGAAATTGTCTGTTTTCTCATAAAAATAGTGCAAATTACTAGTGACCGTTTTCAGTGCTGCCAAGAATGTTGGAGGCATGACCCCACCAAGCAAAATTATTTGCCCTCTTCCTTTCAAAGAAAATTCTTTCCATGAAACGGTGGGCAAATAGATCCATCTTGCCCCCTAGGCATTTGAATTACCTCCGAGTATTTTTCGTTAGCTATGGCCTTGTATCGGAGCTGTGAGCTAAGTTTAGACGCAGTTCGAAGAGCTGGAAAGCCTAGCTTAGCTTATATTCTTGTTATTTTAGAATTAAAAAATCAATAATTTTTTCCCCTTCAACATTAATTTCTTTCAAATTACTCATTTCGGAAAGAAATTTTATCCCTTTCCTAATAGCAAGTTCTCATGTTCATCTGAATATACATTTTTAAATCATCTAACCTCCCACTAAGTACATGAAAATTAAAATAATACACAGATAGTCTAAGCCTTCGCCGGTGAAAAATTTTATTTTCTGGAGATATGGCCTTATAATGCATCGATTCTTCGATTTTTGTTTTCAAGCTATATTTTTGTTAAACGATTAATTGAATATTGTTTTAAATCTTTTAACCGCAATAGTGAACGAGTAAAAAAATATGTTCGATATTGTCTAATGGCAGGGAATGAAGTTGTTTGCATTTTTATTAATGAACTAAGAAACTTTTACACCACGACGATATGCGGGACATTCTTAAAAACTGATGTAAGTAGTTCAATTAACCACATTAAAATTAATTACACATTATTAACCGTTTCTTTACCACTTTTGTTGGCGTATTAAAAAATGTAATTGCTTCATTGTCGTCAACCAAAGTTGCTGTTCTGCATGTTGTTCAATTTAAACAGAAGGGGGAAAAACAAAGCTGAAGCGTGGTAATTTGATAATTTAGGTTCAGAAATTCTATTTCCAGTTTTAATTTTCGGTTTGTCCGGAGTGAGAGATGCGAGATTAAATACTGTCAGTTAATTAAATCAATTGTGAGGAAAGGTTAAAACTGAGGGAATGAGACAGAAAGTGGTCAGTTTTTTTTATTTTTATTAACACTTGCTAGGCTGAATTTTTTAATTGAATGCGTAGGAACATGTATCAACTTTAGAAAAAGAAGTACTAAAACCCAACCACTAATAAATTTATTTAATTTTATTAGCTGAGAAAATGAAAAACTCGTTATCCATTTATAATAGACCCCTATGAACATTCATAGTTGGTTTTGTGTGGAATTTGGCTGCTGTTGAAGAACCGACGTAGGTCTAGGCATAGTCTAGGTTCTTATTATTATTGGGATCTAACCAATCAAATGAAGGAATTTTATTAGTGATTACATTTTTTTTTTCACGCTGATTGGTTAGATACGCATAGAAATGGAAGCTGCAAAGTAAAAAAAAAAATAAAAGTACCTTTATTGTGTATGGGGCTATACCTTTTTCATTATGCTTCAATTTCGCAAATTATATATTATAGTTTTTAGCGACCAAATTAAAGTAGGTGAGGGGAGAGGAGAGGGAGCTAAGCTCATTTCTGAGTATTCCTAGATTGTAGAATATAGCATGTGGCATATATAACTGTACTTTATTACTGCGTGGCACTACTTCGTCACTTTCGGTGGCACTATAGTGCCTCCCTTTTTGTATGTTACCTTAGTGACTGACTGGAGTGGTGGGGGAGAGGGATCCATTTAGCCTCCTAGGCATTTAATTTGCCACCCCCAACCTGGAATTCGATTTGTTCCACTAAGTATATTTTACTCTATAGCTACGACCCTGGAGCATCTCTTATGAAACAAAAAAGGTAATTATAGACTTTACTCTATTGCTGCGCTCCCGTTTTTGCATCATCTTTCAAAACATTTGAGAGGCTCATGCCGAATTATCCTTTGCAAAAGCAAAATACAATTCCCCTAACGAATGATTATTCATAATTTGATAGATGTTTCGTGGATTTTCATTCTTATTCATTGTGGTTACCAAAAATAATAAAAATATGCAAACGATTTTTGACAGATGCGGCATCATCTAAATAAGCGTCACAAATTCGAATAACCACCGTCCGGTAATTTCTCCGTAATTATTATAAGACGTCTTTTTTCATTTTTCTCTTCGAATTTTTTCTTTTCTTTTCATCTACCAACTCCTCTCGCTTTCCTCAATTTAAAAACTTATTTTTTAATTCCGCAAGTTAAAATCAGTAGGTATTAATAATGAAAAAAGGAGGGAAAAAAGCGAGCGAAAGAGATCATTCGAGACCGTTTTGAAAAAAAAAAAGAATGAAAGAATATTGTTGTTTTATTAAATATATTTCTTATTATGCTGCCTTTTTCCTTCTTTTCAAAATTTTTATTCCCCCTTAGCCAAGTCCGAAAGCTAATTTAAGCATAATTAATATAGCTTCGTTATTTAATATTTCGTGTTATACTTTGCCTTTTTCATTTCAATTTTTTCTCTTCTTTGGCTCATTTTCTTGAGTCTCGAAAAAAATAATTTGAACGAATTTTGACTTCATTTATTTAAAATATTTCTTAGCGAAAATGCTGGGAAATAATACCTATTTAAAAAATTAAAATTAAGAAACAGCTTTTCAAATTCCGTATAAATTGATGTACCTCCTATAAGTCTATACTTAGTAAACAATTTCTTGAGTATACCCTCTTTTTGTTGAACAAGCAAAATGAAAACTCAAACTTGGAGAAAATTAATAAATAAGAAATCTATTATTTTTATTTGAATAAAAGGTTCCAGAAAATAATTTTCCAAATAAAATTGAGGAAAGAATACAATCCAAACTTTTTTTTCTTGTTGTTAGAACATGATACTTCTTATCTAAAGATTTATTTATTTATATTTTTCAATAAAAATAGATATTCAAAGTACTTAGGTACTCCTCGTTCTATTGTTCAATATTCTTATTGCAAAATTTAATTAATCAAATTTGGGCTCGACATATAGCTCCCTTTCACGTATATTACCAGATATACCAATCTTGAAAAGAAAAAAATCTGCACTTACCCATCCATGCCGAAATTGTGGAATAAAGGATGACTGAATGATGTAGCATTAGACGTAATGACAGGTGCCTGTCTGGCAGATTCGTTTCCTCCTTTTTCGACGGATGTGGGTGAAGTTGATGTAATACTGTCTCGCCTTAAATTATGAGAATTTTCTTCTCTGTAAGAAAAAAAAAATGAAAGGAATACTTTAGATTTCGTAAAGTTTGATGAATATTTTATACTCACCTGATTGATTTGGGTAAATTGAAAATAACTCAACGAGATGAAAAATGTAAAAGGGATTTAGAAATAATTTTTGATCTAACCATTTGAATGTAGCTGGGCTTACGCGTGCATAAAAATAAAAGTGATGTGAGAGTGTAATTTAGTCTTTGAGGGATAATTAAAAATTTGGAGATAGTGAAAATTTTATATTATAGTCGCTTAATTTTTGTTCAAGAGTGCCTGTATAATTTCTGCGAGTATAATAATAATATTTCACCTGTTTGAACTGTTGAACACAGGTCGATCGATTTCAGCTTCTGTATCGCTGACAGCACCACAGCTTGTTGGACTTCCACTTCTTTCAGAAACGGATACATGAAGTCTTGGATCCTCGTCACTGCTGGTACAAACATCAGTTTCATCTGGATCCTGTTAGATACGGTTCGTATAGTAATTTACTTGAATTAATTATTTTTAAGAGGATTATGCCACTGTAGCAAAGTATGAGCAAAGATGTTCTCAGTGGCACATAATGTTTTTTTTCTCACTCAAATGGCATACGTCTACTATCGATTTTATGAAAACTCATAGTATACTTTTTCTGGGAGAGTTTGATTAAGTAATTAGAATAATAAACATGGATGGAAAAATGAGTGAACCAATTTTTAAAATGTGAAAATTAGAGTTTCTACTTCGATGAAAGGGCTAAATTCCAAAGTGTTCATGGCGAGTTCAAATAAGTGAATATTGACAATAGTGAAAAAGATGATCTAACATCTCTCTCTTTATTAAACTTAACTGGCCGAAATCAGTGAAATTTTAAATTTTCAACCATCGTGTCAAATTTGTAAGAAAAAATCACAATTCCGTCGTTTTGAAAGGAAAACTGAATGTTTTAGGAGAAAAAAAACATTGAGTTCTTGACGCAGTTCTAAAGGTTGCTGAATAAATTTGAGCACTCTGATCAGAAATTCAGTCATTGGTATGGTTAAAATTTTTTTTTTTAATTCAATAAAAAATCTTTTAGTGAAGGCTACGTATGTACTTTTTGGAAAATTATGTGCAACAATCGTTTCATGTAACCTATTATATACCATTAGCTGTTACTATTTGCTCCTAATTTTCTGCTCTCATCTGATATGGAATCTAAACGTTCAAACTAGAAAAAAAAAATTCAAATAAAGATAATTTCTAAGTGCCTATGCACATTAATATTAAAAAAGATTTCAACAGTGAGATAATATACTGAAACTAGAGGCTTTTTTTTCAGTTTCCTTTGATGGATTTGGGAATTTGTTTCGATTGGGGATTGGAATTTCAAAAATATTTTGTTCAACAAAAAAAAATTAGGACCATCATCACATGACTGGAGTAAAATTTTAAGAAAATTGAGCTGAAGGGAAAGAAGCATTCCCTGTGGGTACCTATCAAATAAAAATATTATGCACTATAAGTATTAATGGCATATATGGAAGCAGACTTTATTGACTTCTTTCTTTTCAGATCCATCTTTGGTTTCATAATAAAGCTCAGTTACGATATCTAGAGAGGAAGTGTGTAGTTGTATACTATTTTAGCCTATGTATAGCTATAGCATATACGATGCTTAACCATTTAAAGTTTTTGAAAGATTGTTGGTAGCAGGTGCTAACGAGCTTTGCACCTAAATATATATCTTAATATTAGGTACGTGTAAAAGCGACAAGAGAAAAGTCAAAAATGAAAACGACGAAATTTCGCATTTTCTTCGCGTAATAAATCTGTCTTAACTCTTTCTAATTAGAATTTAAGGGATTTTCATCATTAGCAAAATAATACAAGGCGGGAGTCGTATTTCAGTAGCAATGGCGTTTATGCTTTCATGTGTAAATGAGAAAACTACTCAGCTGTTGCTGCCAAATAGCTAACCATGATATATGGCACAAAATCGTAAATCTTGTTTCTGGAAGTATGTTTGCTGTTTGTTATTGGGTAGATATAGAGATTCGAGGAATAGGCACGCATTTAATTTTTCATTAATGATATAAGAAAATGTGTATCTAAATTGAGAAATGCCTGCACCTGGTTCATAATGTGAATTGAAATTGGTAGGGTTTTCTCAATTCGAATAGTTTGAATGCTAATTTCTGCTAGGATTTCAATTTATAACTAAAAAATACTCTGGTATAAATTACTGGTTTTCCAATTTTCCAAGTGAAAGAATAGTCCAGTCAAATTAGACGAAAAAAAAATAGAAAATAAAAGATTAGCATACGATTTCTAACCCATAAACACAAAAAAATTCTCGTGGAGATATTTTTTTACTCTGTAGATGCTATACTGAAATTTCAAAGACGAAAACAATTTCCGTACAGCCTTCCACACATTCCCGCCAAATTAAGAGATCAATAAATAAGTAAATATAAGAATGCGATATGGGTTATTTTTTGGATAAGATCATGAAACAAAAATCTATGTAAGTCCCATGCCTGTTTCTTTACATTTATTTCTATGTCCTATTATACTCGCACTTTGTATTCAAGAATCTGCCCTTACCTTCGTAATTGGAGATCGTTTATGACTTTCATCATCTGGAATTTTACAATCACGATCTTGTTCTTCTCGTTTACGTTGCTCTTCTTTTAATCTTTCAGCTTTTCTCCATTTTGCTCGACGATTTTGAAACCATACCTGAGAAATAAAATCAAAATTTGCAAGCGATTTAAAAAAAAAGAAACTTCAGTTTTCCAATTCAAAACCACAAGTAAAGTAATACCTATATTCCAACAACATTTGTCGATTATTTGAAAAGAGGAAGGGTGAATTTACGAAAACATTTTTTAAATCTCATTCCCTGGAGAAAATGGCTCTTCCCCTTTTTTTCTCGATTTTTTTTTCTCTCTACATCTGTTTTGATGTTACTCTCTTTAACGGGTCGGTAAGAAGATGCCTATTTTACGTAATACTTCGAACCAAAATATTGACATTCGCTAAGGACCTATTACCTGTCAGATTAGATAAAAATTGAAAAATATCTGTAGCTATGGGTCTTGGCCTTTGAACCAAAGCTCGTAACCCTTCAATTTTCGTTACTGCGAATGTGTTTTCGTGGCTGTTTTTCCTTCATTTTTCCACTTTTTTGTATTTCTCTGTCTTTTTCCAAGCTGTTAGTTTTATCATTTTTCATATTTTCTCTGATGTGCATGTGTGATCGCTTCTTTTATATGGCTTCCGATATGACAGTCGATGCCATCGTAATCGAATTCATCATCACACTAGTGGTCTCATGAGTGGAAGTAGTTTTTGCAAGCATCAATATCTGTTTGGAAGCTTCAAGGTCCCCAAAAATAATGGACAGAGGTGCGAGATAACTGTCAAAAATGACAGAAGTTTGATGAATGTGTCATATTAAGTCTAATCGAGCTCAAATTTTCTTGATGCTCTTCAAGTCAAACCCTTTTAGGAGCTGGAGCTGCTTTTGAACGCTGAAACAAGCTATGGCTAAGTTACCTTACAACCAGCATAATTATACCAAAGGGACTATTTATCTAAATAATGTTTTCAAATGAAAAGTTAACCTTTATATTTAAGGCTGTATAATTTTTTATGACAATGAAATGGAAACATTTTCAGTTACCCGATCTGCAACGATCTGTAATGTGACGCACATGTGGAGGAAAAATGTGACTTTTGTGACACTGATGTGACCTATAATTTTTCCAGTAGGTCACATCGGTGTCACAACTGTGCCACTGCTTCCTGATTGGTTGAATTTTTGCCCCATCTGCGTCACATTTCTCCTTCACATTTGTGTCATAGTTTGCAGATCGGGTTCTCTAGTAGTATGGCTTCGCTACCAACCTTTAGAATCTTATCACAGAAAATTTATTCTTAGGTTAATCTGCCATTTGTTTGCCTGTAAATATGCCATTTTATGCGTTGCAGTATTTTTTTTTTTTTCTAGCTCTATATAATTCTGTACGTTTGTAAATTTTTTAGAATATTGTTTTTTGTTCAACTCAAAGTACGTGTGGCATATCTGCTCTTTTTCCCCCTTATGTTTCTTGTACTAACTTTTTTTCATTTTACCTCCTGTCTCGTATAATGTTATGATTACTCTTCATCAAAAGCGAAGAAAAGAGAATGAGAAGTCCCGAAAGACCACTCATAAAACTGAAAAGAAAAACTTGGAGAACTTCAGAGCCGAACGAGGAAAAACACAATAAAGGCGAAAAAGTGGGCACAAAGAAGCAGAAAGGGTACGCGGTGGGTGTCTGTAATACAATATGCATAGATAACGTAAATAATACGTTTTATGAAATGAAAATTGTAAAGTAAATTTCGCGTCTAATTGGACAAATAATTGGAGTTACGAGACGGAAAAAACACGGAAAAAAGTGGCAAGGAAAAAAAAATCTTTTGCTTTTAGTCACGTCTGTGGTGTGACTTCTGTTATTATATCGTCGTTATGGTCTTCAATTAGGCTTATTTTAGGACTTACACAGGCTGGTATAGCAGACACTGAAGCAACAATATCTGCCATATCTATATGATATCAGGCATCAGCGATTACATGACTATACAATTCCATTTTCGTATCATGAAACAAGACTTTGTCTATTTCTCTTATGAATGCGATTCCATCAATTTATAGTGTGAGTTACCCTTTTGAACCTTACAGTACACCACAAGCCTCTATAGAGCATTTCTAATGTAAAATGGTAATCTTTGTGTAAAGTGCTAAGCCAAGTGCTGTGGTTCATTTTTTCTCAAAGTAATATAAAATTTAAGGTCAATTTTAAGGTATCAATAGCTGATATGAGCTGTGAATACGATGTATAGAAATATAAATTTTTAACCGCAGGTTTTATGTTTGCCATGCCATACTCATATTTTGTTAGATGTTAGTAAATATTTTTACACAGTATCAATGTTGGTATCAATCACTTTACTTTTTCAAAAATTATTCATACCTCATACAAATTTGTTGACAACATATTTTTCTATTATCAATTGATTCTGTAGGCTGTATATTATTGTCAATATGTACGAGGGGCATAATTATACCTCAACTTCTTCATTGTGTTCTATATATTCTTTGAGCCAATTAAAGCTTTTAAAGAAATTTCTCAAAAGCAAATTGATTTTCAAAAATTTCCAAATTTTCCATCACTTTATCAACTTATTTTGATACTAAAAATTACGATTTTTGAACAAAATCTTCCCTCCGAATATGGATTTTATAACAAATGATTGGAGATTTGTACTTCTTCTTTCATTTGTCCACGGTTTTAATTTATTCGCCCTATATTCAAAAGCGAGGTGAGTAAATCGGACCTTTTCTCTTGCTGCCTATTTCCTCTGGCTGGTTTTTTTATTTGAACGCGTGTCAGTATTTAGATAATGTGGATTTATATTGCCTTGATTCTGTAGTTCCAAGACCTCCCTGTAGAATAACGCTGGTTGAAGAACGGTTACTTCCTCGATGAGGTACCTTCAAGTACCTCTTTACAATGAAACAAAAGAGCGTGTGCTTGTCGTTAATTACTTTTATTATTCGCTAAAAAGAATGCGAAAAAAAAAAAAACGGAAAAAAGAGGTGAGTAAAAAAAAGAAGGATCGAAGAGTGTGCGCACCGTCCGACCTTTATAAAGTACCATTCTGAACGACAAGCATATTATTCTGTCATATTTTTTGTTATCTAGATGCTTTCTCAAATAACAGCTGTACAACGAGGTTATAAAAATACTGAAATCCTGTTTTTTAACAAAGCTCTCTTAATTTAACGATTAATAAACGATGCCTTTGAGTGAAAAATCTTTTTATGACTGCAGCTTTGCTGCAGCTTTTTTTCTCTCCCGATTTTCTCGTTTTTATTTTTCATGCAGTTTATTCAGGATAGAAGAACTTGAAAGAAAAAGTATTTGCTTCTTCGATGTTTCCATTTTTATAAAATTGCTAAAAGATTGTCAAAGAAATAAGAATTGTGAAAATATTCACGATCATAACACTTCCCGACATCACCAAATGCTGGTGGGTCTCTTACTAGGTACCTATAATTTCAAAAATATTTTGGTAAACGTTAGTCGGTTGGGTGATTCTATGTAAGTATGATGTAACATGTTTTAGTTCCGGTCGGCCTAATATTACAGTGGTAAACCAGAAAAGCGCACATTGGTGAAAATATCAACAGAAAAACTAGAAAAAACAGATTACTATTCGTTTTTCCAAAACCGTTTCAAAACAACTCCAACACTGAGAGAAATGAATAGTAGGTACTAAGTATAGAATAGTAATTTTTCTCATCTCAGTTGTGAATATTACTATTTATTGTAAATATTCTAATATTTCTAATATTTGTAGTACTTTTTACTATTTTAGATAATATATTCTACTATTTTTGTAGTAATTTCTGCTACAAATCTTAAATTATACCAGTTTTCCTATCCAAATTGTAAAAATTAGCATTGAAATTTTTCTCAGTGTAAAAAAATAAGATATAAAATTTGGTGAATAGAAATTCCTTAAATTTTCTTCATTCACCAACTTTGTTTGATGTAGACTGAATGAAAATGGAAAGAACAAAGCCAAAGAAGAAAAAAGGGGGAAAACGACTAAAATCTTTCACTATTTCAACTTTTTTCACACTTCAATTATTTGTAGTAACTTTATAACTCGTCCAAAGAAGCGACTGGTATATAAAACGATCCTTCCAGACAAATCGATATGAACGTCAATTTTAATTTACAGTCGTATTAATTTCATTTTTATTTGTTTAAAAGAAGAAGAAGAAAAAGTGAAAAAATTTTTCTAAAAACGGTTATAATTTTGTAAAATTTTCTCAAGGGGTAGCTCTTATAACCAATCAGATATCGGTGTTTCAAAGCGGTCGCTAAGCAACGTTTCTGACATTTATTATATGCGCACTATACCTTTAAAGTAATCATCCCTTATTAGATTATAAAATACTACGAAACTCGACTTAAAAACTTCTTGAAAATAAACTTGTAACCGTATTCGCCGTCGTTTCTGTTTTTTAGTCGCCTGGTAATTCATTTAATCTCTTAACGATACTCAATTAAAAGTAAATCAACAACAGCTCCTATATATAATCGAATATGTATCGAAAGAAAAAATTAAGCAAAAATTCTGACGAGCGGGTGAGAGAGTCAAGTTTTGAAAGCTTTTCATTTATTATTTAAAAACGTTTCGACTTTTTGTAACTTTTTAAACAAATTTTGCTTTCAACTTTGACGTATTACTGAGTGTAAGTTATATATTTTTAGTGGGTTTATTTCAATTTTTTTTTTTTTTTTTTGACAGTGAAAATTAAGAAATTGTTTAAAGTGAAACTGATTTATCGAAAGGATGAAATTTGCGGTTTTACTTTTCGTCGCTAAATTTGAAATTTTAGAGGTAGAATTTCAATTTTAAACTTGGCGAGCTAATGGAGCAGAAAAGTTTATTGAAAAAGTCATCTCGAAGTCAATGACCAAATTATTGAGGAAGAGAGAAAAAAATTCGCTAAAAAGTTTCTCCCTCTAGAATATCGAATTTTTTTCTCTTCTTTGGTTCATGTCGTAAGAAAAAGATGATAAAAATCATTTTCGTACAAAAAAAACAAAAACTCAAGCCTATAAAAAGTCGAAATAATTTTTATGGTTTGTCGATATAAGCCTACGTTATTATGATAAACCTATCTCCAATACACTAAATAAGTACAAATTTGTACAATTTGAATAGAAAAACTTTCAAGATTTGTAGCAGAAATTACAAAAAAATAATAATTAAAAGTAAAATATAATCATCTAAGATCGAAAAAATTACTACAAATATTAAGAATGTCTTCAATAAAAAATGATGATTTTCTCAAGTGTGATGAGAAAATTTACTATTGATCATTTATTTGAGTGTATTGAAGAAAATACAATGAAATCAGTTTTCAAGACCTTGAGTATTATCTGCTTGCTAGAATATAGTACGAGTAATAAGAATCATCTTTTTCAAAAAAGGATTTTCAAGTTAAATGGTGCTGTTTTTATTGCTTTTAGTGTATAACAGAAACCGTTTTCAGAATTTTCTGAGTAAACAGTCCTTATTAGGTGTACCTACAAAAAGAAGATAAGTTCAATTTTTACTTACCTATAAGTGCAGAAAATATTTCGATCTCGGATACTTTTCAACATTGGTCAAACAATGTGACGAATCCAATAATAATAATAATAGATAATGGCGATGATATAGTTTTAACTCTTCAAAATTGAAATATTATCTATAACTTTACCTGAACTCTGGCTTCTGTTAAATTTATTTTCATAGCGAGATCTTCTCTGGTAAATACATCAGGGTAATGAGTTTGCGCAAAGGCTGTCTCTAGTTCTTCTAGCTGGAAAGATGGAAAAAAATTATTTTTTATTAGAATTGTTGAAAAAATATCGGAAATAAGTATTAAAGGCGCCCTGAACTTAAATTCGAAAGGAATTTTAAAGTGGAAAACCTCCAAAATTTTAGCTTATAGAAAATAAAAGTATTGATACATTTCGAAGCCCTATGTGTGGATCGACTTACGAGTATTGCTATTATAGAAATTTTCTACATTAATTTTACATTCTCACCTGTTGTAAGGTGAAGGTCGTTCGATTTCTTCTTTGTTTCCGTCTAACAAACGAGTCATCGTGTATTGCAGGGTGATATGAGTAACTCGTGTCTGTAACAAATAAAATTTACGTAAAAATTGTAAAAATTAAAATTACTTCAAACTCATTTTTGGAATATTGCCCTTTTTAAGCATTCGTGGACTTTGGTAGTGGACAAGAAGGGCTTTGCCTCCCATAAAGCCGAAATTAGCTCCACCAGAGAAAATCAAGTTGGCCCCTCCCCTCCACGCATTCAAAGACAACTAAAATTTTTAATAATTCGTTACATAATTTGTATATTTTTTTTCCTTCTTAGTCATCGTAATAAGAACCTATTTAAAACTCTCTCACCCCCGCCAAACATATGAAGCAAAGTTCACCCATGATTTTATATGGCTTAACTTATATACAGATGGTCTTGAACAAATCCTCTTCCTGAGATAGATAGGTACCCAATAACAAAAATATTAACACAAACTTCATTTCGTTTTTTTTGTTCTAATAAAATAAAGATAAAAATAAATTAAATTTTCAGATCATATTGTCTACTTTATCAGCAAGTTATGAAATAAATTTTTAAAGAAATTATTAATTTATCACGATTGAGAAGTGTAGAAATAATAATACAGAAAAAGGTATTTTAGCTTTTCTCCAAAAATTCTATCTATTCATCTCTGAAGACGAGTATTTTAAACCCATTATAGTGTTGGAAAAATATTCGAATCATTGAGCCTTGTTCAGATTGAAGTCATTGTAGTAGGAGCTTGTTTGAGATAGAAATTCATCATTATTATAATTTTTTTTATTATCATGAAACAGTCATTTCGATCCACTTATTGAGACATCTAGGCCTTCTTAATCAACTAATTTGATAAACCGACCGAACCTTTTATGATTATTAGATTTCAAACCAAAATTCATCTACCATTTATATGGATACTTGAGGTGCCTTGAGTCATGAATAAAACGAGTATACCTATATAAAATTTAGTTCAATTTAATATTTCATTGTTTAGACTACGTATAAATTTTTCATCACTTTCAAACTGAACGAAGCGGCTAGAAAAAAAAAAAAGCTCAAATCTTTTTCACAAAACTTCAAATATAAAATCGCTCCCTCTGGCAATTTAATGATTATAGAGCCAGCTATTCTGCATTAAAATCATGGGAGTAAATGGAATGGAATATTCAAAAGTCTCTCGTGTAGCGAAAACCGCTTATAACCGAATGCATTATTTCATTGTTGTTTTGTTTTTTCATATTTTTCTCTTCTTCTTCTTTTCTCCTGCTCTATTTCATCGTCGAACAAATAAGTCTCCCTTTAATCCGACTAACGTCTTATAACCTCCACTATATATGATAAAGTAGACGAGCTTTTATCTACTTCTATATGTATACTCATTTTTAGGTGGGATACAGAGAATTATTCTCAAAATAGCTATTATAAGACTTCGCCATATAGTCGTGTGCTTAATGAAATTTTACCGCACAAAATTAATTTTCGAATGGCCCGTATTTTTAACTTTAATTAGTGAAAGTTTTAGTTGTTTAGTGTAGTTACGTAACTAAATTTGGTAATTTTCAAGTTTTGCCAACTATTCGCAACATTATTCTCATCTTATTCATAGAATTGCTATAGGAGAGGCCGAGTTGGGCCCGAGGCAATAAAAATTCATCTGGGGGAGGGATGATTGGAAAATATCTCTTGGCAAACTATAATAACCTTGTTTTTGAAAAGGGATAGTTGATTACTCTTGAACTATTTAAGTGGTTGAACTGGCTCAGTATTTGTGACTAATTCATAAAAAATATATACCTACCTTCGGTCGAAAGTGTCTTTTTTCAGAATGAAATAAAATATTATATTATAATGCTGGAATTATTATTTTTCTAATTTGTATGAAAATCAGTTACACATAATACGAGTATAAAGAACATTTTGAAACTTCTGAACATTTTCTTTGCTCAGGTAAGCATATCTGTAACATTAGCGAGGACATGAGAAACTTTTAGTGCATCAGTCATCAGGAAATCGAATGACCAAATCGTAAGGTTAGCACAATTTATTATTTTTTTAATGAAAGTGCTAAACTGTCCAAAATGTGCAGGAAATATTAAAAGCGAATTCCCAAACTTTGAAATCCTTTTCAACATATCAAAAATCATAATATTCAACTTCCAGTTCCACTATCGGTAAAATTGCTGAGTGACGAAAATACATTATCTAAAGTTTACTCTAGAGTTACACCAAAGTTGTCGAAGATTTTTCTATTGGAAAAAAATTTCAACTCGGATAGGTACAACTAGCCCTAAGAGTCGATTTTATTAGGATACTATAATCGTTCCTATTCATCATTCAAGATCCACCTGTGACTATATATCAGACGAACTGAGTTGCGCAATGTTTAAATCGGTAGTATAAGGTCTATGATGAGATCCTACTCTCAACTTCACTATAAATTCAGAAATTTTTTTTTTTTGTCGAAAGGAAGAAGAATGAAATCGTGTTTATTAGTAGATTATGAAATTACTAACGTGTCGATAGATATTCTCAATTTTATCCGCACGCTTCTCAGTTCAAATACCTACTTCATTTGTGGGAATAATTGATATTGATCGTCTTCCATCCTCAAGCACAGTGATGCCAGGTATTCAAAAATTAGATAATTTCTGTACCGCCTGTACAAGTCGAAAATTTCAAGTTTTCCCGTCAAAATATATGTTCATTGAGTGGCCGAAAAAGGGCTCTTTTGTTCTGTCACGCAAAGTGAATGCAGAAGAATTGACGGGGGCGACGGGGAAAAAGAAGGAAAAAAGCGAGGGGACGCGACATTTTGTAGTAAGTTGTTGATTAGGTGTTACAGCATGTCCGCTGACAGAAATTGGGCCGAACGATGATAGAACACGAACTAGTCTCCGATTAATGATTAGCCCCTTTGTAACGCAATAAAGAACCCATTTTCACTTGCCACTATACCGAGGGAATTGTCGTTAATACGATTATCGACATCGCCAAAGCAGCACCTGATCTCTGATTCAATTATATCAATTTTATAATCCACCCGTTATAGTGTCTGTCTCTCTCACTCCCTCAAGCTTTCTGCTACTCAGGTCTAGTAGTCACTCTCAAGCACATAAGGCCATTGTCATTAATTTCGATACATGGACTGAAGTTTTTTTGCTTTTCTCTATTTTCCATCTTCTGTACGTTCCCCCTTTTTCCAGTCCATGTGTTGTACCGTAATAGCTTTCATACAGGGTGTTCCGCTTCAATTCATCACCTGGATGAATTCGGCTGTTGAATTCAGAATTATGCATACATGTAGAAGTCCGTCAGTGGTGGTTGAGAGAAGTGATTTGAGTACCCCCCTTTTTATTTCTCTACAACTCTTTGGCTTTTATACACCGCAAACTTCTTTTTGGGCTGTAGCTAGAACAAAATACTCGGGGGCAATTTCTGAGAGGGCAAGTCAAATGCGTGGGGAGGGGCACAATGAATCTCTTCCTTTCCGTTCAAGAAAAAAATTTTCCTTTGGGCAAACGATTGTACTTGGGGGCATTGCTCCCCCGCCCCCAAGACCCTGACTTCTTATATGACTGCAAGGGTTGACACAATCCATGTATAGTTTTTCTATTTTAGAGGTATCTTACTCAGTCTGTTCTTTTTTTAAATTCTGTTAAAACCTCTTTTGAAACTTGGGCGTTCAGTTAAATACCACGTGACAAAATCAATTTTATCGATATCTTCAACTGAACAATTTGAACGAATTAACAATAGAAAAAAGTCCCCATATGATATTCATCAGTAGCAGTTATACCATGGGGATCTGCTAACCTGTACAAGTATAGCCCAGGAAATTTTCGATAGATATCTTCAAACAAAACAGTGCTACTGCCATTACAAATTCAGGAAAGAAATCAATTGTGGCCCAGTAGCCCCTGTATATTACGAAATAAAGAAGGAAAGAAATATTATTAAATGATTTTTTTTTTGTGGTACTACCACTCAAATCAACATTGGATCTTGAGACAATTGAATAGTTGACTACAGTCGTCATCCAAGTTGACGAAAACAGTATTTCTACCAAAGCAATGCGTTTAGTTAATGTAGACTTACCAGAAAATAATGTTTGAATGAGTCAAACTAGGACCATTTTTTGGGATGGGTCACCTGAAAAATGGCATATGGAGATTTTTCTGGCGATACAAAATTGGAGGATGAAAGTGTTGGTACCGAAAATGTATTGGGTGGGCTGATCCCTCTGGTTACGTCCCTGAATCCATATTATGTAATAGTACGTATTTGTTTTCGCACTTTTTAAAAATTACGAGTATTAAAAATGGCCATAGCACCTTTTTACTTTAAGGTATACCTATATCGATTCATGCTCTGATTTCTTTTTCACCTTTATGTTCCTGCAGGGTTATTTGTTTGTAAATTTATAGTAACTCCTTTGCAATTATGCGGTAGATAGGTACCATATTCTTCGGTTTACAGCAGATACCTCGAAGAGCAAAACTAAATGAGAATAGGCTTATAAACTTTTTGAAAACCAAGCGAGAGAAAAAGATCAAGTACCTAATCGATCGAGGAAATGAGGGCAAAAAAGTTTTTTGATTATTTATAGATCGACTCCGAAAGGAAAGTTGTAGCTATTCGTCGGAAGATTAAAACAGAACATTAGGACGGCAGCCATTCGCTGTATACCTACTACACGTTTATCGAATTAACGCTAATTAAAAATTAAAACTTTAATTTTGCGAAGGCGTTTACGAAAATTAACAGGCATTAAGGGGGTAAATGGAGAATTGAATTTAGCGCCCTGTGTAGTGCGGTTTAATGTGCAAAATTACTTCCCGAAGAGAAAAGAGAAAAAATGAGAGAGGCACAGAAGCAGATAAAAGTTACAGTTTGTAAACACAGACTAGACAGTATAAGTTAGTGCTTCTGTACCTAAAATTTTAATCTTCTCAATCGTTTAGAGTAGAACAGAAAATAATTAAAAAATAATTTATAAATAAGTTTGTAAATAATATGAGATATCTATTCATATATTAGTCTAAAATAAACAACCAAATGATGAATACTCGTACTTACACGGATGGGAAGACGAAAATGGATATTCCAAAGATGGAATTCGGTTACTCGATGAAGAATGTAGAGAAGGTGGGCAGTGGTAGCAAAACATCGTTCATTAGGTTTCTTGATGCCTGTGAAACAAAAAAAAATAGTATTATTCAAATTTATGAATATAAAATGTCGATTGTTTAATATATTAATGCTCTAAAATAAATTTTAACTAAAAATGTGTAGAACTAGGCAAAGAATGGTACAGAACTTGGCAAAAGTTGGTGAAAGTTGGCAGCACTTGGTAAGGGCGTGGGAGATATTTGGGGTGCCTCCGCAGAGACGTGTTTTGTTGCCCCTTTTCCATAAGTTAGTGCAGTGGTGGAACTTACAGGGGGACCAGGTGGGCCGTGGCCCACCCGAAAATTTTTCGAAATGAACTATAAAAACAAATAAAAATAAGAAATTATTGAAAAAGAATGAAAAATCATAGCTTCGTAGTATCAGTATTTTGGATGTTGAAATTTTCGAATGATTTTTCTTGGCCGCCCCTGGCCCACCCTTAAAAAAAAAGCTGGTTCCGCCACTGAGTTAGTGCCCCATTGCTCTTC
The DNA here is from genome assembly GCA_038050395.1 of Parthenolecanium corni. Taxonomy (NCBI): domain Eukaryota; kingdom Metazoa; phylum Arthropoda; class Insecta; order Hemiptera; family Coccidae; genus Parthenolecanium; species Parthenolecanium corni. The sequence goes on along the minus strand of JBBCAQ010000038.1, from coordinate 1,030,873 downwards.
CCTTACCTCCCAGCAACATTTTTGGATGCCCTAATTTTTTCTTCGTCGCCCTAATTTTTTCCTCGCAATTACTTTAGTGCCTCCGCAAAATGCGGAAACTTGATCAAAACTTCAAAAAAATGTTTAAAAATTCATAACTCTGTTTTAGCTCGTTATAAACGATCCCAACCAGCTGGGAATGATTGTTCACACGAATGAAATTCGGTTTATTACATTTTCACACTTGTGGTATAGCTGGCAATACTGTACTAATGAAAATTTTCTGAATTCAAATGAAACCCACATAAGGAAAATTTACTTGTCAAAACTTGCCACTAACAGAAAGAAAAATCATATTTAAAACTATAATAAAAATGAAGTTTTTTGTATTTACTACTTTATACTTTTGTACGTGGCAAGTGACTATAATTCAACTGCAGATATATACCAACCTATATTTTCTTCAGTCAAAATAAGAAATGCTAGGCAAAACCAGTGTATTGTTTACTTTGGATGATCCCATTGACCTCATCTCACTAATGAATAGGATCAAAGTTTATTTTTGGAGGTAAAAAGTTCTGATGTCTAAAGGAGGGAATACGGGAGGTTCGCACTAAGAGAAAAATATTAGGCTTAATCAAGTATCATAATTTAGTTCAAATTGCAATTTTCTATTTGCCTCTGCTGAGATACAGCATGTCAACATCAATGAATTGATTTACAGTTAATTTTTGGTTCTTTTTCAATAATTTCCTTATTTTAATGACTCTTATAGTAATTATTTTAATTTTTGTGGCAGGAGCCAGAATTTTTTCGTAGGGAGTCGTCGTCTCCCCTGCCTCCCTTTGGTTCCGCCAATGGATGCTGAGTTGGAAAGTTGACGTCATTCTCAATATTCTCTTTCCACAGATGCTATTTTACAACAAAAAAAAAATAGGTCCTTTTTTTTGCCCTCTATCTCGTACCTAACTATAAATGTTGAGTAGAGCACATATTTCCTACATTGGCAAAATTTTGACGATGATTATATTATTTGATATTAATGTCATTGGGGTGACAACAACGTGCAGTTGTGTTTGCATTAACATTTTATGCACGCTTTATGGTGACCATGCCGTGAAAAAGGGTTTTTACACAAAATGACACGTGGTGGTTCTTACATTCATCCTATAGTGTCGGCTATTGTTCTATATACCAGCAGTTATGCAGTCAACATTTTGATGTTGATTAAATCGACCTTAATTAACGTTGATTAAATCATGGCGAGTTATTTTACGATACTATCTGCTGCTGCTGTTAACGCAGTTCATCATTTTATCCTATTAACCGGAACATTATAATGTGTCTCGTCGAAGAACGAAGATCGCGAGAGACCAAAGAAAAAAAACATTAAATGACTAAACCATAAATTATGGAATAATTTTTACATTAATTAATTGACGTAACAAATTAACAATCTTCGCCGTGGTCTTTTCAAATATAATATAATAGGCTTATTATCGCTAAATAGCAAAGTTGAAGTTATAGATTTTATAAAGTTCTTTCCGAAAAAATTAGAAGATTTTTATTGAAATTTGAAAAGAATTTACACGTGATGATTTATATTTTTTCAAATATTTTTTACTCATAATACTTTTATTTTTGTTTCTTTAGATAGTTGCTAGGTATAATATTGTTACAAATTTACAACGCAGCGGTGTAGCCAGGGGGGCTCAGCCCCCCCTGGCATCCTCGTTCGCCCCCTAGCAAAATTTGCCCTCTCTTCCTCCTAAGCTTCGAGAAAAAAAAAGTTAAATAGGGGGCTTAAAAATTAACTACCCCCCCCCAAGAATCTTATCTGCCCCCCCTATTGGAACGCTCTGGCTACATCCCTATTACAACGTGTACCTAATTAGAAGTTGAAATAGTTTTATTCTGTTTGAGTTTTCAAATATAACTAAATTGAAGGTCCTTTTATCATTTTAAAGAATATTATACCTAATTTAGTTTTCATTGAGTATGACTGTTATAAACTTGTTTGGAAATTTGAATGATCATTTTTTATAGTGTTTGCATGTGAGGCTTTTAGCCTCACCTCTTATGGCAATACGGTTTTAATTTACACAAAATTTCTAATTTTCTCTACAATCTTTAAACTGTCCCCCACTTTTCTCTTTAAAAAATTGTAAAAATACTTGGTACAATAAACCTTCTGAAGAATTATAGTGCTGCAAAAGTTGAGTGTGTTTTTTTTTTGGAGTTTGAGTTTTTAAATTTTGTAACTGCACTTTTAATGTGTGGGCTTTAAAAACTTGAAGGAGACATTTAAAGCATGACAATTAAATCTTGATAGTTTGTGGCTAGCCATACCTACCTAGTACTGCATTTACACGTATACGAATTGGTTTAATGTTTGATTTTGTTTGTTTTTTTTGCTTAGGTATATTTTTTATAAAAAATGTAAGATTCTTTTCTAAAATTTCATCATATGATTTCTCTATTGAAATTCACATTTTTGGGTTTTAGATAAATGCTTCTTATAATAGATGGCTATAGGCTACCTTGATGGGTTGTAGGATCTGCGTTGCATAATACTTGGAAGTAGTTCAGAAAGCATGAGGAAAGAGGCTGAATAAAATAAATTAATAAAACTGGTAATTAATTGTTCAATAAAGATGAGTGAATCGTCGAAATGGCTGTCAAAAACGGCCAATTTATGACCTTTGGGGTCGCGTGCTATTTTATTCGACGCACAGCGGAATCGAATCGTGCTCTCGAAATTCGAGGAAGGCGCCGTCATAGTAACTGATTTAATACTGCTAGAATTAATTGGTTAACAAAATTGTCCTTCTGAATACTAATGTCGTTTCGGTTTCTCTTGGCATAACAAAATTATCGTACAATGTATGTATGGTTGGAAAATGAAAATGAAGATGAGGATGGGATAGGGAGAGAGAGAGTTGATAACCAGTTAAAATTTTTCAGAAAATCAAAGGGAAAGAAAAACTGGCTTCAGAGAAAATCGGTTCACAGACTTCCTAATAGTACCCTGAGTTTTTATTTTGTCGATTCAATCTCCACAGGTTTTTACATTTCAAAGTACCTACTTGACCGAAAGAGTTGGAGAAATAAAATCTGCATTCACTCCTTCATCATTTTTAAATGTCAGCTTGATTTTATGGAACAAAATCATCAACAATGAAAATTTTTGATACATATTGTACCTTCTTACACACACTGTTGAAAAATGAATCCTATAACAACTCGACCTATTATACAATGTACAATTGACCTTAATCAAATGAAAATTTGTCACCATTAAATTGGAAGAGAAAAATCTATCGTGGATGCCCTAATTTTATACTAATTAAATTGATCTGAATTTTTTTGAAATTTCTGTTTAAATTATCTACAATTAGCTGGCTCAGATCGAAAAAATAAACATTATGCACGCATTAAGAAACAATTATCGCTGAAGTGAGTAAGAGTACCTACCCACTAAAAATGCAAATTTTTTTGTTCTAAATTGGCAAATAAAATACCCTTATCAGAACACTACAGGTCTATCATATGCACATTTCTAAATAACTTATCTATAATTTTGAGAACTTTTTTATGAAGTGCCCATAGTGTGGAACTTTTTTTTACCAATAGAATAAACCCAAAATACGTTTTCGTTGCATTCCCAGTAGGTACCGGAGCCATTTAAATGGTACGAATGCATTTTCATCAGCAATTTATAAAAATCACTATCTCATATAGGTTAGGGTTAGTTAAAGAGCGTGCTCAATTGTGTAATCTAATCGGTTACGTTTACAAATACGAAATCATCGGATCGTTAAATCCGTTCTTGTGGTGGCTGCTGTGCTACCATACTGATGCGTATATAAACACCTGTTTTGGAAAGGGGGAAAAAATAGACTCGAATGAAGGGTCGTGTCAGGCGATTTGTCAACTTATTTCACTATATATAACGTATGTCTAATATTTACTCTTCTCTCCCTGTGCATATACTTAAGTAAATAATGGAATTTTTTTTTTATCAGTTGGGTATGAACTGGTTAAAAATTTTAATAGTTCGCGTAAGCTCTTAAATTCATCCCTTTTTTGCAAAAACAAAATTTTCCTCTTTTTTGGAGCTCTGTTTTCTCAAAAAGCCAACAATTTGTATCTGACGAAAAGTAGCATACGCCGTATGAAAGCTCATGAAAATTATTTTCTATGTTTCATATGAGGTTGAATTTACTTGACGTGTTTGTATAACCTCACTTTTTAAATAACCGAGTGTTAAAGTGGCATTCATATTGTTGTCATGTGACACCCACTTTCAGGTGCCCAAGGTTTTTGACTTGGGGATCCGGCGGGTCATGTAGCACCATCCACGCACTAGCCCACCCCAGACAGTGGTATCCTTTTGGCGATAGATGTCGATTGATGACTGCTAAGGTGCAGGTGTAAAAGTAAGGGGTCTGTGAGGTTATAGGAAGATGCAAATCCGAATTTAGACGTCTAAACTAATTCTATATTTGGGGGGGGGGGTATTGAGAATGAAAATGAAACGATCACCCATATAGACTGATGAGCCTGAGAAATTGCTGCAAAAAGACTTGAAAGAATGTTCACACTGGACGTGTTATGTAAGTAGGTATATATATCGAGAAAAAATTGTAAACTATATGCTACTGCGATTTTTCGATCTTTCATTTGTGAATGAGTAAAAAAGTTATAAGGGATAATTCGGCAGCCGCTGAACGTCGTCATTGGGGAGCAGTAACCAACTTTAATGTAATAATGAGAAAAAGAGAAGGCTGGCAAAAATGAATGATGGAAAAGTGAGGTGAGGAGGAGAAAAAAGTCAGCAACGTGTACACAGAAAGGACCACCGGATGCCCGAATGTAATCTGATATTCGTTTTCACTTTATAATCGTCGACCACGGGCGTGTATGCCTGAGGGTTGGGCTGCAAAAGTTGAAAATAGGACCACGCCAAAGCCTTTCGTAATTATATTAAACCCCTTGTCTTGAAAATTGCCTTAATAATACATTACAATATTAGCTAATTCACTCCCCCGTTAGTATAGCTCACCATCGATTGGGAAGGAGAGGGTAAGAGCCAAATTACTCTTTCCTTCTACCGCACTGCCTTCTGTTGCTTGTCTCTTTTTTTGCATTTGCTTTGTTAAAGAGTGAAACATTTTTTCTCCTCGTCTTTAGATGAGAAAAAAAATGAAAAAAAGGTTCTAGGTTTTCCTTTTTGCGAATTCCCCGTGGAATTTAGACATTTAATCTGTCGTTAGTATCGAATCGGTGGTGGATTTTTGCTCGTTTGTAGCGAATATTAAATTATTAAACTATACAGAATTTCGCCCAACCATTTTACCAGTATAGCATAGGAAAAGCGATATTGTAATTTTGACTTGGTCGTCGTTTCTTGAAATTTGTAAATTAATTTTAAGTCATGGACCTTTTTACCTGTGTCTAGTCAAGGATGATTATTCGTGGAGTATTCTCTTTCGTTCCAATATTTTACTGTTTTAACTTCGTAGAATTGGCAAAAGCTTAATATTACATTTTTTTAAATAATATATTTTAGTACCTATAACTCGTTTGGGGTTTGGTTTATTAGAAAAACGTTTATAATATTTAAGCATCAGTAGTGCCCTCAAGAATTTTTCAAGGGAGGAGCCGAGTCTCGAATTCCTTGCTAAAAAAAACAAAAATTCCATAATAAATGGGCGTGATGCGTGGAAAAAATTTTGAATTGGGCCTTTTTTTTTGTGAAATTTCACCAAAGGGAAAGGCTTCAGCTGCACAGCTCCTTCTCCTCTGCTAAAAAAAAATTTCAGTATAGTAATTTTTACTATTTCGGATAGAAGCATTACTACAAAAATTGTAAACCGTTGTCTCAGATTCAGTAAAAAGTATTGAAAATAATATTAAAAAGTATCTTATAGGTAAATCTTGAACCGTTCTTGTTTTCCTATAATCAAAGTAGTGAAGATTACTATACTTTCTTACTGCGTAGACCATATGAATCGTTTCAACTACATGTATGACCCCCTAATTGTTCCAAGGAAAGAGAAGATTACGGCCAGAGAAATTAATTTTCTTTAGAAAGTTCTATATTGCACCACAAAATGTTTTTCAGGGCTAAATATCACACTATAAGAGTAAGAGAAAGGAATGGTAGTCAATTAATTACGAATAAAGTTTAGAAAAGTATTATTCATTCCAGGTGTAGGTTAGGTAGACATTCTTTATATTATTTGTAGTGGTTTTTACTATCGGTATGTTACTAGGGAGTACACCAAGAGAAAAGGGTTTAGTACATCATTACTACGTAGTATAAGCTATAGTAATTTTTCTCATCGAGGTAACAAAAATTATTATTTTAATTCTTATATGTTATAAGACTACAAAGATAGTACCATTTTACAATTTTTTTAGCAACTTCCACCAGGTACAATTATGAATTGTCCTAGTTTTTTTATCCTGAAATAGTGAGAAGTATTATTGAAATTTCTGTCATTGTATATTTTACTATTTTTATAACAATTATTCCTTTATAAAACCTAAATTGTCCCTGTTTTTCTATTCAAAATGGTGAAAATTACTTACTTACTAAATTTTTTTTCAGTCTAATCAATCGACGAAGTAACCCTCCTCTTTTTAGAAAAAAACGAATCAAATAGGTAGTCCACAGAAATTTCCGTATTAAAAAATTTTTAATGCTGAATCCTTCTCGAAAATCTCCTTTCTGACCATTCTGGGCATAGTTTTTACCACTTTTTATCGCTTACAAGATGCACTGAGAAAATTAGAAAAATGAGTATAGTAATTTTTATAATGTATTTTGTTCTGAAAAACAAGTACAGTTCAAGATTCATTGTAGATATTCTTAGCATTTGTAGTACTTTCTAGTCTACCATCTTATAGATGATATATTTTACAATTTTTGTGGTAATTTCTGCTGTAAATATCAAATTATTCCAGTTTTCTCATAAAAATGGTAAAAATTATTACTGAAATTGTTGTCAGCGTGACAATCACAAATATGATATTGCCTTTTATCTACTTTTGTTTTAGAATGGTAACTCAATTATTTCGTCACTGGAAAATTTTAAAACTATCCCTAAACTCATTGTAATATAATTGAGCATCATATACAAAAAAATTGCTATAGCTGCCACCTCTGCTCATCTTAGTTATGAAAATCACGATTTATTACAGACATTCTTTGTATAGATATTTGTAGTACTTTTCACTATCTTAGATAATAGATTAGCTATATTTTACAATTTTTGCAGTAATTTTTGTGACATATCTTGCGAATGGTTCCTTTTTTCCTATATTCTAATTATAAAAATTACTACTTTAATTACTCTCAGTATATTGACAAAGTTATAAATAGATAACTATTCCCACTCAGTTATTGATCATTTATATGCACTTCTTTCAGTGTAGCCTAGGTATATCTATTTAATTTTTTCAATCTTACTTACTCAGGTAAATGTATCTGATCCACTAGTTTTTCTTCAAGCTTCACAATTCACAAAAGTTTATTTAAAAAAACTGAACAATATCGCTGTATAAAACATTTAATCATTAAAAAGAAGAGAAAAAAAAACGAATGAAATAAAAAATCTAAAATTGCACCACAGCCTTTTTGTTTTTAAAGCAAGTCATCTTTTATAAGTATAAATAAACAAACCAAAAACAATTTTATCGAATAATTTATTTTCTAAATTTAATCAAACGGTACTTCACGAAGCACATATATCGATGCAAAATCTTTTAAATATAGCAACCCCAATTTTTTGGTTCAATTAAGAAAAATGCATCGGTATAAATCGATCTTCACAGAATTATAGTTAACTGGATTTTCACTCGAGACCAGATTTTCCTTTTTTTCCGAAACGTTTTGGCCGTGCGGTGGGTTCGAGTCGCGGACACACGTTTCTCACATCTCGAGGGGGTGAAAATTGTTTCCCGCCAATAAAGTGAACTGTGATACGACGATGATACGACACATCGGTGGGTTGTTGTTCCCGACTTCTTTTTTCCATCAGACGATGGCCCAAAATGGTGGACGCGCGCAGCCGGCAATCTTATTTACAAAGGGGGCGGAGCCAGCTGAGAAAATAGAGAAACCCCAAATTAATAGCATCTTTACGCGGCGACACGTGGTTTAATTATTTTAAATACTCGTACACCACCCTTCAAATCTCTTTTAATGAAATCTACGTTCGCATTTACACCTATCTGATGGGAATGTGATTCGTGACACGCTATATAGTCGCGGCTGTATAGTCGCTGGCGAAGCCGTTCAAGTAAAGGGGCCAATGTGCAATGTTTTTCATTAAAAAAAGTGAATTTCAATTGAGGAATTGAGGGGGATATCCAAAAAGGGCCCAAGTGGCAAAACATAGCGTTTTGAGATATTAACGTTTAAAGTTTTTGTTAAGTTGTAGGTAAATGATGTACGTGTGAGATGGAGTCCAAAGAGGGTAAGAGCATGTTTGTCTAATCTATGGCATAAACAATGAGCCATGTTTAGCCATTTTAAAATCCATAGAAATGGATTTATAGCTATTTAGCTAAAACCCTACATAGACCCTTCTTGCATATCCATCCAAAATAATCACTTTTGAACACTTTTTAACGAATTTGAAGAGTAGGTAGTTTTGAGTTTCTCATAATGAAAAATCATAAAATACTACCAGAAATTTGTTTATAGCGATTTGGCTAAAACCCTATTGAGGCCCTTTTTTCATATCCATGTGAATTAATCAACTTAGAGAAATTTATGATAAATATTTGATGGGTTTCATGAAAACCATTGCGAATAACCACACTAGCCATTTTGAAACACCTAAAAACCTGGTATTCGTTATTAGCGTTCCATACCATCATAAATACATAACGATTAAAGCCGACCTCGCCAACTAAAAAACACTGTATTCTGTAACTTCACAAATTTTCACGAGAGAGTGCTGAGTGACTGCATTTTAGAATGAGGAAAGTTCATAGATAATGAATATAGTGGATTTCCAAAAAGGGCCTAAGTTGACTTAGGTCCTTATCAAATAGCCCCCCTCAATTTATGTTGGGCTTGAAAGTAGGTAGGCTCCCTACAAATTATGAGAACTGAAAAAATTTTTAAATTATCGGTAACATATCTAATATTACGATTAATATATCGCACACCCTCTACAAAACTGCTACAACTCGCAAAAATCAAGTTTTGAGTTAGTAGTGAAAAAATGGTCTATAAGGGTCCTACTTTGATCCCCCATATTCACCTTGGCGAAATTCCACCCCCAGACCCCTCCAGGACAGTTGTATCAGTTTACAATTTCAGAAATATGCTGCTATTCAATGGACAAAACTGCTACAACTCAACTTTTTCAAACAAACTGATAAAATTACCTGACAAAACTGATACAACTCAACATTACTCTACTAAACTGATACAATTTGCAGTTCTACAACCACGTCATTAATGAAACAATAACACTAAAATTATGTACAAAACTGATATACCTAACTGTACAAAACTGATACAACTCAACCATTTTCTTCATTATTGGCTGGACAAAAGGGATACAACTTGCATGGGGGCTATTTGTTGACCACTGAAGGGGAAAATATTATTACATTCAGAAACTAGACCACAATACAAGTCTTTTGACGTTTCAACAAACAAAATCTGTTGAAAATTCACTGATTACTGACAGTTTTAAGATTCAAAATTTCAAACGGCTCTCCTGAAAAAACGGTTTTTGCGAGTTGTAGCAGTTTTGTAGAGGGTGTGCAATATTATGCACTGAGAGAAATGAATAATAAGTATATACGTATTAATTATGTACAAAATAATAACTTTTCTCATCACAGTTGTGAAAATTACTATTTATTAGTAATAAGCTAATATTTTTAGATGGTACTTTTTATACCATCTTAGATAACATACCTATATCTTACTATTTTTGTCATAATTTCTGCTACAAATCTTGAATTTGTCCATGCAGTTTTCCTATCAAAATTATAGAAATTATCATTGAAATTTTTCCAAGTGTATACCTATATGTACAAGCCTGTTAGAATTTGAGGAAATCTGAGAAATCCTATCTTGGAGTGAAAGGAGTTGAAATTCATTTTTTTTTTTTTTTCAATTTTAAAAATTCTCAGGACCTATTGAGTAACGAATCCAATGGTCCATGAAGCATCTTTCAATTCAAACATATTATGCTGTGATATGGGTTTACTAGGCTACCTACATATATCTACAACTTCGATTTTTGTTGTAAATATAGGATTGGTTCTCATTTTTTTTTTTTTTTTTTTTCGATTTCGTAATACGCGAGTATCTTATACACCTGTATGGATCCTAATTCGGACTTCTTCTTCACCCTAATATTATATAGATTTGCAAAAATGAAAAAAAAAAATTCAAAGAAAATATGTTAGAGATGAAAAAGAAAAATTGGAAGCAAATTGAGGTAAAAAAGGAGAAAAAGTTGATCGCTATAAAATAATCTACTTTTTTTATGATGTTATAAAATTTTCTCCTTTCGTTCAGTATATATTTCCTTCTTTAACCGAACAACTGTTACATATCCAACCCCCATCGGTTGTATATTATATATGTATACATCTCCCCAAACTCCTTTTCACATGCTTTTTATCGAAAACGATAAATTGTCTCCAAAATTGACGTGGCCTGAGGGTACGAAAGTATGTTATATGACTGGTATAGTACGCGAAGAGAAACGTAGGATTAGATACATTTTCAATTTATTTCTTGCTTGGTTGGTAAAAAGTCGATACACACGAGCGTAACTTATATATATATTTTCCAATTTAAGGTAAATTGTACCTTGTCAACCATAAAATAAAGCAACGATATTGCACCGTGGCTTTCTATATCGCGTTTTTCCACCAGTTTTCCTAATAAGAATTTTAGACTCTTTCGTTTCAACATTTTATTCTATTTTAGTTTCATATACAGCCCACACATATATGTATTAAGATTTTTTTTAGAGGTATATACTTTATTTTATTTTTTCCCTATATCGGGAGAATGTGAACGAATGTGAAGGTCTGTGGGATAAGGTTTTAGGGCTTGCTGGCTTGTGGATCTGTATAGGAATAAAAATTTGTAAAAATTTACATGTCTGTTTGGAATGAAATTGTGATTTCTTATATTTCACTTGTACCGTGAAATATAATGGCTTGCCACCAATGGAATTAGACTAAAAACTCTTGTATTAAAATATTTGATCGAGAAAACCTACACTGAAAAACATTTAGGTATAGTAATTTTTACAATTTGAATGAGAAAATTGATACAATTCAAGATTTGCGGCAGAAACTACTACAAAAATTGGATAATATATTATAAGATATAATAATAAATTGTCTACGACAAACATTAGGAATGGTCACAAATCACAATAATAATAATATTCTTCTTCGCCACGATGAAAAAAGTTACTATAACAGCTGTATTTGTAATTAGTACTATTCATTTCTCTCAGTCCATGTATTACATTGAGAGACCAAAACTAAGTTTCAAAGCTGTAAGCTTAAATGAAAAATGACAGTTGAAAGAGGCTATATGTAGACTATTTTCTTTCTACAAGAATTTAATTTAACTTACAGTATAAATGTATCTATATTGCCCCGTAGCTATAAACTTGGAAAGAAGGATTCCTAGAGATTAAGGAAATCACGTCAATTTAATTCGCAATTCATTTCTTTGGTGACAATAAAATTCACGCAGCATTTGAAACATTTTTCACAAACTTTTCCATTCTTATCAGTCAACTCTTTTGTCCCAATTTATAGATGTCTAAAGGAAAGTCAAAAAAAAGTTTCATACATTTCTCTTCACCATATTTATCTATACTTCAGCCTCTAATGCCTGAGTTTAATGGATTTTATTCGAGGCACGAAAAATCGACGAAATTAGCAAAACCCAAATTCGACGTAATTTGATTGTGCGAAACCTTCGGATTTCGTATTTCTCGAAAACGAACAACTTTGACGAAAAGGGATGGTGTGAAACGTCTAAAAAATTAGGGGGTGAGTTTCTGAACGGAGCCTGGCTGCATTTTCAACTCGTCAATAGATGGAATTAGCTTCGCCATCACATATCACGAATTCGGTGATTAGATTTGCTCGTTAAGTAATAAAGCTAAAAGATAGAAAACCAAACAGGGGAGTTGAGATGGGGAATAAACCTTATTAGAAAAACTTTTGTGTTTCCAAGGTTGTTTTTATGACGCCAACTTCTCATTTTCTTACAACATCCTTCATCGAGCAAGTTACGTGAACGAAATTCCCAACTAATTTGATGTTTTCCTGAAAACGTGATTGTCAAAGTTCGATTTTTGAGGAACGATTTTTGGTAATATATAGTGAAAATCGAAAAATACATTCAAGCAGGTACCCTGAGAAAGATTAATTATTTTAGATGGGTAGTCTGAAAGAATATCTGTATGGTTCTAAAAATAAAAATAGAATGTTTATTGAACAAAGAGGAGGGTATTGAGTGAAAGGAACCTCTGGGCTGAAGGAACCACCTTGCAGATTATCCTTATAAAATTATCTTGCAGAATTATTAACACTGCAAGAAGGTGGACTTTTCAATGCACCACCTTTTGGGAAAAAATTTCTAATGCATTAGATTTTTTTGAGTGAGATCAAAATTTTTTTTCATGCCATATTTTTCATTGCAATGAGAAACTTTCAAAATCTCTCAGCACCTAATTCAGATCTATATTTTTATTTCCTTCAAATCTCATTGTGAGGATCATTTAATTAGTATATTTTTAAACATGTAAAAATATTTCTGTGTATCTGTATAGTTTTTAAACACTTTTGTAGAAATATTCAGATACGTATTTGGGCAAAAGGAACCAATGATAATTGATATTAAATTTTATATTTTTGGGAATCTAACTCAGAATTTTGACAAACCTTGAAAAAAGTAGGTAATTTTTGTTCCTTATGAATTTAATACTTTCTATTAAATTTCTCAATTAAAATCGTAAATATGTGAAATCACTGTCACGGTTTCTTTCATATAGGCGATTGATGATTTTATACCTTGAAGATTGATCAGACCTAAAAAAAAATAACTTTTATATCTTTAGGTTCAAATTAATCGTTTGTACTGATTTCCGTCCTGCCCCCTTCCCAAATGTCAGCTTACAAGTTATGCTAAAAATTTTTAATTCTAAATAATATATGGTTTTATAAACACTCGACATTAATTGTCTGAATAAATTTTTTTTCAAGTGTTTTGGGCAATGAACAAAATTCTCTTACTCCATCTTACGTTATGTGACTTTTTCATTTTTGTTCTCATTAAATTTTCGAACAACCAACGAATTTTTAAAATAAATGGACATGCTGAATTCAAATCATTCTTAAATTTTAGTTAGCAATATTTCTTCATTCTATTTCTCCTTACTTCACCAGTGATATAGTCTCATAATCTCCTGTCCATATAATCATAATGATGGTAAAATGATACCAACAAAACGTGTCTGTAAAAAAATGAAAAGGAAAAAAGGAAAAGTGGCCGGAATTAAATTCCACTACATTTGACGACGTTCACACTTTGGAGATCAACTAACCATTGAGAAAAGTTGTTACACCGTATAAAAAAAGACGATAGTTTGCTGAGTGTATGGTGGATAATTTCAAAACACTCAGTTACATAATTCATAAACGACACTTGAAGAAAAAAAGGAAGACAGGGATAAAAACGAAAGCAAATAAAATGTGGAGAAAATCGTGTTTGAAAAAAAGCTGAGTAAATGGACTGGTTGTCCTATTGTGTCAGTATGAAAACTGTTTATCCACACGAAAATAACCTTAATAAAAAAGGAAGTTGGAAGTTCGCATTACTCGAAGGGTTACTTCGAAGGTTAAAAGGGTGAGAAATTGTTAGGGTTGAAACGTCGTCTTTTTTTTCTCTCTTTTTTTTTCCTACTAGATATGTGTGGATGATAAACACTATCGAACGCATATAATATACAATCTGGCTTCACAAACCACAAACCTTACCACGTATCACCCCTCATAAATTTGAGGATATAATATACTCTATCGTTATTTTGTTCACACTTTTCACGAAATATTTTTTAAAGGATTTTTTCGTGTTTGCCGCAATAAGGATCCTTATTAGATCACTATGATTTCTAAATATTAGGAATTGGAATTTGTTTCTACTTTAGTAAAAATTTCAGATTTAAAAAAATGAAGTAGGAATTTTGACAATTTGAATGACAAAACAGGAACCATTCAAAATTTTTAGCAGAAATTACTACAAAAATAGTAAAATACCTACTCGTATATTAGGTACCTATCTAAGATAGTAAAAAATAGACTTATATCTATTACAAATTATTAAGAATGCAATGTTTACAATAAATGATAATTGTTTTCTTAACATGTGATGAGAAAAGTTAGTATTCTGTTTGTAATTAACTTAATAAGCCTACTATCATAATTTCTCTGTGTATGTATAGTTCATATTTCTGTTGTTTTTTTTTCATTTTTTGTTGAAAAGGGTCGGAAAGTGAAGGAATGTCTATAAAGTATTCATGAATTATTTTGTTACTCGTATTAACTAGTGAACAACATAAGTTCTTCATGAGTTAAAATTGATTGATTGAATCCACTTACATTTGGAAAAAATAAACAAAAATAAGTATGAAATAAATAGACTTTGAATAGGGAGATTAAAATATTTAATTTCAAATCAAACTAAAAACTTGAATAAAATAGCAATAAATTTAATGTTAAAAACATTTTAAAAAATAATAAACTTACTATTAGTAAGAATGATAGATAAAAAAACTGAATGTTCCAAGAAACATAGGAACAAAGTATTATTTTTAGGATTTTCAGTGTGGTTTCTGAAAATCGTTTTCATATCTATACCTATACATGTTATTCTAGTTTCAGTTTTATTAATTCAAATCAATAAGATAATCGTAATTAAAACTGAATGCAGATCATTAAATGTTCGCAGAATAAGTACCAACTTATAATTATTACCTACTCAAAAATAAAATAAGAGCGCATGAAAGACAAAAAAAAAAAAAGAAATCAGGAAAAAAATATTGATAAGTTCTTCTATTTATATTTATTCAAATGTCTATCTGTACTGGACTCGATGTTCAATTAAATATGAAATTCGCCAAGTACAAAAACATAACCCTGACATGACGTAGAGATAAAAAGAAAACGATGTAGGTAAGTTGTGCGAACAAAGTCAAAATTGAATTTAGGCGTATATTCTGTGCAAAAATTTCGACGAATTTCTGTGGAAAATGGTGAAGAGAGTGTTGGAGGGAGAGAGAAAGCAGCGTCAAAATGCAAATGCTAACACTTTTGTTCGACAATCGACGATGTGCACGTTGTGAAGGTATAACGTTCTTGAGTGGTGAAGGGGGTGGAGGGACTGATGAGAGTGGAAGCAGTGAGGTTGCAGGAGTCGTATTCGTTAGAACGGATCTTTGATACAATTACCAAGAGGAATATATGAAGCAACGTTCCCAAAAGTAATTAACGTAATTAGGTTAGATGTTATAGCGATGTAGTAAAGTCCTTTGATGTGGCGTTATACTTCTCGACTCCGTAGCATCTCCTATCTTTCGACAAGAAGAGGCGAAGGAGAAGGGGCCAGGGATGATGCATCCCCTCGTTACGCGCAGCAGACGTTTGTCTTTGTGAATAAATTCGACGGTGAGGAATTTTATACGTCTTGATGAATCTAATAATCAAAACGAGCCTGAATAATAATAAACACGGTTATGCGCGAGAACTTCGCATCGTGCATGGAAAAAGGTAGCGGGCTAAATGAAAAAAATTACCAAAATAAATTTCCATTGTGAATGCGATGATGGTGATGGAGGCGAAATGGCGAAATAGAGAAAATATCTAGATCTACGTTTTCACGGTATCTCACTGCTGAATAAATAACAATTAAATATGCACCAGTCAGGGAAAGCCCAGAGAGAAGCTTGAAAGAGTGGGAGGTTTTTTTATTTAAATAAACTGATTTTTTCATACCATATCACTCCTACATTGAAAGAAGTGAATCCCAGTAAATGAATACTTAGGCAACTTGGCAAAGTGATTTTTGTATACGAACAGTCTTGCAAAAGGGGGCTGAGTCACATTTTTTGTCTTTTCGATAAATTAAAAAAAATATCTGTAACCAATATAAGAGGTCACGAATTTTTTACACTTCTGTAAAATTTTCAAAAATCGGACATATCGGACTGTTTATATGTGCGTAATGAATAATAATGAAGGAGCTAATGGTCTCCTATAATGGTTATACCTATTGTGGAAATGGTTAGCAAATTCATCGAATAATTATGATAAACAAATTCAATGGATGAATGATTATGAAACCGTCCCGTAATCATTATTAAATAATCTGGTAATTATTTTCAGACTATTAGGGGATCATTAACTTAAGCTGCGCTGAGGCGTACCCAGAAATCTTTAAAGGCAAGGCTCAGACTGAATATTAAGATTATTACCAACAGAGGAAAATCACATGAAAATTCGTAAAATATTTTTATTTTAGTCTTTTAGGGACGAAATATAATACTTTGGAGGAACCATTAGTCCCACTTGCCCCCTTGACTACAAGTGGGGTAGGTAACATCGAGTTTAAATTGGTTTGAATTAAGAAATACCAGACATAACATGCGTATTATTTATCTACTACTCACCTTTTTTTCTCTGCACTTTTTTCACTGCCGCATCATCTAAAAGAAAAAATTGTTTTTGAGGGCTGCGGACGGCGCATTTTTTATTGTAAGGAATTAAAATATCTCTATTTGAAGGAACTATTTGATCTAAATGGATTTTTAGATTCTACAGAAAACAAAAATTAAAAATTGAAAAAAAATATCCTTCTCATCATTATAATGCAACCGTATACTTATACATTTTATATACAAGTACCTATTTCTGGAAGTGCTCGATCTATGCCAATTCCTTCATCAAAATATTTGCAGTTTGACCTTGTTCCCAGACCCGTTTCTGGAAGATGAAAATCATTTCCCTATTTTTCCACGTCCACATGGAAACCCTACCCCCCAGCCATGCCTCTTGTTTATTTAAATCCATTAAAGTATCGTCTTACATCGCGTTAAATAATTTAATCAATTACCCTCGTTATGTGTTTTTTTCTCTGCCAAAGTATTTTTTTTTTCTTTCGCTCATTTTTTCCTTATTAGTTTACAAGTGCAGAGTAAAACCAAATTAGATTCTCTTCAATGGTAGCAGAAGTGGCAGCAGCAGCCGAGCTTGCAGTAAAGATACACAAATAGTTTTGGGGGTGACGAGAAGGGTTTAGGGGTGAGTAGTGGCGGTTCATTAACGAAAAGGAAAGTCAGACGATAAGGGCTGGCGGATAGGCGAAGGGGTGGCGCAGGTTTAAGGGCTGTGATGAGGGAATGCGTCCCAAGGGTACCGTAATAGCGATGTATGTTGAAAAAACCGCTAACTTGACAGCCTCATTTCTTTTAGTTCTCTCTTATTCGCTGGTAGATGGTGGTCGGTTTGCGAGCTGAGGGAAGTGTATTTTCAGACATTACCATAATATGCAAACCTTCTCTAACGTTGGTGATCCCCTTAAGAATCGTCGGGTATTACATTTTTGCCTTTTGCTAAACTTTGCTCACGGTATATCTTTTTTACTCCTTTTTTTCTTCGTTTTTTTTTCTCTCTATAAAAGTGTATTTAGCTTCTGGCCTGTCGACAAATTACATTATATACACGTCCAAGCTCCTTACTAGACTGCTTTATTTTTTAGTCTCTCCAACCTCTCTTACTTCCTTCTTTGTTCACTGTGGTCGTTTTTCAGGTTAACGTAACGTACACTTTGTATAAATAAATAAAAATAATGTTTGGAAAAAAAATTCTTCCTCGCAGTGTGTTTATTCGTATAGAAATGTACTTGACATAAGAAAAATAGCCGGCTTGACGCAAAATTCTAGGCTTCCGGCTGGGTAAGAGTTGATTTCGCTATAGTTATATTATCTCATAAAATAAATGACTTCGCGAAAAAAATCTACTGCCCAGTTGGAATTGAAAAGTTGGTTTCCAAAACGACCACTATCTAATTTTGTAACTCTTTCAAGAATCGAGTCTTAAAGGCTGTATATTCTTGTAAACGCTGTCAACTTCACAAGGCTGTGAAAAGTAAAATCTGTCAAATGAAAGTAGGTGCACGGCCGTGTCATTTCATTTTGTTTGAGTGGTATCACATGATATTCCGGCCATAATAGTGTTTAATTGGCTCTTTTTCACTTCACTGAAAAGAATGAGTGGCAATTTTTAACAATTGTTTTGAGTAGGAAAATAAAGAAATTCCAGATTTATTCTTGATATTCTTGATATCGCAGTTATAGGACAGGTTACCTACTTTTGACTATCTTGGACTTGGATCTTCGCCCTCGAGTCCCTTGTTTTACTCGGGTTTTCAACGCCTTTAACTGGAATTAAACTATAATTGCCTTCACTTCATCTACCTCATCTTTCTCTTTTTACTTGCCTCCATCTCTTGTCTAGGGTAGCCAACCACCATACGACCACCTCCCAACTACCGCCAAGCGTCAAACATTTACTGGCAATGATCTGCAATAATGTGATCAAATGTAAAACAAAATTTGATGTTTCCTCAAAATCTGCATTCACCAATGAGACTAATATTCAAATGAAAGAGAGAGTACCACAACATTTTCTACAGCGCAATTTCCCTAAAACCACTGTTCCTAATTGCAAATTTTTCTAACGTCAATTTCTTTAAAAATCATATTTCCTAAAACAAATTTCGCTAACGTACTTTTTACCCTATAAAAGTTCAGGGCAATATTTTCTAAAACAAATTTCGCTAACATACTTTTTACCCGAAAATTTCAAAAAATTAGTAACTACCGAAAAAGAATAAAAAATCAGCTTCAGTATCAATTTTTTGAATGTTAAAATTTTCGAATGAGTTTTCTTGTCCACCCCCCCGCCCCGCCGCCCACCCTTTAAAAAAATCTGGTTCCATAAAGTTATGACTAAATATGGGGAAGAGTTTAGAGGGATGGTGATTTGGGTGGTAAGTGGGGGGAGGGGGCTGTTTCCTGTAGTTGTGCGCTATTGAATTATATGGACTGGAGACGTCATATATTTCTCTCAGTGCATTAAAATTGTAATCATTCTTAGAAAATTAGTTGAAAAAATTTTTGGGAGGCGAATTATGCTGGAGGTAAAAAGTGCCAGTGGCGAATTTTCTGGAGGCAAATTGCCAAAAATTTGTATCTTAATTTAGATGACATGTTGTTAGAGAAAATGCGTTCCAGAAAGTGACGTTAGGAAAATCGTCATTAGTAAAATCGGTTTTAGAGAAAATGACGTTAGATAAAATGTGTCAATAGGGAATTTGCGTTAGAGACAACAATCGGAAGAGAATTGGAAGAGAAAAAAACATTCCTATATAGTAGAACCAAAAACACAACCATGTAAATTGATAATCACGCACAACGTATAAATCTTTTTCGACTTAGCATATAAATGAGGAAAAATTTGTCAACCTTCGATCAGTTGAATAGAAATGTTATTTTCGCACTTCGTATATGCAGTACAATTATTTCTGCTTCTCGAAGATGACTAAAATTGACGGCGACGTGTCTGGAGAGAAAAAAAAAACAGTCTATCAAACACGAAGTGATGAGAAAAGCCTAATAAAATAATAAGCTGTTGATAAGTTTTGATCCTGTTCAATACGAGAATTGTAAGTTAACGGCATTAGAGGGATAGATAATCTAACCCTACTCACCCATTGCCCTACACATCTACACGTTTTTTAACCACTACACACATTTCCCCCACGTCGTCACGACGCCACACAAAACTTCTAGATATAGTGTTTGAGGCGCTGCTCCCCTCCGCCACCAGCGCACAGCAACACAGCCACCTCATAAACAGCAATCAGGATTACAGCTCAATCATATATGCCCTTCTCGCGTCCCCTTAACGACCCACCAAGCAGCTCTCTGCACTCAGCTTTTTCTTTAACACCATCATGATTGCCTTTATCTCACTCGTGATAAAATTCCATTAAAGGAAACAACCCTAATTCCGGCGGTAACTATGTAGCATTTCGCAATTTAATCTGCTGTTTAATGCGTTCAACGGAGAAGGAAAAACGAGAAAAAGCGACGCTGAGGAAAAATCCAAGTGCTGCTGGAAAAACAGCGAGGAAATGAGAGGAGGAGGATGGAGAGGAAGGGAAAAATAGAGAGAAAAAAAATCAATTTTCTTCTGGAGATGTACAAATTATTTTCACGCTCGTTAAAGCTATCGACTGTCTGTGTACACAAAGGGGGAACTGTAATACGTACCTATAGGTAAGGTACGCTTGTAGAAGATGTAATTCCCAGGAAAAATTGTGTATTTCAACTAGTTATAGGGGGGAAAATAAGATAAATAATTGAGAAAGATACCGAAATTGTCCAACCCTGTTTTACAAAGCACCTTATAGGCAGGGCTGGATTTAGGAGTTGAAAGAGGTGTGGACAAAGTGGCGGAGGTTCATTTCAAGGGATCAGTTACCGAATTTTTGAAACAATTTTTTTTTAATGAAAAATTTAGATAATACTATAATTATTGCTCATTGCACGATCACTTCAAGGTAGAGGCCCTTTGTTGGTGGAGGCCTGTGGACACTGTCCCCACTGTCCACCCTCTAAATTCGGCCCTGCTTATAGGGTCCTATAGCGATGTGACTACGCAGCTTTGACGATTACACAATCATTAATAAAATTATTGCATGATACTACGGAAAATTTTTTTATGGAACGAGATTGGTCAGTCCATTTTTATGGATTTTGAAATTATGGAAGATGATTATATAAATTTGTAAGTAAACCGCAGTGTATTATCAGCAACCAATCATCGGTTTATGTGAGCCTTTCAAGGGTGTATAGTGGCATGAATTTTTAATTTTTTTTATAACCTGATTAATTAGTCTGTTCCAAAAGAAAAACATAATTATAACGAATAAAATGATTTAAAAAAAAACAGTTCATCTTTGTTTATTTATTTTATTTTTTTCTTTTGGAACTGACTTCAGGTCCAAATATTTTACTTTTTTTTTTTTTCGAACCACAAATATGTCCGACAGGAATTATACCTCAACCGCAAGTTGATTATTAGGATATTAATATTTAGAATATAACTACCTACGTATAATAATGTTTAGAAAATTCCTTACACTAGTAAATTGGTACATGGGGTAGATCAAGATCAGTAGACGAAGGAGCATGACAGAACGCTAAACATTAATCCCCATCAGTTCAAAAAAACAAAGATCTTTTTTTCTCGCAAATTGTGTTTCGCCTCAACGAGAAATTCACAACGCCTCCTTGACATAAACATATACTACAGGCGCGACAAATGTGATTTGCTTTTCGTTTGCATGCATATTTCGTTCTCTTTTTGAATACATAATTTAAAAAAGCACGTTTAAAAAAATAGGTTCTACTTTTGATAGTATCTAATATCTATTCAACCATCTACGTCTTGAATAACAAAATTTGCACAAACAGTAAACGATTTTCTTTTTCAGTCAAAAGGTAAATTTGATAAGTTATAATGTACTTATGTAAAATACGAGTAAAAAAATAATTAATGTTATCCTCAACCTACCAAGTACTCTTTCAGAGTTGTGGATTTTACTTTGTAAATTACCTACGCTTAAAGTTGCCCCCTTTTACGGTATTATGAAGTGTGACTTTAACTTACTTCTGTTCTATATCTTTTTCATATTATTTAATTTTTGAAATACTAGGATTTTTTTTCTCATTGGTTACTTAATTTTGGCACAAGTTGGTTGATCACAATAATTTTTCTTTACTCTTCACCTTTCTTCATTCTAGTAATTTTCGTCGTTCAATGGCGAATGCATTACAAAATTTCTTGCTTATTTTGAAGTTACTTATCCATGAAGTTCCTATAGTTCCAAGTTTGCAATCTGCCAGCATTCAATATGAAATTTTCCACGTTTTGTAATTTACTAGTTTTGCGCCATCTTTTCTTCATTTCATTTGAAATATCGAATTAAGCTGTAATTTATCATAGATTTAGAGAGAGGATAGTTAGTTAGGAATCATTATAGTTATACAAAGTTCATTTTAGAAATTTAGTTATTTTCATTTCTGATTTTCTTTCGGTTACGACTGACAAATTTTTTTATTCATTACCCGACGGGCAAAAAATGAGAAAATGATCTGGAAAATGAGAATTTATCCGTTGTCAGTCCGTTTTTATTTTCGACCATCGGATCTGAAAATTTTCAGATATTTTTGTCATCTTGATTATTTTTCCAAATCCGTTTGTAAAACGGATTTCCTGATTATAATCAGTGATAATTTTTGGGCAATTTTCTAAATCCGTTTGTAAAACGGTTTCACGGATTATAACCCGGGCCAACAAATATGATAAAACAGCCTTCACGGAAAATAATCCGGACTCATTTCCGGTAAGACTGATTACAATCCGTTCAAAATCCGTTTTAGAAGCCGGAAAACAGGAAAATTCCGGGTTATATTCCAGAAACGGATTATAACCCGGAATAAAACGGATCCGTTTTCAAAATATTTTGCCCATAGGGTAGGTTGTGGATTATTGTGGCCATGAGATTTTGTCATCTGCTCATTCACAACCTATGCAATATTATACCAATACTGAATGAGCTTTTTAGAGAACATATTATTTCTTATTTATAACCTTCATACTCTATTTGAAAAATTCCACCTTGGAGCTTAATTTCTATTCCATTTTTAGGAGGAAAAAAAAATCCACCCTCCTCTTTCACACGTTCATCGATATGAAGTTGTTAAAAAGTCTATATGGGATAATAATAATGAAGTGCCGATGTCACTGCTATCTCCCTCATCGAAATTAATGATTTATGCTTAATCGCAACGTAATTCGAAACCAAAATATAAATCGCTTTTCACTTAATTGTCGTATGGGGCAATTTTATTCGCCCAGAGTATGTGCAAAGCTAGTATATGGTACCAAGTCGAAGGACTTTCGGATAATATAACGTAATGGTTTCCTGTGCCAGAGAATGGAAAGGCGCACGCGTCACACAGGAAACTCGACAAAACGGGAAATGAATCGGCGCTCCTTACACGGATACCTCAGGAAAAAGGACCCAGAGTAGGGCGAGAAGAAAACAAAAAAAAGGGGGAAAAGTTGCTGGTGAACGTCTCGAAAAAAAACCCCTGCAGAGAAAACTGCAATAAGATAGTAATCTCCGTTTGATAGCTTCATTTAAAACCAATAAAAGTGATGCGTGCCGGAAGAAAAAAATAATCCAATATAATCGAGGCAATAACCCTTGAAAATTTAGAAAATTATTGGCAATGTTCAACAAAGTATATATAGTAGCTATCTATATATCTAGTATATCTTGGTAGCGATGTATGTGAATACCTAAATCATTAGATAGTTATAATTAGAGACCGGATTTTTTGGCACTGAAAAATCAAAATTCGGCGCAAAACAAGGCAAATTTGGCGTTATTTGGCAAAAACATTTTAAAATCAAAAAAAAAAAACATTAAATCATAAAAAAATTTAAAAACAAAGGCATTTTTTTCATTTTTTACAAAAATTTTTCATAATTTCATCGGTAATCGCAGAATGAATTGCTTCCATGATTTGCAGACCGAGATTTTTTGTGAACACATTTGTACTTTTTCTTGCTCAAATTTTCCCTCGAGCCCCTGGAATTATGCTCATTTTCTGACAAACATCGTTAATAATTTCAATTTGAGCATGTACTTCTAATTTGGTAGTTTTCGTCATTCAACATATTTTATTTCGGCATTTATTTTGGTTGTGGCAATTTTCGGCAAAATAAAATTTTTTTCCCAGGCTCCTACTACCCCATAACGTATTTCTTTTTCATTTCTGATCTTCTGTCTTTAAAGGAACTCATTCGGCAAATGCCAAGGAATCCGGTCTCTAGTTATAATTTTTTTTTTTCCGTAAAATCTTTGGTGTATTTTTGACTATTTTCAACAATTTAACCTAAAATGAAATGATTATTACCTATTTTTCAATATTTTCATTAAAAAAAAATTTTAATTTTTGACCCGTAACAAGGTAGGTTCAATTCATGAAGTGTATAATTTGATATTTTATTTTACCTACTT
Organism: Parthenolecanium corni; assembly: GCA_038050395.1. Classification (NCBI taxonomy): domain Eukaryota; kingdom Metazoa; phylum Arthropoda; class Insecta; order Hemiptera; family Coccidae; genus Parthenolecanium; species Parthenolecanium corni. Next base: position 1,006,662 of record JBBCAQ010000038.1, on the reverse strand, counting down.
ATTACATTGTTATTATATTTCCAATTTATCATTCTTTCATTTCGAATATTCTGTTTAGACTTGGAATTTGGGAGGCGACAGGGGAGGCTACCAGTGCTACGCCTCTTAGAGCTGAACTTAGTGCCCCTTGAGGAAATCAAATCAACTTTTCTATTTCGAGAAAAATAATTAAAATTTTGATTTATTTGTGCTTAATTCAGATAATTTTTTTTACACCCTTCTTATTATAGGTGTTTTTTTCTTAGCGATAGGAGAAAAAATTTTAGTTCGCCATCAGACTAGGTCCACCTATGAGATTTATTGAATCAGAATAGAACGAACAAATAATTTTTTTTCGCACGTGCTCAGGGTCAAGTTGATTATTTTCTTACATATTTATATAATACTCTTATTTTTGTTAAATGGTTCCTTCATACTTAATTAGCTTGAAGAAAATCTACGCGTATTTTTGCTTATTTTCTCTTTATGCTGATTAGCCATACCAGCTCCTAAAAGTTACCCTGATTTATAGGGATAGGTGGTGTTACCCACAGGTGATAAGTTGAGTGATGCGAGGATGCACTTGCAACACCTCAACAATTCTTGCACCATTTGAGAAAATTGAAACTTATTTCTATTCAAAATTATATGTTCAAAATCAATATGCGAGACTAGCAAAGAAAGCTGACGAAATTTTTGTGAATATTTTTCTAGAAAAGTTGGAGATTTTTCAATTGTGTCACACTACTTGAGATAATCTAAACTTACCACTACTGGATTTACCAGGGGTCAGCGCCCACGTAGCCCCCTAAAATGAAACTATCTCCCACCCAATAGAAAAATGACATTTTTAAAAGGAAATGTGGAGGGGTGTGAATAAATCATTTGAATAGATAGTAAAAAAAAAATGCTGTCAGCATAAAATATCCCGTTCAACGTGGGTTTTGGAGTACCCACTTACTGTACATGTAACTACCGTATACTGAAAGAAATTGGGGGTGATTGAAAATTTTCGCGACAAAGTCTGAGAATATCTTTCCTCGATGGTTTTAGCTGGGCGAGGAAGAAGCTGAAGCCTGTATTGATTCGCCCCCGGCATACACATCTTCAACTTTTGGATTAGAACCAGGCAAAATTCTCGCTGAAACGAAATCAGTTTCATGAGAATGCAATGGGTGTTAATGATACGAAAAAACGAGAGCAAATTTCGCTCTCAATTAATCAGCTTATAGGCCTACTATGTTCGAATTCAAATCGTCGTTTGACGTTAACAAATAACACCCTCTTAACGCAAACACGTTTAATAATGGAATTATGTACTGCAAGTGTAACAACATGGGGTGCTTTTACATCCCCTTCATTCTATTCTCTTTCTTTGCTTTTTATTTATTTTATTTTTTATTTTTTTTTTTGTAACCGTAATACATGCCCCTTAACTTATGCTGTATACCAAAAAGATACAATGTATATACATAGAGAGTTATTATAGGGCCGAAGAAAAGATTAGCTTCTGTAACATTGACGCGACAGATGGTGCAAACCCGCTAATTACAGTTCTCATAACCTAAAGGGGGTCCATATAGTTACTATGTATAAACCTTTGTAAGCACTTATGGAGGAAGAGAGAGAGAGAGCTGTATAAAAATATCACCGCTATACCACCCTTGAAACCGCGAATGACCGAATAGAGTTGTAATATTTAATAAGCCCTGTAGGCTTAAAATTTGATCAGCTTTTCAGACCGCATAAAGGGATGAAAATGTTGGGTACTTGTCAGGGTTTATACACAGGGCACGGATTTGCGCTTCTTGTTCATCATTGCATAGAAGTATACATATGGTAAATTAATAAACTTCTAGTCTAGTTTGTTTTTCTATTTTTCATCTCTTCTTGAAGTGATTTTTTTTTTTGGTGATCCTGTTTTGTCGGAAATGTCACAAATTCATAGGCGGACTTGACAGAAAATGTTTGGGGGGGGGGGCTAAAAATTTTTTCAAAGGTCATTGAATTTTCTATCAGTCTGGTAAACACTTAGAATATTTTTCAATAGACATAAAGCGAGTAGGGGATCACTCCCGTGAGTTTGTAAAATTCCCTCTCCCCCCCCCAAAAAAAAAATCAACACATTATGTACAGTTTTAGAATAGAAACTTTTTCATTTTTTCCTCGAAATTGGGGGGCTAATTAGATTTTCTCAGGGTGGGCTAATTTCACCTCTGGGATAGTTTAGCTCCCCCTGTCACCCCCCAAAGTCCACCTATGCACAAATTACGTTATTAGTTAGACAAAATTAAGAGAGTTATACAGCTTTTTAGCATTTTGTTTTACACTAATGGGCTGACCTGATTTCTTACCTCTTTTTATAACCAAAATATTGGACTGGTGGAGTCCAAAGATACACCTGTCAACTAATAAGTTTTTGCTTCGTCATGCTCATAATAGTCTACTGCTCCAAGGTTTACACCATTTTCAACAAATTTTGTTTCTATCTCTTCAATACATAATGGGAGATTAAGAGGACAATCACAATCGGTAAAATTATTTTCAACAATTTGAAAATAAATAAATAAGTTTAACTTATTAAATTAGTAGATCATGGAGAAAATATAAAAGTTCGGTGAAAAATATTTTTTCTCCAGAATGACCCAAAATGAGTAGTGGAGTCAAAATAATTACTAACGTCCGAATGTACAGACGAAATGGAAATTCATATTGCGCAATTATAAATAAATATTGAATGATGAAACGGCTTATTTGATAGACTATAGAAGATTCTCTACAACGCAGCGCCTATCAGATAAAACTTTTGAAATATTCTTCCGAGACTTCCCTTTTAATATTCAAATTGATTCGTTAAAAAGTTATGGCGGAGAAAATTGAAAACTTAAATTATTTTGTTAAATGAGCTTCAAATTAGCGGGCAACGAAAGTCGTCCAATTTGCTTCCGGATTTCGAAATTATGAACGCGAAACGGATTAATTTGTTTTTTCAACATCAACAATTCGTCGAATTCATGATTTTTCTTGTATTCAGGGAGTGGACCAGTGGGGGGGTTGTCTTGAATAAAAAAAATTAATTAGGTACCTACGTTTTTCGAAATAAAAGCACGAATACTCGCTTCTTGTTTATTATTCGAGGGAAGAGAGTATTAAGCCAAATTTTTAAAAATTATCATTACATTTTTCTTATTCATTCGTGAGAATTTTTTTTTCTCAGTTTTTGAGAAATTTCGGATTCGATTGGAGTCCTATCAACAGAACCTTTCAAAGTATGTATCTGATTGAAAACTTATGAAAGCTTCGTTCAGGAATGTGTCATGCGCTTTTTTACTTTAATGCAGATTTTTAAAATTAATCTGGATATAGGTAGGTGTATTTGTGAATATACGGTCTAACGTAAAATTTCTAATGAAGTTTCATTGCCTACTATAATAATCAGACATTAAACAAATAAATAAATGAATAATTTTGAGGATAATAGTGCGGGTAGACTAAATAAGACACTTAATAATACAGAAGAAAAGTAGAAATTTTTTGTCAAGAATGCATCAGCCTTGACCTCTATGAGGACGCATTAAAAGTCTCTCACTGCCATCTTTAGCTTTGTAAACATTTTCAGCCTATTAGTTGTTTTCGTTTTAATGTATAGTTCAGAAGATACAATCTATTTCGAAGTATTTTCCGTTGATAGGACTGTTGAGGAATTTGTAAAATGAGCCCTGTTTTCTGTAAGGCCTAGTTACACCCATGCATATATATTGACATTCAACATGATTGACCAAGAATGGAATGACCTCAGGTCATAGAATAATATCATCAGAAAATATCAAGTAAAATCATAACAGACCCTATTGTCGAAAAATTTTTGACTTGAGGTTCCACCTTGATGGTTCCTCCGGTGAATTACGTGGAAGGTTTATGGGCCCACTTCTCCACTTTCTACGAATTTATCGAAACCTATGTTTTTTAAGAAAATACATCCGCATATTATTATATAATTATTTTTATTTTATTATGAATTTCAGTTCCTAATGTAATTTCTAGTGCCATCTATGAGGAACAAAGTGAAGCATGAAATAAGAACGTCTTACAAAAGAAAGAAAAAAAAAAGTAATAGAATTCCGATGGACGTATGATTGATTTTTGTTTGAATTTTTCCAAAATTTACACAAATTAAAATTTTGAAAAAATTAAAATGTAACATTGAAAAATGACAGTCGTTTAAATTAACTGAAGTCATTTTAATGTAAGTAATTACAACACTTTATTTTTAGTAAGGTGTACAAGGCTTAGAAGAAAATAAAGTTTTTATCCTAAAAAGACTCACGGCTTTTCAAATCACACCCAGTTTCGATTCAATCGATTCAAACTGTTCAAGCTAGTCTAGAAGAAGTGCTTTTGTCTCGTTTTTCTTTGATTTTTGTCTGATTTTTGGTACCTAGTTCCACATAATATTATGTGTTGAAAAAAATAAAATCTTGAAAATTGGAAATTTTAAACAGAATTTACATAACATTCCAGACATTTTTTCAAAATTCTAAAAAAAAATACTAATCCGTATTCTTGCTAGCAATGAGAAGAAAAAAAAATATTCAGATATCGCTGAAAAAAAAAAAAATTATTTTTATTTCTTCAGAAAATTCGTTTTAAACTGATGGGATATGTAACTATTTTATTTTATTTTATTTTATTTTATCGATCGATAAAACATTGATAATTACTCTACCTCATTAAAAAATAATACTCCTTTCCTAAAAACTTTTCTCTTTGGTTGAAAAATTAACGTTCCTTTTTTTTTAGACTATTTTAAAAGTTATCACTTCTACTTATAATTATTATGATTTTCTAATATAAAAATCATCGTAGTAGTCTAAGTCTTTTACAAAAGAAAGTTCGTAGGCTTGATTAATATGATTAACTTGTATTAATTCGTCATAAAGGTATGAATTTTAGATGAAATAAAAAACATTTATCAAAGCTGAATTAATTAGAGACTTTAGAAGAAAAAATGATTTTACCGTAAAAATTAATAATAAATAAATTTCAACTTCTTATATAATTAAATCCTGGGGAAACATTTATTATAATTATAATTTTTTTTTTCATGAATAAATGAGAATAAGCCAAATTCTGTGGAAAAACGTCGTTAAAATGGATTTCATGAAATGGATTTTTTATGAATTCATTTTTTAGAAAATAAAAATAATGATATTATACTCTTTATGTCGGAATACGGTCAATAAATTGTTGAAATCATGACTAAAATTGAAATACGAAATAAAAAGGCAACCTGAATTCAGCGATTTTTTCTATTATTTTTTAATAAATATTTTGAAGTTTGTATAGTTATCTGTTGTCATTTGTACGAATGGCGATGTGCGATAGAAATACGTACACAAGTAACGAATAATATGTTTCTTATTTTCATCATTGTGATGTGGGGGGTATAGCTCAGTGGTAGAGCATTCGACTGCAGATCGAGAGGTCCCCGGTTCAAACCCGGGTGCCCCCTTAGTTTTTTGGAATTTTTGAGATTGTTTTTTTGCAAACTTCTCTCAAGATTGAATTTTTCTTGCAAAATAATCCAATATTCATGGCGTTTTAACAAGAAATAAAATTTTTGAAATTTTTTTTCTTTTTTACTTGGAAAAAATGACCATTTTTCAAGACTTCATTCGGTTTTTCCTATACAAACTGAATAAACTGAAAATTATTTTTAAATTCTATAATATTGATTATAAATAAAAAATAGAAAAAAGGAAAATTTTTTTTTTAAAATAAAGGATTAAATAATTTTTGTAACGAATAATCTCAATTATTATCATTTATTTTATTGAAAAATAATTGCAGATATTTTACCACTCACGATACTAGTGATATTTTGTTAAATAATATTAAAAAAATTTTTATGAAATCATAGCCATTATCCAAATTGTTTTGCCGGTCGTGATAGAAAGAAATAGAATTGTTCCTCAATCGTCATTTATACTCAGTTATTCTCCTACTTTGACTTCTATTAGTTTTCCTATTTTTAAATTAAATATTTACGTCTATCTAATTATCTATTGCAATGAATTGATTATGTGACAGTTTATTAAACTTTTGACTGCGTTTCTCTCGTAACTAGGTTCTTGCACTTGGACCATTTTCATTTGTGTGCGTTCGAGCCAGTGACCCCTCCCCCCTCTTTTCTGGAGATAAATCCAAACTGCCTTGATGAGCATACAATTTTCGCGCTGTTGAGCCAATAGAACTATACAAGGTCATTAAAGTGCAAAAAAGAATAAGCATCGAAAGTTTCTTCAAGGTAATCAGAAAGCCCCTGAGGTACCTAAACGTTTTTGAAAATTATCTTCGATCATATTATTCTTGGAAGTTATTTGAGGGAAAAATTATTCTGGTTACTGCCTACTGATTATAATGATTTTCTAATGTAAAATACAAACCAATTGGCAAGGCAAAGATATTTCACCTAGATAAATAAGTGGTAAATATCAAGGAAAGAAGTAGTTGCCCTTCTTTCAACACTCAAACGTCCGCCTTTTAGTGTCAAAACTGAAAACTGTTTAATTGGTTTTTAATGAGAATAACCAAGCTTTTAATCACGGTTAAAATAATTTTATTTTAAAAACGTGATGGAAAACACGTTATGGTACGCAAATCGATTAAAACTACATACTAATTATTTTATCATTCATGCACTTCACGCTCCAAGAGTTGTACATAGCAAAATTTTTTATTAGAAGAATGATGGGGCAGTCTTGTCTTTCTTGATTGACAATTTTATTTAGTGCACAATGATAGGAAAAAAAAATTATTGGTCTATCTTGTTAATGAGATTTAATTAAGTGTATAGTTTTGCCGGTGTGATTATAGGTATGGTATGCGAGATTGCGAGCCCATTAATTAAGAGTGGACATGGCCATCCATTTTTTCATTTGATGACAGACTATATGTTTGGTTCAGAGTTCAGACCGTAATTTAAACTTATAATAATTATAAAAATTTCATGTCGAATGAATCGGAGATTGCATTTTCAAGATTTTTGTGAGGAATGAATGAGTGATAAAACGTATTAATTTGTGAAAGGGGATGGTATAGCTCTATCTTTTTTATAAAGTAAGATTATGAATTTAGTGTTGGTATGTAGGTGTAGTAAAGACTTGCGCCTTTTTTTAAACGCTTGAAAATTCTTTAGGCGACTAGACTGTGTTGGGGTAATTTTCTGAAAGTCTGGATGTAAGTATGAAAGAATATTTTTATATTTCAAAAAACAACTAAAAGAATAAAGAATATTTTGTAGTGTTCAAAATGTAACATCAACCAATCAACCAAGGTTGTTTGGTTGTTTTCATTTTATATGGGGGAAATTATTTATCAATATAGACCATTCGCCATTTCTCATATGAAAACCATATGAAAACGAAAATGAAAATACATTGGTCTTCTTGTTCTTAATTTAAATCATACGGTCTTGTGATTTTTGAATTTTTTGTCTCTAGCTGTATGAAAAAACTTCACAAATATTAGCGTGACAGCGTCTACAGCAGTGTTTTACTGGGTCCGTCAGGCCGTAAGCCCGTGACAAGTGAACATGAAAAAATTATGCACGTTAGCGCTCGCATTCCCGTAACAGAGGTTTTGGTACTACAATGAGTGGAACTAGTAGAAGTGGAACTAATCACAATAGCGTGACATCATAGATATCTGTTGTGACCTTGAAACGATATACAAGAATGATCGTAAACCAGCCTTGATAGACGTCAAGCACAAGCATCAGGAGTGCAGGAGAATGAAATTGAAAACGATACATTTTTTATTTTCATTATAAAATTTATTCCATCTTTGAAACCTGGTCGAGTTAATAGTCCAATAGAAATGTTGTAATTAAAATACTCTCAAGAATTACCCTTTCCTATGGTCTTTACTGACCCGCAAAAAAAGCGCGAGTTTTTCATCGTTATTCTATTTTTAGACGTATATTATAATCTATGTTTGTGTTCACTTGGTATTCACCGTGTTCACTTTCGTGTGCGGTGTGCTTGGTCTTCACTCCAATCTAGACGTTTTTCAACATTTTATTTCAGTTTGGTTTTCTAACTTTCGGATGATGGTAGTGTCGTTTCGAGCGTCAAGTATTTTTTTTACTCATTTTATTGTTATTTTTTTTTTGTATCTTCGTATTGTTTCTGCATTATTCTTCACGTGCACAAATTTTATGATAATTCATTCTGTATCCGATTCATCCGATTGTACCAGTTGTATTTAAATGACGAATCTTCGGTAGTTCTTTTTAGTTTTTTCTAGCTCGTTTTGTGTTTCATCAATAGTTTGATATTATTTAATGTGATGTGGATGTTGAAGAAACCATTATCTCTAATGGCGAAATGAACGGCTAATTTTGCCTGTTGCTTGGTGATTGTATTTGTGCTGGAAGATTCCGATTATATGAGCGTATTTTTCGCAAGTTTTTGCGTTGGCTGTTGGATGGAGTTGATGATAAGGTAACTTTTTATATTGTTTGATCATAAAGAAGTACTTGATATTTTCAAGTTTCAACCCGTTTCAAATGGCCGATCTTGAATTGATCGAAAGCAAAGAAAGGGTTATGAAACAACCTTCAGTTAACGAGTTTCCCGTTTCCCCGTTGGAAATGAAAATATTCTCTTATGAATCTTCTCTGTGAATTATCAAGTAGTCGAACAAAAAAAGAGCTGAACCTCAATATAATTATAATTCATTTGTTCATTGTTTTTCAGTGAACCGTGGGGGCTGGGGGCAATGCTACCCCAAGCTAAGTCATATAATCCCCATCGCCTTAAGAAAAATTTTCCCCCTGTAGCAGTGGCTGAGTGGGGTACATTTTGCCCCCTAAGCATTTAACTGCTGCTAAAAACTGTGAAATTGACATTCTTGTGGAACGATGGATGGATGGAAGGGTAACCCTCAAAAATTTCATTAGCTATACATATTTTTGGTTAGCATATGGTACTTGATGAGAAAAATGTTGCAGTACAACCTGATCAACATCCTCAAAAACTTACATGGACTACTTTCCTAAGGTTTTTAAAAATAGATATTCTGGACTTGATCTTTCTGGAACTATTGCGTTTTATCATTGTTTTGAATATTCTTTTCTGAAATTATTATCAATTTTTGAATTGACTGTTTTGAAAACACCATTTACTGGAGGTACTCAGCTTTGATTTTACACGTAGAATGAGTGGTTACACATATTTTTTATAAGAAATTTGATAAGAAACGATTTTTGTTTCGATAAAAATAACTTTTCAAGTTGATATTTAAGAAAATTATATTATGAAAAATACTATTTCCATCTTTGTATTGTATGCAACCGTATTCCCATTCAAAAGCTGTTGAAAGCAAAGTGGCTGACATCTGGTGGCAAACTGTTGAATTTCATTCTGGTGGAAACACTTCGTAAGTTACAAATATGAAGATTGATCATTTAAAATGAAATTTCTGTCGATTTTTAAAGAATTTTCGCCCTCTTCGGTATTAATTTCATTAGGTGAGTGTATTAAAATAATACGAGTATGATGAGCGGATGAATACAAAAACAATTCGAAAGAAGTGAAATGTAAAATTTGTCAAGAATAAGTATTTGTATTCACACCAAAATACTTATCAGTCGAGTGACCTATCAATTTCTGATTGTTATATTCTCGTTAATACTGCTGCCCTCTGGTTTACTTTCAATTCAAATGCAATTAATATTCTTGTATCAATTCGTTTATTATAAATAATATTTATATTATTTCTTTATAATATAATTTTATATATTTTTTGTAAAGTAAATGTATGAAGGTCATTAAATCGCTGGCATAAGTCTAAAAAATACTACGTAGGTCCCCCCCCAAAAAATTGTTGCTTATTTCTTGACTGATGTAACATGTCCAGCTGTCAAAACATTATATTTTTATTCCAAAAAATTGATGATAATGTTTGTGGGAATTAGCAGATATTGGACTAATAATTCGGGCGACGATGTGATCTTTTCTTTCATGTGCATCATCATTTTGGACTAGTCAAACGAGCAAGGTTTCCATTCTGGTCACCAATGGGGAAGTAGGGTACACGAATGAGTATCTTCATCCCCTACGCATGCAGTGTGAGTTCTGAGTTGAGATCGAATTGCTCATTCTATGCTCTCAACCGCATTCAGTGAGTTGTGGGTATAAGTATCTACTACGAAAATTAATTTGCTGAAATAGTTTCTTATTTCGGTTCTGATTTCATTTCGACAGCCCTGCTGAAACGGTGGTAGTACTCTTGTCCTCTTTTCTAAACCCAGTTTAGCTGTGCACCAATTGTACGTAACTGAAAGAATGAAAGCTAATTGAAGAAAGCAGCGTCAGCTTTATAATCATGTATGTTTTACTTCCAGAAAAGATGCGGTTGATTTTTTTTTTTTTTTAATTTTCTATTTCCTTATGTGGAATATTACATTCTGTTATCGGCTGCTAGTAGTTTTACGAAAAAAGACGAAGAAAAAAAACATTCCCAACATTATTATGAAACATACATGCCATAAATATTGGATTTATTTTCTTGCGTTATATGGTTTTTTTTTTCGTCGTCATTCGCGGTTTTGTCTCATTCGAAAAATATGATTTTCGTTTTAGAAATGTTTGTAGGGTTCTCGTAGCGCAACCTGATGCACATGAAAATATTCAGTGTATTTACGTTTGTGCGACTGTTTCTTAATAATTTAGACCAGTAGGTTACCAACGTTAGTGGCTTACTTGGATCAAAATGTGTTGCCTGGTGGTTGTCTGTGAACTTTTGGAGATACGTTTTCATGGCAATAAAATGATAAGCTTTCGGTACATTTGTAAAGGAAGTCATTTCATCGTTAAGAAATTACTCTCTCCGTGTTCGAGAGTACCTTCTCTAGCGACACTTTTATAGCGGAAACTTATTCGTATTTCTTTATTTCAGTGTACATTTTGCCATGTTATAAAACGGTAAAAAGTGTTGTTACCTAATTAAAATTGTGGGTAAAAAGAGAAAAATATTTTTTTAAATACTGTACTGTGATTATCGAAATTCTAGGATGACCCTCCTACTTGAAATACTCGGACCCTAGAACCCAGAGCTGGAGCCGTAAGTTGGAGGCTCAGACAAGCGCATATTTTTCGAAGATCCTGAGCATAATGTCGAAGTTTGAGTCCAATCCTCGATAGAGGAAAAGCAAGCAAGGGCAAGATAGTGATTAAATTTTGAGCTTACGTGAGAATTTATAGAGTATGCGCCTCCAGCTCATCTTAAAGCACACTAGAGTAACTTGACAAACTTTGAAGCTTTATTTAGAGGTTATAAAGCTGTGCAGAACAGCCGATAAGAGATTAGTTGGTTGAGCTTTTTTATATTTGTAATTTATTGGAATTTATATTCGTAATGCCGAGTGTATATTTTACTACGGCTCTACAAGTTATTCATAAAAGCCAAATAAAAATTATATTTAATTATGATATGAGACGTAATCTTTTCCAGTTAGTACGAGTACTAATATTAGGAACCGTTGTTGTATAAAATGATTACCTCTTCTGAGTTCAGATCCTTCTTAAGTATAGTTTTATATTGGAATGACGTATTTGAATGATAAGAATTCTGCAAATTATTATTTTTTTTTAATCATGATGTAGATTTATTATAAAATTGTTTTGGATAGTAACATTTTAATAATTCGTATGCATGTAGTATACATTATACAGGATAGAACTAAGGGATCACAAGTTAATGCGTTAATCGAGGGAGAAGCGTGGAAATTCGTATGGGAACGCTGATTGAGTGTCTACCTGTGTAATAATGAATTCATTGGTGCGAGAGTGCCTTTAGCCGACCCATTGAAGACGAGGAGCGTACAGGGGGAGAAGACAGCGTGGGCAAAGTACGTTCGATTTTCGAGACGTGTTTATGGAAAGTTTAAGTAACTTCTTAATTCGTTCACTATAGTCCTCGTTATCTCACTAGCGATTATTAACCGTGTCATGGTAAATAAATGGCAATAGTCTAAGCACTAGTCGGGTATCACAGCGGTTCAAATTACGCTTTTAACTGAACGAAAGTGCAAAGTACCGAGTCTTGACACCAATTTGTAGAAATTGTATTGGCTACCATGCAGTGCGGGAGTCGAGCAAATGATAATTGAGTTGCAAGTTCAATATACGAGTTTTAGGCAGGTGATTGAATTGAAACGATTGTTTTCTACTATTTTTACTGTGCCACAAAGAAAAACACTATCGCTAAAAAAAAATTCTAATTTTTAGCGTCCATTTCTTTATCGCATGAAGTCAAGTTAGTACGAGTAATTTATTTACTCATCATTTTAGTTCTCTCAGAAGATTGTGTCGAAAACGTTCTTCCGATCATATGTTACGAAAAGGAGATTTTTAAGGCGCATGATCATTCACCTTGAATGAAATATTTAATGATGAAAAACATTATTTATCGGGCTCATTAGAGTTGTGTTTATTCTTTTTCATTTTTTTTTTTTTTGGTTAGTAAAAATACACTTGCAAAAATTTAAATATTCTTGAGATTCAAAAACATTGTTTTTTATCATTAAAAGAGTTTTTTCTTTTGCGATTCTTTCTTTCATCTCCAATAATGATATAAACTTTAATTTAGATGAATTTACATTTTTCCCTCGCCTATTGATACGTTAGTGTAGCATCCTTAATCGCTTTTTTCCTGTTTTTCACAACTCGCCAGTTTCAAAGATAGCTGCTGTTACATGTTTGTTCATTGGCTCTCTTATCGTCACTAATGTCGCTGATAGCTCGACTTACAGCCAGCTTATGGCAGTATTATGACGATGTTTTCACGAAATGATGCGCATTCATATAATTCCAATTTATTCTGAGAGTATGGTGACCTATATTTCGTAATAATATGATTAATGTACGCCTGTAAGTCGTGGCGAATCGTTGCCCGTTCTCGAATATAAAATATTATAAATTCTACTCGTTTCGATCGAATTTTCGCGCCAAAATTTTCGATTTTGAACAGCAATTGATTTTTTCGACTTCTTTTTTTTATTTTCGTGATCGAAGTGCGAGGTGAAGTGTTTGATACGTCGGGTTTTTTAAAATTTATGTAAACAGGTCAACTTGTATATTCTTGATGGAATTCTGTTTGGTTGGTATCTGCTTCTGCCTGTGTCGTTCGCGTCGGTGCAAATCAGCGAACATGATTGAGAGGTGTAAGTTTTCAGTTCAAAAGAATATAATAATTTATTTTTTTGTGCATCGTACATATGCTTCTTGATTGATACAGTTTTAAGGCAATGGTGGAAACAGTGAGGAGGTGGGGGTTCTCAAAAAAGTTGGCTGTTCAACCACTAGCCCACCCACAAATTCTTAGGAACGAAACCCCCCATTCTCTCATTCAATTACGATAGTTACGAAAAACAATTTTATTAAATTTAAAACCTTCACTTATTGCAAATGAATTAATATTTTAAGCTACCTGTTTGAGAAAATATTTCTCACAAAATTTGTTTTATTTTTAAAATTGCCGCGTTTAAAACTGGTTTCTTGCTGGTACCTACTAGCTGGTAAGAAAATTCTGCAATATTATTTTAATTGTAATAATTTCTGAAAAAGAAGTACGAGTATCATTCAAATTAAGGTTTTCCGTATTGCCTACCTACCGCTTCACTTTTGAATAATATAACTGGCTTATTAATAAAATCAAAATCACTCTCGGAGGATTGAGAAAATATAAACAGTGATTTCTTGAAATGAAATTCAAAATTTTGATTCTATTTAAAAAATGTTTTTTTCAAAATTTCATTGATTTTTGTAATGATATTTTGAATGATTGTTTACGTAAAATTTTTCCGTTACGTATAAAATATATTCCATAAGAAAACGTCAACATTGAAATTTGCTGAAATAATTTGCTCAAAACTTTTGATTGAATGGTTCAATGTTGATGGAAATGGGAAAATGCTTTTACTCTCTCATAAAATATAATTGGCTGTTCTCCAGTTGATGAACAACATATCACTCTGGTAGTCTCATCCTTTGCTACATCAACACGAAGAGATCATATTATTTCTGTTTAGATAGGTACGTAGGTTACTTTGTTGAAGCGAAAAATTTAGAAAAGATTACTATCCCAGAATCACACTTACGTTTATTATTATTTTTACAACTTGTGAGAAATCTCGTTTGCTTTTTTAACCTCTCTGAGGCAACACTTAATTTTAACCTACGGGGGCAATTTACTCCTGCTCATATTTGTCAATGAAAACGATCAATTAATGATCATATAATTATAGTTCACACTACCACCGCCAGAGTGCGAACTGTAGTGTTACATTCCCAAAGTTCAAGGGACGTTAAAAAAATAAAGACGTGAATGTTTTGGTGAGTTGAAAAAATATTAATGCCGATTATAAGTGTGTTTACTAATAAGTACTAGGGGATTATTTATTTAATTTCTGTTTTTCTTATCTAACATGAACTTGGTTGATTTAACCTAATTGCTCATCTATTCCCCGTTTGTGGCCCGTAGTGAAGTGTGGAAAATTTATTATTCTTTCCTGGATTGTATTACAAAAATATTGTGAACAAGACAAATAAATACGCATTCGAGTTAATATCAAAACCGCTCAGAGTTTTTCAGTCTTACCTATTCGATAATTTGAAAAAAAATATTCATAAATTCGATGAGTGAATGTGAACTGCTTTAAAATCGTTGAGAATATACTTATTTAAAGGTGTGAAACCTTTAGAATAGCTAACTTGATAGCGCGAGTAACTCAAAAATCCTGCAGATATCTTGAAGGGTATGCGCTGCTATAGAATAATGGTATATCTATTGTAGAATAAGTTGAAAGATAGATGGTAGAACACAGAACACTGCGTAAACAATATTCAATTTGAGCTCATTCAGTAGTCTAATATTATGTCATCACAATTTCGAACGTTGTTTCACTTTTGTCGATGTAAAGATTTTCGAAAACCCTATTCTTGCTTATCCTTATTTTGTCCCCTACTTATGTTCAATTTTTTGTAATTAATTAATTAATTAATATATTGGACTTGATGATATTATAGATAACTTCGTCAACTTCT
The DNA here is from genome assembly GCA_038050395.1 of Parthenolecanium corni. NCBI lineage: Eukaryota > Metazoa > Arthropoda > Insecta > Hemiptera > Coccidae > Parthenolecanium > Parthenolecanium corni. The sequence continues at coordinate 991,573 of JBBCAQ010000038.1, read as the reverse complement.
TCGTATGATCATACTAATTTTCTTTTCTGTTTTTACATTTAGCCATGGCCACTGAAGTGCAATACTCTGCAGATGACATGAGAATGGAATTGGAAGAGAAGAATAATAGAATAGCAGAGCTAGAAAGGGAGATTTCCCAGTTACGCTCCCAACTAGATAAGTTTCAGAGCATTATTCCGTTTAGCAATCCTGTCTCGCCGACCGTCACTAATCATAATAATTTTGGTGGTCGTGCTAGAAAGCAACGGGCTCAAGGAATTTCAGCAGAGCCGCAGACTATCCACGATTTGAGCCAGAAAAAGTTTCCAACCTACCCGAAAAATGACAGGTAATGAGTTTTTTGTACGTTTTATTTGTGCCTGTCTTAACCAAATCCTGAACAAATTCGAATGTACATTACCTAAATATGTTTTTGTGAACAGTGAAAGCACTTTGTACTCGTATTATGAGCTATCATTTACCTCGAGTACGCTAATTCCTTTCGAAGACCACATGACACATCAATATCGTATAGTGACACTTGTCATTTTCATGGCGTTATCAGTGGCATAATTATATGTATAAAGTTTGTTTTGAAAACGCTCGATTTCCCTATTGCTCAGACATCTTGATCCGCTTTTACCGCAAATGCATAAAAGAAAGAACGCAGTCGCCACAGCATTCAAAACTTTATTATCCTTTTGAAGATAACTTGTTTTCATCAGTTTTTGAGGTGACGAAAGTCAAATATTAATTTCACTATAGGTACAATGTGCAAAAAATTACACACCAGCAAATAATTAAGGGTTTCAAAATAGGGTTTTAAAAAAGATTTTACACTCGTTACTATTTACAGATTATAGAAACTACAGTTTGATAGCTGTCACTATTGGATAATATTTTAATTTACTTGTCTGTAGTTTGTCTACGTCAGGAGAATGCGATCGGTAGAAAACAAAAATTCTCTCTTTGCATTAGTCAAGTATTTGGAACTTAGCGATATTTCATAGCATGAACAAACTTTTGCAGATTATGACGAGCACTACAGTATCTTTTTAAAAATACATGATACATCTAATACATTTGAATGCCTTGGTAGCCTACCAGGAATATTCCATTCCGGAGAAACCCACGTGGGTTAGAGGCTAATTAGTTGACGTCTCAAGTGTGGAGATTCAACCTAAATAATGGTCGATAAAAATAGACATCAGTGAATTTATATCATTGACCTTAATGTAAATAATGCTGGACGGTTTTGAGGTAAACGAATAATTCAAGTACAGTGACAAATTACGAGTATTTATCACGCGTTAAAGTGAAGCTCGTATTCAATATTAATTAGATTGAATTGTATACGAGAAACAAATGCATTAAAAAAGTGTAATAATAAGCATTATAGACACGCGTGGTTCATCATGAATGATGAAAAAATACTACGTATTTTCCGTTCAGTTTTACTTACCTATGATTATTTTTTCAATTTTTTTCCCCTTTCGATTTACTCATTATTGCCAGTTTGGTTGCCACTGTTTCTGCTTCGTTAATGTTTAGTGATAACGCCTAATATTATTACCAGTTTTCATGAATCATATAATATATTTATAGTATTTGATCGCAGAAAGGTTATCATGCGACTATAATTACAATAGATAATCCATTCATAATCTCCCCATGTAGCTGCTTCTGTTAGGTATCTTAGAAAATGGGCATGGATGTATTTCGATTTTCTGCGAGTTTCCAATACCTCGTATTACATTCGCACATTTCATATTGTAGCTACTTCTATCCTTAGACCTTCTATCTAAGTGGGCTTACGTGCTATCGTAGATTAATAATATATTGGTATCCTTTGGAGTAAACGAAGGTATAATATTGTGTTAAGAAAAATTTATTTTCCATTTTAACTCGATGCGTTGAGCTATTATAGAGAAGTATAGGTAATACAACGTGTGTGTAAGACAGAGACATAGGTATGTTAACGTGAAACCTGTCTCTGAAGTTACACGAGTTACACTCAGTTCCATCATGTTGCATTTATGCTGTCGATTTCAATTTCATGATATCATTTCAATTAGATATAGTTTAGATCAATAATAATGATCAACGCAAGTAACTGTTAGCGCGCCAAAATTTTCAAATATTTTTATTTATTTTAATCAACTATATTATTATGTATTTCCTTCCCCGAATAGTTTTCAGTTTTTAGACATTTTTTGTTATATTAGGTCAAGTGAAGTTGCTATATAAATATTAATATAGTGATCCATTGTTTACTTTTTTCGCTCTATTTGTGTTTTGTTTTTGAAATACGTCCCTGTTGTTGGTTGAATTTTAATTTCTTTACCAATGCGTAAATCGCTGCAAGTGATAGTCTGGACATCAAAAACAGAACCAGCTTTTATTTCTTCGGTCCTATCTGGGAAAATATGCATACGTCTTGTTGTTTTTTTTTTTTTTCATGTAGGTTGAACTCAGTTTCAAGTCTTCACTGTCCCTATTAATCAAATGTGTCTGTGGGCTTTCATTATCGTTTTTTCTCCTTGTATTTGTGTGCGCAGAATTCCTTGGTAAAATTAGGAGCAGCATTCGCCGGCATATTCGATGCGAAAATTATAAAAATATTTTATTATCACATCTTGATGTGTCGCAACGTGTATTTATTTCTGGGTAGCATATCGGTTTCCTTTCTCTTTCATTGTATGAAGAATTACATGCTTCCGTCCATTAATATGACTATATGATGGTGTCATAAGTTGGGAAATTATCGCATTACTATACTAACATTAAGACAAATTCATCAACGAATCCGTATTTCAACTGTTTCTAATTTGTATTCCGATGGAGTATCGTTTTAACTGACGAGACGTGTCTATTAGCCGTTGTTTATAAGATTTGTTCATTGTTTAATTTGACAAAGTGTACGTATACTACAATTGACGTTCGAGTACAAGTGGACCAGTCTTAGACTTCTCAAATTTTACATAGTTGCTACTGGTGGCGCTATTGTAATTCTTCAGTCAGATAACTGTTCGTCTTCCTGTCGGGAAATTTTGAGGCTCGATTGATGTACCTATCTGCCTATGCCGGGAATACACTTTTCGCTGTTTCGTATTTCGCCATTTCATCCTTGTTCGCTGCTATTTCATGTTTTCACTGTTTTTCATGAAAAAGCTGTACACACTTTTCACATTTTCACCCTGTTTCATGTTTTCTCCAATTGTTTTCGCCTGTTTTAACTTTTTCCAAATAATTGCTGTGAAATCATGTGAGAAAAAGTGCGAAATAAAGAAAACATAGTGAAAAGCCACACACTCTTGGTGTAAAAATATTTTTTTCGCCGAAATTTCCTTTGAGTTTCGCCCAAAAACCGCTCAAGGTGAAAAACATGGCGAAATATGAAAAAATCGTTTTCATCCTTTTTCGCGAAAAGATTTTTCGCAAAAAAATGCCAACACACTTTTTGCGAAAAAAGATGAAATGGCGAAATGCGAAACAGCGAAAAGTGTATTCCCGGCTGAATTAAGAGAAAAAAATAGAAATGGAAAATCAAAGCTATTTCTAGTAAATGCTTCTATTTTCTTTTCTGAGTAAGAAAATGGCTTCTTCAAGGTTATTTTAATAATGCGCATTATCCCACAATACTTGCTCTCGTAAAAATAAAACTGAAAGTGGTGTGCACTCGTATACAATTAAGGATTCATATTCTTGACGGTATCTGAATGCATTAGCCCAGTATTTTTTTCCCCTTCTTTTTTAGCTGAGAAATTATTCTTAATTAAATATATTGAAAAAACCTCTTTGGAAGAAATATAGGTACCTATCTATATAAATGTTGTAATTCAGTGTTGTGAGTGAGTGCCAGAATAGTTGAATTAACATCAGACATAATGCCCTTCAATCTTAACTTCTTCAATCTATTATTTGTAGAAATGTAGGTACCTACATGTTTTTTAATGATGGAAAATTTCGAGCTTTCTCTCATTTACATAGTACGTGGTTTCTGAGAAGTGTTTTATTTTTCAACGTTTTTTCTTTCAGAAATCTTGTAAAATAAGGCCGGACAGCTAATGATACTGTTCGAAACAAGATTTCGAAAAAGTAGAAAAACATTGAGCCTTCATAATTTCATATCGACTACAAATCAAATTATAATAATCATCAATTTTGAACGTTTAAACGTGAGATGATCCGAAATTACATGTACATATAGAATGGCTGTTAACGTACGATTAAAAAAATTAAATTAAATTAATCATACGAAAATAAAATCAAGATTGAATTGAATATTAGGTGTAGTTTAGTTACGTCAGTGAAGTTGTTTTTTTTGCAGTTGCAGTTGCAGTTGAAATTTCTGCTGACTGCAATCTTGATCATGACTGCTCGTACTCTTATCAATATTCGCATTTTGTTTAAGGCCATCGAAATATGCTAAATCATTATATCTGATCTATCTCAAACAGTGTTTCATAAAATCATTTTCATTTTATGGACTAATACTGATTTTAAATAATTGTGAGACATATGTATATAATAATTTATGTACGCAGATTCAGTTTTTATTTTAGACGAAAGTTTATCGCACCAAGATATTTCTGATACTTCTTCTCCTCCGCTCCGTATGTTTTAGTACCTATAGGTATATATATAGTTGAAACTGATCATGCATAGAGGCTTGCCTTCCTACGTACATCGCATCCATTATTGGAAAATAATATTTGAATTTTTCAAAATTTATTTTTTATTTCATCTTACGCTCCTCATCATAAGTAGGCCTATTCCTCACTTTTTTAACGACCTGCTTGAAGCAGTTTGTGTCTTTGAAATCTAAAAAAAAAAAAACTCGATTTACATTTAAAAGAGTACATTTTGGTATGTACTTGACCGGTCCTACCATTTGTCTGCAAACTGAGTAAAATCGTAACTGCTTTACTCCAGTCGTCTGTTGTCCTTGTGCCGCACGCCTACCTGACCTTATTTTTGTGTACATATTTGATAACAGTTATTAATTTAGTGAAGTGGTGAATTGCTGCCTAAAAAAAAATAAGCTCTCCGTGGCCTTTGTGTTGTAGTCGTCGACGGTGAACCTGTTTGAGAGATACGGTTTACTGTCTCGTCGGCGTGTCATCGATGTGATTAATTATCTCTGGTAGGCGATCAAACTCCATATGTATTACAGCCGTCAGTACGCGAGTATAGATTTGTTTAAATCAGCAATTGAAATGTGGGCTGATGCTCTCCCGGTGGGTTGATTGAAAATGAAAGATTTAAAATATAGGTTTAATTACTACATTATTTTGTGTCAGTAATTATGCAATCGTGGCTTATCATGCCCTAATCATTTACAATATCGCTTTTGCCCTCGCCGTCGAATCTGCAGATGTTATGTCATCTTATGTGGTTTGTGGGTCGAATAAATTCGAATTTAGTGCCCAGTTTCGTGGCTAGAGCCCTCTCATGAGGGTGAAATATAGCAATATACTTAGCTATATAGAGATGTTTTTTTGTCACTTATGAGACCCGAAACAGATATATCATATCACTTGCGAGACCCTTTTTGACAATGCGAGACCCTTTTGTGGGTCTCGTACTTCCATGTGGTGTATGTATGGTTTTTCTTACTCCTCCTACTCCGCAGACCCTAAATCTGCATTTTTGGTCTGGGACTCGCAAGTGCCCCAAGTATCAATTGTATGTACACTTGTGGTTCACTCATTTCATTTTACTCCCTATAAACTGTACTGTACACCTAACCAATAGCTGTGGGCTTCATTACATAGCCTAAGGTATCTACAGATAGCCACCAAGCTATGTGAAAACGAAGGTTTCATCTCTTGAGTATTTACAGGGCGCGGCAAAATGACCGGCCACATTTGTTTTTCCAATTATAATTATATGCGTAAGATAAAAGATGGAGACATGCGGTTGGTTTTAAATTAAAATTCATTCTTTAAGGTTACATATGAAATGAAATTTCACTCGCATGTTGGTCATTTTGCCTAGCACAATTACGAGGGCGTAATACTCAATTTTTCAAGACTTTGCTAAGCAAAAATCATATTTTTTCCACTAATTTCTTTCGTATTCAGCCGGTAGGGAATTTACCTCCTCGCGCTAACCATGAAGAATTCCACACGTGCAAAATTCCCCCCCTCGGTCAATTTTATCCATCACTGGTAGCATTTAGCGGAAGAAATTGCAAAATAATGTAACCATTGTTTAGCAAAGTTAAAAAATTGGATTTTGCGCCTTCAGAAATGTGTTAGGCAAAATGCCAAATGGTCAACATGAGAAAGTGAAATTGTATTCGGTAGCGCACCAAAGGAGGGATATGGAGCTGAAACCTTCCCTTTAGGCCTTGAATTTCATCAAAAAAATGCTGAATATAAGATTTTCAGTTTTTTGGGACTTTTTTGGGAATAAATTTATGCCCAAGCTCCTCCCTTGAAAAATTTCGGGGTGCGTCACTGATTGTATTTCATACGTAACCTTAAGGAATGAAGTTTCATTTAGAAGCAACCGCATGTCCTTATCTTTTTTCTTATGCGTATAATTCAAAAAACAAATGTAGCCGATCATTATGCCGCACCCTGTATAAGGGGGAGGGGGGTCTCGGAAGTGTCATACCTTATCTTGGGTCTCACATGTGACGTAAAATAACAATACATACAATCTAAAAAATAACATGTACAGTTCGGTATACGCATTGGGATACAGTCTATTGGTGATCAGTTCCAACACTGCCACAAGATTGTTAGCATCCTCGATAACTACATGCCTGTATATGTATTTCCGCAATAAATAAAATGGCCTTTCTAGACTTGATCCCTTTCACTACTCAAACCTTCAATTGCTGAAACAATACTGAAGTTCGTCATCCTTTTTGGCCTAACGTGGATTGTACCAATATTCTAATAATTTTCAAAATCAAGTATCTTGATTCTTGATTTGTTCGTCTTTGTAATTCAGGAAGAAATAATTGTAAGCTTAACACTAGAAAGACCAGGTGGTGTCGTATACGAAACCATTTGAATTCGGATGCGCCAGTCCTCAAAGGACCTGGTGGTGTTATATATGACATTCTCCGGTCTTTGAGGTTGTTTTACTGTTGAATCAAATAGGACGCCACCTTGTCCTTTAAGTAATCGAGTAAAACCTGGTTTTTCTAGTGTTGAATAAAAAAGAAATCAGAATTTAAATATTCAGTCGTTTAGGTAGCTGGTCCTTCAGATTAATAACTTACGTACATTGTACACTTTTTTGTTTTAATGCACAGTTTTATTTTTTAATTTTCTGTAAGAAGAAAGTGGTACCATTTTGTAAATTTTCATTCATTTTTTTTAAATATCTTTCTCGCTGCAAATTAAAAATCATACGCTAACAACTCTTTGTTCGAAGGAGGTCGAGTGGAATAAGTGCTTCTTTTCGAACATTTTTAATTACAGTATTTTTATTTTCATATTAAGTGGACGAATTTTTGAATATTTTGTCTGACTGATTTAGTAGGTACTTGATGAATGCTTTACGCACGAGTAAACTCGATAGAGCATTCGATTTTTTTTCGTATGCTGAAATTACTAAAACAAAAATCATGTATCATTTACGTACGTATTATGGCAAAATTGCACTTTTTTGTTGCGGCAGACCTTGTATTTTTTTTCATGTGAGCTGTGTACACTTTCTATATTTAGGTACTATAAATGTTTAATATGTACCTGTATGTGATTGTGTATATTGAAGAAAATTTTAGGTGATCGATTTTAAATACATTTATAATAAAAATTGAAACTTTAATAGTAGCAACAAAAAGAAAGACAGTTTGAAATGTTTTCGAAGTCTAATTAAAGAACTTCTGAATTATCTGCCCGTGAACTGTAACGCACTTGATTAATTACAGACACCCTTAAAAACGTTCAAATACAACATACTCTTTCTTTAATCTTGATCTCTATATTTTTCATTTGCACAAACGAAACCGATAAACCTATTACTGCCGAGGGTGAGATGAGTAAAAAAAAAAAGAGGTTTCGAATGATTTTGATTGGTTTCATTTCATATCCAATTTTCAATTTTGATTGAAAATACTTTTCACAAAAACAAATTTTTTTTTGCATTTCAAAGTTTGAATATGCGATTTGATTTGAACTTTGAACACCATTTCGAAAACACCCTGCATGAACAAGTATGAAGAGACAGAAGCAATCAAGTGTTTGCAGTTATTGTTGTTGAATGATGTATGGATTCTTGATGTTATGATCAATTTCTGCGTCGATTCGGTGTAGTCCAGGTACCATTAATGTACCTACGTTGTGCAGTTTCTTCTACTCCATGGGGATTTATGAAGCTATTTATTTTTAATTCAGTTGAAATGGCCATACTGCAGTACAATAATTTTTTAGCAACGAATTGTGTTTGAATTTTCACTGAGGCCTCGAAGTATGTAGTTGAACCGCCAACAGGAGTCGCTCCATTTTGAAATGTGACTTTTATTCTAGTGCCAGCGAAGTTGATAAATATTTTTTTTTTTTGTTACATTGCTGAAAAGATTGCGAGCCATTTTACTTTTATTATGCTGAGGAAATTCGGATGGGTTGTGAAAGTGTAAAGTATATCATTAATTTTGTCAGTGTAAGGAATGCATATAAAAGCAGAAAATTTTGCATTGGTTATCAATACTTATTCAGTTGCCTTCCTCACCGATTCTAAAACAAATAAGACTCTCAGCAATAAGATAATGATTATATATTTACCACACCCTTCTATTAATTTTTTGTACCACCGCAAGTTGGACAAATTATTAATTTCGAAAAACAATTTTTTCCCTCTATATCTTCGGAAATTTTTTCCACTTATTATTTTATGATGCATTTACCTCATTCAACCATAGATGTGAAATATGAAGAAAAAACATCTTACATCATATTGCAGAATCTTTAATTTCATTTAGCAATTTTTTTTTTTTTGTCTCCTTTTACTTTAATTTTTCACCATAATATTATTCTTGGCACTTGCGTGAAAGAAAATATATCGTTAATCTTGATCAACGTGATTTTCAAATTGATTGCTATTTTTGGATCGTATTTGCGGGCAGCAAAATAAAAAAACACTCCTCGTTATTTTTTCGTTCAACGAATATAGAGGAAAAATTTATCGTCTACGCTAAATTACTTTTTTTTTTTTTTTATGTTTAAAGAGAACAAATTTTTTTTTCATGCTTCTGATTGTCGAGGACCAACCGACCAACCCATCATTTTCTGCTTTGTATGTAATCTTCTTGGTATGAATAATAACAAAAAAAAAAATAAAATAAAAAAAATTAAGAGACTTGTACGCTGAAGTATATAATTTTTCAAAATTCGTGAGGTGTGTAATCGCTTTTAGGTCGGAGAAAAAGAAGTCTATAATATTTTACTGCTAGAGGCAAATCAACTGAAAATTTATAAACCTGTTTTTCGTCGCTTGAAAATTGCGAACTCCGTTTTCGGTCTTTCACCTCCAAATGGCTTTTCTAGCTTTTCTAGGGTAACGAGAGCTAAAAATATAAAAACCATCTACGGTTAATCCGTTTTGTAAAATAAAATACACATAAAAAGAATATCCTTATTGCGTGGATGGCATTGGAAGTCGCACAAATGATATCGGTGATTCGCCCGCGGTTGGTTAATGCATTTTGCAGACTTGGCAAGTTCTTGCAATGATATTCGGTTCAAAATGTGCTTCATTTTTAATTCATGAACTTCGAATGAAAAAAAAAATCATGACGGAATGGGAGCGAATATGTTCGTTAATCGGAAGATAATAATTGTTTGGTTTTATATTTTTATGGAATACTAATTTTGGCAAAAGTAGTGCTGCTAGAGGCAAAGCTATGATTTTGTGGGAAGAAAGTCAGGACCTGTTTGGGATTATAGTAATTAGAAAATTAGAGAAGTATTTAGGATATGTTCATATTTTTGATTAATATGGACGTGTAAAAAAACACTAGCAGGATTAGATTCGACGCCATTTTTTATTTTAAGAAGAACTACCTACTCAAAGAACTACGGGACGTCACGTACGACACTATTTTTATGAGATACCAAAATATAGTAAGTTCTTCCTCATTCAATAATAGTCAACCGTAATATTCGGAATTCAAACAACTGCATCGTACAATTCTGGAAGGATACATAGGTATAAGTGTTACATTCTCACTATTTTTCAGTCTCATTGGATTGTAGTCCCGATGGGCAAAAAATGAGAAAATGATCCGGAAAATGAGAATTTTATCCGTTGTCAGTCCGTTTTTATTTTCGACCATCGGATCTGAAAATTTGCAGATATTTTTGTCATTTTGATTATTTTTCCAAATCCGTTTGTAAAACGGATTTCCTGATTATAATCAGTGATAATTTTTGGGCAATTTTTCTAAATCCGTTTGTAAAACGGTTTCACGGATTATAACCCGGGCCAACAAATATGATAAAACAGCCTTCACGGAAAATAATCCGGACTCATTTCCGGTAAGACTGATTACAATCCGTTCAAAATCCGTTTTAGAAGCCGGAAAACAGGAAAATTCCGGGTTATACTCGTATTCCAGAAACGGATTATAACCCGGAATAAAACGGATCCGTTTTCAAAATATTTTGCCCATAGGGAGTCTGTCCCAAATAAAGGATAGCTGCAATCTGCAATACATTAATTCGATCTGTCCAATCACAGCACAAATATGGACTTAAACAGAGGAAGTTTCGCGAATGCGCTTTGCATTATGGATAATTTATGATAAGTTTAAATGTAACGAATTACGATTGATATAGTGATCAGTAATTTCTATAAACACCTTTGTTTTACAGGTAAATACACCTTTTGGCGTCTTTCAAATTTTCTGTCTTATTTGTATTTGTGACAGACTATGTATAAAATAATGCTAAATACTTGAAATTACTAAAATAGTTGAGGCAACCTTGATGTGTGTCATATATGACGTCACCTGGTCTTTTGAGGTACCTAATTAGTCTGTTATTAGATGGCGTCGTTTATGAAGCCACCGAAAACGTCTTCAATAGTGGGATAAAACGTGGTTTTTCTAGTGTTCTACCGAAACCTCCCCCATGAGAGTATGAATAGATAATCTATTATATCGTATCTGCAAATCAACGATAACGAAGCAGTTACTTTTACGGATACGGTTCTATAGTTGGTATTTAATTGTATCTAAATGCAATTTCGAGGCAAATCGTCAGTGTGAAAAAGAAGTCGGGTGGAGACGTGTGGAGAGAAATTAAAATATTGAAATTTAATTTTGTTACCACCGAAATGACCTGCGAATTCTCCGCTGACAAGGTTCGACGATTAAATCTTGACCCGTGTGAGAAGTTCATGCCACTTCTTCTTGTTGGCCTCACCAATTTTTTGAATGTTTTTCATTCTCTGTATTTTTTTTTACGCGAATTTCGCTCACACTCGTTAATTGTTTGAGTTTCAAGGATACGATATGTCTACTTAACCAATTGTGAGGCGTGATTATTGCGGGCAGGGTATTTATATTTCTTGTAGCAGCGTACTCCTGCGTCTTGTCGGATGAATAAATTCGCATACGCTAATGCAATATTCGAAGACGATGTTGATAACAGAAGCCATAAGCCACTCGAGGCGTTGAAATCGGTTCTAGACTTGTCGAGCTTGGTGTGGGCAATTTATTCGAGAAATAATGGCGTTCGAAGAAACCAAGGCGAGTCAGCTGATAATGGAGAAGCTCCTTGCTGTTGGCTTATCATTTATGTAAACGGCCTCAGGTGGTGGCAGGAAGAGAGTCTCATCGTCTTCAGTCGAGTCGAGGTCAACGATGGCTCTGTGCGATGGCACATGGAAAGAAAAAAAAAAAGTCAGCAAGGAGGAATACGATGCATTTTCAGACTTGTAAGTCGAGTTAACGACTTCTGTTTCGTGTGAATTTCCAATCGTTGTTAGCCAGTCCATTTTGCACATGGTACAGCCGCCGACAGCGATTGCGTTCGCCTCTGCTGCAAAACTGGTATTATCGATGTGGGTCGCGTCTGTTATATTGATTGGACGATAATTGATTGGTGTCTTTTTTTCTTCTTTTTTTTTTTTCCTTCAATACACTGTCTACGGATGATAGTGAAGAATATAAATATCTATGTACTTACTTGGTATGTATAGAAAGAGTGATAAAAGGGGCGAGGTATATCCTTTGAAGTGTGTAAGTCGTAATTTCATTTTTCTGAACATTTTCTAGTAACACGCGTATGCGTATCTACCAAGGAGCTATATATGAACCGTGATCTACGAACAGTTGAAATGCGAGTCGCATATAATAGTTATTTACGGCGCCGTAACAAACGCGATTTGCTGCAGAAGTTGCCGAATTGCGAACAAAATTCTTGTACATTTATTTACCTCTTCTGAATTTCGTTTTGACAAATATCAACAGATATAGGTACAGGGTCTTTCACAAAAAACGCTCACGAGACATAATATGCGTGGTTAGTAAGGGTTTAAAAAAAATTTTTTTTTCTGTTATCGCCACCAATGTATTCTCCCGACCATGACAATTACTCTGCCGATTTCATAATGGGGTGTCCATACAAAAAAGGGACCTTAGGATGAAAAATAATTTTTTCAAATTTTTTATTTTTATGTGAAAAAAGAAGAAAAAAATTTTTTTTCACCCTAAGATCTCATTTCCGTAGTGGAACCCCCGTGTATTTTATGATTAGTATGGTTGTGCGGATACAGTGGTATCAATTTTTGAGTAAAAAATTCTTCCACGTAATCATGAAATTCGTTTTTTTGATGAGCCCTATTAAAAAAATACTCCGTATTTTATTATTATAAAGAATACTTTTTCGGAAGAATACATTTATCCTAGATAAATCAAACAGAATTATGTGATTCCATAACACGTGAGAATTGTCATGGTTGGGAGAATGCAGTGGTGGCGATAACAGAAGAAAAAATTAGTTTTAAACCCTTGCTAACCACATATTTCTCGTGAGCGTTTATTGTGAAAGACCCTGTATTAGCTCCAGAAGGACGACAATTTTAATTTTGAGACGAATTACTCAAAGACAGGGCTGTCCCACCGAAACCAGAATTGAAAGCTAAAACCGTTGAAAACGTAGTATACTAATTTTTCTCATCTAGGAAACAAAAATTATTATTTTGTAATAATAACTGCTTTTTTAACCTGTTTCTGCTACAATTTTGAATTGTCCCAGTTTTCCATTTCAATACAAATCTCCATCATGTCATTGAAAATGTCATTTATACCCTTAGGACACTGGGTGTCTGAATTTTAATATTTAAAAGCTGCCTCAATCATTTTGTCTTTACTCATCGAGCAATAGAAATCAATTTTTCCTCATTCATTTCCGATACACTTAAGAGAAGAATATTAAAAATGTTTATGAACTGATTTAATATTTTGATCACATTAACTTGTTATTATAAGTTAATTTGATCTAGATTGGTATCCAACCATCCATACAATTCTTACTTTAACATTGAAAATCGAAGAATTAATCTGACTTCCTAATTGAGTCTATCAAAATATAGTCGTTCTAAATCTTCGTTGAGGTTTATAAATTTTAAAATATAAAGTCACGGCCAGCTGGTAGCGCTATTAATATAACGAATAAAGTAGGTATAACTTCTATCACGATGCCTTCTGATTTATTTGAATCGTCTAAAATTATTGGGAAGACTTACGCGGCGGGGTTAGGTGGAGCAACTAACCGACACTTTCAATGCACATTTTTAGGTTGGAAGTTTTTCAATCAAGATGTCTTGGAGTTTAGTTAACGAAAAATTATACTTCATTCCAAGCGACTCAGTCCAGGTTTGCTGATGAATTACTATAGTTAGTGCGAGTTTTGTTTCGATGATCAGGTGTGATTTAATTTAGATTCTTTTCTTAATTTGGAATTGAAAATAAAATATGTAATTAGCTAACCGTTTGAATCAAGTTTGATGGAAAAAGTGAATCATACAAATCACCGAGGCAAAATTAATTTCGTTGAATCATCCCCACGGACTCATTGTTTTACTTCGAGATCGTGTGAAATAGAAATTTATCTCTAAAAACTGAGTAAATAATGTTCTATTTTTGCAGTGCACCCGTAAAAAAGTAATGATCGTCGAAATGAGCGATAGCCATTTCGTTCCGAGGGTTAGTCTTAGTAGTATGAAGTATTAGGTACGTATTTCTTTTCACAAGGAAATTTTAGCCCACCAATGGGGCCCTATAGTAAAAGGTCATTGTAATTCAGCAATGAACCAACTCTCTTACGTTGTGTCAGTAACCTTGTTGGACCGGTCACGATAACGCTAAATGTAGTGACACGGTGTCACAATACATATGCTCTATGCATGCAAGTTAAAAAAATGAATTGAAAAAAAAAAAAAAAACAATCTACTCGATAATTCTATTTATTAATTTATCGACCGTAATAAAAATAATAAAAGAAAAAAACTTATTACTCGGTGGCAAAAAAAAAAAGAAAGATATTGGCACGCGTACCTGTTCTTGCGTAAATCGCCTACAGCAATATTTTTTTTTCACTGTTCAGGATGTAAACTGGATGCAAATGAAATAACTGAATCCACTTTTTTATATATTATCTAGGCCGGTTAGGTCTGCTCTGTCTCGCGAACAAGTTGTCGTTTAAAATGAATACTTTTCGTTGTCGAGTGCGAGTTGTCGAATTCCTTGGAAACGCGGAGCTAGGCAAACATAATAACGTATAATTCAAAGGTGTAGAAGTCAGCGACTCGCGAAGGCATAACCTTGTCGAATACGACGTGTGATTTTTAGTTTTTTTAGCTTTGGTATAATACGCTGAAATAATTCGTGTTGCTTGTTTGAAATCGAACCCCTGAAAAATGAGTTAGTTCTGTCTGCTGGAAATGAATAAAATTGGACGTCGTAAAAGAAATATTCAAACCTTCATACATTTGGCTCTTCTTATTGAGTACCTTTCTAGCTGAATCAGGCCACTTAATGGGTTATTTTCTTGAATTTTTAAGAGCATTGCTATAGCATTCGCATTAAAAAATTTTTTGTTTTCAATAAATAGTCGAGACCTCAAAGTATCTATAGTATTGGAAGCATACATATTATATGAAATGTTCGTATTGTGATATCACATTAACAACTGGTCGATATAGCTGTTATTAATGTATTAGCTGTCATTAATGTACATGATATTACCAGGTTAAGTAAGTTCCATAATACATCTCCGAAACCATTATAACGAGGGCAAGTTCAAATGCCAAGACTACCCTATTACTTTTAGGGCGCTACGTGCAATAGAATGGAAATTGTGTTAAATTCTAGATGCACTTTGATTACTTTCGAATTAATCTATTTCTATTCTGAACTTGTGCACACCTATTTCCAATTACATATATTGATTTAGGGATGTGGATACAACCGTTCTACCAGAAAAGATTTAGAATTGCTAGTAGTCGACGTACTCTGCAGTTGAGTTTTCATCCAGATCTGTACAATAAATATAAAATTTCTGTACGAAAGGGGACCAGAAATAGCTCTCTAGCTCTAAAATTTGCGTAGTGAAGTATCTTCTTTTCTATGAATTTTAAAATTCAGGAAACTTAGTTTTGAGAAAAATGTATCTATTAAAATGTAAGATTTAATGATGTGTATAGGTACCTAAGTAATTTTTTACCATCGTTAGAGTGCAAAAGTCGCCGCGTTTAACCAGCACTGAATCTTGAACAGAGACATGGGCCAATGCCCAGGAGTAATCGTGCGAAGATAACGTACTTTTGCAAAAAGAAATTTGCAGTTGCCAATGAAGATGCCAAACAGTTGAAATTTGTAAAACTCTAGCTTTTGATATAATGCCAAAAGTTGATCTTCTGAATTTGGTGGACCGCAGCGAAACCAAATATCAGTTAATGAGGCTAACGTATCAACCAATAGTCAGAGGTTTAAATCAATTTAATACAATGAGTGATTTTGTTCAATAAACTTGATTATCTAGACTGTTTTTAAAGATACTATAATATAGAACAAAACTTGAATTTGTGCCAAAATTCCGGGTAGTATTTTGCGGATATGTCCCTTTGTCCTTGGTTCACTATCAGCGTGTATACTTATAATTAGTTAAGGGAGGATGCGCATCCATTTTGGTCAAAAAAATCAAATTTGAGTTTTCCACTATTTTTGATTACTTATTCATTATTTTCTCTTCAAAATTATGTTATAATTTGTCATTGATTTCTTTTTTCAGTGTCTGAAAATTGTGATTTTGTAAGGAAAGAAATTCTTGAAAATCCATGTATTTGAAGAAAAAAATAAATAAATAAAAAATACAATACTCAACTATTCAAAACGAAGCCAAATTCATATCAGTACTATTTAGGAACTTGGACATTTGAAAAATATGCAGATTAATCGCATTATAAGGCTAGTTCTCATTAATTGTGCTATATTTTCAACAATAAGGTAAAATTTATCTTATAATTTAAGGGTTGTTTTTTTAGAACATGCTTTTTCTACGCTCATGTTCCTTTTTCTGAGGATTGACTGCTCCGATTGTGTTGATTTTTTTCCTTTTTTTTTTCCACAGTTGTACTCCACAAACAGACACAGGCTTTTTCACTTAGCACGATTACAAGGCGCTGTATGTTTTTTTATGTCCAAAAAAACGTACTTTTTTAAGGGAGTACTCGAAAAGTGGCAATAATTTTTCAAGTTCCAACTGAATTTCAATATTCCTGTGTAGAAATTTACTCTACAGTTGGGTAACGAAGTCTTTAAAATTTCAGCTCTCTAGCTATAATAGGCTCTGAGAAAAAGGAACATGAAAAGGGCCAAAAAAGCATGGTAAAAACCGATTGCGCATCCTCCCTTAATGCATTTATACGTAAAATGCCAATAATTGATTTCAGTTGAGTTCATATTAAATAGCAATATTATCTCTCGATATTAGTGACGCTTCCATAAATCTACTACGAAAGGGGGGCTGAGTTTCGAATTTATCGTCAAAAAACAGAAATTTCACGAGAAAAATCTGTGCAAAGCGCGGTCAATATTTTTATTCAGCTTTTATTCGATGAAATTTGAGGCTTAAGGGCCGGAGCTTCAGCCTCCACAGTCCGCCTTGAGTGCGTCACTGCAGATACCCTTTAAAAGCCTTTAGTAGATTCCAGAATCGACTCTATGGGGTCAGTTAACAATTCTTTGTTGTATAGGTGTTGCTCTTTGTTATATGTGTACAAATAGTGATCTGTATAAAGAGGCTGCATTAGTTATGTGTAGTTTTTTAGATTAACCTATAGAAAGACTGCATTTCAGATAGTGTATCTTTTGTTTATAGGTACTTTCGTCGTCATACTTTTGTCACACAAATTATTAGTTACCCAAGTGTCTGTCATAATATTATGATTTTAGGTGTGTTCAACTTTGGTGTTTTCGCGATGCAGTTGTTCAACAATAATTGTTCGTTGCGAAATTTGAATCGCGTAGGCTTATTTGTTCTTTGAAATTGTTTCGCGCAGCTAATGACGGGTTTTGAGAAATAAGAGGCTGGCCTCTCTCGTTAATAATATTATACTGTTTGCAAAATGAACGACATAATAATTAGGACCGCAAATGACTGCATATATCTCGTTCATTATATAGGCTGTCAGTATTCGACGACTTGCGCGTCTGCAAAAACGGTGTGTGTGATTTTTCGTCCTCCGAATCTTGACTATTTTTTCGTCAGTGTCCAGTGATATTACGAATATACGTATGAGATGGCGTATAGTGGCAAAGTAAACGATTTCGAAGCGTACATTGCCGAGCTGGAGAAAAAGCTGGACAACAAAGATGCTGAAATTCGTTTACTGACCAACGAGATCGATAAATACAAACAAATTCTGCAGCCATTGACCGCTGCGGTATTGGGTTTTCATTCGATCGATGGCGCAGGTACGCCGCCTGCGGTGTCGGTAATGGTAACTGCTGGAAGAATCAAAAAATTTGCCATTTCGGCAGAACCACTGGCCATCGAGGGTGCCCAGCAACTGTTGATGAAAACATACCCAAAATCTGTAAGGTAAATGAGAGATATACTGGATGAAAAATTAACAGCTAGTAACTGTTCTGAATTTAATCGTAGGTTTGAGTGAACTGTCTGAGATTGTTGAAGATTGGTTGAAACTGTATAGCATCTATATTTCAGTGATAAAATAATTTGCAAAAGTGAATGTGTTATACCATGAAGTTAATTATTAAGTATTTTCTACAAAAAGTAATACAGTAAAACCCAAACACTCCATCAAGCGGACACCCCCAATAAACGAACAAAAATCTCGGTCCCATTGAGTGTAATGGCAAAAATACATTGTAACCTCTGATAAACGGACATTCTATTAAACGGACAAAAATTTTGCCACTCATACCGTACATGCGTAAAAATGAAGAAAAAACGAACAAAAGATTCTATGTTTTTGCTTCTAATGTGCTGGGTGTATCGTGAAAATGAGTGAAACATAAATGTCTCTCCTTATCTGATAAAATTGAAGTTTGAGAGGGCAACAGTACAATCTTCATCAGGGTTAAAATTCAGAAAATTTTAAAATTTTTTAAAAACACTATTTGTTGGACACTTTTCTTATTTACACTCTCACAGCGGACACTCCCGCTAAGCGGACACCTCCAATTAGCGGACATTTTCTCTGGTCCCTTGATGTCCGTTATTAAGAGGTTTTACTGTATGTGCTTTAATAATGGTCACCAGTGCTTGAGATGAGGAAAGGATTGGTG
This sequence comes from Parthenolecanium corni, assembly GCA_038050395.1. NCBI lineage: Eukaryota > Metazoa > Arthropoda > Insecta > Hemiptera > Coccidae > Parthenolecanium > Parthenolecanium corni. The sequence goes on along the minus strand of JBBCAQ010000038.1, from coordinate 972,813 downwards.
AACATAGTTTTAATTAGTACTAAATCTCGACAGTTATTATTTTTTTATTTCACCCCAATTAAATAAATCCACGAATGCTTGAGCAATGTGGGGGTGCAAGAAATGGACTTATGTGTACGATCAATATCTAAAACTGTGAAAATAAATTTTCTAATGTACGTTGCTGTCGCTCCTCATTGGCGGACTTGGGAGGCTGACAGGGGGGCTATGCCCCCCTAGAGCTCAAATTAGCCCCTTTCCAGTTCAATGAAAATAATTAACAAAACTTTAGTTCATTTGTACTTGACTCTGGTAATTTTTTCAATTTCTTTTTCTTTTTCTTTATCTTATCGTCTTATCAAGTGTCATTTTTAGCAGATTTTCAACGAAAAACCACTTTTTTGAAAATTCAGGTCAAAAATTGGTTTGGCCCCCACAACACAAGCGAAGTTCGCTTTCGTCGCTGTTGTGTAAAATCTTTTCGGTTACGTCATTTACATTAAGTATACAGATATTTGTAAAATTATTATTAAACACATACTGTATAAAAAATCAATACTTCGAAGCCGTCCATGCTATCCTCAGAGAAAACTTTTGGGTTAGTGTGACATTTTCCCTCTTCTTATTGTTAGTCTACAATAATTTTTTCTACAAAACAATGGATTGCTAAATTGTTTCATGCTAAGTAATCTGGGTAGCTACTCGTATTGTTTCATACATACCCACTTAATTCGTATCAAAATTAATACCCATCTGTCCATTAATAATAAGACGAGTAAAAAATTACACATGAAAAAATGCTTATTTATGAATGTGTAATAATTTTTTACTAACGCGCGTTACTTTTAATGAAATAATTTTGGTAAAAAATGTGTCACGAAACTCCAAAATAATTTTTTGTTTTTGTGTAATTTTTCACATTGCTACCTTTAATGAAATGATATGATATTTTTCACCTCAAAAACTAATCAAACACGTTATACATTCTGAGGGTCAAACGAGCACATTTTCTGATCTTTTTCGATACTATCTCTGTCCAGCACTGTAATTATCATAATTGAAATTTACAGATCCCGAGAATTGATAAAAGATGCCATCCTCGACAACGATTTCATGAAAAACTTGGAAATCACTCAAATTCGGGAAATCGTTGACTGTATGTATCCAGTAGAGTATGCAGCTGGCAGTTTGATCATCAAAGAAGGAGATGTTGGCAGCATCGTTTATGTCATGGAGGGTAAGTGGATTTTTTGTCTTGAATACGCGAGTGTAATCGATCAAACAATTTATTTTATCTGATAAGCCGAGAAAAGTGCTGCAGAATAGTGATCTAGACTGGTAGAATGACTTATAGATAACCTTAATTTTAATTTGTTGAAAATGAAAATGGATGGACTAGAAAATTTGTAATCGAATAAAACAGACATGCAAAAGGTTGAATGATCACACCACTTCTCAAGTATGTTGTAGCCACATAGCGTAATCACATATTTGTAAACCAATAAGTGATGAGTATACGGTTTTGGACAACCTATTTTTTGAGTTTTTCAGAAGACCCGATAATAAAAGTTATTTGGGGATATTAAATTTTATAAAATCTGTTCCTTACATGATTATTTATTATTCAGAATTTAGCGAAGACGTGACCAGAGGGAGGCTGGTTGGGACAGACTGGCTGGCCCACCCATGGCCTGCCAAAAAAATTAGTTGCTACCCCTCCCCCCCACGCTTGCATAGCCTATAAATCTCAACGTGTACCATTTTTCAAGTTGCCCATCTTAAACATTCATGGCCCTCATTTGGCGTTCCTAAGAATTTTTATGGTTACGCTACTGGAATCTAGGTGTAATTTTACTATAAGTATAGTATAATAATTATATTTGTCCTTGAAAAATACACTACTCCACGCAGTTCACAATACCAGATGAGAATAAAAGATAATTCTTGTGTAAGCCAAATGTTGGCCAAATCCGCCATTGAATAAGAACTTATAAAAAGTTAATAAAAAATAATTAATATAATTCAAGTTACCTAACAGATTTCTTTAAAAAATACTTAACGGTTTACTTGAAGTAAGTACTGCTGGTCATAAGAGATATCTGTATGTAGTTTTGAAAACGCTACTTCAGAAGCATAGTAGCTTCAGATAAAATACAGAATGCGAAGATAGGTTTGAATTTCCTGTCATAAAATAAGTAGAAATAGATGGCAAAAGTAAAAAATAGTACCTAGACTAATGCAGTTGAAATGACTAAGGAAAAATGGGAAGATAATTATGATCTCAATTAAGTGTGAATAATTAAATTGGAGAGATCAAATATTGCAAAATATAAAATCTTCTTCAAGTCATTTGAACGCAAGTTCTTTCTTATGAAAGCAGTCATTTTTTCTTTGAACATTCTGCCATATCGAAAATGAAAATAATATTATAGGTACTCGTAATTAATTTCTTTTCATCTGAATTACTTTCTTCAGTCAGCTCGTTTTGGCATCGAGCCAGCGAACGATTCGCTTCTAGTCGACGAATTGGCAAAGAAGAATGACACTTTCCTTGGCGAAAAAGGTTTTCATTGTAGACTCGAGACGTTTTATCATTGAACTGGTTCTTGACGATGCGTCAAATAAGTCTGGTGGGTTAATGACCGAATTGATCGAATTGTCTTCTGGCAAATTGCGTTTTGGCTGTACGAAAAAATTGTCGTTCATATTTAGAAGTAACCGAATAGCTGATTCGAAGAATTTCTTTTCAATGTTTTCTACTTTTATTTTTTGTTGTTGAATGGAAGCTCTTTCTTAGAAGCTACAGCTATATCTGCTCTGTAGAAGGTTTTCACTTATAAGAAACTGCTTTTTTTTTCTTCTTCAATTCGTCAGTTAGGCAACGAATTTTACAAGAAACGTTTTTATTCTATGTAAAAGAAAAAACAAATTGTTATATACATAGAACAAATTAATTTTCCAATTGTTTGGTGAGGTTTACTCGTATAGTTGCTTGCGTGAGAAATTTTACAGTCATCTACTTCTCTCTGCACGTGACTCTGCCTCGAATCTGTTGTCAGTTGCGAGTCTACTTGTTGGTCGGTTTGTTGATAAGAAACAAATAACGACTTATTTTTTCAAATGCACAATGCGCGTCAAGGTTGTGCACGAAATTTGGGTTCCAATGAAACACTTTGAAGCAGTATACTGTACCTATCTGGCTATCTATCCAGGTGCAGGTGGAATTCGTAACTGCAGATTATGTCATTTGTTCGTTGTGAATCGTGGATAGTTATTGGAGCCTGCTGTTGTTTGCGAAGGTTTAGCGTATCTATATAGGTGTGCATTATAAGCCATTATATGTACCTAGGCATAGTTTTTACGAAACAAGTCAACTTGCAATTAACATTGGTTGTACATGTATCAATGCTTTTTTTTATTTTCTGCTGCGTGACTAATTTCAATTCGATTCTGTTTTGTGTGTTGAAATTTTCTGTATTCGTTTTACTGGGGGAGAGAGTCGGATCTCGGTTAATTTGAGTGGAACTGTGTGCTACGCTCTGGAGAAATGAAGGGTGCTAACACCGATATTGTTGTGGCATGAGTAACTTTGAAATGAACGCAGCGTTTTTAGTACGATGCTGCTCCAATGTTGTTGACGCCTGCCCTATCGATTCTCATTTGGTATCTACTATCTAAACAAATTGCAGTCTGACATATCAGCTTCTGCCTCTGGTTAACCCATTGAATTTTCCATAGTTCTGACATTGGCGTTGCGAGGAGGAATTGAAAGTGTACGAATTATAGACTTTTCTATAGATATTGACTAATTTTTAAAACGGAACTTATTAAATACCCACCGTGTTGATCTACATTATATGTATTTGGTAATTGACACATGTAAGAGTAACTTTGCGCAGCTATTTATTAGTTGTAAATTTCCAAGGAAACGAAATATTTGAAAAAATGAGTATAAGTTTAATTGATTGTGCACTAATGTTATCTGCCAAGTAGCCAAACCCTATGGGAAAAATATTTTGAAAACGGATCCGTTTTATTCCGGGTTATAATCCGTTTATGGATTATAACCCGGAATTTTCCTGTTTTCCGGCTTCTAAAACGGATTTCGAACGGATTGTAATCAGTCTTGCCGGAAATGAGTCCGGATTATTTTCCGTAAAGGCTGTTTTATCATATTTGTTGGCCCGGGTTATAATCCGTGAAACCGTTTTACAAACGGATTTAGAAAAATTGCCCAAAAATTATCACTGATTATAATCAGGAAATCCGTTTTACAAACGGATTTGGAAAAATAATCAAGATGACAAAAATATCTGCAAATTTTCAGATCCGATGGTCGAAAATAAAAACGGACTGACAACGGATAAAATTCTCATTTTCCGGATCATTTTCTCATTTTTTGCCCATCGGGAACCTTGTAACTTTCCTTTATAAGAAGATAGTTACTTCATGTAGGTACTATTTTCGATATGGTTTGTACGTATATACTTTCATTTTCATCCCCTACTTTCATCCTATGAACTCTGTTTTGCGAAATAACATCTCACTGTATTCGTATAAGTGAAAACCATATTAAGATTTAAGATAAAGAAAATTATAGGTCTGGGAATACCTCAAAACTGATGATTCTGACTTGGTTCTTTCTAGTTCTCTGCAAGTCCGAATTTATTTCCTTTTTTCCCCTGCAATCCGTGATATTTTTCTTTCAAATACGTATGAGAATTGAATTCTGATTTGGATTAGTGATTCATAATCTCTTATGTCGGTGTGATAACTGAATGACTGTAGGCACTTCCGTTTATCTAGCTCCGAGCTCTCTGTAACAGTCGGAACGTCTGAAGTGAAACTGGTTGTGATTCGTCAAGAAATTGAAGAATTTCGCATATGTGCTACCACATAATATAATTCTTCAACGTGGAAACTGCTTTTTTCTTCTCCTCAGAAACCTCGACTAGTTTAGTTCGGATAGCCACGATATTTCCACTTTCCACGCTCGTTTAATATTGAATCCGATCATTTCGTTTCATATCGCAAATCCCCCCCCCTCTCCCCCCGCGTGTACATAGTAGCGAATCGTATAGGTAATTATATGAGAAAAGCGAATATTGGTACACGTCTGACGTCGAGTACAAGCAGGGTAACAGAAGCTGTAAATTTTGCGCATGCGCAGTCAGTATGCGTGCCTCAGCTCTTGTTCTTGAGACGTGTTGATTCGTGTTCACTTTCGTGTCTTACGTGAGTTTCATACTTACATTAAAAATTTTAGTTTGGTTTTCTTACGTCTGACTAGTGGTTGTGTCGTACGGAGCGTGTAGTGTTTTGTCTTACCTGTTTTGTTTTTTTCCCTTTTATCTTCATTATTGTCTTCGCAATATTCTTCACGTGCACAAATTTTTATGATAATTTGTTCGGTACCCGATTGCCAGTTGTATTTAAATCACGAATCTTCGGTGGTTTTCGTTCTATTAAACTCGCCTCGTATTTCTTTCAACAGTGTTGTATAATATTGAATGTGATGTGCATGATGAAAAGACCGTTTTTGCTAGTGGCGAAATGAACAGCAAGACTGAGATTTCGGAGCGACTTTTCTGCAAATTCTTGCGTTGGCTATTGGATGCCGATGAAAATTAGGTAAATTTTCTCGTTTTCTGTTTAAAAGGATGTACTCTCAACTCATTTCAAATACATATAGCCAACCTTTCATTGACTCAGGGCAAAAGAGGGTTAACAAACCCTTTTTAATCGAAAGTTTTCTCGTTTAAAATGAGAATATTCTCGCTATGAATGTCCTGTAAGTATCTCTTCTTTCACGAATAGCCTATGTTGGGACAATGCAGGAGATTTTAGAACGAAGAAGTGAAATAGGATCGAGTAAAATGTTTGTGTTGGTTCAATATTTATGGAAAACCATCGTCAATACACTTCTTAATCATTTTTGATGCTTGAAAAGTTACATTAAAACAAATTTCACGTAGGTAATGACAAAAACAAACTTGAATGCCTCATTACTCGGATCACACTCGAACATAGTAAGTGGAGTTGAAAATATTTTGAATTTAGTTCCTAAATACGAGTATTTATAATGTGGTGTAAGAAAAAGGGTTCTGGAGAGAAAAACTGCATTAACCGAGAGATGAAAAGTCAGAAGAAAGGGATCAAAATTGATGAGTTCTTCTCAAACTACATATGTATATGTTTTTTCACACTCCAAATAATACTTTTAAACTCGCTACTCCTCTTGATTACATTTTTCAAGATCCTAAATTGTGTAGTTCAAATCTGCAGCTTCTCCAATGCCCCAACTTTCAACTAGTAATGTGAAAAGAGAGCTGCGGCTTGCACTATCAGAATCGAAATGAAATTTCCTATTAAAATCGCTTGATACCGTATTTTTGACCCCCCACAAACCGCAAGGTTAGTCTTTTTATATGAGACCTGACAAATTAGTTCCTGGTCGCATTGGGAGCAAACCCCTTTAGGAGCTAATCTGTAAGAACATGATTCTCTAATATTTTATTTTAACAAATATCTTTATTTGAATAGCACTCAGCTCATTATACAAGGTAATTCCTTACTTTTATAAAACCAAATTTTTGTTAATGAATTAGGTATATGTTTCAAGAATGGCTTTGCTCACGAAGTAAGGGCTGTAACTGGAGCAAAATACTTGGAGAGGACAAATCAAAAGCTTAGTGTGAGTAAAATGCTGCCCCTCTCCTCCGGCGTTTTGTGAAAAAAATTTTCCTGAGGGAAAGGGGGCAAATGACTTTGCTTGGGGGACATTACCCCCACCCTAGCTACGACTCTGCCCGAAATCGTTTATTCGAATTGAACAGCATTTGTTTAAGTCGGTTTGAAAGTAGTAATCAATGTTTCCCCCACCCCCGTTCCCCTCAAAACGGGGGAATCAAAACCGGGTTGAAAAATCCGTGATTTTTTTAAATTTTCTAACTCCCACTTCTCATTCATTCAACTCAGAAATAATGATGCAAACGTAAATCATTTTGAAAAACGATCAAGTCGCCCATTCTGAATACTGCAATTTGCTTGATCGAAGTTTGGAAAAAATGGGTATACCTATAGCTATGTAGACATATTATTATGTTTTAAAATATTTTCATCTCGTTGCGCCGTCAAAATTCTCAACAGAAACTCATTTTGCTGGTAGAATAAGTCGGGTATATCGGTTCTGATGTTTCGAGAAACAGCATCTATATATTCATCCATGCATCAAAAATAGGATTTTCTCTAGTCTAATTGAAAAAACCAATCGTCTTTACTACTGTATTAAACTGCAAAGCCTGTAACCCACCGTGGCACTCGCGATTCACGAATCAATATAAAGCCATGAAAAAAGAGCGAAAGAAAAGATGAAAGAATTTATTATATGGCATGGTGCTTCTTATGCCTCTTCAGTCTTCACCATTTTATGATCTACGTAAATTTCATTTATTTGAATGAAGTGTACTGGTTGTTTGTCGGAAAGGAGGAGGAGAAAGGTAATTTATATAGTCTCTTTGAAAGTGTCCTCGATAGTCGGATTAGCGTGGAGTAAGTATACATAGACAAAAATAACGTAATTGCCTCGCATTGTTATCGCTACTTTCAGACCGAGGATCAAGTATTTATGAACATTTCTATAATAATTTTGTGTGTAAAATTTTCTCTGTATTATTTCAATTTGGAGTTGGAAAAAATTCTGGTTTTTTAAAATGTTTTCTGTCGCAGCCCAGATACATTAAAGACAAAATGAAGAAAACATCGTTCTCGATATATGTGACTTGACAAATAATAATTGATAACATATACCTATTTGATTCCAATTAAACCGTACTATTGAACCTTTTCGTTCTGAGCATTTGCTGAGTAATTCTATCGATTATTGGATATAATAGGTATACTAATGGAGATAGCTAATAAATTAACATCCTTTTCGCAGTATAGGTTGTCAATCCAAGAGTATAAATTATTTTCTAAGCGAAAAATGTGTTTTTACAGGGCAGATAGCTATGAGATATATTTCTAGGTCCCTTGCACTTATTTTGTTAGTTATTATAATGTTCATTCTTGATGGCAACGCAAGTGAATAGCATTTTTGTGTTAGAAACGTACTGTCTGTAATATAAAGGCAAAGAAAACTTGATTTGTGATATTTGCGTAATTTTTATGCTTTTAAATTAATACTATTGGCAAAATATTGAGATATATTATAATCACCACCTACAATGTATCCGTTAGTACTCATTTTTTATGATTATAATTTTTCGAAGCTTTTTACAAAGGCTCTAAAAGCGGAAATATCGGCGTGACAAAAATAATATACACATACAGCCCGAATAATTCTTATTCTTTATCAATTAAGCTGTATGTATATTCTGGGCATCGGAAAATATTTCTTTTTCAATTGAAAATATGGGAAATTACAACAAGTTGTCAAAGATATCAGGTTTTTTCGCTCATCTTCAAATTCGGTGAATGCCGTTTCAGGTTTTCTGAATGTTCAAACTCTTAAGTAGTAACGTCATTCTTTTCGAGTGACTAAATATTCTTCATCTAGCTCTAGAATTTTTCGAATGTACGGAAATATCTAGTGACGAAGAGAACTATCATGTCTGACGTGACCAAAATGACTCATGTTATTATTATGTGAATCAAACGTTGTAAGTAGGTATGTTGTGTCTTCTGTGATGTGAATTAATCTTTCTCCTGGTTTGTGGCATCAAATTTTTATCATATAGGTACTGGATAGAGTAGACGAGACGCCTCAAAGAAAATGAGCATTGAAATAGTAGGTGTTTATAATAACTTCAGTTTCAACAAATTCATCTGTTGAAAATTATTCAGACTGTGTTCTTATAGGATAAATTAATTTTGGCTTTGGAAGCATTTTTTTTTAAAATTTAGCTGAAATTTTCTTGCCAACTACAATCAAAATATTAGAAGCAAAGTCCCACTGCGAACCAAGCTTTGAACTGCCTTTTAAATAAATTTTTGGAATAAATTCTGGAAAGTAGTTTGTTGAATAAAATTTATTACATTACGCATAAGACACCCCACTGGCCTCTGCATGTGCCCTTAATTTTAGGACCTTTTTTTCGCAGTATCTGTTTAGTTACGTATGTAATTGTAATTTCAAATGCAAAGCCTTGTGCTCTGCATGCGATAAAAAACATTTCTCACAAAATGACGAAAAATGAACAATAACTCTAGGTACATATTAAGTGATCTCGGTATACTACTCGTATTACTAACAGGACTGCAGGAGGAACTTAATGCGAGAAAGTATTCAAAATTGTTCATTATTTCGCAAATCTGATCGACCTGAAATGGCGAAAGAAATATAGAAAGATAAAAAAGTAGAGCAATTAGTATAATTATTAATTAATCGAGAAGCGTCGAGTTGGTAGAATTAATTTGAATCTTACGATACTCGTGATTAAATTTTATCGCAGCTCGTATTTCATAAGTCATAACGCTGGATTAAAAAATATAATATTTTTCAAGTTGGAGAGAGCCGAGAGTGAAAATTTGGAGTCACAATCGATTTGAAAGTACTGTAATCTTGTTTTATTGTTTTATTGACAACAGCCAAAATGGAATTAGTCTTTCTTGGTGGGCTGTCGTCAAAATTACGAATTCAAAGTTGGTCGTTAGATTTTAATTGCATTCGATTTAAATCAGATTTAATTGAAGCAACTAAAGGCTATTTCAACGCGTGTATCAGCCTTTGAATAACGTAAGTACTTGTTTGAAGAGAAATAACCTTCTTTTTCTTTCTTCTAGTTTTGACTGAATTTTGGCATATGAGTATTCTAATTTTTTCAACGAATGCTTCTATTTAATATTATTCATTCGACGCACCCAACAACTCCTGCGGGAACTGGAAGTCATAATTATGTGTATGCTATATTTTTTTCCTTGTGGAAAATGAAAAATTTAACATTGACAAACCAATGCCAAAAATGCGGGTAAACTTGAGGAAACCCACAAAACGGACAACTGACATTAAATTTATATTTGGCCTGGAAAGAGGGGAAAAAACGCTTAGAAATATTCCCATATCGTCATTAACCTTCTCTCAGAAGAACATTTTAGTGACTAAGATTTCCGCTTTCGGTGCTGTGCATCTATGCGAAGGTCACACACGAAGTTGAGCCATAAAACTCTTCTTCGGGCGTAGGTATATTTGTTTTTACTTTCAAAGTTTTTCGATTCAAATTTAATACCTTTACACCGTCGTTCGAATAGATTTTAATTTCGCTGTCACGATTACGAAGATCTGAATTTAATTGCTAAAATGGAAAGCTTCTCTTTTTCTTCTTCCTTTTCCAGCATCTTTTCGTAATGAAGACTCTGACAGAGCAAACAAAAAACAAAAAAGATTTTAAAAAAATAAATTAATCATGGACCAGTAAAAGTACTGGTTACGAATTACATACCAGCATTAATTTACACAAAATGGTGATATAATTTGAAAAGTATTGTACTGTAAATAGCAGTTGGAATTTATTTTTCGACTCACCGAAATGAAAAGTTAATTTTCTAAACGATAAATTTTAAAAGTTTAAATGTACTTACTTTCTAATTATAAAATAATGTCGTTATGAAGAACCAAACTCGGTCTAAAATATTGTCACAATTTTTCACTTCCTATATGTAGGTATATTTTAAAAGTTGGAATCTAGATTTACATCTGGTGATGTTTTTTGTGATCTGGTAAAGTGTATTTATTTTCAAATTGTTGTCGTATTTCTTTTTGTGTAGTAGTTAAGGGAGCTCAGCTTTGTTCTTTTGACTGATCAACGCGTGCATTCCATGATAATATGTTGAGGGTAGCTCCCATATGCGGATCCTGATTAGATTAGATACTTTGTAATATTTGAAACTTTTGATTTATTATTGAACGATTTAAGGAAACATTAAGTTGTATTATTCATTTTTGACCTACTTGTAACTTTGAAACTAATGATTGGTGGTCTGCAGAAGAAACGATTCGTGCAGGCTTAGTAAAGGGCGATTTGTATTGTGGTTAAAATGTAATGAAACTATAGCGCGGTGTCAATTTGCGGTCAAAAAAAAATGGTTGGTTGGGTTTTGCCTTTTTTTTTTTTTTTTTCCAGCAATTTCTAACCAAAATTTGTGGCCACATTATTCGACATTGAACTTTCACTCGTGTAAAAGTGCGTTCGTCAGCTACGTTTTCACGCTTCCATGATTTAATTTGAAGCAATAAAGACTCGTGGAAGATGCAATTTTTCATTTTGAAATTAATCTTTTTATGATTCCATTCATGGATGACCGCTTAAAATCTCTAACAGAATTTTTCTTTGCCGATTTGGATGGCCCGGTGCGAAAAATTCTTTCATTCATTTTAAAGAAATTGGTAATTCGAGACATAACAATAATAAAGTTGGTTTGTATTTTCTACAAGATATTGTAGTTAATATATTTTCAGTTTTCCTCGTACAATTTTTGAAAAGTGGTAACATTTTTTTCATAGGAGACGATATATAGGGCTTGAAATGCTAATATTTATACTTATTGAAAATGTACTCGTATCTATAAAAATAGATGTTTTTTTTGCCCTTGACTACCGATTTGCTTAAGCTAGGTGCTCGAATCAAGTTTATTATAATAGTTGAGTATCGATGGATTTTTCCTCTTACATCATCGCTAATGAGGAATAAAACCGTTAATTTGCGTGAGCTATCGATTACACGCAGAAGTACTCTGTGCGCAATGCGGAAAGATAATCAATTATTTACTCGTAGGTTCGTGCTATGTAAAAATTGAACAAACAAAAAAAAAAAAAAAATAGAGGAAAAATTAATATATCGCGAGTAGAAATCAAAAAAACGAACGACAATAATTATTATTATTCCGTTAGGTGCTCTTTATGCCTGTCGCTGCCATCCTTATATTTCTTTTGAAATTTATGGTATCACTTTTTGATATGCGCAGTGAAAGTAGAACTGCCAGAAAGAGGAAAAGTTGATAATATTATTATGTATAGTACATACATACATAATATGTATATGTGCGATGACCGGAATGATCATCGTGAACTGGTTTCTTCTTTTGCCGAATATATACATGCGATCGTCTACTCGTATAGATGGTATAGCAACGATGACAAATCGTTCGATATTTTTCTTTAAGAGGCAGCAGTCTTGTACCTAAATGTTTAAAGAACTTATACCGAGAAATTATTATATTACATCAAAAATTTGAATAAGTGTAAATGAATCTGAAAAAAAAAAAAAATTATTGCGGACATGCACCAATGTTGGTCTATTAATTAAATTTTTTTTTATTTTCTTATTTCATTTTTTGTTTATGAGATGTGAAAGTGAAAATTATGTGTGTGCTTTTACTATATTATATTATAGTGGATGGGCAAAGCTGCCGTTAGAATGAGAGATGGTGCGCGAAGCTCAAGTGGGACCAAGTGGCTCGTAAAAAATTGTGAAAAGAACGCGTATTATGGACGCCGAATTAAAAGAGGCCTATAATGAATTTATTATCTACATTTTCGTACGCCTCTACTTGTAACTAGTCTTGGGTTTTTGAGTAATAAATGGAATGAAAGTTGCGATGTGCTTCCGCGAACGGCAGCTGATTGACCTTTCAGGTTTTTGTGAATCCACGAGTCCGAAGTTATTACGCTGCCATTCGAATCAGTTACTTCTGTTATATTTTTGTCGATTATGTGCTCGATTAGAAGGTCATCAATTCATTAGTTATGGTGTACCTACGTAACAGCTAAATCTCGCTTAGTAGTCTTATCCTAACGCCCCGTGATATTTGTCCAGACTGGGTTGGATGAGGATTTCTGTAATAAGCATTTATACTCGTACCTATTTTCGAATGTAATTGTATTTACCGATATTTTTTTCAAGATGAAACGCAGAAAAATCTGTACAAGGTAATATAAAATGGTTGATATATTTGATCACAATTAACCTAAAGAGGAAGAACGATGTTTGAAGTTTGCAAATCGATTTCGCTCTGAATTGGAAGTCAATTTCTATTTCTGGATGAGACGATAGCAAGTCTGCTATTCTTTCCTTCATTTAATGGATAACTGTACCTTTTCCATTAATTTTTACTCATATTTTTTCAAATCTAATTTTGAAATGTAACAAGACAACAAGATCTATATCAGTGTCGACGAATCAAAATTTCACACTATTGAAATGTCCGTATAAAAATGCTCTTATTTATATGAATATATGTATTTTATCAGAAGAATATTATGACTTTTTAGCAGGTTTTCATTTTTTTGTATGATGTAGAAAGAATTTTGTTCTATACATTTTTTCCATAAATTTTTCATATTGGCTGAGATAATTGTGATAATGCATAAAAACTATGAAAATTATGAGGATTTGATCCCCTGTGGTAAAGAGAAGCGTAGTGGCTGATAAAAACGATTTATGTTGCTAATACATATCATGTAAAATGGGATAAAATCACAAAATTTTTGTGAAAATAAGTTTAATGTTCATTAGTCATTACATAAGCCAGCATTTTCACCACTCTGCCACTGAGCCTCCCGAATAGTTTTATTATACTACTCAAATAAATATCTATCAACGACGTTTTTGAATTTTGATCTAGATTCGTGTCCTATTTCTTCGAAAGGTATTCATTTTTTTCTTCAGAATAATGTTGGAATAAAAAAGAAAATTTTAAAGATAAAAATCTTACAACAAATTATTAGTAAAATGCACCTTTGAAAAGATATATATACAGTCTATACAGTCTATAATTTTGTCAGTTGTCGCTTTGAGCATACGCACTGTCAATTTTAAAATCAAAAATATTTTATTGAAATAAATTTTTATTCCGATGTCACATTCGTTTGCATTATCAGATGTTTTATACCATTTACGATACTATTTTGATCAAATGGACATTTAGGGTAGAGGACATTGCAATCGATATCTTGTTTACCATTCTCTATAGCTGATTTGAACTTTGATCCATCGGTCAAGAAATCGACAACATAATTTCTGAAAATAATACAGATGCAGTGGGAGTGACATTAATGTTGGGTACCTATCTATTTAAGTGCGTTTTTGTAAGAACAAACTCGCTATAAATTGAACAAAAATATTTTCAATTACTTACTGCTCGCTGCGAATTTAATTTGCTCTTGCAAGCTTTCAGACTATTTTCAGAGTTTCATATCTAAGTTTTGGAATTTGAAAAATATTTCCAAAGTACCTAAATGCTAGACAAGCCACACCATCTTTTTAGCCTTTTAAGATCTCTTTTGAAAAAAATTATTTTTGAATTATACTGTTACTCCCCAACATGCCAGGTATGTAATTCTGGTTAAAGTCATCGAATATTTTACATAAGTGCGGATTTTTTCTACCAACAATGGAGTTCATGAAGCATCCTGCCATTTATTTAATTTGTTTTGGGCAAAAATGCTTTGATGAAGCATTGAGTAGAGTGCTTCTATAGCCTCTATAGGACTACTGTAACACACAAAATGAACCACTTACCCCAGGGAACTGTCAATAATATTTGAGTCCACTGCAGATTGTCTCTTGGACGACTGCATATACAAGCATACAGCTTTCTGTAGACATTCCGACGAGTTAACATTATTTTCTGCTAAAACTTTGTCAAACTGAGACATTACATGAGCCATTCCTCGAGGCATAGTATCAATATCTGACGAGAGAGGGAAAAAAAAGGTTAAAAAAAGTAATAATAGGTACGTAAAAAATATAAGAACAAATTATTTTGAATATATTATGTACTTCGTGTATAAGGAGATCCATAAGCAGACCCATATGGCGCAAGTTCGGGAGTCAAAAGATGCATAATCTTAGGCACCAGAAGAAGCGCACCAAATCCGACAAAAGCTCCGGCTAATAATCCACCGAGATCAAATTTGAAAGGGTAGAATGGATGAGTCAGAGCATTCGATCCGTATGTCTTGGTAAACATTTGAGTAATAATGACGTATTATGTGGGTATTTGAGTTAATAAGAAAATATTGAAGAATGAAAAATAAGATATGAAAGTGTAATTACTTCCAGATTTCCAGAAATAGGATAAGCGAATCTGGTTTCTTGTGTTTTCTCAGAAGTTATTGTTGGTTTATCGGTCGTAGGATAAGTAAAATACGGAACTGGTTTAGGAAGTCTACCTCTGCAAATAAAACAATACATAGCTAGGAATGTATTTGTAAAAAAAAAAAATTCTTGATAAAATGTCATCGAAAAATATGTGAAGAACTTTTTTTTTTTTAATAAAAATGAATATGAAAAATGTAGGAAGTTTTTTTTTTTTCAGTTTTAGATTCAATTTTATATTTCACTGTCATTAAAATGGTTTTATATATTATTCATTTTTCCTTTTTTTTTTTTTTTTTTTTTTTTTATATATTGTTCATGTTAACTTACCTAATTTTTTATGACTGTTTTTTCTCTCGCAATTTTTATTTTTCTAATTGACGAATCATCTATGGTTCTATTATCATATAGGAGATAAGTCATTTCCTATCATAATTATTATTATCACTTTCTCATTTTTTTCCGCCTCAAGTAAGGGCTCTAATAATTACTTATATATGTATTAAATATGTTGAAAAATTACCTGATAGCATTTCCAATATCGTTGGATATTTCAGCCGCGCAATAACAAACTAAAATATTCAAACACCACAGAAATAACTGAAACTCATTTCGCTCTCCCTAAGGAAATATCAACAAAATCAGAATAAATGAGTGTACAATTCGTAATAAGATCCGAAAAACTAGAAATTGAAACAGAACTTATATAAAGCCTACCATTTTGGAAAACGTAACCGAAATATGAACAGTAAATTTTTCTGAAATTTATTTTCCTACCAAGCACTGCTTAGTTAAAACAACAGACAAATGAATCTTGCGTAAAGCAAAGATTTCTTATAAATAAACCAAAAAGTTATTACGTCTAATATTTTATCATAATATAACATCCCAAGTATGTACGTAATAGTTGTCACCTTTCCCTCCTCAGGAACAGATTTTTATCATCCACCTCGATACAATGGAAAAAGTATACTTACCTGAAAAATACATTCTATCCTTCCGTTTATTGTGACATTTGAGTGCACTTTCTTTTTAATAAGTCTAAAGTAGGACTAGCATTGTTTGTGATACTTCACTGAAACGACATCGGAATTATTCCTTTAATTGTGTGACAATTAAATTTTTCGCGACTTTATGTAATTTTTATCTGAATAGAAAATTGAATTATTTGAAAGATTGGAAAATTGGGGGGAAAAAAATCTCGAATGGTTACGAAAAATCATTTTCAATGAAAATTGAACAGAATCGTGTGTTTTCATCTCTTTTGACCGCGTAAATGTTAAGTTTATATCAAATCAGTGATATCGAAAAATAGCGCAAAGGAACGGCCGTGATTATTTTTTTTGGGACTTTGCAGGTTTTTGACGTGGGCCGGCGATCTAATGAATTTCTTTATTTCATTAAGTAATTTTTTTTTTTTTTAATTTAAAAGGATCGTTTTGGTGTGTTCAACGCTTCATTTCAGAGAGGCAACAAGACCACATAATTTCAAGCCCTTTCCTTCTCTTAGCTTACTACGTAATTTTTATATGTGGGCCTTTGAAAAGATTGCTCGACTTTTATGTTTCACTAGGCACTTGGAAAGTTCTACAATAATTCACTGAATCCATTAAAGATACCAATTTCTGATTTCTTGGAACACATATATATATATACCCGCTCCGTTTTTGGACTTATCACGTGTGGCTTATCGAAATTTTCATCCACTAAGGCATATTATTCATTGAACATTTTTTCAGCGAATGAAAAAATTTCCTCACACACTCTTTAAATGAGTGCAAGTACTTGAAGATGATCACCCAGTGTAGGTGTGCCGACTGAACAAATTGTTTGATCGAAGGTCGTCATACAGCTGCCAATTTCGTCAGGGTACAAGTACTTAAACATTGTACCTATTTGACGGTATTTACGAGTACTTCATCTAACTTCATCTCATCTAAAATCTCCTCCATCTTCTTGGTATTCAATTTCCTAGGTTATTTTGTTGTTCAATTTGCATTTGGTTTTCTGAAATTTCACGAGAAGACTCGTTTACCTTGAGCTAATGACCGTTGCTGCCGTTGAATGCGATGTCTGCCTGCATTTTTATTGAGTCTTCAGAGGGGATTTTTTTTATTTTATCGTCGCTGAATCGCTTTCGATAAGCTTGCACCGCACCTGATAGAATTGAACACTGTGTAAATTTTAATGTAGTGTAATAATTCCGATCCGACGTGAAGAAAGGGTGGCCAAGGCACAGATGCGGACTCTTTAAAGGGGGTTGACTTCGCTTTTTTCAAAAATTTAATTCTTTTACGGTTTAATTGTGTATATCAAGCTTTACCTACAGTAAAAATAATACTTGTTGGTCCCAAAACTCGATCGTCGGTTGCTGAGAAAATTGACTTCAAAATTGGGTTGCTATGCAAGAAGCGGATAAGTCTTTCCAGTTGAAGATTTTCTTATTTCTCCAGCTGCAGAAGTGTCGAGATACACGTACAAAATGGTTAGGATCTTCTTCCAAGGGTTAGCCGTTCACCTTTATACACCCAAACATATGTGCTGGCTCAGCCCAGTGCAATGGAATTTTATGCGAAAGTGTTTTTTTGCTCTCCTGTAAAATTTGAAAAAAGTGGACTTATCCCCTTCTTGCATATCACCGTTCATGAATCGACTTGAGACAGTGAAGTACTCTGGGGAAAACTGATCAAGCTCCTCTCCTCATAGGCATTCTATTTCATCAAAGAAAAGGCTCGATTTGAAAAAAATGTTTTACATTTTATGCCATTTTTCACAAAATTTCTGTCTTGGTCATGATTAGAGACCGGATTTTTTGGTAGGAAAACATGATGTTTTTGGTAAAAATATCTGAAAAATCGGTAATATTAGGTTTTTCAAGAAAAATGACGGGAAAATATTAGAATTACATTTTAATACGACAAATTTTTATAAACATTTACTATTATCCATCACAATTACATGTTTTTTGGTGTACTCAACCGTTAAGTTATGTCTCCTATCAGAGAGAATATATTTGTATTCAGAGAAACTTCGCTCCAAATCTACAGAAGTAAGTGGTGCGTGAGTATAAGCTGAAAGAACGATCAGATTGCACATTGCTTAGCATTCAATTTCTTTCCGAGTGGAATTATAGATTTCTGCAAATTTTGGTGTTTTCCAGTTTCTTTCTCATTTTTGTTTTTTTTTTTTGCATTTTCGGTGTTATTCGGTAAAATAAAAAATTTTTCCAGCGTCCCATTCACAACAATTCAAACTTCCTTTTCAAAATTACTCATTCCGTCCTTCAGGAAAAAAAGTGTTGAATACCTGCAAATCCTGTCTCTAGTTATGATTTTAAGATTTAACCCCACTTTGTCAGTTTTTGGCTGGAATCGCTTCAGTGGGAATGATTGTCCGTATTGATGGTGTGGTGTGTAAACGTGAATCGTTTGGAATGCATTGTGACGAATGCCAGCTCGTCTAGTACATGAAATGCCAGTTAGTCGGATGTGCCTGTTGAGAAGAGGGCTGGGCATGGATGGTGTGTGGATGCTTTCACTCGGCTCATAAACTGTGTGCTTCTTTTTTCTCGCGTTTACGGGTACTTGTAGGTATCATTTTTTCATCTTGACGAAGAGACGTGCTATAAGTATTAATCAGGTGAAAGAAACAAGTAGCGAGGTTTTCTGTTTCGTTCTCGGCGATACGGCCCCAAAAGATTGACAATGAGTAGGTACCTATAGTACTCGATATTATCGACTTTTCTTACCAAATATAGCACCCCACCAAACAGCTATTCTCTTTTATAAACCTGACTTTCGCTGTTTTAATCGATCGATTGTTACGAACTGCGCGCATATTTGACTCGAATTAATTAGTTCGAGTTGCAGCAAATTATCATAAACACGAAGTTGAAACCAAAAAAAAAAAAAAAAGTTGACTGGATGCGGTGACATTGACGATAACTATAGATGCTCCAGGTGCTGCAAGA
The DNA here is from genome assembly GCA_038050395.1 of Parthenolecanium corni. Classification (NCBI taxonomy): domain Eukaryota; kingdom Metazoa; phylum Arthropoda; class Insecta; order Hemiptera; family Coccidae; genus Parthenolecanium; species Parthenolecanium corni. The sequence continues at coordinate 953,769 of JBBCAQ010000038.1, read as the reverse complement.
ACCAGTGATTTGTAATTCCGCATAGACGAGGTTGTTCCGTTTGGGTTGAAGGTAGACATTGTTCGACCAGGCTGAACGGTTGAAAAATTGGAAAATGCGGGGAAACGAAACAAAAATAGATGCTTTATGCATTCTGAATCCAAAATATTTCCTATTCGCCCTTGTATAAGCTTATAGTGTAGTCGAGATTGCAGTTGTAAATAAGTGCGCCCATTTTATGAGTGGACTTTGTAGTATCTATGGAAAAAGGTTCTGAACCTTATTCTTAAATTCGGAAAAGTAAATAATTACATCAGGTTCACTATGAAGTGTAGTTTTTTTTTTTTGTTCATCTTTTCCGCCTTCTATGTATCTTTTCACTACTAACATGCGAATGGCATCAACTGTCAGCTGCCGATTTAACAACTCTGCCTGCAATTGCAATTACCCTGACACCATGTTTCATTTTCTTTAATGAGTTTAACTTAAGATTGAGACTAGGTAATGTAACAATTCCTTTAAAAATTACTATACTATACTAAAAATTGTATCATGAAGACTTTTTATAAGAGGTTTTCATTGCAACTTAATATTCTTTCATTGATGTTCCCATCGTATTTTTAAAACATTGATGATATAAAAATTTTTTCTGTAGTATCCTCCGTTCCAAAAAAGAAAGCTCGAACACGTGACTATTCAATTACATATTTGTTAGTTTGGAAAATAACGTTTGTTCATTCCAGTAATTAGTCGTCACGTGTTTATTCTTTCTCTTTTGGATTTCGAAAACGAATATATTATGCAAATATCTAACAGAGTGGCTGACATCTAGCGGATTTTTCTAAAATGAATGAATGGAGGATTACACTGGCTTATCCTTTGAGCTGATCATTTCGTTTTAATTTTTTAATTTTTCCCACGTAACCTCCGATTGAAGCTGTTTAAAGACTGCAGTGACGCATACCCCCCCCCCCTCCACCGTTGAATTTTCTCATATTCAAAGGAAAAGCGTGTAACACGTCATGATGAAAACCTTGAACAAACAAACTGAATTTATAAATAAAACCAACCAATATTAATCGAGTGTAAATACCCATATAATTGATCGCGTTATTTATGTTTCTCTTTGGAAATAGAGAAATAGTTTCTTCGTAAAAGTCAAAGTAGGCCTATATGCTTACTGAAAAAAGTTTGCTTTTTTCCCGCGAATTTCTGCTTTATTGAGAAAATTTACTGACTCGAGAATACATTTATAATATTGCAATTGTTCGTTCGATTTAAAGGGTCTCATTGTTCGTGATGGTGATATGTGTTCATCGTTCATTTTTGTTGCTGCATAAATGCTTGAATTACCTTGTCTGAATTGCGCTATACATCATGTCCTGCATTTGAAATGAGTTGGAGTACACTTTTAAATCTCCGTATCAATTTTGCTAATGATATATTTTTCCCAACAGGTTTCTTGAGTGAAATTCTTGAATCATTGACAGGGTCTACTGAAAATTTTCTGTGCAACTCGATAGCATGCTCCAGAATTTAATAATCGACGAAAATACAATCATCAATGATGAAGATCAAGCCTTATCCAGGTAAAATAGCCGTTATACGTAACCTAGACGGCATTGAGAAAGAAGTCACAATGAATTATGAATCAAGTTGGCAAGAATGTCTGCAATTATGGGGTTCGCAGAATAACCATAACCACCATCACTATGGAAATGGCCACTATCCGTTCACGAAAACATTCGATGTACTTCCAGTTAACCAAAAAGAAGTTATCGACACGTCGAATTTCACCCCCGTAGCACACAACGGATGTGGTGGCGTGGCGGCTAATTCGTATGTTACAGACTTATCGATGGCTGGCAGCGCTTCATTAAGCAATGGAAATGGTACAGTTCCTAGTCACTCGTTCAATTATTACGATAATTTCGTCAATAATTCTGCCGCATCCGATGCTATGGCTCAGCTAGACGCATCTAGATCGCATGGGCGACAAAGATGTTGCCCTCAAATGCTGGATGAGAATCAAGCGATTAGCACGGCGACTGCAGCCTGCATTCCTGTGGCATCTACTGCAGAAATGCAATCGCAAATGCAAAATGGAGTGATGTATGCGCCTGTAACAGTAACGCCTGCTGTAGCATCGGTACCAGCTGCGCCAAATATTCCAGCACCAGCACCTCCGGTAGTATCGAAGGTGGTGTCCGCAAATAGCAACGGTGCAGAGTATGCGCAATACCAAAGACCAGAAATGACCAATGGTTGGACTAATGCCCAACATATTATTATCGATTCGAATAGTCCTTGCGCAATGATCAAGGCTGCAAGCAGTGGTGCCTGTAATGATACTGGAGCCTTGACAAATGGTGAACACCATCAGTACGGCGCATATAATCAAAATAGTCGTAAAATATATCGAACCCCGACGATGTTGGAGAAAAGTGTCGGAATGCCGTACCTATGTACCGATATGACCTTCTCTGGTGAACCGGCCACTACTCCTTTTATTACCGAACTTGGTTCAAATAAAGTTCCTACCACTCATAGTGACAACGGATTTCTTATTCCACGGCCAAAATTGATCGTTCCTGTGCATACGTACGGTTCACGTAAACGACGAACCGGTAATATATTGCATTCGAAACGACGAGGTAGTGATTCCGAACCATGCGGCAGCAGTTCAACTACAGCTGAGAGTAAAAAACACCATACTTCTTGTCCAGGTACAGATAGGAATTTTAAGATATATTCTACTGCGACTGTATTGATTTTGTATATTAGTTTCAGGCAAATCATGTAATGCAGGCGCATTTCATGAAAGTGAAACGCCCAGTCATTTTAGGCATAATATCATGTATTTTTTAAAATAATCCTATGACCTGCCAAGGCATTTCCTGGAGTGCCTGAAGAATATCAGGTAGGGGTGCTATGATCCGACAAGGCTTACAAAGAGTACCCCCCCCCCCCTCCAGGTCAACTATGAATGATGCAAATCCCGCCAGGGAACGAAAAAAAAATTTAGTATTTGATCATCTGTAAAATTCTTTTCTAAATTTGAAAAAAGTCGCACCCCCCCCCCAAATCGTCAACGAGGAGTTGCTTCTCAAGATTTTGCTTTCACGGCACCCCTCCTGATATCAGGCAAATCATATAAACACTATATTAAATTCACGTTGAGCCATGTGGTCTTAAACCACCAGCCGCTATAATTATATAGCTGTACTGTGGTGTGCAACCATCGTCTTACTCTAATCCATCCGGAGAGGAGTTGGGGAGGATGGCTTAAGACTCGTTTATAAAATAATTTGTTTATTGCTGCAGTTCATACGGTATGTCATTAGAGGGTAACTGTGTTTTTCCGTTTAAATAAAGTAGTAAAACCTCAGCTAGGATACTCATTGTTATAGAGAAGGGATTGTTTTTGGCATACACAGTAATTTTCAACATATTTTCGGGTATGACATCAAACTGATAGTGAGTAGGTAGCTATATGCATGCGTATTTGCAATAAAAGCACGAAAACATAGAAGATAAGACTACGATTATTCATTATTTCAAGTATGTAAGAAATACAGTATTTATTTCATGATTTGACTGAAATAAATCAGGTATTTCATGAAATACCTGGATTACACGATTTGCCTGGAACATATACACATAATTTTTATGAGGTAAAAAAAACTTGAAAGAAAAACATGAGAAATTAAAGTGTGAAGTAATGATATTACATTATCAACGCCTTTTAGATATCAGTTTACCCCACGCGTTTATTATTATGTATGTATTTATTTTTTCCTTTTTAGAGATACAGAGCAGACTGTATTATTTTTTCAGTTTCGAATGTTTTAAAATTTTTTTTCTACTGGCAAGATTATTATCTTATTTCTCGATAGCCGAGTAAAAACATGAAAATGATTAGATGGTAGCCATCCAATATGAGGCTGTAGAATAGCTTAAGGTATTTTAGAATCCGTTTCGTAGTGTCAGAAGATACTAATAATACATACACTAGAGGTGTTTTCTTGCTCAGTAAAAAAAATGAAAATTGGCATACGTCACGCTTTCCCGGCGCTCTTCACTTGGCTTGTCTATTATTTTAGGAAACGAAGAGCCCGCGGTGCTGCTTCTGCGCGTGTTTTTCCGTTTGATATTATTTTTTACAAGTATTCACGCATGCGTGTATGAAAAACATTACTGCGTGACCTATGCTAACTGCTGAGCATAGTATTACATTATTGCTCCTCGACGACGATCAGATTTTTACGTGCCATTTCCGATAACTAGCGTTCCCCTTCGATAATTTCAAAAGTGGCCAACCTGCCATCCCATCGAATACAATGCCTGCATCAGATTGTGTATTATGCTATATATATTCGTAAAGTATTAAGTATGTATACAGGGTGTTCTGTGAGAGATCTACCAATTCAAGATGTGGATATACTCGTAAGCTGGCACGAATTTAAAAATCAGTAAGTTTCTCTTTGTCATTTTCATTGAGTTAGAATAATATCGTAAACTCAGTACATGACGCTGGCTCTCTCGTAAGTTATGAAGTAAATAGATGAAGCAACACAGCAGGGCCGTATAGCAAGGGGACTGGGAGGCAATGCCCGCTCTAAGCAAATTCGTTTGCCCCTCAGGGAAAATTTTCCCTCTGGAAGGGCAGGGGAGAGAGATCCAATTTTGCCCCTTATGTATTTCATTATAGTTGCCTCTGGAATCCTATTTGCCCCCTACCTCAAGTATTTTTCTCTAGCTGCGGCCCTGCAACACCAAAAATCAAATTCGAGCTCTCTATATTATGTCATGTCATTTCTGTGCTCGGAAAAACACCTACGTAATTATTTCAATTCCTTTTTTTTTTTTTTTTTTGTCAAAACTGATTTTTGAAAGATAGGACGTTCTCGAAAAGTGGAATTCGGTTATTATCTACTTGCGCTTATAGGAACTTCTTTCCTGGTTAATGGTAATAATTGATGATACTGAAATTTCAAGTTTGATAGATCTCTTTCCGAACACCCTGTATATTTTTCATACAGCATATCTGCGCTGTGGTACTCGCACTCGTTGTCAGTTAGTTGTTCGTTAGCACCAAGTATGTACACCCGTAGTTGTCGAATCTCATTTTATATGCAGCACTTTGGAGGCTGTCTCTGATTTCTCTGGCTTGATGCGCTAGCGAGCAGCGACACGATGTTTTGTGAAGCTAGGCGGGCATGACCGCTTGTTTCTTTTAAAATTTCTTCAAAGTATAGTAGCCCATTTCCTATTCTGTCTGGGGATTGTGTCAAGGCTTCTTCAGGATGTCGAAATTATCGTTTACGAATTGTTTTGTAGGCTCGGTTGTGGCTGTACTGTATTTGTGGCTGTACTGTATGTATATAGTTGCACTGTGTGCCATTGAGAGCGGAGCAGTAATTACGTTTTGCATCGACAATGAGAAATTCGGTGGTGTTGACGATGACAGTTGTTGATGGGTGGATTGACGAGAGGAGGCGAAGAAAATAATAAATGGATACAAAAAGTCATCGACGGACAAATTACTAAATTATTCTCGCTTCGGTTGTACTTTTTAAGGAGAGCAGATGACTTTATTGAAAAAGAAAAAAACTTATTATTTGGGATTACGATCGTTGTGATGGTGGGGAGAAGGTCTGGATGCGGGCTCATTGATGTCTACTTTTTTGGGTCATCGTAGGGCCGCTGACGTACTTGATATTATCTTCGTTGAATTCTGTGATGTTATTGCTGGTTCGATGCGTTTATGAAATGCCTAGTTATCGGAGTAGTCATAGTCTAAATGTAGTGATAAGAAGATTTTGACTATTTCCGATGCAATGTTGGTACTTTGCTTTTAATTGAATGCTTTTATTTAACTCAATCTGGGAGCAGAGCAAGAGCAGAGTTTAGAGTTTGTGTGAAAAACTGGAGTGCCCAGGAGAAAAAAGTTGGGTTCTTATAGACTTGGGAAAAATTAAACCGGAGTGCGCGCATGAAGATAAAAGCATTATCTAAACATAATTTTTATTTATATTGTTACTGAACTCGTGTATTTTAAATCACCTATTCACTATAATCGTTGAAATGAAAATCAGAGGTCCTCGAAACAAGGGAATCTGATGTACCTATTTTGATAATTTCTATTGCGTTTTTTCCAAAACTACGATTTTGGACATTGATCTCTCCAGCTGTTGGCCATAGAGTTAATTTCTGTATCATACTGTTGACGATTACCTACTTCCGAGTTAGAAGCAGGAAATGTGAGTCGCTTTTCGTCTTATAGCTAGGATAACGTCTACTATGGAATTTAGATTTGCTGTGTGGACACATTACCGACTCATTTCGCTGGATGCTCAAATTCAAAACGAGTGCACGGTTAAGAAGTATCTATATAGTTATGCGGAGCCCATCAAACCAGAATAATAAAGCTAATAAAGAAAGTTGATGAGACTATGTATGTATATATATATCGTTTTAAAAAGGTTGTCATCTATTTTTTCCCGCATGAACGTATTAACTTTCTCGTCTCTCGAATGAGGAAACCCGTTCACTATATGCCACTCTTGTATATCCTATATTTATCATTATTTCTGGTAGAATTCTCCTTACGTAATATTGTGCCCTCCCCCCCCCCCGCATCGGCCAGCCATCGACCAAGCCGATCGAGATCGCCTTACTGTTTATGTTATGCTGCGGATCGTATGACTAGCGACGAGCTGTGCGAAATTAATCCATCGATAGGCCAAGCCAATCGTGATTACCTCCGAGAAATGGGTTTCGTAGATCATGCTATATGCCACTGGTCTGGGTGTAATAATATGCGTTCATGTAAAAATAACAATATATTTTAGCGTGCTGCTGTATATAAATAAGGAGGGATAATACATAGCTATATATCAATGCATACACTGCTCTTACGACTGACGTTTTTATTTGAACGTGAAAAATTCGTCTGCAAAACTGGTAGAGGTACCTAGAGAAAAAGACTATTAAATTATGCGTTTATTAGACGGGTTACCCATGTGGTTGTACGCGAATTGGGTCAATTCTTGTACGATGTAATAAGTGTATCATAGTACAAAAAGTATAATAATTGTGTGTGTGTGTGTGTGTGTGTGTGTGTGTGTGTGTGTGTGTGTGTGTGTGTGTGTGTGTGTGTGTGTGTTGCGAAAAGTCCACAAAATCGACCAAGTTTTGATAGGCGAAACGAACGTGGTTTCACCTTACACCTTATGGTTTTTTTCTTGAATAGGTTTACACACATATCTCGCCGATTTTCTTGTCAAGGTTGAATCGAGTATAATTTTTGTCGGTACAATTTGGTATTGCCATATTTGTTGAATCCTTGTCGGAGTAACTGGTTCAACTTGAAATGTACAATACCAGCTGATGTATGTAGAGGGGACAATGTTTAATTTTAGGGTGTTTACAAATTTTGATAATCCTGACATTTTTGTGCTCATATATAACGCATACTATAGTACCTAAACCAAAAAAGGTTTGAAGAAAAAGTTTTTCCCAGCAGTTTTTGTTATTGATTCGAATCATTCGATAAACGTTTTCCTAATATACGGTCAAGGAAAACTGAAGTTCTGATTTTTTATTGCTCATAATATTTTCAACTTATTAATTTTAAAATGTTGAAAACTCAACAAACAGGAGTATATGGCTTTCTGCATAATTTGACGTTAATTTATAGCTGCTACTCAGTTTCTGCGCGTCCAAAGTCGAGTAAGGTGCAAGAAGAAAAGTAGATACATTTTTTATAGTCAATTGTCGGAGGTTATTATGAAATAGAAAGCGGTTTTTGAGAGCTTGGTATTTGGAAGTTTTTGGCATTTTAACAATCAATAATCGTAAAACGCACGTGGTTGGGGAATCATTGAAACCATTATAAATTTGCGTTTAATGAACTTTCCAATACAACGTTTACGTAAATATCAATTCAATTTGATTATTTAATCTGTCGTCTCGTCTTAGAATGTTTTTTTCTCGGTTTGTACGTTATTGTTATCGAGCTGCAATAAATTTATTTGGCAGTATCAGTCTGGTATTAATCGATGATGTAATGGATTTATTGTCAACATTCCTTTATAATGGATGTGCTTTTATTATTATAAAATTATAGTCTGTTCCAGTTATACTCGTAAGAGTTCCATGACGTCACAAGCATCTGAAAAAAGCGATTGGTTGAAACACGGTTGAAATCAAAAATACTTTTTTCTCATTGGTTGAAGCATTGTGACGTCATGAACCTCTTAACTGGAACAGACTACGTATATATTTTATTGAAAATATTTTTTTCCAATTTGAAGAAGTGCAGGCAATGCGCACTTGAGCGCTAGTTGTCAAAGATGAATGCATACAATAATTACGCGCACGTTCAAAACTTACTCGAGTATTTCTTTGGAACTTGTTTGGATTCTTTGCAGGCACAGTTTATAATTCGACGGCATATCCCCCGCTCAAATCTGAAAACAAAAATGAGCAGCCATTTTTTTGCGCTCATATGATGTTGCTTTGGATTTTAATATTGCAAAATCAGCCAAAAACGGGTAGGTAATTTTTTTTTTGGACTTGAGCCGGCGGTACAGTACTTTGTATACCATTTTCCTGTCAGCAGTAGAGTTAAGGTGTGATGTATTTCTAAAATCTAATTGGGCTGGTTTTTTGAGAGGTGATTTCAAGGTATAGTTCAACACTTCGGAAATTCGTTTTGAGAAAAATTATTCGTCCGTGATTAAGTCAAGGGCATACGTATGGCAATAGATATGTGACTATGGGCGCGGTTTTTCATTTATTCCAGGTAAAAGAGGGAGACAGAAAAATTGCCGAGGTGGTTTGTACCACCAACAGTCAACTTTTACTCTTATGATAATCCTATATTTTTCACCGAGATTAACATCATTAACTCTAGTGTTAAAGTGTTAACGCTACGTACTGTACAACCCACCCTCAGAGGACAATACTTATAACGCTTCGGCGGAGGCGTAATGTACGAGTTTTAATTTGCGATATTTGCATTCGCGTGTGCATGGTTTTTTTTTTCTCATTTTTAGTAACTGGTTTATTGGTTTATCCGTGACCACTATCGCCATTGTTAATCAAAACTTTATTCATATTATTTTAATCGATTCGAATCATTCGCCATTCGACTCGTATATGGACGGAGTTCAACGTACTTGGCACGTCTCGCCCTATAATAATATAATAAAAAAAGATAAACCAATGATTTCTATTCATTTCGTACTATTGGACTCCTTTATCTCCGATCTAATTCTTTCACTTTCGGGATGTACTTAATTAACTTATTATATCCCTTCTTTTCCACTCTTCTTCAACTCTTGATCTCTTGTAGTACTTTTTTTTTTCTTTATATTCAGTTCCAAAGTATACCTATAATTGTCTGAAAGATTTGATTTAATACCTATTCGAAATTTTTTTGCTCACTGATTTCAACAGCCCAGGATTTTTGGCGTTTGGTGTGACATAGCTATTAATTTCATAGCAATTGTTTGCAGCATTTTGATTTTTTTTTAAATTCAATTAGGTTCTATCTGGTTTCAGTTTGTTGATTTTTCATATCGTCGGTGGCCCGAACAATATAAGCTTGCCAAATGACACTTTTTTCGAAATTTATTTTTTTGCATCACTAGATATACCTTTTAACACGCCGGATCGATTGGCACCTTCAAATTTGTAGTTGGTTCGCATTTTAGCCCCCCTCTCTCCCTGAAAATTCCCTGGTAAAACACGTGCGCTATATGTGCTTGGCAAAAACCTAAAAATATGTGGTTCCGATCGCTATTTAAAAAATAGAAATTTCGTAAAATTTTGTTGAAATTGGAACATTGGTTGATTAGTTTCTTTGAAAAAATAGTTCAAGTTTTGATGGAAACATGAAAAAACATCGGGAGTTTTAAAAGGTAGAATAACTGCTATAGCTATGTTCAATTTTTTAGACGACGAAAATGATGAAAAACTACCCCAAAACTAGCTATATGTGCAAGAAATTTCAATTATTTTGATATTATTCTTGAGTCATTTCTGCACTTCATCTGCTGGCTCTCAGACTTCTTGAAAAGGTTTCTAATTTTAAAGTGAGTTTTTTCCACCCCCTGAACATTATTTTCATTTTCGCACATATACCGTCATTTGCCAATGGCGGACACCTTCCCAATGGCGGTCACCTTCTTTTTCATTTTTGTATATTTAGTGTTTAAACCGACTTATAATGAAACTGATGATGTCACATGGTAGCTGTTACCCATGGTAATGCGTTGAACCACTCAGTTAAATTTTTGCTCCATCCAATAGAAATATTTGGCCATTAATTATGTTCTTGTCAATTAAAATATTCAATTTCGTAATTATTGCAAAAAAAAAAGATTGAATAGTAAACATTTTTAAAACTGATAATTATCTATTCCTGTGATTATTAAATAATGTTCCTTCAAAGCATCAATGATCTTAAACCATTACAAAGATTGAATTTTACAGTTTTAGAATTATTTCATCTGTTTCAAACGTTTTTTTGAGGGTGTCCGCCATTGGCATAAAAGAAAATTCAGTCTGTTTGAAGGTTTCCAGTGGCGGACACTTGCTTTTATGCACAACTTGAGGCTGGAATAAATCCTATACCTACCATAAACCCAAGGTATGAAGCCAAAGGATGACTGCCATGCCTTGTCACATCATTGAGTTTAATTGGATTTGTTTTTTTTTTGTTCATTTAATTATTTGAATAATGAATATATCTACACAAATGTGCATGGTAAAATGTTTTCAATTTGTTTTTTATCCAGTTGTCTCTATAAGTGGATGTGTGGAGGGGAGTTGAGCCCCGGAATGGACAGAGGGTGAAGCCCCTTACTAGTCAACATCATAATTGAAAAATATAATAACAATTATTCACGTTTTTTTCTACATTACAAATATTTTTCTAGGTGTCCGCCATTGGTGTGTCTGCTACTGGAAAAATGAAAATTTTGATGTCCGCCATAGGTAAAATTTAGATAGTTGGGAAAAATGATAGGGTGTAATATGTGTATGGGTTACGGGGGCCAAAAGGGGAGAAGTTTTTAGAAGAAGGTGGGGGCAAATATTCAAGGCATCAAGCAAAATAATTGAAGCATTTTTCAGCAAGCTATGAAAAAATTGAGGAAAAAAATGCCTTAAGGTGTCTGCCATTGGCAAATGACGGTAGCAGGTATTTTTCGGACCACCGATGATATCCAACCTTTAAACTCTGCTTCACATATTGATGGATGTTGCGGTATGCTAGCAACCAGAGGGGCAACTCTACTGCCTGTTAAAAACAATGACGTCAGTCCTTTCTTTCGTGAAACAAAGTATAGAAGTTAGAATCTAAATGATGGATTTTTCGCAAAGGAATACAAAGTAAAATTTGGCCATGTTTTGGACGAGTTTCTAAATCCATTTTTACAGGAGAATGTCTTGTCTATTCGTGACAGGCTCGCCTCCTGATTGAGACATAGTTTCCTCTTCATTCTGCCTTCGGCGTTGTTTTTTTGCCGTTCCTTTTAATGTGTTGTAAATGGGGAACAGCAAAATAACTATAACTACCACTCCCCGATCATCTATGCTCCCTGTCCAAAAAAATATAAGTTATAATTCGATTGTGTCTGCTTAATAAAATTTCATTACGAGTACATTGTTGGCTGGCTATAGTTTAGGTGTTAATTTCACGTTATGTGTTCCAATGCATATCTAATAGCAGGTTTCTCTTACCTTCTATAACGTTTCTTTATGCATCATAATTTAGCGCACTCGTACGTATGAGTACGTTAATATTTTTCGTGGAAATAAAACTACATGGAAAAGTACATACATTAGTCGGTTGTGGAGCTGACTGATAATGTGATTTTTTCTCCAATCCCCAAAGTACGAAAATTGAGTATACAGTGAAATATAATAATTCATATTAGGTATACATGAACAGTCTTTCGCAAAAATGGTATGCGTCTAACGTCTAAATGTTCAAAAATTTTATAGACGTATACAAAATAAACTTTTTTTCTAACATTTTTGTTATTTTCAGATACTTTTTGAAATTTAATTAAAAATTGTGACTTCTCTTTTTCTTGCACAAGAAATATACACCATACATACAGCCTGTATTCCAAGGCGTCTTTTATGTATTTTTTTATGTTTTTCACTTTTGTCCTTTAATAACTCATCCAATTTTTAAGCTATTGAAGTGAATTTGATTTTAAAATTTAGTTTTAACATTTCTCAACACAATTGTAAAAAAAAAATTTTAGTTTGCAGCCTTCCTTCTATTTTTTATGATTTTTCAAAAAATTTGTGTAAAGTCACCCCTCAATGGGGCGACGTATCCCATCAATTTGTTATTGACGGGTTATTGATTGGTGGGGAGGCAAAATTTGAGGATGTTTGTACTCAGACATACGATTGAAAAGAAACTATAGTCAAGTACGAACTTGAACCGTGTGAAACCGAACTGAATATTTTGAGTGTCTGTGGTTAAAAAAAAAAAGACGAATAAGAAAAAGCAAAAAAACCATATCGCCGCTTCATTTTCTTGTTCTGTTACTGGGTGAAGTGAGGTAGGGGCGGCGATCTTTTTTTTATTTTTCTCCTTCTCCCTGCTTCGATCCAAATCGTATTTCGGTTTTAATTTTTGCCTGGCAATTTATTTATTGGGCTAAAACGAAGTGGGTAAAGTCGCCCCTTGAATGTAAAGTCACCCCGTTCGACGGTAACAAAACTCCTCAAACACACAGCCTCTATCGACTATAAGCATCTCTTGAATTGAATCACAAATCTGAATGATTATTTAAAAAAAAAAAACCTTTACAAATTTTCAATATTATAGTTTTAGAATTTAGTGTAAAAATTTGAGGAGTAACCTTACTTTATTCTTCCATCTGTAAATGAAAATATTGTGAAATGTTGAAAATTATTACTTTCATCTCCCCATCCCACTGCGACGATGTACATTATTGACATGAATAACTTTTTCCAAGAACAGACAATCCATTTTTTTCTCTCTTCTACAAAGGATGCGATTGGCATACTAATAAAAGTACCGCTTCATTTTCTTACGGCAATTATTTTCTTTCATCGCAAATACTGCATTACGTGTTCACTCGTTGATTGGAATTATTATTTCAGCTACTCTTTATCACGTTTTGCAGATAAACATTCGAGTATGTCATCATCATCATCATCATCATCATATCTTTTTTTTTTGTTCAAATTTTTACCGTAGGTCTCGTTGAATCAATTATACAGGTATTTATTTTGTTATTTATATCAAAAAATTAAAAGAAGAATGAGATGTGGAAAAGGTAATATAATTCGATTGTACCATCGCATGCGTCTTGTGCAAATTAGCGAAAAGTAAATTATGAAGGGGTAAAAAAAAAAATCCGTGATCGATTTATATAAAGGAAAGTTATTATAATTTTACTCCATTTCGTGGCTCGGTTTCTAATGAACGTGAAGAAAGTGATTTAATGAAGCGTTCTCGTTTCTTTCCTCTTCAAACATTGTTTTTTTTTTCTTCTGAAAATTCAAGAAGACAATATCGTCTTATCTTTGAGAGTGCATTGTACGATTAATTATTATTAATTTTCAAAAATCTGATGAAACAGAAATTATGTTCATCTTCATATAAGTATAGATATACTCGTATTTAGGTTAATTAGTTTAATTTTAAATAATACAATGTATTATTGCAACTATTTTTCTCCTTTTTGTCTCTTTGAGGTGGTAAATTAAGTGTTAAACGATGATTGTGCACTCGTAAGAATTATGCTCATCCTTTCTTGAGTAGGTATCTATAGTAGTATGGATTTATGGTCATCCGAAAAGAGTAATTTCAGCTTATTTATTCATCGCCCAACTGAAGTGAAACATTCTCTACTAAACTAGTTTCATGATGTTTGCAACATTATCTAACAGAAAGGACCACTTGGCACTTGGTCAGATTGGATGAATAATGAGTTGAGCAAACCAGGCACAGTCTAGTCGGAAACACACTGCAGGATTAGTTTAGATTCCAAAGTTGTTCCCTACAGAGAGAATTGGGAGTTGCATTTGCCTCAACTTGTCGACCCCAAAAATAGCATTAAGGTACCCTACGTTAAGAGTCTCAACAACAAAATAGGTGCCATAATGACATTCAGTGAACGAGTTGAGGGTTACAATGACATTAAACACATTTAAAATATCGTTTAATAATGCAGATAGTTTGTTGAGTTTCAATCGTATGCGGACTTAGCTTGATGTGTTTGGTGGGGCTAATTTTTTTTTTCCGTCGCATCGCTAAAAAAAAAAAGCGATTTTCTATGAAAACTTGCTAAAAAGGCACTTGGGGAAGATTATAATTATGACGAGTAAAAAGGAAAAAAATTATCAGTTTTGTACAAATAAATCGAAATTTTGTTGGTTACATTGGACTTTAATGGCTAATGTTTTGATATTTTCTGACGGGAAGGACGCTAATTTCTGCTTGGGAGCAACCCCCCTGTCACCTAGTCCCAAAGTCCGTCTATGGTTTCAAATCGAAACTCTGCTAAAGCTTGTGGCTGCCCTAAAATGACAGAATATTTTAAAACGATAACGTGAGCATTTACATTTGTCGTGAATTCTTTTACAAACTTCCTCTCTCTGTTTTTCTTCATCAAGGTGAGAGTCTAGGAAAACGAATAATGGAAAAGAAAATAAGTACCTAGTAGGTTTAGATTAGATATACTCGTTCAATAGTTTTTGGTGGAAGAAAATGTTCGAATTGCAGCCGTATATTTGAAATCACAGAAATTAATTTTTTCCTTTCTTTCGTAAGTTTTTTTTTTCCTGTTGATTAGTTCAAAGGTAATTTCCTATTATTGTATAAGACGTTGAACGATAGAAAGAAGGTAATTTATGATAATACCGTGTCAAGGTATACGAATGCGTCTGTCTGTATCGACGGATAAATTCCTGGTTAAGTTGGGAGAGCTACGTATGAGGAAGAAGAAAGTGAGGAGAGCAGGAGTCTCAAGTTGGGCTAGCTGTTGAAAATTATAAACGAGCTCTGAGAAGTTAGTGGACACCAAATTATCTTCACCGTACGTCCAGGAATTTATCCGTTCCTTCGTCGTCTTTGTTAACAATTATGCCACTTACAATTTTTTTTTATTGAGTATACAGCACGTTAAAAAGGTTTCCTATCAAAAAGAAAGTGAAATATTATGGAAGCTACGGAGAGGGGTGAGAATAGATGTTTTTGAAAATCCTAATGTATTTAGTGTGACAAAGTACTGTAAAAATACTGTCATTATACATTTAATGGTTTTAGGTTATCTTAACCCTTTCAAATTACCTTTGCTACACCTATTCAGTACTGAACAAAGAGAAATTCTGGACCTAAAAACCAAAAGGATCTTTGTTAAAATTATTTGTTCTAAGATATATAGTTGAAGTTTCTGTTTCCTGTATTGTATTCCATTTATGTATCAGATCCTTGTGGGTTTCACTTATTGAAAGACAATGAGGTACGTTGCAATGGGAAATAAGGTTCATAGGATGAAAGTATGAATTATTTGCAAAATTGTCATCAATATTATATAATATCATCAGAAATGTTGACTTATAGATTATTCTTTCAATTATCAATTCAAGAATTATATATACAGCGAAGTGTAATTTACGCTGATGTTTGTATGTACTATGTAGCATTAAAATCAACAATTTTGATGAAAATTACTTTTCAGACTATAATTTTTGAATTGTTACTTGAAAAGTGATCAACATATCTAACCTACGAGAGAACTGATTAATTTCGCCACGAAATTTAATAGTTTTTGCGACTTTTTTCATTTCTATTGAAGATGAATTTTGAAGATGAATTTTTTGTCCTGGGCGTTAGTCAATTTCAAAACATAATGTCCGCCAGTTTTTGTCCTTCCGTGATAGTCCAATGTTAGGATGACGTCATCATCAGAGTCCAATGTTATGATGACGTCCTAATACCTACTTATAACATAGGATTTGAAGATTCCGTGATAGTCCAATGTTATGATGACGTCATCATACCTATGTATAATATAAGAACCGTAGATGATGACGTCATATCTACGTATAACATAGGAACCGCAGATGGTGACGTCATCATACCTACGTATAACATAGGAAACACAGATGATGACGTCATCATACCTAGATATAACATATTGCTCAATGTTATATGTACTTAGTTATAACAGTTAAAAACCTGTTGATGACGTCATCATACCTATGTATAACATAGAACACTAGTTATAATATTTCAAAAGATTTTGATGACGTCATTATACATTTACATTATAAGATTGGAAAAGTAACCAAGTAAAATTTTTCAGGAAAGAATTATGAAGAAATATTTATAAGTCCCTATGCGCTTCATATTCAAACAATTTTGTTTTTATAAGAAACATTTTTGGATACTTATTATAATCTCCTGTTGTAAAAGAGAATTCATCTTTCGCCTTCACGAAACTTCAGTGAAGGCTGCAGCTATTTTTCACAGGAAAACACTTCTGGATACCAAAAACAAAGTGAGAATGAGAAAATATGAAACTTGTTAGGGGGAAAAAACTATTCGAAAATGAAACAGCTTTACTTACGTCTTTGTTTTCGTAGACCCAATTATAGGCACGTACTCCGGGGCATAAATCTAAATCTCGACTGTACGACATATTCGGCCGAACATGAAGCTTATAGTTCAGCGAATGCGAAAATTGTGAAGATGGCACATAACCGCGATAAATTAGCGAGCGGTTGTAAAGTGATGTATGTGTTTTGGAGGCTAGACATAATATATGCGAAAATTGTGTGTTTCGTTTGTCGGCATTTTATGTAAAAAGTAAAGAATGGGGAAAAAAATTGTTTTTGGGTGCGTCATATTACACCGTGCAGTTATGTGCAGGTATACCTCCATAAATCATACCATCATATCACATATAGCATTCTAAAAACCACCAGAAAGTTCTTTTTTTCTTCTTTTTTTTCTGGTGTGAAGAAAGGATAAAGTACAGTCTTTTTTAGAAGTTAGGAAATAGTTTGAACTGTTGCAGTCATATAAAAAGTATATTTTTGTTGTTTGAAATTAGTCGAAGAAATATCATTATTTTTAGTGTATACTCGTATGAGACACGATGCAGGAAACCAATGTTGAAAATGTGAAGTGGGTGGTTTTTGGTGAAAATGAGTTTCCACCAGATTCGATCTTATTATAACAGATTCGGCCAAGATTCCGTAGCATCTGTACGCTTGTAAAAACAATTCAAAAGTTTATTCTTTTTTTTTTCATAATAATTATGCAAAACGAAAGAGGTATATTGGACCTAATGTGAAAAGAGGTTTTTCCTAAAATCGATGTGCCTTCATTTTGGATTCATGGTGTGTATTGTTTTGCATTTATTGATTCCTTATATGTTGTGACCGGATTTTTTGGCTCTGAAAAATCAAAATTTGGCGCAAAACAAGGCACATTTGGCTTCATTTGGCAAAAACATATGAAAATCAAAAACAAATATTAAATCATAAAAAAATTTAAAAACAAAGGCATTTTTGTCATTTCTTACAACTTTTTCTTGCTAAAATTTTCCCTCGAGCACCTGGAATAATGCTAATTTTCTGACGAACATCGTCAATAATTTCAATTTGAGCATGTAGAGTCGAACCTCTTTTTTCCAAATTTTGAATAGCATCAGGTAGGTATGCCAAATGCATGTTAATGAACACCAAATCAGTTAATTCGGCAGTTTTTGTCGTTTAACATATATTTCGGCATTTATTTCGGTTTTGGCAATTTCTGGCTAAATAAAATTTTTGTCCCAAGCCCCTACTGCCCCATAACGTATTTCTTTTTCATTTCTGATCTTCTGCCTTTAAAGGAACTCATTCGGCAAATGCCAAGGAATCCGGTCTCTACTTATATGCTAGTAACAGATATCATCTACATGTACAATACTGCTTTCTATAATTTTTTCTTTAATATTGCTTTTATTTAACTACGACATGGAGCAGAAAATTGACTTTGTATAATGAACTAGAGTGTGCAGGAGAAAAAGGTTGGACTTGAAAATAATAAACTGAAGCCCGCATGAGGATTGGTACAGGCATTTACCTAGAAACTTTTTTAAATTTATATTATTAGATATTATTGAGAGTATTGGGGGCAAAATAAATACCTACCATGCTTGAAATAGGTAGAAATATTTTTTCTTAATAATTCGTATAACCTGTGAAATCCCTTAAGTAAAAATTATGCCATTATCCCTATGGGCAAAATATTTTAAAATCGGATCCGTGGATTATAACCCGGAATTTTCCTGTTTTCCGGCTTCTAAAACGGATTTCGAACGGATTTTAATCAGTCTTGCCGGAAATGAGTCCGGATTATTTTCCGTGAAGGCTGTTTTATCATATTTGTTGGCCCGGGTTATAATCCGTGAAACCGTTTTACAAACGGATTCAGAAAAATTGCCCAAAAATTATCACTGATTATAATCCGGAAATCCGTTTTACAAACGGATTTGGAAAAATAATCAAGATGACAAAAATAACTGCAAATTTTCAGATCCGATGGTCTAAAATATAAACGGACTGAAAACGGATAAAATTCTCATTTTCCGGATCCTTTTCTCACTTTTTGCCCATCGGGTATTCTGTTAGTCTTCCTCGTCAATTCAATATTACACCAATTTACAATACACTTATCTATCTGTCCATCCATATTCATCGATAAATTAAATATTTCAGGCAAACGACGATCTAATTAGAATTATGAAGAAATTTTCTAATCATTTTTATTTCTAATTTTTTCAGAGGGTCGCGTCGAAGTGTCTCGAGAAAACAAATACTTGAGCACTATTGCAGGTGGCAAAGTATTTGGGGAGTTGGCCATTTTGTACAATTGTAAACGTACTGCAACGATTAAAGGTAAGATTATGTATCTACTTCCTGTTTCTAATCTTTTTCGAGAGTAGTCTTACCATAGTATTCCTTTATAATTTGCCTCTGAATATATTTGGATACCAGTCAATAACGATGGATAAGATATATTCCCTCTTTTACCCACAGAATGTAAAATGAATTGCTGAGTGTTTTAAAGAATGATTGATTTATTTAATAGTTAGCTCTGTTTGATCACATTTTAATTTTTCGTTGAGCCTTAAGTAATTCTCTTTACAATTGAGAATTCAGCAGCCTTAATATGATATAATGCATATTTTGATTGATTGACTGTACTATTAGGTATTTTTAGTCATATTTCTGTGTATCTGTAAAATTAACATGAGTTTATACTTACTTCAGTTTTTGCTATTTTTAGCCACATTTCTGATTTGTGCCTCTATATTGAGCTCTACTTGAATACTGACTGCAAATTGGATATTAGCACCCAATAGACTATTGTCGAGATAATGATCACCTGTTATTCATTACAGTTTAAGTTATTTTTAGCTAGATTTCTACCCTGTGTTAAGCCCTATCTAAATTCTGACTGAAAATTAAAATTTAATTCCCCTGAAACTCTTGGAGATGATAATATCATAGGTACATTAGAATACTATAAAGAAACACTTTTCAGCTTTACGTAATAGACAACACTGGATTAGGGTTAGACAAAGTGTAACTCATAGAAATGCATTAATTAATTTCTTTGTCCTAATAAATTATTATAATTGAGGCAAACCGGAGACGTATACTGGTCAAAATAATTCTCAATATCGTTTTACCTACGTTTTTATTTTCTTCTGGTATCATTATAGACCTGAATAATTTTGCTTATGTATAGTAAGTCTACGTTGGAAAAAAAAAAAAATTAATATACAAAAATTAGATACTTAATAATTAGTTATTTATAAAAACAAATCAATATAAATGAGATCCATTTACCCTTTCGAATTGGCTTATAACTATTCTAGTAACCTTTATTTTTTCTTGTATAAAAAATTTGTCGGTCATTGAGCCGCATCGAATTTTCAATGTCAATAAGACCCATATAGATGCAAAAAAATAATAATTGTCGTTATAATTTCTAAGATTCGAATACCTATACGGCATTAATGAGAAAGAATGCAACTCATTTTTCTGTGTGTAAATGCAAAACTGAACAAAATTGTTTCTTCACAACTCCAGCATTATGTTGCGGTATTTACTGAACAACTAAAAGTTGCAAAATGTTATCCATTTATACTCGTATGTTCTCTCTATGTTACTTTTTTGCATCATTATTGTTACGTGAAAGATAATTTTTTTTTTTTACAATTCGTGGTAGTAAAAAATAATGTTACCCTTAGTAAAGTCATCGGCGCAGATGATATTCTTCTTCCATTAGTACATTCAAGTTTCTTAATACCTGTCGATATGTTTGGCGAGGTTGTATCATTTACATTTTATGAAGGTGACCAATTTTTTTTTCAATATCAAACAGAGATACATGTATTTTGTTTGAAAACAACTTATGTAACTTTTTTGTGGAAAAATAAGATTTAAATAATCGACTGGAGATAATATTTTAAAATAAAAATTCATGATGATTCGGCTAGTTTTTGGCTAATACTAGATGTCTTCCAGAATGATAAATTTACTCGTATCGAATTTTTTCAAAGGCTGTTATGGTTTCCTCGCATCTGTGCGTTTTTTTTTGTTTTTTTTTAATAAAAATCCTAGAACTATTTTATAATACTTTGAAACGAAGGGAAAAGTGGATAAAATGAAGACGAGAACAAAATGTTACCTGTATAAGTAATCATTATTATTGTTGGTTTAATAACCAGTTTTTAAGACCACATTCGCCAATTTCTTCGGTTTCCAGTCATACAGATTTTTTACATCCCACTTACGTAGTCATTGTAGCACCCATACATTTTCTTCTTTTTGCTGATCATTATTTATATATATAGATAGTTGTTTACGGCTAATTTTCACGGTCAAATGATTTTTCTGAGTCGGTACTCGACATTCGAAGTTTTCTTTCAAAAATTAATAATTGAAAAAAAAAAAGTAATTTATTATTAATCAATAAACATTAAATTATGGCTCAAGTCAATGCCTTAACTTTTTTTTTTTGGTAACTATATACTGAGCTGTAATTTGTGTACAACCTGTGTACGTGACAAACTTAGAAAAGTCGATTGGAAAAAAAAAAGAAGAAAAAAGGAAAACTATTAGACCAATGAGAAAGAAAATGATACACTGATGAGTAAATTTTGAAAAATAGCAAAATATCACTCACAACCGCTCCTAACCTATCTTTCTAATTCCGTCCTAAAGCCTCGTCATTATCTTAACTCGCATCTTTTTTGATATTTTTTCACTAATTTTCTATTCTCTTGAAATCGTCACCACCCATTAGTTGATTATTAATTCGACCTTATGTATCCAAGTGATCATTCTGGTAGTGGATCTTATCAAGTATAAGATTCTAATTGCTAGTATTTGGCTATACTTGCTCAAGGATCTTTGAAAAATCGATAATATAATATAAGGTAGTGATTTTGGCGAAGTGATAAATGATAATCGATTCTCACGAATGAGGATGTGATGAGATTTTTATTTGAAAAGATAAAAAAGTAGCTACGTCTCCGATATTTTTTGATTTCCGTTTCTAATTTTTTCCTTTTCTAATTCGTTCGCAGCTGCAACCGACTGTAAATTATGGGCCATCGAAAGACAATGTTTCCAAACGATAATGATGCGTACCGGTCTGATCAGACAAACGGAATACACAGATTTCCTCAAAAGGTTGGTGCATTTGGAATTGAGTTTTTTTATTTTGTCGAATTATTTCTAGTTATTTTCATGGTGTAATTGGCTGTTTTCAGCAATTCTTGTTTAAATTATTTCAGTACAAACGGCTCCTGAATTTTTTTTTTCTTCTAATTGTTGTTTCACTCGAGCAGAAAGTTTTGTGATTTTGTGATGAATGTTTGTCACTTGTGGTGTTACTCGGACGGTAAAATGAGTTTTTCAAAAAAATTTTAATTAGTTAATTTTTTCCCCCAAATAAGAAATAAAAACAAAAAAATAGCAATATTATTTACACCATTTGTTTCCTATATCTTTCAATTTATGTTTATGATTTTTTGAAGATTTTAATTTTTAATTTTTATTTGAAAAGTTAGTTTTTTCGAATTCAATTGTTCAACTGTAGATAGTTATATTAATAAATATTATGACGTTCTATCAAATAAAAATTCTCATCTGCAGAAAGTATAATATTTTTTAAAAATTTTTCTTTTCAATTTTATGGGTTTATATTTCAGCGTTTTAGTATAAATTACTCGATATTTGTTTACCTACTGTATCTTTCTATACTGAATGGCAAGTTAATTCTTTTTTTATTGACAAAGCTCAAATTATTTTTAGTATTTTAATCTAAACTACTTATTTCATTTTATTGATCTGTTATGGCCAAATTAACGTCATTATATTATGCTTCAAAAAAAAAAAATTGCCAAAACTTCTTTGCATTTATCAGAATTAAATAAATAGTACTATTTCATTTCAACCATCCCTATTATTTTTTATTCAAGAGCTTGTTTTTCTTTTCTCGTTGTAATTTACTGTTATTTTCTTTATTGAAAATTCCGTACTCCTTCCGAAAAAAAAACAAAACAAATAACAGTTTTTTTTTTCGTCGCATTACTTTTTATAATCAGTTGATAAGACTGTGTTTCCTCTACTAAGGGTTTTTAAAACCATCAAAACATTCTTGAAATTTTTTCTCTTCACAACAAAAATAAGTAGCTACTTTTTTTTTGTATAATTTTTTTCCAAGTATTCAACTCATTTACCTACTGCCAAAATTTTCCTTTTACATCCAGGATAGATAGTTATTGTTTTTTTTTTGGGGGGGGGAGGGGGCAAAAAATTAATATATTATTTATTTGGATTTAGACCTACCGTTGAAAAAGTATTGCTATAATTTGAAGGTTTTTCGGAAAAATCAAAATCTAGAAAATTACTATTTCCAGTTTGTAAACTGAACTGTCATTGAACAAAACTTTTGATAGGTACTTATTTCAATTTTGTTTTTCTCTTCCAGCGTTCCCATATTCAAAAATTTACCAGACGATACGTTAATCAAAATATCCGATGTTCTAGAGGAAGTGAGTATTTTTCTCCTTTGTTGGGAGAAATTAGTCTTAATTTTTATAATTCGTTTGAACTGTATGATATTTACTCGTGAAGTATTTAATTTTGCAACCCTGTTTTGATATGTCATCACAAAATAGACGCAAATGATATTTCAAGTGTTTATTCAAGAAATTCGAAATGCTCGTATAGCTGCCTATAATTGTGTGTCCTGGGAGGATTGAAAAAAATCGATTTTCTTCTTTTGGCTAGTCTTTTTTATTTTTTAGAAAGATTATTATCGTACCCTAAAATGGACAAGAAACTGTGAAAGTTGAGTAACCCACTCGTTCCCTTTATTGAAAAAAATTCTAGATGCGTCTTTGTATTTTGTAACCAATCCAAAATTTGCCAGCCATAATAGCTGTATAAATTGTAGTTTCGTATTTGTTGCTAGAATTTTTTCTTTATGACAAATTCGCTGTGGCTGTAATAATACTCGAAATAATATTATAGTCCCTTGTAGTCCTAATTGGTTTTGCTTATAATAGGTATGATAAGGTATTAATTGTCTTCGGTTTCCCTTTTCGACTGAAATGCAAAATACTTGTTCGCATACACACCCAATAAGTGTTTTATTTTCACCACCATTTTCAGCAGTGATCAATTTAGTTTGATGTTTGTGTAAAATTTATTCATAAAATGATTCTCATATTATAATATATAGTATACCTTCCACGGATTGTAGGAAGGGGGTGAGAATTAACGGCATTTCCTTGTCCGGTGTTTAGTATTACAGAGTACCTTAAATTATTTTTTACTCTCGAAAATACTTTCTCAATACTGAGACTAAAAAGAAACATGTAAAATATTGGTACTGATGTAGTGCATATACACTTACAATGAAAGAGGAAACAGAATGTTTATTGAAAACTTGATCATTACCCACACTTGCAATGACTGAAATTGCTTAGGAAAATAACATGAAAAAGTAATTACTTACCTTACTGTTTTTTTTGTTTTTTTTTTCGTTCAAGTTAAGTTGTATTTCATTTTACTTCTGCTAATTATTTTCCTCGTTTATTCAAAGTTGTATCTGTAATTTTATTAGAATTATTTTTGCTGCATTAATTCTACCCCAATGTTTGATATTTTGAGTGAGTGATAATTTTTCTTTCCTTTCTAGATGCACTACAAAGTTGGCGACTACATTATACGGCAAGGAGCTCGTGGTGATACCTTCTTCATTATTAGCAAAGGAAAGGTAGGCATTAAACTGGAGAATTGTATTCTTTAAATCGTGAATTACGAGTCTCCTACATACATGCGGTATTCTTTTAGTGGATAAAATATTGAACTTAATGAGTACATTAATATCTCTTGTGTAGGTAAAAGTAACGAGGAAAGATCCTAATACGAACGAAGAAAAATTTATCCGGACCTTGGGCAAGGGCGATTTCTTCGGCGAAAAAGCTTTGCAAGGGTATGTACCGTATTTTGAAATACTTGTCTAAGAAAATATTTGAAATTTACTTTCCGTAAGGATTTTTTGCTCCGTCAGTGCCGGATTTAGGACTTCAAAATGATGTTGCTCGAGTGATATAGGCTTTTTCTCGTGATATATATGAAGGGAAGCGGTATCAAACTCTCCCATAAATATGATTTTTTTTAGCTTTTGCCAAGTTTGGTGGTGACCTGACGCCATCGGTGTTACACATAATACCATATGAGATATCCTCTAATACCGAATTAATTGAAAAAATGTTTTTTTTTTTTTAATTTTATTTGGCGCAGTTAGCTCATGCAATTGAATCCTTGTAAGAAAATCGCATCCAAAAGAAATTAGAATTTATTCGAAATCTTTTTATTCATTGATGATTGCCTTTTGAATTTGCGTTGAAATTTCAAAACGCAAATACAAAATATAAACTGATTAAATTCAAAAACTGCGCAGTCTCAAAAAAGTTATCACGTCGTATTTTGTGGACTGATTTTGCATAAGCGAGCACCAAATCTATCATTTGAGTGCGAAAAATTGGGTGACAATGTTTTCTTCTTAGTTAGCAACTTTGCATGAAGCAGATTTTGAACATTGGGCCGGCGATGTCATTATCACACCCCAACGCATGGTCATTGTAAATACGTCAAGCACTTATTGACTTGGAAATGTGTTACCTTTTCGGGTTGAAATTTGAATGATATTAATTTTTTATACTAAGTCAAATTAGCAATTTCAAGGTTTAAATTTCTTGGCCTTGAGAAAGGTGAATTAAAAAAAGAAAGAAAAACAACGGACGAATGAATAGAGTTTCCCTTAGTAAATTACCTAATAGTGAACCTGAAAAATAGAAACGGAAAAATCCATTTTGATAGAAATTGGAATAAAAAATTATTAATGCATTATTAGCATATTAATAAAACTCCGACCAAGTAGCTTTTATTTATGCAGAATATTATTTCCGACGGAATTTGGTAAAATTTTCCACTATATTATTGACACAAATAAATTTTTTTTCCCTGTAAGTCGTTATTTCTGACTTGATAATAATTTCATCGCTTCGAATATCACGCAAATTAGCTGTCAAATTGAGAAGTCATGTTTTTACAGTCCTGATTAATTGATTGTTTCCATATTAATAGTGGATATACGTATATTATGTTTTGATTGTTCTCCCTCTGAGAAATTATGATCAGTTTTGGATATCTGTCAAACACAGAACGTCATCATTAAAACGCCAATCGTAATTTTTGAAGTACTCTCCAGAAATAGTCACTTTTATCCTTGAACTTTTCCGATTTGATCACCTAAATATTTGTAAATGATGACATATCGTACATCCTGATCAAAGTTAACTAGCTCTCGTCATATCTCGTATCTATATTTTTTCTCAAGAACATCTTGATGTGTAAAACTGATGAAAAACTTTTTTGAAGATTGAAGTTTCTGCTACGTAATTAAATGCTAATAAATAATTATTTTGCCTCTGAAAATCGATCATTAGAGGGGAAAAGTTTGTACATTCTTAAATTATGTTCTTACTTGTAGGCGAGTTTAACACTTCTGTTACGTACTAATGCGCTGATAAAAAATTGATAAAAATGCTTGTATGTAATGTACTATAATAGGTATTATTGAACTGTTGTACTTGAAAAAATTCCATTTCTCAAAATTTGTTGAATTTTAAAGAATGATCTCTGATATCTATCGTTGGGGAAGAAATTTCGGTTGTAAATGTACTTATTCAGAAAATGGTGCTGCGAAGAGAATTAATATTTTTTAGGTATTTATTGTAGCGATAAAAAAACTATTCTGAAATGCGTAGAATTATACATTTTTGATGATTTCTCATAATAGTAATCAAAGTGCCTCATAAATAATTTATTGTTCTATTTTTCCAATCTTTGAACAGATAGTATCTATAAAACCAATGCTTCCCAAACTAGGATAGATTTATATTTTTTATGAAGATATGAGGTAGCGGCTCAATAGATCTAAACCTGAGAACCAAAAAGGTTCCACCCAAATTTTCAGTTTTGTAATAATTACGGTTGAAGTTTTCATAATGCATTCATTTCGCTGTAATTGGATATGTGAATAAATGGTAAACTATGTCGAAAATAATCAGTATAATATTATAATTAAAAACCTTTACTTGTGGTATAAATTAATAGGTAACTTATAGCTAGAAAACTTGAATGAAAGGACCAGAAACTTCTGAAGAGGATAAGAGAGTGGGGTTGGAAAGAGGGAGTATATTTTGGAATTATAGATGGTTGTAGTTCTTTTTCCACAATAAATGTTTTGGACTTCCTTCCTGACCTCTTGAAAAAAAAAAAAAAAAGGTAATCAAGCCGCTAAATCTTTCAAATTATTTGTAATATTATTTTTAGTAAATATGTATGACACGTCGCTTCTATTTATAAAAACATCTTGACAAATAGCACTTTCTAGTACTCACGTTTAGTTTTATAAAATGACGAAGTATAAATGAATAGATTTTACTGTCATTACAATGTCATTGCTACTATTCGAGGTTTTTTTTTTGTTCGAGCAATTTAATACCACCTGATTTTATCCCAACTGACTGTCTTTATGTACACTTAATGATTTCTTTTTTCTTTCCTCGCAAAACTCGAAGACAATGAAGCCAATCAATCTTTTTACGCATGAAATACTCTTGCCTTAAAATTTTCGATTAATTAAAGCGGATCCATTCGTAAATGGAATTCACACGATTGAATGTGCCACGGCTGAAGGAACACCCGAACTATTATGCAAACATTTTATCATTTCCCATGGCGAATGAGAGTGTCGACATTTTATTTTGGTGGGTTCTACTGGAGAAAAAAAGAACATAAAAATTCCTTGAATAAAATAATTGGTTTTTTTTTCCATCTCTTTTATCATCTTTAATTTTGTGAAGTAGATATCTGCAGTTTCGGAGCTTCTTCCATATTTAAGACAGTTTTTCTCATCATCGGCACCATCTGCTGGTGTCATTTCTCGAAGAATGCTAAAATTGCCATTTCTAAAATAGCTATTGGCTACCCAAAATCTCGATTATTATATCTCATCGCTGCTTACCCTCTCAAATATCAATTAATATACTTACTGAAATTATTAATTTATTTGATTTGCGTAATTTTCATTGCCCATGTTCAAAATTAACTGTCTTTAAGAATTTATGTTCTAAATATTGAGACAGTGATCGCTTGCTAATATTTTGTTCCAATTTCATATAGCGATTGGCAGGGTTGTAGCCAGGGTACTTCAGTAAAGAGGGCAAATAACATTGGGAGGGAGAGGGGCAATCAGTCTTTCAACTCCCCATTTTTTCGCGAGAAGGGAGGAAAATTATTTTTATTCGTTTTTTTTTCTCGATAAAATTTGATACCTGAAGGAGGCTTTAGTCTTCCAACCCCATATTGAGTGCGCTCTCCGAAGGCGAATTTTTCTGAATTTTACCAAGAGGAGGGGGTAAAGGAGCATGCTTCGCGGGCTGAGCTTCCCCGACCCCTCCTGGTTGCACCTCTGGTTGTAACTATGACAAAGTACTGGATGCTGCGCTACAGTTATAAGCTGGAAGATTGAGTATTCTGGCTAGCTTTATTTTTAAAATAAATCGTGACCATTTTCAGAAACAAGTCCCGGTAGTCCGGATGAAGTGCTGATTTATGGAAGATTTTTATACCGATAACAACAATAATAATATATTATTCGTGACAGAAAGTCAAATTTTTGGTTGTTTATCCGAGCATGCTAAACATTCCCTCTCCACTTATATAGAGGGGAGAAGTTCTAAAGAAATCCTGATTTTTAATTTCCGTTTTCGGGTCGACATCCTGTGAAAAGCTTGAAAAACTTGATCACGACTCTTAATTTCTCCTTGCTAGGCTGAAAAATAGGTCCTTACTGTTGTACCATACTTACCGACCTCAAATGCCACCCGAAGTTTTATTTTATTGTTGTACCATTGTGCCAGAACGACCTCGACGGGAGTTTAAGGCTTTAGTGAATGACAAATGACATGTAGGTTCCCAATAACTACAGTACTGTATAATATACCTACATGCAAAAAAAAAAACTTGAAAGAAACGAGGTACGAATATATAATTAAGGTTGGTCCACTAAGAATGAGAAAGAAAAGTGTTGGAAACCTCCTTAAAACACTGTGTGCACGAAGCGACCTGATTTTTTTCTCGCCATTTTTATTTTATTGTTTTTTTTGTTGTTTTTTTTTTGAAAGATTATTTTTATAGGTTAATGACGATCGGCCGAATTTTCGTCTCATCAATTTTTGGTTGTTTTTAACGCGTCGTTTTATAATAATCGCTGGTTTTGGATAATTTTCAGCGATGATTTGCGTACTGCCAACATAATCGTGGACGACGAGGACGGCGTCAGTTGTTTAGTCATAGATCGCGAAACGTTTAATCAATTAATTTCGAATTTGGACGAAATTCGTACCAGATACGACGATGAGGGAAACGATCGTAGAAAGTAAGTACTCTAATGATAGAAAAAAATCACCTATTTACTAATTCAGACGTCCGTTTAGGACGAAGAAATGAACTTTTTTTTTTGGCACCATTTTCCTAATTATAGCGGAGACTATATTTGATAATATTAAAAAAAAAAAATCGTACGGTATTTCTCGATTTCTTTTCGAGTTCCCATCAAAAGAGAAAAGAAACGAATAGATTTTTTTTTCAAGTTACGATTTTATTATTAGACTATTTCTACAATTTTATTAATTTCATTGTTGATGCGTGCATGCAGCATAGGATCGTAATAGAATGGGTGAGTGTGTACCTATATTTTAAATGATTGCGAATTTACAATAATATATTATCATACGACTGCCCCCCAAACGTTCCTTGACTGGGCTCACCACAGTAAGAATGAAGGGTTAAATTCTGTGAAACTGTCGATTTGACATGAATTAATTAGAGTTGGGATGAAGACAATCAGGGACTTATCGGTAGGGATGAATGTCCTCATCAACCTCCCCTCAGAAATATTTTCCAATCGCCAAATTTGAGGAAATAATAAAAAGTTGGCAAAACTGGGGAAAATTTTGGTACTTCAAGTTTTTTTTTTTTTTTTTTTTTTCCAATCGACATTTTCAACATTTTCTTCGCCTTAGGGGAACAGTTTGGTGCGTGGAAAATAATTACTACGTCCATTTTAACGCTAGAAAAACCAGGTTTTACTCGATTACTCAGAGGACCAAGTGGCGTCATAAGAATAACCTCAAAGAACCAGGTGGCGTCATATACGACGCCACAAGAATAACCTCGAAGGACCAGGTTGCGTCGCATGACACAAGTCGGGGGTTCTCAAAATATTGGTCCTTTGAAGAATCTATCTCAAAATCTTGAGTGGCGTCGTATATGACGCCACCTGGTACTTCTAGTGTTAATGTGCAAATATGATATTCCTTCTCATGTGTTGCTGTAAAATGAATTCGGTATATTTTTGTTAATTGTGGTTTCTTCGATTTTTCCTCCCCTCAAGCAGGATAAATGAAGAATTTAGATCCGTCAGATTACAAGATCTGAGGGTGATAGCCACGTTAGGTGTCGGTGGATTTGGACGTGTTGAACTTGTGCAAATAGCCGGCGATAATACTCGTTCCTATGCGTTGAAACAAATGAAAAAGAATCAGGTAAAGATTTGATGAGAAATATGATGGTTTTGATACGATCAGAAATTTGATGAATTCACTTCTTTTTTTTTTGTTCTAGATTGTCGAGACCAGACAACAGCAGCATATCATGTCAGAAAAAGAAATAATGCTGGAGGCAAATTGCGATTTCATTGTTAAACTATACAAGACTTTCAAAGATCGTAAATATTTATACATGCTTATGGAATGTTGCTTAGGTGGTGAATTATGGACCATATTACGGTAAGAAGTTATTCAATTTTCATCATATTCAACTCATCGTTACAAAAGCTCCTTCAAATCCTTTGCTACCTACCTATTTGAATATATATAAACAGAACATACAACCTGAAATTGAAGGTTAGGTTTTCCCTTCCCCTTTCTTTACCGAGTAACACAGCATACGAGTTAGGTACCTATTGTCATATTATATTCAGACGATATTCTGAGAAGTTGATTATATTTTTCAGTTACTTGTAAGTATATAATATTGAGGTACTGAAACTTTTTCCTTTTTTTTTCTGTTTCATTTGATTTTTTTCATGTTTTATGTCTTGTAGCGATCGAAGCTTTTTTGATGACAGTACGACAAGATTTTATACCGCTTGCGTAGTTGAAGCTTTTGATTATCTGCATTCGCGAAATATAATTTATCGAGATTTGAAGCCAGAAAATTTACTGCTAGATGTAACAGGTTATGTGAAATTAGTCGATTTTGGATTTGCTAAGAAACTGCAGGTAAATGAAATGCGGACCATTCGTTGCTTACCTATAATATTATGTTTATTTTGAAACGATCGTCCTAAAGAAATTTTTTGGTAAATCGTTTCTCATTGTTTCGTTATATCGTAGACCTCTTAGTAATGACTGAATATTTAAAAAAAAATCTTCTGAACTTGTTTTTAAAATGGTGAGTTAAGTGATGAATCAGGCGGGGGAAAAAATGTCGGAAGACTTACCTATCTGAATCAGTCGCTATAAAAATTAGTGGTAAAATTCTCTTATCAAAATTATAGCACTACTTCTTTGAAAGTATGAATGTTTTGTGTGTAGCTGATGATATAAAATGTACCTATAATATTGGAATTTGCTTACTTCGAAAATCATTTCTTTTATTTTGACTGTCTAGTTATAATTTTTGAAATTTAATTTTAAATTTTACTTTTTTGTGTTAACAGCATGGTCGAAAAACATGGACATTTTGTGGCACACCCGAGTACGTGGCTCCTGAAGTAATTCTGAATAGAGGACATGACATTAGCGCCGATTATTGGTCCCTTGGTGTATTAATGTTCGAATTACTTACAGGTTTGTAGATATAATAATCAGTTGAGAAATTTTTCATGCGAAAACGATTTTAATAATTGAAATTCAATTATTCAATTTTGAAATTCTCAAGAACTTGGGCTTCCTCTTTCGTCCCGATGAGAACTAAACGTTTTAATTTCTTGAATTTTGCAATTTATTGTTTACCAATTATTATTTTTGAACGTTGCTCGAGTGAAAAACGTTTGCTCACTTTTTTGATGCTCGGTGATTTTATCATTGACTTAATTAGTACCTATAACTAAAATAACTCGTATTTCTTTTGTTTTACAGGAACTCCTCCATTTACGGGATCAGATCCTATGAAAACATACAATATAATACTTAAGGGAATCGATGCTATCGAATTTCCGAGAAATATAACTCGCAATGCTCGAGTTTTGATTAAAAAATTATGCAGGTATGTTTATGCAGTGTATATCCTCATTGTCAGTTAAACCAAACCGGCGTCTATAGTTCGAATATGAAGTATTTAATATTTTCTCTCGCTAATAGGGACAATCCTGCTGAAAGACTTGGTTACCAGAAAGGCGGAATCAGCGAGGTCCAAAAGCACAAGTAAGTTGCGTAATAAAATTACTTAATTCATTTTTCAACTACCACCCTGTAATACTTTTTAATAATGACCGAAGAGGATATCAACTGAAAAAATATAAATCAAAATTCGCAGATATACCCCTGTAATAAAAACGAAAATACGTACACATCAGAAGTTATCTGTCCTTTTTCTGAAATGTGTGAGTCGGTATATCCATCGCTTAGCATCAAAGTCGAACGAACGTGCCACTTAAAGGGGAAATTTCATTCTCTGATTTATTCTCTGCAAGTTTTATTATCATGTATGCGAAGCATGCTTACACTTTGAGTCATTTAGGACCTAATCTATTGCTCTCAAATTATGTTGTGGTGGCTACTTGACTAAGGTAATCCGCCAAAATACGGATAATTCAGATAAAACGCATTAGCATTGCAAGAAGCTCTTAAATATTACGTACACTAATATTAGAATGCGTACATTTTGGTCTTCGAAAAGAATACTCATATTTTAAGAGATGAATAATATCTAGTGAAAATGTGTTTTTTTCTCTGGGATCATGGAAATTCTTGGACTTAGGACCGGTGACATTGTTAAACTTTTTCTTCCCAGTTGAACAATAATTTGAGCGCCTGTTCTCGTAAAACCGCGTAAGTCCAATTTTGGACGATTTTCATGTTTTTGTTGATTCTTGGGC
This sequence comes from Parthenolecanium corni, assembly GCA_038050395.1. NCBI lineage: Eukaryota > Metazoa > Arthropoda > Insecta > Hemiptera > Coccidae > Parthenolecanium > Parthenolecanium corni. The sequence goes on along the minus strand of JBBCAQ010000038.1, from coordinate 920,966 downwards.
AGAAAAAATCGAGAAATCGGCCCAAACTAAAATCAGCAGCCAAAAATTAAAAAAAAGAACCTAAAAAGCCTAAAAACAATACCCAACTTACGTGGTATTTACCACGTAAGTCAGAAAAATCCCTGAAATTCCCTTATAATATTGATAGGGGGGGGGGGTGTAAAAAATTTGAATTAATTAGACTCGATCTCTGTTCACCTAAAACAGGGTTTATACTCGCCCGTAACGTTTTCGCTAGTCCCAAATCAGTTTCCGTTTCCCAAAAATGTTAAATCAATGGAAACGCAATGCTATTGTTCATACATTCACTAAAACTTTTTCACAATCACAAATTGATATTTTCAAAATCCCAAAAAGTTCAATCACAAATTGATATTTTCAAAATCCCAAAAAGTTCAATTAATCGAACAATGAAGGAAAGGGATTGTGAAATGGGATGAAAACGTTTTTTTACGCTGTGATTAGAAATGTTTGTTTTTTATCTTTTATGTATTGTTACTGGAACTTTTTTAAAATGTTTAAAGCAGTCCCATACCAATGAAATTTAAAGGTCAGTATAAACTACACGCTTTCATTTTGATAATAAGGGAAATTGCTTCGGGACTAGGGAAAACGTTACGGGCGAGTATAAACCCTGCTTAACGATGATAACAAGCCCAAAAGTTTGATTGAATACCGCGTTTTGAATTTTTAAAACTTTTTTTTTTTTTCAGTTTCCCAACAATTTACTTTTTCCGACTTACGCGGTTTTACAAGAACAGGCGCGATATTAACCTGTAATATATCTACGAGTACACGTTCTGACTAATAATAATTTTCATTTTCAGGTGGTTCGATGGTTTCAATTGGGAAGGTTTACGCAATCGAACGCTAATACCGCCAATTCAGCCTAAAGTTCGTGGCGTCACTGACACAAAGAACTTCGACGCCTATCCTGCGGACGCCGACGGGCCGCCTCCTGATGATTTGACTGGATGGGATGCTGAGTTCTGAACTCCTTACACTGCCATGTATTTTATTTTGTCGTTTTAAAATCTAGATATTTTGTCTTCCACGATGTTTTTTTTTTTCGCGATTATGACTTTTGTTTTTAATAGTGATTTTTTTTTCGGTTTTTTGTTTTTTACCTTTGGAGAAGGGGGAGGAAGATTTTTAACGAGAAAAATTTGTAGTATGGTTGGTTGTAGCGACCATTGTTCGGTGTTTATCGTTTCCTCATCGTCTTGTCAAGTATGTGGTTATTTGATTCCTTCCCCAGCACAAGTTGCATGAAATTCAAAATGGTTACCTATATACGCGTCAAAAGAGTTGCATAATAAACGATTAGGGCGAAAAACGAAAAAAAAAAAAAAAACAATTCGTTTTCAGTTATGGTGCTGATGGGATATGTACGATCGCTTCTCTGTACATAGAGGACGATGGTACCAGTTATTTGTTTCGTTCGTGTAGCCCTCCGTCGAGGATTCGCCAGATCGTATACTCGGTGTGATGTGGTACATTATTTCTATTGTGATAAAATTGCGACGTGTTCGCAGACGATTATTTGAAGTACTTTTGTACATATTTTATATGTATGTATGACATTATACGCAGAGAAACCGCATTGACATTATTTGTAGTTATTTGTTCAGTTGCCGTGTGTAACTTCTTTTGACGTTCAGATCATTTTACCAGAATCCATCGATTCCATCTGTTGAATTTTTTTACGTTTATTATTTAAGGGCTTGACCTAGTCTTAAAAACGTGATTATCGTGTATACCTATTGCCTACCAATCGGAATTTTTATTTGTTTTTTTTTCTTCTTTTTCTATTTGTTTTAATCCAAACGAATATTATGAAACACTGATAATGTAATGTACATATTTTTCTTCTTTTTGTAATATAAATTTAATATTGTTGAGTAATAAAATGTGTACTTGTGAATTTTTACCTTGATAATTTCTTAGTAAATTATTTTTACTGTTTGAAGCTTTTGCTTTTGATAGAATGTAGTTGAATTTACCTCATTTCAGTTCAATCCATTGGAAGGGTAAATGCAAGGCGAATAAAACCGTGACACCACCCAACCCACTGGTATCTCTTTCAATCACTTATTTTGTACTAGAACTAGACAAATCATCACCAAAACTGGTAGAATTCTCTTAGGGTGAATATCAGTGGCGCCCACTTAGGGGGTTAAGTGGTGCGGTCGCACCGGGCCTCACAATTTAGGAGCCCCATCAGATGGGAATTTTGACCCCCCTTTACTACCAAATATGTTGAAAAACATCGAAGTGAACAAAATTATGAGGGGGCCACTTCGCTGAAAAGGGCCCCACAAGTGATCTTGCACAACCTATTTCAAAATACATGTGCGCCACTGCGTGTACCTACACGTTCCCGATACAAACTCTCAAAAATTGAGGACGTGTAAGTACACGTGAACTAAATTCGCAACTCAATTTTTTTCCAGATGTCTCAATTTTCGTCCAGAGGTCTCAATTTTCGTCCAGAGGTCTCAATTTTCGTCCAGAGGTCTCAATTTTCGTCTAGTTGTCTCATTTTTCGTCCACATGTCCCAATTTTCGTCTATTGAGACATATAGACGAAAATTGAGACAATGAGACGAAAATTGAGACCTCTGGACGAAAATTGAGACAACGAGACGAAAATTGAGACATCTGGACGAAAAATGAGACAACTGGGGTCAGGACAACTTTAATCGTTGATTGGATCATTATAACAAAAAATTCCATGAGTAATCTACGAATGCTTCATAATACCTGACCTGACCTTACAATTAATTATTAAAATATCAAGATGTTTAGCTTACTTTTTCTCAATTCCCTTACAAGAATCACATTGACCAATTTTATTAGAAAAATTCGTCATAATATTATTGTAGGTACAATATTAGCATATACGTACCTACCTAATTTTTGTTCAATCCATTTGAAACGAGTTTTTTCCAAAAATCCTTACAGTATTTGGAATGTCTAATGCAAAGGAGAAATGAAATCGAAAACTGAAGAAAGTAAGTCATTATGTATGGTAACTTTATTAGTCAAAGTATTTACAGTTGATGATAGAAAAAAAAAAACAATAAATTCAGAGCAAACGGTCTTGTTTAATATCTAGAACGACTAGCTGTCAAAGGTTATGAACAGTTACACATGAAAAAATCACCAATTACAAAAATTACCGTAAATTTAAAAAATAAAATCATCACTTTGGTTTAATCGTCACAAGCTGATATAGAAAATTTGAAAATCAATTAGAGCATATCATCCAATTACTGAAAAATACCTGATACTAAGCATCAGTAATGATATATTAATTTAGACTGATTATTTTTCAAGAATATGAGAATATTTTGGAAATATATAGAAGTTTTATTTTTACACAATTATATAAATTAGAGAATCAAGCACTTAGAGGATATACTTTCATGCAATCAAAACCCTCTTGAATTCACCTAAATTAGATTTTAAACAAGAAAAAAAAAACTATATTATTATTATTATTAGGCCTATATAATATAAAATACTTGGATTGAAATTCATTCATTCCATCAACTGAATAAAATGACGAAATTAATTTCTCCACACTTTCCATCCAACTATTTTTCATTTTTAGTACATGAACTAGGCAGTCTACACGGTAGGTACCTCATAAAAAATGGATTTCAAGAACAACTTACTAACTTTAAAACACCATAATTATATTACAACATAATCTTACTGCCTTTACATCAGTTATCGGTTAATTCAGTAGTAATTATTTTTCTGCATAAAAAAATATCAAAAGCGATTTGCATTTGAAAGAACACTTGAATTTGAGCAGTTTTAACAAAATGAATTCTTAATGTAAAAATTCTGGAAGCTCGATTTGAATTTAGGACTGCATTTAATTAAAGTATGCGTAAATTTTTTTTATACACTTTTATTCAACTCACTACACTGAAGACATCAACAGAAATCAGAATAGAGTACCGTTTCCACTTTAGATGCTATTGTTTCATGTTGACAAGACGAAATTTCGTTCGCTGGCTATCCGTGCTATATTATCTAAGACTGTAACATGCATCCCGTACCCAGATTGTGTGAGTTGAAAAAAAAGTGGGTAATATTGCAAAAACATTAGACTTCGCTAAAAACAGAAACGGTTACAATTTGAAAAATTACAAAAAATTCTCCATTAATTACTCTTACAGCTACTATTGACCAGAGAAATAGAATGGAAATGAAATTAAAAATATGGCACTACTTGGTTCGACACAACAATAGATCATTACAATTGAGATCAAAAATATTAATTCGACAAAAAAGTTTTTCTTTTTTAATGACTAGAAACTATCTATCTGAATTTAAGAATATCAATATTTACATGTTCGATGAAAGCGAATCATGAAAGCTACCATAACATAATTCGGGAATTAAGTTTCCCATGTGACAGTTTGAAAGTAAAAGTTTTTTTTTCATGTAGGCCTGCTATTTCATTAAAATTACTTTTGTTTGAAAAGTTTTCGATCATATTCTTATCATCACATACATGAATCTAGTCATATCAACAGTTTATCGAGAAAAATGAATGATTGGTTGCAAAAATAACCGTAGTCCACATTATTCAAAAATACTTTACCAGCGAAAAACACAAAAAAATGGAATAATTTTTGACAATGACAGGCGAAGTTGGGTCATACTGACCAAAAATATTCTCCGACTATCAAACTATACCCAACTAATTATTATGTCAGTCCTAATTTTAACTTACAGCAGCTTTTACGAGTGTGACACCTACAAAATTGCAGATCGAATGCTGTTTACATAATATCGAATGAAATTAGGTTGTTGGTTATGATGATGAGTCAGCTCGTAAAGTCAAAAATTTATAACTTTATTTGCATCAAGTTCATAGGGCTATATGAGCTGCGAGTAGAGTATTTTCAGTTTCACGGGCTAGTTTACTCCCAGCAAGTTTTAGATTATACACTCGCAGCAGGTAAACTCGCTCGTGTAAAGGCCGCTTCAGGTTCCCAACTCTTGGACTGACCTATTCAAACAAAATAATAACTGGGACCTGAAATTTCTTTTTTTGTGATTTCTGTACAAAACTAACTAGATTCCGTTACTTTTACAAAACTAAAAAAAAATTGTACCGGGCTCTTTTCCTACGAACTTGGTTTTCAATAAGAAAAATTCTGGTGCAGCAAGCCTCGCTAGAAAAATAGGTTTTCGATTGATAGTACGGGAGGTGTCATTAACCCTAAAAAAGCATCGATTTTTGACTATATTTTTGCTAATACCGACTGTACCGTCAAACCGATTGACTTGAAATTTCTATCAGACCTAAAACACGTCGAGATTGACCTCTGGTGAAAATTTCAGCCCTATTGGTTCGGCTGTTCGTCTGTTCTTGTTTTCCTGAGGAAACACATGCGCGCGGAGCGAGAAACAATAATAAAAATAAAATAAAAAAACATGAAAATGCGAGATGGGTATTTTTACTACAATGGTCTCCTGCCTATTTTTGAAGTCAGACCAAAATTAATAAAATACCAACATAAATTTTTGAATTATATGTATCAAGACAGGTAAAGACTTAATTCACAGAGAGAACTAACTTAAGATCCCAATTTATAAATTTGGTTGCTTCAAATAAATATTCGTCACAGTAATGCAACTAATTGAAAATTGAGTTAAGGAGAATGACACGATTCTTAGCGGGAGAATGAAATTAAGAAAACATTTATATGGACTATGGCCAATTCCAAAACCAGCGTTTAAATTGAACAGTCTTTTACAAAAAAGAGATTAGTTTTAATTTATAACCATTTTAAAATGTGTCTAAATCAAAAAAGATATCACAAATGAGTTTGTTCTGGCACTTCTGAAGAATTTGCAAAAATTGTACCTACTTACCTATTTCTTTTTTGTAAAAGATAATTCAACTATTCCTAAATATAAAATATAAGCCTTAAAATAGCTATAAATTCATTCATTGTTTAAATCGTCACCTTCAAACGCCCAAAATAAATTGGAACATTTTGTAAAAGTACAGAGTAAAAACTATAAGCATGCATTGAAAATAAACTACAAGTTTCACTTAATCACTGTTACATCGTTGATGTGTTAACATCTTTTTGGATATTTTATAATGGATAAAAAGTAATTTCTATAATACAGAAAGTAATAAGAATTGGAAAATCGAAAACGATTGACGAAGCATGCATGAAGAAAAATATTATGATAAAAATCGTTCATTGACAACTGACAAGTGACAACGGCGCAGCGCACGTATATCTGTGCAGCGCGCAGACCGCAGCGTGCGACCCTTGCTGCGCGTGAGCGCATTGCGCAGCGCTGGCTGCGCGTCGGGCACGTAGGTTCGGTTTTATCCGCTTTGGGCCTTTTCGAGTGTTCCGAATTCCTATTACATTTCTGTAAAAGTGTCTGCAAAAGGGGTAATAAAGGAGCTCATCGTTGTCATTCCGTTTTTTTTTTTTTTAAATATTTAGGGATTACCATTTTCCCCTTCATTGTTGCCTTCTTATTGTACTGGAAATTTCCACCAGCCATTATTTCTGAATTGTCATTATCTTTTTTTTTATATTTGATAACCGCTCTGTGGGATCTAAGGCTGCCCGAATTTACATCCGACTGAGTGAAAAAAAAAGATGTTAACACATGAAAAATTATGGCGAGCTAGGGAGGAGTTCCTTCCTCATTCACAAATGCCTATTACTAACTTTTCAACGAGGGCAGACGTAACAGAACAAGCAAAGAATAACGCATTAGACCTACACAATAATTACTACGAGTAGCTGCAATAAGTGATGAGATGCGTCTTAACGATTAATATGGTCGAATAGGTTTCAAAATCATAACGAGGGTTTATTGTCTTGACATTTTCCAGCCAACTGGTATTTGGTAACTCTCCAACATTTTTTCTTGCTATAGCACGAGTGAAAACGCGCTTCATTATCTATAAACTCCGAAGAGGTTGGAATTGTGTCTTGTTCTTCGAGTGCAGCCGATATCATTTTCAATATTCGGCTTAGTGCTTTGCGAAAGAGCCCATGTTCGCTGTAAATCTATAGTCGTATATTTGGACGAGAATTCGTCGATTTCCGTAGGGGTTTTAACGATAGGCGATGACTGATTTTCGTCGAAGTACAAAGTCGTGTACCGGAGATTTTTCGGAGAATGTTCGGCAACTTCGTCATCTGTGTAGGAAGCCAGCGGCACTAACGCAGCTGGATAATCTCTTTCTCCATTCTCAGTCATGTATATGGAGACGGTTTGCGACGAATTGGAATTTTCAGCATCGCTTGCATTTGTTGGCACGTTAATATAGACCGGACTTGAAGGACCAACAGGGCTCACGTCCACCAAACTATTGGAATTTTTCCTATCGAATTTGCTTTTTTCGATGTCGGCCAGTTCGAAATTGTAAACATTGGACGACGGTTGGGAAGGTGATACGGGTGTATGAGGGTAACTACCAGAGCTTCCAACACTCTCCAAACGATACTGTCTCAGAGAAACTGCTCTCGGTTCGAGATAAATTCCCGACTGATTTGGATCGTTATGAGATGCATTGGAATTGTTGCTACCTCTCTGAAAAGAGCATATTCGAAAATCGGAAAAACGTACGTTTAGGTAACATTTTTCATTAAAAACTGTATTCAAGTAGAAAAACTATACGTTTTAGATCGGCTGATTTGATTATTTTTACTTCCCAAGTCTAGATTTACACTTTATGAGTATGTAGACAAGGGTAACTTAAAGACAGCGAAGAGCATCGATGAAAACGACATAGGCGAACTTTAGGGGGTGACAGGGGGGGCTAAGCCCCTCAGAGCTGAAATTAGCCCCCTGAGAAAATCTAATTAGCCCCCCAAATTTTTAGGAAAAAATGAAAACATATCTATTCTGAGACTAAGTTGAATTTTTTTAAAAAGGAATCTTACAAACTGACGGAAGTGACCCCGTCCCTCCCTCCCTCTATGTCTATTAAAATATATTTCAAGTGTTTACCGGCCAGATAGAAAATTTAATGACCTTTGAAAAATTTTCAGCCCCCCAAACATTTCCTGTCAAGTCCGCCTATGGACAACGAGCAATTTTTTGAGAGTATTCTAAAAAAAAAATTCATACTGAAAAAAAGGGATGAGATTGGGGAATTAAGACGATTTGATAATTTATTTAAAAAAGAATCATCTTCTATGATTAGTTACTAACAGAAATTTGATCGGTTAAAATTTTTTTTTGAGCCGCTCAAATGAATGAAAAATTGGATCGAATCATATTCTGTATAGAATGTACACCAGTCTGATGTGAAAATATAACTAATTATCATAACACACGATCTGATAGATAGCTAACGATAATACCTAACCTTTCAAATTTTGCTTTAAAAAATTCACGAATTTCCAGCTGAAAATAAGAAAATGATTGCTTACTTGAATATTCGTTTGAAGTAATCTGAATAATTGTTCAGCTCGTTCACATCGAAATGCGAATATTCCTTCCCCGGTTGGGCAACGTCGACCAACTTCAAAACTGAAGATGTTGTCTTCAACACCATATCGACGGAGAGAGCGAATTGGCCAGGACAGCGGTTCTTTTTTGGCTTGATACAGGAGCAAATTTTCAGAAGTGATTTCAATTTTACCAGGGTAGTGACCATTTCCATCTTGATCGATGTTTACAACCTAAATTGTTGAATAAATATGTAAATGTGAATGTCCATATTATAAAAGACTACCTTAATTAGTTGTTAATGCATGAAGTATATATATCCGTGTCTAGTAAAGTGAAACCAGACATAGCTCTTTAGCTATAAAATGAATGAAGATGGCAAACTCGAAATTTATAAATTTAAAAAGCTACATTTTAAGAAAAAATGTAAATAAGTTTCAGAAAAAAAAGAAGAAGCGCCGGTAAACTTTCTTTCATTCTGAGTTACTATTATCCAATCTACATGATAATTATTAATCATTATATATTAATCAATAATTAATACTGGCGAGGGAAGGACTAAAAGTCTATGAATCTGGATGCTAAGGCGATCCTAGGAGTATAATCACCTGTTTTAAAATGTCGCAAGCTTAAAATTGTTCTTGTTTTTACGACATTTTCAAGAAAATCAAATTCAATTTTCGCATCAATGACCACACAAATCGCAGGCATAAAAAGGTAGTAGCCAAAAGAAAAAAACGTTGAACACATTCACCTTGTGTTAGAACAAAAATATAAATTTTCAATATGTTTTTCTCAAAACGACTTTTCTGAACATTACTATTCTATAGAACTAAGGTGACGATAACCATTCAGGTTTACCGAAACTTCTTTCCAGATGAAATCCAACTTTTCTGGAATTGAATAAAAATGCTAAAATAAAAATTTTCAAACTTTATACTCCTTGTATTTCTAAAATTATCTTCTTGTTTTCAACCTAACAGTGAATTTTGAGTTAGAAACATGTTTTTTAGGCTACTGTATTCAAGAAAATGTAAGGTGTTTTCCAGCAGTGAGTCGAATATAAAGATATGTGTAAATGGAAGAAAAAAATCTTACTTTAAAGATATTAGATTTTTCATCTGTTTCATATGGTTTGGTGGAAACGCAACCCATCATTGAGCATTATTGTAAGACGATTGACAGGTGTCCCTGTAACATGGAATAATATTTGCCAATGAAAAAATTCCTACATAAAATGGAATCATGGGAAAACAAATTAACAAGTTTTCAAATAGGATTTAATAACTAAAAAATAACTAACACCCCATTCTTGAGTTTTAAGAATAGGTATTAGACGATTATTTTTATATCAATAACATAAATCAAAATATAAATACAGTAAAGCTGTAGTTAAAATTGCGAGCAGTAAGCAGTAAGTGATAGACAAAAGAAGAAAATACAAAAACACGCATCAAGTGTGACCATAGCTTGAGTAACAGCAGAAACTGTGAATAATACCAATTAATTATGAAGAATTATAACCTCGCACCTTTCCCAAAGCCAATATTCAATAAAATTCTTCCATTCTTACCCCTCATATTTTATTCGATTTTATTGCTTCAAGTAACTGAAAATCAAAACTCGATTGAAGACCTGTCCAGGAGATCGGTGTATGCCACAAATATGAATTTTAAACAGAAATCGAATTCATTGCCACGAAATCAGAGCGCAAGCATGTAAAATGGCTCAAAACGTTCATTGACACGTGAAGCGGGTTGGGTGTAGAGATGAAACTCCTTCTTGCTTCTATATGCAAACAGCGAAGAGCCTTGCAGAGGCATACTTGTCATTTCGACAAAGGCACTTGAGAAGCGTTCAGAAGCGATGAAGATTGCCACAACATCGAAGTGAGATACCTAAGAACAGTCGTGAGCTACAATTGAGCTCACAAAATGAGCTTCAAAATGAGCTGGCGCGGTATTATAGATTTTTTCAAAAGACAAGTCAATGAACCTTTTTTATAAAAACAATATGTCAAATTGATGTAAAAGAGAATTTATCTTCGCCTTCACAACTCTTCGTGAAGGCTACAGCTATTTTATATTCATATTTTGTAGACTATAAACTGTGAACAACAACCAAGACACTGATTAATCAAGAACTTCAACCGCGATATCTCAATATTAAAAATTCTGACTGGGGATCTTTTGGTAGGTCTATACACTGATAGCAGCCAAAAAAAAAATGGTTTACTTTCAAAGAATACGTTTTTAGGTATCATTCAAGATGCTTAAAAAGTTATAAAAATTGATTTCAATCAACGAAACTGATCAAGAGGTAAAAACGAATAACCTATGACAAAGAAACATGGTCCAAATGTATTTGATACCATGACATACTCAATGAACTACAGCGAAAGTTAAAAGTTATGGACAAACCATCTTAGAAACAATTCTCAAGGTTATTCATATCATCAATAAACTGGAGCTACTGGGCTAGATGAAGTACAGAGCCTTCATCATTTCAAGTAAAATTAATTTTCAACATTATGTAACATACACGGATCTCTTTAGCAGGTCTGTAGTCTTGACTCTTCGCCATTTTCTACATCAATACCAACGATCTGCTGTACACTCTAACTGAGGAATATGAAGGCAAAACAAAAGTAAAGAGAAATGAAGTACATCAGACTTTCAGAGTATGTAGAAACATCTTGCACTGGTGGCATTGACGGTATCTCCGATCGTTGACACAACAAACAGCGACCATTTAATAAGTTGCTGTGAACATAAATTGACGAAATATAGAACATACTAACGATAGAAAAAGGAGTATTTCAAAATGAACTATGTTTGCATCGAAACAAACCTGAAAGCTAGGACATATCACTTATTGTTTTCCTGCCCTTAAACGTCACGAAAACAGTTAGACGAAAGTTAGAAACAGAATTACAATTATTAATGAAATTCACTTTAAAATACATCAATGAGTATGAAATTTCATTTAATCATACGATAGAAAATTTCTCAATGAGTTTCAATGACACCATTTAAGTTTACTAAACATTAATTAAAATTACATGGCAAATTCAATTTGAAAAAACTTCACACTGCTCTGTTCTTCACGTCTTTTTAAACTTCCAACTTCGTCGTTATCAAAAAAATATATAATTATGTTCTCTCATTCTCTCGGTTCAAAGCTCGGTTTATCCTCAACTTTTTTTTCTCATTCTTCCTTGCATTTGTTCATGATGCGTGCGTGTAGTAGAGCGGCGCGACGTTGGGTAGAAGCAAAACATATTTGAAACATGCGTAAACCAGACCAGGAGTCCAGGAGCGACCGAGCGAACAAAGTAAAACTGCCGATAATGGACGGCTAGATTGGTTGGACGGTGCAAGGGTGCACGTGCAGTCGTGTCGACGTCGTGCTCAAACGTAATACAACTAGCGCTTCCAGCGTCTATATTGAAAACTTGTACTCACAGAAGTCATTGCACGTTGTCACGTTCTTCACGTTTCTCATCCGGTCATTTTAAATTTTAAAGGTGCTCGATCCAGATTGTTACATACTCGATATTTTTGACAAACGTGACCATTTTTTTTTAGAAAGAAAATTCTGAAGTTCGGAAGCAATTCCTCGAGGAGTGTGAATTAATAGCGGCCGCCATGAGGTAAGTTTTATTCAAACTCTTTTTTTATTTACTTTAATGTTCGAATTCCTTCAATAATATTAGTTGAAAGTAACCCATCTGTCCCTTGGATTGAATGTTTCACGACATAATGATCTGCCATTATTTAACCACCTTAACTCCATTATACGTCAAAATGTGCAACGTTTTGCACAACGAAAAGTTTCTCGAAATTTGTTTCTGTATACATTATTAAATGAAAATGGGTTTTCTCTTTTTCTCTAAAAGATTCTCATGCTATTTTCTTTTACAGTTCACTAAGACTTCAGAAGCGGTTAGCCGCATCTGTTATGAGATGTGGCAAGAAAAAAGTTTGGTTAGATCCGAATGAAATCAATGAAATAGCCAATACTAATTCTAGTGAGTATTAAATTTTGAATTTCTGGATGATCAAATTCAGTTCAGTTTCGTTAATGTCATAACTTTTTGTATAGGACAAAATATTCGTAAGCTGATTAAAGATGGTTTAATTATTAAGAAACCAGTAGCAGTTCATTCTCGAGCTCGTGCTCGTAAGAACACAGAAGCTCGCCGAAAAGGCAGGCATTGCGGTTTTGGTAAACGAAAAGGTACAGCCAACGCTCGGATGCCGCAAAAAGTAAATATCTTCCCTATTTTCTCTTTGTATCTTCGTTTGGGCTTGTGAATGTATCTTCAATTTCGTTATCATTATAGAAACTGTGGGTCAATCGAATGAGAGTTCTGCGAAGGCTGTTGAAAAAATACAGAGAAGATAAGAAAATCGACAGCCATTTATACCATCAATTGTACATGAAAGCGAAAGGTACGTTCTTTTTCTTCAAAGCACTTGCAAGTCACAGTAACTTGAAAATCGTATGTTGTGAGGATTCTTCCAATTAGACGAGCCGATCTTTTTTTCATTTTTTAAGTTAACCTTTCAGAAATAAGCCTGGAGTAATGCTCTACAACTACGGTTCCAAAATAAAACTTACTTTTTAGGAGTGGTGATTATCGACTCAAAAAAAAATCCCTTTGATTAGGAAATACTTGAAAACAAAAATTTCTTGTTCTCGCGTTTTCAAAGTCCCCTTGTCTTTTACGGATTATGATTCTGGGCCTGAGAACGAGTCATCTACGCTCAAATATGGTGATAAGGCGATATTGAATTTCTTCGATATAGTTTATCAAGTACTGTTACCATATTAATTTGATGGTTTCAAAATAATCATTCGTTGTCTTCGAAATGCAAATTGTGATTACCGAAAATGGGGTAAAAATATGTATTTCGAGAAGTTCAATTACGAATATCTTGAAATTGAAAATTTGCTCTTGGATAACTCTAGTTCTCTGTTCCAGAATTGAAGTAGTTTGCCATTTAAATTTTTTAATCGTTCGAGAATTCGCACCTGTAAAATTAGATTTTCTTAGAAATTTTATTTTTGAATGTTTTGTATCTTTCTCTTTAATTTTCGTTCGTATGAATGACATGCTCACTCTTTTGCAGGTAATGTCTTTAAGAATAAGAGAGTTTTGATGGAATACATCCACAAGAAGAAAGCTGAAAAAGCTAGAACGAAGATGTTGAAGTAAGTTATGAACAGTTTTTTCTTATTGATCTGTAAAATATTGTACAATGTCTCATAACATTGCATTTCCGTTTTTAGGGATCAAGCGGACGCAAGACGTACGAAAGTTAAAGAAGCAAGACTACGTCGTGAAGAGCGCATTCGTAATAAGAAAAAGGAATTGTTGCAGTCGTATCGTGATGAAGATAAGGCAGCGAAAAAATCATAGAGACATTATTGAAACTTTTTGTGTACATTTATTCGAGAAAAACATTTTTATTAAACGCAATTCCGATTGTCTTCTGTCTTGTTTATTATTTGAGGCGATTTTCAATTTTCATTCAATGTGGTTCGTTATTTCTCATACGGAATTAATTTAGGTATCTTTAGACTTGCCTTTGAATTAATTATTCACTTGAAAAGCTGTCCTCTATACATTTATCGATTGTCGGCTGTTGTCAGTAAGTTTTTATTCTCGAGACTTGCATACCAATAGCTAATACTTACATAACATGCCTCAATAACGATGGACTCGCCTATTATCAGATCGAGTTTGGTTATCCGAAATTGACCTAATTAAATTAATTGAGAGACTGCTTCCTCTCATTTAAAATTTGAATCAAGAAAAAAATTTTAGTCTATCATGTTGACCGATTCGTTCGAAAACTTGAGTCTTTTTTGGTTTTCAGAAGAAAAAAAAAGTACGTAAAACATTTTGTGATGAATGTAGATATTCAAGTATTGCAATGTACTTGTACTTGAAAATGAGATATCCATATAAAGATGGTGGTAGTTGAAAAATTCAATCAAAATTTTCCATAAGTATAATTTCCGTTTTCACCGCCTCGAGGAAATACTTGTGGGACAGAAAAGACCATAAACAAGCCATAGAGCATTTACACGTGACGTGACATTTTCATTGTTACACGGGATAGAGTATCACATTGCTCTACTGGCTCTACATGAGAACTCCATTTAAGTGTCAGGCAATGAGTGGGCAAATGTGTATTACGAAAATGAGCTATGCCCCCTTCCACCCAGGTCGATGTATATGCTTCTCTTTCTAATCTGAATATTCTCCATACTGACTCGAAAAAGACTTAAAGCATAAATATAATATAATAGCATGATATATTTTAAAAGTAGTAATTTCTGAAATTTTGAAATTCTAAAAAAAAAACGGTAATCAAGTCATAATAATTGTTTATTCTTTATAATCGGACATTAAATAAAAAGAATAATACAGATTTTTTGGTAATATATAAAGATAAAAAAACAAAAGAAAAGAGATGACAATGACTAAAAGTGTGATAGAACTACGAGTTACAACTTAACGATACGGCATTGATTATAATGAGGTACTTTTTTTTATCATTACAGATAATAATATCTTAATCAAAAATGATGAATATATATATAAATGATCAACAAGATTTTTTTTTTCCGAAGAAAAAATATAACAACATGAGGTAACTAAGTGATGTATATGTAGCTAAAATGAAATAACAACCTTTTTTAAAACAATTTTTTTCCACTTTGAAAAAAAAAGTTTTGCACTTTTATGATTTGGTTTTTTAATATAATATAACAGGAAAACAAAAGAAGGAAAAAAAAACAAAAACATCAATCGCTCTCCTCCCTATCACAACAGCAATAGCAGCAGATGCTGCCGCTGGGTCTACAGATCAGCGACAGTAACCATTGATATCAGAATTTTTGGCCACCACGATCTGCAGAAGTTACTGATGTACCAGGGCTGCTGCTCGACGAAGTCGAAGGTACACTACTCAGGGGAAATGAAGTGGTTCGTTTGGCGCTCCTGTAAAACGAACAAAATACGAATTAAATAAAAAATCTATTTTCAAAATCAAAGACGCCATAGTAAAAATATTGTGTCAGCCAAACCTAGACGATTATTCCAGTATGAAATCGAATAATTCAAACAAAAAAAAAAGCTCAGCTGCTAGAAATTTTAATGTGACAAGGAGGAAACATTTTCTGTTTTTTTTTTCACCAAGAACTGGACTAAGAAATTAGAAAGAATGTTCTATTCAGAAATTTAACTTCATGGAACATTTTCAAATTACTTTAAACCGGACTGCGTTAATTTAAATCACACGAAATTGGTGACCAACAGCATTATTTCAACTGTATTTTAAACATAATATCATTAAGACCATTTCATCAATGGTACCTTAAACAATAGTGATGATGTGAAGAAATTATGAGTTTTTTATAATCAAGAAAATAATGAGACATAGATAACCAACATTACTTTTAAATAAATACTCGAATTTGTTTGTAATTTATTTTTGTGAGAAATTACTACAGTGAAGGTTAGTGTGCAATGCAGAAACTAAACACAAGCAACAAAGGGGCCAACTCTAAGGGGACTGCATACTACGGGAAGAGTAATACGCCATTTAAGGGAGTCATTCATGAATCGTCGGGCTGATATGAACACAAGATAGCGTATTATCATTCCTGTAATCTGTAGCCCCCTTAGCCAACTCTCAACAGAATAGAGGTCTGGCAGTGTTCTCAGTAATAGACCATAGCCATATCGGCCAACCAAAGTCAATATTACTTTCTCACCGAGAGAATAATTGAAACAGGAGAAAGGAAAGGAGTAGGGGGTGTTAAAAACACGTACTTAAGGAAGAATACAGGCACTCACCATTCAAAATTCACCCCTCCTTATCCGTAAACTTGCTTGCTGCATGCAAATGTAAAAATACGAGGGGACTTTGTAACATGGTCAATAATTGAGGGAATCAATCCTTCAACATTAATAACGTAAATTATAAGGTAGGTACTTGAATTCGAATATATTATCCGGTTAGTATTTTTCAGTACTAGAAAATTTAAAAAAACCAAACGAAAGAACTTTTATGAAAAAGTGTGTCGTGGAAAAAAATATGTTTCCAGTTTTCGTTATCGAAGAATTTTCAATAAGTGAGGATTGAGGAGAACGAAATTATAATTTACGCATTATAACGCCAAGCTTCGGCCATATTTTTGTCGGGAAAATTGCGAGTAGAAACGGATCAATGATTACAGTTTTACACTTTCAGCTAGTAGAATGGTAATAAAATTTGTATTTTCAACATCAAAATCATCATCACATCATAAAAAATGGACGACTTTTGGTATCGAACCGTATGTGACCAGCAGAAAAGAAGCTCGAAATTTTTTCGTTTCTAAATAAAAAATAAAAGGATAAGAACAGAAGTTTGAAAAACCTTACCGACGCCTCCTTATCGACGAATTCCGTCCAAAGCATCCGCGTGGAAACAACACCATTCTGGCATTACCCTGAGCCGGACGAGGGCCTCCGTGCGATACCAAATTCGATAGATGCGCCGCGTATCCGTCACTCAATATCGTCGCCATGTTTTGATATTTCTTGTTCACCCGACCGATAATGAAGATTTGCGACGGTCTCAGACCGACAGCACTGTAAACCGCAATGTCTTTACTGCTTCCGTAGGCCGCGCATATTGTCAGACCGTGTTCCTGAGGGGAAAATTTTCAAATTACTATCAGCTTCATCCGCTCAAGTACTCGCGCATTTGCTGTAATACGCACGCAAACGTACTTGGGTCAGATTTTTCAGGTGGGTTGTCTTGTAACCGAGCGGATCGGTTGAGAAACGATCGGCAAACGCTACCAAGCCATATGGGAAATTGTGCTGCGCCAGCCACGATAATACCATTTGTTGCTGCATATCCGGTCTCGCCGATATGTATAAAATTAGATATCCGAGCTCTTGCCATTGCCTATAAATCACAAAAACATGATACTTATCTTATTTTATCATTTCCCAGAGGCTGATTTATTTGATTTTTCATTTTATCAATTTTTTTTCTTCTTCTTATTTTCAATTTTAGTTTAATTTCTTTGAATTATTTTAGTTTAAAAATAATTATGTATTTATAATGATTATATTTTCATCAATTACCCATTTATAATATGTTCAATAACAGAAAAAATAATCATCGGAAAAACAAGAAACTACAATGGTGACTAAATTCGGCCACTTTGACCTTCAGAAGTTTCTCAACGTATCTTTTAGTGATGTGGATTTTTTTAAAAACCTCTGTATCAACAATTGATGAAATTGTTTAAAAGATCACTAACTCAAGGGTAAACTCTGTGCAGACAACTTTATATCCTCAAACGTAACACTAACAAATTTGAGTTTTCATTTTTTTTTTTTTCTGTACCTAACAACATCTACGGCTCCAGCACGAACTTTGGGATCACGTCCCGTAACTGATACACTGGCAGTGAACGAACCGTCAATACTGAACACGACACTTTCGGTTTTTGGAGGAACAACAGCTAAACGAAAATCAACCGAAGTGTGATCTCCTCTGCAAAAAAAAAAATTAGTTTTTCGTTGTCAAACATTATAAAAACCTACCAACTGGTGGGAACTACTATTTTTTTTTTTCTATTCGATTATTTTAATTTTCCAAAACACAAAAAGCATCCACGAGAAGGTTAAATAACTTTTTTCCAGCAGAATTTACGTAAGTACATAATATAATAATATGATGATGACTGATGGAACCATCATCTTCTTTTTTTTTCTATCAGACATTTTCGTTATAAAAGAATTGAAAAAAAAAAATGGATTCACCGGCCAGTATGTCATAAATTGATGTCTATAAATACGTTCAAAAGTGTATCGAGCTTAGCGTGATGACTCACCTAACAACCATCTTGACGTGATGAATACCATAACTAAAAGCCTTATCGGGTGGAATGGTGTAAATAATTCTTCCTGTTTTATCCGTTATTTGCGTACTGAGATAAACCCAGTCTCCGGCACCACCACCGTCATTCATTACGTGAATGTCAACTTTTTCGCCTGAGAAATTATATTCATACGACATACGTTGAAAATTGATGTTTCTTGAACATAGGTGCTTGATTCGTCATTCGAAATTATATTTACCCGTCAACGTGATAACATCGTAAGAACCGTACATGAATCTAGCTGAAAGCGTTTGGGGGGCACCTTCTCTCACTATAACATCATTGGCTCGGTGATTCGCGCCAATATTCTAAAACACGACTACAATTAATTCCGGAAAAGCGAAGCCATTAGTTCGGTATCGACTGAATATTACCTTCAATTTATTTAGTTTAACCGAAGTTCGCTTCCTTATCCATTTTTCTCTAGGCTGGCTGGGAATAAAGCCACTTAGGTCTTGTTCCTCGTTACCCACCATGCCCGATGGCAATAAATCAAAACCACCAATCTGCAATGAAAACAAAAACGTACGAAATGAAGTAACACATACATAATCCAAAGAAAATACACTGTATTTCAAAATACGGTAATATAATACATATATTCTTTATAACTACACACCGTTCACAATAAGGAACACTGTGCGCAACCCTCAACACACGTTTTTTTATTTTTTTTATCTTCCAGAGGTAGTAGCATAAAGTGACAACTATTTACCTGTCTCAGAATGAATGCAACTACATCATACGATTCCCAGTAACTCGCATGAAATAGATGTGGTAACGCGTTGGTTGGGAAATTCGATAGTCCTTCTGGGCAGTATAGAGCATAATCCAGTCTCTTGTTTCCCCACCATTTTTCATTAACTAAAAAACAAGACAACAAAATCAATTTCTCGGCCACTCAAATTCAAATTTCACTTATTTTTAAAATACAATATAAAAATTATATCCTTACGGTCTAGACAACACATTTTAAGCAAACTGTACATTAATTAACCAAAAATGCTATGAAAAACTTACTCTCTTCAATAAGATGAACTGGTAACTTTTCTGTATTCAAGCCGGAAGAATTACTGAAGAGACTAGCTTCTGACATACGACGCATTTGAATTGTATTATTTACAGTATTACCTACTGACGTTACAGCGGACGTATTTATTTCCATGAACAACTGGGCGTTTGCTTGAATCACTTCCACTGCAGAAAATAACAAAATTTGATTTTTTTTTTCTCTGCTCAATTACAAATAGAGTATCTTCGAAAACTTGCTGATGAAAACAGTCGTACGGCACTTTTCTATTTTTGGAAAATTTTTATTTCCAGCATTGAGTGGGGTGCACAATATTGGCTTTATAGGGTTTTAAAAATTGAACCGGGTTCAAGACGAAAATGTCCTTTGATAATCCACTTAAGACAACATTGAACACCCCGCTCATAATGTACATAATCATTCCAACAGTTTTATAATTTTGGAAAACAACGTTGTTCACCGAGTCTTCGATCGAATACTCACAAAGATGATAAGGAAGACCATTTCCCAACGGATATTTCTGATATCGCGGAATATTCACAGGTGGTAACAAAGAAAAACGATTACAAATTAATGGTTCCAGCCGCGATGCAACTGGATCTGATGGATGGAATAGATTGTACACTTGGTAAACGCACTGTTTCATAAAATCACCTGCAACATAGAAAAGTAAAAATACAGAAAATAATTCTTTGTAGTGCGTTTGAAAACAGAATAAAAAAACAGTTAGAAAGTCTCACTGGAATTTGAATCTGTTTTACGTTTGAACAGTTCACCATTAATTTTTCTGAAAGTTAAAATTAATGAAACCGGAGAGCCGAACATGAACAAATCACGAACAGCGAAATCCAGTTTCTGAGTTGATTGTTTATCACGATCATCACTGCTGCTGAAATCAATGACCACATTTTCAGGTATAGAAAATTTTTTCAATAAGTGACGTGACTATAATATAGATTTTTTAAATAGTCTAAACAAAATTGAGAATTTCTGTTCATAAAATAACCATTTCACTTTAAAAATAAATAAAACTAAAATCAATTTTTTCATCACGTTTCCTACCAGAAATTAGGGAGGCAAATGCTTACAACAGAATTCTTACTTTACAAAAATTAAGTTTATTTCAATATTGATCCCTTCCATTTATTTTAGGAAGGTCCAGACTGAGATATTTACAAGAATGAAAATCAAGCTCGACCGATTTATTTTTGATCATCGAAAACTGATTACTTTTTTAAATAATAGATTTTGTGTATTCTACAAATTGATATTTTAAATCTATTTACCTTATCATTGATGGTCTTCTGCCTTCTGTGGTTTCAATTACTGATGCCGAAGGATCTGACAAACTTTTCGAAGTTGATGGTTCCCCTACGCAAAAATAAAAATTACGTTCTGTTCGCTGTTTCATTCTACATGAGATGCACGTACTAGAGAAAACATGCAATCAAGAACTCACCTTTAAAGACGGGGTCTTCAAGCTCGAATTTTGAATAACATAAGGCATCATAGGCCAGAACTGCACCCATAGAATCACCTAAACAAGGAAGAGAATGTAACATTATTCAAATTACCCGATTTATTTACGACAAAATTATGCAAATAACAATCGGTGCGGAAACAAATGAAGATCATGTTAGAAGTTTCATGAAAAGCCCGAATCATGAACAAAATTTTCAAAAAAATCGGAAACTAAAAACTATTTTTTGCCGAAAGTACTGAAAACAAAAATGGAAAAAAACTACAATAAATAACATGATTGTCGACTCAATTTCAGACCTGACTCCAATTATATTTATTCTCAAAAAAGAAGTTAATTTTATAAAATTTAATAACAGTCGGCGACATCACCTATTATCGAAACGGTTCCAGAAAAGCCGAGGCCTTCTTCGGATTTTAAGAAATCACGATAGACAGCATTGGCGGTTGAAATCATTTTGAACAGAGATTCACGATAGTGAGCCGAAATGGTCGACAAGATGGGAATGACACCCATTGGAATGGAGTCGTGAGTAAAATGTGGTGCATCCGTTGATGATGGAGAAACATCGAAACTATATGGGCTTAAGCTGAAAACAACGCATGAATATAAGTTCACTTGAATTTATAATACAGATTAAAGAATGTAAATAACAAATTTTAGAATAATTTGAAGCGAGAAAAAAAATGTTTCAAGCCATAATATTAAGACGAACCTTGATAAAATGCTGAGGGCAGAGGTGACGATGGCAGGACATGGGACTAGCTTGACGGCGATACGCCCAATCATTGTTGGATAGTGTTGTCTCATGACATTCTCAAATGAGCCACGCAAGGTAGTAACATCTGATTTTTTTGCAGTGATGTCGGCACTTGCCTCTGTAAAAATCAAAAATATTATTTCCAAATATTGCAGTTCGCTGAAAGAAATCACATCAAATGATTTATTAAAAAGTTTACTTTTAATAATTAAAAAAATGAAGCGAATAGTAGACAACAAAATTCTCACGGAAAAAGTCAATAGAAAATTTGATTACAGCGGAAAAATTTTTCTTTGATGAAAGATATTTTGAAAACGTCGACTTCTTCATTCATAATTCAAAAAATTTATTCCCTTTTTTCAGTTCAGTTTTGTCTTTTTTTTGTCTTTTTTTTTGGTCTGAACAATGAACATAACTAAAAATCGAATAACTAACCCAAAATACTGCCGGCATGGACGACTAACAATAACGTGTTAATTTTACAAGAAGATGGCGAATCGGTAACTGATAGCACGGATGAGGGCACAAAATGATCACGCTCCACCGCAGAAACCACAGATAGACTAGGAGAACCTGGACATGAAATATGGCTGAATGTAACACGTCCACCACGTTCACTGGTAGTTCGCTTAAGACCACTGGAGCCTGAAAACACGCTACCGTCTCCTACGCAAAGAGGCAAAATTCAAAAATGAATAAAAAATGCTCACCATTAGCTTGAAATGGTGAAACGGAGTTAACCTAACAGAACACTTTCAATTTACAAGTCCGTCAGTTTTATTTTATGATTCAAGCAATACAAAAATAAAGTTGATACTATCGGAGCATTTCAAAAAATTTTAACACTAATCTAGCTCCCAGAAAAAGTGTGATATAGAGGTGAGTCAGTAATTTTAATATCAAATACTAAAACCATTTAAACTCAAAGTAGAGCGAATTTCATTATAATACCACCAACAAGGGGGAGAAAGGCTTTGCCCATGAGCCCCTCGCGGTCATCATCGGACCTCATCATACTGGGTACCCTGCCTCGTTATCTAGACTACATGTAGTTTTTATGATAGCATCATACTCCTCCTTCTCTTAATCCTGCTCTTCTTATTTATCGCAATCCTGCTCCATGGTCGAAAAGTGGAGGCCCCTAGGCCCTCGCTTAGTCCTTCAACGCTTTCCACTCAGCCCTCTAACACCTTTCAGCGAAAAGCGACTTAGGGTGAATAAATAAAGAATGAGGTTTTCACCCTACGGTCTAATCTGTATTGTCATGTGCGCGGCTGCTGAGCAACGAAAAAGTCCCAAGTTTTTTTTTTTAATCACTTAGAGAGAAATAAAAATTCTGTTTTATCAATTATCCGTTCAAGCCATCTGCCTAAACCCATTGAACACGGATCTATAATCAGTAATAATAACACGAAACCAAATACGAGGGTTTGGAAAATAATAATAATTAATAATAGTACCTTTGTCGGAGAAACTAGACAGCGGGGTACACTCAGCATCATCTTCGGTCAATATATCAAGTGAGCTCCATTTCACTAACAGTCCACTCACTCCACTTTCACCGCTGATATCTTCTAGAGAATCGTTAACAGTTATATCAATATCTATTACGTAGGAACAGCGTAGCGGGCCAAAAATAATTTTACATTACTCATTCACCTTGGCAATCAAAAAATTCGTCATCTTCTTCGTTACTATGTTCTGAGTCAGTATCACGAGCCAGGGATCCTATTTTCCATTCAGTCGCAGGGTTTGTTGACTGTGAAGTATGACTGCTGCCGCCAGGACTAAAGTGTACAGAATAAAAAATGAGTCAGATTTATAGTTTCCAAAGTTAAAGTTACAACCGAATAATAAAGATAAAACTCACAGCCTTGACGAAGTCGTTCGTTTACTCGACGTTCCAGGTTTGTACTCTTCTTTTTCTATGCTCGATAAGGTGGCAGCTATTTCAGTAGAAGTAGGATTGTCATTTGCTCGTTGTTGCAATTTCTGTGAACTCAATTCATCTTGGTCACCCGGTTCGATTGATTCAACTGACAGGGAGCCCATTGCAGCAGCCATCTTTTTCCTCAAAATTTCTTGCGTTTGACGTTCTATTTCTCTGATATCGTCCATTGACAGACCGTACCACTCATCCTGCCAGAGCCATGCTCGTCTATGAGCTTTCAACATGGTTTTTCGTAGAGCTGAAAAAGTCCAAAGTATGAATCATCCATGTATTACTATAGATGAAAAAACGCATAATGTTTTCAAAAGGTCAGTCGGGCACACAATGCATCGCTTCTGAGTAAAGTACATCCAAAAAAAAAAAAAAATAGTTTTCGAGAAAAATGCAAAATAACCTTGTCTAATGCAATTGAGACCGTTATAATAAGAACATATCACATTTTGCTAATGAATAAATTACCATCTTTGGACGCATTACTAACGCTTTGGGCGATTTCATTTTTATTTTCATAGCTGATCACTGCAGAGTAAAATGATATTATTTGGCAACTCTGAATGTAAGTATATAAAATTGATATTAAAACTGTCTCATAGCCAACTTTTAGCGACTTTGGCATAGCTTAGAAAAACTAATGTTGATGCGAATAAGTTCTTATTCTACCTCTATATCATTTACAGTCAATAATAAGAAAATAAAAAGACCAACGAATAACATACCGAAGTCGTGAATAAATTTTTCCAACTTTGCTTGCATACCCCAGTATCGAAAATCAACTTTACACAGTTTATAAGCGCACATAATGTCACTCTTTTTCGAGTTACTTTTCGATTCCTAAAACAGAAGATGATGATAATAAATCTACAACAACGAAATTGGACGGTACACATTAAAATTATTTCTCGAAATCACTCACTGAGTAAAATTCTTCCAGCCAATTAGCTCGGAGAGGCCCACGTCCAGTTTTTTCACTCATGTACAACGTTGGATCTTCTTCAGGAGGGCAATCGACTGTATCTTTTACTACATCGATAACATCTAAGAAAAAATCAATCATGAATAGAATTTGACATACATGTATGTATGACTCGAATATCGAGTTTTCTAACACATTAGTCAATTAAAATTTTCCTAAATTTTAATACGAGTAAATTACAGTTGAATAGGCTGAATCGTTAATTTTTAAAATAGTACATGTCTACTCCACAAGTACAATTTTATGTGAGACAGAAAAAACGGAATAATAGTAATAATTATTTTTTTGAAAACTGATGACAGTTTTCTAAGCACTATATTTTGAAATAAATGAAAATGAAAAATTATCTCTTTGGTACCGTATTTTTTAGCTCGAACACACGAGAAATAAACAAACCAACATGTTCCTGTTCGAAGGTAAACGATCGAGTGATTCTTTAAAAAGACCATCTCGATCGACACTTTTTACAGAAAAACGATAATTTACAAAAATAAGAGTAAAGAATGGGAAAACGTGGCAAAGTCCTTTGAATTAATTTTTTAGAAAATCATAAAGAAAAAATATAAAAAATTGGAATGAAACAGAAAAATATAATAACTAAGAATAAATGATGATCATTTAGGTTTTTTCGACTCGGTAAAAGCTCTTCCATCTAAAATTGCTATTCTGGGACTCGCTGAATGTTTTCGTCACAAAATTTCCAGCTATTATAAACGCATGTTCACTTTAAATAGTAAACGACTAGATTAGTAATTTTTGGAAGTTATACATGACTCAAAATGAAAAATAAATAAAATTAATATCATAATTTGGACCTGAGACTTACCAATCACACGATTTCTCAAATCATTGCCTGATAAATTGAACACGTTTGGTTGATCTCCGCTATCGCCACAATAAACTGTATCAATTTCTATGAAAAATTTCTCAACAAATGGACTAGTATATCGAGTTTTGGTGTATGGATATGCATTCCAAGCTTCTTCTTCTACATTTAGCGATGATTTTGGTAACAAAGCTTTTATCCACCCTAAAAAAAAAACGTTTTAATGAACAAGTAGTAAAGTCAGCAAAACTGCTCGGTTAATTGAATTTGAATCTTCAAATTTTTGCTTCTTCCATTCATCAAGTAAATCTCAGCAAATAGAACATAATTAAAATTGGCAAAAACAATTTGTCATTATGTACTAATTGGATCAGTTCGGGGAATAGCAAATCCTTCAAAATTTGGAGACTGTAGTAAAATTATAAATTAAATGATCAACTCCCAGCTCACTTGTACTTTACGAGAATGGTTTACAAAAGAGTTTTATTTATCGCAAGATAGAAAGTGTCGATCCTCTTAGCCAAGAGAAGTAACAGAAAATACAACCAAACTGATTTCGGGGTCAAAAAGATGAAAATCTATATCGAAACGGTTCCTAGCTCCATAATGTATAAATGAGATTTATGCTCAATTGATTTTTTGACGAATTCGAGCTTACCGCCTATAAGCAAGATTGAAAATGTGTTCAGCTACTTTAATTTTTCTCCATATCCCTCTATGAAAAAACTTACCAGGTAAATATTCTCGGACATAGTAAATTTTCTTTGTATACTGCCCATTCGTGCCTTCTGGACCATTTTCATAGGGCTCGTTAATTAAAATCTGAATACCGCTGCCAGCATCTTTAGTTTCGTCACGACTGATTTTCTATGAAATAAATAATTCATTTTCGGATGAAAGGTGACAAGCATTAAGAGAAACTAGAATTTATTTAAAATTCCATGAATAAAGTAAGACTTACGGCGATCATATACAGTTGGGCAATCTTGTATTCTTCGACAGATAGAGGTAAAGGTATTCTGTATTCCTTGATAAGCATTTTCACACAATGCTTTCAATGACAGGCAATTTGCTGCAGGAAGGATAGCCACATCCACCCTTTACCACACGATGAAAACAGGCTTACACATTAATGATAGAACAGTTAATCGACGACCACAAATAACAGGCATATCTTCATTTCGCATAGGATCTTTTCAACTCGGTGTTCGAGTACGTTTGACAAAGTGTTCGTAACCGCATTTGATGCAAACCATCTTTCATACCTGGAAAACAAAAAATGAAAATAAAGGCTATCGAATAGCTCAAAAATAAGATATATTATCGTTATTGAATCAAGTTAAAAGTTCATTTTCAAAGTTGGTAACAAACTTTTTAGAATACATACTCGTATTAATAAAAATAAAAAAACCCAAAATGTTGAAATTTGTATCGAGTTTCAAAGTTAAAATTTTGCCATTCAATTCTAAATTACGTTCCCAATCGGAACTCGTGAAATTTTGAAATACAAAAAAAAATAGGAACTTGACTACCTAAATAAATATATTTCAATGAGTTTTTCAGTAAGATATTAAAGTTAATGAATTTTTGAGTTTTTCAGAAAAGTTGACAAATAATTTTTTCAGATGAGGAAATAGTACAGCAATATCTTTTTACTTTCACATAAAGGGTTTTTCTAGGTTCACTCATAACAGATACAAAGGAGTTTCTTATCAACGACTAATGATGAGGATTTCTATACATTCTGGAGAGGAAGCAACACCGCCAAAGTTTACATCTTAATTCACGAAAAAAACCAATCGAAGAAGATATCAACGACCCCAAGCAAAGTTCAAGCAAAATTTCTCAAGCAACTAGGATAATTTTTGAACCAGTAACTTGTGTTTTCAATGTGACTGATTCGAGAAAGAAAAATAACTTTATAATTCGACCATTCTTACCAGCTCAAGAATTGAGAAATTCAATTGCTTTGCAAATCTTACGAAAGGACGTTGTCAGAAATTGCTTTGAAACAATATCCAACGGTCTGAACTCCGAACTTCAAAAAATTCAACTCAAGCGTTAAATCAATTGAATTTTGAACCATTTTGGTGCTGCAACTTACACGTACAATTCACAGGAACATTTTAACGCAGATACTGCGAGCGATGAAGCATATAAAATTCTCAGTTTTTCAACATCTTGATTAAGAAAATGATTGTAATTTTAATTTTCACCTCGGAAAGCTCAAGTCAAACTTCGAAGTAACAGTAATCACTAAAATATCATGGAGTTCGGATTATTATCAGAAACGTAAAACCAAATCAAACTGGCTCGGGCTCGAGTTGAAATTTCGGGTTGGTAAAAACCCCTCCGCACCCAAAACACGTCATTTCATTTTCGCATTTTCCGTTTTTTTATCGATGAGATTCTACTCTATCGATGTATCGAAAGAAAAACAAACAGGAGAAAAGAAAAGAAAACTCCATTATTTATTAATTTTTAGTTTTGACCTTTTGGTGTTTTTTTCCGACATAAAATTTTAATTTTAATTTTTCATTCTCTATATTAACGAAAACCTAAGGACCGGAAAAAAAAATTACGTAACTTACATATTCTTAAGTATTTCAAAGTCATTATTTAAATTGAAGGTGGTTATAAAATATTAAAGAAGGGCCTGGGTCAACTATGTCCCTTTCTTGAAATCTATCAGTTTCATTGTCCCTTTGTTGAAATCCATCAGTTTCATTATCTGTAGACTTTCTGCTTGCTACAGAGCTATCATTCGGTCTACTATCTTCAAAATTCAACGACAGCATTTTTTAAATGGCCGCAGATCAACTCTTTTCTCTTAGTTTATATTATTTTTTTCTACACATTAACGGAAAAAATTTTTTAATGCTTGTAATTTGTAAAAGACTATGACATGTCTTCCAGAGGTCATAAGTATATAGCTCATTGGATAATCAATATAGACTAGGCAAAAATACTAATACCTTCTCAGAGCTCAATCTCTGCACTGCACTTTCATCATTTTACAACAAAACAATAACCTTCAACGTTAATAACTTAAAACGCTGTTTTACTTTTGCTACTTAGGCCCTTCTTTGATATCTTCCTTCAATTGGAGGGAAATGAGAAAATTGTGGAAATGATTGAAGAAACCAAAAATGACAGCTCATAGCTGCACCAGCTGGAGCTCACATTCACATGTTGTCAGTGGCGTGCTAAGTTCACTTTCACTCAGCAACATGCTGAGGGCCCAAAATTTCATCTCACAATTTTCAGTCATTTTTTAGGAAAAATAGAAAAATTTCCTCGAAATATGCAAAATTTTCCTTGAAATATGCAAAATTTGGGAAAAATAGGGGCCCCAAAGTAAAAGCATGCTGAGGCTTCACAATACCCTTAGCACGCCACTGCATGTTGTGCCAAGTTGACCTTTGTCTTTGATGGATTTTTATTTTATCAATCCAAGATAATACATCTATACTTGTCTAGTAAAGACAATCTATATAATAATCTTATAATCTGTATAATAAAATCTAATGTCCGGATGTCTATCCATCTCCATACTCGAAATTCATAAACAAATTATTTTTCATTTCGTGATTACTCAGCTTCTATTCGACGTAGAAAGCTGAATTTGGTCTCATTAGAAAGAGGAAAATCTCAGAAAATAGTTTTGAGTGGGATTGAGCGAAATTTGAGCGGAATATAAAGGAAATTTGAGCAAAATCTGAGCGAAATATGAAGGAAATTTGAGCGGAAAATAAGTAGTGAAACTCTGAAGATGTAACTTGTATAGTTGCAAATTTCAACTTTGAAGCTGAATTACTACAAAAGTTTTAAAATAACAGGTCGCTGGGACCAGCAGGGCGAGAAGGGGCGTAGCCTCCTCGGGCCACACTAGTATTGCAATAAAACTATAAATGTAATAAATTATTAGGCCATTTTCCCCAATTATTTCCCTTAATAAATAGATTTTATACACTTAGTAGGGCTTTTTTTTCTATTCCACTTTATATTTGGCGAGGTTCCACTGCACAAGACAGCCTAGTAGGTAAGTAGTAAGGGGTTTCTAAGACAGGACACTGACAAAATAACACTTCACCCTCATTTTGTCTTTGATATATTATGGTCTGTTCACGGTAAGTATGCAACTTACTACAATTTCTTTTGCGGATAATTGTACGTCCAGGGGAAAAGAAATGGGGGAGTAGTCGCAGTCAAAGGTTTTGCGTTAAGAAATTCGAATCCGCAGAATCAATCAAATTAGCTTTGATAAAAATATGTGTTTCGTTGCTGTGCGAGGCATCTTTTTGTACCTGGGAAATCATTTATACTCTTAACGTGAACAGACAAATGCCACAAATTAAGAATAAATCAATTTCAATTTTTAGCTTTCAACATTCTTCTGACCAACTTTTCCAATTGAAATAAATTTAGTTTTCGCTTTAAACTTTGCATTTTGTTGCACCATGCCATAGACAACGATTGAGTTGAGACTAAATTGTTTTTCTCAAAAACTAGACAGGAACTCATAAACAAGTTTTACTGTTCACCCAAAAAATAGTTTTTGAATGAAAAAATGAATAGGAACTCAAAAGATAGTTAGGTACATACAGCTAACTCACAATTTATTCTAATGTCTATTATTCATCAAATTGAAACTGCTCGTATTGTAATCGTAGGGAGCTATACTTGGGCACAAAAAAGACTAAACATATTGCTTTCCACCGAGTGACTAAATTATAGTTTTTTTTTTAAATTTACTATGCAACTTTTTGGGCCAATTTTCGTAGATACCTATTATCTATGATTATACTTAGATCAGGCTTGGGAAATTTGAAACTCTAAAGCCAAACTTACTTTTAAAATCAAAAATGTCTATGCAAATAATATATTTTAGGGACAAACATTTTTGAACATCTTTTTATCGATACTCAATTAAAAAAATATAATAAAAGGGATTTTTCACTCCTTTCACTCTGAAGACGGTATGTTTTCTCAAACCATGTCACATTTTACAATAGTTAAAATTGTTATGTTTTTGTTTTCATACTTCGCATCGGCCCTAATTTTTCGACCTAGATAAAGTATAACCTCAGATATACTTAAAAGAGATATCGCGTCACTCTCAAGTTTCATATTTCATTTGATAAACATAAGAACCTAATGTTTGGCTAACTGATATCTACAGTTTTTTTCCCTCAGTAATTCATCTGTATAGTATTTTTTATCCTACCGCAAGGTCAAAATTACTCACAAAAAAAATTAACGACTTTCTAGAGTTCAAATTTAATCATATTTTAACTTAGAATTTTTCTGCTTTTCATAAAATTGACTTATTTTAATAGTTAAAACGCGAATGCAATGGCTGAAACATTTTGGTGGCTTCATACCACATAAATACGCTAATTTTAAACCCGTAATTGGCTTATTTTCTCTTTTTTTTTTTTCATCCTTGTAGCTGACATTTGCACGAGCAGTCCACCGTAGAATTTATAGGAAATAATAGAACTAAAAAATAAACTTGTCAACAGTTCCTATTTATTTTGGCTACGATTTGTAGCAACACATTTTTTATATTTCGCATAAAGCTGACGATCGCGTGCAAATTAAATTGGGCGTTAGTAATAGGCCTGAGGTACATCCTTTTTTTTTTTACCAATCAGGAAATTAAGGAAAAAAATTAAAAATTAGTTTCTGCATGAAAGTCCGACAGTTTGAGCTGACTTCTAATTACTCAACGGTCAACCCAACAAAAACCATAGTCCATGCGTAGAATTAAATTAATGTAATGAATTTGAAATACTAACATTTCACAATTATCTCAAACGCAACGGTCCCATTATGGAATTCATGTCTCTCATGTTTGTGGCATATTAGAAATTTTAATGAAATTCTCGCAAGGAAACTCTATCCTAATGATACAACCAAAATGTATTGGAAAACTGATGAACAGATTATGTTAATATGTGTGAGGATAATGTTTTTTTGCAAAGGTGGAATATTGATAAGTTGTAACTGTGAAGAGAACGGATAGGACAGAACAGTGACCGGATAAAAATCGTAAATTCATGAATTTTGACAAACAAAGGGTGAAAATTACGATTTAACTTACTTCAATTGAATAATTGTTTAAAAGGTGCATGGGTGTTTCCAGTGTATAAATAATGCAGTGTAGTTACTTTGTTTCATAAAATATCAATCTAGGGAGCCAATATAAAATTTTTTTAATGGACTAACTAATGGAACAAAAAGTACGTTACTTTAAGGTTCTGGGTAGGCAATATCAAGTGTAAAGACTCATACCGCATATCAATGAGATAATATAAGTTTGGTTTAAATTTTTCTTCATTAAACAGTCAATTTATATCATTTTTAATACTGTATGGTTCAATCTGAAGAATATGATGCGTCATGGACAGGACCATGAATTTTTGACCACTAACCATTATACAGGGAAATTGGAAGCTGTACATGTATACCTAGGTATACTGTATGAGTGTACAGAAAAATGAGCATTATGGAACCTAATCACCCCTCCAAAAAAAATTTCATTATTTTGTATAACGATTCCACTTGGTAGTACAGCCGCATAACTGATTTTTTTCAGAATTATACCCATGTATGAGGAAAATCATTAATCTTTTGAAATGCAAGAAACATTTCATGCAGTTAAAGTTGATTTCTACGTAAAAAATGAATTCACTCGTCCGAGTTTTCAGAAGAGCTCAGTCAACCCTTTAAATTTGTTAAAAATTAAAGCTCGAAAAGATCACGTTTGGTTTGATATATGCATTTTCACATGTTTTTGATTGGAGCAGAGTAAATTCAGCATGTCCGCCATTTAAAAAATTCAACCGCCTCAACGCACATTTCTCCTTTTGTAAAGCTAATTCAACGTGGAAGACATGAAAATTCTTAAATAGAATTCTGTGAAGATATAGAGTAAGACTTACCTACCACGTTAAATTTGTGTCTATTCAACCAGTTTGAATGAAAATATTGAGCTTTTTAAGAAATTATATGTTGACACCTGATGCAAATATGAAAACACAATGTCGCAAAAACATGGATAGGTAAATAGATATTAAAGACTCCAAAGGCTGGTTAGATTCTCGAAACTTGGCTACTAATGATATAATTTTGGTAGTGAAAAAAGTTAAATAGGTAGCGCTCCTGCCAGGCTGCCAGGTGACGTAATTCACATGAATATGGTACGATTTCAAAAATGAAATGAAAAAATATGGCTAATGTACCAATTCAGCCCTAAAAATAAAACTTTAAGAAATTGAGCTTTATTTTTTCAATAAACTTTTTTCATCTAGTTTAAAAAGTAATTATCTCAGTAACCAAGTATTTTGGCGCAATATTACGACTAGTTTGACCTATCGCACAGGTTTCTTTTTGATTTGTTTGTATTTTTTCATAACATCGTAGGTGTTGCGCAAATCGGCCAAACTAAGTTTTTCTTAACGTAGGACCAAACTGCAATGGTAAAGATTACAAAAATACAGAAGGGCCCAATCTCAACTCTTAAAGCAAAAGGAATAAAATATTATTGCCTCTTCTCAAATTCAAGTTTAGACCGTAGATTATCATCTGGGCTTGAGTATAGAAATTTTTTAAAAAAATTACTCTGATTTTTTGGCGTTTTAGATAGTCCACTTTCAATTCACCTAATAAGTTGGGTGGCTCTTAAAAAAGAAAATCACCTCAGGGGTATGGTTTTCGAATGTTAAAAAAATACATTTTAAAGAATTCTTTTTTCTCACTCAATTTTTTACCGATTTATCTGACATTTTCACAATCTGTTGTCAATAAGGATGTCTCCATCCGGGGGCTCTTTGTTTTGTGGAACTTTGAAATTTTGCTTTGAATTAATTTTATGGGCTGTAAAAATTGGCATTTTTTGGCATGACACATATCGCTATAAGAGCTCCTTGAAGACATAATTTGATAATGGATTGTGAAAATTTCAGATCATTTGGTGCAAAACTGGACGAGAAAAAAATTTTGTAAGCACAATTTTTACGAAAAAATTGAAAATTTTGCGTACATTTCTATGAATTTTTTTTTTCTTGTAACAGTTCGGTGATGATTGTTTCATAGTATATCAGTGCAAAACTATAGCAATCGTTTGAGAGAGGAAAGGAAAGAAATATTAATAGTTGTTTTTGTACTGCACTGACGTGGACTTTGAGATTTTGGAAACTACATCCTTAACTGTATTTTCATTTTTTTGATATGCAAGTTTTTAAATTTTAGAACTACTCCCTTAAAAAGTTACTTTCTTGAACCATGAGTAATGATTTGCACTGTGGAATACACAGCCATCAGCAAGGCTGTTTCTATTAGTACCTATATACGTAGATTACAAATTATTCTCTGATGCATGAAATACAGACTGACCAAACAGTTTGAAATTCTGAATACTTCCTTACAGATTATATTCAGTCGAATTTATACTCATTTGCATATACTGGACAAGGACCAAATATTCGCCTCGTTTCACCTGTTGGGTGGGTACTATGGCTTAAAATTTGGGATCCCCTTATCAAATCGAATTAGGTTTGGCGAACCTGTATTTAGGTATACTCATGAAGAAGCTATAAAGCTTCGTAAGTACGAGAATACTGTAAACTAAGAAAAATATGAGTAGCAGGTAGTAATTGTAATGAGTATATCAGTAATTTTTCTCATCACTGTTGTAAGAAATTACTATTTCTAGTGAATATTTATAATATTAATGCTTTTTACCAGCTTAGATAATATACTTTACTATTTTGTGGTAATTTCTGCCACAAATCTATAACTACCCCTGTTTTCCTACCCTACTATAGTAACTAATTACTAATGAAATTTCTATCAATGTACCTTCCGTACACTCGGACTTAAGCAAATATTTGGCAAACTAGCTCTGCTCATTACAAAATGTAAATAGATTCAGATATATAGTCAAGTAATGGCAAATAATCTGGAAGAATGCAATCAAAACTTGAGCATTTTCATTGATAAAAAATTCGACACTGAGGGAAACGAATTTCAAACAGAATAGGGAGTAACTTTCCCTTATCATAGTTATGAAAAATGAAAATAATTACTGTTCATTACAGATATTATTAATATATTTGTAGTAATTTTTACTATCTTAGATAATATGTTTAACTATTTTTGCAGTAATTTCTGCCACAAACTGTCTTTGTGTTTTTCTATTTACATTGTAAAAATTACTACTTAATGAAATTTTCTTCTGTGAACGTTAGAAAATTGGGACTACCGATATATTTGAACGATGGTTTCACAATAATTAATCGTAGATGAGCTGTTAGCTGTATATCTGCTGCCCACCTAATTAATTAATAATTGAAAGGTTTATTTGTATATCTGCTGCCCACCTAATTAATTAATAATTGAAGGGTTTATTTGAAAAATAACTTTTTAGTCAATTATGGCATAAACTATGAAATTATGAAGAAAAAACCCATTTTAGAAGAAACTTAAGAAGTTTAATAGCTTTACTGAGAGAAATGAGTAGTAATCTTCACTATATTTTAAGTATGAAAACAGATAAAATTTAAAATTTATCTTGTATATTCTTCCTGTTTGTAGTACTGTTTACGATCCTAGATAACTTATTCTGATATTTTCATATTCAAGTTTACTACTTAATAAATCATTAATTGTCCCCTATGTTTTCCTATCCAAAATCGTGAAAAATAACCTCTAAAATATTGTTCAATGTTCAAATTACATGCAATAGAAATAACCACAAAACATCCTTTGCATGTTAAACATAATAGTATTGGAAGGAAGATCCTCAGACAGAAATGTTTTTATACTCTTGCAAACGGCATTCAACTCTACCACTGACTAATGTAGTATTTTATAAGCAAAAAACACATTTATATTTCATTGACAAACTGGCTGAAACGTCCACAGTTTGAATCAGCATTTAAAAGGTTTTTTCTCTTTTACTGTTTTCATGAAATTTTTTGATCGTAATTTTTATTCCGGCACCTATACTGGAAATAATTTCTATGTAGCTGATGAATGCTGATATCTGACATATCAGAAATAAATCTCGTTGATGGCGACTCGGTAAGTTACTTTGGTTTAAGATTACTGATATTTTAAATATTTTATTGCACTACAGTATTAATAAAATTATCTTAGCTCATATAAAGCAGGCTTAGAAAAAGCAAGTATTAAGAGTTCTGTTAATATGAATGTTATTGCAGTTTCTTACGTCTTGCAATTTAATAATAACATCAATTTTAAAAGTTTTCGTTATGAAATCCGATGAATAGGTATCGGAAGTTTACGAAAAAAATATTTGAAGCAAGATGCAATAGAATAATTAAATAACTGACTAAATAACTGCAAAAGCAAGAAAAATATTTTTGCTAGTCCAAGTAAAGAAGAATATTAGGAGCTGATTCTTAGGGCAATTTTTACCTGAAGATTATGCAATAAAATTAATTTTCTTCAAGGAGGGATTCATGACCCCGAATCAGACACCCAGCACATATTAACTCCCGCATACTAAATTGAAATTGAATTGTTAATACCTATTTTCACTTCATTTTCCACGTCACTCAACAATACACATCATTGAAAATCGTATTAAAATTCAGAAATTCGCCACTTACTCGTCCGAAAAATTCCAATAACACAAAATCGAAAAAATTTTCACCGACTGATAAAATTAAAAAAATGTATGTACTTTTCAAAGAAGTTCAAATTTCAAAATATGCACACACAGGCTCGACGAAATGAAAAGTAAACAAAAAAGTGAAATGACGATTGTGTTAAAAAGCGAATTAAAATGATAAACGAAAACACACGGACGAGTTAGAAAGGAGAAAAAAAGGCTCGACGAAGTAGAGAAAAAACACACGACGACAAAAGGACTGAAGAAGAACGAGCCAGGACGAGTTGGGAAAAAAGGAAATTCCCAACTCGAGATACGCGCATTTCGGTTGCGCTTTATTTTGACGTCATAGAGAAGCGAGTGAGAGCAGTGTGTGACAGAGAGATAAAGCATAAAGTTCAAAGAAATGGGTTAACGAATGAACGAAAGGGTGGCAGGGGCAAAGGGTTGTTCGCCATTTACGAGTACATTTTGGTAAAGTAAAAGTAATAAAAATATCGCGATTCTACTCGGTCGCTTTTGCTGTGCAGAAAAAAAATTGAGTTCCTTTGGTTTAGCTTTTTTTCCTGGTTTTGTTCATTCTTGAGCTTCACAGAAGCTTCAGCTATGTTATCAATTTTTGCAAACCGCTGCGACGTTAGGTGGGGCAAAGGCGGAGCTGCCTTTTTGGCGGGCAATGAAGCGTATGGGAAATATTTCTGAATGAAATCGTTTTTCTTCTTTAAGAACGACGAGAAGGCATTTGATTTTGTTAATGAACGTTTAAAGTTCGCTTCGAACGACCATCAAGAATTTTTATTGTCGCTTAAAACAGCTTTTAGGAGGCTTGGCGAGGTAGGAGAGGCATTTCGGACCCCTTCGCTAAGATGAAAAAAGCTTCACCATTTTTGCAAGTTTATAATTTCAAACGATATTATCGAAGCCTTGACAAACTGGAGCAGAATGTAGTCAACAAATTGCCATCTTCACGAACTCAGATTATATGAACATCACGCTTCTGTAAGAATTCAGTTACTCGCCTATAGTTACCGTTTTAAATATTACTCCAAGACTTTACTTCAATTTTCGCCTGACTATAGTTTTTTAAATTTTAGGGAAAAAGTTGTGAGAAATGTACAGAGGAAAGTTACCATATAGATTCCGTATAGCAAAAAAGAGCTAATGTCCATTTCAAAAAATTTATGCAGAGGAAAAAAAATGTTATTACATGCATTTTTTTTCTGTAGTAGATAATACTACTCTAATCAATTTTGGATGTCAAGTTAGTTGATTACTGTCCTCATCCAAGTAAACAAAAGCAGTAATACGGTAATTCTCCCAAAGTTGTGCATTTACTGTAGTACATATATCTTTTCTCACTTCTTATTAGAAAATTTCTTGAAATTTACAATAGCTCCTATTACTTTAAAGATATCAATAGGCACGTACTTAATATGGGATAGCCCAATATTTTAATTAATTAACAGTAAAATTTAGGCTACGTTGTTTTTAATCGACATTTTATTAAGTCCACATTTTTTCGAGGCCACGTTAAAATGTCGTTTGCTAGCGAATTATCTAAGCCTCTTCGTTGAAAGTTGGTAATTGGTATTGGATAGTTACATCATAAATTACGTTTTCACATAGACCTATTTTCAAAATCAACCGAAAAATTACTGCGGGTACTTGGAAATGTCAAACGTTTATATTTCGAGTGAGAAAACTCAAGTTCTAACACCAGCAGAAATCTTTTACCATTTACCTCCTCATCCACTCATCCACCAAATTATACAATATTTTATATTTTTCATTTTGATAAATTTCAATATATAGGTACAGATACATTTCTAGTGACGATTCAATCAAACTTTTAGCCGAAGAGTATTGCACTTGCAGTATAGAAATTCTCCAAAATAATCAAGATACCGTATTCGAAAAGTCATAGACAAATTTCAGAAAAAACTCCATCTACATGCTGCACTTTTGTATAGAACATAATGTTTTTCCTCTTCTTACTGGTTTTTAGTCTATTTTGGAAACATTTTGGGGGCCAAAATTATTTGCCGCCCTCCCTTAGTTCCCTCTGCCTCTAGCCAGAAGTTAAATTCATGTCAAAAAATAAAAAAAAGTGAAGGACAGTTTAGTCAACGGAGTAAAATAGATCGGATGAAAACTTATTTTAAATGGTTACTTTGACAGCATACCTACAATTTAGAAGCGAAAATTTTACAAGTCAATTTTTCTTAAATTCTCTTCAACTTTTATAAAATTTATTGTTACCGAAGACCAAATTGTCTGCGTTGAAAATGGAGCAGCTCTTGAATAGATAGAGGAAATATTATATAAACAGAAGAGCACCAAATTTATCGAACCTTCGAAGACCAACAAAGACCAAAAATTATAAACTCGCCCGCTTCTGGTTGTGTGTTTAAAAAACCAATTTCCGCGTTAACTAACTCATCGTCCTTCACATCAGTTTTTCCACACCCATTAAAAAGAGAAAGAGAGCTTGAAAAAAATGTTTGAATCCCTTCGTTTAAAGTATCTACCGTGTGCTTGCACTCGTCATTATAAATACGAGAAATTCGCTCCAAAAATAAACAGCAAAATGTTGGAAATAAAAATATGAAATACATTTTTTAAAAACGAGAAAGATGTAGAAATATGTAGTGAAAATATGTATTAATACAATGTTTGAAGAAAGTACAAGAGAAAGAGAGAGCGTGTTACGAGGACAAGCACGAGAATCAACTCAGGCGTCCTTCATTATGGCATTTACGTCACATGCCCTCTTTGTAACGATGACGTCAATGCACTTTTCCAACTGACGTCATCAGCAACAGGTAATACATTAGTTATACGCCTAATAACTCCTCCCCTTTTTTTTTTCATTTTTATTTCCTCTTTTTCCCCAATCTTTTTCAACTCTGTGTGTTCATACCATTTAAATAATTCGCTTTCGCCTCACACTCCTCCATCAGTTTGAGATAAGAATACATCAAAATAGAGGTTAAAAGAGAAAAAACTGCGAACAAATTCAATTTATTGTTTTTCTTTCCAATGGTGGTGAACGAATCGTCGTTAAAATAGAAAATCTACAGAAAATCGTAACCTCACCTCCTTTCAAACGTTCTCAAAAGCAGTCGAGAAACGCAAAATTTTCTGTATTCGACATGACCCAATTTCCACTTTTCCTAAAAAAAAAAATTCCTCAAGCGGACGCGTCATTTTACGCTTTTCGAATCGAAAATAAGAAACGCGATTTCATCGTTATTTTCGAATCAGAATAAGATAACATTTTTCTTTTTCTTTCATTTTATTTTGGCTGCGTCTGCTATCTCATTTTTTTTTTTTTTCATTTAAAATGAATAAAGATATAGATAAAAAAATAATAATTTCTTTCCACATAGGTAATTCTTTCAAGATTTTTCAAAATTGAAATTTATTAAATTTTAAATAATAAAATACAAAAAAATTGGTAACTGTAAAAATAAAACACTTCAAAAATTCTACTTGTTGTTATAATCGCTCCACTGATGATTCCTTATAAATCATACCAACTGTTCGTGTTGCCGTAGAATTACAAGTACGAGTTTATCTTCAAGAGGTGCACTTGACTTCCTTCCTGATGTTTTATTTTTGAAGGGTTCGCTATTTATAGAAGCAACAGGTACCTTTCTGGTTTTAAGAAAATTGCCAGTAAATTACCAACTTACAAATTGTTGATGAATATACATCCTGCTCATCTAGATTTATGACAGACGAGTTACAGAAATTTCTGTATAAAATGCTTGTCAGTATACTCAATAGGATAGGATAGGCAATATTCCTGTGGTACGCGATCTAGAAAACGCCTCATGTCACATACAATTTTTTAGGGTGCTTAAAATATCATCAGATCAGAATAAAAGAAGAGAGCATTTTAAAATTGAAAAAAAAAAAGAGGTAAAAAACAGTCAAAAAAGTTGACAAGGCACTGACGCATGGCTTTTCAAGTTTTAGATTTCAAAAAAGTTGACAAGGCGCTGAGGTATGGCTTTGTAAGTTTCAAATTGTAAAATTAGGTTTTGAAATAGGCCTAGTCAACAGTTGAATTTTTTTTAATTTTCAATTTTTCTCTTGCTATCTTATCAACAGATAATTTCAGACTGATTATTGATTTTTTATCAATTTTTTTTACTGAAACTGAAGGTGCGATTAATTTCATTCGAAAGCAAACATCTTGTCTAAAGAAGATTAAATTATAATAAAACTAAGCTAATCTTTAATACGGTTTTCATTTTTTAAAGTATAAGTAATTAAATTAGGGGCCTCCTATGGCTGCTTTAAAACTAATATTTCTGAGGGATATTGCTATAAAATGTAGGGTATCTATAGTATAATTACGCACCCTAGAATTCTACCCAAAATGGATTTTTCATCATTTTGTCGAAGATTCACGTTTTCCTAATTACAAAAATTCACAGGTAACGATCGTTAACTTATTACTTTTAAAACAGAATTTGAATAAATTACCTTCTGTTAATAGACAAACTAGATCTACGGAAAGACATATGGTCTCAGAGCAGCCCATAAAATGATTGATTTCAGTAATTTCAATAGAATTTTACCAAATCGTGACGAGCTGGGAAGATAAATCTTGAAAATAATAATGTACCGACTCCTATCCGAAAGAAGAACATGAAACACATAACCAATAACTAAATTACGGTACGACTGGTTGGTTTTGAAAATACCATTCATTCGAGTATTCAAATACGTCTTTTCGGTTTCCTTTTTAGAACAGCGAATATTTTTAAATCACGAAGGACGAAAAATTAATAAATAATTAATAGAACTAAAAATACACCCTTCACAGAAATAAAAACGGATTTCAAAGTAAGTGTAATTAAAATTGAATTGCAATAAAACAACTTTGTACAGTAAACATTGAAATTTTTACATAAATACAAGTAGTCATTCGGTTGCGATTATATAATAATGAAAATAATATAAAGAGAAATAAAATTCAAAGAACAGCAAGAAAATTGAACAAATTTGCTGCGATAATAGTAAATTATAATTATTGTTCGTTTCAAACGATAGAGGAACATAGTTCCAAACATTAGATCGTAAAAATACGATTACAGAAATAATTTTTGAAGTAAAATTATCACAACTATAATCATGAATACAGTTGAAATTGAGAACTGATTAATATTCTTATCAACAGCTTTACAAACTAATTATTCTCTCAAACGACAAAACTCAACAATATCTCTATTTCTTTTTACGTACCTATTCAAAATAATTTTTTTAACCGAAATCTACGACTACTTAGATTGAAAACTGAACAGCCGGCACACAGTAATATAAAAGAAAAACTCATTAACTCGAAACCAAATCGAAAAAATCTACAGAGAAATTGAAGAGAAAAAAAGAAAAAAGGAAGTTGCTCTTGGTCGAGGAGAAAATAAATGAAAATAATTTACGCATTTAAAAAAAAAAAAAGCCGCCTTTA
The DNA here is from genome assembly GCA_038050395.1 of Parthenolecanium corni. Lineage (NCBI taxonomy): Eukaryota > Metazoa > Arthropoda > Insecta > Hemiptera > Coccidae > Parthenolecanium > Parthenolecanium corni. The sequence goes on along the minus strand of JBBCAQ010000038.1, from coordinate 879,402 downwards.
GAAGTTATGTGTACATCTTAATCAAGTTCTAACTAATAATTATACATTTATGACTTAGAATGAATCCCATATTTTTAACAATAATATTCATAAATGAAGTAAATCAATATACTTGAAAGACACCTACAGTAAATAGATCAATTAACTAATAACCATACATTTAGAAAAAAGTGAAATTGGAATAAAATGAAACGATAATGAACTAACTTTAGAGCCAATTTACTATTAGATAATTTTAGAAAGTGAATTAGAGGGGAATGGATAAAGTATACAACGCTGGCTAAGAAATTGAAATGGTTTTCCAAAATTTCAAAAACTGAGTCAAAAGGAACAACTTTTTGTTAGTTTAATTGTATTAATTGAATGTTATTTGAAACTATTGAACCGGTTCTCACTCTCATGATATTTCAATCAAAAAATAGTTTTAATGAACTCACCAAAAAGTAGGAAAAAAAAAGCCAACACAGACGGACAGGAACTCGAACATACCTCTACTTAAAATTGCGAAAATAAAAGGGCTACTTATATTTGATTCGATGATTTTTTAACCAAAAATAAAATTACAGAATAAATAAATCTACCACATCATCTTTTAAATACGATTCTAAAATTTTGTAATACCAGTGAAGAAATTTCAATTGAAGACTTCATTTTCAAAGTGACCTTAACGAGACAAAACCAGAGTGATTTTTTAGTGTCAACTAATTTATAACGATACCCTTTTTAAGGGCAGGTTACTTCATCATGAATTCAGACTCATTCAAAATATTTCGAACCGCATATGCCGAAATTATTAAACAATAAATTTATAAAAACGAAAATAAAAAAGCTGCTATACTAAAACTACAGTATGAATATTTGAACACATCGAATGTCAATTCGAAATGTTAAGTAGACAATGAGTATTTTTGTTTTATCGACACCAAAGACACCACATTACCCAAAAGAAAAACAATAATAGACAAAATATTTTTTTGGGGGATTTTTCATTATAAAGGAAATCTATATCGTTAGAATTAGGACTAGAAAACAATCACCAGAGAGGCTATGATTTCTCGAAGAAATCAGCGAATAGTTTTTTCCCTCAGGATATGTTCAGTCTGAAGTTTAAAATACATTCCAGAAAGTCTCATTTCTACCCTGCTGTTCATTTACTTGATACATAATGTTATAAGGAAACTCGCTAATTACTACAAAAAATAACAGATATTGTTTCTTACCTATAAATCAATATTGAGTATTTATAAGAGAGGTACGCCTATTTGTCAGATAAACGACTGATATGTGACCGTGCCCCAATGGCTAAAAAAAAAGATTCAAGAAAAACGGCTTTGAACGGCCGAGAACTCGCCCGTTTGGCCGCCACCAAAAATACCGACGATGCGAAAATTTAGCCATAAGGTCCCTTCTTTGGGGCACGGTCACATGGAAATATTAAGCCATACTTTTTTTTGCACTTCATGCTCAAATGTTTGTTTCGGACCCGTCATATACTATTGTATTTTCATTTCCAGACTCACAAGGGATGCTTACTTTTTCTTCACCAGAAAAATAAAAATAACCGTCTAAAAGTTTTAAAATAAATCAATAAAATTGAATATTACACCGAAAACTCTGGCCCAACTATCCAAGAATAAAATATTGGAATTTATGACAACATAAAAAAGAAAATTACTATTTTTTATACCTGGTGATGGCAGAACACGTATTTTCTTCTGGCTTTTAAAATGTTCCGCACAATTCGAATAAACTCAGACGAATTTGAACATAATGAGAAAAAAAAAAACTAAACCAAATTTTTCATCAAACAGTAGTTGTTCAAGTACACATGTTTTTAGTGGCAGAGGAGCAGTACTCAGTGGTACAGATTGAAAAAAATCTTTAGAACTTTAAAAATGATGAAAATTCAAGTTGAAAAAAGAAAGTAACAATAATTTTCAATAATTCCAATTCCGTTTCAAAAATATAGCCAAAAACCTCAAATTTTTTAGAAAAATACTATTTGTGAATGAACATTAAACACTCGAAGAAAAATAGAAACTCCATGTATTAATAAACTACAAGTGAAATAATAATTCACATAATGGCACAAAATCAGACAGCTTAACATTTCAAAATCGTTTTTATAGCGCTACCTAACAATATTCAAGTCTTTGAAAACATTATTACGAAGTCATGCAATGCAATACCAATTTGACGGGAAAATATTACAATTTTTCGAACTTATAAGTATTTACATATTTATGATTTCATGGTACGTACATTAACTACTAGTGGAAGCCATCGGTGACACAGGACTAATGGGTGATCGTGTTGAATCATGAAGACAACCATTAAGAGTCACAACTAATTTACGACTGCCAGCATGATCTCTGTGTTCACATAACCATATTCCTTGCCACGTTCCTAAATTAAGTTTTCCATCGGTTATTGGAATGGTTAAAGAAGATCCCAGAAAACATGCCTTCACGTGAGCTGGCTAAAAAAGTGAAATACAAATGAATGAATTAATGGTTCCACGTCAATGCACACAGAAGATAAGCTTAGAGGAAAATACAGTATATGGAATCCGATTTCCGAACAAGGTATTAAATCATATTTACCACTAAAAAGTTTCAGGTAGGGGGAAATGACCATAGCTTTAGTCCATCGAAGGCAAATAATTACAGATTTTTTTATGAGTCAACATCTTCATTCTTATAACAGAGCAAAAATCAAATTACTCAATTCGATTCGGCTTATTTATCGATTTGATAGTCGAAAAGTAAATTTACAATCATAAACACTTAAAATTGATATGAATCAATCAAAACTACCAACACGGTTTGAAACAAAATTCAACAAACCCTCAAAAAGGAACTTAGTAGCGTTTCTTAATTAAGACGTGAAATTCACGAATGATGATAATTTTTGATTTTAAACTGATTCAAATATTGCAGTGAGACCTTAAAACTCCCGCTTTTCCCCGACAAATAATTTTTTTTTCCTTTCCTATTTATTATAAAATTTGGTGATGATAAAAATCAACAAAAAAGTTACCATGTCATCAGGTCCTTCACAGGAATGTCTGTAAGGCAAGCCCTGCAAAACAAAAGATCGATTAGGATTATAAATTTATACTAACAATGAAAAATAAATCATAAACACCAACTCACTTCAGGAACAATTTTATTCAGCATCATTTCCATATCATCCCTGTAATGGAGTGCAATTATTTATAATTACTCGACAGTAAAAAAAAAAGTAAAATCATTTTTATTCGAAATCATCAGTTTACCTGACATCTGGATCCCAGCTCTCATTCAGCGCTAGACTAGCAGACGTGTGTAAAACTGAAAAATTTTTATTGAATCAAACACAAGCAAATTTTTGGAACTCAAATTAAAAAAAATTACGACCAACTTTGCAAATGGCATAGACCAACAGAGAATTGGCATAATTCCGGCATTTGCCGCAGTATTTCTTCAGTAACCAAATGAACTCCTCTGTGTTGTGGTCTTAAATTCATTTTACGTTGAAACCATGCATTTCCAATTTGTATACCTCTTGTAGACGATGCCATAGTAAGAAATCAGTCATCTATAATATCTGTTATGTAAAAAAAAAAAATTGATGGTGTAGTGAATGAAAATTTTTAAAACACTCATGAGAATAGAATGCATAGTTAATTAATTAATTAATTAGTATTTGACAAAAATATCTAGGCTCATCTTATTTCTGTCATAATCATAAGAATTTGAAATTTAAAAAATTACAATATTTTCACTTACCAAAACGTTTTTGAAAAAAAATTATCAGAAGTCACCAAAATTTACTCTCCACATAAATTTGCTGCGGCGATAATTTCAATTTTACTGTCTTTACATTTCCGAATCCTCAGTTTCGTTGAATAAACCAGCTGGAAAACTAATAAAAACAACTAAAGTTAAATTTGAATATTGGTATAGAAGTATCATGCGAATCGTATCATTTCTTATCCAAACGTGTAATTAATGAAGATTAATAATCGGGTAACGTTTTTATTCTTCAGCAATATCAATAATTAAGAATTCCTAATCCTAGTTAATTAATACGAATACCTAGGTTATAAAAATCTATTACTTCTTTAAAAAGGGTGTTTACATACAAGTCGAAAATATGATCTACATCTTTGATGATTTCATCGTTGAAAATTGTTCAGAAGAGGAATCGATTAGAGAAAGTAAAAAATTTGGGACTCCGAGAGTTGTATTCAAAACTGCGAGGACGTAATCGTTTATACCTTGTAACAGTCTAGATTTTTTAAATTTATGCAACTGACCTCCATTTTTAATGCACTGTAAAAAATTGACTTAAAAAAATCCTGTCAGGATCGACTTATCCAACAACGAGGCTTTGTTTCGCAACGAAGAGGAAAATCAAAATCTTCGTTTCAATTTGATTTTTAAGAAACGAAAAAAGTGTCGTAATTGGAAAGAATATTGATTTTACTAGCTTTGAAACGAACCTAAGTTAGTATTTCTGTGTTTTTAAGCTCGGTTTAGGGTCACAAGACAATAATATTATGAATGTAGTTTGGTTCAAAGTCAGTAGACAACGCATAAAACTAAAACGAATGAAATTATGATAACTTCAAATTAACTTCATCGAGTTCATTATGCTAAATAAATTATTGCAGCTTTTAGGAGTTGCCGGATAAAATAATCAATATCAATGCGCATTTTATTAATAAAATATTTCAATTTCATAAAAATTACCTTGAAAAATTATTCCTTAAACTCTCTGAAATACAAGATTGAATAAAATGCATAATTTTCCTCTGTCCTCCAACAATATGATTTTGCACTTCAGAAAAATTCAAATCCAGTGTCCTTCACTGTGATAATGAAAAATCATATCAAAAAAAGAATATGATGACTTTTAAGTTGAGTAAACTGTAACGTAACTAAAATTATGAAATTATAATATATAAAGAGTGCATTTAATTCTCAATAGCGATCATCAAAATGGATCTATAAGCCTATAACTCGAAAAAGAAAGTAAAAAACTGAAAATATGATAAAAACAATCAATAGAGCTTTTCACGTTTTTAGTTTTCGACAAAGTTTTCGAGTTTTGAACTCGTTCGAGCTCTTGCCTCTTTCTCTTTCGAGCTTTCTTCAACGTCACTGGTGAAAAGTCTGGTCTCTGGTCACAGTCTTGTAAAAACTGAAAAGTTCCATTTCGTTTCTGATTTCATATTTCTCTTTGCGGCCGTAAGTTTCGCTTTCGTCAACAGTCAATATTTTCATTTTTAAAATTTCAAGAATGATTTTATAACTGGCGAATCTAGTGTTGGAAATATGAAAAAAAAACAAGGAGTTCTATAGAAATTTGAAAATTCAGTCTCTACTCTCGTCTACAATACATGAATTTCACAGTTCACCTTCTTATGACATTTTGCCCTCCTCTTGCGTAATTACACCGGTACATGCGTCTTCCATGGTGACCTGTCCTTGTAAGATTTTTCAGTTTTTCAGAAATTTGCGTTGGTGAAGCTTGTGTGTTGTGTAGAATCGAAGTTTTTAGCTGTCAAATTTTCAATTTTCAGTTTCTTGTTTTTCTAGCTTAGTAAGTACATATCTTTTTTAATTTGTAAATCTAGAATCGAACTATTGTTTAGTTATTGTTACACTCTATTTTGTTCCTGTTATTTCTTTACGCCTGTCGAAATCTATAGATAGGTCAAGAAAATAACGTGTTCTTTCTTATTGATTTTCGTTGAAAAGAAATTTTGTGCATTTCATTGCTAGTACTTGAATGAATGAAGGTCAACGATGAGATGAGCGGATGAGACTTGAATATTGTTGGTAATGAGTATCACGTATCCGTTTAAGGTTGATATAGGTAAAACCACATTTCGTTCTAATTTTTGCCGAAAAATTTTAATTAGTAGCTTTCTTCGCTGTTCCGTGGGTGGAAGCTATCTTCAATTTTTGGGCTGGGCTTTTTCGTCATCCATTTTTGTCGGTGTGTTTCCCTTGCAATTTCATGCTTATCACATTTTCGTTCTGCTTGATTGATTTTGAAACCTTGAAAAATGAATTGCAATTTTACGTTTGATGTCCTCAGGCAAACTGCCAAATGTCACAATTGTTTATTTTTTTCACTTTCAGTTGGCACCTGGTCGATTTTCAAATGTTGAACAAGTAGTTTTTTCGCATTATTACTTTTGAATTTTTTATAAACTTTTACAGCTTTTAATTCAAGATGGCAGGTACATTCGCACCCCCTACGAACATTGGTATCAACGGTTTTGGACGTATTGGACGTCTCGTCTTGAGAGCCGCTATTGCAAAAGGCGCTAGAGTGAGTCTCCGTTGTTACAGACAGAAAAAATTAAAAAGAAAACACCTAATATATTTTCTCATAATTTAGGTGTGCGCGATAAACGATCCTTTCATTGATGTAGATTACATGGTATACATGTTTAAATATGACTCTACTCATGGAAGATTCGCAGGAGAAGTTAAAGCTGAAAATGGCGCTTTGGTTGTCAATGGTGAGCCGAAGTTCTATTTTATTCTTACTGCTAGTAATTATTGCTAATGATGTGATGCCTTCTAATTTTGTAAGTTGACGTAATAATCATTTCCTGTTACTTCATTATCAGTTTGTTCAAGCGTTTCCAGTTTTACCCTCACCTGCGTAATATTTTTCTTTCAAATAGCTAGTCACCAAAAAATAAATTATCGATCATGATTACCTAATCCAATATCCTTTTTCTCGAGAGACTCGAATGAGATTTCACTCTGTGAAATGCATCAAAATTAATGACTTGCTACGGATTTTCTACGTCTTCAACTCTCGTAATTTTATTCAAATTATAGCATGTGTAATTCTAATGTTTTGACTTTTGAAGACTTCTTAACCAGTGGGAGACTTTGTTAAACAAAAATTCAGACAGGTATAATACTGATGTTTAACACAATATTCAAACTTCAAAATAGAAACGGTAATGTGAATAACTTGAGATTTTATTTATGGCATTTAGAGAATTCCAAATGTCGCATTATTTTCACAGCTGTATTACTGATAACTGCAGTAGGTTATTATTTTCATATTTATTGAAATTCATGTTTTTCTGTCTTACTATTCATTCTTGATCGCCTCACCTGTGAAATTCTCTACTACTTAGCAACCATTAACATTCTTATTTGTACATATTTCGCATAGGTATGCAACCATGACGTTGATGAATGTTCTTTAATCGCATTCTTATTCAAGCACTGTAAATTTTTCATTGTCATATTTTCCAATATATTCCGTTTTATAATCTGTACTTGATAATGAAAGTACCCACTTACTCAGTTTTATTTTTCTCAGTCGGCCGTTGGCTGCACATTTTTTCAAGTATTTATAATTATTCGTAATGAAGGGATCAGTTTTCTTTAAGTATGAATTCAAGTTAATCTTTTTCCAAAAAAAAACTTGGTCGATTCGTTCGGTATTACCTACCTACTCGTACATGATTCATTTTATATTATGAACGCTATAAAAAACCGAATTTTGAAAGAGATCAAAACTCGTTTGGCTTCACCTTGAAAATGCAAAGAAAAATTTATTTTTTTGATTTCAGAAATATATTCAACTCGCCACTAATTACTATACATACTACTTACGAATTTACTTTGTGAGCGTGGGTTTGAGGAATGAAATGAAAATTGTGTCTCTCAGATCCTTGGATTTATTCATTATTATTCATCCGTAATGTTTTTTACAGGATGCAAAATTAGTGTATTCTCAGAACGAGACCCCGCGAACATTCCATGGGCTGATGCTGGTGCCGCGTATGTCGTAGAGTCAACTGGAGTTTTCACCACCATTGACAAAGCCTCTGTATGTACCATACAATTTTTTCGTAAATCATTGGCAGAAACTTCACATTCTTGATATTATTTTTGTTTCTCATTTTCATATAGGCTCATTTGAAAGGTGGCGCCAAGAAAGTCATAATTTCAGCGCCTAGTGCCGATGCACCGATGTACGTCTGTGGTGTCAACTTGGACGCTTACGATCCAGCACAGAAAATCGTATCGAACGCTTCGTGTACAACAAACTGTTTGGCTCCATTAGCCAAAGTCATTCACGATAATTTCGAAATCGTCGAAGGTTTGATGACGACCGTGCACGCCACTACCGCCACCCAAAAGACTGTCGATGGCCCATCTGGAAAGGTACATCATTCATGGTCAAAATGTGCTTCTGATTTCTTGGCAAAAGCAAAATATTAACGAATTACAGTTGGGAACCTGGTAAATTACTGTGGAAAAATAGATTATAGAGGAACAAATTTATCGATTTTTATGGAAAGAAAAAGCTCAATCCAAGATTTCGGTATAGAGAGAGCTAACCTATATTTTTCTGTAAGAAAAAGTCTAGAAGCTGGAATAATTTGAGCTCGTAAATGAATTAAGGCTTTGGTAGAATATGTACAAAATACCCTCAAAAGTTTTTCCTTCATTTATTGGAAAGAGGAAAGGTGTAGCAAGCTTACCTTTAGGTCTTACTGCATCCTCAGTTATAGACTGAATTCTAATCCAAGTTTTGAACTTTGAATTTTATTGTCTTGAAAATTCAGAATCTAAAACATTTTACTTCGTCTCTGACGATACCCCTACTATCGCCCTTCATTTGTTTATTCAACTTTTTAATTGGCTCTAATATTTCGCTTTTGCTCGCTTCGTTGTGATCCTATTGGCCGTAATCATGATATGGTATTTTCGTTATTATAGTTGTGGCGTGATGGACGTGGTGCTGCCCAAAACATCATTCCAGCATCAACTGGTGCTGCTAAGGCCGTTGGCAAAGTCATTCCTTCGTTGAATGGCAAACTTACCGGAATGGCATTCCGTGTACCTACCCCTAACGTTTCTGTGGTCGATTTAACCTGCAGGTAAATTATAATTTTTCTCGATGAACCTCTTTTATGAGTTTACTTTTTTTTTTTAACCTTGAGTACTTCTGATGTTCATCGGGTTATTTTTATAACTTGTTTTTAAGAGGTAGAAAAAATTTGCTGATTTCGAAAAGCAATTTATTAGTATCAAGTTTTCATTATTATGAAAGGTCATTTGCTTATTCGTACGAGTACGTTATATAGAGAGTGTGTGATACGTCATTCAAGAGTTTTTGAACCGTTGACCCGAGGTAAATTGATAGTAACCATTTAAGAGATTAAATGTTCATCTCCAAACATCTCATTATTGTTCTCGCCCTTGCCTAATTTGTGAGGAAATCAAGAATAAAGTTCATGGTAGTCTGATCGAAATTGAATGGAAGATTATAAATGATTGAGAAATGAAAGGCATAAGTTCAGTAAAAATATTTTGTAAAATAGAGGCGTATACGTTAATAGTACTAGTATTTTATTCCGTCAAAGAAGGAATACTATCTGGTTATAGAGAATTATGAAAACCCACGCGCTATCACATTTGCATAATTTTGAATTAATTAGAATCACAATTTTTATTGATAATAATTATATTTAAGAAATTTGAATTTCTATTTATTATTTCTTCGCATTTTATAAAGCGAAAATAATGAACAACAAAAAAATCAATTCTTCAAAAATTCTCGAATATTGTTCTGAACAATTCAAAATGATAGTGGATTTTGGTAGCTTACCCTTGATTTGCCATGTCTAGTTGGTAATAAATTTTGTTCAAAAAACTTTGTTGGATGCTATACTGTCTGCTTATTAATTTGTTAGTTCAACTGTTGATCCCTAACCGTCATTAAAGAAAAATTGTAAAAAAAAAAATGAGCACTAATTGAGACCCTGAAATGGTATAGGTACATATTTCTACTTCGCAATTTTCTTTTCTTTATTTTTTTTTCTCAGTAGAGGTGGTCTTTTTTTTTTCTGACTACGTATTTTTAAATTTTTTTATCAGGAAAGGTGTAGGATTCCCTTTTGTGGATGCGCTATTGCTGAAAGTAAATTAGTGGTGTGTTTGGATCGATATTTGGAAATGATTAATGAATTCAAGGGATACCTTGTTTTCAATAATCATGAATTTCGTGGCACACTACGAATTTTCGACGTGAGTGGGTTGGAGTGGCCCGACAAAAACCTTATTCACGATCCGCTAACATTTAATTCATTTCAACATCGTATTTGACGTTTGAAGAATACGGATTCATTTCTCGATCGATTTTTAATACTGTATTATTTGGTTTGCTTTTCAGATTGGGTAAACCAACTTCTTACGACGCCATCAAGGCCGCCATCAAAAGTGCAGCTGAAGGACCGCTGAAGGGTATCTTGGAGTACACCGAAGAGCAGGTGGTGTCGACTGACTTCGTCGGCTCGACAGCTTCGTCTGTTTTCGACGCTGCCGCTGGTATCCAGTTGAGCCCGACTTTTGTCAAATTGATTTCGTGGTGCGTATTTTCTCATGATCTGAAATGAAATACTGCAAGAAAAAGTCGATTTTTTCCGTAGGATTTATTTTTTTTTATTTTTTTTTTTGTGGAAGGGCAAATGAAAATAAAATTGATCCATACTTAGACCATACAAATTGGAAATTTCAAAAATTAGTGGTAGGCGCGTTTATCGCCGGCTTATGTCCCATAAACATTATGTACCCAAAAACATTGTCACCCATTTTTTTGCTGATGAGCATTTCTATGGGCTGAAACGTGATCTAAGTACAAGAAATTGAACGATGATCTTCTTAGGACTGGAGTAGGGTTTCGATTTGGGGTGGCGGTACGGTTTCGTACGTAAACTCCGAATTTTTCTTAATTTCTTTTCGCCACACAGCCTTTTGTTTTCTTGATTATTTGCTCTGTTTCATCTGGATCCTTTTTGTTTTTTTTTCTTGTTGCACAGGTACGATAACGAGTTCGGATATTCTAATCGTGTTGTCGACTTGATCGCTTACATGCAGTCGAAGGATAAGTAAACATATTATTTGCGGAAAACGCGTCGTCGAAACTCTCCAGTATAATAAAGATAATTGGTTTTGAATTCGAACGACTTATTTAAGCGTGTATTTACATAATATTTATTCGAAAATTTTGGCGTTCTTCATGCTTCTCACGTAGATATTTAGTTATGCGAAATAATAACAGTACCTAATTGATTTTGTTGAAATTGTATTACTTTTTTCTGGAAAATTTAAAGATATTTTCCACTTTTTCTGTGTTGTAATTTCCATGTTATAATCAAGAATTTTCTTTCATTGCGGCCAATTGTAGAACGCCTCCTAATATGAATTCTTTCTGTTAAATAAAATTTAACGTCTCAATTCTACGGATTTTGTTTTTATGTCTTGTTCTTGTCTTTCGGAGCCTGGAGAACATAATCCTGAAGAGGAATTTCATTCGATCAGATTTACGAGTTACTCGAGAGTGTAAAAACCCTAAGAATTGGAATTTTGATTAAAGAAAATTTATAAATTATTATTGCTGCTTTTTCTTATTCTAGGTTCGTATTAAAATAAATGAGATTAGTAAGTAAAATTTCATCCTTTTATGTTGTTTGTTATAGTGTAGGATGTTTTTTTTCTCAGTAAAATAAATAACATTGAAGAAAAAAGTATATTTTATTTAAAATCTTTTTATCAAGGTGAATTCTCTGAAATGCTAAAAAATCACCAGTCATTGTACCTATAGTCGGTTCAAATCGAAAAATGTTTTTTTATGCTGATTGGTTTGACTTTTGAGAAACAGCAGCAGTACATCGTGAACGGTCCCTTTGAAAGTGAATAGAGATGGATGCGCAGTGACGATGCGCCGGTTTGTCATTCAAAACCTATTTTGATCAGAATATAGGTACTGGTTATTTTGAACATGAATTTTCTCGTTTCACATTTTGAGGGGAGGGTTTCATATTTTGGATTAGATTTAGTTTTCTTCAGAAGCACCTTTAACTATTTCTTTTTTCCATTGTTTCTTAATCATCAAATTTTCTTGTTTTACTTCTTCGTATTTTTCATTTAAATCTTGAATACGATTTTCCATTTTCAAAATTATTTCTGAGGTTTCATACTGCCATCTGAAAATATAAACTTCGGTAATAACATTCATTTTTGTTGGATGCATAAAAAAAGAGGTTAGGGTTATAAAACTTTTTCGTTTGATGAAACTTATATTATTTTTCATTCATAAATGAGAAACAAAATATGGTGAAGTGGAATGCCTTCGTCGTACACGTAGCTGGTGAACTTGACATACCTTGGAAATGGTCTCACCTGTTCGTTGTTATTTTCAATTTTTCTTGCAGAGTAATTAAATTTTGTTTCAAAAAAGAAATGATGTTGTTCATTTTGAGAATTCGATTTCTATATTTCTTCACGTGAGCTTGACAAGAATTAAGCTCTATACGTAATTCTTGATTTCTCTTGCCGTATTCATTTGTAATACTTTTCAGTCTAAAAAAAATATTAGATATCAATGAATATTCTAATTTAATTATTATAATTTTATTTTTAAAGAATTGAACTCCACAATTCGGCTGTACGAATATCTGATGGGAGGAACTTCTGAGGTTGAAATATGGAAAAATATGATAGGTATCGCAACTTCTCAATTAACCCAACCAATACGAAATTTACGATTTTTGTTGCAACTTATCCGATGAAATTATATTGAAGAAAAAAAAGAAAAAAAACGTATATTAAAAACCACCCACCTAATTTCCCCTAAGACTTTTTTTACCAGATATCTACTCTTTAATATTTTTTATAAATTAGACCAATGGACACCAAAACCATCATTCGCATGTCTTATTAAATATCGCTATGTTTAAGGAACCAAGCAACAAAATTTTCCTACTAATTGAAAAAATACTCGCCTATTCACTGATTTACACAATTCGATAACACTGCCGCAAGCTTCATCAAAAAAATTCAGTTTCGATCCAGTATCAATCTAAAATACAGAAATTCAGCGTACCAATAATTTTTTTAATTGATTATTAATACTCAATTAAATCGATTCAGTATAAAAAATCATACCTACGCGAATTTTTATTTGACTCGATTCTTTGCCTAATTTGTCTTTTTCATTGAACAAGTTTTCAGTATCTTCATTCACTTTCTTACATTTGCTGCTCAAATTTAAAATCACGTCTTTCAGTTCTGTCACTTCATCTGAGTAGGTATAATATTAAACCAAATTATAATTCATTAACTAGATCGAGAAAATAATATAAAATTATAGGCCCACTGAACGGGGCAAGTACCTATACCTTTAAAATCACCATGTCTCTTGGTAATGGATACTTTTTCTCCTATTAAGAGTTTCAAGTCTTCGTTCATTTTTTGTAGCTCTCGTTCATAACAGTCTATTTTCTGATGACATACTTCTAAGGCAAATTCCAATTCATTACTCTCTTTTGACAGTACTGCATTTTCATGCAGTAATTTATCTCGCTCTTCTTCTAAATCATTAACGTATTGATATTTGTTCTGTAAAACTAAGAAAAAATAATAATAAAAACTATTATTTATAGCTAAATAAATGATGAAAAGACGAAAAAATTTCCCACTGTTACTTACAATATAATTTCTTTTCTGATGCTATAAGTTCACTTTCCAGGTGAAGTTTCCTTTCTTGCTCTTGTTTCAGAGCTTGTTTCAGACTGAGTAATTCCTTTTCATCTTCCTTAAATCGTCTGCTCAAGTCTGCCAGTTTGTCATTTAAAATTTTGATTTCACTGTCTTTTTTGTTGTTTGATTTAAGCTCATCGTTGAGTCTTTCTTGCACAGTTTTCATCTTGTCACGCATTGTATCTATTATCTGAACGTATTCTTTCTGCAACTATTGAAAAATTTTTAAAAGTCAAAATAGTCTACTTACTTAAATAACTAGCGTGAATTTATGCGGTTGGTGCTAAAATCAGAATTAGAGCAGTAGTGTTGTACCAAAAAAACGTGCTGTATTATTTAATTTTGGCAGGAAAGCAAAAGGAGAATGAGAAATATTCTTCTATTTTATACCAGGTTTATTGAGAAATCAAAAGAGTAAATGATATATACGTAGTATGTAGTTAGAAATAAAAATTTAAAAGTTTCGTGAACAATCTTCTGCAATAAAGTAGCTATTGTCTAACATTCGAAAATCTCACAGCAGTGTGAACAAAAACATAATATTTGACATTTCTATGTAGGTTTTTAGTTTAGAAGATATATAATTACTATTCAACTCATTGCTATTTTTTTTTTGAAAACCGCAACGTTGTCCGTAGCATTACCTATCATCTAGGTTTTGGATTGACGTTATTTAAATCGCAGTCAAAAAAAGTGACAATTCTTTTTTGCTAAATACTTTTCATATAGGTACCTATAGTCCTTACCATGTTGAAAAAATGTTTTTCACTAGTCGGAGATAATTCCTTCAGGTTTTTTAATTCATCTTCTAACCTTTCGATGAGTAATTGACTTTGATTGAAGCGTTCGACGGCTTCATCTTTCTCCTACAAAACACAAAATGCACTTATTTATGATTAATTTTCAACATTTATGAGCTTTTTGCTAGGTCGCCGAATTGAAGAAATATGAAAATTAAATATTCTACCCGAACTAGTAGCTGGTATTCTTCAGTGTTCATTTTGTCTTACAACAAATAAGAAAAATGTTGGGTTTTTCATAGATCTTGATGAACGAAACTAAAAATAATAAAAATGCACTAGGAAAATGAAAACTGAGCCATCATGTGTGGGTTTTTGCATTATAATCGTTGCCTAGTAACGTACAAGCGAAAACAGTAAAATATTTCACAGAAAACGGGTACCTTCGTTTTGGTTACCATTTTAATCGAATCTCTAATTTATACCGATTCTGCTCCTGCTTCAGCAAGCTAATCTGTTCTGACAGATCAGTGCTGTCCACTTAATTATCTTAAGCGGGGTATATGTACTTGAGCAGAATAAAAAAAAAATTCTGACTTGAAGTTTCAGACTCAGCCATTACTCAGAAACTTCTGGATGCCTATCTTATGGGTCGGTTCTGAAGTTTTTGAAACAAAGTTTGATAGCTACATCGGGTAATTAGAAGATAAAGTGTTGCCCAGTCCTGCGAGCAAATCTAAATATTTGAAGCTTCAGTTTCTTTAATTCAAAGTTTGAATGAAATTATACAGAGCTGCATATATAGCAATGGCAAATTTCCTATGTCAATATGACTCCTGGTAGAAGGGACTTGAGTAGTTGGGTTGAAGGGTGCTGTTTAATTTTGCACCCACTTTGCTGGATTGCTTCAGAATCACCTAGTCCTATATAAGTAGATTCCAAAACAATCAGCTGATTCTAATGATTATGTGGTTCTGCGCATGTGCACTCCCTATGCAGCTGAATTCACTGCCATTCTTCTAGGAAAGAATAGAGACTTGCTGGCAGTCTAATACAGCATTGTTGAAGGTTCGTAGCACTAAACTCATTGAATTACTTTTGTAATAAGCATGAAACACCCTGTACAAATGTAAATATGGGTACCGTTAGCAGACTGTTTGAGGGAAGCTGGCCATCATGCGGGTCAACGGTGAGAAAAGATTGGCAAGGGCATTGGTATGAGATAATTGGTTTGTTGGCTGTCGTCATTACTAAGGAATAACTCGTTCCTTGGTCATTCAATAATGACAGCCGGGACGATTGGAAATATCAAACAACAATAAGTACAGCAATTAAATTGAAAAAAAGTAAAATCTTAGATATATGCAGAGATTTCTAAAAATTTTCAAATTTCTCAATGAATCCGTATTAAAAAATAAAAACTTCTTTATGTTCTAGTAAAGCAGCAACAGAATTTTTCTTTTCCTCTGCCAGTTCTTCCTTTGAGAATACATTCAGCTTCCTCATCCACATTCTTCATATCTGTGAACAAGAAAAAAAAAATTAAATACCATAATTGAAAAAATCAAAACAATAATGGAGCAATATGAAATTGAAAAAAAAAAGTCAAATATTGGATACTTAAATGCAAAATGATTTCTAACAATTTTTCAATTTCTCGATGAATCTGTAGGTATTAAAAACTCATAAAATGCTAGGAATTAGTTTGCTTACTTGTTGTTCTGGTAAAGCAGCAACAGCAATTTTCTTTTCTACTGCTAGTTCTTCCTTCGAGAATATATCCAGCTTCTCTACCCTCATTCTTCACAGTGAATTTGAGCTGCCGGTTCTAATGCTAGAGTCACTGAAAAGCGAGGACACTGAACTTTTGATGCGAGATAAGTCCAGCATGAGTTGTGAATTAAATTAACTTGAAATAAAATTATTACTGAAATTAAAATCAGAGTAGGTATTCAACAATTTTCAAAGTTCGTATCCCAATAACCAAACGAATTTCAACTCGAAAGAAAGAAAATTGACCGAAATTTGCACTCTTAAATTTTGATGAAAAATTAAACACCTATCGAAAAAATTTCCAACAAAAAATATTTTGACACAAAAAAAATTGACCAAAATTTGTAACTAATTTATATAGTTTAAATTCTTATGAAAAATTACTGGTTACATAATATATAAAAAATTTCCAAAATGATGCAAAGTAAAATAAAATTTCTTACTTGATTTGCTGTCGGCATTTTCAAATTACACTATTAATAAACTAAGAAACACGCGAATTCAAAATTAAATTAGAAAAATTTAAGAAAAAGAAATTAAGTATGTTAAAGATGCACCATTAAAATAATTGAGCACGAATACTTGAAAACAAACAAACATATTGTCCTCTCAGACCTCTAGAAACAAACTGCGCTGCCAAAATTTTTGATCTCGGAGGTAAGCGAGCTTAAAATAATGACCTCGATTCTGAATGGTCGAAAAATATGGCTCATCAAAAGGGGAGGGGCCATTGGTCAAAGAATTTGAAAGAAAAGTGGTAAACAAAATTTCGGAACAATAGGTACCAGGGTACGAACGAGGGGTGGATTTTCGGTTTTTTTTTTCTTCAATTAACTCAAAAAGTGGACAGACTGAGTCGAACCAGTGACGAAGAATTTAGACGAATCTGATTGTTTAAGAGATTTTTGTAAAGGTTGTTTTTGTTTTTCGTTTTGCACCAAGGGAGGGAGTATGATATGACTAATACAAGACTGGGATTTTTCTTTTTGAAGTAAACAATTTTGAATTTTCCTTTATGAATGGGTACCATATTGTACCAGTTACCTGGAGTTTTTATTTTATTGTTTCAAAAAATAAAAATAAAATAAAGGAAATCCCACTTTAGAGGTGAACAAAAACAACTTTAACTCGGTACAATGGGATACCATTTTATAGCTTTCCAAATGCAACAAGTTCATTTTGCATGATTTGTGCTACTTACAAAAAATACAATTTTGTTATAAGTACACTTAAGTGATGTTAAGGTTCAGTTTTTTTTTTTTTTTTTAAATTTTGCTCCGTTTTTTTTTTCTTTTCAGGTTAACCGGAGTTTAAAGTGGGGGGGGGGGCTTCCATTAAAAAAATCAGCCAGTTCGAATCACTAGAAGTTTTTCTAGAATTTTTGATTTTGAGAGGGCTACCAAGTAATGGTGTTAAGGTGTGGTTCACTGATCCGGTTCTAACAGTTTTTAACTGGAAATGGTTCGGTTTTTTTTGCTCCGGATTTTGCTCCTCCGTTTTAGTTTGTTCCGGTTTTTATTCTCAGGTTAACCGGACTTTAACCGGTTAACCTGCAGTCGGAAATTCTATCGAGCTTCCTTCAAAGCCACTGAACTGTTGATTGAATTCTTCCGGTGGTTTTTCGTTTCATGATCTACAGAATCCAAAAATACCCATCTCGCATTTTCATAATTCTTTATTTATTTTATTGTTCTGTCATCCTCCGCGTACTTCTTTTGAATGTGAGAACAGACAAACGACCAAACCAATAGGGTTGAAATTTGCACCAGTGCCTCGGAGTGCCTTGGATTGCCTCAGGCTGCCTCGGATTGCCTCGGATTGCCTCGGGTTGCCTCGGATTGCCTCAGGTTGCCTCGGGTTGCCTCGGATTGCCTTGGGTTGCCTCGGATTGCCTCGGGCTGCCTCGGATTGCCTCGGATTGCCTCGGGTTGCCTCGGATTGCCTCGGGTTGCCTCGGGCTGCCTCGGATTGCCTCGGATTGCCTCGGATTGCCTCGGGTTGCCTCGGATTGCCTCGGATTGCCTCGGGTTGCCTCGGATTGCCTCGGGTTGCCTCGGATTGCCTCGGGTTGCCTCGGATTGCCTCGGGTTGCCTCGGATTGCCTCGGATTGCCTCGGGTTGCCTCGGGCTGCCTCGGATTGCCTCGGGTTGCCTCGGATTGCCTCAGATTGCCTCGGGTTGCCTCGGGCTCAATCTCTGCCAGATCCGGGTTTGATAGAAATTTCAAGTCAATCGGTCCAGCAGTTAAGGAGATATTAGCAAAAATGTAGTTCGAAATTGTGATTTTTAGGGGCTATATTTCTTTGTAACGCGAGAATAGATGAACGGCCTAACCAATGGGGTTGAAATTTGCACCAGAAGTAAATTTTGACAAGTTCCAGGTCTGAATAAAGTTTCAAGTATATCGGTTATGCGGTTAAGGAGATATTAGCAAAAATTTAGTCAAAAATCAACGGTTTTGTTGTGGTTCAAGACACCCCTGTATTGTCAGTTGAAAACCTGCCTTTCTAGCGGGGTTTGCAGCAAAATTTTAAACATTGTAGTTGGTTGTTACCTTGAGCAGTTAATACGCATAAATGCTCCACTAGGTACAATTATAGGTTTTTTGGATTTTAAATTGGACATTTAACCGGTTAAACTCCGGTTAACCTGAAAAAAAAACCGGAGCAAAAAAACCGGTGAAAAAAACTCTGCTCCTTTTCAAAAGGTTAAAAACTGTACTGGTTTTAAAAAAAAAACTGAACCTTAACATCACTACTACCAAGTTCATATAAAAGAAGGTGAGAATTGAATTATTTCAAGCCCTGTCCACTCCAAATTGCCATGCAAAGGCATAATGGCGGCTGGAAAAGCGGTCATTCGGCGTTTGCTGACTGTTCAATACGGTCACAGAGGTCGACGTGCTAGCCGCGACGCGTTTTTCTCGTCTCTCGGACCTACTAAATTCGCACATTACCATAGAATATAATTAATCGCACGTTCCAAGCATTCGCCTGCGGCCCAATTTCGCGTATACAATGCCGAGAAGGTGTATTTTAGTTATGTTATATACTCTGGCATTAAAAAAAAGGAGTGCGTAAGTACGA
Organism: Parthenolecanium corni; assembly: GCA_038050395.1. NCBI lineage: Eukaryota > Metazoa > Arthropoda > Insecta > Hemiptera > Coccidae > Parthenolecanium > Parthenolecanium corni. The sequence continues at coordinate 860,226 of JBBCAQ010000038.1, read as the reverse complement.
GTAGTTGCAAAATAAAAGACACGACCAGAATAAACGGCCCCCCAATTCCTTCAGAAACGCGTGCCTGGTGATATGACCAAACGGGTTTCCGACAAAAATGAGAATACCGTGCATCCCGGAATCCGGCGCAGCCTTTTCCCGAACGTGCCTCCGTATATAAAATTCTCGAACCGCGTGCTCAAGCCTCTGCCCCGCAGCATCCGCCGTCTGATGCGCTGGAAGGACAGCCGTATCACGCCGATGGTAGTGCGGCGGGTCGTCAAGAATACCGGCTTCCTCATCAAAGACGAGTGCGCTTGCTGGAGCGGCACCTGGACCAACCAGATCAAGTGCGTCGAGTATAAAAACCTGCACGACCACCAGAAGTTCAACCACTTCCCCGGCACATTCCAGATCGGCCGCAAGGACTACCTGTGGAAGAACATCCAGCACATGAAGACCCGCCACGGAGAGCGCAAATTCGACATCATGCCCACCACTTACGTGCTGCCCCAGGACAAGAAGTCCTTCCGCGTCATGTTCGAGAAGTCCAGACAGGATCCGTACTGGATCGTCAAGCCGCCAGCATCCTACCGAGGGGACGGCATTAAAATCATTCACAAGTACAAGCAGCTACCCAAGATGTCGCCGCTCATCGTCCAGCGCTACATACAGAATCCGTTTCTCATCAACGGACACAAATTCGATTTAAGGTTGTACGTGCTGGTCACCTCCATAAACCCGTTGCGTATTTTTCTCAGCGAGAACGGGCTGGTGAGATTCGCCTCGGCTAAGTACTCGGCGGATCCGAGGACGCTGAACGATCGGTACATGCATTTGACCAACTACAGCGTCAACAAGTTCAATGAGAAATACGTGACAAATTCAGATGCGGAGGCGTGCCAGGGACATAAGTGGACGTTGCAGTCATTGTGGAAGTTTCTGGAGCGCGAGAGGCAGGTGAACATCGAGCACCTGAGGCAGTCGCTTAACGATTTGGTCATCAAGACCATGATCAGCGTTGAGGACCCACTGAATAAACTCTCCTGCAATCATCTACGCTCCAGGTATGTGGTATACGTTATTCAAATAAGAGCCATTATCCCTCCTCTTCGCCTCTTCACACTCCCCTCCCACCAGAAAGGTTTTTATCGGACCTGGTGAATGGGTGATTTTTAAGGGCTGTATGATCCGAACTCATGAATCTCTGTTTTCTTTTTTTTCTTCTCAAACACAATAAATCACCATCAACTCCAAAACATGCTAAGTGCCCAAAAAATTATCACCAATATTTTTTACCTGAGTTAATATTACGAGTAATATTAGGTATCAAAACATCATTTGAGCGAGACAAAAAAATGCTGGATAATTTTCTTGAGACTTAGCAGGTTTTGGACTTGGGCTGGCGATCTGCATATCAGATCCTACTGGCTGGAGTAGTTTCCTTTCAATTGTCATTTTGATGGGGTTAGTCTAAACGATGTAACAGAACCTTTTTGTGACAAATCTGCGAAAAAATGTTCTTTGGACTTGGCAGGATTTGGACATAAGTCGACGAAATGTTATGTGTAAAAAAAAAAGAAACTTAAATTTAAATCGTGTCACACTGGAAGAATATCAAATCTTCGTTGTCACGGAAAAAAAAACCTCGTATGTACCGAAGAACTATCATATTATACTGGAAAGCCAATTTTGCAAAGTTATTATAAATCATCGAGTGTCATGCCTTACGTTCTAAACCTGATAATTGAAAATTTTCAAAATAGCCAAAAATATTTTTATGTTTGCACTGCGGTAGGTACTTTGTGAAGAAAGTAAAAGCATCTTTTTTTTAAATTTATTTTTATGTTCATTTAATTCAACACGAGAGGTTTTTTATTGCACATACTCGTGAGTAGCAAAATAGTTATAGTTCAGTTCAGCACTTACGAGAAAAACATAACAAGATACTGCTCATAGTGCTCATATAGGTCTACTGCGTATATAAATTGGAAAATACAGGAGATTTAATGCTAAATATTTTTGAGTATGTGTGCATAAAGCTCGGTTTATTATGGGATTATATCTTTAGAATTATAATTTTCTTTTAACACGAATTTAACATTAAAAACCTTCATTAACATTTTTCTGGACCTGAGAACCAGAGTGATTATGATTTTTTAGACATACGCTGAGTTAACGTATCATCAGAGCTTTTTGGTTTTTTAAAGTTTTCATATTTTAAAACTTCACTGACTTGATTTGTTTTTGTTGACTAAATACGAGATAGTTAGTAAACGTAATATTATTTTTCAACATTTTCGTCGCAGATCATTGAAAATTTGAAAAATTGAAATACTCCACCCCATAAGTACAAGTAGTAACCTACTCGTGTTAAAAAATAAGTGTGAATGTTCCTGCAATAGTCTACCTTAAAAACTTGAAATAAATAAGTAAATGAATAAATAAATAAATAAATAAATAAATAAATAAATAAAATCATTTTTTAATATTTTTTTTAAACCAACTCAGGACTATAAAAAAACAATTAATCAAAAATAAAATAAAATGAAACAAAAAAAGTTTAAATACCTACTCAAGTTTGAGGTCTTCATAGTTGCCTTTTAATGAGTTACATATTTAATTATCGGCCAGATCCAAAACCTGCTTCCGTCCGCTTTTTCGTTTTCCTGCCACCATCCTCTTATTCTCCTTATGCGGGTAGGCTGGGCAACTAACAAGAAAACCATCAGAATTGTTCGATATCAATCCCAATGAAACTCGCTTCATAAATTATATCCCCCCCCCCCAAGTACCTCAACGTCATATTTCCTTCATCTGAAATAAGACTTGAAAATTTTTCAGGCGCAAGTGAAGTTGAATATTTGCATGTAAAGGCATTTAAATGCAAAAAAATTTTCTACTTTGGGGGATTTTTTCAGTGGAGTAAGTAGAAGACCATCACACAAATGCACATTAAAAAATCAAATTGAATATGATCATTAGAAATGACTACAGAATGAATTTCATTTTTTCGAACTTTTTGGCACAGAATTGAGAATTTTCAGAAAATCCAAAATTCTTCTAGAGTAACTTCAATAATAATCCGATGAAGCTGATTTTTTTCAACTGCATTTTGCGTGATGGTCACCTACTGGAAAAATCCCACAAAGTCAAAAAACATTTTTTCAACATGTGCCATTACATGCAAATTTTCAACTTTCCCCACACCTAAGGCTTACTTTAGAAGAATGATAGCAAAGTACTTGGGTGAGGATATGATTTATGAGGAGGGCTTCATTTGGTATTGGCGTCAGCAAGTCTGGTGGTTCGCTTGTTAGTGAAAGAAGTGAAGAGTTGCACCCCTCATTACGGGGCTATATCAGTGGCGGATCCACACGGGGGGGGGAAATATTCCTCCAATCCAAAAAAACAATAGACCGATAGTCCACAAAAAAATCAATTTTCTTGAACCCTTCTCCCTTTATGCTGAAAAAAACAATCTCACCATTTTAGCATTTACCATGCTTCGAAAAAATTTGGATTCTCCCCCCCCCCCTCCAAAATGGAGCTCTGGAACCGCCACTGGGCTATATCCGGCTCTGATGGGATTTCTGAAAGCCATTGCGTTTAAAGCTAGAAAAATGAATATTTCGCTTTATTTTCAGATACAACGCCTACGAACTGTTCGGCTTCGACGTGATCTTCGACAGCAACATGAAGCCGTGGTTGCTGGAGGTGAACGTCTCGCCGTCGCTGCACTCGTCCTCGCTGCTGGATGAAGCAGTCAAGCTGCCACTGATCAACGACACGCTCAACATCGTCGGCTTCCACATTCCGGTCAGCAAGAAGTTCACAGACGAAGAGCTGGCCGCCGAGCTGGGCGAGACGTCCGTGAATCCGTTGTTCTACGATAATCGCATGTACACGCCGCTCATCACGAAAAACGAGAAATTTAAGCATTACAGTTTTTTAAATAAATTTAACCGCAACGATTATTTAGATAAAATCCTATCGGATCTGACGCCGGACGACGTACGCCATCTGATCGTGTATGAGGACGAGCTGACGCAGCTCGGATCGTTCGAGAAGATTTTTCCGACCACGGAAACGCACAAGTACTTCAAATATTTCGACAAATTACGCTACCATAATCTGCTGCTGGACGCGTGGGAAGCCAAATACCACAACAGTCGGGATAAGGGGATCGAATTGTTGCGAAATCTGTGCGAACAAAAATTTCATTTACGAGTGGCGCGCAAAAACGAGGCCGCTACGATACTTTGATGTTCGAATCATTTCTTGTCGCCGACTTCATATTTAATGTCAGTTTCAAGTAAACGAGCTTTATTGTTTTTTATCTTATTGCTACTCAAATTTTTATTGAAAAAAACTAAACAGATTTTTAGCGAACGGGTCTCCTGGTTTATACACGATTGTCGACACAGGAGCAGCAATGGCAACCCAAATTGTTAAAGATCCCTGCTTCGAGCTAAAAAAAAAGTCTCTAAAGGTAACAAAAATCCGTAAAACCAGTTTTTTCGTTGAAAATTTCGATTTCAGCTACTAAAACATAGAAAAAATATAATGGTCGGACGAATTTTAATTTTAAAACAAGGATAAAAGTTGAAATGCTGAATAATAGGTATCATCTCTGAATGATAACTGGAAGATTGAGATAAAATCCTTAAAGTCAATTTCAAAAAATTTCCTGGTTTTAATCCCGATATATTTCAAGACAGCAAAATATCTCTGGTTTCAGGGATTAATTCCCTGCAGTTGGCAATCTAATTTATTATAATGTAGCTTCTCGCTATAATAACCTTAAAAATATTTCTCATTCACGTAGGTAGAAGCCTCTCGCTGGCCTAGCATACCGTTGTAAACAATAAGTAAATAAATAAATAATTTTAATTTAGGAAGACTGTGAAATACCCATTTAGATTTCCTCATGTTTAAGGCAAAGGATATACGCTCAGAGAGAAGGCTGAGAAAAATTCGAAGTAGGCTATTATAGTTGATTTTATTTTAAGGATGCTGAAGGTGTTCTTTTGTTATGTCTTGATGACTTATATTAGCAGGTTTTCAACAGAAACCCTTCTAACTTTGATCCGACTTACACAAATAGACACCGGACTCGCATAGTTTTTCTTTTCATGACCTGAGGATTCTAAAAATACCCACCTCGCATTTCCATATTTCGTTCCATCTTCTTTATTTGTTTATGTATTGGGAAGTAAGGGGTGATGGTGGTGGTGTACGTCAATCGTAAATTTTGACTTTGCTAAAATTAATTTTTATTTTACTTCTTTTGCACTGGCCAAAAGTAAAAAGGAACATATAACCACCGTAGTTACATTCGAAAACCTGCTTTTCTAACGGGGCTTTGCTACGTTAGAATTTTGTTTTTTACTTTATCGTCAAAATTAATGTCAAAATGTGTACTAACTTTTTGACCTTAATACCGAAAGCCAACAGTAAGTTCCACTCGAATATCCCCTATTAAAAATATCAAACAGAGATCCAATCCAAGTCGATAATTAATCAAGCGCACTTTTTCCATCGTTACTCCGAAATAGATACTTTTTCAGAACTGTCATTAATAAAATGGAAAATCATCGAAAAAGATGATTGCACACTTTTTTTTACGAATTTACAAAAAGCGTGACCGGATACGAGTCGTGCATATAGGTCTACATCTATTTTTTATTTTTGTGACACATTAAAAATGACGAGAGGACAATGCTTCGGTTAATGACTTCCTCTTCGAAGTATGTCGTGAGTATTAATAACAAAAACTGATCTACGATTGGCTGACTGTAGAGATTTTCAGCATTACAAAATTGATGTTTGAGCATACCAAGATTACGCCCACCCCAAAAGATCTACAATTCCACGAACAAAAAAAAAAAAAAAATACTGTGGCATAATTTAAATTATGTAATATATAAAAAACAACAAAAATATATAAAATGAAAGTGATTGCTGCAAATATAAATCCGAATCATCTATCGTAGAAACGGAATTATTCAGTTCCAAAAGCACGTGACACGAATCACAAGTTTACAGATATCCAAGAGAAAGCAGAACAAATAGAAATGCGCTTACAACGAGTCCAATACGTGAATGTGTTTCGCCGCACTCGGTTTATGCTTTTTCAGTCTTGAATAACAAATATTGTACACACACTCTTTCATACCAATAAATTCGCTGAGAAAAATATTGCTTTTAGTGATTTCTGGAGAAAGGCCACGCAGACAATCGACTAACGCGAGGTTTATTGAACGAACTAGAGCTGGAAGAACGCTCTCTGAACGGAGGTGAACTGCTGGCCGACGAAGATGAAGACGAATTGGAGCTATTGCCGGCCATATATGATAATACCTTTTTCGGATCCTTCATTTCTTCATTTTCCACGTTGAAACCTGGAAAGAGAAACAAAGATGGGCTTAGCAAAAAGACACAACATGCTTAGTTTTTTTCTATAATGATACTTACGATTTTTTAAAATAGTATCTTGAAAACACGAGTACATATTATTTCAAGTACTTAACGTAAAACTCAAAAGTTTTCCATTTCTTAGACAATAAGTTTTTCTAATTTCTGACTACACAGGAAAATAAAAATAGTATGGAATTCGAGAAAAAATTTGGCTAATCGCATTAAAATTAATATCATACTTCTATTTCCGGTTTACCCAACACCAACAAACCATATCAAAACCTATGCTATCACATTTCTCAAATCAGTACGGGATCTACCTATATTGTCTTTTTCAACGGCGCGGCAACGAACACTATGAAGACTTCGAATAGGATTCTGAAAATGAAAACAGCTGTTGCCCTTGCTGCCTGTGTACATTTTCATTTTTGTAAATAATATCTAGTTGAGTAATAATTATCGCCTCCACGTACTTGCCTCTAAGTTGGCACTTGTGTGGTGGACGGGGGGGGGGGATAAATCAAGTGTCATTATAACCTGTAAATGACTGGTGTACCATGTGTAGCGGAGCACTGACTGCTACACGCAAGAAATTTAGTGTGTAGCATTGCTACGCAAAGAAAATAGTCGAAAAAGGAAAACGTAGCCAGAAAATTTACTTAAAAAATATTATAAATTCACTTTTTTTTTCCCGAGTGAACAAGTAGTAATTTCAATTTTTTTGAGTGGGGTGGGGGGGGCGTAGTTGACGAGTGAAGGAGATCAGCCATCAGAGAAACTTTGCTACACACAGGGAAAACAAAGGTCGCCGGCCATGAACTTGTATACGCAATACATTTTTTTTTAATAATTAATTCTTTTTTTTTTCCAAATTTTATAATGCGTTTACTGTTGGGCAAAGTTTATTCAATTTTTCCATACGATATATAAAAATGTCAATTTTCATAACCTTGAATTCTATACATTGAAGAATATACGATAAAAAAATCACACCTTACTTACGTATAAGCTATCAAAGCACATTTTACTATTCATTCTAGTGGAACAACCCCCAAAGAGGGATTTAAAAAAGTCTTATTTTAAAAATATTCAGCATTATTGTCTACCATTAATCCTAATGTTGAATGGAATAGCTTTAAACTTACCAATGATAGGCGTTTGATCGTATAGCGAACCGTGTCTAGTAGGTACATAGGAATGGCGATTAGGTTCGTTCAATTGGATAGCCATAAAAGTATCGGCAGATTGTTTCCACCTGAAAAAAAAAAAAAACGCCAGAAAAAATTATCATGTTTAACTTGGAACCTCAAATACGAGTAAGCCACTCATTTCCAATACAAACCTTTGACTGTCAGCAATGTGTTGAGCCAAATATTTGTACCATTTTGCTCTTTCTTCGGATGATTCAACTCGCAAAATGAGATTGTTATCTTTGTGGTCACTCGAGATTTCAATGTCTACAGGCGAACTCTTCTTTAAATTTATAACTGTGTTCTATTTAAAAAAATATATATGACAAAATAGAATAAAAACTTGAAAATTAAAAAAAATATTGAAAAAAAAAAAAAAGATTAATCGTTGCTTCGGTGCACATTATGTATCTATACATACATTTTTTTTTAAATTAATCATAGGCAGGTACTAGTACGCAGAAAACAACGAAGAACAATGATTTTTTTTCTCTGTTCGAGAACTGCATACTTGTACGCACGATTCTCAAACGACAAGTACGGATGTAATACGACAAATTGTGGATATGTCATAAAAGCTGCCTAATTTTCGAGCACTTTGTACAGTACAACTCACCACTAAAGACTGAAAATCAAAATGAGATTTTGCAATTCGATAACAGCACTTGCGTGTAGATAAATTCGCAATTTAATAAACAAAAGAGTATTGCGAGATTAACCCGGTAATTTTGTTATACATACATGAAACAAAATGAAACTGACCTTATCTACATCAGTCAAAGTAGCTATTTGAAAACTGATAAAAAATTCCCCGCTTACTGTCTACTATATTATCTCATCATTATTAATAGATGATGAACTTGAATTTTTGCAACGTAGTCATGAAATTAGCGTCGTTACTTTTGAACAGTAATTGCGTCGTTTAATAAATTCAGAGAAAGGCTCAATTCCATGAATAGAAGAAAAAAAAAAGTCGCATTCGTTTTTAGCGGCAAATTTTCTGGTAACTTTTTTTTATAGTCATGACAGTTTTTTGAGATTTCTACAAAAAAATATGGTACATGATGTAAGTTGTATTTTGCAACAAAATTCTTCAAATAATACTTTGTTTTTCAAATCAATCCACTTTTTTCATTTTCCAGAGGCTTTAAGAGATCAAAATTCAAAATCAATGAAAATCACTAATATAAACGAATAAAAACTAACGCCTCAAAACATAAAATTCACCTTCGAAAATAATCATTTTCCAATCAGTGGGACTAAGAAAAACTTTTTCAAAGCCATTCGTAGGAAAATCAAGATTCTCATTAATTCAGAACTAGCTAACAATTCGTGATTACGAGTGGACTGACACTGTATAGGGAGACGATGGCTGTCAATAAATGCATAAATGCTGTAGAGAATATCTGTTCAAAATTCACCTTATTTATGCTCATACAAGTGTCTGGCTCCCGGTTCTCCAAAAAATGCTCGTGCTTAATCCAGAATTTCAGTTTAAATGCAACAAGCTGCGTCCAACATTTCGTCCACGACTTCTTATCTTTTGCACAAGAACCCTTGACAAAGGCATCTGGAACGTAGGTGAACGCCGAGTACGTTTCCTGCGTCATGCAATTTGGTTGGGCGGCCAAACGACAACAAAAGTGCCCGAATAATGGTAGTTGGTGTCTTCCGTTTCCTGTAAGTACACATATAACAGTAAATAATACAATTAAATAGAGTCAATGACAGTACTAAACGAAAAAAAAAAAAACAGTTTATTGCAAATCGTAATAAATTTTAATCGTCGAAATAACATTAGGGTAATTTTTTTGTTTTTCTCGCACTCTTTTTGACAGCACTTTTTCGTTTCTACCCAGATGAACAGTGGGTTGAGTGCTGTTTGTTTGTTTTTTTTTTTTCTCTCAAAAAGAAAAATATTATTTAAAAATAAAATTTCTTTGGCACACATACAAAATACAGACCTGTATTTTCTATTTTGAGGTCGTGAGTACGTATATTGTCATTCGTATCATCCAAACATAAACTGGCCGATGCCATCAATTCAAAATTCGGTCCTCTGAAATGACAAACGACAATTACTAAATATTGTATTTTTTTTTCTTTGGTATACAAAGAAATAATTTCAAGAGCGCAAAAAAAAAAAGAGCAGAACATTTCTACAACAACTTAAAAAAGAAAACCCAAGTGTGAGCACTAATTATATTGCTCATTCTAAACCTAACTTTCGATTTCAATTTTGGCACAGAATCCTAAAGCTGATTAATAACAATGAAAGCGATCTCAAGATTCGTCTCGTCGAACAGCTGAACTCGTCTTCGTCTCATTTTCCATTCATTAGCATCGAATAAATTTCTATCTTGTTGACATGGAAATTTATTTAGAATCATGCGAAATAAGAAAGCGAGTAACTGACAAGCGACAATCAGAGATTGTTCTTTGGAAAAAAAGAAAAAAAATACTCGACATGTTACGACAGATAGAGAGACAAACATCAAGATAGGTTATAAACACGAATTCTAATTTACTTGGAATACGATTTAAATTTTGATTCAAAGGATATGTGCACAGAATCATGACCCACATTTGTAACAGCAGATGCGTAGTTAGTTTCCCGATTTTTATTTATTCATTTTCTCAATAGAGAGGACAGGTTCACTCACATTTTGCCGGCATTAAGTTCATCTCGTAAACTGGCGGCCAATTTTTTACCCACGGTGCGACTGATAGACGTATGGATTGTATTCTTTATTCTTCTAGGTGCACTGGCTATACTTAAATCATCTTGTAGCATGTGACTGTAAACTTCTACCTTCAGTTTGAAATCTGAAGATATTTTATTACTGAAAACAAAAGAGAAAAAAGGAAATGATAATAAATATTTGTCAATAAAATTCTTTTTTTCTCTCCTTTTTTTTTTTTTAAATTTTTTCTAATAATAAGAAAACGGCGGACAGCTAACCATAATGTTCATCTGCTGTGTTCTATTTAAAAAAATATAACAAAATAGATTAAAAACTTTAAAATTAAAAAAAATATTGAAAAAAAACAAAAAACGATTAGGTAATCGTTGCTTTGGTGCATATTATGTACTTATATATATATATAGGTATATGTATTTTTTAAATTAATCATAGGCAGGTACTATTACGCAAAAAACAACGAAGAACAATTCGTTTTATCTGTTCGGAAAATGAACTTCATACATAGAGAGCGAGGGAAAGACTCACATGAAAACTAATTCAAAGGCACGAAAAAAAAATCTTTTTCGTCGTAAGTTACTCATAAAATGATAATAAAAGGAACGAAGAAACCCATTCCATTGGGAGGAAAAAAGCAAAAACAGCTCTTGTTGTTTCAACATTGAGCAGATTAGCTTGTAATAAATTATATTATTTTCTTACTTGTCGAGAAGCCCTATGACACATTTCAAAATATTATGTTTAACAAAACAGTAGGTGTCGAATTTTTTCGTTCACATGGTCAAGGACTGTTTTTCTAGTTAACAGAGAAAATGTCCACAACTAGCATAACTCATTTAATCTGATATGGTGGCAGTTCAAGAATGCTTGATTCTTGGAAGCCATTTCTTTTGGAAAATTCAATACATATGGCGCAAGAAAAAAATCAATGGAAAAAAAGACAAGGGCGAGCTAAGAATCATTAACAATGAATTTTATAAATATGTTTTTTTCCCCCAACTTTTTACTACTTTTTCTCTTATTCTCGTAGTGAATTATCATCCGTAACTATCATCATAATCATCACTTCGTTCTATTCCCTCGAGCAATTATAGGAAAGACGAGTTTTAGTTTGAAATTTGAAAAACTAAATTTTTATTTTTGTCTACGTGATTCACGACTTCGGACGAAACACTAAAACGTGTTCTGTGAGGAGTTGACCATCTGACGTAATGCACACGTAAGATGGTGTAGTATTTCAACAAAATAACTGATAGACGACTTTTGTTGGAAATTAGAATAATGGTATATTATTATAAAAATAAGAACTTACTTAAAAAAGTCTCAAACACTTGGGGAAAAAAAATTGTCAAATCATCATTAAGCCCATTTGAATTTTAAAAATTATAAAAAAAAAAGATTCAATTATAAATGAAAAATAAAAAACTTTTTATAACCATTGGAGTTTAAACCTCAACTAGGTGGCGCTAAGGCTGACCACGTTTACACCACTACTAGAGCACACTTTACAGCCGCTGTACCACTACTAAGATCGAATGGGTGGTTGATTTACGCGAAAAATGGGCGAATTTGGATGTGTTACGTAAAACTACCTGAAATTGTTTTCATAATAATGTTCGATTTTTTTTGTTTATTGATTCTTAAAGAGCAAGTTTCAAGCTTCAATTTCGCTCAAGTTGCATGTAAAAATTCTCCGAATTCAATTTTTGGTGAATTTTTAAAAGTGACGATTGCGTTATATGGGAGAAAAAAATTCGTACACCCATTCGCTCCATTCGACGTTATCAGTACGGATTTCACGTAGGGCTACCAACATTGGAGTTTTAAGTTAAAGTCCCAATAGTAGTCATATTTAAGGAAAAGGAATGGAATGCAAAGATAGAATCTAAGTACGTGTAGATTAATATTGAGTATTAATTTCGAAGAAAAATCCTCAGTCTTGAGAGGGGGCAAATAAAATGCTGAAGAGGGTAAAATGGACCCCCTCCCCCTCTTTTTTCAGAGGAGAACGTTTCCTTGGGAAGGGGATAAACGACTTTGCTAGAGGAGAATTGCCCCCCTCGCCACCTCTGGTTACGAGCCTGAAAGGCCAGTGGAATGGAAAAATTAAAATGTCGCTTAGGGGTGAACTCGAGACGGAACACCCTGCATAATCACAGTACGTATAATATACTTACAATACTAAGGAATCTGTGAACGTGAGATCAGTTTGAGACCGATCGACTGGACTTAGCAACGAAGTATCGTACATTTCGGCACCAACTTTTACCAAACAAAAAACGGCAAATCGTCGATAATCGCCTTTATTCTTGAAGTGATCTGTATCGCGCCATATCAAAGGAATCCGTATATCAGACAATGATAAGCGACCTTTACTAATATTAGTATTTGTACTGCAAGCAGAAAAAATATAAAAATAAATTTTCACGATAATTGCTCAACAGAATAGCACAGTCCTACAATTAATTAGCGATTTCAACATTTCAGAAAAATATTTATTTTGTCCGAATTGATAATAATATTTCTGAACGATTCCTCAAGCTATATGTAGATAAAATGAATTCATCGTCAATCTCTTCAGAGCAATTATGTATTAGGCATGCTGTGGGATAGCATCTCGCATTTCAACCTTCAAATTTGGTTCTCTCAAGTCAACGAGTTTACCTACGTTTTAGGAAGGAGGATTCTACTGAACGATAATTATATAAACCGGTTTTAGGGATGATTTTCTTGTCCCAAAGCAGGAATTTTCAATAATTTGGGTTGGCAACGCTGATTTTCAGTTTCAGTTCATGTCCCCTGGACACTGACCTTTTCTTTTTTAACCGTTCGCATTCGACGATTCGCACAACAAGAGAAATGGATAGTACTAGTTTATATTAATTATAAACAGAATAGTAACTTTTCTCATCACAGTTGTGAAAATTACTATTTTATTGTAAATACTCTAACATTTATAGTACTTTTTACCATCTTAAATAACATATTTTACTAATTTTGCAGTCATTTCTGCAACAAATCTTGAATTGTTCCAGTTTTTTCTTTCCAAATTGTAAAAATTATTACAATGGAAATTTTTTCCAGTATAGACTATTATAATAATAATGCAGGACAAATACTTAAAAATTTCCAAGATAAACTGTAAAACTCACTTATTTATAGAAATTTCACGTTTGCGTCTCTGTAATTCAGTCATGTAAGCATTCATTCGTTCATTCGATATAAGAAGATTTTTTGCAGCCTCCAGGGCTTGAGTTTGATGTTTACACGCAGCCAATAGTTTTGTAGTTCCTTCACGCATCTTGATTTCAAGTTCAATCTTCTGCTCCAAGTCGTATTCCTGCAATCAACAATAAAAGTAAAATATTTACATTAGTAGGTACAGAAAAACGCAAACACAATATTAGTAGACGACGATATTAAAATCGAGGATGCGATCTTTGCCACAACGTAACAATGGCTCTCCAGTTATTTACGAGTATGTATTAACATAGACCAATTTTCGTATTGTACCTCAAATATCATTTGGCTTCTTCGTATTGAATCTCAATTAAACATCGTAGAGGAATTTGTAGACTGGCATTGCAAGTTTTAAGCCTGATTTTTAATGTCAATTACCGTCAATTTATAGCTTTCACCAGCGAAGGTAGTAGTTAAATTTTCATTCATGCCCCTTGACATTACTCGATAAGGAGTGTGAAAACTATTTTTTTTATTCAAATTTTATTACTTGAACTTTATGTAAAAGTATAAAAACTCATTAGAATATTTTACTCGCTATAACTGCACTAAACAACATTTAACATTTGAGCTTTCTCAAAAATGAAAATAAGAGAATGCGCGTCTCTCACCACAAATTCCCCAAAAGTACAAAGTAGTGCATCAGAAAATCTCAAGAAGCAGATAGATTTTCAATTTCAAATAGAATCTAGTCCAAATAGCGAAAAATCACTTTTATATAATATCGAACGCAGTTCTTCAGTTGAGCAGATCGCAAGTTCGTAAACTCCAAGAATTGAAAGAGTGAGTCGAATGAAAGCATATAAAAATATAAATCTTGCATGCCACGGAGTAACAGTCCCAGAGAGTACATAAGTCAAAAATTATACATCAAGTTATTTTAAGACTGAAGAAATTATGCTAATTGTACTGCTATCTGTATTTTAGTTTTTCCTTAATTTAGAATTTCGTAAGAGTTAGAATTTTGAGTGAAAATTGCACAACTTTTTTGATCTTGAAAAACCTCTAGAATTTAATTTTTGACTAGCATTGGTATTCTCTGGCATGCTGAGACGTAGGCCTACTTCACTACACTGTTGAAATATTTTGTACAAAAAAAAGTCCAAAATATGTGAACAGTGAAAAATTTCCTCTAAAACTGTAATAAGATTAGTTCCCGATACATTTGAAGAATATTTTGAGAACATTTCCGATATTTTGAAAATATTCTGTCCGGAAATTTCAAAATATTTTCCAAATATCCCAGTAGTATTATAGAATATATCTCCCGTTTTGCATGAAAAAAAAAAGAGATTTCCTTTTTCTACACAGATTTGTGTTTTCAATCGGCTATTCAATAAACTCGGCTTATATCCGTGTCAACGAGTCAATAAAAACTTCCTTTTTAGGAAGGAAGTTATTGAGCAACATAATAATTTCATTATTCTGAAATGCGTTTGAAAAAGTTATTTTGCTGTATGATATTATTATGAGAGGAAAATTCTACGAACACAATAATAAACTGTACGCGAGTACACATCGATCAAAAATCAATGTTCCACACACGCATCGTTAGTAAATTTTGCGGAAATTTTCGAAATAACTTTTCTGCAAAGATTATTGTTTGTTTATGTCGAACGTGTACATAATCAAAAATAATTAATTTCAACAAAGACATAATGAAAAACACGACGAAACTCCCGTTTTTACGAGGATGTATACGCCGAGATACCCGTCATGACAAATTCAAATCCATAGCTAATAATTTAAAAACAGATAGAAGATACAGCTCGTACAATTAATCGAGAAATCAAATTAATTCAAGTTTTTTTGCCAGGGCCTGCAGTGGCGCCCACGGTGGGGTCCAAGTGGGGCAGCCGCCCCACTTGATTTGGGGTGGGTGGTCTGAAATGAGTGAAGTAGGTAGGGGAAAATTGAGGAAAAATAGAATTTTTTCAAAAATAAAAATCGTCTCGCATCATATAGGTGAAATAAGCTATTGATTTTAGGCTTTCAAGTTAAAATTGGGTGGTTAATTTGAGGTTTTGCCCCACTTTATTTAAAATACGTGGGCGCCACTGAGGGCCTGGTTAGGACTCGAATGAATGGATAAGTCGTTTAGCGCTGGTTCAAATTTGAATTTGAGTTTATTTAAGGCACAACACAATAGGAAAACATGCTTGATAATAATTTCATTTCAAATTAGAACTTTTTTCCAGTAAGTATAATGTTTTTTTAAATTGTATGTTTTTTGTTTTTTTTTTAATCATCATTTCCTTAAACCAATGATAGAAAAATGGGTGGGGAGACAAAAACTGCTCCGTTGGTCCAGAAGGGAAAGCGAGGATGACCATCGAAGGCAGCAAGAGCCCTTCTTGTCCAATAATTTTAAAATTTTAAGCTTCAATTAAAACTGAATTTTATTATGTTTTTTTAAATAATTTTTTGACAATATTGTGAAAATCACTTTTTTTTTGGGATGCAGATTTTTCAGGCATTTTTTTCCCCCGTGCAAATGTCATTTATTTTACATGATTTATTTGTTCCATAGTTATAAGACATTATTATTGCTTTTAATCTCTTTTTTTTATGGGCGACATACTATTTTTTTGGGAAATATTTGATCTTTCGTGCATTATATTTATTTCTGTTCATATGCATTATTTTTCCCCTTTTTTTTTGCGGGCTGAAAAATCACACCCTATCATTTTTATCATCGACATTCTATTTCCCAACTATACAAGTAGACAACATTTTCAAATTAGTTTCTCACCTCTTTCGGTGCGGAAAAAAAAAGTTGGTTACAATAATATATTGGCACAATGGAAGCACCTCAGCTCTATTTGCTTTTGAAAATTGATAAAGTGTGTCATCGGGCAAATTATGGGGAAGCAAACCTTCTGCACTGTTTCAAAGGTGAAAACTTTTTAACAAAGAGCTGACAACATTGCTAGAGCGATGCCACCGAGCCTTCTTCTGGCCAAGGTCGTGGATTGATGATTTATAATATTTCATTTCAAAAGTTAGACAATACTTGGGTAGAAAGAACCAATTCGCCGTCCATTTTCTCCAATTTATACAACACGACTTGAGTTTAAAAAAAATTATCATCAAATTTATGAGAATGTACAAACTGCCAACACTTTACCTCATTTAAATTTTGGGCGCCAAATACATCAGCCAACAAAACTAAAACCACTATGTCGTAAATTTGTTCCCCACGGAGGTCTAGTTTAAAAATATAAATTTTACAAAATACTAATAATCATTTAAGGCAGGCCAGCTACCAGTACTTTTTTCTTCGGGTGCATTAGTACGCCAAAACAGATGGTACTGTTTGTTAAATTAGAAACGCATTTAATTTGAAGCGCCTATAGTTTGACTGATTTATGCGACGAGTAACACGTGTTTACGTTCAAAATAAAAACAATCAAATGCGAAAAACATTTTTTCAACTCCAAATTCAGAAAAATAATATAAATCCAGAGCTTTGTACTTGAGATAACACTGCACACCACAAATCATTTAACTGAAAGTAAAAAAAAAATTACTTCGACAATTTGCAAGCGCGACCGAGACTGAAAACTTCCATCGTAAAATGCTTGTAGGCCTCCTCATATTGACTTTCATTCATTATTTGCTATAGTCATTATCGAATAAGTATACTAAGTGAAAATAAAAGAATAATAAAAATTGAATAGTCATAGTAAATATTTATTCGTTAATTAAGACTCTCGCCTGGTACATAACCTGTCTAAATTTACTCAGGTGGATATGAACTTTAGTTAGTTCGAATAACAAAATTTTCCTTCACTCACTTAATGTGTGTCTGAAAATACATATATCATCGCACAGCGATCTAAAAATATTCTCCTTTCGACTTTTCAGAGGAACCCAATAACAAGTTTTATCTCATACTTTTATAACCCGAAAAGGGGGGGTAGAACGAACTAACCAATATTGAAGATGACTCTTTGTGAATTTTTACAAACTTTCAAACATTTTTACAACTAGGTAGTTAGGTACTGATCTTATCCAAAAATTTGAAACAATTTCAGCAGTCCACATTTACATGCACGAGGAGACTCATATATCTCGACAGTTCAAAAATAGTGTTGCTCGTCCAATATTTTACGGATAATGCAATAACTATATGTCCTATACCATTATAATATTATGTATAAATTCATGTACACTCTGAAGACTGAACTGATAATTTGAGGCAAACACTGATACTTTCAAAACCTACTACCACTAACGAGTTTTTGACAGTCGTGGAAGAAAAGGCAGACTTGAAGTAGGAGTGTCAGAAAAATAAAACGCAACTTTCAGTTAATCACTGTTACATCTTTAATTTGTTCACATCTTTCACGATAATGCATAAAAAATAACTACAATAGTACAATAATGAAAATTAGTGGGGGGGGGGACTACCCAACGAATCACCAAGATAATTAATCAAGAGATTATTGATAAGAACTGTTAGCGATGATATTGACAACTGACAACGGCGCGCGCATCTTACGTTTGGCATTATGTTTCGCCCTATGTATCGATTTCAACAATCGATTTTTAAAATTTCCGAATTCACCCTCGTGTAACGAAGACGAAGATGCATATTATTAGAAAATAGAAACAATCAAGATGTTCATCAGACCTGGGATGCGTCTGCTAATCGTTTCAAGTCTGATGATATTTGGTGGGTATCTATTATAAAATCTGCTGTCA
The DNA here is from genome assembly GCA_038050395.1 of Parthenolecanium corni. Taxonomy (NCBI): domain Eukaryota; kingdom Metazoa; phylum Arthropoda; class Insecta; order Hemiptera; family Coccidae; genus Parthenolecanium; species Parthenolecanium corni. Next base: position 841,988 of record JBBCAQ010000038.1, on the reverse strand, counting down.
GTTGGGTATTTTGTTTAACAAAATGCAACATTGGGCTTATATAAAATTCAAATTGGTAAATCAATAAACTGCCGTAATGAAACTCGTAAATTCTTGAAATAATTGAAAATATCACAGATTTTTACATAATAATGTAAGTCCAAAATTATCATTCAAATTACACAACCAATGAAAAATATCAAAAAATGGTAGACCGATTCTGCCAGCGTAACCTAAGCTTGCGATTACATAACAGCGAAGATAGTCTCCATAGTCTCCAAAACGATATGACACCTCAAATATATTCAGTATGTAATACGACTCTTATTAGGTGACTTCTTTCGCCAACACGGGTAAATCTTACATGTTTATGGCTTCGAGAAACTCAAACCAAACATAAAGTAACGCTCTCACGTCTCAAAGCAGACACTTCCAAACTATAAAACAAACAGCCTGTAATACAGAGATGGATCTAAGGTGAGCATCCGAGCAAAAAAAGCTTACCCCCCCAAAAAAAAAAAAAAATTCTGACCCACCCAAAAACTATTTCCCAAAATTAACTAAAAATCAATAAAAAATTTTTATTTCAGTATCAATTTTGGATGTTGCGATACTTTTTACTTGGAATTTTTCTTGGCCTCCCCTAAAAAAAAGGTAACTTGGCCACTGCCGTAATGGATTCCATACTTCATTTTCCTCGATGTCGTCACACAACTAAAATGTCAAACAGGTAGTTAAGCTCAATTACTCAATACAATGGACACATAATGAATTTTTGCAATGACAACATCCGGAATTCGAGTAAATAAGAATTTATACTCATTTTAAAAGAAACGTTAGCATGCATGAGAGAAAAATTTGTGTTACTAAAAAAAAAAAAAGTTTTCAAAAGACTTGTTTTTATGCACGCAGACAACGAGGCGTTAATAGTCTTCGTCATTTGGTTAATCTGGTTCATATATTTACATATTTCCCCTTGGTTTTTTCGCTTCTTTTTCTTCAAAATTTTTATGGTCATTTTAATTTATTATCATTTTTTTCTCGTTCACGTAACTTTTTTATACGGTATCACGAAATATATACATTTTGTGTCCGCTATATGTCACATCCAGGAAGAGAAATGCCTCTACGAAAATATTTTTTCTAGGCACGAAAAAAATTATAAAGAAGTAGATAATTCTGGAGAAAAGGCTGCGTAGAGGAGCTCGTGAGAAAGATTATTTGAAGAAAGGCGCCCATTATACGGACATTTTTATGATTCTAAAGGGAAACGCATTTGCTACTGCAGAGGGTAGACTTATGCAAACATCTGGTTCAATCTACGCTACGCCGGCGACAACTGTCACCCATAAAATGCAACGCCGACCGGAAAAGTGTGCCTCAGTCTAATTATTACCGCTAAGTGCGCCGAAAACAGGAGGGTAAAAAGCAAGTATTGGGGTACGAGCCATGTTGAGGAATACTCGAAACCACCACTTCGTCCAAAAAGATTCGACACTCCGAAGTCGAAATCCACCTATAATCGGTATAACAAGATTATTTATAGACCAATTATACCTATACTTTGTATATATGGGTACTTATCATAATTCAGAATTTAACTCAGTTGCCATCTATTTATGGAGACCTCGTTTGTTACAAAAACTTTCTTCCAACTATGTGGTTGTGTAGGGAAAAAGGTCTTACGTCGATATGGACTCATGGGCACTGGCATACCTATAATAAACATTTTCTTCAAAATCAGACCAACCGCAGTTCTATGTCAAAAATTTGCAATATAGCCGTTTGAAGGTTTCAAAAAATCGAAAATAACTCAAAAACTGTGGACTGTGGTCGACAAGGTGAAATTTTATCCTGTCCTACCGCATATTTTAATGTGCTGAACAAAAAAACCGGAAGACAATTTAATTTTAAATGAATCAAGCAGGACGCCAGCATTTTTGTAAAATTCCATATTTGACTTCGTAAAACTTATAATTCATCATTTTGTCAGACTTCTATGACAGTCATTGTAGCTAACTCTCAGTTTGTTGATTAGATATTATTGTATGGCACCTACTGTAATACCTACTCACTCTAGGGTACCACAAGGTTTTTAGCTGAAAATGCTATTTTTTGGGTCAGTTGGATGTGGCAGATATGCAAATTCAAAATTTTCCACAGAAGTTACTCTAATCCTATATATACTGAGAGGTTCACTATGCATTACGACAGAGGGTGCGGGATTTACTCAATGCCTGATAACTTACTTCTCCGAAGCATCAGAAGAGGTATCTTGAGTTGAGTGACGTATAATTAGGGGATTAAAGCAGGGTTGAAATAAAAATCTTACTTCATGTGCAATTTTAAACACTGGCAAAAATTAGACACAGTTCAGTTCTACTTCCATATTGCTTTTTCGTGGCCAAATTGATATATAGTAGTCAACCATACAGTAGGTTAAGAATACATAGTCCATTCATTCGTGAAAATCGATAGTGACGAATCAAGATTCAAGGTCACTAGTTCTTCGACAGTAAAATAAGTAAATTAATACAGAAGCAGCGTGACGAATATCTATGCAGTGCTATAGTTTCCGAAAAAACCTGCTGAAATCGCCAATGAAAGGCTGATTTCATCTCAGCAAATAAATGGGAATAATTCTTATAGAAAGTTGAAAAAATTAACACTCGATGAACTCTGATATGAGAAACCTGCACTGATCGATTTTCTATGAAAAATAAATGTACATAGATATCTGACCAGAACTTCGTTTTTTGCCATTTCCCCAAAAAAATGTTAGCCAACAAAGTAGTCGCTTTTCGATCGTATTGCAACAAAAAATGTTATTTCTCATATAAGAGGGAAATTAATATAGGTAGCTGGCTCAAAATGAATCAAAAACAATCACACAGAAATTCATTTCCAAAAGGAAATCGATCCAAATTAAACAAATTACAATTTACACATAATACGTTTCGATCGGTTGTCGATCAATTTCATCGGATGGTACAAAATGAATTATACATGGAAGAACTATACGTGCTCAATTTTGCAAACATTCAAATTGCACTTACCCAGAACTGAATATATGTAACAGAATAATACTCGTATACTACATAATTAAAAATATCGAGAGCACTACAGTTACAATTGAAAATCTAAAACACCCACTAAACATGTATGAAAGGATCAGTATAATAACTACGAGTATTCAACAGGAACTTTTTTTTCCAAATAATTTAGGTATAATGGATTCGAGAAGAACCTCTTTTTCATACAATCGTTTATTACAAAATTAAAAACCGAGCATCTACTATTTACGAATAATACCACACCTTTAATGGAATACAATAGTCGTTCTATGAAAAAATTTTTAGGAGTGTTAAGTTTTAAAATATGTTTTCAAGTATAAGTACATTTATAGGTAGGACATTAGTTGGATGCTCGAATGGAAATTTCAAATTTCTTTCTCATCAGAAGCACACAGTGCATTCTTCTACCCGCAAATTCCATAAGAAGTCAGATACACTGGCGTGACAGTTTGCAAACACTCTGCATTCGCCAGCCACATACTGAATAAAAATTTCACCTAATTAATCATGGAACGGACAGTCGTTTAGCGAAGTAATGCGTTTCGTTGAAAATTTTTCTTCTCATCGCTGCGTCAACATTTCACTGACAGTTTTATCAAAATATAAATGTTTTAATATAATTTACAACCGCATTATTACATTCACATACCGACGATGGTGACGATGGTGACGATGGTGGCGCTCAATTCAAATGTAATTTTAACGTTCATTATTTCTTGTTATATATTTTTCATTTAATATTTTCATTTTTTTTTTTCTAAATAATTTTACCGACAACGTAACAATTTTGTATTCTATAGAATAATAATTTTCATTTCGAGATATTTTAAGAAATGACTACCTAGATAATCAACAATTTAAAAAAATATTAGTAGTATAAAAACGTAATCATCGTGATTCGACGAAAGAGCAGCATTTCCCAAAGAAATTATGACAGTGAACAATGCATAAGAAAATTCACTTTTCGTGAAGAAATTTATTACTATCAAAAATAGGTACGTTTGAAATTATATAAACGATTTTTAGGTGAATTTTCACTGTTTCTTAGATAATCATTTTATATAAATATCGTTAAAAATAAATTAACTTAGATTTCTTTTTTTTTTTTCATTTTTCACGAAATATGAACCTTCGTTGATGACATGATGTACTATGAAACATCTTCGTTTGAGATTAATCAACAAAATAATGGGGGGAGCTCCATGTCGCTGGTTCCCCACCTATTGCAATTTGAAATTTTGACACATGTATTCGTTTGTGCTACGTTTGTGCTGGAATTTTCATCGTTTGTGCTGCTTTCCCTTCAGAGATATTTGAGAAAAACATTTTCAAGGTCAGTGGGGAACTAGCGACATGCTCTTTCCCACCAGAGAGATATTGGAAATCCGAATGAGCCCTTTGTTTGTGCTACGTTTGTGCTGGTTTGTGCTGCCATTTATTTCGTTTGTGCTGCTTCCCTCTCCCCTCCACAACCAAAACAAATGCTCATACCCTTGAATGTATGAAATTTTCAAACTGGTCAGAAAGGTTCATAACTAGTACCATTTGTTTGTGCTACGTTTGTGCTGGATTGTGCTGACCTTTTTTTGGTTTGTGCTGTCACCCCCTCCCCTCCAGTGAGTGTATAAGTGTTCAAATTTAGCCTATAAATAAGTAAAATTTGAAAATCACTGGTGATGGCTGAAAATGGAACCAATTGTTTGTGCTACGTTTGTGCTGGATTGTGCTGACCTTTTTTCTGTTTGTGCTGTCACCCCCTCCCCTCTAGTGAGTGTGTAGGTGCTAAGAGGTTAGCTTATATAGAGGCAAAATTTGAAAATTTTTCAAACACTTATACACTCACTAGAGGGGGGGGGGGTTTACAGCACAAACCAAAAAAAGTCAGAACAATCCAGCACAAACGTAGCACAAAGGATTGGTACCATTTTTAGCCATCTCCAGTGATTTTCAAATTTTGCTTCTATATAAGATAACCTCTTAGCACCTACACACTCACTAGAGAGGAGGGGGTGACAGCACAAATCAAAAAAAGGTCAGCACAATCATAGTACAAACAAATGGTACTAGTTTTGAACCTTTCTGACCAGTTTGAAAATTTCATACATTCAAAGGTGTGAGTATTTGTTTTGGTTGTGGAGGGGAGAGGGGAACAGCACAAATGAAATAAATGGCAGTACAAACCAGCCCAAACGTAGCACAAACAAATGGCATTAATTTCAAACTTTTCAGAGTGGTTTGAGAATTCTCTATATATAGGCGTATAAAAAGTTGTTTTGGTTGTGACGGGGAAGAGGAGGCAGCACAAACGAAAAAAATAACGGCACAAACCAGCACAAACGTAGCACAAACAAATGACTTATTCAAATTTTTTAAATTTCAAGTTTCCAAAATATGACCCTAATTTCAGAGTTTGGTGACCAGTCATTGACCTCTACATTTTTCCCTATTTTCACACCTCCCATAGAGCTAAGTTCACATGATTTTGTTATATTCTGGCAGCACAAACGTAGCACAAACAAATGGTACTATAGTTTTGAACCTTTCTGGCCTGTTTGAAAATTTCATACATTCAAGGGTATGAGCATTTGTTTTGGTTGTGGAGGGGAGAGGGAAGCAGCACAAACAAAATAAATGGCAGCACAAACCAGCACAAACGAATACATGTGTCAAAATTTCAAAATTCAATAGGCGGGGAACTAGCGACATGGAGCTGGGGGAGCTGGGGGGGAAGAGAAAAAAAAGAGAAAAAGTTCCCTAAGCGAGTGAAAATTTCAGTTCTTAATACTTAAGAATGTGAAACTAAGAATTTTACCAGCAAATAAAAATACAACAAAGTTGATACTTTCATTGACGTTTCTTTCTACACACGGGAAAACTGAACCATCCAAGTAACTTTGTTAGTCGACTTTAGAATTTTTTATAGGACCAGTTTTCAGTTAAAAATAAATAATGTTGATTAGGTAACTTATTATTTAAAATAAAAGTGTCTTAAAAAATTGCGGACCAATGAAACTGCAGCTATATCTTGATCTTAATTTTACAAATCAAGTCTATACTCTAGATATTAATTTTTCTGTTGAACTTTTCAAATTTCAAAGGAGTTTATAAATATGTATACTCGTACATAAAATGTAAAGTAAACACAAATAATTAATGAAAAGAAAATAATTTCTTCACGAAACACAGTAAGCAGGCTCATTCGTATGAGGAACAAGCACTCTGGAAGGAAAACATACAAAGTTTCACAAAATCCAGCGTCTAATATCAAATTGTAGCAGCACTATGCGAGTTAAATCATAAAATGTTCGAACAAAAATAAAATTCAATTGAAAAATTTTCATCTAAGGACACATGATTTTTATGCGTAGTAGAATTACAAGAGAAACTAGATGCTATCTAGTATCTACTCGGTGGAATCACTGTTTCGAAAATTTTCATAAATGCTATAGTGCCATACAAATACAATACACGAAAACACTATATCTGAACAATAAGTTAGAGAATTTTCTGGTTGATTCATTCACCTTTCAAGCCAAAAAAGAAAATGTATTCAAATTACAATTTACTTGCTTTTGCTGTTACACATGACATTGTAACAGCAAATTTTTTTAACTACATTATGATTTTGCGAGAATAGAATCTCGATTCACTTTTAGATCGAGTCAATAAACAGAAAATTTTTTATTGAAGACCTTGTCAACATATAAAGTCTTTCTCATTTGATTCAGATTTATTTGCAATAATGTTTTCTTGAAAATGAAAAGATAGATTCATATTTATAGTTTGATTACCTCATAACTATAAACAGGTTCAAAAAAATGTACGCAGGCCCATAAACTGAACGATGAAATCAGCAACAGAGTAAAATGAGTGAACCCTCTTACACACAAGTAATACAAACGAAAAATCGAGAAGAACATAAGAAGAATTGTTAGGTAAGTTTTATAAACGTCGATGATGAAAAAATTTCATCGCCGTCATTCGGACAGGAAGATACATTTTTGGAAGCCAATAGCATCACACATTTTTCCTAGTCATAGTCAATAAAATTTTTTCACCACTCACAAACTACAGAATTATCTCTGGAAGTTCAACTATTTAGTTGAAAGAAAAAAAAAAAGAAAACAGAAAATAGAATAAAAAACAAAATATTCGCGCAATGGTAATAATTTAATGAAAAATTAGTGGCTCATATGTTTGCTCAACGTAATGGGCCAGGGCCAAAAGTTCACTTTCAATTTCCTCAAACAATTCTCAAATGCGACAATTACTGGTTATTTCGAAATTTTTTCGCACGCGAAATCGGTGAAAATATTACAGAAAAATAGCAACACGTCGAACCAGGAAATTTGATCAGATCAAGTTATTTGATTCCTGAACTCGGAGCACCGGTTGCACAACCTAGACCCAGTTTCAAACTAGATTCACACCTTTAATATGTAAACTGATGCAAATTTTAACGAACAATAATATTGCAATATTTGTAACGATACAACTTATGAAGGCGATATCTGGTGGGACTTACAGACCTATAAATTTTTGTTTTGTTTTTTTGCGTTTTCTCTGAAGGAGGAAATTACTCTCCTTCTAAGTTACAAAAAAAAAAGCCATTCAACGATATCATTCGTTTTCTTTTTTTTTTTCATTTTCAGATTTAAAAAAAAAAAAAACTTAATAATTTATGCAATTTTCTTGAGAAATGGCTAGTAATTGAAGATTGACTCGAACTTATTTTTACTTTTATTTACGAGTTATCTACAGCATCGCATCGTTTAATTATTGAATATTATTGCAATTTTTCAATCATAAGTGGCTACAAAAAATTCATGGCATGGCTGGAATAATTTAAATAACAGTTACGAATATGGGGCATACTCAGGGGAAAGTAATAGAAAACATTTGAATAAAACTTTAGTAATTTTATAATGAAAATTAGCCAAGTCATTCGACAAAACCTTGGATGTTTTTGAAGTAAGTATAAATTCAACGAAATCTTCAATTTTTTGAATCTAGTTTACATTTACAAGTTGGTACGTCGTTTTTGTGGGGTATACGACCTACTACGAAACTCTTCCTTACACTTCCACCTAATATGTGGGGTCACGGTCAAATATCAACTGACATAAATCAGATTCCGGTTGAAAATCGACGAGAGCAATCGCCTAAAACTCATCTCATGGTCGATCTTGTACGTTACATTTTTTTTCGCAATTTACAAAGCGAAGAGGATGGTTTTTAATTATAGTCGGTATTGTGGTTGATTTGGTTAGAAAAAAGCGAATTCGTTAATAAAAGTATACTTGTCAACTGATGTACCAAACCGCACACATACTCGTATGTTACAGTAAAAATTATAATTTGACCACAATTACTGAGATTTCTTAACAACCCTTCAATTCAAGGTATAAAATTGTTTTTCGATTATGCATAATCGTTTTTTTTATCTATCTCACACTTACGTACCCAATTGTCAAAAAATGTTGCAAGTAATATTGTGATTCAAACTATCAGGACGAAAGCTAACATTTATCTGACCTGAGTTTCTTTTATTTTTACACAACCTTTAAACAACTTAAAACTGTTAATACCTTTCCTCTGTCACAATTATCTGATAAATTCACTTGTTCTCTCATACAAAATACGAAAATAAATTTTGAAATAAATATTTGTTTTCTCAGTAAAAGCTTGCATTTTTTTAAACTTCAAGTAGGTACGCCACAAATATTGATGATCCACTCCATAAAACGAATATTATAAGTAAGATAAAACATACTTTCGTACTGATATTAGATGATTAATGGATTAAAATTAAATTTTTCAAAGCGGTAATAAGAAACACCCGAGATCTTATAATTCAGTTACCTCAATTCGCCTCTTAATTTTCCTCATTTTCGAGTACACCATCTTTCATAAAGAATAAAGATAACATAAACATAATATATCAGGCCTTGGGTAATGATAATGTCGGCACGACTAAGACTATGGATTCGGTTTATTTTGGGTCTACATATCATCTCAAAAAAGGAGCCGCGCTAAAATCTAATGTCTAGATATTATTTTTATTTCTTGTCGGAAAGAAGAAGGCACAAAAGAAAACTTGGTAAAGAAATCTTCATTTAGAAAAAAAAAAAAAAAAATTACTATAATTGAACAACCGAGAGCGAAAATAAGGGTAGATCGGTATAACAATAGAAATCATGAAGATATTTAATATTTTCCAAACCAATTATTAAATAATAATACTCACTAAAACAAAAGTATTTAAAATACTATATGTCTACAGCGAAAACGTTCCAAAAAAAGCTGGGACTTTTGATTGAATTATAAGGTCCCACTTCGTCGATATGGAGTGGTGGGCACTAGTATCTACTAGACAAAATTACTTTTAAAATAAGACCACCCACAGCTCTGTACTTCAAAAATTTACCGAAATGTCTTTTGACGTTCGTATTTCAAGGGAAGTTGGTAGACTTTTGTTTTAAAAAAACAGTACTAGTTCAAAAACTATAACCAACAGAAAGGGAATTTTCCTAATATGTACAACCATAACTTGAAAAAATTATAGAAACGATAACTATAATAGTTATTCAAACATGGTTCCATCATTATACATTGTTCGCATTTTCCAGATAGTTTCCATTTTTTCACAAAATGTTTTCATCTGTTGGAGAAAATAATGTCTCGAAAATATTTTGCATAAAATTAATCTATAGTAGCGAATAACAAAAATATTTTCAAACATGGTTCCATCTGATACATTGTTCGCATCTTCCAAATGGTATCAGTTTTTTCCCAAATGTTTTTAACTGTTGAAAAAATTAATTATGTCTTTCGAAAATATTTTGCATGAAATTAATCTAGTAGCAAATAACAGAAATATTTTCCGTTCAAACGCATCGTATATGAAATATCACGATTACGCGCCATTTTCTATCGCTCTATGTATAAACCAAAATTGATAATATTTTTTCAAAACGGTAAAAAAATATTATTACTGATATTCTTTGACTTATTTTCTTCTCCTTTCTTTTTCGAGCTTGTCTGCCTATTTGATATGGATCTAAAAATGAAACAATATTCGTTCACTCCTGAATGCGTTTTCGACAATATAAAAAAACAAACAGACAGACGTACACTCAAGTCACGTCGCCATTTTTCGCTCATTCATTATTCAAAAACTGGCCTCGCATCAAAATATGAGGACGACTTCTACGTGCACCACAAATGAAGTTGAATAGCGCACTAGGTATTCAAGTGAAAATCTCTTTTCACCAGGCACACGGGATCTTACAAATCAAACAAACAGATTTCAAGTTGACTGAATGTTCTGCGATTAAAAAGAAGTTGGATCGAAGAGGCCAGTTTTTGTGGACCGTGGCTGAAGATTCAAATTTCGTAATCCTGCCTATGCACAGAGTCGATGCTTTTGTACTCCAGCATGCGTTCGGTGTATTTCTGGTGGATAAACAGCTCTACACAAAGGCTTTAGAAACAGATAATTTATACACCTGCTTCACCCGCAAGCAAGAAGTTCTTCATTAGGAAGAACATGGTTCTCCTTTTTTTTATAGGCACGTACCTATTTTGTTAAATGGAAAAAAGATACGCTCATATACACCTCTAAACCACGAAAAGGATGAAGTCTCGAATCAATTCGATCAAAATTATTTAAAACACTAGAAGTACCAGGTGACGTCATATACGACGCCACTCGAAATTTTGAGATGGATTTCTCAAAGGACCAATATTTTGAGAACCCCTGACTTGTGTCATACGACGCGACGCCATCTGGTCTTTTGAGGTTATTCTTGTGGCGTCGTATATGACGCCACCTGGTCCTTTGAGTGATCGAGTAAAATCTGGTGGTGTTTTTAGTGTTAAATCCAATCACGAATTTTCTGTATCAAGTGAAAGGACTAAAAAAACTCAGTACGAACGATGCAAAAAGATTCTACAAGAATATTTATGAAAGCGATATAAGACAAAGAAAAGTTGTCACTGTTGAATGTGAATGAGTGCCTTTTCTACTCTCTGGAACAGAATGAAAATTTGAAACTTGTAAGCAGAAAAGAGCTTTCGAAGTTGACCTGCAACAACTTTTCCTTAAGCAGAAGACCGGATTCACGAATCATAATATAATTAGTAGAGCTGCATTCTTCAGGTAAAACCTTCAGAAATGAAGAATCAATATTATATTCACCAACTCTGTCATTTCGATTGAAAAGGTATGTATTTTTGACTACATAATAAACATGTATTTTCGTGTACGGAGAATATAGAAACTCGTATGTTTGAATGTAAAATTTTTGAGGGCAATATCAACAATGTTTACAGGCTAAACAGGCGCATATTGCATACAGCCATTTCCATTAATTAACTACGTTTCAATCTAATGTCGTGAAATTTTTATAAAAGATGTCAATTTTTATGAATGAGATTTCAATCAGTGCGCCTTGGCCCCATATCATCAAATGTCTTCAAGTTTCTATCACTTTCTTTAGTCCGAGTCAAAGACATAATTATATCGAGTCGTTTATTTATTTAAGAATAACCTAATATAGGAGGAGGAGAAATGGTAGACTAAAAAGTGAAATGCTAAAAGAAGCGAACATAAAGAAACAAAACACCTTCAGCTTGAACTACTATCTGTTAGTAATTTTGGCGATTGTGACACATTGAAAAATGAGTTATACCTACCTAGGCCTGCAGAGACCAAAAATAATATTCTACTTTCAGATCTGTTCGTATGTCTATGATATGCCGAACAGTAAGGAGGGTAATGAAAGACGAAGAAAAAAGTGGCGTTTTGTCATGAAAAAAATAGGTCACGGTAAATTTGGCTGCTGCGATTGGATGCGGTTATCTTCCGGTAGATGTTTTAATTAACTGATGAAAAAATGTAAATAAATGTATATATTCTATACTTCGATTTTCAAATAATTAAGTTACTGGGTATATTGATGAAAATATCTAATCAAAGTCGAAGGTAAACTTAGAATACTTGAAAACATTCCTTAGAAAAAATATAAACATCAAGCCGCCATCAAACAGAGCTGATGAAAATCAACTCTTGAACACCAAACACAATCATCAGTTCTACCTAATGGGATTGTTAATTTTCTGATGAAACCCGAATTTGACCAATAATAGGTAATATAATATTATAATTATGTAGGTACCCATATAATAATGAAGCTAGAAACGAACAAATCAAGTTATCCATTGATTATCTTCGCAAACTTGAAATTTGAGCGCTCATTATTCTGAATTGATTGTAACTTTTTGTTAAAGACCTCAAGTTTCAATTTAAACCATTAAATAGCTTTGAGAAATCTTTTCTTGGTTACTATGAAAGCTTCGAAGTTCATTATTGAAGATGAATTCTTTTGTACTGGGCGTTCCAATTTCAAAACATAATGTCCCACCCATAACATAATGTCCCAATTTTTGTCCTTCCTTGATGACGTCATCATACATATTTATTACGTAGTAAACACAGATGATGACGTCATACAGTTAAAAAGCTGTTGATGACGTCATCATTAACTTATTGAAGATGAATTATTTGTACTGGGCGTTTCAATTTCAAAACATAATGTCCGCCCAAAACATTATGTCCCAGTTTTTGTCCTTCCTTGATAGTCTAATGTTAGGATGACGTCATCATCAGAGTCCAATGTTATGATGACGTCATCATACATACTTATAACATAGGATTTGAAGATTCCGTGATAGTCCAATGTTATGATGACGTCATCATATCTACTTATAACATAGGATTTGTCAATTTCAAAACATAATGTCCTGTCTTTCCGTGAACATAATGTCCTGTCATCATCAGGGTCCAATATTTTTGGATACTTTTTATAATCTCTGGTTGTAAGAGAGAATTCATCTTTCGCCTTCACGAAACTTCGGTGAAGGCTGCAGCTATTTTCACATATCGGGTAAAATGGATAGAACTAATAACCTCTATCACCTCCATATGATCGGGGCTGTCAATTTCTGGAATTCCCAAGTTCAACTGGTACATATTTAAAAAAATGATTAATTATGCTATTTTTAGAAATTAAAATTTTCATTTTTCATGCATTGGAACTACAGTTTTGCAATATTCTTTTTTTGTTGAAAAAATTATTTATGATGTAATAATGTTTTATTGCTTTAAAACAATATAGTTACTTGAAGGGGGTTTGTCATAAAAACGGAGAAAAAAAAATTCAAGTTATTTGGTACTTCAAAATATAAGTACATTAAAAAGTACTACTTAAACTTACACCAAAAAGCGAAAAAATATAACTGCATATTTACATTGCAAATCTAATTAAGTATTTCAGATGTTAGAAAAGCTAAATGAACCAGATCTAGTCAAGAGCAACTCCAATGAAAGTGTTTATTGAAAAATGGAAGAAGGGAGTACTCAATTAGGTCATTTCTGCTCGTTTTAAGATGGTCAATATTGAATCAAATTAATGGAAGGCACAGAATCCAAATTTCTTTTTTTTTTCGCTCTAAGGTTGGCTCTGTTTTCATAGAGAGATCACTGGCGCAAAGCCATCTCTTCCATCACAAGAACACCTGGTCTTGTAGTATCCCAGTTGAAACAGCTATAAACGAACGTGAACTTTTACGACTTATTAGCAACAGACTCAATTTTTTTTCCTTCCTTTCCATTCATTCTTTCAAATAACGAAGGAAACAAAGTTTCGACGAACTGTTAACTACTTCGTTCGCGCCCATTATATTTTTATAACGCGGTAGCCAAACAATAGAATAAATGATGTTAAACAATAAATCAGAGGTCTTTCAGACTATTCGGCATACAGTTCGAAAAGTTAGTCTCGACTCTCGTCAAGTAAATTATTTTTCGAGAGAAGAAGCGAGTTTGGATGAGTAACTTTTAACTAAAATCAAATCTGTAAATGGGTTTCAAGAGGAATTTCCCTCTCACGCATGTTATAATGTTTGTTAACTAAAAGCGTTTTGCCATTAAACTGATTGTCAACTGAAAGTTAAGGATTTAAAAAAAAATTCAAGTTTCATGTTTTTGTTTCGAGTAACGGAAAATTACTAAAAATGAAAAAAAAAATAAATAAAAATACGGTCACATAAATGATCTTACGTCAGATCGTTAAGTAATATAAGATTTAATGCATAGGATACGTATAAATTAGGCAGCTAAATTTTATTTTACACTCCTAACAGCTCAATGTCAAGATCACAGTTCAAACAAAAACAGGGCTTCATATGATTCAAGCAGAAATCTTAAAAAGCATTTTTAAAAACAAAATATTTCATACATTAAAATTTCGTTTCACAAAACTCGAAAAAAGAAAATGTATGAAGTTGAAATAAGGTTTTAGTTTTTTCATATTTTAGACTTATACATATATGCAATTATAAGCGTTGCTCGAGGAGCTTTGGCCCTTTCGCCTCGCTCTTCTTAGACTCCTCTGTCACTCTCACTTCGCTCGCTTCGACTAATGAATTAAACTTAGTGATTCGCCAGCCACTGGTTAGTCTGATTTGCCACCGGTTAGTTTAATTTACCATTATTACAAAGGCACTTGAGTGTCTAAATCCGACAAATATAATATAATTTATATTAAAGTTTCTACTAAATCATCAAATATTGTTGGATGTAATGCAAACTTCAAAAATCAGAATTATTTCTCAATAGCTGCAGCCTTCACTGAAGTTTCGTGAAAGCGAAAGATGAATTCTCTTTTACAACAAGAGATTATAAAAAGTATCGAAAAATGTTTCTCATAAAAACGAAATTATTTGAATATGAAGCGCATAGGGACTTACATGTATAAATATTTCTTCATAATTCTTTCCTGAAAAATTTTATTTGGTTACTTTTCCAATCTTATAAGTAAATGTATAATGACGTCATCAACATCTTTTGAAATGTTATACCTAGTGTTCTATGTTATACATAGGTATGATGACGTCATCTACTCAGTTATAACAATGAGATATAAAGAAATCTTTTAAGTGTATGATGACGTCATCAACAGCTTTTTAACTGTTATGAAGTGACTAACTAAAACAGAATCTTATAAGGGTATACCTAGTAGGTATAATATTGAGCAGTTATGCACAAAAAAAAATGAGGTAAACATGTGCGTCGCGTATGTTATATCTAAGTAACTATGATGACGTCATCATCAGCATATCTTATGTTATAAGTAGGTATGATGACGTCATCATAACATTGGACTCTGATGATGACGTCATCCTAACATTCGACTATCACGGAAGGACGGACATTATGTTTTGAAATTTAAGAACGCCCAGTACAAAGAATTCATCTTCAATAATAATTACAGGGCTTTCATCAAGTATAGGTACCTAAATTTCGAAGTGTTCTGTATGTAATAAGTAGAGACCGGATTCCATGGCATTTGCCGAATGAGTTCCTTTAAAGGCAGAAGATCAAAAATGAAAAAGAAATACGTTATGAGATAGTAGGGCCTGAGAAAAAATTTTATTTTGCCAAAAATTGCCAAAACTGAAATAAATGCTGAAATATACGTATGTTGAACTATGAAAACTGCCAAATTAGAACTATACATGCTCAAATTGAAATTATTGACGTTTGTCAGAAAATGAGCATAATTCCAGGTGCTCGAGGGAAAATTTTCGCAACAAAAAGTACAGATGTGTTCACAAAAAATCTTGGCCTGCAAATCATGGAAGCAATTCATTCTGCAATTACCGATGGAATTATGAGAAATTTTTGTAAAAAAATGACAAAAATGCCTTTGTTCTTAAATTTTTTTATGATTTAATGTTTGTTTTTGATTTTCAAATGTTTTTGCCGAATAAAGCCAAATTTGCCTTGTTTTGCGCCAAATTTTGATTTTTCAGTGCCAAAAAATCCGGTCTCTAGTAATAAGTATAATAAGGAAAATTAATTTCGCAAATTTGCTTCTGCTTACTAAAAATTATATGAGTGATTCCATTTCCCAAGTTTAAAAAAAATTGATTGATTTTATTCATTTCGCAGCTACGGTTTTCCCATATTTCTATACAAATAACCTAAGTTACACGCTTTAGTGACTATATGAAGAAATATAATCATCCTAGAACGTAATTCATAGCGTTTATATTCAGCGTGTGCATAATATTTTGATATTGAAGAATACAAGTGTAATATTGTTCAATTAGGTACATAATTTATATGTTCAGTTTGTCTTTGCATAAATGGTAATTTTGAAAAGTAAACGTTACTCACAATAAGGAATTACGAAACGATCATAGAACGATTATTTTAACACACACCTTCCCTTTTCCATTCATGGTATAATTTTAAAACAGAGCAGACTTATAAATGTAGTCTTCATTCGAAAAGAATTTTCTATTTTTTACACAATATATTATATTATGTAAAAATTAGAAAAAAGTTGAAAGTTTCGTGATAGGTTAAAATCTTCGAAGACAGATAAAGGATATCTATAGGGATCTGGTCTGGTTGGATAAATGGTGCTCAGTTCTTCCATCGAAAGAGATTATCGATTTCCAACATTATAAACCTGTGCACAGACAAATCTCGAAGATTCGTATTACCTAGGTACAACAATATGTGTATAATCTGCAGAATGCTAACTGACCAAATAAACCCGTTTGTTTGTCCGCTCTTCTTCCATTAGATGATTTTATCAGGATGGCTTCCTCATAAACTCACACGTGCTGGTAATTATCATAGGGTTGTCAAACTCTGCCAATGCGCATACTCAAGTAATTATACTAGGATAACCTTCCCCTTCAAAAACTTATGAATGTGGAAAATAAATAATTATTTCGGGGTCATCTCCTCCAGAATCAGATTGCGTGAGCTGTTTTATAGCGGTTCTTTTTAGTCTCATTATTTCACATATTTACACTTCTTTTCGATTAATTGAATAGAATAATGCATGAGTCAACCAACTAAGATACAATTTCAATCCACTATTTCCTTTGAAAAGAAAACACAATGGATTTGTTTCACAACATTTTGATACATTGAATTTTCAAGGGTGGGAGGAAAAGTATTTTTACATATACGATCTAGCAGGTTATAAACTATCATCTTGGTGTGGGTAAAATAATTATCTAAGGGAAGTATAGGTACATCTATTCAAGGGGATTAAGTGAAATAAAGCTGAAATATGAAAGAAAAAATCGACTCGTCAAGAGCTGTCCACAGTCACGTTTTACTTTCGTCTCGAAATAAATTCTAAAATCTCTTTGAGACAAGAGTAAACATACTTTAATTCGAAAGTGAAAGATCAAGAAAAGGTGGAAAGAGAAGAAAAAAAAATCGTACAAAAATATGAACTACCTACATATAGGAAGGTAGATACAGCTAGCTAAAATAAATACTGTGGTTCAAAAGTGGGGAAAAAAATTACCGCATGTCATAAGCGCACCAAGCTAAAAGGTAATGACTTCATTTTCATGTTTTTTATGCACTTCGAACAAGGATCAAGTATCCCTTTAATGGGTATGCGGAGAAAATAACGAAACTATTGGAACGCGACCGAATGTACGCATAGTTTAGTATTGGGAAGGAAGGAAACAGCAAAAGTGACCGATGGAAATGCATAATGCATCGTAGCGCTCGAGAGTAAGGAATATGTGAAATCTATACTACTGTGGGATCGAACTAACCTAATCAGTATGCGAAATTAATAATTAATAAAAAAAAAGAAAAAAAGAAATACAATCTCTTCCGACAAGAGCGTTGTGAGCTGCAGACACGGAATCAAGCGACAATGTTTCTCAGCTTTCGAGCAAAAATACGAGTAAATAAGAAGAGAAATATCGGTACTGTATTTCCAAAACGTGTATTTTTACACTCCTTTTGCAGGTTATAACGTATAGGAATTTATAGATGAACATTTTTGTGTATTCGACAAAAAGTTGACTAACAGTAGGTATAGGCCGGCCTATGATTCCTGTAGCAATAAGCAACCTTATTCTGAAAGAATGTAGCATGAAAACTCTAAATTACTTTCTTCATGTTTCGACACTATTTTTAAGGCAAAGAAAGAATTAAGAAGGAATAAAAAAAATGTTCAATAATTTAAATTTTTGATTTTTAAAATAAAGCATGAAAGTATGGAATATGGACTATATGGATGTCTACAAAAAAAGACAAATGAAAAATCATGACTTTTCAGGGTCACTTTTTCATCTATGACTATCAGGGAGGACGTTATATAAACACTTTGTTTCATAAAGTAATTTACAACACTTTATTTTTAGCAGGTTTTCACTTTAAAACCTGCTTAGACTATTTCTTTTTAAATTGACAATACATAACAATTTTGAAGAAAAATCACAAATTCAAAATTGCAAGAAACCGAATGAATTGTATTTTTTTTCTATTTTTATGGCTTTTATACCTTTTTAATGAAAAATTATGCATTTTCATGACATTCATAAATAATATTATTATTACGAGACGTATATCCTACTATTTCACTTTTGATAAACAAAATATAAGAAAAATATAATTATTTTACACAACTAGTCGCACTTGAAATTATTTTCATGAAGAGGTATATAAACTTCATGATCAACTAAGCAAGCAAAATTTCAGATAGATAAATACATTTTCATACCAAGTTAAATAAGAGGATTTGCAGAATAAGAAGTGAAACATGGACTAATTTAAACCAGAAGTTCGAAAATATGTTTGAACAAAATTTAGGGTTAAATGATTATTTTATCTCTTTAAACTTATCAGCCACTAGTTCCTCAAAATTTTTATATTTTTGATCAGGT
Source organism: Parthenolecanium corni (assembly GCA_038050395.1). NCBI lineage: Eukaryota > Metazoa > Arthropoda > Insecta > Hemiptera > Coccidae > Parthenolecanium > Parthenolecanium corni. The sequence goes on along the minus strand of JBBCAQ010000038.1, from coordinate 823,158 downwards.
TCTTTTAAACGAGAAAAGAAAGTACCGAATGTGAGTTCAAATAAATATTATATTACAGTCACAAGAAAAATATACGAACGTTTTAAAGCGCATACCTGAACGTTAAAGATAGAATCGATTTCGACAAATAAAATAAATTCAATCCTCTTCTTTTTTTCTTTTTTTTTTTGGAAGATAGAAAATAATTACTTACAGCGAAAAATATTTTCGATTCCACACTTTCGAGGATTTTTTATACCAATTTTAAATTCACGCCCGCTAATCTGGTCCATTTCATCGCCTGACATTCACTTTCAAATCACTCGCACGATCTACAACAATCTATAAAGACGCAAATAGAAAGTGGGCCGGCAATGTATGCTTTTTGAAAGTTATTTAAAATACCAAAATAATGGTAAAGGTATTGATAGCATTTTTCAGGAGAAAACTAACTGTAAGGATGCAGAAGCGCTGATTGATAACTTTTTGTAATATTAAATGGAATAATAATACCTACTCAATATTGTTCCTCTGCAAGCTATGATATTAGGCCTATATTATCGTTACAAATGTAAACAAGAAGATTTCCTGACACTTTCCCTAATCCATTTTTCCTAAGTATAATTATCCTCCCTAATACCAAAATTTCTGATGGAGTACTTGTCTAAAAAAAAAAAGGTTTTAAACACTATTTTAAAACAATAAATTATTTTTTCAAGCGGTTGATGAGTAAACCGATAAAGAATTTGTAAATAATTAATATTATTTAAAAAAAATTAACCCCACATACACAGCTTACAACTACCTCCCCACTCTTACCACTTATGTTAGGGGAATGGAAAAGGTCTGATTTTCATTAAAACACGATTAAATATTGGCAGAAGCAAAATTTTTAACAGCAGCTATCCTCGCACAGAAGTGTAAAGCTATCAACATATGATTCATCACCTATTAAACTTGACATTTTTCGATGATTTAATGCTGAAGAGAATTTCGACTCGATGTTCCCTCCTCCAAAATAATGAGGAGCTATAACCAAGTCATTAGGAGAAGAAAAATAAGTTAATAATGTCCATGAGGAATATTGGTTTTGAGGATAATGCCATTTTAGGAATATTAGTTTTATGGAAAATGAATTAGGCATAATGGGATTAATGAAAAAGGATTATGAGGAAAGAAATAAGGGAAAATGTCCATTAGGAAAAATTGTACTTGGGGGAAAATTGGTGGGAACGGAACAAGAAATTTTTTTTCTAGAGGGAAAGTAATGAAACACCAATTTCAGACAAAATACACGTAAAAGGTTATAATACCCAATGATCTTTTAATTTTCATGAAAATGATATTTTTAATCTGCGATGTAATGAGAGTGAAAAATATAAAATCTATTTTTATTCAAACAATCAGACCATCTACTGAATTCGAGAGAAAAATATTGATAAACTGAATTATTCCAACTGATGACTAAGTTGTTTGTAGATGAATAAAAATACAATATTATTCTCAAGAATTTTTCAGTGCGTACATCAGAAAGCACCTATCTAAAATAATCAATAAGATCCTGATTTCGAACTCGCATCTATTTTAATTGCATTGCGACGTGAGGCGATGGCATTGATTCTTTTCATCACGCAGGCCATTTGTAGGATATCATACCATATAAAGTCGAAAAGCGTCGATAATGAGACAGGAGGTAATACGAAAAATTTAACGTACAGTCCTCAATTGATATTCGAGGATAGTTGAAAATTATATTTCTGATAAGAATAGTAGCCTACCTATAGGAAGAGTCGTGACTAATGTTGAAAATATGTCACGCCGAAGTCGTTGGCGCATGTTCTCAGCACTTGAGGTGTGCCGAACAAGCTTAGCATTCACAATTAATTTTAAACCTGCAGACTAAAATACAATCAAGTACGCTGTTACCAAATACGAATTAAATTAAAAATATTTGGCCAACTTTCTGGAGTTGAAACACGTAATAAAAAATAATATCGAATAATTTGAAACAAGTTAGACTACATTTGAAAAGTTCGAATTAATGCCTTTTGAATGAAATTCAACCAATAACCGATGAAAGTCTATAGTAACAAATCAAATCTATAATCTAGACTTCTGGAGCAAAAAGTTTCGTCTTCGTTTCAATTTTCGAGCAAAAATGAATTTTCAACAATGTTAATTCAAACGCACACGAACTGTAAGATAAAGGTAATATTTTTCAATAGGCATGTATGGTGTTTCATAAAAGTTATTTTTGATTTCAAAGAAATTAAGAAAATAATCGGAACAATAAAAATTAGAAAAAACTGCAAAAATGTAATGACGCGTTTTCGCTCGAAGCCATCGAAATAATAAGCAGTATAGTGGACACTCCCAGCTTAACGTATATTTCTTATTTTCGCTGTAAGGAAATTGGACCAGGGGCTCTAATCTGAATTTAGTACCTATTACAAACACTATACACCACTCCATTACAATTAAATTCACTCGAGCAAACAATAATGTATCAATTTGGTCAACCTAAATACAATAAAAACTGGGAATTAGAAATTTTTTTTTAAACACGCTTTTAAATACTTGCTACTTCTCAAATGAGTTGATTCATCCACCTTTTTTTTTCTCTATTGTTGTCCTATTCGTCTCATTTTGACAGACGAAAACGGAAACTCGATCCACGAGAGAGGAGGGGTAAAAATTGTTTTGAGTGGTAGGATGCTCAATTTTGATTCTATTGAGCTGATTAATGGATAATATTGAATTGTCATGCATAAACTATCATCTTGTGAAATTTCATTAATTTAGGGTAATTACAAGTCACCTAAATTGAGGTTTCAAGATTTGAGAACAAACACGAAGCAAGTGAATTTACTTGAGTTTAATGCGATAGCTCTACCTTTACTAAAAAACTAACAGGACTTAAGGCTAAATGTCAATTTATGCCATTTAAATGTCTAGAACGCAGAGATCGTCATGAAATAGCTCCATGTGGATTTAATAATAAGCGACTTTTCACTTTACTTCATGGCACTTATAAGGTTTGTATAGTCAATCAGACTGCTGTTAGCTACATGCGTTATGAAAAAAGTTCATACAACTAGTTTCAATATACAGATAAATATGTATAATATTTAAAATCGAAAATTCATTTTAAAAAAATGAAATACCTATATCCTACACCTCTTGTAGGACTTTATCGTCATTGGAAGGACATTGTCGGAAGGATGTTCTAGATAAAAAAAATTAAATTATTGCGATAATGAACTATAAAATGTAGCTGCAACGAGAAACAGAAGATTCGTTTTGATGAATCATTTTTCATTTGTAGGTGATAAGTCAAATTACTAATTTTAATGACAGAACAAGTACTTAGTCTATTCGTGTCACTGAAGGACTAAAAGATGCGGTGGGCCTCAATGAACTGCCATTGCCGTCATCAGCAGCCAGCGACATGCAGTGGCGCCCACCTAGGGGGTTGAGTAGTGCAGGCGCACCGGGCCACACAATTTAGGGGCTCCATCTGATGGGAATTTTGACCGCCCTTTACTACCAATATGTTGAAAAACATGGAAGTGAACAAAATTATGAGGGGACCACTTTGCTGAAAAGGGCCTCACAAGTGATGTTGCATCACCTATTTCAAAATACGTGTGCGCCACTGAGAAAAACCTTGGTTTGAAGTTCAACATAATAAATTAAATATACTGAAATGAAATTTATCAGAGACAGATGTAGTATTTTTTTTTTAAATTTCTCCTTCTTTTGAAGTTGAAAAGGTTAAAACAATGATCTTTTTACTGAGAAAATATATGTATGAGTGCAATAGTGCATTATTGCAATAAATTTAAAAGTTACAGTAAGGTAACTTTTTTACCAACTGATGCAATAATCTGTTCAAAGGTGACTTCTTAGTTAATTAGTGAAGAAAATACGTACATACAAGAAATGGATGATAAGATGAGTTAATCCTTTTGTTAAGTAAAAGCAGAGTAATAATATCTTATCACTAATTACCTAACATTTCTGGATTCAAAAATATGGAAAAAAAAACCACACATTGCATTGCAGAAAAATTAGTGATAAGATATTATTACACTGCTTTTACTTAACAGAAGGATTAACTTATCTTATCATCCATTTTTTGTATGTACGTATTTTCTTCACTAATTAACTAAGAAGTCACCTTTGAACAGATTATTGCATCAGTTGGTAAAAAAGTTACCTTACTGTAACTTTTAAAATTATCGCAATAATGCACTATTGCACTCATACATATATTTTCTCAGTAAAAAGATCATTGTTTTAACCTTTTCAACTTCAAAAGAAGGAGAAATTTAAAAAAAAAATACTACATCTGTCTCTGATAAATTTCATTTCAGTATATTTAATTTATTATGTTGAACTTCAAACCAAGGTTTTTCTCAGTGGCGCACACGTATTTTGAAATAGGTGATGCAACATCACTTGTGAGGCCCTTTTCAGCAAAGTGGTCCCCTCATAATTTTGTTCACTTCCATGTTTTTCAACATATTGGTAGTAAAGGGCGGTCAAAATTCCCATCTAATAGGGCCCCTAAATTGTGAGGCCTGATGCGACCGCACCACTTAACCCCCCAGGTGGGCGCCACTGGTTTTTCTGTCGTCTTAAATAAAAATTTATTACGTAGAATTTTCTGTCACAACACCATCTAATATATTGCATATGCTTACAAAATACACATAATATATTTATCACCATAATCACAGACAAAATTTCTTTTTGAATTTGGTTGGGTGTGCAGTGAACACCTTGCACACCCAGAGCAGACGCCACTAGAAAAAACTGATATTCCAATGCCAAAAAACTACCTTGTCCACCCTGAATTTCAGAAAACAAATTATATGGGTGTAATGTAGACTGGATAAGCTATCATCAGTGAAAATTTCAACTTGTAGACTCCATAGGGTAAGAAGCTCCAAAATTTCCAGCTGGAGTTACTGGAAAACTACTGGAGGTGGAACCGCAAAATTTTGCTAGTAGATAGAACTCATAGAGGAATAACTACCATAAACATTTCAAATCAAATGAACAATTATGAAAAAAGTTATGGGTAAAAAACCTTCAAAATGGCCAAAACACATTTTCACTCCCCAGGGGGCAACCAGTTGAGGTGGGGGGCTGAAATTTGGGCTGAATTAGTTTTTCATCATTGTCAACCTGACCCCCAAGTTTCAGGTTGAAATTCGAAAAAGGTCATTTCACCTATCTTATCCTGCTAGACCCTTTCAAAAACAAATTCTTTTCCCATTATAGAGCAGTGTACTAGACTATTACACACTTTTCACAGTTGAATTACTTCTAACGTATAAAAAACTGAAATTCTGTTATAGCTTTTGCATAAACTTCAATTACATCGTAATCGTATGAATTGCACACAATACAATAGAAATTTACAAACAAAATTATGAAATATCACATCTGGTCCAGGTTTTATGTAATTTCAATTTTTTTTTTCCAAGCCCCAATACAAATTATCTGATTCTAAACCAAAACGTATTGTAGTTTGAACATAATTATCAAGTTCATTAGTTCAGTATTTCTGATACAATTTTGGTTTAATTTCATCAATTATCACACTTGGGGTGCAATGAAATCATAAATTATTAATTTTACATAAGCATATACAATCATAATCAGCTCATTAGTAGATCTCCATAGAATGCAAGGAAGAAGGTGAACTATGCATAATGCATAATATGCAGGGTAAATTAGAGCAATTCGCAAAATGACAGAGAAAACACGGAGAAACGTTGTGCTATACAGAGAAAGGTTATAAAAAAAAAAAAAGAAAAAAAGAAAAAAGGAAGGTAATTACCTTCATGTTATGGGCGATTTGCTTGATGTAATACAGATCCAGGTCCTGCAAGACCTCAATTTTCCCGTTGGACGAATTATCGCCGATGCCCGAATTGTTGGACATTTTATCCTTGCTTTTGGTCAACGACAATTTTCTCATATTAGAATTTGAATTCCACAGTGTATTTTTTCTCTTCGCTTTGTCGTCGTTCACATTATCACCAATATTTAGAGTGGCTAACGGCGGGAAACATGAGTTCATATTGAGCGGAAGTGGATCAGTGTACACCAAAAAATGCGTATTCCTTTCAAATTAAGCCCCGTTCACTGATAAAACATAGTATTTGTCACCGAAACACACCTTTAAAAAAAATTAATAATACCGCAATTATTTTTTTTTCAAACCGGCTTCGAAGAGCACCAAAGAGGCCTGGCAACGACATTAACAATGATGAACTTTATAAATAAAACAAATAATTCTCCCTAAAAACGATAAGATTCTCGTATGAGTGAAAAAAGGCAGCATTACGAAATATGTTTGCGAAAACAAAAAAAAAATGTTTGACACAATGAAACATAATTTTATTTTGATTCAACAACATTTTCAGAGAGCTCGAAAAAAAACTTTTTGAAATCATTTTTAGGTCAGACATTAGTCGAATGAAAAAGTTCGAGCGAAGCGAAAATAAAAAGAGGTATAAAAACTTCATGAGAGCACCGTCTTCAAATTTTTTCATTAAAGCCTCAACTTCGTGACTCTTGAAACTAAATTATTTGATTTAGTTGTACCAACTTTTGATATTCTGAAAATTTTCATCGACTAGGGGTAGTGGAAACAGAAATGTCGACAATTTTAATTTTTGGGATAGCAGAAAATGTGACAAATTAAATTTTAATTAACTCATTTGTAAATCTGAAATTAATTATGTAGTTAGGCAGCACACATGGAACTCCAATATTTTAATCTACAAATACAAAGACTATTTAGATTTTTCTCCCTTAGTACTCGTAGAAACTCACGATGATGAAGAGCTATTAAAGTATATTATTCATCATCAAAAGAAAATTAGGAACCTTCGACGAAATTCGCGGTACACAGTATGCCATTAAAAACCTTAATACGAGTAACAATTTTTCAATTTCCCACGGTAACAATCAAATCAAACTAATTGGAAACAAAAATGGGCCAAAAATTACGGAAATTAGCAATGGACGATGGAAAGAATAGAAATTTTAAAAAATATATATAACACCTCTTTTGAGTAAAGGTTCATGGAAGAGCAATTAGGAAAGTATTGTGGAACGAAAGAAAATTCGAAACAAAAAAGACATGGAATATACGTCTAGCAGAAGAAAAATTATTATTACAGTCTTTGAGGAAGTTGATCACACTCGATATGCAACATAAATCATGAAACATAAACGAATTCTTTATTATTTTGACCTACAAATTATAATAGACGGCGAATTACGAGCCATATATGATCCATAACTTTACCACAATATCGATTAAAACCTTAAGCCAGATAGAGCTGGACCGCAACCAAGAGCATATTATTATTTAAGAGTAAAGTAACATTGAAGTATGCTCATCCCGTAGTTTAAAAGACTTGAATGAAGGGGCAAAAAAAGAAGGTAATTCCTTTTAAATTCTTCATGACCTTTAATTTTGAAGAAAAAAAATGAATTTTATCAAATATTATAACTTCATCTGGCCTGGAACTATCTACTATCGAAATCTTAGCAATTAGTTACACCGAGCATCATGCACAACAATTTTGAAATAGGGGGGAAAAGGGTGTACATACATTGCATCATATTATACACACTTTGATTACAAGGTCAAATAGTTAATATAAAACCAAAATAATTTTTAATTTTTTGACAATGGATTCGCTGGTTATTGAAACATTTTTTTTTTTTTCATTTTCCTACGTACAATACGATTAGTCAACTCATCAGATTCTTTTAAGCATGCCTTCAAAAACGAGATACCGAAAATAATTTTCTTACGCTCGTAGAATAAATTGAATTCATTTGTCTTCCAGATAGGTATAGTTCATGCAAAACCCAGAACATCAACATCCTGTTTAGCCTGCAGCAATTTTTTTCCTAATAATTTCCAGTACATGTTATGCCGAACCATGAAATAAAATGATTTAGGTAGGTACCAAGCAAAAGCAACTCTTTGAAGAAGCGGAACCTCAGATAGTTGGTGCGGAATCAATATTCATGAATTCGGTGGGAGGTTTATTCACGTTGGATAAAATATCATTATAGTATACTCGTCGCCTTAGTGTAAATTGACTCAGTTTAACCAAACCCTAATAATTGATTATTTTTCATCATTTAGTCAAAATGAAACTCACGTGTGTGCCAGACTATGCCAAAATAATGGAAAAATTCACATGATTTTCAATAGACAAAGTAAGCGATAAATTGATTTTTCAAGAAATAATATAATTTTACAGGAAATTGATCATACTGCTTTCAGTACGCATCCAAAGAGGAATCAAGTTTCGGTTAACAATGGAGATAATCATTTAATTAGAAGATGGTGAATTTTCCAAATCTTTACACGATAATGCAACCTTCGTATTGGCAGTGCCATTTACTCAAACGCTCAGACATCCAGTACATAATTTACATTAAGCATAAAGCAACATATCTGAGTCAACTTGACAAATTTTCAAATAAAAACATCTTATGAGTGGTAGCACAATAGCCAAAATAATAGAAACGCAAAAACACCTGAAAATTTATATGCTTGAGGGTTTACTATTATTTCAATAAATCATAATGAATACTCATTGTGTTTAGAGGAATTACAATGACCTTGATACATTGGACAGTATTTATGGAAAATAGTATGAGTATCTGATCTAGTCATCAGAAGCTACAGGAAATAATAAATAGCCCATATCAAATCAAATGAAACACCGTATGGACTAATTTTGATAGTTCTGAAATTTGTCACTAAAATTCGTATATACTGTATTTGGATCTTTCTTCAAGATGGTACTGGCTCATCAATTTCCTTTCCAGACTAGGTATGGTACGAATATGGCAACGAATGGCCTCGAAATTAGACAATAACACATGGCCAAGAGGAGTTCTACTACCAAAGTAAGTGGGTGAACGTATCTGTGCTATGTTGAAAATGGGTGCAGAGTGTAGACCACATGATTTTCAAGAAACTCACCGGAAATGGGAAGTTTTTGGAAGACACATTTCTACAGAAAATCATACAAATATATTTTTTGTTTAGTTGATAACCGAAAAATCGAAATCCAAATGGATTAATACCGAATGATTACCGGCAATAATTTTAAGAAAAAAATACAATAGGTTTGAAAACTAATAAAATACCTATTTAGATGATAATTCCATACGAAAACAAAAATCTAGGATCATTTTCATCACAACCTCTCAACAAAATTTAGTGGTTATACTTTCCAAATGATAGGTAATCAACAAAAATAAATCAAACAATATTTTTTCAGCCAAGGACTCGATCACATCCATATTACGTTCATTGATAATCCAAACGAGTGCTTTCAGAATTAAACTACGTTTTCATATAATTGCATACACGCATCCCTAACTGTAATTGATTGTGAGTAATGATGACCCTTCAAAATCAACCTTGCTGACCATCCAGTGTTAAAAGATTCAAGGAGTAAGGCACAGGTGGTAAGTTAGGGGATGCAAGGATGTACGTGCACTAAGTAATTGACACTTTTTTGCACCACTTGAGTAAATTGAAAATAATAAGCAGGTTTTCAAGTGAAAACCTGCGAAAAAGGGACCCTCTGGGTGAAGAGGGTGAGAGTATACCATATATTTTTCAAAAAAATATTGAAAATTCTCAAATTATTTCGCACCATGCACCACCTAAGAAAATCAAGACATGAACGAAACGAAGGTAAATATATTTATCAACTTCAACATTGTGTAAAAAGCCGGTTTAGGGTGAATAAAATTTTCACACAATTTTCAAAGCCCATGATATAAATATGACAGTCCCATCTCCAATATAACAGATTTTTGATATCTTTAGTCAGGGCCAAATTTAAGATTTCAAAGAGGTTTAAGGTAATAGCCCGCGGTGTACTTCAAATGAGCCATCTCGTATAAAATGTAAGGACTGTCTAAACTCAAGAGTGCGTAAACATCAATAATTCAACTGATAAGAATGTGAAAACCGAGAAAACTGAAAACGGTATAGTTTTGTACGAATTATGCTGTGATGTGTCTGTGTGATCAATCCAACAAATAAGACTATACGAATATGGGATTCTTTTGCCTATATTAAGTAAATCACATGTGAATTACATTTTAATTTCACTTTCGATTCGTTACTTTTTTAACCACTAGACTATGTCGTTGGACGTAAGTCCCAATCCTGACTACGGTTCTGAAAATAAAATATGATTCATACTGCCGATAAGGACCACTGACAATGAAATTATCAATCGAGAGTCGAGAGGAAGTCAGATTCCAACAATATATCTGACTAAAATTATTCTGAACCGAAAAAGACGAAATAGTTTCACTTGAACGAGAAAATATTGAAGAATGATAATTTACTGCTGCAAGATCACGAAAGTAACGAAAGCTGGGGCTAAAGAAATTTGAAGAATACGGCTAAGCTAATGTTTGCCAGACCAGTTTGGAAAGAAATTAATCAAACGAGCAAAATATTACCGGTAAACGATCCACAATTGTTGAAAATTGTTTACAAAACAGAAAATTAACAAACTGATCCTCTAAAAATGCACTCCATTTTAGTGAGACTTGAAGCCAACGAAAATGCACCATAAATAAGAAAAGTGAATCACAATATTCAACTTTTTCAAGATCATTAAACACAATTATTATTATTAAAAGAATAAAAGAAAAAAGTTAGAGAAGAAACACGTGATGAACAACACTTAAACAACGTACAAACCGAACAGAAGAAACTCGTTCCACTACTAGTTGTGTTGGGAGCAGAGAAGCGAAATGCACATTGTCATGTCACAGACTCGACTTCAATGGAGTCAGTGTTGCCACAACTTGTCAACAAAAAATCTTAAACTTTATTCTCACGTGTCGTTTGGTACGACCAAGCGAATATACGACAAAATAAAAAATCAAGGTTGCAGTTGCAAGATTTATGAAAACTCAAATTCCAGAAGAATGAAAATGCAGTAAAGGAAATTCAAAGTTATAAAATAATAACTACTTTATTTACGAGTACATTAATTATTATAAGACCATATTCTGACGTAATTACGAGTACAATGTTCTTAAATGAAGTAAATAAAATTAGGATGTAGGAATAAAATGATTGTTTTCTTCTAGAAAGGCTTCCGCGATATTTCAAATCACACTTTAACTTTTGATCATATCGATTCAAACTTCAAATTATTTAATCAGAGAAAGAATGTCTTAAGAACCTTTTTCGAGTAAGTTTTCCAAAGAAAATCTACTATTAGTTTAGGTCCGACTCCAGAAGATGGGCAAAAAATGCGCATAATTTTTAATTTTATGATCTCAGGATTTTAATATTGCCTATTTCACAATTTCATAGATCTTGTTTTTCTTTGTATGGTGAGAGAGGGGGTACAGAAAAAGAGCAGAATTTCTATTCTTTGAGGTACGTTCATCCAAGAATAAAAACGGGATTAATTAAAAGTTCTGTTTCATTTTCGATGCATTATTTCATTAAATTCTTTAGATTTATTCATTTATTTTATGTTTTCGTAAGTAACAATACAAATCTGTAGTTAATGAATACCAAAACGTTATTTTTTCTTTTGCACAGTTACCTATTCGAGGCGGACGTTAAAACTGGAAATTAGTGAACCCACTTATACAGATATTCACTTTCGATTTATAGTCGTACAATTCACTGTTTCCTATTTATAGGATAGATGAAACGATTTTTTTCGTCTCTAGTAAAACTAGTTTTTAATATATCTTCAGTCTTTGATGCAATAATTTTTAAAATTTAACCGTTAGAAATCTAAAAATTCTGAAGTCAAAATTGTCAATCGCACGGATAATTTTTTTACTCGGTCTAGATGAGATTTTTTTTTCAATTTTAACAAGGTGAATGAGAGAAAAAATAGGATACAATTTAGGACTCCACATTAGCTTGAGTTATGTAGTATTGATGAAATAGACTAGCATAGTACGTATACGTAACCTATACTCATACTCGTTGTATGAACTTTTCTAATTTTGTTGAAATTTAAAAATATTATCAGATTGAGAGTAGAACAGATTATTTTGGAAATTTCATTATAGGCAGATAATAATCTATTTATGAACATATTGAAAACTAATAATTTTAAAATGAAAAGATTCCTTACACTGAAATGTCTAAAATGACGTCGAGTTCTATGAAGAATTAATATTGAACGAACATTGATTGAGCATAATCTACGTACAGTATTATTCATTTACAACTGCAAGAAATGATAGAAGGCCAATTTCTTTCGTGTTTTATAGCTATTTTTTGATACAATCATCCATTCGTTGGATACAATAAATATAAAATGAATTATGTAAAACACAGTCGATAAAGGTCACAATGTATTATGTACTCTACAATACTGAAATAGAGCAAACACGCGAGTATGTCTTGAAACACATGCTAGGTATACCTATAATTTAATCCTCAAAGAGAAGCAATTTAGAGAAGAAAAGCCAACTATGCGTGATTTGAATATGGCTTCGGGCGAGAAATCATACAGTGCTAAAAACAGCGATGACAAAGTCGAAAAGAACAAACAAACTGGCTCATTAATAAGAGGGTACCATTAATGAAAAAATAATAGAATGCAAAAAAATAAATAAAAATAAGCGTTAGATAATGTAATGAGTTTAATGGGGTTAAAATATAAGAGTAACAATAAGAGCAATATTCTGACTCTTATTTTCAACTTTCATCCACTTTTAAAACGAAGAAATATTTTATTCAAAAACGAATTTATGAACAGCAGTTACTATATGGCAGGCTTATATTTCGGCATCTTCACGAGGGAAAAAATAAAATAATATCGCTTTGTTAATAAGAAAAAATCAAGTTAAAGCCACCAAAAATAATTTAATTTTAACTAATAAAGTATAACAAGGTGTTGCAAAAAGCAGATATATAGTCCTGGAATGAAAAATTGTCGCAAAATGCATGATAGCAAGTATTATTTTTATATAACCAGGAAGTTTACGAGTGACTTTGAATATTAGTATTTTTCAAAATTAAATCGACCTCCATTCGACATTGCGAAAATATGAATTATTTTCATTATTTTTTCTTAAATAATATTTAAGAGAAAATACATAATATTATTATGTTTTAATTGAAAACTGTTGAGAACAAAGTTATAACGAAAATAGGATTAAGAGAATTTTACTGACCGGAGTAAACACTGTTTTTACACGTTTTTTTTTTTTTTCTCTTTTCATCATAATATACGTGATGAGTGAAACTGTGAAACCAGGGGATGAAAACGGATAATCTACACTAACGAAGGTCGTCCACAAAGGGCACGCATTCATAAAAGCAGTATCCAAGATGGGGAGGAGTAACATCCGCTGTTTTTGAAACCTACATTCGGAGGCACGTGCTACTGTAACCAACGCACTCAGAACAAAAGATAATTTTGTTAAGCCCAGGATATCCCTTCATTGATTTGAATAATTATTGAATTTAATGATTAATTTCGAATACGGAAATAGAAAATATAATCCGGATACGGTGAAAAGTATACCCTCGTAAAAATAATATGTATTTTCAATCACAATCTCTCGCAATTGAAAATCACTTTCCTCGAATGAGAAAAAGATAACAAATATAAAATAAAAGTGGAATAATAATGAAAATTAATTTTTTGAATATAGAACCAGTAATAAATAATAATATATTTTGACGGGTCACACAAAGGAGTAGCTATAGGTCAAGACAGTTTTCAGCATTTTATTGCCCTACAAAAGATATTTATCATAGCAAGCCTATACTAGACTAGACCTCAATTTAACTATGCATCTAATTTCATCAAATTGTCATTTTGAAGATTAACCACGTTCATAATAAATTAACTTAAAAAATAGTAGAACTGGTGAGATTTAAAACGAATCAAGTCCAAAATATGCAAATTTCATTTTATTGGCTCATTCACTTCCTACTACCAAGGCGCACCTCCTGTGTAAATAGTGAAGTGATTTAAATCGCTTCATATGAGCACCTCTCAATAGCCATTTACAGAGAAATAACTTAAGTCTACTTGGACTTGAATTGTTTAACTGCCTTTTCCTGGCATTTTGTGGGATAATCAATTTGTCCGGCAGTTCTATTTCTATACTTTGTCCAACTTAAGAATGATAAAAGTTTCTGACCATAACTACATTTGATAACAACAACATGGAGCAGCAGTACATACGTAAACACAAGTCTCAAGTCTTATCAGTATTGCTCAACCTTGCTCCTAACTTTGAATTTGTCAATTGTTATCACGAAAATGATAATTTTTTTTGTCATTCTCAAGTTGAACAAAGAGATATAGGACTAGTTTTGTGGTAAAGGTGGTCCTTAACTTTCTTTCGATAAAGTGTATAAGACTACTGATAAATCGGCGCATACAGTTTGGTAGTTTTCTTAATTTTGGTCAAAATGCAGAAAAATAACTCAAGTTTAAAATATTATTACCATTAACAATCCTCAGAACGTATATGCAATACTTTTTTATCACTTTTATAAAACATTACAGTCAAAGTCGGTCAAAGGGCAGCAAAAAAACTCAACACCAAAACAAATTTGCCACGTCAAAGGAACAGGGAGGGTAGTATTGGAAAATCACTTACGCAGGACATACATGTATGGTAGAATGGTCATCTAACCACATTGAGCGAGGCAAAATATCTTATCAGCAAACAGTGACAAGTTTTTTCCGTTTCCTATAAAAAGTGAAAAATGTGACCGGTTCAGTCAGAAAAAATTATAATTTCTCCTTTAAACTATACGTAACCAACTTACATAAATCTGACATGCAAGAAGATTCACATAGACCACACGTGCATCAACTTCGTGAAATGTTTTCATCTTTTTAACAACGCGAGTACAAAAATTCCTACTGTGTCTCTCACCTGTGATAGTACACAAGAAAAACCTGTTCAAATCTCACTGTACAGAACCCCAGAAGGCTACAATGTAATTAAAGAAGTTCTTATTGAACAATGTTCCACATATTTTTGAGAGCATATTTTTAAAAACACATTTTTTGTGAGTGCAAGGGATGAAATTTTGTGAACAAGGATTGAAGAATTCACCTAGAAACATAACTCGTCATTAGCAACAAAAAATGGGTAGTTTTTTTGGATTCTTGAATGATTTAAAATTGAAGAATTAATTCGATTGTCCAAGAGAATAGTAGCCCTGTATAATTTACGTAGCTGGAGGGTAGGTTATCATGGAATATGGACACCGAATATCATTAATTTTATATGTGAGATAGAATATAACTGGTTCTAAAATCTGCAGAAACGACATATTTAAGCCATCAGGAATCGAAAATGATGCAATTAAGCGACCCCATTAAATGATTATACACGTACAACTGAGCCGGGTCAATTAAATAGACTAATTAAGGGGTAATTACCCGTCAAAAATATTATTACATCAGTCTAGTCAATTTTATCACGCTTTAAAAACAACTCTGAAATAAAACACGAAATAAGATCTAGCAATTTAGTTGTCTCTATTCACAGTATTTTATAGCTGGCAGCGAAATGAAAATGATAATTCACTTTCTCAATATTTTCAGACAGAACTTACGAGAGAACCATAATGCCTAAATATCTCCGTCGAGAAGACGTATTCCTGTATATAATACCTCATTACAGAAATAATAAGGTAGCACAAAAAGTAAACTACCTACGAAGCTTTCATCAAGTATTTTCACAGTGATGTTTATTGACGAAAAACTAAATCTGTATTAGCGCTACCAAGTCTGTAACTGATAAACTTCATAATTATAACTACTTTCAGTCACGAAATAATGAGTTAAATGAAAACTTAGGAATATTACAATGAGGAATAATAAATTCTATAAAAAACTGTCGTTCATAAGACAATTGGTGATACAGTTAAAGGGCTACATTGTGTTACAGACTATAAAGTGCCTCAAACAAAATAGTATACTACATATGCACCAATAGAGATAAACATCTCAACAAGAAATAAAGCAATTACCTTTACTCATTTAGTGAAAAAAATTATTTCCTTTTTTACAAAAATGAATAGCACAAACCACTGATGAGTGCAATGCTTACCAACCTAAAAGCCAGTGATTTAAACTCCTGTTTGAACAATCAAATTTTTAAAATCCAAACTTATTAATTATTGTCTAAGCATAATACTGGTCCAGTTCACATCTCTGGACGTTAATAGATGTCTTCTACATCAAATATACAATAGTTTCAGTCTCTATCTTCTAACTTCTATCTTTTGGGTTGTTTGACCTCTGGGCCCAAAATATTTGATTTATTCCTTTAATTTTCGTACACATATTGCTTGTTGAACATAAAGTGTAGTAATAATTTTTTTGTACAGATCCAATTATGAATTACTGTATATTTGTAAATGGAATTTTTTATAGTCTAATAAACCATATTAAAACAGCTACTACTAAAAAGAAAAGAACTTATCAATAAGGTCTTAGCTAATCCATGTTAATTTTGCTACCGATTTCGTATTTTATAATTGCATACTTGGAATGGATTTAATGATTATACCAGTTCACTATATAAGCATCATTCAAATAATACAAAGTATATTATTTCTTTCCGACATTCATATTATCTTTTTACGACAGGTATGTAATTTCTCGTAAATTGTAATTTCGTAATGTTTTTCATTCGACATGGTATATATATTAAAAATGAGGTAAAAAGTCAGTATATAACGATTGTGCACAGTACGACAAATACAAGTAAATCCAAAGAGCTTACAACCAACTTTCTACCCTGAAGGAAACATTCCATGATGCGCCTCTCAGTTACATCATTATATAATTTTTTCAAAAGGTCATGTACGCACTCTTCAATTATACAAAACGAATTGAATCTCAATTACCTACTCCATATAAAACTAAACGTCTCCAGAACGTCTCTAGTTCAAACCCTAACATCATGTCACAGCAGAATACAGAGAGAAGCAAGAAACCGAGAGACTACCGACAGAGGATGTTCGTCTAGAAAACAAGTCCACAAGTTTAACTTTTACGTACATTAAAAGAATTAAATGAAATACAAAAATTAAATAAGGTAAAATTGAAAAATGAATTTTTTCTAAATCTAACAGCTCGTTCGTGAAAATTTGTCAACATTACAAATTAAGTAAGAAATTGCAATCCAATTTTATTCTCATTTCCATTCTCATTAATTACGAACCAAAGCCTTAATTATACTGACGATCTAAAAGGTACTCGTATTTCAGCAACTATTTCCATTTATTTTAATTTTCCAAAAGCTACGTTTAACTCGAATGTGGCTTATACTTGATAGGGTAGAGTATTCGTGGTTTAAGCAACAAGAGTTGGATGACTTTATTAAGATTGACACACTCTGTAGCTTATTTTCTTGTCAGGCCCAACATTTCAACCTCTGTGTGGACAACTTGAAGAAACTAACCAACATGGAAAATGAAAGCATACAAAAAGCTACAGAAAGGAATGACGAAATAAAATCCAATTTTTCTTATACCGACATTTACAGGTTGGACCAATAACATTCAATATTAATTAGATACTCGCAGGTATTCATGTAATAAAATAATATAGGCAGTAAAAAAAGAAAATAGAAGAACGCTGGCCCAAGTTTATATGGAGATATGAAAAAGTGCAATAGCCCGTAGCAATATATAACCTTTCGATAATTGAATATACATGGTTCATCTTTATACTGCTTTGAGTTTTTCTAATGAAAGTATTCATACAAGTGTATTCAAACCGAAACATTGCAGCTTTAACCCTTTCATTTGGGGAGAAAATTATAATCATTAATTCAGGTAAATCTAATCATTTCCAAGGTAAAACGTTTAAAATGCCTGAACAATGTAATACGTGGACAATAAATAACTCTATTAATAATTTAAACAGTAATGTATTTTGTTCTCAAACATTGTTAAGGCCTACATCTCAGTAATACGTAAATTAGTATAGTCTATATTTAATGTAATGGATCGATACTCAACCCTAATCTTGTACGGTTTTTTGTACAAGATCAGCCATTTTTCAGTTTCTGGTGTTAAGATCTCTCACAGTTATGAGTTACATACAGGGTGCGGCAAAATGACCGGCTACATTTGTTTTTCCAATATTATATGCGTAAGACAAACGATAGAGACATGCGGTTGGTTTTAAATTAAAATTAATTCTTTAAGGTTACGTATGAACTTAAATTTCACTCGCATGTTGATCATTTTGCCTAGCAAATTTGCAAAGGCGTAAAACTCAATTTTTCAAGGCTTTGCTAAGCAATAATCATATTTTTCCACTCATTTCTCACGTATTCAGCTGGTAGGGAATTTAACTCCACAAGCTAACCATGAAGAATGCCACACGTGCACAATTCCCCACCCCGGTCAATTTTATCTATCACTGGCAGCATTTAGCGGAAGAAATTGCAAAATAATGTAACCATTGCTTAGCAAAGCTAAAAAATTGGATTTTACGCCTTCAGAAATGTGTTAGGCAAAATGGTCAACATGAGAAAGTGAAATTGTATTCGGTAGCGCACCAAAGTAAGGATATGGAGCTAAAGCCTTCCCTTTAGGCCTTGAATTTCATCGAAAAAAGGCTGAATAGAAGATTTTCAGTTTTTTTGTTTTTTTTTTTGGGAATAAATTTATGCTTTAGCCCCTCCCTTGAAAAATTTCTGGGTGCGTCACTGATTGTATTTCATACATAACCTTAAGGAATGAATTTTTATTTAGAAGCAACCCCATGTCCTGATCTTTTTTCTTATGCGTATAATTCAAAAAACAAATGTAGCCGGTCATTTTGCCGCACCTTGTATTTAACAACGTCCTATAGGAGTCACCGGCCATCATAATATTTGGAACAGAGTATTAAAAAAGCTTATATTTGGATACATTTTTCGTGTGTAACACACATTTTTTATTTATAACTTTTTTTTTTTGGCAATACGTGTAGGGCTTAGCTTAGCCCTACTCTTGGAAAACTCAAGAGTAGTCTACGCCACTGGACTTTAATAATTTAGCACCTTGACAAAATTCGAAACAGTTGACTTCACCAATGCATCTATGTAGGGTATCAATAGATACTAATTTCCAACAGTACTTGATGGATCATTTTATATCATACTGGAAGATTTAAAATGCAAACTAATAAGCTATCAGTAACATCATAATATTACGAGAATTTCCAACAGAAAACTAAAAAACAAGCTCAACCATTAGGAGGGGTGTATCATATTTTCAAATCCTTTGCATTACGATCCCCCCCATACACACTTGATAATTATTATATCGCTAAAAATTATCTTTGTCACTATACCCGCCAATGTTCATACAGCCTTTTAATACCTCCGTATCTAACAACATGGAACACAGAAAAGTAAGTTCGTACAAAGAAAGTGACGTTGTTGATGGGAAGAACTGACAGATACGCGTAAATTACTGACAATGGTCCATTCTAATGGTCGACATCTAGTCACATGTGTAACGAATTTCTTAGTACATTGAACCTATAAAAATTAATTCTCTGAAAATGTATTATATTTGCGACCGAAGGAAAATTTTAACCTGAAAGAAAAATAAAATTCGATATGGCCTATACAAATCAGTTTAATCGAGTTTTGATAGAGTGAAACGACTCTAAAAAACTATGGAGTACCTCCTTATAATTTGGTACGAAAAATATAGTTGAATTGGAATATCAAGAAATCAGAGAATCCAATACACTGCAATAAGATTGATAAGAAGAACGAAGAGGTCGTTTGAGAAATAAGCCATTTTAAATCTTCTTTCAACTTTTTAATTTTTTTTTTCTTTCTTTCTTTTGAACGTTCATGACAACCTTCAGGGTTTTTACTTCGAACAATGTAATAAGGGAAATTCAAAAGTCTATCTAATACGTATAAAGTATAGGTACGATTATCTAGGCACACCTAGCCAAAGATTTTATTTAATTCACCTCAGAAAAATAAATCTCACAGCCATTTTAATGGTAAAAGTTTGGGGATAATACCAAATATAAAATCAATACCCACACTTTCCACTAATTTTTAACATCTACCATTTACATATTATTATTACTCTTTCTATTTAGTCTTCACACAAATTTCTTGGTAGAACTAACTTCAAACCGAATTAGCCCATAAAATAAGTCCAAGAAAAGAGGCCAATAAGCCTACAGGGAACAATAATGAACGGCAACGTTAGCCACATGCACTTTGATAACTAATTTTTTCTTCAACGTATTTCACATCTCTCAGTTTAATAAAGTGCGAGCATGATTCCGTTATCTCAATTTACAACAAAATATAAATTAAGAAACGGGAAAAAAAAGTATAATATGATTCCATCATCGCTGGCTTTGTCAATTTCATCGTTCAGCGAGTACGACATAATTGGAATTTGGTAGATGAAAAAGAATGATATAAAGGATTAATCTTGTTCGCATATAATAAGTTTATTCAGTAGGAGGGGGGAAAAATACACGTGCAATGTTATGGGACAAGCGCATCTTCGTTTGAAATCTGAAAATACAAGCAAACCCTTGAGGGATACACGAAGTCTACCTTTAACTGATCCACCATCTTTATATCCCAAGTTACAATTACACAGACGCATATTAAGTTATTGTGTTATGAAACTAGTAAGAGTAAATACGCTTAAAAATATAATACCTGCAGTGTATTAAGCCCACGATTTTTTTTTTATTTCATAGAAAACGAGAAGAAAATCGAGAGTTGTTCTTCAGTATTTTGAATCAAAATACAATAATTTACTAACGAATTCCAGAATCAACAGACAATAAAAAGGGCAGAAAATATATTACACTAGTCATAAAATAGTATTATTACTTTCATTTTCGAAAAAATGAGATAACCAATACAGATATATAAACTTGTTCTCATCGTATAAATGATTTCATCAACCGATGACATTTTCTTAACTTGAAATTGAGACGGGAAAAGAATATTATAGTCGATATTATAATTTACGATTAGAAAGCGGAAGCTCTTTACGAATTAATTTTCTAAATGTCTTTTATTAATGAAAATCGTCAAGATATTTTGAAACTAGGAAAGAAATAATAGTTTGATAATAATTGTCCTACGTTTACTTTGAGTTTCACATATGGTACTTCTTCGTTAATTAAGGTACCTTTTTTTTTCACACAGGTTTCTCCGGCATTAAATATTCGGTCCAGAAAAAATAAGGTTTCTAGCAATCTACTTTTTACGTCAATTTGAATACTTCTTATAATGCAAAATTTTACAAGACAATTTATATATAAAAGTACATCGAAGCTAAATCTTTCTCTTCAGAGACCTGCATCATTAGGCTCATGATTTGAATAGTTGGGGGGTGAAACAACATTAACTCCTCTGACATAGATCCTCAACTCTCATCGAGTTAGTAATGGTTGAGAAAGAAAACAGTTTTTTGTCTCTTTTGAAAAATCACTTTTTTTTACTTAATGCGATTTGGAAAGTTATATACTCCTCATATTATATTAAGAATTATACCTATTTCAGTAAGGAAAAAAAAAAGTGGAAAAATGTAGACACCGATCCAGAATAAATTCAAGAAAATGGGCTTTTTTCATTCCAGTATATCCTAATTTGCACTAACATAAGGCACAGGAAATTTTCTAATTTCAAAAGAATAATTTCCGCATTTCATCGATAGCCTTCTAAATACGTCCTATGTGATAAAATTTTCAAAAACTGCATGTTTGAGCTCATTGAATTTGTCTTGAACAAAAAAATTAAACGAACACAAACACATAATTTTCAAAATTTTCAATGCATAGAAGGTATTCAACAAGCCACCGACGATTTGACACTGATCTGGTCATTGCCGAGGAAAAACAAGTCATGAGGAACGATTTTTAAACATGTACGTAATTTACTGAAAAGAAACATTAGGTGAATATAATTCAAAGACAAGATCCACTTTCAATTTTTCTTTCGACCTGCACTTTCGACCTACACTATTTCAAGGTTTTCATTTTCACAGCATTTCAAACAAAAATAAAATTCAGTCATTTTCAACGCAGCATCAGGAAACTTAATTTAAAAGACCATGCAATGGGGTCAAAAGAAAAACTTACTTCATTAGAATTACGAAGTCGAACCGCTTTATAATTGCAATTATTTATTTGGCACCCAAATTGCTTTTCAAATAATGATATATAACTTTTCTGATTGATATCGCTCGGAGGACCCCATTTGCAACCATTTTGGCAACAATCTCTGTTGAACGACTTTAAATTCTTCAAGTTACCATTTTTATCCTCTTCCGGAACTATGTACAGGCAAACTTTATGCATTTTCAAATATCACAAAAACCCAACGATCACTAGAAATTTTTCACAATTTCGCAACACATTTTAACTTTTTGAAAACTACGGGAGTGCAAATACGCGCGAAAAAATCACTATGTACGACAGACCACAAGTCACCAGAACGTCTAACATTCAACTGATGTAAACTTCTTCTTTTTTTTTTTTATTACTCTTTCTTTCATAAAAGCGAAATTATTAGTTAAATGCTCACAAAAAAGAAGTCAATTTTGTCGTTTTATTTCCTTTAATATCTCAATCGATCAATATACGGTAAACAAACGTAAACCGGTTCAATTCGCGATCACCAAAATGACAGAGAGAAATGAGAGTCGTCGACACGACTATAGTGAAAGAGTGCTCAAGTAGTATATTTTCTTCTCGGTTACCCACTGCATACAAACGACCAGTAATTGACATTAGACTACGTAAACATTGGAATATGAATTTTCACCAGCCCTACTACAGACCAGAGAGAAACGAGTTACGAGCACTTCATGCTACAAGTCATAATTCACGCACCCTTCGACTATACATTCTTCGCTACCCAATAATAATAATAATGATACCCATAACAATAACATTACCCGTTAATGACGAAATACAGTATAGAATTTTATAACATCAAACGCAAATATGCTCAGGTATGGAAAATAAAAAATTTGTCAAGTTTGCAAATTTTTTTCAACTAATAATGGAGTCTACGGCTCTACGCTCATCGTTCGTACCTGTTTCCGTAAAACGGTGATAACGAGACGTTTTTCAAAAATAAAATATTATTTTCAATCCAACAGTTGATGAACTGGCCAAAAACGACGAAAAATATTATGCGAGTGCATAAAAATTCTATCGAGGAGGAAAATAATAAACGGCGAGACTGTACCAATTATTATGAGCCAAAACATATTAAACAAAATACTTTGTTCGGCGAAATACGAAAACCATAATCTCATCCATTGACCCCTTCAAGGATTTGTCTCAATTCGGAGGAACAGAATTTATGAGGCCTCATAAAAATATAACGTGACAGTTTGAAGGAGTCAAAATTGCCAAGACTTGATGTTTGAGGAGGAACCAAATAATATTAAATAATTTTGAGAACACTTAAACTGTAATTTATTTTTAGTCGCCATTATGACAGCCATCATTCAGTATGCCCGGGAAATATATTGGTGAAAATTCATTTTTGCTTCTTAAAAAATTAACTTTCCTTAAATCCAAAAATCCAAGACATTTTAAATAAGAAACCAGGGTATTGAAAGTTCGTTATTCATTAAACAAGTCTAATCGTTCCATTACGGGTACTTTACAGTCATTGCTGTCATGTAGGAATAAAATTTTGTTTTATGCAATTTTCTATATTTGACAGACCTTGTCGGATAAATTTCGATCATTTTTTTTTAAAACTATTTTTTTCATTTTTATAATGTTGATGTGAAAGCATACGATGATAATTCTAAGAATATTAGTTTGGCATGAATTTTTTAAATCATAACATATCTCTGTGATTACGACCAAATCGTGACATTGATCATATTACTCTCTTGAATATTGATTGCTTAGAGAGAAGTAGAGGAGAGGGAAGGCTATAGTTATGTTCATCTTCTGAAAAATTATAACTTCATTTCACAAATTAAAGTACATACTTTTGCACTTCTCGCACTCAGTTTTTAAATTGTAGAATTCGTTCAAGAATTAAATTAATAATATGAATAAAAATTAATAATAATAATACCAGTATAAATATGAAATCAATAAGAATCTTCTTTGATAAAGTTATGTTTAACACAAAATTTTTGATTGTTTTGGGAAAGCATTAACTACGGTATAAAATTCAAATGATTTCCATTTTTATTTCCAGTAACTAGGTTATTAATATCTACATTTCATCGTTTAAGCATGAAAAAAACCTGAAGCTTTTTAAATAAGAAAAATGAACCAAAATAAAAATAAATACCAACGAATACATTTCCCAGAAAATTAAATTGGTAACCAGTTGCTCCAGGTTGTTTATTATTATGTTGGTAAATATTCATAAACTAGGTGATAAAAAGTTAACCCTGTAAAAAGAATCGTTTTACAGGCCACAATAAGATTATCCAAGTGTATATTATAAAAATTTCCTCAAGTAGGAACAGTGCCACAAAAATTTGATGATTCTGTACCTAATTGATTTGAAAAAATTTTTTAAATTTTTAAAAATTGTTAACACCAATTTTGTTGGTAATTGAATGAATTTCGTAAAAATATTTTTTACTAAACTCCATTCCAAGAAGGCAAAGCTATTTTAGCATACAAATCCATTTTGTTATTGATCAAATAAAAAAAAAGGAGTATAGAGTATTAAAATAAATAAATGCAATCTAAGTTTTATAGCTCAAAAGATAACACAACAGCCAGTAAAATTATCATAATCATATTATAAAGATTCAAAAACTTGCAGTAGGATTTCAATCAACTGTAATTTCGAATGTCTAGAGCAAAAACACGGGTCATTTAGCTACATATATTTTTGTAGATTTTTTCAATATTTCTTTCTCCGAAATGTTAATGAAACATTATACATGAGAAAAATGCTAAGAATACATGAACTAACTCAATTTTAATCCCTTCACTATACATGTACATTAAAAACAAGGTTGAAAATTCATATTTGCCCTAAAATGAAAACATAGTAGACGCTTTTTTATTCTAAACCATAATACCATTGTTTTATTATTAATTTTGTTGTTAGTACATACATTAGTATAGGTACCTAAGAGCTAATGATTTCAACTTGCAATAAGAAAGTGAAAGCCTTTGGAACATTTCTTCATCCAAAATCATAAGTTAAGATTAATTTGATTAAAGTTTTTTCAAATAATCCATGGTTTTCGAAGAAATCTTTCAAGAAGTCTAAATCTGCAGTCAACCTCAACAGCACGGGATATTAAGAAGGTAAACGGTAGAATTGGTACCAACACTGGAGGAGTACTGGAGTATTTTTCTCACAATCTTCAAAAATTAAAGATTAATGAAGAAAGAATGATACTTAATGAATGGAATCTGAAGACTTTGGATAACAATAGTAAACATGTAACTGGTTCTCTGTCACATACTTCAGTCTGTTACGTTTTCCTGGATTCTTTCATCATATGGATAGCGTATCCTTCAACACAAATCATCGGTGGCCGGCTAAATATCTCCTATCCTATGAGATAACATTTTGAAAAAATGTTGTGTTTTGGCTCATTGGATTCGTCTTGAACAGAAAAATTCAACAAACCACAAATACATCATTTCCAAAAATTTCAACACATAGAAGGTATTTACCAAGACACCGATGAAATTTCCTTTCGATTTATGTAAATGTTAATCACACTAATAAATTATAATTACATGATTTACATCAAAGCTTCAAAAAATGTATACCAAACAGGATTACGAACCTTGTGTTTCAAACGAATTGACTCTCGTCGTCTAATTTTCGATTGGAAATCGTTGACGCCGTGAAGGAAATTCTCTTTCTCGTTGGTGTTTAAACTTTTGGACTTCCTTTTCGCTTTCATCTTGATTAGAACTCCGAAACTAAGAATCGCGATAACTATTCTTCAATAGAAGAAAATGTTAAAAGAAACTTCCACTTCACGAAGGTGTAACGATCGATTTATGACTTCCTATTTCACAAATTTATATTATGTCACTTACAACTGGTTTTTCGTTTATCTAAAATAATTTCCATCAATTAAAAAAGCTTTTAAATGTTTAACAACACCCGAAAAAATGAAAAATAAAATCCATAAAATCAAAATGAAAAATAATTTTATAATTCAGATAAAAATTTTACAAACCGTTAATTCAATTTAAATTCCCTTCTCGTCTTCCATCACTGTCCTGAAAATTATCATATCAGACGGATGAAAAAAAATTCATAGACATAATAAATTGGTTGGACACGAAAAATATCATATATAATCTTACAAGTTTTCTCAATAGAGAGCGCTCGACAGAAAAAAATCCTACTGTGTCAACTGTCAAGTTGTCATTGTCAAGTGTCAACTGAACACCTGGGGCTGAGATGGTCAGAATCAGAAAAGTGAAAACTTGAGAAAAGCAAATTCTATACTTTGTAAATATAACTTTTTCTCTTTTTCTTCCCTTCATGAAATATTTATATTTACTTTTTATAGCTTTTTATCTGTTCAATAAATAATTCTTCGACTGAAGCATACAAAAATAAGGAAGAAAAATTTTTGAAATTTACTGTTTTTAATTTCTTTGGGTGGCGAGGAGGAGATTTGACTTACTTTGAGTGCCTACTTTAAAAAAACAAGAAAAATAATTCGGTTTTCAAAAGTAAAAATCTACTAAAAGTGAAATTTTTCTCTTCGGTTTTTTCCTAGTTGGTTCAAGTAATGTAATTTAATTTTTTTGTTTCCAAATTGATCGCTCGTTAATTTTTTATTTTTTATAGGTACATTTACGGTATAGCTGTTTAGTTCTCTAATTCTGAATTCATCAAAATATGAGTGAATAATTTTCGTTGGTACCTAACTACCTACTCACTTTAAAACAAGAATTTAGTTCTTCCTGCAAGAAAGTAGTTTTAAATTTAAAAAAAAAAACTGTTTTTTGCATAATACCTTTATAAAATAAGTATTTGATAATCATGGGTACCTATAGTTTCTATTTTTCGTGGTTATGTTTTACCAGAAGGTTTAAAAACTAACCGCTACACATACTCCGTTGGAAACTATTAATAATTTTATTATTAACCGATGCAGTTACTCTCATCATGTGGTCGCCTCAATCTTATAAATCTATTGTACTCAACTTCATACAAAAAAAAACGAACTTAAAATTAACCTTAGGTACAATGAATGTGTATGACACTGAAATCATA
The DNA here is from genome assembly GCA_038050395.1 of Parthenolecanium corni. Classification (NCBI taxonomy): domain Eukaryota; kingdom Metazoa; phylum Arthropoda; class Insecta; order Hemiptera; family Coccidae; genus Parthenolecanium; species Parthenolecanium corni. The sequence goes on along the minus strand of JBBCAQ010000038.1, from coordinate 795,885 downwards.
AAGAGCCATTCATAATTAATATAAATTGTTTACGATTGAAACAGTTTCCATTAGTTATTTGCATACGACGAAGGTGTTCATTTAAGAGAAATAAAATTCAACGTTCGACTCTGCTAAGTTTCGATTTTGAGAAAATAGTTTTGTGATTTTTTATACAATTAAGATTTTCATTTTCTTCCATTTGAAGGTAAATATTTACTCTATTTAATCATAATTTTCATTTTTTTCTGCCTCAGTTATTGAAAGTTCAAAATAAAAACATAATATAAAGTGTTTAACTCGGTGGCAGATCCAGAGCTCCATTTGGGGGGGGGGGGAATCGCAATTTTTTCAAAGCATGGTAAATGCTAAAATGGTGAGATTGAGTTTTTTTCAGCATAAAGGGGAACGGGTTCAAAAAAATTGATTTTTTTGTGGATTATCGGTCTAATTTTGTTTGATTTGGGGGGGCGGGAAATTTCTCCTTCCCCATCCTCCCCTTGGATCCGCCACTGGTTTAACTAAATCAAGGTGTAGGTGCCCAAATTAAGTAAGTTAGCATTGAATGTACATATATTACCTAACAAGTTTCAGATTTTATGAGATACAGAATATTTTAAATACACTTAGTGAAAGTACATAGATTTTAACTTTGAAAATTCGTCAGTAATCAGCCAAGTTCTTAGTTGATAGAGCTGAAATCTGTATGCTACGTATAATATTAGGATAAGAATGTATAAATTTACAATGTTATGCTATCTCTTTGAGGGTTCGATTTTGAAAGGCCTACAAGTGTAAGATAACAGGTAATTTTCAGAGGGCACATTTTAAACAAGCGAAACTGAAAATTGAAATTTATCCAAAATGTTGAGTTCACATATAATGAAGATGAGCTGCTAACATTTAGGTACAGATGAGTTCAGTTATTTATCCGCTATTAATACTAATACCTAGCAAAAACGTGGCCAAACAAATAGTTTTCTAGGGCTTTTCATCTATACGTACAATGTTGATCCGATCCACCTAAAATTTAGAGGTTAATAATAGATGATGAAAATAGTTGGTAAGTGTTTAGAAAATAAATCAGCAAACGAAAATTTATGTGACTTTTAAGATTCTAACAATTTCTAATGAAATCTAAACCAAGGGTAAAACTCAAAAATAAGTCATTTTCATTAACAAAAATCATTTTATTCATCAAAACGAATAAACTAGACCTACGTAGGCTACATAAATTTTGCTGTCTAGGTGAACAGAATGATAAATGAAAGGTAGGATGAACAAACAAAATAGAAACAGAATTGAAACATTAGAATTATTCCTCGAGTGAGTTCTAAATGTGCAGTACTATTTGAGAAATTCTTTTTGACTGGGAAACCTCCCTTTTCAGCAGTGCTTACTGCCTGAGAACTTCTTTATTCTAAGCTCAATCTTGATATAACTAATGAAATAATTATGACTTGCAGATGTATCTAGAAGTAGCTAACATCTTTTTGCTGATTCACGTAGCGACCTCCGTCTCTGTGGCTCCAACTTCGTCATCTTACACCTCAGCACAAGGCGATTCAAATTTCGCGGCTCCTTCGACCATCGAACCGTCAATCGATTATAAATCGAACAATGCTTACAATCAGTTCCCATATGCCAGACAATTTTTCGAGCAATTTTTACCTCCCAACAATCCATACATTGAAAATTTGCTATCATTCAATCCATTGACTCCAAAACCTTTTCTCCTCCATCGGATACCATTCTTTCCATCAGTTCCTGCACTTATCAGCTCCGGCCCCTACTCGGATCCACAGCCCACTCCTTACCACCTCCATGGATATTTACCTCAACAGCCTTATACTCCCCTCACTGACTACACCAACCAGCCTTTATTCGACCGGCAATATCCAATAGCAGTTCAGCAGAAATTCGGGAAAAATACCCCAAATCCAGAATGCGATTTCCATCCTTTGACTTTCAGAAATACCAGATCATTTTCTGCTCTCCATTACAAGCCTGAAAATTACTTAGAACCATCATCGTTGCATGAAAAATCTAACAATCAGTTGTACAAATTCCAGCCATCACCAGTGGATGTCAGTTTGGCCAATAATATATATCATTAAGTTGACCGATATTTCAGGGGTCTAACGAAGACCAATATCAGAAAATAGTTTTATTTTTGCATTAAAGTATCTTAGAAAGTAATAATTTTTAAATCAAACTGGATAATTTTAATAAATTTTTGAACTAACATATAAATAGTTTTGTAAATCTCTACGCGAATGGACTTATCCATTTCTTACATAACAACCCATCTCAGAGATGAGATGGTTGAGTTCAGTACATACATTCAAACCCTAGACGAACTCAGTTTTCAAAAAAAAGTCAACTATCCCCTTCTTGCATATCACTGTCCAAGTGCTAAGCTTTGGAACTTGAGCACTACCGATAGCATGTCCTGCATTTACATTATAGGCTTCTAAGATATCCTCAGATGAAACCCTACTACGTTGCGGAAGAGTTTATCATCTAATCTTTAAATAGCCTACAGCCCTACAACGTTTTAGAAGGTGCCTAATCCAGTTTTATAGTGAGTAAATCTTGAACCACAAAGAGGCACCTCACGAATTCGAAGCTACCTTTTTACTTTTTTAAATAAATAATTGAAGTCTTCTAAAGACTTTAAAGTAACGAGAGTAGCTCAATTTTTCGAGCTATTTAAAGCAAATAAAAAAAGAGAATCATTTTCTGATAATCTTTATATGTAGTTCTTGGTATAGTTTTTTTTTTTTTGTAATGACAAAGAAAATAAAGATATGAATCGTATAGTAACGCATATAAAATTGTTAAGATAATTTTCTTTGCCATTCCATCAATATTTTATTCGGTTTAAACTTTAAATCTAGCATTCCTGGTACTAAGCACAGGTAAATGACCTATCTAAAATCATTTTGGGGTAATTTAGTCAGAGACAGTCAGTTAGTATAATTAATGTTCTTCAAAATGTATGTGATGATGATGAAACCTTGTAGCAAGGATGATATATAAGTATTTCACCTTCTTTTCTTTTCTTTTTCACATCAAGTGGACTACCTGACGATATTCTTTCACACTTACTATACATATAATAATTGGCAATGTGGTAACCTTATATATTTTCCTCTTCATTCTATGACTCAATTTGTCATTAATATCGTAATTATTCATTTAAATTCTTCTCTCTCCGATATGGTAAAAGTTAATTTAATTAAATATACAATGACAAAGGTGACTATGACGTTATTTCTATTCATAAATTGAGGACACTAAACTCGATCAAAAACATTTTTTTTTTAAAAAGGAGTGCCTATATATAAATTAATTCACTTCATAGACTACTCGTACAGCATTTGTTATCCAGTTAAAAACAGATTGAGAGCTATTTTACAATTTGACACTACCATGATTTGTTGCAACAATTACAAAGAAAAAAAACTGAGAATTTCTATAAGTTCAAACTTATTATTGATTTGCGTAATCTTTTACATGAGACATTTTATTTCTTACAATAGTAGCGGGTGTTATAGGTCCTAGGGCAATTACAGCAACTGCATTACAATGAAGCTCATTGCCCCTCCTAAATGATTCATATAAGAGAATAAAACTAGATCGACGTAAGTTGACTTGTGTAAATCAAATCTATTACTTTTATTTAATACCTGCCGCAGATATATAAACAGCAGATTTTACCTTCTACTGGAGTCATTTTTACTTTATACTTTTCAACAAGCTGAAACTTTTATTTTGAAATATGGCAATGTTGGTAAGTAAACTACACTAGCTATTTAACAGTTTTTTTTTAAATGTTTTTTCAAATAGATTATTTACTAAAACTTTTCATATTTTCCTCAATGATTACTAATTTCCAGTACAACATTCAAAAATTCTAATTGATGTACTTGCGAAATAATTATCATGATTAAACTAACTTTTTAATAATTCGAATAATCATGTTTTGTGATCAAAAATCACTAGGGATTATGAGTATGGTACCTATATAAATAATTTTTATATTCTATGGATTCTGAGTAGGTAATTGTTAATTTCTGTAGGTATGCATTATAGATACTAAAATCTAGAAACATTTTTTTTTTCAACTTATTTATGTGACAGGCTACACATTTCTTTTATTTCTCCATCTTGTTGGAAAAACATATTCTCTGTTCCCTACAGATTTTTTTCTTAACAAGTTATTGGAGAAAAATTATTTCGATGGATTCATATAGTCTCTCGTTGCTTTTATTCTGTCAAAAGAAGTACCTAAATAAGTTTAATAAGACCTAAATTGAATCTATTTTTAAAATAATCTATACTCTGAAATTCTGAAAGCTTTATGCTCAAAGCACGTTCAACAACCTAATATGTATAGTAATTAGTAATTAGTAATTAAAAAGAAATACGTAGAAATCTGATGCGAGTTTTTTCTTTTGTTTCATATAATAATTTTAATGTTTGAAATTAGGTCTACTGTTTCAAGTAAATACCTACTATAGTTATAATATGTGGGATTTTTAATTTTGAGTCTAAATTTTTCTCAACTGATCCTTTTCCGTTGAAAAAATTGTATAAACGTATCAATTATTTTTGCAAAATTTTTCATGAATAATTTTCATTTTTACGGTAAGTACTGAAAATAATATTGTCGCAGCTACACTTAATAATCGAAAATTTCATTCACTGACTTCGCGTCGTTTGTTCGCATAATATCAATTTGATATCAATCCCCAAAAAGTTGAAATTAAAAAAAAAATCGGCGAATGTTTTCTTCTACGTATAGTTCCTACGTTTTTTCTGTCATTTTATATTCTCACGTTATTAGGCTTATTGATTTTCTTATTTTCAATTCGGAAGAATTAGAAACGATTGGCTTGTAAATATTTGTCTAGGTATGTGGTCATATCAGACCTTTTCAATCAATCTTATCTTCTAAATTAGTTTCGTAGGCTTCCATTGACGATTAAAATTGCTAATAATGAATGGCTTTTGATATGTATTAGCTATTTCGAAATTTTACGTCCACCGCAATGAACGAATGACTTTCTGAAATCTCGTAGGACGTAGGCTACGTACTTTACACTTGAACATTCTTAATTAGATCGTAATACCATGATGATAATTGACATTATTGTATTATGAGCAATTAAACTGATTTTTTGCGTCATAAATTCGAAACTTTTCGATATTTGGGCTATTGAAGCTGGATAGTAGATGTTGACAATATTTGGAAAGAATTCAGACCTAGAAGATATTTTAGACACGCTATCACGTGTAATTATTTGTTTTAAAATCTCAAAAACCTTCTCTTTTGTCAAGTAATAATGAAAACGAGAGTTAATAAGCCTATAATTTTGAATAATTTGTAAGGTTTAACCATTAGAAGTGTTCTATAGCAACTAGTTCTGTAACAGGAAGCATCAATTTATTTGATTTTCGGCGTAATATAACGTCATCGAATATTTGGTGATACGTAATTGGGGAAATTTGTTCAAAATAAAATATTTTCTCAGAACGTACGTTGGTATCAGTCTCGAGAAGTCCGAATTGTAAATTAGTTATACTGTAATTAACCTTGTACCTGCGTGCTGCGTCTTTCATTTAGACCGCATGCAGATACGTTATTAATGCTTTGAAAAGTTATTAGCAGTGAAATAATTGTTTGTTTAAAAAATTTGGAAAAATTCAATTCTCAAAAGCTACGACGCGACGTGACATCATTTTTAGCTTTTTTTTTTAGTCAGATAATATATTTTGAATCTCAAAAAGTAACATGTTTCGTTAATTTTTGAGATGTAAGAACATGTAAGAATGTGTAAGAACGTGTTAAAACATGGAAAATTAAAGAATGTGAAATAAAATTAATTGAAAAAAATAATTTAAAACAAAATTAAGTAAGTTATAATAATTTATGAAAAAAGTAACATGAAATAAAATAGAATAAAATTATAATAAAGTAAAATAAAGTGAAATAAACATAACAGGAATAATTAGCAAACAAATAAAAAAATTGGGCTAATTTAGCAAATCTGGCCACAGTTGGCGAAAATGAGCAAGACTTGGACAAAGTTGACAGGACACTCAGTTTGATGAGGCCTGAAGATGACATCATCAAACCTATACATATCGGCAATAATTTACAAATAATATGAGAGTATTATGGAAAAATGGAATTAAAGAGGAGCCTCCAGAATACAAAATTTGAGAAGAAACATGGTTGAAGAAGAATAAATAGTGACAATAATTTAGCTACATGTAACAAGAAAGTATTATTAAAAATGATAATGAACAGGAACCTCCCGAAAAACAAAAAATTTTAATGAATTTATAAACTAATGCTGTAAAAGAGAATTCATCACCTGCCTTCCTGAAACTGTAAAGGCTACAGCTATTTTTATTAGACTTTTCGTAATGAGTAGGTTCATAAAAAATATTTCCAGCAGCAAAAAAATTAATTTCTGTCAGAAAAATCTAATTTACCAATAAAAACAAACAAGGATGAAAAATTGTTCAAGTTGAAAATTAATGTCAACCTTTTCGCTCTAATTTTCACTCAGCGATGATTTCTTTTTTATTTCATTCAACCTTTGCTTTCGCATTATTATTTTAGAAAACCTATTAGATAATTAATCAGTGTTTCACGTCGGAATTGTATTTCAATAGTATAACCATCACGTGTTTTAAAATGATTGAATTTCGAATAATCACAAAATTTGATCTGAACTTTTTTCTTGTGTAGATATATTTCGTCATCTGTTTCATACATCCGCCTAGCTGTATGGCTTTAAGGTTATCAGTTGTCTGCAACTGTCACGCAATATATTATGATTACCTATATAAATAATATTACATGTTACAGCTTAGTGCTGTAATCCATTTTTTGTGGATTGCATTCGCCTACGGCGTGTATGCGCCATCTACAATAGCTCCTTACATTGCAAGTCCAACTCCAGCCATTGCCTCTCACTATCAATCCGTGGTTCGCTCGTTGGATGGCAATTCGGTAATCTCAACTTATGGGAAAGCAGTAGAAACTCCACATTCCAGCGTCCGAAAATATGATTCACGAATTAGTAACGATGCTCTTTTCTACAGTCACTACCCAGCAGTTTCTGCATATCCTCATTACCCTGTAGCTCCAACTTTGTATCCAAAACCAGCTCCTTATTTGACAATAAAGCCAACACACCTCTACTCGGCACCGACTTATGTAGCTCATCATAGCTCATATCCTTCGGCCTATCTCCATCCCTCGCCGATTTATCCTGCATCTCCTTATCCTCCACCAGCACAATATGCTATAAATCCTTATCTCAAACATCTTCCAGGGCACGATGGTGTATTACCTTACTCAGATGCGACGCATGTGTCGCACATATCATTCGAAGGTCTAGGTGCGAACTATGCTTGGTAAAATCGAACTATTTTGGTCAATCCTAGCGCCCACGTAAATTTCCTAGAATATTTCATGTCCACATGTAAAACTTTTTGTACCATGATAAAAAAATAAATAATTTGTTTTCTGAAAATGGTGGTCAGTAGTCATTCTAGATTTCTTCTTCTTCAAAATACGCAGTTTATAGACCTAGACATGATCAAATTTGAAGAATCCAAAGTCTAACAAGCAATTGAAACTGGCCTTCAACCGACAATCAATATCGCCTCGATTACTTTAGATGTATATTATGGAATTAGTTAGGTTATTATATTATCGGCGGCACTCAAGCAATTATGAAAGCAACAATTTCAAAAATTAAAAATAAACAAACCATGGAAATAAGTACGGACACAAAACTAATAGAGATTTTCAATCATTTTCTTCTGTAAAGGTAAATTAAAAAACTTGAGCATGCTTGCAGTTACTTTTTCAATATTCAGGCATTCGAAAATCACATGAAGGTTAAAATTTTAGTGTCGTTAGTATGAATATGAAATAATTTTTGTTTTAATCCATTCATTCTTTTTTTACCGAATGAGGTAAATTTTTTAGCCGACAAATATGCGCGTTAAAAAAGTGAACGAAAATGTCAATAAATTCAGTTATCCTTTATTTCGGTTTGACCTATTTCAGAAGACAATAATGTATTAGTTTTTCATTCTTACAAAAATCAAACGCAAAGGAGCTGTTCACGGCAAATAAGAATTAATTTGCGCATCAACTATCGAAAAAATTATTTGAATTATTTAAATTAGCTAAAAATTCAGATCTATAAAATAAAATTGGAGCTGAAGCTACGCGGAAAAAATGTAATATTAAATTTACACACCTATTTAATGAATTGTTTCAAAATCAGTCTCATTTTAATATGTAGTATTTTCATCTTCAACGTTTCTTTCAACTCGACATGCATAAAGATAAAACTAATAATATAAATAAAAATAAGAGTAAGACATAAACGCACGAAATGATAGAAAAAAATAGATCGAGACTAATAAGTCTGGGTCTGTAGGGAGTTTAAAATGTTTATTCGTAAAATTAAGATGAAATTTCGGATGGAGGAAAAAGAAAAACAGTAGAATTTGGGAATTATTCTAGCCAAGTGATTATTCTGGCAGTGATAAAAATAACTGCGAATAACACTCACAATGGCTCTGGACCAATTATATCAAACACAAAAATAGAATTCAAAAATTTCAAATGATACGAAAAAAATTGAGAACGTAAATAAGTATTATAAAATTCACATGGAAATGGGAGACCAACAATTCAGCTCTCTCAATTCTGACGGTTTTGGGTATAATTCTGGACGACCTTTTGGTTCAGTATTCGCAGGTTTTGTATCATTGGTGGTGCCAGCAGGTTCGATCAAAGTTTCCAAGGATCTGCGAGGACTAGAAATTGATAAGTAAAAGAACGACTTGCCATCGAAACGCTCGTCAGGTCTGATGAAAGGATCGGTGAAATAAGGATTCTTTCGATAAATACGGGGTGAATTCAACGGCGATCCGGGTAATGATTTGCTGTTTCTGCGTTCACGATTTTTATACGTTTCCTCTTTACTCTTTTCGGCTGACAAATAATTTCCAAAAAGTTTTCCACTAAATAAGTTGTGTGCAACGGAGTACAACGAACCCGAACTTTCTTCAGCTGCTGCAGTTTTAAAGTGAGAATCTGGAGCAGTAGCGGATCGTTTCATAGCGGATTCTGTAACGTTAAAAACAATTCAATTCGGTCCAAATTATCAAGCAATAAGAAACTCGAGAGAAAATGATTACGCTGAGTAGAGTCGAGGTCGGTCTTAGTATCCATTTGCGGATCGGATTCGGGATATTTGTAGCAGAAAAAACCACTGTGATCAATTGACGCAAGGAGGATATCGTCCAGATCACTACAGAAAAAAAAAAAAATGTTATACGAAATCATAAAAAAAGTAATGAAATAGTTGACAGCCATGAAAGCAATATGAACGCAATTATTTGAAAATTGAAAATGAATGTTAAAATGAAACAAAATGAATTAATACCTGTCACCAAATTTATTCTTCACCCACTTGGAAAAGGAGAGGCCAGATGAAATCGATTTATCGGAAGCCATGATTATAAAATTGGGTAAAAATATTATTCCAGATTCGTTGACTGAGATCAAAAGATTACAGGAAGGGTATTTTTTTCCCCTTTTTTCAAGAATAGGCTTTGCATGAAATTAAAATCTGAAATGAAAAATACGTTGTCACACCAAGTCGACGAAAAAAAACTAAGATTCAAACATGAATAATGATAAAACTGATCAGAGAGTTCATAAAATAATGAAATACAACTTCTGCTGTAAATTTTGTACGATAAATTTATCTAACTGACTTCCATTTCATGTCTAATTTTGCTTGATTGAGAAATGACATAACTCTTCAGATAAGTGGTAGGTATCTAAATATCCAGTGAATAAACATTTTACTAGGTATAATACTTTGGCATAGTGCCAAAACGATTAGTAACGCTTATCGAAGGAGGGAACAAAATTAAACTCGAATGCATGTTCAAATTCTCAGTTGAAAACGAATATGGCCTTAGAAAAAACATGCTCGACAACTAGATCAATTATTGATAACGCCATGAAAATGAAACAATGTAAAGCAATATTAAGAATCTAGCGATAATAATCAAACATTGGTTCCATGCATCGGGCAGTATTATACTTGAGCCATCAACAAAGCTAATTAGCGTTGGAGGAAATTCTAATGAGATAAGAACACACGTACAGATGAAAAAAGCATGAATACCATGATGAAAAGTAAGGAAATACAAAAGCAATATGATCATTCATTCGCTCAGCCACGTTATTTCGTGTAGAATATCAATTAATATAAGATGAAAACTTACAAATTTTGAAGAAGTTGAAGTGAATGACAATTTTCCCATTATGCAATCGATTTCGACACGTCTCTCCTTCGTAGCCTGAAAGGAAACTACTAATTAATTTCTTTCTACAAATTCACCAAAACAAAGACTAGTTCACTTAATACGTAGTTGTTTACTTACTTTAGCTTTTAATCGAATCGAACTGTGCTTTCGAGGTCATCAAAAAACTGAAGTACCCCTCAAAAACTAAATACTCAGTGTAGCCACATCAATGAAGGAATTTGAAAGAAAAGATGAATGAAGACTGCCAGTGTCATCACTTGCAAAAATAAACCTAACCAAAACCAAAACACAAGTTATAATCAATTCAATTTTATATTTTGAAAAGAAATTGTGGATCAAGTTGTAAATTTCAATTTACCAGGAAATTACCTGGAAATTGCCTGTTTAATTTTTCACTCATGATAATTTTACTGCATTAACCAATTTTGCCCTAAATTATTTGTTAATTCATGATCAACGTGTAAGTTTTCTTTGCTCATCTTTCATTGATTTACCATTGTAATCTCATAATGTTAAAATACATTCTAGATCTTGTCAAAATGAATGAAATTGATATACCATTTCCAGTGAGAACGGCTACCTTATTGCGTGAATTGGATAGTACGTAAACGTACAGTTTCTTTTTAACAAAAAAATTAGATAGAACTAATCATCAAAGACTTCTTGTTATTACTCAATTTTGATTTTAGAGCGATTAATGGTATGGTTGAGAGACGGACGAACTTTAATTGGTATATTACGCAGCATTGACCAGTTTGCTAATCTTGTTTTACATAGAACTGTCGAACGTATCCATGTAGGTTCGAAATATGGCGATTTACCGGTTGGTGTTACCATTATTCGAGGAGAAAATGTTATCTTATTGGGAGAAATTGTAAGTATGCTTTTCAAGTCATTGTTAACATCAGAATATTGAAAATGATTTAATATAGGCTCATTTCTTTTATATCAGGACCCATTTAAGGAGATGACGCAGCCCTTGACAGAAGTGTCTTTAACCGAAATTTTAAGTTTACAAAAGGCTGAACAGGAGAAAAAGTTTGAACGTGGTAAAGTTATCAGAAAAGCTTTGCGAGAAAGGGGAATTTCAACTGCGCTTGAAGCAGTTGCTCTTGCAGATCGCGATCTCAATTTTTTAGAATGATTTTTACTACCATCTTGTTGATTTGTGTAAATATTTTTATTGTATTTAATGAGACGTACTTTTCCATTACATAAATATTGTTTAAAATATATTTTCGTCTTTTTGTAGAATCGAAATTAATTACTCTACTCGTAACTGAAATTTCTCAAGTTTTATTCTTCGTATCAGGTTTTTTTTTGAAAATTGCATTGTAAAGAAAAACAAAGAAAAATTATAAAACCCGTTTTAATAACATGATTTTAAAATAATACTTTGATTGCTTTCCATCCCTTCAACGTTATAACGAATTAGTAATTTTCTGTTAAGAAAGTGAGTAAAATTAAACTTTGAAGTTGAATGCTATTTCTTTATTTTCAGCATTAATTCAATAAATTGGGAAAGAATGAGTGAATTGTTTTTAAATTCTTGAAAACTGAGAACCATTAAATGAACGTTACATGGAACATTGAAACTAATCCGGTAATCCTTATTCATCAAGTTTTAAAATTTTCAATTCCCACCTCAGAGAATAGTTCCTTTTCATGGAATGACAAAAATCTATGATTATTTCAGTCTGCTTGTTGAAAGAAAGTGGTTCCTCAATAGGCGGTTGAAAATTCTTAAATTATGTAAATAATTATAATTATTTTAATTTTTACTTGCTGAGAAATATGAACTTTCCGCTTCAATTTATTACTACAACGCAGTGACATGATTAGAAAACACGTCGGAGGTTTTGAAAATTAAAAGAATTTGGACCTACCCTCTCAAGGTAAACAAAAAATCACTATAATTATTATTTGTTTGTGGAGTTCAAAAATTCCTCCTCTCTTATTATGAAATTTTTTTCTGATTTTGTGACATTTTTTCAGAGAGGAACCATCACACATGCACATGAAAAAAATATGATCGGCTTCAACGAAATATACACACGACATGGCTCGAGAACTTGGCAGCTCTCCAAAAAAATTTTTAATTTTTGAATAATAATATTAATATTATATTTTAAAAGAAAATCTGTGATTCAGTGCTGCCATATTCAAAAAAGAAAGTTTTTTATTTCACTTTTTCCTTCTATGAAGTCCCGATGTATACTATGAAAATGAACCTACGTTGAACCTATATAGTTGAACCCTTCGATCATTATAAAATAATGTAGGTACTGTCATCATAGGTATCAAATTTACAAGATTATCAAAGGCCTTAACTAGCCTTAACCTACAGAACTTATCTCACCTAGACCTAGGCCTAGCCACTCAATCGAGAAAAAAGCTCTATTTGTGAGGCTCTACGGGAAAACCCACCTTAGGGTGAAGAATGAAGATTACGAAAATCGGTTTTTAATTTCGTGAGAATTAAATTGGTGACAGTTGGCGCGTGATTATCGTCGTATCAAATATTAATTGATTCTTGGCCCTCGACTAGTTGTCAAAATACGAGATTCTTAAATGCAATTTCAAGGGGAATCCGAATTTTGAGGATAAGAACATCCGTCGAGCCCATTCAAGAGTCACTTTTCGTTAAAATGAAATCTAGTTGTATAAAATTTTAATCTTCTACATTTATGCCTACAGGCAACTAAAAAAATTAAAATTTAATTCTGATTTTTTGTTAATAGTATCGTATAAAGGAAGCTTCAGTGTACCAATATCACCAAAGAAAATTTTTTTTCAATTTTGACTTTTTAGTTTTTTCACTTACATGGCTTTTCTTTCTGAGAAATTTTGTTTTTCACCCGAAGGTGGGCTTTCCTATAGCACCTCACATTTATTTTCTCAAAAAATTTCCTTTATCTTTAAATAGAAAATTCAGGGAAAACTATGATGATCTTCTCTTCTCCATGTAGGATCTATTGATCATCGAAATCGAAATGACCTTCTCCGACTCCGAGCTCCGAGGTGCGAGTGTGTGTACAGATGACATCATAGGTTTCAGGTGTGGTGAAGTTTCGATGTGTTCAATGTTCTTCTAATTGAATTGAAAGTGCAGGTGTATTGGTGTAATGTAGGTTGTGTTTTCATGTTCATAAACTAAAACATGTAAAACATATTTTATTATCAAATTATTTTGACGTATTCATCTGAAGAAGTTCTTCCAAGTCGAGTTATTCCAAGTACCAAGTAGTAAGTACTTCTTATATCTTCAGTTGAATAATCTCAATCGGTGTAATTTCTGTATTACTATTACGGTATGATACACTTTTCTCAGTATATATCAATTTAGTAAAAATGTAACATTTTTCTACATTTTTCTGCTTGCTCTCATTGCAGTTTCCCTTCGTCATTGCTAAGTTTTTAATAAGTCATCTGGACTACGGCTAGTATTGATTTGTTGTTTTACTTCATTGAGAAATACTTTCAGTGAAACTTATCGTGTAGTAATTGATCTTACGTTGCATTCCGGATGCGAGAAAAGCGAATATGATAAAAATTTGATATTCGCTATGCTCCCCTGTTTTGTTTCAATGTAGTGATTGAAACAAATAATATAGTAGTGATGAATGCAGTCGTCAGTAATAAGCAGAAAGTTTTTACGAACACTAGAGTTCTGTCCATAATTGTTATTCGTGAAGAAGTATCATTCTCATTTCTGGTTGATATTTCAGGATTTGAAAGGCTAAATTGATCTATTTCGCTATAGAATCGTTTGTATCATGGGTTAATTGAACATCAGCTTCGCTCATCACCGATGCAAGAATTTCGAGTCTTATCGTTGGTTTATCATTCGAAATCATGTCGATATTCAGCAACATAAAAAAAGTGTTTCATATTGGAAATAATGAAGCGAAAAAGAAAAAAGTATTCAATAACATCAAACTAGATGTTGATCCTGAAGAATATTGGGAAATGATAGGAGAACTCGGAGACGGTGCTTTTGGAAAAGTCTACAAAGTAAGTAATTCTTCCATTTTTCGTTTAGTTTGTGAACGTTCTCTTGACCATTTTGTTCGATAGGCATTTCACAGAGAAACGAAACAATTGGCAGCGGCCAAGATTTGCATTTTAGAAGGCGAAGATGATTTATCCGATTTTATGATAGAAATTGATATTCTCTCTGAATGTAAACATCCGAATATTGTTGGTCTCCACGAAGCGTTTTTCATCAATGCAAAACTATGGGTATGTTGAATTGATCATAATTCTTATTCTCTTTGGCAATGTTCTGTATTAAAAACTCCTGTTTATTAGATGTTGATTGAATACTGTGATGGTGGCGCATTGGATTCTATTATGGTTGAATTGGAGAAACCATTGAACGAACTACAGATTGCATACGTGTGTAAAAATGTTTGTCAAGCTCTTTCATTCTTGCATGCGCATAAAGTCATTCATCGTGATTTAAAAGCTGGAAACGTTCTATTAACCATGGAAGGTGGTGTTAAATTAGGTAAGATCAAGTTTATAATTTGAGGGTAAAACTTCGCGCTAAGAAGTTTTTATTGGTTTATCTTGATTGTTGTAAGTGATTAACAAAACTTATATTTCCTTATGTGGACATTTGTTGTTAATGTTCTTTATATTTTCTGTTCAAGTATTATAACTCATTCAGTTGGCTATTTTGTCCTTTAAAATGTTATCTACGGAATGTGTCTTCAATTCCTGTGAAGTGGATTTGAATTAATATTGGATGACTAACTTTCATTCAATGGTTTGCTTTTATCCCTTACTCTGTAAAAAATTTCTTTTTTATTATACCTAATTACTTGAAAAGAATATTTTTCAATATCAAGTCACATGTTTGGTTTTGTCTGGCATTTTTTTACTAGGTTGAAAAATATCTATTTTTCACTTATTACGTTCTACTGTGATTCATTATATTAGCGGGTTCTAAAAACGCCTTTCAAGTGTACGACTTGGCAACTGGTATCATATTTGAAAAGTAATTACTTCCCGTCACTTCCACTCCTCCAGTAACGAGTAATGATAAGAGCCTTAATTCGTTCATGTTTTCAAGTAGGTGCCTATTTGTTTATTTCGATTTGTCTGCTTATTCCGTTTCTATATTAAATCAGATTCTGTCCTAATAAATTAGTAGGACCTGTTTTCGTTTCCATTTAGGACTAAAACGAAGTACTTTTTTTTTAAATTCTTTTTTTAGTTTTCTCGATCCAATTGAATTATGTCTCTTCTTAAAAATTGTCTCTTATCTATCTATGGACGGTATGTATGTAGAACACATAATTTTTTTATCGATAAAGGAATGAGTGTACCGTCCTTTTTGAAGCTTCGTTAACCTTGAAATATTGAGCAATATTGATCTTTCGTACTTTTCCTCTGTTTTCTTTTTTTTGTTTTTAGTTTGGTAACTGATGTATTCCCTTGAATTTTTTATTCCACTTTCTATAATTCAGTTCAACCATTTTTGAATGTATCGTCGAGAATAATTTCTTTTTGTGAATTCACATTTTCTTGATTGAAGTGTATATTTTAATGAAATAAATAAATTATTTTTTTCAGCTGATTTTGGTGTATCTGCCAAAAATAAGCTAACCCTTCAGAAACATGATACATTCATCGGTACACCTTACTGGATGGCTCCTGAAGTCGTTTTATGTGAAACATTTCGAGACAATCCATACGATTTTAAGGTAAATTAATTATGTTCACCCCTTGCATTTCTGATTTTTTCGATTATTCACATTTTTGAATATTCATAGGTGGATATATGGTCCTTGGGTATAACACTTATTGAATTTGCTCAAATGGAACCTCCTAATCATGAAATGTCGCCGATGAGAGTGCTTCTCAAAATCCAAAAGTCAGATCCACCAAAACTGGATCAACCGTCAAAGTGGTCAAAAGAATTTAATGAGTTCGTAGCGAGAGCTCTTGTGAAGGATCCTAGTCAACGTCCAACCGCCGACGATTTGCTCAAGGTAATTTTCCATTCGTATTCTGTTGTAGATTATGTATATACTTTTTTTTGAAGATTATCCGCGGTCAATCTTTGATAATCAGAGTTTCTCCAACTTTTAAGTATCCATGTAATCTTTTTTTTTCTTGCTTTTTTTGCTCATTTAGTCGTAATACATTTAGTTGACTTTTTCGTATTTTGGATCCTCTTTACAACACATAGAATTTTTCTTTGCCGTTATTTCTTTGATTATTTTATATTTTCAATTTAATTTCAGTATAGAGTTTCTCTAAGCAAAATATTTTGACAGCCGCCGTTTTTGTCTTGAATCTCACGAAAAATTTTTCTGAGAGACGGTAATGAATCATTCTAGATAGAAATATTGGTCAAACTGGTTGGCGCATGGGATATTATTGCTGGTTTTTGTGTGATGTGTATTTACTATTACTCCTTAAATAGTATGTTATCATACACCACACAAGCACACTCAGCGAAGTCCCTTGTGCCTTCTTATATTCGACAAATAGTACACGATCCAAATTAACATTTTCAAATTCGGTTATTTCGTTGTATAAATTAAGTCGGTTTTTGGATTACCACTTTTTTAATCATCGGCACATCGCTCTTGCTCATTATTCGCTGTTTCTCAATTATTGCGCTGCTGTCGCCCTTAAAAATGCTTTTTTGTGTTTAGCATCTTCTGTTGACAAACTTAAAACTGAAAGTTGGTCACGATTCTTCCATTACCTCCGATTTGAGTTGAAACAAATCCGGATGGATCCTCGATGTGATTATATTTCTGTATCTTCATTTTTCAATTTCTTTCAGCATCCATTTATTAACAAAGAATTAGACTCAAAACCAATTCGTGATTTATTATTAGAATATAAGGCTGAAGTAGTTGAAGAAGAAGTGGTGGATGAAGATACGGACGTAAGTTTATTTTCAATTATTTTATTTTTAATTAATTTTAATAATGCTACTTGTTTGCTGGTAGTTAGAAAATTTTCTTATTTACGGTTCGATTAAAAAAATTTGAGCGTTTCATTAAATATTTTCATTTTCGGTTTGACGACAAATTTTTTAGAAAAAATTAGCAAATTGAAAATGGAGAAAAATATCAGCGTATTCGACTGACTACTAACGATAAGTTGTGTAATTCTTCGTAATTGGTTTTTTTTTTTTTTTTTTTTAAATATGCCATTGTTTTTCAAAGAAACGAAAATACCTTATGTAGAACTCGCGTATTAACCATGAAAACTCGTAAGTTATCGATTTTACGCTTATTAAACACTCCTTATTTTTTTACGCGTGAAAGTCTATCCGTATTCAAATTTGTTTATTTATTTGCGACTTATGAACTCATTGATTTGTTGAGTAAATATGAGTAATTACGACTTGTTTCGTTTTATTTTTTATTAAGAAATTTTTTCTCCATACTCTTAAAACTTTTATTCCTTAAAATTCATATGAGATTACTTCTAAAGTTAATACTCATATTTTCGTTGAATTTTGAACTGGTAGTTTTTGAAACAACATTTTTAGTACATACAAATTCTAATTTCATGTCAATATTGATTAGTAAAGAGCAACGATGGCATGACATTAATTCTTTTGATCAAATTTTTATGTAGTCTGTCTCAACTTTGTACCTTTAATTTTTCTTACTCAACAGTTTTGGTCGAAAACGATTAAAAATTATAACGGATTTCTCGTGATTCCTATCTTTTACAAAACTCTTATTTATAGAGAAGTATTGTTTACCTTAGTTGAGACATTACCCATCGTGATTTTTGTCTTAGAATCTTACTAAATTTCACCATACTCGACCCTTGCTGAACAGAGTATCCGATTCCTCAAATTTCTATTGTAATTATGTAACTTTGTTGAAAACTAACCGTTTATCCAGGTTTCTGTGTCGTAGGAAAACCATATAATAATGCCTTCACAACATGCATTCGAATTTAGGAACTTTCCCTTTTTTCTTGTTTTTTTCTTTTTTTAATTAATTGTTTTTTATGCTTTTTGTTTTTTCTTTGCACCATTGATCATATCGGTTAATGGTCTCTATTTCACTTGTTAAGACTATTTGCACATAGTTAATATCAGCAATATTCAATCATAATCGCTTGCTTATAATGATACCTCACCAAAGCCCCATACCCTTGAAAACTTGAGTCAAAACTATCAAGTTCTTGTCAAAATTTATCACTATACGTTTACATCAAATTTGATCTGTTTTCAATGCTTGCACAATAGCGATGTAGGAAACAAAGAAAACACCAGTATCAAAGAATTGGTGAGTTTAACAAATGTGCTAAATTGTGCTTTTAAAGATTTTTATGGTCACAAGATTATTGAATAGCTATGTAATTTCTTTTTGAATTTTATATCCTAGTAATGAATTTTCTTAGTTTTTCGTTCAGTTAATGTCATCACGGTGTCTACGTTTATGTCCCCCCACCCCATCACAAGATTTTAAAATTTGTTTTAATTTTTCAGGAGCCCCGTACGTGCCCCGAGATTGAGGAAGATGCGGCTTCTCTAAAAAGCGAGCAAGATGTTAAATGTGAGTATTTTTTGTGGAGGTTTGTATAACAGATTAATTCTGGACTGAGGAAACAGAAAAAGTCTGATCCAATCTTAGGGATGAAGAAATACTGACTATTTTGCGATGCCGTTTACCAATTACTACCATCACGTCGTATGAATTCGGTATTGTTAAATAACCTCTCATTGTTTTTAAAATGAAAATCATAAGAACCAAATATGAGGAAAATAAGTGTATTTTAAAAACTTGAAATGCGAATACCTCAAAACTGGAAATTTCGATTCATTCTTTAGATTCTAGATTCCCAGCTCCAGATTTCAAAATAAACCAATTCTAGCGAAGTCTTTTTTTCTTTTTTTTTGTTACTAATTATTTTATTGTCTTTATTTTACAGTGCATGAAGAAGTGGAGAATCAGGATGCTGAACATACTGATAAAAATGAAAAGGTTCGCGAGGAAGCGAAAACAAAGACTGAACCAGTTATTGAACCTCATAAACCCTCCGATAATAAATTTGTTAGTATTTGTTCTTGTTAAAGCTTCGAAATGAACGAGGCAAAATGTTGATTCGATAAATTGAGCTTAATTAACCTCTAACATGTTTTGAGGTCAATTAGCGAATGGGCTTTATTTTATGCATGTTTATTATCTTCCGTTGATTCTTTCTTTTAAAGGTTTAGAGTAAGTTAATTGATTGCTTGAAGCCTTCTTTTTATACTGGTTTTCGTTTTTAGGTTACTAAAAAAGCAGAAAGTACCGAAAGGAGGCTGTCGCATGATAAAGGACCTGCTCCTAAACCTCCGACTTTACCGCCCGCTGCAACGCTTCCATCTTCATCTGAACCGAGTGTTCCTCTCGTACCATCTTCTACTGCTATCGAATCGTTACCGTCTCCAGACCCAAGTCCGTCCCTTCTCAGTTCAAGAACAAGTACGCCAGACAAATTACAGGTCTCGGTTAAGCCCGTCGACAGTTGTACTGAAAACTTGGATACTGTTGAGAAAGAGTCCACCGAAAATATCAAAGCAACCAAAGACTGCGAAGTTCGTGACAATCAAAATGAAACCGCCCATGTGCCGAAAGAGCCAACGCCCACGGAGAAGTTGAAAAATGAAATCAAGGAAACCGGAATTAATAAACCAACGAACGATATTACAAAAGAGATGAAACGATCGGCGTCGTCGTCCGAAATCATCGATAAAGTTCGACGTCGAGTCGATCGTGAGGTCCCGAGTGATGTGAATAAACGAACAACGAGCAAGGTGCCAGCCCCTATTCGGCCCGTTTCCATGATTAATAATTTTGGTGACGTTCCTGTTGGCAAGAAAATCAACAGTACAGATGAACCAGATCGAGTTTCAACTCGCAATAGAAGTTCTTCCGTTTCGAATCGTAATCGCCGTAGGCCATCTCCGCCACCGTTGGACAGAGTCTTGCAAATACAAGCTACTGACAAAATACTTAATAAAAACGAAGTGTATGAAAAGAAGGAGAATTCCAGTCATCCATGTAAAGAACATATTCATGATGAATTCAATTTGGGCGGCGATCTTGTGAAAAATCACGACTTGAAAGGAAAGAGTAAAAAAGACGTTTCACCGAATATTGTAATTTCTTCTGGTAAGTTTTTTTTCTCTCAAAAATATTATTATAAAAGATGGGTTTGTGGGAATAATTATCTTGAGCTCCCTTGAAGCATAGGCGGGGTTATTTATGCTTTTTTTTCGTCGAAGTTGTTATTCTTGGAAAAGTCATCGTTTTATTCTCAATGGTTAAAAGTTTCCAAACAAATAACTTTTTCATCCATGTAACTCTTGCAAGTCAAACGATATGTCAAGTAAACTTCAAAAAACGCTCTCTTGTAAAATTTAGTTTTTAGCTTTTGGCGCCTTTGACATTTCTCGCCCTCATTTTAACAAACTAAAAATACTTGTACCTATTCCATGGGCAGAATGTATTTTAATTCTTTTGTGAGAGTATTTTTCGCATAATCGTTAGATAAATATTATTACAAATCATTATTCTTTGTTGCAGGTAAATCAAATAAGTGTAACTCTACCACTGTAAGAATTAATAACGATTCTGGTGTGGACTTGTCTAATGAGTCTTTAGAGTCTAATATTACTGTAGTTTGTGCAACTCATCCGCCCGTATTGCATCAAAATTCGGAAGAAAATGAAGATTCCGTGAATACCCGAGGAGTATTTAACCAAGTCGTAGTCGTATCGAATGAAAATAATAAAACTCGAGTAAGAAATTGTGATCTTATACGAATCTCTCAGAAACTAGACCTAAAAGATGTAAGATATATTATTTTAATGTTTTCGGTTTTGCAGATCAATGACTCTTCAGACGAGGAGAACAGTGGAGACATATTGGTCATAAATTCGCCGTCACCTTCAAATATTACGTTTTCTCAAGATACGAGTCATGTATCTGTTATTACGGTTGGCGAAGAAGATACTCCTCTGAAAGTAAAAGATTCCAGATTGGAAGATTATCCTCCTTGGGATTCTACTTCTTCGATCGGTAATGAATGTTATTTGCTAGTCTAACAGTATACATAAAAACTACCCTCCTTTCAACAAAAACAAACTGTTGACGAATGAAAATTTTTACCTATTGTGTTCAATAGAATATTATTTGTAGAAGGAGAATATTTTAAAATTGCTTTGAAATAATTCAATCGATGCTCTTTAGAATGAAAAATGGTTTAAAAATTACTTTGATATTTTCAAATGTATCACGAAATTATGAAAAAGTTGAAAGCTCAATTGACCGTTGGTTATCAATTTGTGTTGATGAAGTTGTAAATTCCGACAGGAAGGGTTTGGTTTTATGAATAATTTAAAAATTTGTAACAACTGGGATTTTTAAACATGGCGGGTGTGAGTCATAACTCTTATTATGAAGTGTCTTACTATATTGAGATAAGTTGTTTTTTCTAGGAGTACAATAACATTTTCCCGTCAGAACTGACATGACACTAGTATTTCTTAATCAATATTTTCGGCATGAATAATATTGAATGGGGGACGTTCAGCCAAAATCCCCTTCGTGATTAATTTAGATTACGTTAAAACTGACCAATTCTACTGTTATTATAACGTCATCTTTTGGAGAGAATGGTACAAGTTGCGTTGAAATGAGAATTGACTTTTTTCATTATTTTGTTTTTAAACTCAAATTTATTAGGAGTAAAAGGTGATGCAACTGATGTGTATATTTTTGCTATAATCTGTTTAATCTCATTCTTGCATCACTAATATTGCTTGGTCGCAAAAAATTTTTCATTGATTTGTATTCAAGTTGAAGACAAAAATATAAACTTCAATAATCATTGTAAATATTAACATAATTATTGAAGAGAAGTATAACCTGAAACGCGTCTTTATATAAATCTATAATTTGAAGTATTAGGTTTGTTTTGTTTATAAAAAAATACTGCACTTTTATTAATTTTTTAAGATACTTCTTTGAACGGTGTTTCATTTAAAAATGAGTAAAAATTGTTTATGATTTAGATTTTCCGTAAGTTCTGTTCACATCTTGGAAAAAATCTCAAGTCCTCTAAAATTATTGTCTTGAAACAGAAGACATTTTTTTCTATTCTCGGATTTCTTAAATCTGTTGCCTTTCATTACAGATGAAACTTCGTCTGTTTCGCACAAAAAAAGTACCTCAATTGTTCTCCCCGTTTCTGCGACGTCATCACCTTTAACCGTTCTTCCTGAGCATAAACAAAATGGTGATGCTGTAATGCATTCGACGGATTCCGAAGATATTCTGATTATTCTTAGCAATAAAGAGAAATCTCGTAATTCGCAGGTACGCTTCCCGATTCGTTTTACATTTTCATTAAACGATTTTTAATTTTTTGCTCAAATTTTGATTACTTTATTTGTAGGAAAGACTGGCGTATAATCTAGAAAAAAGGATTTCTCCGGCTAGATCGAGTTGTTATTCAGACGATACCGGTTCTGCTAGAAGTAGCGGTGGTCGACAGACTCCACCGTCTGCTGCGAGCACCCGAACATTTGACAGGTACCAATAGTAAATTGCTTGACTTGGTTATTACTTGTAAATAATTTCAAGTTTAAATTAATAGCGTTTTGCTTTCAATTTAGATACGAAATAATGCGTTACTTACATTCCAGATCGGATGCTGAAAGTATTTCTACTACTACTAGTCAAGACAGCCGTGGTAGCAATAAGGAAAATAACAGACCCGACGATGACGCTGTTATTCTAAGGAAAAAAGCTGATTATTCCAGGGTCAGTGTGACTATTTATAATGGAGTATAACTATAATTTACGTATACATTATTCGTCATTTGCTCACTAATAATTTGACTTATTCGTGGCTGCAGAAAGAGAATAATCGTAACAGTAGATCAATTTCAAAAGAAGAATCAGAACTTAGAGCGTTGAAAAAGAAAACCAGAAAAAGGACGCGTAAATTCGAGATTGACGGCGTTATAGTAACCACTACGACCAGTAAGGTTATTTATGGCGATGATGATCCGAACAGTGGATACGATGATCAGTTATTTAGGTAAATAATTGGTCCTGATTTCTTCTGAATTGAAGGGCCGGTTGAAATGAGAGTCTCAAGTGAAGTGTTACCATTTTCCGTAGGTATTGTGTTGACGAGGGAGGAAAGCAATTGATGACTGTACTTCTTGTTACCGCAGCGAAGTATATTTACTTCGCTCACAATAGACCCTTCAATCATTACTATTTTATTTTCCAGAAAACAAGAATTACGTGAATTGAAAGTTCTTCAGAAGCAAGAACAAAAACAGTTTCAAGACTTGACAGTAAAAACACAAAATGCTAAAGATTTGCAAGTATGTCATCAACGTTAATGTCATTATCATCCTGAAATGGTCCCTTTGTAAGACAATATTTCTCCTGTAGGAAAAGCGGTTTGAACAAGAAAGAACGTCGTTGTTACGTCAGTATGAAAGTGATTTGGAAAATATGATCAGGCATCAAAGACAACAGATTGAAAGACTTGAAGCTCAACAAGAAGCTGAATTGAGGCTTTCTTCGAAAAGAATTCGAGCCGAACAGGTGAGCAGTTTTTTTATGAAAAATAAATTCTGAAATTATCTTCGTATCACTCATCGAGTATTATCAATATATTCTCTGTTTGCAATTAGGAAAGAGAACTAAAAGAATTCCGGGAAACCCAAAAGCAAGAACTGAGATTATTAAAACAAGAAATAGATTTGCAGCCGAAAGAGAAACGAAAAAGTCAATTTAAAGAGCGGAAAGAAAAACTAGAAAAGGATCATGAAGAAAAGGTAAGATTTATACGTAATGACCTAAATAATTCTGTGTTGATATTGAATTTTTTTCCCTACCTGTACTATAATTTTCGTTTTTAGGAAAAGATATTTTTAGAAAAACTAAATGAAAATCATGAAAGTTCTCTTCGTCGACAGAGTGACTCGCATCGGGAAAAAATCGCATTAATGGAGAGACAGTTCTTGCAACAAAAACAACAGGTTGGTTTTTATCCGAATATAAGCGGGTCCACAATTTGCTCATATTCGTCGAGTGGGCGAATAATTTTGTATCTCAGCTGCTGTTTTTTTTTTTTATCGTTTCGAATGATGTTACGGCGAATAGGCGAATTGATATTAATCCGGCTTGACTGAAAATCTCGAAATCGAAAATCATCTAATCCTTTTTAGGGTCTTAACGGGTTGTGAGAAAAAAACCTATTATTTTATGGAATGGCATAATTTTTTTTTCAGTTGATGAGAGCAAGGGAATCAGATCTATGGGATATGGAAGAAAAACAAATTCACGAAAGACAGCAACTAGCGAAGAGACAACTTAAAGATGCCTTCTTTTTACAGAGGCATCAGGTATTCTACTATTATCTTGAGAATTTTAACGAATTATGTATAATTTTTAAATGTTCCGCTTTTACATTACTAATTTTAAAATTTATTCGTAGATGTTAATCCGACACGATAAAGAGTTAGAACAAATGAAGAGGATGAATGTACGTAAAACAGAAGAACTGCTTAAACGTCAGGCTTTGGAAAAACGTGCATTGCCTAAACGAATTCGATCGGAAATGAAAGCCAGAGAAATGATGTTCAGAGAGTCGATGAGAATTAACATGGCTAATAACCAAGACCCAGAAATTGAACGAAATAAATTCAAAAAGGTTTGTTGGACTGGACATTATATTACGTGATGTCGTTGTAGGGTGTGCAGCCTTGCACCGTGTGCGCTATTATACCTACTTCTAACTTTTTCTCAGAGTATTTCAAATTATGATAAGTAAATGATTATGTTTACAAATTATAATGTATCGTAGAACGAGGTAACTTTACCAATTCACTGTTTCAATTATGCGAGGCAAGAATTTAAATCGAAAACCAATTGGTAGACGCAGAAAAAGAAAAAAGACAGGTCGCCGATGCATTTTCGATTTAAATTATTCTCGTATAGCACAGTTGAAATAGTGAATTTTATCGTGGGGTCAAGTGACCACTCGAATGTAAAATCACCCTGTACCCCGGTAACTGAAAAATCTCCCAGCCCCTCCTCTTTATAAGTATATCATCCCGAACCAGCCAAAGTGCCTGTGATCCTTTCATGCTTCAAAATGAATAAAATAATGAAGAATGTAGACAAACGTTTCATTCAATTGTGTTTTGAAAAAATCAACTAACAAATTTTTCCATTTGTCACCTTTCTAATGAAAAATGTCATTTTTATCACTTTGTTATAATTTTTATTTTGAAAGTCTCAATGTTGCTCTCATCGTGATTAGTATAATATAATTATGTATCGGGTATTCTGATTTTCTTCAACCAGTTTGACTGAACCTCCTCTCAACAACGTAGATTAGATTCTCTGACCCGTACCTACTTACATTAATGTCTTAGAAGACATCACCGTAACCTGAAATTGAAACCACTAATGAATACATTGAAATGAACTCTTTATAATTTTTAGTTTCAAGAAAACGAGAAGAAGAGGTACAAAGGTGAAACCTTGAGATTCGAACTGAAACATCAGCGGCAACAAGAGGAGTTACGCATTGCATCCGAAACCGCCATCAAAGAATTAGAACAAATGCAGAATGAAAAACGTAACATAATTTGAAATGATTTTGCTTCGATGCATTTTTTCCTCCGTTTTTACCTGCGATTGTTTGTTAATTAGGCAAAATGCTGATGGAGCATGAAACCATGAAACTGAAGCAACAAGAAGAAGCTTACAGTAGAGAGCTGAAAGAATGGAAAGCCCAACTGAAGCCGAGAAAACAGGTAAAATTTTTTTTGCATTGACGTGAAAACAGAATGGACCTATTGGCAAATCTGATGGTGCGGTCCCGTTTGATTGCTTATTAGTTACCAAACTTAGAACTAATAGTTAACCGTATCTGCTTTCGTACGTTTTGGAATACCCTTCTATTTTCTGTCGCCGCCTTGAATTTTTTATTAATTAATTTGATTTCTGTACACTCAATAATCGTGTAAAAATAAATACAGACGAATATCAATTGATGAAGCATCCGAATAGGTTGGATAAATCTAGCCACAGATATGTGTAAATTATTGAGGGGAACCAGTAGTACTTTTTTTTATGAATACACCTCAATTTGAAATGTCAACGAAATTCTTATTTTTCAGCGCTTAGAAGTGGCAATGTTGAAGGAGTTATTGGAATTAAAAGCTGCCCGAGGTTATTATTCGAATCGCTCTTCCGTTTATTGCGAATATTCTGTTCCCGCCTCTCCGCAAGTGAAATCTATGCGCAGATTAATCCGCACCAATTCCGTTCCTAGTAACTCCACCCTCTCTAGACTCGCCTCTAAATACCGTGATCCTAATCCGAATGATGGTTGTAACACCGTCAACGAATCGTAAATATTCACCCTATATGTTTGTCTTCCCTCGGGGCTTGCAGGTCTTTTTTTTTTTATTAGCTACGTGCAGTTTCTCGACATTTTGCACGCGCATTCTCTCGCCACAAATGTGTCCTCTTCTGTTTTGAACGTTTCGGAGGAAATGGTGGGTGTATAGATACCGGTTTCTTTCCATTATCGTACGATTTATTTCTACGATTAAGTTTTATTTTTTCAATCGTACAATTCAGTTCGACGCACTATGCACGCTGCACACATCTTATTTTCTCTCTCCAATATAATTATATCCATATCCAATATCCATATTCATGGCAATAACATTGATATTCGTTGTTGCTTTTCACTTACATAATTTTTACGATAGGTGTAATCTTTAGTCGTTCCTCCAACTTTTCATGATTTACATTTCTTACTCACTTGTTTCCCATCAACGTATGTTTCTCTTCTATTTCGTTCGTGTTTTGGGCATATTGTATTTCCGAAATGGTTTCGAAGAATTCGTTAACAGGAGCGTGAAATATTCTTTTATTTTAGACTGTTTTACCCGCTTGATTGGTTTTAGGGTTGCATATTCACTACCTATTACTTCGAAACCAACTCGTTCGATTTTTAGACCATGAAATTCATACTCACTATGCGGGCAGCTAAAATGTTATTTGTTGTGTATTGGCTTACTTATTCTACAACTTCTTTTATGTGTGCCAACTTAAAGCGGCAAATGCTTTAATTTATATACAGGGTGTTACGCAATAGGCGCGCCAGATATTCCGCTGTTTATTTCCTGCCTAAGTCTGCAGCGTAACTCAAAAATTCGAAAATTTGAGAGCGCGTTTCATGCTACGAGTAGATTAAACTCGGCTTATGAGCAAACTGAAATTTCATCGCCCTGCTGTTTGAGCCAAACCTTTCGAGTTGACTTATTTCATCTGCCCCGTTGAGCTGAGCTCATATGATGAGGCTCATTTACCTTATTCAGTTGAGCTGAAATTGTCGTCTCACGCTCGTTTTGATTGCTCAAAGCTGATGCTAGATATTGATTTAGTACCCTAAAGAATACGATGAACCGTATTGAACGTGAAGGAGGCTTAATTTTGAGTATTTATTTAATTTCAGTAGCACTTTTGAGCTACCTGGTTAAAGCCTACCTTGGAAGATCAAATCATCGGTGGGCTAAAATATGTACTAATTTTCAGTACTTATAAATATTTTCACGTTCATTGGATTTGTCTT
This sequence comes from Parthenolecanium corni, assembly GCA_038050395.1. Classification (NCBI taxonomy): domain Eukaryota; kingdom Metazoa; phylum Arthropoda; class Insecta; order Hemiptera; family Coccidae; genus Parthenolecanium; species Parthenolecanium corni. The sequence continues at coordinate 767,862 of JBBCAQ010000038.1, read as the reverse complement.
CCAGGTATAACAAAAGGAGAAATCTTCTTCACGCCTTGTTCATCTTTTTTGCTCGTCGAGAGTAATTTAAGGGCTGTATTCAAAAAGTGGTCAGGTTTTTCAGTCTTTCAAAAGAAAATTTATTTCTGCTCTCGGTTGAGTTGAAAATATAATTCATCAATTTGTACAAATAATACTTGAATTAATTATAGATTTTGCTATTTTCGCGAGCTTTGCAAACATATTTTCATGCTACAAACTCATAAATTGACCCTTGACCACTTCTGGAACTCAGCCCTCCAATTTATAGCATACATGTATTAGGTTAAAAATTTGAGTCAGAAATTTCAGCTCGCAAGATTATGGAACTAGTTCGAATTTATTGGCTCATTGGACTTTCATTTTCACAGAAGTTGACCTACAGTATTGTAGACTTCTGATTTCACCTTTTTATGTTTTCAATAATCTTCTGAAATGTAAATTCTCTCCGGTTTCACTGAATATTAAAGATAAACCAGTCAGATTGTACCTATATCTGTATGTTTTCTGTCTTGCAAAGCATGAAAATATGGTACCTTAAAAATTTATAAGTGCGTCGAAGAATTCGTCTTCTAAATGCTGATGCGTCTATTATGTAGCAGCCTGTATTATTCTCATTGCTTTTTGTTCTTGGTAAAGCGAATGGTACTTTTTATTTCATGTAAAATATGTATTTCTGGTTTTGAGAACAAACACTACACACACTCAATAAATGAGAAATTTCTGATTGACTGGATAACAGCTCTGATGAAGAATGATTAATTGCTGCCCCAAATTTTCTGCCAATTTTATTCGTGAAATCTACGCGGTATTATCGTGGGAAAAATTCTTGCTTCATCATTGAAGAAATATATTGTGTGTATTTGTAGGAGTATACCCATATTTTTATTTTGACATGGGATTTAAAATTATTCGATTTAATAGAATCTTATCGAATTTTCTCATCATTCGATCAACATTCGTATTTTTTCCATTTTTTATTTTTATTTTCTTTCTTTTCGAGAAGAATTTTTTAGAAGAAAAAAGAACTTTTCTCAGTATTCAATACAAAATTCTGTACTTTTTTTCTTTGAGAAACAGAAATCTTATACTTAATTGCTTCGCATGATTTAAATTCTGGAATAATGTATGCATTAGTCGGTGATGGTAATGGCGAACCTCATAATTCATTTCGATATTGCTTAAAATAATTCGATAAATTCTATGAAAATAATCATTTTGATTCCTTACGTTTTTTTCGCCTTTTTTCTCATTCTCTAATCGTGAATGTGTAATCAATCTTCTTGATTTAATAGAAATAATATTGTAACAACGGGGATCGCAAACTGCAGTATTAGCAGGGCAAATTATAATGCTTCCTTCTCCAAGTGCATTTGCATGAAATTAATTATTAATGTTCGCGATCACTTGAATATTCTTCATAATGTACTTTGTACGAGCTTTTGTTAATTTTCTATTTTCGCTATTGCATGTAGTAATTTTAATTACAGTGTTGAAACTTATTATGGCTTTTGAATATTTTGCTTCTTTCCTTTCGTATCCTACGTTTCCAAAATCGGCTTATCCGAATGTAGAATGTAATTAAAAAAAAGTGCGTCTGCAAAAAAACGGTGCATCTTCATACTGTATAAATTGCTTGTGTAAGTTTTTCGCTTTTTTTTTTTTTTTCGATTGCCTCTTATGAAGCTACCCAAAGCCATTAATGAAATTTCATTTTTGCAGCGCCTTGAAGAGCTGTTCGCCCAGGAATTAGAACGTGAATCGTACGGTATGCCTGGATCGAGTCCTTTACCTGCGGATTTGTGCGAATTACCCGCTCATATGCCACCGAGTAATTATAATCGTGGTTCGACCAGAAGCAGCCTTTCATCAGTCTCTGCCGACTGAAATATAAATCGTGTGTATAAATTTGTACCAAAAATATTCACTTTTCTACTCAGCCGTTATTTTCCTTCTATGTACCTTACTAGCAAATCGCACGTCATCAAAAAAGAATCCTATGATGAATTCTTTGATGACTTGTTCTTACTTCAACATTTTTGCTACGTTTTTGGCTTTTATGTATTTCTATTATAATCTGTCGTTCGTAATCTTTTATAGAACGCATTATTTTTATAGATTTCTTCGTTACTGTTTTTTCTCCTTTTGATAAGGTTTTTAATATTGTTTTCATTTATTTTAACGTCAATTTGCAAAATTATTTGTATTTTTCGTGGATATGCGATTAGTTTCGAAGCTTATTTATGTTCATTTGACTTTTTTTTTTACGTTATTTTGACTAAATATTTTGTTATTCGTTACACCGCACATCTGGTATACTTCCCTCCAAGATACGTAGTTCTAGTTCATGTGGTATTTTGAAATTTTGATGATTAATTATGGATTGATTTTTTTTTTGTCTTACGTTTTACAGCCTTGTGCAATATTTAAAAAATTTATTTATAAATACTCTTCGATTTAACGAAGTCTGAAATCGATCAATCTCGTCCTTAAAATGTTGTCTTTCAGTTTCAGTAACCATTTTTTCTTCATAATCATGCCTCTCCGACACTCTTTCGAAGTCTTGAATAATATCATAAATTTATGTTCGAGCTCATAGATTTTTTTTTTTACGAATCTGTAGAAAAAATTAATATTTTCTTGTGATGTGGTATTGTCTAGAAAAAAATTATTTTTTTTTTTGTTGGGAGAGAAAACGCTGTGCAATAAAAAAACAATGAATTTTATGAATTTCTTTTTGGCCGGTCAATTTATCATGTTTCCTTTGATTCGGGTTGGGTTTCTTCGTAGAAATGTACAGCGTTTTCTGCAATAGTTGTAAGTTGCTTCGAATCAAAGTTTGTACGGCTTGATGTCTACTCTTGAATTATTTAATCTACACGGGAGACTTTGCAAATTGGGTTTAGCTCCAATTTTATAAAATTGAAAAAAAGTCCAGCATTACTGCTAATTATTCAGGGAGATTGAGTGATTTCAAAATGAGCTTTTCCAACTTTGTGTGATAACGCAATAAAAATAATGTGTGGTACTGAGACATCGGTATGGCTTTTGAAAGGAATTAGTCTATACAAATTGAATTCAATGGCCTTTTTAAGCCTGGTCAAAGCCTTGTAAAATTCCAGATTTCTCCAAGGTCTCATTATACTCGTTAGTTGTACTTTTTAGCGTAATGAAATGATATTCATTGTTGACGTGACCAGAAAAGTGATTGCTTTTATAGGCAATGCTACATAATACATTTTATTTAAAATTATTGTATCTTAAAAAGGCTCAACAAAGTAATTTTTGAGGAATTATGATGCAAAAAATGTTTCTCGAATCGAATTATTAATTTTTCTGATACTGCATAAGTGATAGGCTTATAATTTTGATGCGTATTTGATTTCTCATCATCAGATTCCGGAGCAAATAATGTATCAAATCGAATTAATTTCCATAGTTCCAATTAACATTTCCGTAACATTTATTGTTCTTATTTGCAAAGGTCAACGTTTGGTGCCATTGCTTTTCTTTACATTTTACCTTTGCGAACAAAATAAATGTAAATAAAGTATTATTATGATACTCTTTTTGCCGGTTTTTAATGAAATGAGAATAAAAAACGAAAAATTGAGTGATGATGTCTAACCAAGTTACCTTCTTTTTTCCCCTTTTACACGTTACACTTTTTATTTTACGATTCGCGAATATTTTTTCTTAGCACCCTCAAGACATTCGTGTAAATTTTATTTGTTAAAATTTATGAAATTTTATTGTTGGTTTTTGTTGCTTATTGTTTGTAAAGAAATTATTTTTGGAGTATTACATTTCATTTATTCAGTTTTTGTAAATAAAATGGGAAGAGATTTCAAAGTCTTCCTTTTTCGATTCAGATACATGTAGTATTGTAATATGACTTTTTGTTATGCGAATATCTTTAATATTTTCGATTTTGTATGTTGCATTTCGTAAAACGTATTTATTATACTTAAGAATTAAACTTATTTTTGTCTATGAAAAAAAAAGATGAAACCAAAAAAAGAAAGAAAAAAAACATTTCATGTGTACAGTATTGTATGCTCTTACTCCAATCAATGTTCAATTATTGAAGAAAAAAATCAGCTAAATAGTGTCAATGTTATTAAATTTTGTGTTCCTAATTCTATAGTGAAAATGATAGGTGTTCAACGAAATATTCGAAACTTCTTCATAATTTTTGGATTTGTTTCTGTATAGAAGTTTCATATTTGGCTCAGAAATTGAATAAGTAAATTATTTTTACCAAGATCGCAAAATATTTGTAAATAGCTGTTACGAAATTACATCTTCCCTAATTTATTGAACAAATTATGTTGTTAACAATACTGTAGCATACTAACTATCAAAATTTAATATATAGTGTAATTTTATCGTTACTTTATGAATTTAAACTAAAGAGTATGTTGTTACAGTGTTCTTTAGTAATCAATTATACAAATTTCCATACACTGGGTGTTTTGTTTATGTTCATTCTTGCAGTTTTAGTGAGTACTAAGTAGTACCAAGTAGTACTGAACACAAACATTATAATGTTTCCTTGCTTTATTATTTAAATCGAAGTAGCCATATAAATAGTGTCAGTATTTCTCAGAAAATTGCTTTGGAATTCAGTTTTCACTGACAAATCAGGAATTTATTTAAAAAACTTTTCAAGACCGTTAATTTATAAAATTATTATGAGCCCTTATGGTAAATCATCAAAATTAAAAAGGGATGAAAGCTTTGAATTATACGGTATTTTTTGTCGAATTTCTAAATGAAATTCCTCTTAATGACTATTTACAATATTGATTATATAAATATAATATGGGGTTTTAATGTTGTTTGTACTAGAAATGTTGATTGGGACTGATAATGTCTTGATTTGGTTGAGTAATCAAAAAACAGTGTTTTCATCAGCGGTTTGTTTCATATCAGTTCTTCGCGACAGAATAAGACCTCTGAATAAAGATGCAAACGTTTACTGAATTCCAAAACACATAAGACTACCAGTTCCCCCGAATTGAATTTTATTACTGGTATAGAGTGTAAGCGCGAATTTGAAAAATAATAAATATTTCCTGCAGTTCCATCGTTTGATTAATTAAAACCTTGATATTTTAAAACCAAATTGAACAAACATTTTATTATTATTTTTCAAACCAACGTAATATTTACAAAGTTGAACAACAAACGAAAGCATGAAAGTATTCACCATGAATTGTTATGAGAGATACTAAGGTAGTAATTTCATAGAATTACAAATAAAAAAATTCAAACAAATATCCGATCCGTGACTTCTCAGTTACAAGAATATTGGAAAAATGAACATGCTCACCGTCCTCTAAATGGAGGATGTTGCAAAAAAAATTACACATTAGAGTCCCACTCGAACAGAAGGATGAATAATTTACACAAGTTTCTTAGCTTCAAAGAAACTCTTCAAATGTCTCATCTGCCAGAATCCCATACTAACTAAAATGATGAGCTGCGACAATGACCACCAGAAAACACGTTGATTCGTATTTTCACTGGTAGCACGGAAACGTTCTTCTCGATACTGAAAGAAAAAACACTCATTCATAAACATCAGGAAAGGAGATATTTATTATTTAAAGCCATCTAAAAAGGAGGAGCTTCTTACTCTCTGATAGTTTTGTTCCTTCGTGATCTGATCAACTTGATCAAGCAGTTGTCGAATACGTAATTGCAGTTCGGTAAGTTTTTCTTTTTGGGCTACTTGAGCATAATCAATGGCTTGGTCACCAACTTGAATATCAAAATGCACTCGCTGAAAATAAAAGGCATTCAAACATTAGCAAAAGTCATAATTCAATAGTTAAATACTACGAACAGCATCTTTACCAGCTGAGAACCACCAATCCATTTTGTTGTATTTGAATATAAGCATAAAATATGTTCTCCCGGAATATGAGAAGTGAAAGATAAACGGCCTTCAGCACTGTACACCTACAAATGAAATAGACGATAAAAAGCTTATAAAATATAGGAAAATTGGTTGCTGAATTTTTACACTTACTCGAGACATAATAACTTTTTCATCTGGATCTTTTACTTCCACATGCATTCCAATACCAGGCTGAGATGGCATGAATCCATTAGTTCTCGGATCATAGAGTTCAACTTTGTAATTAACTAAAATCAAAAACATCAGAGCTAAAATAGTTTCAATAACCAATTTGTAACTCGCATACATTGAACGTTGATTATTACCTAAGACGGTCGTTTCATCAGGAATCTCTTCGATGAAGCATTTTCTTTCTGTTTCAGCAATGTGAAAGAATAATCCGTCGCTATATCGAAAACAGAAAATTAAAATTATAGCCGGGAGGAAGCAGGTAACCATAGTGGAAATATTTACACGATTTTCGGCAAATTGATATTAAAACACCATAATTTATCCAGTAGATAGGTTTACTCAGAAAATATTATTGAATACGAAGGCACTCAGAAATTTTCAGTAATTCTATATGATATATTACTTTACTTTTAGCCGATACAGTATACTGAGTATACACATGAGAATCATTAGTTCATTACAAAAAAATAAACACGTCAGTCATTTCTCATTCATGTCGTTTGGATTTTGGAACGGAATTGTTGACTCATAGTTGTACAAGTTACCCTTTTTTTTTAAGTAGTCTCATAGCATTTAGGGCTAGGCTACTGTACTGGCTAATGGCTGTGGCAGTGGCAGTGTGGGAGGGTGCGAGGGCGAGGCATCCAATTCCAAGGGCATTCATATTATCATCCAACATCAGTCTATAACGTCTATGCAATTGCAATTTGCTAATACCGACGAAAAAAAATTATCAAAGGTGTCACTGTGTCACCACATGATCACCATTCGCAAGTCACCACACCACTTCACCTCAATTTCATGTAGTTAGAAAAATTTGAAAATATTTGCGAATCGCGATAAAATTTTCGAGTTGAAGTTAAACTCTTGAATAGGTGTGGAACTGTGAACTGGCGACTGCGAAAATCGTTGAAATTATTTTAGTTACCAAGTGACTGTTCAATTTTTCATTGCTGTGAATAGCTTCTTAGGATTTCAATTTTGTAAACTGACTGAAATAAGATTTTTCCCCCAAGTGCTCATCTCTTATTTTTACTCGCTGTTATTTCACTTCAATTCTTTCTTTGTGTTACTGTTGATAGATTAATACGAGTATTGCTTTTCACATTTCAAACGTGTAATAGTGTTCTATTAGAATCAGAACATTTCGAGTTTCAATTGTTGAACCGGAAATAAAATGACCCAAAGTTTATATGAGAAGAGTATGAACTTCATAAACAGTATTACTGATCAGAACTGCAGTTCTAATTTCAGTTCCACTAGTGGCCAAAAATGGTATCGAGAACCAGCTCACAGGTACTGACAATTTCTATTTTGAATAATATTGACAAAATATGTATCTGCGTTTTCCTTCATAATCATTTCTGTTTTTTTATTCTCTCTTCTCTATTTTATTTTACAAAATTAATTTCTTTTTCACTTTTTCATCATCATAGATTGTATTTCATGTTTTCTATTCACCTTTGCCTTTGTAAAAATTTTTTTTTACTATGAATTGAGCATAAGTACGCCGAATATGATTAGAAAAGTCCTGACATCATAATACTCGTACATAGCAGAGAAGTGGGAACCAGAGTGATTAAAGTCAATTACCAAGTTTTGAGATTCGCTCTTCGCCGTTGACGTTTTCAAAATACTCCCATTTCTCTTATTTTGGGTTCTTATGACTTTCACTTTGAGAAAAATGAGTTGTTATTTTGGAACACTGAGTTCACAAGATGAATGGGCAAGGTAAACTATGTACTTCAAAAATACTAAATAGCAAAAAACAGCAAAATCCTCCTGATCTTAAATTTGGACTTGGATTACTCTGGTTCTATAAGGGTCAAGTCCAGATTTTATCATTTCCTACCTTTGAACGTTTTGAAGTTTCATTTGTACTGTATTTCCATTTTAGTGATTGCTCAACAGATTAATTAATGTTTTTGGAATTTTTATAATTTTCATTTTTTTTTCTTGTTTCCTCGTTTGTGTAGTTATACGTAGTCCGGTATTGAGTGTGTGGTAATGTGCGGAAATAAAAGGGGAATTGTTGATTAATCAATTTTTCATATGCGACACTCTAATGTCCCTCCCCCTTGAGAATGTTATTTGCCCCTTTAATAAAGCACCTTGCTTACGCCCTTGGACTTGATTGTTACTGATTAGTTTTAAAGGGTAAAATTTGAGAAATTATTTGTTTATCATAAGAATTTGAGGTAATTGGAGCAACACTTTAACATGAAACTATTTTTAGCTGTGGGCTATAAAGCTTTACTCCTTTGATTTTGAGTTTAGGCCATATATTCTGAACTTTTTTCTTCATCTCGTCAAGTTTTATCATTTTGTGCAATCTTAAAACTCACCCACAAAAAAAGTGAGGAGGCCGCCAAAAAACCATTGAAGTGTAAATTTTTTTTCCAAGCAATCAATGCAGGGTTAAAAAAAGTATTTGAAAGTATTGTCCTTTTGCGAGTAAGGAATTGAAACTTCAAAGTCAAAATACCATATGAAAACTCCAAGAGTACAAGCTTACTTCACAAAATATGATTTGGCTCGCTTCATTTATTTATTATTATTGGAAAGTCATTTTATGGAACTATCAGGATCAGTAACTATAATTATAACCGTTTGGAATTCGGTTTACTGACCGCAAAAATTGGTTCATCGTTGGTAATGAAACTGATGTGGAGGTGGAAAAGAATGAATGACCCTGAAAGAGGGGGAAGAGGGAGAGGGAATTGTAGGGAGTCCGTGGAATGTATTTGAAAAAAAACTCATGCATTTCGTCATATAAATCGTGAAAGTCTTGTCATTTCAGTAATCAGTAATCAGTTGTTAAATGAACATTCTTGAAACTGGTTGTGAATTTGATGTGCGTTAGTGAGGTGATCGATCGTTTTTTGAATTTTTCGAGAAATTTTTTAAACGTTTCATTTGGACGTTGTGTTACTTTTTCAAGTGGCATATTATTGAATTTTTTTTAACTTGATTTTATTCGTAAAACGATGAGGGATATGCCGATAATTGAGTCGAATGGACGAGCAGATGATTCTGACTCGTTCTATTTGTGTCGACAGGATCACTATTTCGAATCGTATACAAATGGAAATCGAGAGACACCTGTTAACGAGTTCGTATTATACATTACCCATTTCCATATTGATACACACTTTTTCACTTAGAAATTGAGTGAATTACGTAGATGTCGACTTTAGAATGTTGTCTAAAATTATTACGAGTGGCAAATACGTACGATTATAGTACTACGAATACTGTCTTATCACTAAATCGAGTGCCCAAATTGAGTTTCACCCTTTTCATAGGAATTTAAAGACGTTATGACACTGGTGAAACCTAAGATAAATTAGAGCACCTGCGACACCCCAAGATTTGCCTCATATTGCCTCCAAATGCTATGGTGCAAGCTGAGATTTTTGCTACTTGGGACCCACCCTATAAATACTCACAATCAGAAATACAATTATAACTTACCTCCGCCCCAGGCTTGGTTACTATATCTTCATACTGAAGCCTAGAGGCATATTTTCAGTGTATAGAATACTTAACCAGGAGTAGAATGAAATTGATTAATCACTAGTGCATATTATCGATATTTTGTCTACTTGACACTTGCAAGCCCTGAACAAAAAATTTAGATTTGGAGTCTACCGAGTGAGAAGAGTGAGTGAAACTATTTTGAACGCATGAGACCCGCTAATGATCTTCAGGGCAAAATGTGACTTGCTAGTATTATATCGGTTTCGAGTCACACAAGTACCATAAATATCTGTAGGCTCTTATCATGAAAATATTCTATGCGATTTGACTCCTCTAGAATTATACAGTGATCCATTTATAAAAATGAGTGATAGTATCGTTGACTTCCTTTTAACTAATTATAGGGTGTTCCGCCTCGAGTTCACCACCAAGCAACTGTAGATTCAGCAACTTAATTCATTTATCATGGTTCACCTACTGTCCACTTGTTAGGGGTTGAAATTATTTTTCTCTTCGGACCAACTCGGGTGTTTTAAATTCATCCATCATACTGTATTTGCAAAATGATGGATTAATGACATGAACTGGAGGTTTCTAACCATCATAGTAAGGAATTTATGAATTTTGAAAAATAAATTACTTGAATCGAAAAATGATTCGAAAATTATACAGCCCCTATCAACCGGAGAGTATGCAAACTCTCATTCATGAATATAATTCGTATTGCTCTGAGTCTGTCTTCAGTTGCTTGATGGTGAACTTGAGGCGGAACGTACTGTATAATCAAATATTAACAGTTTTTTGCACAAAGAGGATAAATTCAAATTTTTACAAAATTATTACCTATTTGAAGTAGAAAAAAACATCATTCCTGAGTTTTTAAAACGACGAGTTTTACATTGGCTCATGTCTTCTTACATTTCTCATTTTTATTTAAAATACTTTTATTTAACTGCAACACGAAGCAGAAATTAGACTTTATTACGAGTATAAATAACTTAAATGTGCAAAAGAAAAAAGTTGGATTCTTGGACTTCGGTTACAGTAAATTGAAATTTGCATCAAGATAAAAGCATTTTGTATTTACCTAAAAATATTTTTTCATTTTGTATCATTTGTCCGATTTAGCATTATCAGTTGCTTGGTAGATACTATCATTTGAACGCAGAAAATCTTTTTCTACAGTGGAAAGTTTAGCTAATTTATCAATACTGCGATGCTAATTTTGAATACTGTCGAGGATGGCTAATCTTTCGATTTGATTTTTTTCGTCCTAGCTTAGGAATACATAGGAATCTTATTTATCTGTCTTTTTTGTAACTGTGTTTGTCATTGTCTGTGTTTCAATTCAGTTCGATTGCATGCTCTCGTGAAATTTTACTGAAAATTGCGTCCAGATTGCGCAATCTTTACGACTTTCTTCGGTGTGAATGTTTACGAAGAGTATAATGAAACAGGAAGTTCGAAATAGCAATCCATAAGCCCCTTTTCTGCTAATTAGTGCACCCAACGGATGTACATGAGCACCTAAATCACCTTTGCGGTGAAAAATAAAATAATTGTTTATGGTGTCGAACTTTTCATATAAAATTTACTTTGTAAAGATCTTATAATAAGTAATTTTTTTTTACTGGTACGTGATTTTCCCGTTATCGAATAATAGCATGCGAGAAAAATTAGTAGAAAAATTGCCATCAACATGAGAAGTGAGAATACACTGCTCCAAGTTGAAAGAAGTCAAAAGTGTTGGTAAAATTTTCATCACTTACCCATACTAAGTACCTATTAAAATTTTTTTCCTAACAATTGAATCAAATGTTTGGATTTTAATTCAACTATACTTGGTTTGGAAGGCTGGTAAAATTCCATAATTTTTTCTCATTAATATTTTTCTTTTTTTTACGCGGTCCTCATCAGTGAAGTAAAAATTTTCCGTTCAGATTAAGTCGAGTTACGACTTTGGAATCATTGTTTCAAGTTTTACAGAAAAATAAAAAACTTACGTTTAATGCATTGGAAAGTTTTTTTATTGAACTGATCTTCCTAGGGTTGCACGTTTAGTCATGAAATAATTTCGAAGATACTAGGTTAGGGGATAGATGTGTTTGTACTCTGTGCAAATTTTGAAATTCTGTTCGTATAGTCGATCGAATTCGCACATGTAATGAACTATACTATAATTTTTTTTGTTCGTCAAAAAAATCATGATTAATTATTCGCCCCGCTGATTTTTTAATCGTCTTCTTGTGTTTTTTCATAATAGTCCACTTAAATGAGACTAAAATATAATAATAATTAGCGAAGGATTCCTAACCCCCTAGAATTATTGGGTAAGTTATTCCGAATAACATACCTACTAAAAGTTTACGCACCCCCTGATCGCCACTCTTCCTAAGATTTTAGCTATGGCAGTTGATATAGGTACCCCAAAATTCAGTTTTTTGCTTATATGTATTTCACCCTGAATTTTGTCTCGTTTTGTCTTGGTATTTTTTTTTTTTTTGTGTCTCTTTTTTGGGGAAGTTTTCAATTAGTTATTTAGTCGTTTTTTTTTTTTTTAACCTGGCAAACTTGACACTCGTTGTGAGTCGCCAAGAAGCCCTGCCTCGTTTTTCTAAATAAATCTTATTTTTTTATAATAATTATCTGTATTAATTATGGTCAGTAATGCTAGTGGAGCTCTTTTAATTCTTCACAGCTTCCTGTACCTAATAAAATATCTTTCATTTATTCTTTCGAAGAATATACTACCGGATATTTAAATCGATTTCTTTGTAATTGTACCGCACAATTATGAATGAACTCATTCTGTGATTTCTGCGAATTTGTGAATGAATTCGTCGTAATATGTTCGTATCTATCAATTAAAATTTTCGTATTTTTCATTAATTTTCAGGATTCACGAGTTTTATGATAAACTGTACCTTGTAATTTTGTTTCAAATTTTTCGTTATTTCGTTCTTTTTCTCTCTCTCTAATCGAAGTAATCTTTAATTGCAAATTGATAAGCGTAATCATACCGAGTAGTCTGCATATAAAGCATATTAAGATTATTCAAATGATAAGAATAATATTCTCTCATTTATGTTTGAAAAAAAAAAAAAGTAGGTGAAGATTTTCGAATTAATTGCGGTACTTCTCTTTCAACTATTGCTATACGTAGAAATACAGTTGAATTTCTGTTTGTTGTAAAGGGCGGTGAAGAGACTAATTTGTGGGGTGTTTTCATTAATATCTCCTCCCATAATGAAGCTAAAACCGCTATTCTATATAGTTTCAAATGAAAGATTTCAATATTTTTCATACGCATTCCAAATTACAAAATTTTTCATAATTTTAATTTTTTTTTTCTTCAAATTTTATGAAAGTTGGTCCTTTTTACTCTGTGTTTAAGGTGAACTAGACCCCTTATGTTTTTCATATTTAAAATATCTGAAATAAGGCTCTCTTTGTGTTTATTAGTCGAAAATCATTTTTTGGAACTTTGTAAATTGTAAAAAATGTTGCACGAAGTCGTCAGATGTACCGAAAAACTATTTTTTATCTATCTGAAGAAAAAAAAAAATTGCGAGAATTGAAAAAAAAGAAAAAGAAAGTAGAAATGGTTGACCATGTAAAATTAGTGGAACGGGTATAATTGTATAGTTTTCGAAGTATTTCAAAATTTTATTAAAATATACAGTAACAGGGAAAAATATTTGAGACTACACTCTTATGCATAAAATTCGAAAGAAAATAAATTACATAATGTCCCGGAGAAAAAAATTCTATGGAAAATCAATAATTAATCATATTGCTTTGAGATAGTAGGTGGTTATAGGTGCCATTTGAATAATAAGACGTGCTTCATCACTCATTATCTGTAGACGATGAGAAAGTCACGCGTCTATCTATTAATTCATTTTCAATTAGACTACAGTCAATTTGAATCGTACCTTGACAAAAATTTTTTCATTGGTGCTACTATTTACCCATATTTTCAATTTCTCATAATATTGGTCAAAATATAGACACCGAGGTGTTTTTTTTTTTCTCCAAATATTTGTCAGGAGACCCAGCTATATAATTATGATAGTTAATACGAGAAAGTGCTCATATTAATTCTCAGCTTTGTATAGGTACCATCAATAAACAAAATATGAACTTTCTTATTCTTTTCTTCTCCCCCCCTCTCCAAGAAAACGTTTTCAACCCCGTTGAGCAATACTTATTAATACTAAAAAAAATTTATTACATACTTTTAGTGTGTCAAAAATTATTTTATTTTCGTAAAATCATGTAGAATTTTTGTGTTAGGCGTGACTAACATTAAATTTTACAAGTTTGCTCTCATTTAAAATATCGGAACGTGTATACGTATTCGTTATTCACGTTAAAGGTTCATACGATCATTGACCTTTCATTTTACGCATCGTGTTTAATATTATTTTCTAATAAGTATTGCAAAATATAACGCAGATTTATTTTTCTTCGTCGTATCTTACTTTATACTTGTCAGATTTTCATGCAATTCATTAAATGATTACCAATGGTGTGTGCTAATATCCGAACTCGTTTATTGCTTCATGCATACTTCATTTATGCAAAATTTGAATACATTTATCGTCGTCGACCACATCATTATATTTCTCGAGTTTGTTGCAATTTTATATTTCTATTTCTATTTTTCTTTTTCTGTTTGTTTATCTAAATTTGTCATTTGCATGTGCTTTGTCATTTGGTGCAGAAATACCGCATTTTTTGTTCTTAACGAAAATAATAGAAACCTTGAAGTACCGGGTATTATTTTAGAACTCTATAACGTAATGTGGGGTTGAAGGGGATCGCAGCTTCATCCTTACACACCCTATATAAATCTGTACGTTTTATGAAAATATCAGAAGTCTATATCGAGATCCTCTTTTTATTTATTGTCGTTATAGCAGAAAAGCTCCTTCATGTGTTTGTGATGTTGAAGAAAGCCTGGATTGAGGGTAACATCTATGGCGTTCGGCTCTCCTTAAACTGAATTTTAATTTGAAAAATCTGCTAAAAACAAAACGTACCCACGTAATGAAAAATTTGAATACGCATATTTTTGGGTCTTGGTAATGGAAAATGCTTGACTCGTTTTGGCTGCACCACTAGAAACCTCTTCGAAGTCTTGAATTTGGTCCTTTTTTGGAAGTTAAATATAAGATTTTTAGAAAGGAAAATCTACATTATTTTAAAGAGCGCATGTCCAAACAGAGCGAAGTCCAAAATTTGAAAAATTCACTTTTTCATTATGGCGGCAGAAAAATAATTAGACCACATATTACGAGTATGTTTAATCGATATCGAAATTCGAACTTTTTTATACACTTTCATTCTACTCTCTCGAATTAGTTACAAACTGACCTACTTGCTGATATGCTCATCTAAAGACTAGTGATTTGAAAATATAATACGCTTACAAAAATATGCTCATATTTATAGCAAAATGCTAGTCAAGTCCAAAACTTGCCAAGTGCCCCCCAAAAAAAATTAGCGCCAAATTTTTTAGTTAATTCGTTATTACCGGTTACCAAAACACAATTTGAGCATTAAGATTGGATTATATTTTTTTTGGGAAGACTTATAGCGGGTTTTGGACTCTAGCTGGCGAAAAGCATATCACGAATGCAATGTACTTTCTCTGAATAATCATTCTTTATTCAGCTGTTCTTGTTGTAGCTACTGATTGAGTAAAACTGACGAAACTGAACAAAGCGAATAGTTAGTAATTGTTTCTATTTGTGATAGTAATACAACATATTTATACAAATCATATTTCTAAAATACTATGTATATTTTTTTGAATTATGGCCAAAAATGTACGAAATAAATTCAGCAAACGAGCATTCGCAGTTACTGACTGTGGCTGACATTGTTCTCCTCCTGAGGTCTTTTGTCGTCTATTGAAAAGCAGTTAGTCCTTGTCCGAAAATAAAACGCGAGTTTCATTTAATCATTGTTACATCTTCTATGTGTTTACATCTTTCATGATATACAGTACATGTAATGCATCCAAAATAACTACAATTATACAGTAATGAAAATTAAGAAATTGAAACCGATCGACGAATCACCAGGAAAATTAATCGAAAGATTATAATTGATGGTTCGTTGACAAATGACAACTAACAACAGCGCGCGCATCATTATATTTTACTGTACATTCTCGATATAGACCATCGATTTTTAATTTCGTGTTAAAATCTTAAATCTTATACTTCCGTGTAACGAAATCGAAAAGACTTCGCACACTGTACAAGTTATTGCAAATTTTGATGTTTCTTTTGAACAAACTGTAGTCTAACTTTTTTTAAATAGAAGTGCAAGTATGCTATAAAAGAAGAATCTGCTTTTTCATTTGGCAGATGCAAAGAGTGGTCTTGTTTAAAAGTTTATATTACGTACTTACTGTATCTTCATTTTTATGTGAATTTAGAAGAGTGACTAAATACTAATGAAATTCGTTGCACACTTTTATGGAATATTAGAAAATCCTATGCTTAATTATCTAGATATTGAAATGGTAGCAGTTATTTGTCAAGATTAAAAAAATTTTCCATCTAATTTGGATTTTTGGCTTCGTGGCATTATTTATTTGCAGTGACATTTTTTAAGTAGGTACTAACTAAACGGAGGACTAGAGAAGGACTGTCCTTCTAGCAACTCATTAATTTTCTTATCGAACAAAAAAGAGAGAGATGAAGTTGGTGTTTTTTGATGTGCATACGCATTGTATGTATTTCTCGACTGCCGTCATTTTCTACATATTTTTTTAAATGTTTTATTGGTGGTCTTTTTCATTTTTCTTCATTCTTGCCAGCTCACATTTCTTCCTGTACTTAGTTTCAACATCGATTTTTCTCAACTTATATAAAATACTCGTGATTTATGTAACAAACTCGTAGATTAGGTTTCACATATATTTTGTAATATTGTTGAAAAACACAGTTCAATCATTTGAAATTAGTCATTTATCGAAATAATTCATTTTGAAGCCAAAAGGCAATCGTATTGATAAATTATTTTATTTCGCACAACATTTCCTTCCGAGATTCTGCATCTTAAGCCTTAAATTTTAAACAAAAAAATCATTTTAAATGAGAGAAAGGGGCATTATAAATTATTATTTTTCTTAAACCTGATATTATCTTCAGGTTGCTAAATAATAAACACATTGTATACCTTAATGATATCACATTAATTTATGCTATATTTTATATCATCTGTCGAGTCTCCGAGTCGAGAATTTTCTATGAATGTTATTTCAGTTTCTAGGTTTCTTTCTAAAATTTTTAACGAGTGTGTGTGGGGATGATGTGATAGTCCGGATAAAAAATCTTGAGTTTTGACTGCTCAATACGGTTGGAAATGCCCCATCAAGTTCAATTAAAAATAATATCCGAAAATTTTGCTAGAGAGGATGTCAAATTCAATCCATCAAATCAAATTATTTTTTCCGGTTGACTAATAATTATTATTTAGAGACCTAAAACGTTTCTCTTCACCTAACCATTTTTTATCCAGACTGGTTGGTAATTTAATTTATCCGTTTGAATAATGTGTTCCCGCGTTGTCAACCTTGACGATATTCTCATAGGCTCTTATATCTGTTCACTTCTCCACAGAAACTTCAAATATCTCTACGAATAGGAATTTCTCCGCTAATACGTAACCAACTCTGATACTGAGGGCCACTGTGAATGGTTTAGTCGCAAGTTTTGTGCATATTTATTTAGATGTACACATGGTATGAAATTTAGCTTAATATATTATACAGTCTGTACTATTTTCCTATAATTAGACTTCAAAGTTGGAATTTTCGATTTACAAATTACCACTTCCTCCTCTTTACCATACAGAAACAAATTATTAAATAAATAAATTTCTCCTCTTCACCGTACAGCAACAAATATATGTAATTAAATAAATAAATTCGGTTAGGTGAAATTTCGAAATGGGTATTTTTGGAATCCTGAGGTCATGAAAAAACAAACCATCTATTTGCCATGTCTATTTTCCGGAGTTCAGTTAAACCAAAACAAACGGGGGTTTTCTCTCGAAAACCAGCTGAAGATTTAGACGTTTAGAAAATCGCGTCTCAAATATTGATGAAGATTCATCAATACCAAATTTGGCTTGACTAACCCACAATTCATGTACTCCGTACAACTGGAGTATCTTCATCCAGTGCGCGTTTGACTTGACTTATTTTGTATGAACAACAGTGTAAAAATAACTTAATTACGAGCATAATCCTATATTTGTAGGAAGTAAAGGAACTATTGCATCCCTCCCCCTCTCCCGTGACCAGAAAAGTTTTTCGTAGCCCCTTTCCTATTTTATCCGGTCGAAATAATATGCGTACGTAAATGTCAGACAAAAACAGTGTATTGTTTCCTTGGGTTATCCCACTGACCCTATCTCAATCTGACGGATAGCATCGAAAAATATTATTGAAGGGAAAAAGTCTTGTGGTTGGAAGGGGTGACGGGAGGTTCATTAAGAGAAAATATATAAGCGCCGACCCATAATTCAGCTCAAATTGCAGTTTTACATCTTTCTTTGCCTCTGAGATACAGCTTGTCGAAGTTGAAAAGTTATATTCACCCAGTTTGACCGTTGGTAATTGAGATTTGCTCTTCCATAAGACTTCGTACCGAGTATGAAAATTTTAGACTCGCACTCGAGTAACGGAAAATTTTTGAAATAGTAAATTTCAATGTTTCTTCCTTAAATGTACCATTTTCTGGGTACGTTTAATTGTTCTACTTCGCTGCAATTATAAAAAATTTTATTGATTGATTATCTCAGTAATGGGTGCTGGGAAGGCGTTTGGTAATTCCACCATCGACGCTAAAATTTTCACGAATAATATAACGAAGCAAAGACTTCCAAGGGCGCTGCATTCGATTTTTATGACGCTGATAATCGATGTATGCAATTATTGCGTGTTTGTGTCATGACTTTACAATATGCGGAAATGATAACCGAGTTTAATGAAATACTTTGACAGACATGCTCGTATTTATGTTGGTACACGTGGAAAAGTTTACTTCTTTGTCTCTTTGACGAATGAACATTTTTTGGTTTTGTTTATGATTTTAAATGGTGTAATTAAATTTTCTATAGTCACACGTTTATCGTCAATTTTCGTGATTTATCTCTTGTAACCGATTTGTATTACTGCAGCGCATGTTGGCAAATTTTTTGGTTTTTTTATTTAGAGAAAAAAGGAAGGTGAGATGATTTTAGGTTCCATGAGTAGTAAGGAATGGCGTCAATGTGTTTTTATATACTCGTAATTTTCATAATTTTGTCTCAAGCGCTCCACAAACATGTGATTTCCACTTTCTATAAAATCAGTCAGTCATCCATATGATCTATTCAGTGGCGGATCCAGAGCTCCATTTTGGAGGGGGGAATCCAAATTTTTTCAAAACATGGTAAATACTAAAATGGTGAGATTGTGTTTTTTTCAGCATAAAGGGGGAGGGGTTCAAAAAAATTGATTTTTTTGTGGATTATCGGTCTATTTTTTAGGGATATGGGGGGACTTCCCCCTTCCCCCCCTGGATCCGCCACTAGATCTATTCGAATTTTAAGACTACTCGTACATGCGTGACGAATCAAGAAATCAGGAAATATCACCAAATCCGATCCAACTCATGAAATTTCTTCATTGTCAAAACATTGAATAACAACACATTGAACATGTTTGTTTTTCTTGTTATCCTTTTCTTCTAATTTCCTGAAAGCATATAGCTGAAGTCAATGAATGATTGAAATCTCACTTTAAAGTTAAACTTGTAGTGTGCAGTTACGGTACAAAATAGTGAACTAACGTAATTCCGTCCAGTATATGTGAAAAATTTGTTTCTTCACTCTACACATTTTGAGGTCTTAGATTAACAAAGCATGTGGCGCTTTCCAATGATGAGTTGCTTTTCATTCCAAAACGAATTTAGCTGCTGTAAAACTTGCGCATGGAAATTGAAGCAAATTGCCATCCTTCAAGGGAGCCGGTATTTTATCAAACTTATACTTTGTCTTTAAAAATCACTTTATTGTCCCTACACCTAATAGATTTCAGTTTTTACCGTATTTCTAAAATTAATGTTTTTTTTTTTTTTTTTTTAATTTCAATTGAAGCTGCTTACTGATACGTATAGTCTGTCAAACGAGAGAAGCTTTTGTTCCATTTATTTGTGTGGTGTATTTGTTTCATATTACTTGAAGGTGTGATTACTCGTATATGTCATTAAGGAACACAAACGCAGGGGCGTAACCAAAGGTGGGCCAAGGTGCGCCATGGCCCATGGAAAAAATTTTCTGGTCCACCCAAAAAAATTTTAAGAAAGAAAATGAAGTCTTATATCCCTTGGAGTATCAAGTTGCGGCTTGTCCAAAATTCTTCAGAACTGTGAGAAAGTTGATATATGATCATTAAAACGTGAAATTTATAATTTCATTCAACATTTGGTATGCGACTATGCGAAAATTTAGGCATGTTCTTTCTTATTTTAAATAAATTCTTAAAACCAACTGTTCAGTAATGTCAGGTTTCTTCAGGGACTACCTATGTACACTCCATGGTAAAGAAGAATCAGTACCTTCATTTTATTACTTTTTTCTATTCTAAGACTTGAAAGCCAGAAACAGCTGAGCCCAATTGTCGTAATTCAGTGCTGAAGTGATAGATATCGACTATATATTTCCGATTTAGTTCAGTGTTCACCTCGTTCTTTCAATTTTTCATCCAATTAACTGAGTTTTGTAAATAAAATCACTCGTCATTCATAAGATAGAAACCATAAGGGACTCAAGGTAGAAGAATTTAGTACAATTTGAAAAGTTCAACTTGAAAAAACGTACCTCAATTCATACGACGATTGACCGATCTCGTAGTTTCTAAATAACATTCCTATTCTGAATTCTTACCTAATCTTTATCTAGATGTCGGTCTTGTTTATACTCCAGTATATTTGTAATGATACCTTTTCTATTCGACAATATTCTTTGTTGGTGGGAAAATGGAAGAATTTATTTGAAAACGCCGCGCCGATAAAAAATTAATCGGCATTTTCTTTCTTGTAAGAAGTTTAACTTCAGTATGATGGCTTCTTAATATCGTATATCATATCAATGATAAGAAAACTTTTTCAACTTTTAAATGATATCTGCACTGTTTCACGTGTATTGAAATTGTTCAAGGTCGTATCAAAATTCTCTTCATTATTGGCGTACTTATCCAATTTGTATTCATTTTATATTAACATCGCCTCGATTTGTGCGAAGCTGAAGAAATAGGAATATAATCTTATGCAAATTATCTATTTTTATCGATTATTAATAATTTTCTTGGTCCGACTGATGGAAAACTTTGTGATGAACAAAAAATAATAGTCATTTTTCACAATATTTACTATTATTATAATTAAGGCAATTATTTTTATGCACTAAAAACATCAAAATAAGCGCTTATAATAAGCGGTTAAAATCTTTAAAAAAAATCATTTAGGTATATGCGCCAAAAACCTGAAAAAAGCACTATAAAACTGTACCGCCCTATGGGCAAAATATTTTGAAAACGGATCCGTTTTATTCCGGGTTATAATCCGTTTCTGGATTATAACCCGGAATTTTCCTGTTTTCCGGCTTCTAAAACGGATTTCGAACGGATTGTAATCAGTCTTGCCGGAAATGAGTCCGGATTATTTTCCGTGAAGGCTGTTTTATCATATTTGTTGCCCCGGTTTTAATCTGTGAAACCGTTTTACAAGCGGATTTAGAAAAATTGCCCAAAAATTATCACTGATTATAATCAGGAAATCCGTTTTACAAACGGATTTGGAAAATTAATCAAGATGACAAAAATAACTGCAAATTTTCAGATCCGATGATCGAAAATAAAAACGGACTGACAACGGATAAAATTCTCATTTTGCGGATAATTTTCTCATTTTTTGCCCATCGGGCGTTGTGGGTATCAAAATGTAGGTATTTTCAAAGCGCTATCAAAGAACCTAAAACAAAATAACAAAAAACCATTGAACATTTATTTTTTTTTGAAAATACAAATTCATCGACTCACCATCTTTAATTTTTCATTCAACTTATGCTGTAAAATATACAGCTCTCACCATGTGCTCTTTCAAATTATTGACTAAAAATGATAGCCGGTTATCCCAAAACCAACCATTCTTATTTGAAGTCACAGATAAAATCATTCAGTTTGTTTTCATTTTTCAATTTTTTTTCATTTTGTTGGCTAATTTTTGCCATTTTTTCTCAAAAAAGCTAACACAACCTGAAAAAAGCTCAAAATAAACGCTATTTTAACGTTTTTTTGGCTATGATAAGCGTTTCTAAGCATTTATACCCAGAATATGCGAAAATATGCGCTATAAAATTTCATCATTCGTCATAGAATTGCACAAAACGCAAAGAAAATTGTGACATGCGGTATCTAGTGCAGCAGGAAAAAATATCCAATATCATAAAAATAATTGCCTTAATTATAATATAGTACTTATTCGCGAGTAACTGAGCTACGTACGTATAAAGTAGTGGAACTTTTTAATTTGGTCATAAGAATTAAAAAGAATTTGAACGTACTCATTTTTCATTACAAAATAATTTTAAATATTAGCTTACATGAATCGAGTCAAAAAGTATATTTCCTCCAAAACAATTTCTCGTTGTTTATTAATTGGTATTTAACAAGTTCAGCATTGCCAACCCAAATTGTTAAGAAATCCCTGTTTCAAGCCAAAAAAATATCCCTCAAACCGGCTTTTTCATTGAAAATTCTAGATTTAGCCACAATTAAAAATGGAAAAAAGAAATGGTCCGTAGAATTTGAATTGGAAAAATTTAAAACAAAAGGATAAAATACCAAATGATATTATCTGTTGTTTGAAATTTAAAATTGAATCAAAATCGTCGAAAAAACACCCTTGAACTTAGAAAAATCCTTAAAATTCCTATAAATGCAAAATATCCCCGAAATACCTGAAATTCCTAAAAACTCATGGGTTTATCCCTGACATTTTTCAAGACAGTTGAATAATCTCCGCGGTTTCAGGAATCAATCTCTGCTGTCGGCATTCCTGAACAAATTCAGAATTTTTAATCTCAATCTTATGACCGGCATAAAACATTTCCTCATACCATTATCTTGACGTACAAAAAAAGTTTCCATGACGCGCTCCCGAACTTTCTTCAAGGGCCAGCAAAAATTCGGGTGTGATAAAAGTTTCCTCGACGCGCCCCCATACCATGAGGAAAAAGCGCCAGCAATTGTGGTGCAGTGAACAAAGTACACCACACTGAATTGTTTGTGTGGTACTCTGAACCACACTGTTCACGAATAAAAATTTTTCTATCATAAAACTCTCGTTAGAATGAAGAATTATATTATTCATTTTCCATTTTCATTTTTTGCGTGAGTAAAAATGAGTAAAAAGTTGTAAATTACCGTCATTTGCCAATGGCGGACACCTTAAGGCATTTTTTTCCTTAATTTTTTCATAGCTTGCTGAAAAATGCTTCAATTATTTTGCTTGATGCCTGGAATATTTGCCCCCACCTTCTTCTAAAAACTTTTCCCCTTTTGGCCCCCGTAACCCATACACATATTATACCCTATCATTTTTCCCAACTATCTAAATTTTGCCTATGGCGGACATCAAAATTTTCATTTTTCCAGTAGCAGACACACCAATGGCGGACACCTAGAAAAATATTTGTAATGTAGAAAAAAACGTGAATAATTGTTATTATATTTTTCAATTATGATGTTAACTAGTAAGGGGCTTCACCCTCTGTCCATTCCGGGGCTCAACTCCCCTCCACACATCCACTTATAGAGACAACTGGATAAAAAACAAATTGAAAACATTTTACCATGCACATTTGTGTAGATATATTCATTTTTCAAATAATTAAATGAACAAAAAAAAAAACAAATCCAATTAAACTCAATGATGTCACAAGGCATGGCAGTCATCCTTTGGCTTCATACCTTGGGTTTATGGTAGGTATAGGATTTATTCCAGCCTCAAGTTGTGCATAAAAGCAAGTGTCCGCCACTGGAAACCTTCAAACAGACTGAATTTTCCAATGGCGGACACCAGTGTCCGCCATTGGAAAATTGATATTTCTTTTATGTCAATGGCGGACACCCTCAAAAAAACGTTTGAAACAGATGAAATAATTCTAAAACTGTAAAATTCAATGTTTGTAATGGTTTAGGATCATTGATGCTTTGAAGGAACATTATTTAATAATCACAGGAATAGATAATTATCAGTTTTAAAAATGTTTACTATCTAATCTTTTTATTTACAATAATTATGAAATTGAATATTTTAATTGACAAGAACATAATTAATGGCCAAATATTTCTATTGGATGGAGCAAAAATTTAACTGAGTGATTCAACGCATTACCATGGGTAACAGCTACCATGTGACATCAGTTTCATTATAAGTCGGTTTAAACACTAAATATACAAAAATGAAAAAGAAGGTGACCGCCATTGGGAAGGTGTCCGCCATTGGCAAATGACGGTATAAGATTTTAATTTTTGTACCCCAGCCCCACCCCTTCGGAATACTCGAGCCAAAAGAATTTACCTATACATTTGAAAAAAGATTCACAGCACCTTGCGGGAAAAAGTGATCCGCCAATGTCTGCCGAAAGCAGATTATATAAGTTTTTAATAAAAAGTTTTTAAAAAGCTGGATGATTTTAAATGTATCTTGCGAAAAATTTACTTTTTTTTAGGTCACAGTTCGGTTTACAAGAGCTGAAAATATTTATGTGAATAATTTCTTCATCCATATATAAATAACCCTATTTCAAGTCATTAAGGTATAAGTCAATAAACTTGCAAAACGTTGTCCTTTAAAATTTGATTTTCCGGCACTTGTGGTTAGCTTTGCGTTTCCTACTTTCAGTTTTTTATTGCGAGGGGGAGGGGGAGTGTGGACACATTTTTGCAATTTTCGACGCGTACATGGTTTTGTTTTGAAAAAAATATGAGTCTAACTACGAGTACCTTCTTTCCGTACGACCTGTCTGATTTCTAAATCCACGTTGCTGGTCAAAAAAAAAAAAAAAACATTAACTAAATGTTTGCATTTGTTTCAGATTTTTAAATATTTTATTCTATTTGAAATGGAATTTTTTTCACGAAGCATCATTAATTTTCTGTCCTTATTGAAACCTATACATCATGCAGTAGGGATTAGAAATACTGTTAAAATTCTATTTTTGCTCCAAAATGAAAACACGGATGGTTTTTTTTTTTTGCTGCTTTAGACCATCGAATTATATGTATTTATTTTATTGCCAATTCATCATAACCATAATAAAATTGTAAAAAACAATAATAAATAATACGTACAATCTTATTTTTCGTCGAAATTTTGAAAATTTCTCGCTGACATTTCCTATGTGCAGTACTATTCATCTGGCAACATTTATTAATGTTTTATATTTGCCTTTCTTTCTTCGTATGCTGGGGTAAATTTTGATTTCTGTAAAAAAGCCAAAAACTAATTGGTTTTGTATTTGTTGGAAGAAATTATAAAAATTTACGAGCTGGTGGTTACACATTTCGAATGTAATTCATTAAAAGCAAATAGTTCATGTTTTGGTTTTTTCTCCTCATTCCGATTTTGCTTTAGGAAGATGACGTCTTTTTGCTGTTATTATTATTCTTGAAATTTCACTAATGAATCTCTTTGTAATTATTGTCTACAAACTTATTTTGTATCAATCTGAAAAAAAACATTTCGAGCGAACCATCTGCTGAGCTCATGTTCATCTACTCTAGTTTCTACTGTATAGTGGTTTGAAAATATTTTTTCACCCATTGTAGTTATAGGTAATAATATGGTAAAAAGTAAAATAGAAAATCGAATTTTCATGTTTCCCGCATATTATCGATTCGATTCGTAGAATATATTTGTCATGTTTTTCTGGAAATAAGCATAATATTCATCACCTTACGTTGCTGAAAAATATTTTTTTACTCGCTGATATAAATTTTTAAACCCATAAAATACCTTTGAAAATCCCCGTATCGTAAAGCAATGATGAAATTTTTCTCAAAGTGCTTTCTCAAGTAAATATTATTCCTGTACGTACTTGGCCACAGCTTGACCGATGAACTGGAAAAATCATAATAATATTTATTTTATGTCCATTTTTCTCGTATTTCATATTTTTTGCTGAAATCACTCTCATGATTTCGTACAAATTGTACCTTGGAAAAATTGAATTAGGATTATTAAGCAACGTGAAACACGAGTAAGCTGTCTATTATCATTTGATAGAAAATGAAGTTTTTTTTTTTTTTTCACTTCTCAAAGAATTTATTTCATCAAATTAAGAGAAGATTTCCAAATTTTTTTTCCAATTTCAACTAAATACGAAACACTATGTGAGTATAGCTCGTGTGCAGCTTGTTAGTGATCGAAATTTTGGCATAGAATATTTAACTATACGTCTTATCGAATATCTACGTCTTATTTTAGTTGAGCAAAAATAAATAATCCAAATATAAAATTTGTATCAGGATGAAGAATTAATGCAAGTTTTATACCAAAATTATTTGTAAAACGTACTTTCTTATTATTAACGTAAGTTGTCTTTTCTTCTGGATCACTCCCAAAGTGGAACATATTATATGTTTGACTCTCTCAGATCTTTTGTTATTTTTTGTATTTTTCTTATACATTGCTTTATCATTTATTTAAATTACGTTATTTATAGAGAAGAATAAGTCTATCGAGCCATTTGGTAAATAGAATAACTATTCCCGTGACATTATCTGAGATATTTACTTAAATAAACATGCGGTCTGTCTCTGTCGAAATAATCTGTGTCAAATACATAATATGTATACTCACCAAGTATAGAAAACTTTTTGATTTCATTTTCAGTCAATGAACAATAATGAGTTCTAATTTACTATTTAACCAAGATTAATGCATGTTTGCCAACCAAAAGTCGATTCGTGTTTCCTTTCATATTTCTTTCGAAGAAAACATTTTTGAAAATTTTTACCCCAGTTCGCTTAAAAAATATGATGTAACAAGTTTTACTCCTTCCCCGTTGCGAAAATACTTTTATACGTACGTGCAAAATGCAGTTTCTACTTATGTAACTCATCAACGATGTCCTTGTGAAACGAGAACAGAAATATAAATTGTAAAACTAATTTTATTTTCAGCATACATTTTTATCTTTATTAGACTATTTATGTTTTCTTATCTTCAAATGATAAGTAATATGAAACAATTGAATTTTGATCGTTCCATATTACTATTTGTCTGACAATTAATTATTAACTTCATCATTCGAAGTTAAAATTGAAATATTATGTCAGGAATGAAAAATACATTTAAAATCAGCATTTCTTCTGCCGACGCCAAATTGAAGGAGGAAGGACAAATCTTGGTTCTTAACACTTTTTTTTCCTTTTTTTTTTTTTTTTTAACGAGGAGAAGATCTACCTTTGAAGCTGGTATGGCCATTTGGTTATAATTTGGTCCTCAACTCGTGAAAAGGAAGATTTAACACTACTCTTGTGGGAGTGCATAGGTCTAGTTTTTATTCTTATATAATTTCCAGAAATTTTAATCTAAAATTCGGATCCTTTAGCAATTGGGCTTCTTCTGACGTTATGTAATTAAAAAATTATGCTAGTATGTTTTCAGTATAGCAAAAAAAAAAACTTCTCGAAGAAAAACTTCATGGTGTTCTATTGTTTTGCAATATTTACCTGTTGGGAAATGAAATTTTGGTTTTTCTACCAATTGTTGATACAAGAATCGAAGATAGCATTTCTTATCCTAAACGAATTGTAGTTTTCAAAATTTGAGACAATACATTCTTCCAATTTGAAATCTTAAATTATTTTCAAAATCAGTACGAAAAAAAATTGTTTATCATCTTGTGGAGTGTAATGAAAAAATAGCCGAGACCCGTAACTAAATTCAAACTTTTCAGTGGAGGGAGAGTCATTCTCGTGATTGATAAATTGTTTCAAGTGGCCTTGAGACTTATTTTTAAATTTTCTCAATTAAGTAAGCCATTTGAATGAAAGGGCTTCAAAATCGATTTTTTGATGCTATGGCCCTTTTTTTTCGCAGCACCCCACATTTACAAAATGAAGTGTTACCTTTGAAATATTTTTTCTCCTTGATAGTTAATATTGTAACGAATAATTATCTTCTTTTTTTTTATTTCAGGATATTCGTCAATCGAAGTTTGCATTTAGAAAATATCAAGTTCTATGGTTTCGACATGGACTACACTCTTGCTGGTAAGTAAATTTTTTCTCCCAACTATCACGTGTGTGTGAACTCGCAAATTACGAGAAATTCTCATTGAAACTTAGCCGCCAGCTAATTATTCACGAGGAAAAAATCGTCGATCATAAAGTGTTCACGAAGTATATTTACTGTCTGCCTGCGGCATTTTTTGTAGTGGTCCTTAAGATTATTTATTGTATTAATACCTGTACTATATTTCGATCAAGGTTCAGCCAATTTCGAACCTGTTGGTCGTGAATTTGCTACAAACCTGATTTAAAATCTTGGTCGAGTGGCCTATCGAGTTGACGTAGAACAGCTTGAAGGGTTGATTGATTTCTTATTTTTCTATTTCGCATAGCCACAGGGTTGACAGCACAATGTGATGACTCACCAAAAATTCTCATGATTTTAGAAGTTGGTTAGTTTTTTTTTTGCAACAGTTGAAAGTTGTTGGTCTCAAATTTTGAAGAAATATACATGTTGATAAGATTGCATTTTTCCGAACCGAGGACTACAATTATTTTTCAATCAGTCACAAAAATTAATATTAAAATATTTTCGATTTATTTGAAAACTTTTTTGCTGATAGTTGAATTTTTTTTTTTTTCAATAGAATATAAATCACCGCAGTACGAAAAATTGGCATTCAATTTACTGAAAAATCGGCTGATTACATTAGGATATCCACAAGAGATAAAAGATTTTGAATACGATCCTTCATTTCCAATCAGGTGGGACTACCCTCTAGTCATTGTTTATTGTATTATTATGTTTCTACGCATACAAAATTATTTGTTTGTTTTTGAAGGCTTTCAAGGTTTAGAAAATATTTAATTAATATTTTTCTCATATTTTCTGTCTGCAGAGGACTATGGTTCGACGCGTTATACGGAAATTTATTAAAAGTTGACGCTTATGGAAATATTCTAGTCTGTGTTCATGGTTTCAAATTTTTAAAAACGTGAGTATAGTTTGAGGTTAATCATTAAAATATTTCAACTTCAAAGAATTTGCTTCGTGTGACATTTTTCAACCATAGAATTTTATTGATACGATAGACTTGTAGGTGGTCTTCTGATTTTTCAACGTGGCCTCTTCCTTAAAAGCCAGCAAAGCGCTGTTTTTTTTTGTCGAACCCTAAGCTTCCTTTTTCATTGATGCATCACATATCTATCAGTGACTGCCTAACCAACTTGTTTATGATCATATTTTCATCTGTTACCTTATTTTACTTTTTCTATTTGCACTATATGTTTGGGATTAGTAAAACTAGGTATTCCTGAAGCATCGATTTATGGAATATTTCTTGCTTTTAATATCACTTTTGTGATTTATTCAGTAAACAATAATGAACTTGTTTTCCTATCGCGTAGAAAATTATTGAATATCTTGGTTTTAATAGCTGCAACACTCAATAGCTTCCTGTTGCAGGAGGAAGGGTATGGAATTTTCCCTTATTTACCATCTTCAGTCCAAAATCTACGAATAATTTCAATAATTATTTCTAATAAAAATTTACTTATTAAGGTTTTCATTATATTATGTATATTTTTTACTTCCAATAGCCTTGAAAAATTTAACTTGAAACTTGACAGGCCTCTTGATGAATAGGTGTTAAGCTTTTCCATTGAATTAATACATTATGAATGTACGTCATGTCACATATTTTATTGGTCTTGATAAAATTAATTTGCTGATATGTGCCATTTATACTGACATATCTGTCCCCAAAAAAAAAAAAAAACTTGTAAATGTTTATCTTCAGTACGTACTTCATGACTTAGGTTTTGTTAATTTTTTCAATTTGATATTGCATTTTCTTGATCATTGATTCATTCATTTTTTCTCTATTATCTATTTCGTAGGTCGCAGATTTACGATTTGTATCCTAATAAATTTTTGCAACTGGACGAAGCTCGAGTCTATGTATTAAATACTTTATTTAATCTACCGGAGACATATTTACTAGCATGTTTGGTCGATTATTTCACCAATTCATCTCAATATACGTCGTGAGTATTATTTAATTGTTGTTAATCAGGTCGGTTTCAAATTTACAGCTTAATATCTAGCGAAATTCTGAATTTAATGGAAGAAAAAAAATCAGCTAACCCAGGTTGTAATTTCACCTTTTTTTTTTTTTTTGACACGAATATGTCTTATGGCTGGGGATCTGTTTGAAATATTTAAGATAACATTGGAAATGAATAACATGACTTGAAAAAGTTTAACCCGTTTCTATAGTGACTGTGGGATTTGGAAAAATTCCAAAAAAATTCTATCAATAAATTTTTTTTCTTTTCAGTTTTCTTTTACAAAAATCTGACAATAGAAAGGACCACTTTGTCGGTTTGATGCAAGAAGGAGATAAGTCCACTTTTTAAAATTTTACAGGAGAGCAAAAAAACAATTTTACGTTTCATAGCCTTTTTATGCAGCACTTCAACTTGAGAATCCATTTTCTCAGCAATGGTTGCAATTTGGGACATGACATTTGCCCTGTAAGTAAGGCTTAGTACTTATTTTAGAGCTTTGGAAGAACTCGACTTATCCCCTTCTTGCATATCACTGTTCGCTTAAAAAATACTAATCATTCTACCTTCTGAAAGTATTGGGAAAATCGAACATATCGGATCTGTGGATCATTGAAGATCTCTGAAATTAAAAATTTCCCTCGTTTTTCAGTCAAATAGCTGTACAAATAAAAGATAAATAATTATGCCGGGTAAAAGCTGCGTCACCTTCAAATTTAGTCGACGACTAAAAGAGTTTTCTTTTACTAATCTAATTTTACTTTTTTCAAATTCACGTTTGGTTTCATATACAACCCACGTGCAACTGAAAACAATTTTTTTTTTTCTACGTCGCGTTGAAATTCAAACAAAAGATATTATATACATCCGCGTATTTCAAATAAAAAAAATCACGCCGACGAAGAACTGTTGCACTTGCGATCATTCAAACATTCACCTGATTAATCCAGAATTTGTTACACGCATTTATCACGATTCACGTGTCTCTCGACATGTGTTTCGTAATTTGAAGAGTGTGTAAAATGTTTAATCAAGTAGAGAAGAACTTACTGTACATATGTCCTAAATTTTTTTTTTTCTTCACTTACCTTAGAATTGAAAATTTTTCAAAATAGTTGCCTATTGAAATTTTATTTTTATCGTTGTAAAAATTAAATTTACCTATACCTTCATTATTAGGCGTGAATATTTTGACTAGCAAAAATTCATCCCCGATTATTCATAGTGTCTGTAGATAATATCATTACATGATAATTTTTTTTAATTCTCGTTTATTGCAGAGATAAAACTGGTCTCATTAGTGGCTCGATGATCATTTCTTTCAAATCATTATTTCAAGATGTTCGAAGTGCCGTGGATTACGTCCATTTAGATGCAAGTTTTATTTTATCGTTTTCTACGTATTCACTTCTCGTTCTCTTCACAAAAGTGTATGTAAGCCTACCGCTTGGAAGGGTTAAAATTTTGGAATAAATTTGACTTGAAAAATGTACAGCCTTAATTATTCTTTTCATAAGTACCTTTTGCGTTAAGGTATTTTTTTGTTTATATGCAGTGAGGCTGTTGAACAACATACGTTTGTTTTTGATTAGCTTCGATATTTTACAACATAATTATTTTTGTTTGTTTTTTTTTTTTTCTTACTCGGCGTTCCCCCAACTTCTGGACTACCGACTACTTAGGACTAGAACATTACAAAAAGTTATAAATATTGTTTCATTCAATTGACTCGGCGTTTGATAATAATTTGTATGTTTTTGCTTAGTATAGGGCGATATGAAACAGCAGACTGTCGACAATCTTGAGGAATACGTGCACAAAGATGAACGACTTCCAATGCTATTATCTCGTATTCGAGAAAGTGGAGCCAAACTTTTCTTATTGACCAATAGCGATTATAAGTTCTCCAATCGTATTATGACGTATCTTTTCGATTTTCCGCATGGACCTAAAGTAAGCGAAAAATCTCGGCCAGATTGAAAAATAAAACAAATCCAAAAAAAAAAAAAAATGGTGAAAAACATTTTTCAACAATTTTATTTTTTTCAATAACAGCCAGAAGATCCGCACAGAAATTGGAAAACATACTTCGACATTATTGTGGTCGATGCTCGCAAGCCTCTATTCTTTGGCGAAGGAACAGTATTAAGACAAGTGGATACGCAAACTGGAGCCTTGAAAATTGGCACCCATATGGGGCCCTTGCAGAAAGAGCAAGTTTATTCTGGAGGTATGTTTATTGTTCTGAATTCTTCTAATTAGTACAGAAGTATATCAGTTTCTCATGTAAAGATATGAAACTTTTGCTGGTGTAACACTCTACCGAAACTTTTCTATTAAAAAATAGTCATGCAGGGCTTATATTTTTTGTGAACTCCTCAGCGCTGTGGTGAACGCCTCTAAGTGTAGTGAAATTGGAAGAGGTGAAACTTTTTTTTAAATACAAGCTCGTAAACCATTAGAACGTCGTATAATTGTACTGGTAATCGGATCAAAATTTAAAAAGTGGTTTCATTTTAAGGGTTCTTTATTCCGTTTTTGCTTTGTCGCAGGTTCCTGTGACGTATTCACTCAACTCATTGGTGCCAAAGGAAAAGACGTGCTATACGTTGGCGATCATATTTTCGGAGATATTCTGAAGTGTAAAAAAATGCGCGGTTGGCGAACGTTCTTAGTGGTTCCAGAACTTGATCAAGAATTGCACGTGTGGACTGATAAATGTCACTTATTCGACGAAGTGCAAAAACTGGATGTTATGCTCGGTGAATTGTACAAGTGTGTATCAGTCGTTTCTCTACGTACGAAATTTCTTTCAAGTAGTCAATAGAATGTGAAGAATTAATCGTGCCGTATTGTTTACTTGCAGGAATTTGGACAGCAGTACCAAAGAAAAGCCTGACATTTCGCAGGTCAGGAATAGTATACGCGAAGTAACCCATAAAATGGATTTATCTTATGGTATGATGGGTAGTGTTTTCCGTTCTGGCTCCAGACAAACATTTTTCTCATCGCAAGTTGTACGATACGCTGATCTGTATGCGGCCACATTTTTGAATTTGATTTATTACCCATTCAGCTACATGTTCCGTGCCCCACCTATGCTGGTTAGTCAACTTTTATTCTACATAATTATCATCTAGAAAATATGGTGTATAATTTAAACGAATAATTATTTATGGGGATGAGATTGATGTTGATGTTTCGAAAATGTTATTTAAAAAGACGCTGAAAAAAGAATAATTTATTATTCTATCTTACCATTCGAATTAGAGTATGTCACCGCCGGCGACCGGTGTGTAGCGGAGCACAAACTGCTACACACTGAAAAAAGTCGTCAAAAAGGGAAAATTTTGTGACTTGCTACACACAAAAAAAATTCGAAAAAAGTAAATTTTGCCAGAAAATTTACTTCACAAATTATAAATTTTCATTTTTTTCTGAGTGGACGAGTGTTAATTTCAATTTGTTTTTTCGTGGGGGGGGGGGGGAATGTAGTTGGTGAGTGAGAGATCAGGCATCAAAGAAACTGCTATACACAGGGAAAACATATGTCGCCGGCTATGGAGGATGTTATTTACCAAAAATAAGGCCAAATAGTTCAGAGGTTCTGGAACTCGCAGTAATATATGACTTTCAGTTCAACAGATGCGTAAATTTAACTAAACTCAATAAATTGGTGGCCCGTGGCATGATATACCAGTTTGGTTGATTTTAAAACAATAAAAATTGTAAAAGTGTAAATCTTACGAGTTTTTTCTTGTAATTTTGTACTCTTGTGATTATTTTTGGTTTATTAAAGTATTTCGTAACCTGTGTTCAATATTTTTAGATGCCTCATGAAAGTACGGTAGCTCACGAGAAAAAATCCGCCATCGAATACAGAAGATCGATGTTGATCGGTGAAACCGATAACGTGATCAACAATAATAACAAAGTGAATTATTTATGAAAATTATATTATAATATTTTGTAAATTATTCCATGAATGTTAAATATTGACGAAAATTATCTCGTTTCAGTTTACACCCGCGAATTCCAGTCAAGTCCGCCCCGAAATGCCAAAAATCGTCACTCACACGCACGACGAAGATTATTCCGACGAGGAAAGTGACAATAAATCAGAAGGAAAATCCGTGTAACTTTTCGTTGTTGCCTACTCGATGAAATACTTGTTATTGTTACCTATATTTTAGATTATCGCCTTCTTTTTGAAAATTTTATTTTGTATGTCTAGCGCTTTTTATTTGTACCTTAACGCGTAAATTCGATCTTTGTATTCCTATTGTTGTAACAAAACACACAAATAGAGCATTTTATATAAAATCTGTGTCCCGTCGTATTTATAGTTTAAAGCAATAATTGTTCGATAAAATCTTCGAAATCATCGTCACGCGACTTTTCTTCGACAATAGGATTCGCAGTTTTCCATATATTACTTTCTTCGTCTTTTTCTTCTGAATCGTTAGCTGTATTATCATCTTCGGTCGGTTCTTCTTTTACTTTTTTATGAGGCTCGGACTCTTCATCGACGATTTCAACATCTTTCGTCCGATGCTTTCGTTTTTTTGCTCGTTTAATTTCTTTTCTTTTGTGCCTGTAATTCAGTTTATCGGAACAAGAGAAACATAGCCCTGCAAAATAATTTGAAATTACAAAAAATTACGAACCTAAATGAAGAATCCGATCAATTTGGTTTTCCATGTATTTAAAAATTTCGTGAGATGAGAACCAAGCTTGATATTTTGATATTTATAATCAAAATATGTAGTCTGAGCGATTTACTAAAAATAACATTCAGTTATCTAGTTATGAATGGAAAATGATTTTTACACCCCCATGCTTGAGCTTGAGATTAAAAAATATTTATAAATAATGTTAGACAATATTTTTACTCTAAACATTAATAACTAAAATTCATCTTTAAAAATTTATATAAACAAGTTTCTTAGTACCAAATTTATCACACAATTCAATATCAGCTCGTCCTTTTCAATTTACGAGAAATTCAAATGGATCGATTCGTTCATACGCTCAAATTTCAAAGCAAAGATTGCATGGAAAATATAAATTTTACGTACTTAGTTTAACTAATGCGTTTTTCTTCTCACCGTGCTCTATATACCCAAAATTGACTTCCCAAGTTCTCAACCCTTCTTTTTCTGAACATGTCTTGTTGCCACAAACGAACTGTCCTTTTCCTGTCACTAATTCGGCTTCAATCTGCCATCGTAACGCTATCTGAAATAATGTTCAAATAATGTTTTCATATTACTTATGCGATAAATAAAAAATAAAATGAAAAAGACAATAACTTGACAATCATCTTCCTAATTTTGATGTCACATTAAAGGTAAGGTATTCTTACAGAAAATTGAAAAAAATAAATAAAAGGTGTACAAGCCTTGCAGTTAATGGCACTCCAAAGTTTCAAAATATCAATTTTTAAATTAAAACATTTCTTTCTTTTGCCTCCTTAAAAAAATACATAGCGAGACGAATTAATACTCTTATTCCTGTACATACTCAAATGATGAATAGTGGTTTAGTCCATTTTACACCAAAACCCATTAAAGTGAGATATAAATAACTATAGGTGCATCTGTTTGGTTTATTCATTCTTTTTTTAAATCATTCATGAACTGAGACCTTCCAAGGGCTATTAGATTAGGTAAATATCGTCAATAAACTACCAATTCTTCAATGAACAGTGTCCTGCGTCCATATTTTTCACAAATATAAAAATTTAAATTTCTAGCCGTCCTTGAATACTTGATGAGTCAAGTTATGGAATCTTCCCTGGGATCGCATCAAAGTTGGACATTGCCTTATAATTATATCTCTTCATATTTTTCTCACCTCTCCCTCTTCATATCGGCTAAGATCACAAATGCAGTATTCTTTGTACAACCGATCATAATATTTTTTGGCTAATTGTTCTTCCCAACTACTAGGCTCTTCATCAAGCCACAGGAATTTATGATTTTCTCGAATTACATCAATGTCACGTTTGAATTTCCTAAAAAAATCATCGTTGTAAGTAAAGCAATGAGAAATGAAATTATTACATTAAAAATACTTTATTACACTTTGAATTTAGCAAACAAATAAGGAACACAGAAATTTAGATAATACTTTCAAGTTTTTGGTTCACAACAAATTCTATAGGTTTACAAATTTCTTTCTTCTGGTTTTTTGTGAGGATAATCAATGTAGTCGAATATATCTTCCTCACAGGACACAGGTAACGGTTCTCCTGGAGTACCAGTGCTCCCGACCCGTCTGATACAGTATTCATTCAAAGTGTAACCATTATTCAGGGCATGGGCTCTCATTTCCTTGTTGAATAAATCGCTTCCAGTGAAATAAAGAACAGCACAGTGATACTGATCGAATGGAGTTAGACGTATATCCAGTCTGCGTGTTTTCTCGACTAATTTACAAGCACCCATGAACTTCACATCACCCATTGAAATCAACTCTACAATCAATCCACACTCCTTCAGTTTATTGACGACTGACTCCAAAAGTTTAGAGGACTTTTTATCTGAGGAAGTGAAACTGGGATGCGAAATAAGGGTATCGATATCGCCACTTTCTTTCTTGCCTCTCCTGTAACTTCCGCAAATCGTGATATTGAATTGAGGATCGAGTGATCCGATCTCCGAACGTATAACTGATTCTATTTGCTCAATTTCTTCACGCGGAATTTTTTCTTCAAAATCTTCTAAATATTTCAAGCCTATGATCTGATGATGATTCAGTTTGTCTTCGTGTTTGCGCAACTCTTCGATAGTAGTTATGCCTTCCTCAATGAGCTCTTTAGCTTTAGATGGCCCAATACCACTAACTCGAACCAGTGAATTGATCGCGGTACTTGTATCGTCATTACGTATTTTTTTCAACTTTTGTAACTCTCCAGTTTTAATGAATTCGTCTAGCTTATCCGCTATCTTCTTACCAACACCATCCAACTTCATAGCTTCTTTGCCTGACTGAACTCGAACAGGGTGACTAGCCAGAGAACTGGCAGCTTTTCTATACGCATTGTATTTGAAAATGTTACCAGCTACATTCTTCTCATATTCAGCTAATTCTTGGAGGAAGTCGCAGAAGTCACTATTTACATTACCATCTTTCGATGGAGCTTTTCGTTTACTCATGACTTAGAAAACAATTTTAACGTAATAAAATAAGGAAATTACTGTTAATGAAACACATACGCGTGCTTTTCCGACTGACGAACGTAATGATTGATTAGTTTCCGATGTAGCTCGTAAATGTTCAGTGAACGTAACTGCGTCCGA
The DNA here is from genome assembly GCA_038050395.1 of Parthenolecanium corni. Taxonomy (NCBI): domain Eukaryota; kingdom Metazoa; phylum Arthropoda; class Insecta; order Hemiptera; family Coccidae; genus Parthenolecanium; species Parthenolecanium corni. The sequence continues at coordinate 730,586 of JBBCAQ010000038.1, read as the reverse complement.
AAGTGTTGATATAATTCCATGAAATATGAAAAATGGCAGCAACTTACTTCACAATGCCTAAAGAAAAATTCATTGAATACGAAGATCAAACTTGTAATTTTTGTTTGCAATTATCAAATTTAAAATTGTTAATTATTTTAAAAAGAAAAGTAAGTGGAGTGAATGAAGTAAAGTAGGAAGTAAGAACCAAACCAAACCATACCAGTTCGAAAATATGTGTTCCTGTGCAGATTTTTTCTTAGAACATTTGTATTATTTGCAGATTGTGAAAACATAAACCTCAACCTGACCTCACAATGTTATCTTCAAGTTTCTATAGAAGCGTTAATTTAAGTAGGACAAAATTGAACGATTTTTATTTTTATTTATTTTTCATTTTCCTCAAATTAAATTTCATTTGTTTCATTTTTGATTTTGACTGGATAAAATTAAATGAACTTTTTTTTAATACATCATAAAAACAGTCATAAATAATATTTGATATAGAAATGTTAATTATAAATTTATAGTAATAAAATAATTATACATCTTCTACCAACTCTACTAATTTAATTGAAAATTAAAATATTTTGAATTTTGCGGAATATGATTTCTGCCTGTGTGATTTGTGTTATAACCAGTGTTAACTAAAAAACGTTGAAAAACTAAATCTTCGTATCTACGAATGATTATCATTGCCAATCAAATTGATAGCTAGCTATACCGCTACCGCTTCTGCAATTTGCAGGAAACATGAGACCAGCATGAGACAATCCCTCTCGAAATTAATGTGTCGAATTTTTTTTTTCGTGAAGAATAGATAATTATTCTGAATATATGATTCGTCCGCTACTTCCACAGCTCTCTTGAAAAATGGCTTCTGCAATTTCCGAAATACCACAAATTCCAAATGTTGAGCAACGATACATTGAGGGAAAGGTAACACAAAACACTCTTCTAAATTAATCATTTTCATTGTAATATTTCAACGTGTCTTTTTGCCATGATTCTTCAGGGTCGATGCTTATTCGCTACTCAACCGTTTAAAAAAGGAGAAACCATTTTCGTTGAAGATCCAATCATTGCATGTCAGTTTGCCTGGAACAAAAGCTACGATTATTCAGCGTGTGATCACTGCATGAAGTAATGTATCTGTAATATTTTATGAAATTACCCTCTGCCCAGAAATAACCGTCTAAAGAATAAAGATAAATTAATAATTTCAGACCCTTAGAAACAGTGGAAGAAAATGTTTATCGACTATCTGGGCAAATGTGTTTCGAATTACCACTCATAGATTTGGCTATGACTGTGAAAGATGATCATCGTACTTGCAGTAACTGTGGGGTATGATTTTTTAAATATTTTTCTAATTTTCTCTCACTTTAGTTCTTTTACACTTCTTATGATAATGTTTTTTTTTCTTCTTTTTATTTATTTTTTTAATTTGTTTTTTAAAGGAAAAATATTGCAGCGAATCTTGTAGAGTGGCTGCTTGGAATCAGTATCATCGATTACTATGTTTGAAGAACTCAGGAACTGACTTATTATTTCAATTAGTGGAACACTGGAAGTTAGTTTTTTCATTATTTTACATTTTCATACTACTGAAGTGTTTCTTGTTTGAAAAAAAGCCTCAATCAGTGATGGCATAAGGCGCACTAGCACGCAAAACGAGTTGATTTCGAGAAAAAATTTCGAATTTGATTGCCTCGGATTTTTGTTCAGTCGATATCTCTAGCTTTTCTTGCAATTTAAAAAGGAAACTAAGTCAGTATTAAGAAACTCGGATGGAATTATTTTAATAGGCTTCTGTAAATTGTGGCATCTTATGTTATCCCCTGGTTGATATGGTAGTTTAAGCAATCCTTCTAATTATTTTTCGTTTGTGGCAGGCAAATACACTACCCACCCGAGTCCATGAATATCATGTTGTTGGCAAAATTAGTAGCTACTATTCATTTAGCTGAGAATAGAGAGGCTATGTATAATCAATTTATGCAGGTTTGAATAATATTATACTACTGTACGTTTCATTTGTATTCTCTTCATTAGAATTTTTTTTCTTTCCAGTTCTGCCATATTTCTTGCGACGACAAGGGTGCTTCAACTAGTACATTACTGGGTGAAAAATTTCAGTGCGACATCGACAACATGTGGCATTTGTTTTCATCAGCCTTACATGAGCGGTGTAGTAATGGTCAAGATGATCCTGTTATAAAAACAGTTGAGTTGATTTTCTTAATGGTTTGAAAATTTAATTTAGTCGAAGAGCAAAATCAAGCAATATTTTTGACAACTTGTTCCATTGGATAAATTTTTCTTCAATGAATTATTTTATTCCAAATTCTTCCATCAGATCTTGTAAAAATGAGAATATTTTTAATTTTTCAAACTAAAAAGCTCCTTAAACTTTTACTAACGTAATTCGCATGTGCCCCATACATTTTTCCAAGTGTCTTCAACGAAATATTAAATCATATTTTCAGTTGCTCACCCGTGAAGGATTCATTAAAATGTTATCGTTAGTTGCGAGAAATGGCCAAGGTATTGGTACATCGATTTTGGCTCAGTGGGCTAATAAAGTATTATCAATGAATGTATGTGCGGATGACCAAACCGATTATGATTCTCTAATCGAGAATATTTACCAAGAAATTGAAAATCGTAAGTGTTTTCAGTGCTACTTTTGTTGATTTTAGATTGGGTTATTTTAATTGAAATTTTCATTTCTTTGCTTAGATGTTGGAATTTTCATTAACAATGAAGGATCTGGTTTATATTCCATGCAAAGTTGCATAAACCATAGCTGTGCCCCAAACGCTAAAATTGCATTTCCTTTTAACTGTAGTAGATTAGCTCTGGTAGCTAAAAAAGACATTTTGCCAGGAGAAGAAATATTCATTACCTATCTCGACAAATGCTCTAGAAAACGAAGTTGTCACAGTAGACGAAAAATTCTTCAGTAAGTTAGCTGTGGTCCAATTCTTTTAATACGATTTCAGTTTTGAATCAGTATTGTATGTGATATAATTCTTTCAGAAATCATTATTTATTCGAGTGTATGTGTTCAAAATGTTTGTTGGATAGTACAAATGAGCCTGATGTAACCAGTGATGACGATGATGATGATGATGATATGGATGAAGACATGTGATGTAAATTTACCTGATTAAATTTTAAAAACAACGTTTTGATTCATTTTGATAAATAACAGAAAATATTAATTTTTCTTTCAAGAACAATGCAATTTTACGGTTTTCATATCGTCGATAAAATTTTGAAATATTATTTTAGTGCCACATTGTCGGTTTCCCGCTAATTCGTGATCAGTTAAATAATAATTGATGAACTCACCATCTTGAATCTCATTTGCCAAAATATAAATGTAAAAAAAAATTTATTTTGATACAGAATTTTATGCTATAATGTGGCCTGGTCAGTTTTTCAAAAAATTGAGTTTGGACTTGAAATAATGTTGAATAAAACAGTTTTTATACGTTTTTCTGAAAAATAAGTTGTTGGCGATGACTAAAGACTTTAGATTCTGAGCCCTTCAATTGTGTAATGTAGGTAATCGTCGTAATTTTTTCTCAACACGTACAAAATAGATAATTGTTGTGGTCATCTTGAACTATTATTTTCTGGAGAGCTGCCTTCGTGGACAAATGATGTAAATTTCAGTTTTTTTTTTTCTCTTTAATTTATCAACAACTATTGGTTAACTGCTGAATCGATTTCGATCAGTCTACCAATTGGCAGTTACCTACCAAATTATTCAATCTCACTGATGACGATGAGTGCTCTGCTTTTATGACCCTGTACATTAGCGCTCCAATAGCGAATTCAATTCTCAACGAACTAAACGCATTTGAATTATTTTTTGCTCTATGTCGTTATACAACCAAGGTTCTTTTGTTAGTGTGTTTGTTTTTTCCCAGACAAATCTTTCATCGATTTCGTTCGAAAATTCTTCATGTTTTGACGAAATTTTCGAATATTTCCTACAGCTTTTTTGATGAATTTGTTGTTTTTAACCGTAGAAATGGTTTGAATAATTTCATTAACAATGTCGAACCGATTCATCATTATTATTTCGTTACGAACCTAACATTGTTTAAAACTTGAACTATATTTTCATATCTTGAAAGTAATAATGTATATTAAGCAGGTATGTGTTTTTTCGTTTATTCTCTTCCAGCTAACGCAGTGTTTTTCAAAAAACTTATTCTGTCTTATAATACACGTTCCACTGTGAATCAGCTTCATGTCAAATAGCTCACACAATCGCTTATGTTTAATTTTTTAGGTTATTATTCACGGATTCAAAAGCTACCGAGAACAGACTGTCGTTGAACCTTTCGATCCGAGACACAACGTAGTTGGTATGTAAGATCGAGTTCTAACAGTTCTTCTCTTCTATTTGTAGAACTTATCGTTTCCTTTATCTTTTTCAGTTGGTCGAAATGGTTCTGGTAAAAGTAATTTCTTCTATGGTAAGTTGCTGATATATGAGTGTAATCTGTACATACGTTAATTGTCTCGTTCTAGATGAGCCTAATTTATTTTATTGTATTTTTTACTATGATATAGCAATTCAGTTCGTTTTGAGTGATGAATTCTCTAATCTGAGGCCTGAACAGCGACATGCGTTGCTGCACGAAGGAACGGGTCCAAGAGTCGCTAGTGCTTACGTTGAAATAATTTTCGATAACCGAGACAACCGTTTACCGGTAATTTTTCATAGTATTCATCTAATCTGATTGAACCTTATTCAGTCTGTTGATAAATTTTTAAAATTTTTATGGTCGTGAATGAATTTCGTAGATCGATAAAGATGAGGTTGTATTGCGACGTTTAATTGGCGCTAAAAAAGATCAGTATTTTCTCAATAAAAGAAGTGTTACAAGATCTGATGTCACCAATTTATTAGAATCAGCTGGATTTTCTCGCTCAAATCCATATTATATAGTCAAACAAGGCAAGGTAAGGTATAATTGTGTTATTTCAAATTCGATGTTTTTTCTTGACCGTTTTTCACGATACAAAAACATTTTTTCAAATTTGACTGCTGAAAGAATTTTTTTAAGTTTTCAGCCTGGTGCCTGTAGATGTTTAATATACTGACCGATTCAAAACGTTTTACGTTTTGTCGATGAAACGTCAATGTTTTGATCTACACGTTCAAATATTGATGGTTATGCTTATGCGTCAAATATTAATTAATAATATTATGCGTCTATAGACCACTTCGGCGTTATTTCACATTATTAGCATTGTTGGATTACTTTAAATGTATTTTTTATCCGGTTCCGTACGAAGTACTCTTATTTCAAAAAGAAGTCGGTCATAGTACAGCTAGATTAAGTACTGAATTTTGAATTATTTTTCTTTCAGATTAATCAAATATCGACAGCTCCTGATTCTCATCGTTTAAAATTATTGAGAGAAGTTGCTGGCACCCGAGTCTACGACGAGAAAAAAGAAGAATCTACCAATATTTTAAGAGGTATTCTTGTTTGATGAGATCGTATTTGGGCGAGTTGACAAAAAAATACAATGGTTTCAGTTGAACATGAATTGAGTTCGCATTTTACCAACTCTAGTTGGAAGGTTGTTTCGACGAGTCTTGCGTGAATCAATATTACAAAAATACCCAACTTGAATTTTCATAGTACCTAATAAATGATGGTTTTCTTTATTACTTTCCTCGTTTCGGAAGGATGTTACAGAGATTTTATTCTTTGGGGTTGTAATTTGAATTGAAATGCATGCCAAGTTATGCTTAAATACAGAAAACTGCAGGTGTTACTTAATTGAATAATGAATTATTTTCTCCCAAGTTCATATGTACTCATTTGTCGTACACCATTATTATTTTCTCAGAGATTTTTTCGAACTCGCCTAAATTCATTGCGGCTGTATTTTTTTAATTAATCAATTTTCTTGCCACCATTATTTATTTTCTCGTATCACCGTCGCGTTGTAGTAATTTGAATTACATATTTGATTTACAGACACGGAAGGAAAATTAGAGAAAATTGATGAATTTTTGAAAACCATTGAAGAGAGATTACAAACTCTAGAAGAAGAAAAGGAAGAGTTGAAAGAGTATCAAAAATGGGACAAATTGCGGAGATCACTCGAATACTGTATTCATGATAGGGATTTGAAAGATACAAAACGAAAATTAGATGAGGTAATTGCTGTTACATGGAAGAAAAAAAAAATACTCTCTCAGCTACTTAACAGACACTGAAATATTTATTTTCTGTTCAGCTTGAAAATCGATTGAATAATTTCGACGAAGAACAGAAAAAACTGACGAGCAAAGTGAAGGAAGCTGCTGATGAAGCAAAGCGTGCAGCTAAACATTTGAAAGATGCCAAAAAAGACGTACAATCTGCCAAAGAGGAAAAAGAAACAATTGGTGTTGAAAAAGAGCAACTTCTCAAAGAAAAGACTCGACTTGATTTCATAATCAAAGATCTCAATGATGAAGTTTTGGGCGATAATAAATCTAAAGTATAATTCTTTATTTCATGTATTTTTTCCCTAGAATCTCTGTGGTATGTAAATTCATTTGTTCTGTTTGCAGGATCGGGCGGAGCAAGAATTGAAAAAACTTGAAGAAACTATCAGCAGTAAAGAAAAAGAACTTGAAGAGTTGAAACCAAAATATGAAACTCAGAAGAAAAAAGAAGAAGAATGTACTCGAGAGTAAGTTGCCTGAATTTTGAATCGAGAATTTCCTCTTCGTTACTTTTGAGACTATTGAATTATTTTAGGTTATCTCTGAAAGAACAAAAACGCAAAGAGCTGTACGCGAAGCAAGGCAGAGGTAGTCAATTTACGTCAAGAGACGAAAGAGACCAGTGGATTCAAAAAGAGTTGAGGTGAGTAATCGTGCGCATCTTGGTTATAAATTTCATATCTGGTAGTAATTCATGGAAATTTTCTATTTCAGGTTATTGAATAAACAAATCAAAGATAAATCCGAACATAGAGACAGACTGGCAGCTGACCTCAAAAAAGATGAAGAACGAAAAGCTTTCTTAGAAACTGAAATCGATGTTAGCACCCAATAAAATTATTCGATAGCTTACTTTAATTTCATTATACTATCTTAAACGCGTAATCTTTTTTCAGAAACAAACTCAAGAAATGGAACGGCAAAGATCTGCTATTGATGAATACAATAAGCAGTATTATGAACATAAGAAAAACAAAGACACGTATCAGAGTACCAGAAAGTAAGATTTGAATATTAGTGTTTTGTTTTTTTTTCTTGCAACAAACATGATAAACTTCTCATTCTTTGATCATTATTGGTGATTGGTGAACCAAAGTATGTTTTGATAATAGGAAACAAATAAATAGAAATAGGAGTAAAATGTCGTCGGTGATCTGCTAAATACCTCCTATGTGCTGAAAATTTTGAAAATCATGTGTTTGGACTTTGGGTTCGTTGAATGTATTTATTCAAGACAAATCCAATGAGCCCAAACACATAGTTTTTTTACATTTTATCATATGGGAGGTATATTCATCAGATCACCGACGATATGGAAGATGTAAGAATTAGGCGTATTCCATTTTAGTGCTCTGCGTAAGAATCTGCGAAGTTTCTCCCTTTTTGCATGAAATTATGTGTGTACTTTATTATTTTTGGAAATTCTGTTACAAAATATAATGTGTCCTTAGATAACAGAGTACTGACTACCGATATTCTATTCCTCTTAATACTATTAATTGTCTTGAAAGTGCACCACGCAAGTTCGTTATTTTAATCTTCTGTGAGATACAAAATAACTCACTTTACTTCCTCGTAGCGCATTTCAGTATTTTTTTTAGACGTCGGTTTTATTCATTATTTCGAATTTCAGTGAGTTATGGCGAAAAGAAAATTCGTTGCAGCATAACTTGACCTCTTTGAAAGAAGAACTGGCGAAAGCTGATCAAGCACTGCGCAGTATGGCAGGAAAGGTAGGTTTTTTATTTCCTCTGAAGATACTATTGTCTTGATTGGAAGATTTTATTGGGTACTGGTATACCAAAAATCATCTTGTCAAATCATTAAAGCTTCAAGACCTCAGCATACCTCGATGTTCTATTTTTAATGTTTATCATTCTTAAGATCAACAAGATTTGATGAGAAGGGGATGTTCACTTACCATTCACGTGTTTTGCTTAGTAAAGTACTCGTATTTAATTGTACGAGATTTTTGAAACGAAAAAAGTTTTGAAAATGGAATTAGGGAAAGTAGATCAAAAGTATTTTGATATAAAACTACCCTATTTTTTGCCCGTTGTATTTACTTTTTTGAAAAATTTTGTTTATATGCTATTGCTACCACTTGATGTTCATACCATAAGTAGAATAATTTCTTCTTTGTTTTTTAGGCCATTCTCAATGGTAGAGATAGCGTTCGTAAAGTACTAGAAACGTTTCGTGAACGCGGTGGTTATCATGCTGACCTCGCTAGTAATTATTATGGACAAGTCATTGAAAATTTTCAATGTGAATCGACTATCCAAACGGCTGTAGAAGTAACTGCGGGTGGCAGGTGAATTTCTATGCTCTATCTCGCTCTCCGCGCTTTTTTTGACTGTTTTCAATACGAAAATATGTATTTTTTCTCTGTTTGTAGATTATTTTTTCATATAGTCGAGTCGGACAAAATTGGCACGCAGATTCTAAAAGAGATAAATAATCAAAAACTACCCGGAGAAGTTACGTTCATGCCTTGTAACCGTATGACCGTTCGCCCTATGAAATATCCTTCCTCGAGTGTAAGTATCTGGTGAATATCATAACGTTTATATTTTCTGCCGATTGATTTACGTTCCCTACGAACAGGACGCTATTCCTATGGTCAACAAGTTGGAATACGAGGTAAAGCTGGACAAAGCAATGCGCTATATTTTCGGGAAAACTTTGATATGTCGGAATCTGGAAATCGCCACTGAGATTTCTAAACAATACAACTTGGACTGTATTACTCTTGACGGTGATCAAGTGTCTTCAAAGGGTACGCTGACTGGTGGTTATTTCAAGAACGTTCGTTCTAAGCTGGAAGTTCAGAAACAACGAAACGAGTTCATGGAGCAGATCAAAGAGGCGGAAGAGCAGCTGACAAATTTACGCGAACAGCTTCGAGATACTGAAGCAAAGATCAATAGTGTTGTGTCTGAAATGCAACGTACTGAAACGAAAAACAGTAAAGCGAAGTAAGTGTTTGGCTTGTCGTTGAGTTTTCTTGTGATTTTAGAACGAATCTCATTTCTACGTTACTATTATAGGGGTAATTTTGACAAATTGAAAGCCGATATCAGACTTATGAAAGAAGAATTACTGGGTATCGAACGTTATCATGGTCCTAAGGAACGATCATTAGCACAGGCGTCGTCTAATTTAGAGGCTATGCAAACCACGAAATCTGGTTTGGAAGCTGAGTTGCACCAAGTGAGTAATTTTGCATTCGTCGCCAGATGAATAACAACTATGTTTTTTTGTCACGAAAGTACACTCATGAGGGATTGTAACCTGAAAAATGATTTTTTATTGTTTATACGATTATTCATAATACTTACCATTCGTATTGCAGACTTGAAATGTTATCAACTATCATCTTTCATTCTGTTTTCAGGAATTGTTGTCACAACTGTGTGTCGCTGATCAGCGTGAAATGGACAAGCTAAATGACGATATTCGTCGCTTAACACAGGAGAATAAATCAGCTTTCGCTACCAGAATGAAATTAGAGGCTGATAAAAATAAACTAGAAAACTTATTGACAAATAACTTAATCAGAAGACAAGACGAGCTGAGACAGGTCCTCATTGATTTTAGTATTTCGTTTTTGCATTTGTTCAGAATTTACATTTTACTCATTGTATTATTACTGCTAGGCCTTACAAGAGATATCTCTCGAAGAGCGAAAAAGGACGCTAGATAACAGTCGGCAAGAGTTAATCAACATCGAAAAGAGACTCGATCAATTGAATCAAGATTTCAAAGCAATGGACAAAAAAGTTCAAGAAGCAGTCAAAAGGGTTCGTATTCGTGTTAATTATGCCATTCGCTGGAGTAGTTCTAAAGTCGTCATGATAATATGATTTTTTCCTATATTATAGCAAAAAGTTGCCCAAGAAGAGGTCGAAAAATGGCGATCTCAAGAAAAAGAGGCTCAAGAAAAACTGGACAATGATGCCAAAGACTTATCTAAGGTCTCGCAAAAACAAGCGGTGTTGAAACAGAAGGTGGACGAGTGTACGAATAAAATTAGTGAACTGGGTGCTATACCCAATCCTGAAATGATCAGCAAGTACATGGCCTATTCCCAAAAGAATGTAAGCCTTTTTTCTACTCGAAAATCTATTTTGATTGACCCGACTATTGTTTAAACTATTTTTTTATTTTTTGTTGCAGTTGTTTAAAGAGCTGGAAAAAGCTAATAGCCATTTGAAAAAGTATAGTCACGTTAACAAGAAAGCGCTTGATCAATTCATGAGCTTTTCAGAGCAGAAAGAGAAATTAGTCGGCAGAAAACAAGAATTAGATAAGGAGTATGTGTTTTAAGTGAATCGTAAATTTTTTTTGAGTAAAACATTGTAAAATGGAACTTTAATTTACGTTTAGGTTGGAGAAGATCAAAGATCTCATGAGAGGTCTTGAGCAGCAAAAATGTCACGACATAGAATTTACGTTCAAACAAGTATCGATGAACTTTTCCGAAGTTTTTAAGAAATTAGTTCCCATTGGTCACGCACAACTGGTAATGAAATCTGCTGATGGAGAAGAGCTTCGTCGTCCATCTGTAAGTTGAAATGTTTTTTTGACAATGGGTTTATTCGGCAGTAAGTATTCAGTCATGGTTTTCCGTTTTAGGAGCTAAATGCTGATAGTTTCACCGGAGTTATGATTCGAGTTTCGTTCACTGGTCGCGGAGAAATGAGAGAAATGAACCAGTTATCTGGAGGCCAAAAATCACTCGTTGCTTTGGCTCTTATATTTGCTATCCAAAAATGTGATCCAGCTCCTTTCTATTTGTTTGACGAGATTGATCAGGTGAATTTAAATTTAAATCCTTCGTTCTAATAAGGATTAAAAAATTGTACTAATAAGCTAAAAAACATTTATTCAGGCTCTGGATGCTCAACATCGAAAAGCCGTTGCAGAAATGATTCACGAAATGTCAAAAGACGCACAATTCATTACAACGACATTCCGACCCGAATTACTCCAGCATGCTAATAAATTTTACGGTGTCAAATTTCGAAATAAGGTAAGTCTTGGTTTCATGTTGAAAACTTTTTTTTTAAACACAACCTTGAAACGGATGTCGTACTACCACTGAGGCCGATGCTTTCTCGATCGATCAGTTCCGGTATAAGGGTTCTGGTCGAATGTCCCTCGGTTTAGCTGTTATTTAGAAAATGTCATGAAGGAATTTTCTTTCTTTACAAGAATAATTATGCTATTTACGAGGCACATCCGGCTAGTGAGGTGTTAGTAGCCCTATTATGTAGTAACAGTTTGACTAATTCTACTCTTTTCATTCTACGTAATATACGTTTTTATTTAGAACTTATTTTTGCGATTGGTAATTACACCTTTTTTTCCCCCTTTTTTTCCTCCTAGGTAAGTCATGTTGAATGTGTGACGAAAGAAGAAGCCCATGATTTTGTTGAAGACGACACCACTCATGGCTAATGAGAGTCGTTGATGATATTTACAAGAATCTTCATCTATAAGCTACCTACTTTTTAAGTAAATTTTTTAGAAGTTTTGTATATTTCAGTGTCTAGTTTTTGTTTTTACTATCCATTCTTTCATTTGTGTAAACTGTTATGTACAGGATCAAAACATTGAAAAGTCCTTTTTTTTTCTTCTACTTCTAAATGATGGTTTCAATTAATTTATAAAAATTTGTTTTGTTTTTTTCTATTCCAATTTTATTTTATTTTTTCAAATTTGGAAGCAAAATATTTTACTGTAAATAAAATGGTATCGTTTAAAATGTTACTTTCAAGGTTAATCGTGTTTTTTTAAATTATTCCTCATTGACGTCGATCTGTAATTAACTTAAGGCTATTTGCTGGAGGTAAATTTGCGGTACTAGTCTGAAGTGCTTATAATCTTTTCAAAATGAGAACCAGGTTTAGCCATGTGAAAATCCTCATTCAAGAAAGTAATTTCTCATTGAAAGTGGAGAGTTTGAGTTTTCATTTTTCCAATGTCAACTTTGGTTTAGTACGGAAATTTTCGAGCTCCAGTCTCCAAAATGTTAAGTTATTTATTTAGTTTTAGTTGCTTTCGTCTACACATTATATTTCTTTGAATGTTTGGATTGGCTTGGATCATTGGATTCAGTAGAGGAAAAAAAATCATTTTATAACACTTCTAATTCCTCATTCTGTTTTTCACGGGATTTTTCACAGCATAATATATTTTTTTTTAGTTGATAATATTCTTGAATTTTTCAATCGTTATCGATCGTTATCGTCTGCCACTGTATGCGTTTTATAAGTTGTAACGTTGGCTACGCCTACGCGTACGGAGAATGGGAAAATCAAAATAGAGAATACAAAAGTTACAGAATAGTTATTCTATTGTGTAAAAATGTAGAAGATTTATAGAGGATAAAAGATAAAGAAAAAGGAACAAGCTTTCAAGTTGACCCAAGAAGTGTCAGTCAAGTGTCAACCGTATCATTTTTTTCAATTTCAAATAATTTCGTCTTGAGTTCGTACACGGATGACGGACTTTATACTAGAGTGGTGATTGATTGATTGAATCATGAATAATAATTTTTGTTTGAGACTCGAATTTCAGAAGTTTGTGTGCCCATTTCTACTTCTTGCTTTTAAAAACTGATAGTATTTACGTAGCGGTATTCATGAACTCACTTTGTCTGAAGTACCTGTTGATTCATTTCGATTTTCACAATGATTGATAAAGAAAATTTACTAAAAGAAGGATTTCTTTGGTTTCCGCCTCATGGAGTTCTTGGACAGTTGAAAGTAAGTATTGCCGGATTAAAATTTCTGGGTTCATGAGAACAACTCTCTGATGTACTATTTGGTTTCAGAAATCGTGGCAAAAGAAATTTTGTCAACTTTTCCGAAGCAGTAAAAACGGTGTTGACAGACTTGAAGTCTTCGACAGTGAAGATGAAGTTGGCAAAATTTCATCCAACGTCATAATCACCTTGGAGAACTGTATTAAGATTACACAAGATGCACAAAAACATCAAGCTAATGTGTTTGCAGTAAGTTGTGGAGTATTCTAACTTAATGAAATTATTGATTCATATTTACAGGCAGATATATTCGATATTTTAGGTCATAACGAAAAGTAATATAAATTATTTCTCCGCTAATAATGAGAGCGAGATGCATGAATGGATTTCCGCCTTCCAAGCCGTTGCATTCAAAGATAATATTTCAAGACAAACTATCGAAGAGGATAATGACTTATATTGTTCGTCCGGAGATGGTGAGTAGAATATTCCTTTTCTCAAAATGATGGAATAAATATTAAGATCCCCAGCGGCTTATATGATTTGAAAATCCGAATTAAAAACTTTCATGTTTTGGTTGGGAGGTTTTTTGAGTATTCGATATAATTTTTCTTAAACATTAATAATTTTTAAAAACTGAATAAAATGGAAAAATGTTCAGTATTGATAATGTTTGTGATAGTATTATAAAATCAGTTTTGGACTCGAGCATGCAAAATATGGATTAATCGACGAAGGTCATATTTCCAACAAAAAAAATCTTTGCATTTCAATTTCTATTTATTGGTACTGTTTTATCGATTTTTCAACTGATTTTATTTCGGAAAAAATCAACATTTTATGCAAATGAGTAATGCCATTTGAAATAAAATGAAATTTTCCTCCTAAGAAATAGTTGCAAAAAAATAAAATTATTGATAGGGTGATTGGTATATGACCTTTATGCCCTGAGCCATCGAGTAAACGCCAAATCAGATTATTAGTTTCGATAAAAATCGACATCATATTCTTGAAAAACATTCCTGTACATCGCATACGGATTTGACGTCATGTAACATTTATAGACGTAGCGGTATGCCAACAGCGAGAGGATCCACCTCGCTGTCATCGCGAAGAAGTGAAGAGGTGTATAAAATCGGTTGTAGCTCTCGTAATAAAATAAACATATTTTCATTCTGAAAACTGACGACCCGTTGATAAGCCCTCGTAGTCTTGAATTCATACTCTTCTCATTTTTATAAAATTAGTCCTATTTTTATAAAATTAGTACTATGTCGAAATTGACTGAATTACTTTTTTTCTCTCGTCACAGCTGGTGTATTTAATGTAAAATTGGTCTCGTCGGAAGCCTCTAATCGATGCGGCCTGTCTGCGGGATACTATACATTGCTGGCTACCCCTGTCGCGTTACACTTACTCGACTCGGACGACCAGAAAACTTTATACAAATGGCCATACCGCTATATTCGTCGCTACGGACATCGCTCCGGCAGATTCACGTTCGAGGCGGGTCGCAAGTGTGAAAGTGGCGAAGGCCTGTTCCACTTCGAGCACTCGAAGGATCTGTTCCGGTGCATCGCGTCGCGCATGAAGAACATGAAGAAACTGCTGAACCAGGAATCACATTCATTGTTCTGCGGCGACAACCAGTTTCAGGCAGCGCTCTCGATGATGGCACGCTCGCGCAGCCCTCTGCCACCGTCGCCCACCAGTGCCACCCCTTTACCCGATGACGTCAGCGGCGGCGGTAGTCTATCATCGCTGAAACCGCTGATGCCGTATTTCGGCAGCGCCAGTGGCAACACATCTCCGCACTTCATTGGCGCGGCCACTACAAATGTCTCGCCACCGCCGCTCATGCCCAAGTATTCGCCGGCTGAGCCACCGCCCATCAAGTCGCCGATTGACAAACCGCTGCAGCAGTCGCCGCCACCGCTGGTCGCGCCCCGTCGCTCCATACCCAGCCCGGCTACCGAGCCGAGTTCTCACGAAATCGACATGGTGGCTGCGATCGCGTTTGAAGCGCCACCACCGCTACCAGAGCTGACGAGCGGACCGACGCCCGCTTATGACGATGTCGAGGTGCGCAGCGAAGCTTGGCGCACGATGGGCGTAGATGTGGTCAACCATCCGTTCTTGTTCCAAATCATTCCGCAACAAACGATATTGCCATCGCAAACGGTGCCCGTCCACAAGGCGACGGTCAGCTCGTCTGCAGCCGCCGAAAAGAGCGAATCTCAGAAGATCTTCCATGCGCCGGTGACGAATAGCGCCGTCGGCAACTATGATCGTCTTCAGCACATCGGTCCGGTGGCCAAACAGTCAACGGCGCCCGGCTACAAGCAGATCCCTCTGGTCTCGAATGTCGTTTCAAACTCACGTTTAGAAGAGCCGATATTCACGTGGAGGCGACCAGACGATTTCAAAGGCTACGGTATGATACGCAAAAAAACGTCGGTCGACGTGTCTAACGACGACGTTACCAGACAGCTGTGTGAAGACCTCAGGTACACGGTCATCCATAAGCCGGAAAGAGTGTGATTTTTACGTTGTTACGAGTAATACTTTTTTGTTATTAAATATCCGTCCCTTTTTTTTACTATTATCCGCGACGGTACTATATATTTTTGACATGCAAACACTTTGTTGAAATGTTTTTTCCCCTAAAATTTCGAAGTAAGGGTATTTTTTACTTTCGATTAATTTGACAATTTACGGCTCCCTTTTAAATCTTTTACAGTCGTATTCTACTATAGTTGAAGTATTAAGAAGAGATGGGAGATTTCCCAAGAACACAGAGTGAAATGAACTACGTTCTGTACTAAATTATCATAAGTTCGGCTGGAATACTGCGAGGTTAAATGAATGTAGGTATTAACGTAGATATTTTTGATCCGTGCTCTCCTTTCATGCGTTAAAAATTTATTATATTCTGGGGCGAGGGGAGCTATTTCGTGTGTGACTCCACTATTGAATCCTTGTATGGGTGCTTCAAGGGTCCGAAATTTGACTTTAGGTAGTGGCTTGAAATAATTTGATTTGCTCGAATAATATCCATAGTGGAATAATTTACAAGTTTGAATGATTCGGAATCATTCGGAAAAAGATTCAAGAAAAATAGATCTTCAAAAAATTCTTATTCCTTTTCTTTTTTTCCGCTTGATTTTTTGATTTTGAAGGTGGAAGAAAAAAACAGAACATTGAGACGATATTGAAATTTAATTTTTGAAGATTCTAAAATAAAATATTTAATTAGTATTTTCTTGATGTGTTGACATCCTTGTTTCTGCAGATATCAGTTTAAATTTATCTTCGGTCTTCGTTCAAAACGGTTTATTTGTTTCACTCCGTGCTCTCATCATAGATTACGAGTCAAGTAATCGTACTGGAATGTAAGTAGTTCTTCACCTATTTCTTTATTTTTGACGATTCGAAAATGTTTGAAATTTTCTAAAAATAAATGGGTAAACTGATTGGAATTTAAATAGTTCTTGGGACCCGTCCAAATATTTGAAATTTTTCACCTTTACCAAACTCAATTTTTATTGAATTTGCTCAATACAAGGCTTTTTTTTTTGATAGCGCGTTTATTACCTCTTTTTTAAACCGTGTTCAAAGTAATTTCATCAAGTTTTGTTACGACCTTAAAGTGAACAAAGTTGAATGTATCTACATATAAATTATGGTTTTCTTTTCACAAACTGTTATGAAGAGTTTACTCAATGTTCATTCTACATCCCGAAGTTCAATCAATTCATTAGTGCTGTAAAATTTTTTTATTATAAAATTTCGAGTCACTGAACAGATGCTCATATACCCTTCACCTGCTCAATTTGATTTACATTTAGTGCCATTATTTTACAGACTTTTTTTGAATTTGATCAAAGATGAAAATTTCTGTATTTCCGTTTCTTTATTTTATTTTTTATTTTTAACTCGGTTTAAGATAGCTGTTTTACTCTTGAAATTGAAAGAACTGCGAAGTTATCCCGTGAGTTGACTTCAGAAATGATAAATTCATTTTAGTTGATAGTTTAAAACCTAGTGAAACCGTGTACTTTTCCTTTACTCACTGTTACGTTCTATGTGCAATACAGATTAATGACAAGTAAATGTTGAATTTTATGTTGAGAATACCGATATGGGTTTTATAATTTTATATTCGTTGAAATAATAATGTATTACCTATGTCGTATTTTTCCCCTTTTAGCAGACGTAATTTTTTGTCGTTTATTTTCATTTTAATATAAATATCGAAAATATTATTTGTTTTCATTTTTTCAATAGATATGACGCATTTTAAATTGAAAATCATTTCTTACCTAATAATTCCTGCTGGGAAATGGGAATTAAAGGATAAATCGAGATAGTGGAGAATTTAGAAATAAAGGTATTTTATATTTGTTTCTCTTACACCACGCCTTTCTCAAAAGTTGTTACTTTTGGTAGAAGTTTCCATATAATTTTTTCCAAGTTTGCAATTTTATCCCATTTTTGATGAGTTATTTTGAAAAAGAATTGTGGGAGATGTCAAGATATGGAAAAGAACAAAACGCCACTGAACGGGGAAAGAACAAACCTGTCGGTTTTTCGCATTCGTGATTGAATGAGAGGCAGAAGCAGAAGTGGAAAGGAGTAAGGAGTAAGGACGTATGGAACGTATATATATACAAACCATACAAACAGATGACGAAAAGGGAAAGAGAGGATGCACCAGCTGATTTTCGTGTTTTATCATTCGATAACGTATATGACATAACACAACGAAACTCGAAACGAAAGTCAACTTATTGCGTTTCAAGAGGAAACAGTGATCATCCAAGAATAAATTCTTTTTTCATTTTTAAATTCTCAAATTCTATCGCTTTTACGTTAAATTATTGTCTGTGTTGAAAAGTCGTTTTATTTTCCCACTTGAAATATGTTACCACTAAAATAGATAATGGAAATTAGCCATTCTGGAAACTGGAATCAACTACCAATTGTGGCTCTGAATCATGTATTTTCGTACTTATCTTGGCCAGATACGATAAACGCTTCATCAACCTGCAAACAGTGGAGATATGGTTTGTACCATCCGCATTTGTGGAAATCGTTGTCTTTTTCGCTCACAGATTTCGATGCCAGGAAGGAGAAAAAAGCGAAGTACTTCATTGAAGCCTTCGGTAAAATTGTTCAGTTCGTCGATATATCATTCAATTCATTAGACGAATCTAGCTTGTCTACAGCTGACAATCTTCTGTGTACTCTTCGTGAAAATACGCAACTGAAAAAGCTGAAACTGGTTCCATGCCATTGTGTCTTGTATTCGATGAGTAGCCATAGTAACTCAGCGCCTTTGGATGCCACGTATGAAGCAACTTGATTTGTAACTTAAATTTTAATAGTAGTAACTTCTCTGCTCTTACTCGAGCCATTATTTGTTACAGCCGAATGGTATATCATATTGTTACCATTTTAAAAAATACTGATAAGTTCGAAGAGTTGAGTATTGGTTGTTTACATGATGTCGCTGTTTTCTCAAATAAGTTTTTAAAATTAATCTCTGATCATCATTCTAAGTCAATTCGTGTGTTGGGTCTTGCGTCTTTGAAAACTGATCCTCAAGAACATTGTTTCAATTCTCTTGAATTCCGTTATTTCGAGAATTTCACCTATTTGCAGGTTAGCATTTTTATTTTCGTTGAAATGTAATTACTAACAGAACTTGACTTACATTCACTGTTTTTTATTCTAGATTATTAGTTTAAATTATGATTATTTGAACAATGATTTTCTTCAAGTCATCTGTAACTGTTCTATGTTGAAAAGAATTGTAGTTCACGTTCATAATAATCTCGATGGTCATCCTGGTACATCTGAACAAGCTTGGATTCAACTCACCAAGCACTGGTAATCTTGATAATAGTTTAATGTGATCAATGAAATCGTAATTTAATGAAACAAATTATTTTTTATCTAACCGATGATTGATGAATGTTATAAATATAAATTGGTACCTAGAACATTTCGCGTAAAAAATCTAATAGTATCTTATTTCAAAAATTGAAATATTTGATGGCAAGAATAAAACGAGGAGTCCTCATTGTTGTTGTCGTCCTTTAATTGTCATTCGACAAGTGCTGCATCTGCATCGATTTTAAAGAAATTCAAATAGAAAGCTTTTACGGCTTAAATTTCTGAAGTTATATATTTTACGTGTTGAACGAGTCGATTTTGACAATAATTTTAATATGTTTCAGCCCTAATGTGAAACTTCGATTGAATCTAATACATGCTTACGATGCTGTCTTAGATTTTCATGTTGTAATTTTGAGAAGGAACATGCCATTATCTCATCTCAGAGTTTTTTTCTGCGAAACAGTGAGTTATCTACTAAATCTCGATGAAAGACAAATTCAATCAAAAAACATAAAGCGCTGAAATCTTTGTTTTCTTTTCAGCTGAACTTACATGCACTCAGTTGTTTGCACGTGTATCATAATACGTTGAAAAGTTTGTGGTGGGTGGATTCGCCGATGTACTCGGATCACTATCTATTATTGAATACAGCCCGAAGCTTTCATGTTACTCGTATGAATCCGTTTATATTCGTTGCATGGAGATGTACCATGTTGGAAGAACTGGTTTTACTGGGTAAGTATTTTAATTTATGTTGTCATCTTTCAATTTCCTTTTCTCTTTTGTCACTTTCTGCTTACCCCACTAACCTACTTCGATCATGACATTACATTTCTAATTTTCAACATGTGAAGATGAACCTGAAGTCAACATTATACGGATCATTTACAAATTAATGTTTTACTCGTATTTCGTGTTACTGTTTTTCAATATTTTACTCTTGACTTATCCATTAAATCCACACTGATATTGAGAATTTCATTACTTTAACATAGCAGAAAAATTTTATTAATTTTTTTCCTATTCATCTTTCAGGTTACAAATACTATGCTGACGATCTTCGTGCCATTAGCAGGCTTCGTGGTGGAGCATTAAAGCGTATACAAGTCCTCCGCTCAGAAATGACTCCATGGGTTGATACAGGTACTCGAAAGGGAACAGCTCTAGCCATTGAAAAGGTAACTACCTGTTAACGTTGTTCAAGTTCGTGTATTCATGAGTAATTCTGATAAATCATTCAAGTATGCGATTTATTTTCCGATTTCAGGAATTAACCTGCCGAATGGGCCGACCATGGAAATCATTGAAACGTCGCGATGTTCATCCGGTCATCTTTTCACCAGATAAGTACGATTCGGACGAATATTTAGTGCCAATTCTGTGCAAAGATGTAGAGTAAAAATATTTTTCACTGAGAAGACGCCAGACAGTCATAAGAGGGAAAGAGCGGAAAATTAAAACCATAATTTTTGCCCTTATTGTTTCAGTATCTTTGAGTGAGAGGTGTTAGTCAACTCGAATGTTTTTTTTTTTTTTTTTTTTTTTTTTTTAAATTTCCTCAGTTATCTCAAATTAGAAAAGTTTTTAGTTCTCCACGAGCAGTCAAAAAAGTTCCTGTTATCTAATTTTTATTAATTTTTTATTAAGCGCATTGGTAAATCTCTATTTTCTGCGAGTATTATAGCATCGATTTTCTTTTTCAATTCTAATCTGAGACAGTGGCATAATAGAGAAGACTGTAGCAACTTCAACCGTTCTCTTTAAATTCAGTCAAACTGACAAGCTTTCTTTTTGAAAGGTGTGAAGGATGCAGTTTTTTTTCAAAGCACCCTATGAGTCATATCCAACTCGTGTATCACTAGACTGATGAAAAAAATCATCAATATTTTTATTGTTCAGTTTTCGTGCTCCTTTCAAATTTTATATCTAGCCAAGCCACTGATCCGAAGAATTTATCGTGTCCTTGTTCTTGTTCGTATTCGTATCATTTTCTTCGAGTTTATAATATTTTTTTCTGAATCTGAAGTACTCTTTATTTTGATTCTGTAAGAAAATTTTGCTTTTGTTTTGTCGGAAGCTATTTTTATATAGTGTTCTGAAGAACGTTTAATTGAGCTGAAACACTGCTTCGAGACTTGACTTTTTGCTATCGTTTTCAAGTTCCTTATTTTCAGTTTGAAGCTGTCGTAGTTATTGGTTCCCTTAGTCAGTTTTTTGAACATATTCTTGTAAATCTTCTTAGTAATCATTTATTGATTGAAACCTTCAAATTATTTCACATAATGTTTTCACATTACAATTTTAATCCTTAGTAATAGGTTTATAGCGTCATATAACAGTACGTATGCTCTGATGGTGCTGAAAAGGAATCGAGAAAATATTTCTAATTAATATTTCCTCTAAAATGGTAATTTTTTGTACTGTTACACATTTATTAGTTAGCATGTTATCTTAGGGCGAGGGGTACAATTTTTGTCTAATCGTTCATCTGAGCTAAATTTACTCTGTGAACTAAGGTTCTGCTATAATGAGGTTGTTCAAAAAGAAATGGTAGGTGGTTTTTCTGAACTTACAAAGTTGCTGACCAAGCATCAAGGTTTAGTAAATTCTTCTCTATGTGGTCTATGGTTGACATAATTTGTTTAGTGTTTACTTCAGTTATCAGCAGTTGGATAAATGAGTCCGTGTTACCGCTGCATAAAATTCATACCCTAATAATGAAAAAGAACTTACTGATGATTTCTCTCTAATTTAGCTAAACCTTTCTTAAACCAGGATCGACCTTTACTTATATTAAACTTGGTTCAAACCAACCGCAACCTTTAAAATTGAACCTAAATTACGGATATATAACGTCTACCTGATACATGTTTGAATCCCAATTAAGCCAGTATTGTACACTCCACCCATAGACCTTGAAGCTTATTGTTGAAAAATATATATAAATATATGTTACAGGCTAATCAGTAATCATATAATTCAGGCATTTCAAGAAAAGTCTAGAAGCAAATTTATATTCAGGCATTTCATGAAATGTCTGGTTTATTTTAGGCAATTCATGAAGTAATTTTATCTTTGTTCGCGAAAAGTAGTTTTGAAGAAAAAAAATACTAATGTTCATAATTCTGTTATAGATTAATATGAAATAACTTATTACTTTTTCTTCTGTGCAGTTGCTACGAACATTTTGTGTACTTTTTTGGGCTCAGTGGTAAGATGGCTGCATTATAAAAGTATTGTGTCAGCGTTTGAGCTTACTCTCATAATTTTCAATAGCTTTTCATAATTAATTGCCTATCTTTCTGAAAAAATTGAAATTTTTAAAGTTTGCTTCAGAACAATAAGTTTCAGTGAGCAGAATCGCTCAGAGGTCACCACTCACTCCTCAACGCTTTTCTTTTGTAATATGGGCATCCTTGTATTTCTTGTTATCGCTTAGTGTGGCTACCGACTCATTAATTTGTTAGTTTTTCAACTCTTCCGATGAATTAGCGTTGATTTTTCAATAAGCGTTCATCATTGTAGACCGCAAGGCGCAACCACTCTTGTCCTAGATATGTAAAGTATCTAGCTAAATATTGAAACCTCTCTCCAAAAACGTATAGAATGATTGTTTTATCTTAGTGGATCTCAATACAGTAGATTCAATTTTTAATGAATTGAGGTACGTCGTTCATTTTTCACAGTGCAGTGTTCGAAGGAGGGGATAGTCTGTTTTATAATTATCTTGGTAGTTTTTAGGCTCCAGGCTAGACGAAAATACAACAAAACCGTCGGCATTCGGAGGAATTGTGATATGGAATATTCTTTAGTAGCTTGGATCAAGCTTTGAACTTTGGAGTTGCAAAGATAAGTATCTAATCAGGGCACCAACCATACCCCTCTTTTGAATCATTTAATCATTGTTATCATTTTCCATCTTCCAAACTTTTCTGTGATATGTGTCGCGTTTTTAGAGTAGAATTAAAGTAAACTTTTTTCTCTCATTTACGTGAATATTTTATTTTACCTCATTATATTCACCAAACTAATTGCGTTATTGTTTTTATAAGAAGAAAAATGGCATTTTTCACTTCATATTTCGTATTCTTTGTCCATTTTGTCAGCTAGACATTTTGTTATGTGTTACACCCTTACTGTGACAACTTGAGATTTTAATATGAAAAAAGTGATATAAGAAATAAAAAATTGCCATTTTTCAAAACGTGTTTACCAAGATATGTGATTGTTAAAGAACAAATTGATCTATGTTACCAACTTTTTTTAACGTCAATATATATTTGATAAGATCCTATAGTAAATTGCAACAAAAAAAAAAAATTATGTAAGTGTATAATTTTTGCGTTGTTCTGTTTGATGTCAAACATTTTATAAGTCGTATATGTATTGAGAAAAGAACAACCCACGTGAAATGTTTGTCGACCACATTTTTAATTTTTAATTAACTAACGTTTTCTTTTTATTACGAGACTGTGGTATATTTTTGCTAGTCTTTAAACACAATACTATTTTTCCATCCTGTTGCTTTTTTTTTTGTATTGTTTTACTCTTTTCTTCTTTTTTCTCTCGTGTTTTCTCTTCTTTTGAGGAAAAAAAGTCGTATCGATTACCTACGTATGTTTTCATCATTCCTGTCTTTGATCGTGGCCATTTTTTTATTATCCTTACGATTAATAATGACCATTGAATATCAAGTATTATTTATGAGTTCTCCTTATCGTTTAGTGGATGTAACTACATTGAAGTGAGAAAATGAAAGTCATCTTTAACTTATATAATAATTGTATAAATAAGATAATATAGTTAGTATTGAAAAATTATTAGGCTTACATTTGCTGTTTACTTATCGTTAATGTTTTATTTATAAGTTGCAAAGTGTAGCTTATGTTTCGAGACTTATGTGAAAGACTGAGAAAAAAAAAAAAACTAACTCGTGCACAAAAACCTTGGTGGCATATTTGGAGTTTTTGGAAGCTATTATAATTTAGTCGTTGTAAATGATCAATTTTATTTTTACGTTATAAAATTATGATGTACCTTTGTTGGAGCACTCGTTCAAGTTTTTTTCTTGTACGAACACATGATTATTTTGTGCAAAATGATAGTTATAATTGCATTTTCTTTTTTCTTTCTCTTTAACGTTTTCGCTTTAAATAATTGTTATGGATTTGTTGACGATATATGGGTACAATGTGAGATGATTGTATTTCTTCAGTATATTATATTAAAATTTAATGTTCGAACTTAGTATTTTCATTTACTTATCATAGCATCATCGTTCTAGTATTATATCATGCTCTATTCAACATTCAAGTTGGACATTGATTACCTTCTTCAAAAAGGGTATCTCTTTATAATGATTCGAAATTTGAAGAACAGAGAATAAAATGATGGATCGAAATATTTATGTGTGTATTTAAAAAAATAAAAAAATAAAATTTACAGAAAAGCAAAAAAAACCGTGTCGGGTAACTTCTTAGGACTTCTTACAACATCAGTGATGCCAATATAACTTCGTTATTGAAAGATTATGATGCATACCATTCGCCATTTCAGCCCGCCAAAATAGATGCAAAATAGTACTTTCCCATCCCGTGTTGCGAAAATTTTAATATTTCCTCGTTCGTTCTAGAGGAGTTGATAACTTGACAGGTTTGATTTATATGACAATTTTAAATTTATTTTCATATTTATGTTTTTTTTTTCCTGTTGTCAACATCTTGGTTGTAATACTGTTTTGAACTATTTAAACACTACATCATCCAAAAATCAAAATTATCTCACTTGAAATCAAATAGGATAATTATATGAGTATGAGCCTCCTGTCTAAAATGCTAAAATGACTGGAATGGTGTGGGATAATATAATAGCAGGTCTGTTGTCAGGGAGGGGGGCAACGAACAACGCCCCCTGACGGCACTCTGCCGCTTCCGGTAACATTTTCAACTTTTCCCAGAATTTAAAAAAAGGAAAAAAGCCCATTAATTAATGATATTTTTTAATCATAATTTTCAAACAGAAAAATTTGTAAATGTTAGTCTACAAAAAATTTTACTTTCTGAGGTCTGCTGTTTGCCCACTTAGGATTTTACCCTGGCTACGGGCTTGTAGTACAGCATAATATTTAAATAATTAGAAAATAACTAATGAGCTATCCACTAATGTGTGCCCAGAATTAAATTATTAAATTTTTATAGAGATTATCATGTCATATTCTTCCAAGACACGAACACATGCACACCCACACACAAACGTACTATACATAATCTACCTAGTAGTAGTACCTATATCTACATACTAGATCCTCCACACGAACACGAAAGTACAGCACAAGTACATTCTCTTTTAGTCTTTTCGACCAATCAATGATTCGTATTCCGTTGGTGGGGGTCACGTGCATTTATTTTTTTGTTTATATTTATTGTCATTTTCATCTGTGTTTACGGAATCCGTAGACGAGACCCTATAGCGCCGCGGTGTGCTTCGCTGTATGCCGTTTGAAAAAAAACTTCAAACTCGTAGTAGTGGTAAACTTTATTTGCGTTTGTGTGAGCGTGTAGAAAAAAATGAGAATGTACGACAGAGATAGAATGAGTGAACCCAATAAGAGAAAAACAACAAGGCCACTCCATATTGAATCAGTTGTTAATTTTTGCGTGAATGCGTGTATTTTTCTTCCTTTTCTAATGATTTCTTTTGATTTGTTAACATCTTTGTATTTAATGAAGAAGAAAAAGCAAATTTGATTGATTTTCATCGCAAATTATTCTCTCATTACGAATTAGACGAAGGTATTTCGTTTATCATTTCAATTTGTGCGTACGTAGATTTTGTGATGTTCAATGTAATTAGCACCTAGTGTATGTGTCGGTCAGCCATTATCTTTCATTTATCGATAGCTATTTCCGTGGGTCTTCAAGAAGTCCTGCACTAGTCATCGTTAAGGTACGTTATTTTAATTAATACTTGATTATGTATAGTTATTAACTGAATCTAAGAAAAGTTATTGATATATCAATGAACTTTAATTTGTCTGATAGCCGAAGAATTCGCGTACATTTGCGAATTGCTCTATTCTACCATGATATCGATTCTTTACTCTCCCGGAAATACGTACGTCGATATGACGATGTTGAAATTTTGATCGGTGTCCGGCATTAGGTGACTGTCGTTATCTTGTTTTTCTCTCCAAAGTGGTATTTATACCACCTTGTTCCTATAAATTGTTTGTCTTCAGTACAATGCAATGTATTGATAATAATATACGTGGTTATTGAAATTATGAAAATAAGCCCAAGCCTACCATTAGTAAATCATCATTCACAAATTATGTATATCTTTTATCGATGTATTAACTCTTGTATCGATTGACAATTTTAATGAAAAATTAGCGAACAAATTGACAATTGTATTAATTATCAAATATTTACTGAATTATTGAAGTATCATGTGATTGACAAGCTAGAGGCAATGTACTGAATACAGGTTTTGCTAAGCGCCTTGAAAATTTCATAATTGAATGGCTGAGTTCGAGATTTTTTTTGCTGGTATTTTATTCTTGAGGACGCCAAATTTCGTTGTCGTATCAGAATTCTCTGCTGTAAGCATGTCACCTCAAAGCTGTACTGCAACATTTATTTTCTAAACGCCATAAGAATATTTTGTATACCTGATGTACAAAAATATTTGAAATACTGTCATAGCGCGAAGAAAAATTTTCAATTGCAAAAAATGTCGAAATAACAAAGATAACTTGTGTAATTTTTGAAACTTCTTTGGTAGAGGAGTTTTGGAAACATCTTTTCTCTCCCTCAAATTTTTCATGCATGAAAAAGTACCTTGCAAGCGCACATAAATAGGTAGGTATGTATCGCTATCCAATTTTTGAGTGTATTTATATGGATTAAACCAGCGTGCTTATGCTCCATAACTGCCCCACCAAGAATCACTCTAAATCTGATGGAATCCATAATACTTGTCGAGTAGATGAAAAATTTAATGGTAGCAATGTTTATGAAGGTAATAATAATTTCCCACCTGTGCAAATGTAAACTAACTTCATTTTAACCTGATGGGTACTCTTTTGCCTCTGCGCATACTGTTTTTCGTAGTAACAAACTAAATAAAAGTCCTGAGGACTAGAGTGATTCAAGTTCAAATTTAATTTATTGATCAGGGGTTTTGACTACTTTTTATATACTCGTATAGTCTATTCCAGCCAGTTAATATTTCCGTTAAACTAACTTTTCATTTATAATACCGACCTTATAAGAGCAAAAACATTTCTAGCTAAAACCACGATAACACCACCATGATTGGTTGAAATCGAAAATTGTACTTCCATTTGTTGAAGGTTTGTGACGTCACGAAATTCATGAAATTTTCAACTGGAACAGATTATAGTTAACAATGCTTTTTCACCCTATAAACTCGGTGATTTAAAATTGTCCCTTAAAGTATTCAAAATAAGGAAAAGAGGTGTATTTTGAAAACTTCATCCACAAATGTTTTAAAACGTAATTTCAATTTGGATCATCCTGGTTCTCAGGCCCAGAAAGCAGAAATAGTCTGACTCCAAATTGATAAACTATTGAGTTGAATAAAAGAAATTGCTGTACTTCGTATAACCGTTGAAAGAAGTCCACAATTTTCGAGTGTTTTTTCCTCCATAATTCAATTAATTTTTGTTCATACATTCGATTTTATGTTGGTAATCAGCCAGGAGTCAGTGTCGGTCAAATTAACCTTGAATAGTTGTCGTGATATTTGATCGTTAATTGCATACCTCGATGTTGGTTGGTAATTTTTATAATTCTTTGTCGTGAATGTGGAATCTTGACACGCTGTACCTGTACAAAGTGTGATTCCAGCGCTGGTTCTCTAATAATAAGCTGTATTTTGTGCGACTGATGATGATTTTCGTTATTTTGAAACATACGAGTATATAGAAGGTCGAATGATCTTTTACCATTAGATCATTTATGAATAGAATTTCTATGAACTATCATTTTCCGAAACTGGTCAGCTTGATTTATAAAATTTATTAAAAAATTGTACTTCATGAAAGACAACAACTTTCAAAGTTGATGAACAATTTTTAAACCATCATCCCCCGATGTTGCCCTCTGTCTCTTAGAGTCTGGACAGCTTATTAGAAATTATTTTGTGGTTCATAAGATGGCATATTTTTCCTCAGTTAACTTTGAAAAAATGGTGGTGTTATCGTGGTTTTAGCTAGAAATGTTTTTGCTCTTATAAGGTCGGTATTATAAATGAAAAGTTAGTTTATCGCCCCAGCAAAATTTGCCCTCAGTGGGGCACCCAAGGTAGGGCAGGAAGACTAATGAAGCCTTTATTAGGCTTCAAATTTATTCAAAAAGAGACCGAACAAAAACATTGAAGTGTAGAAAAATTGTTGATAGTAAAACTGATTGCCTCCCCCCCTCCACACCTAAGAATGTAATTTGCGTTCTCTACTGAAGCACACCACTGTTGAAATACAAACTTTGGTTTCCCATTTTACAGAATGTATGTAATACCGGCCCAAACAGTATTCAATAGGTAATCACCAATCAGTGTTTTAAGTAGTATTTCTGAAAAATAATTTTGGCAATGGCTTATACTTTAGGTAGGTTCAATGTGTATAATTTTTGGAAGAGATGGAAAACTATATATTATTTCCAGTCATTCGGGGATAGAATTGAAATTATTTATTCATTGGTTTATACAGTTCTTTCGGTCCCTTCAGTAGGATATAAGCTTCTTAAACAATTGTCTCTGATGGAAGGGTTTCAGTCTAATCCTCTCTAATGGTAACTGAAAGGCCTCTACTTAGAGATAATGATACTTCAGTATTTTTCGAATTTTAAACATTTCCGAATCGGATTCCTGCTTTATTAATTACTTAATTCAAATTTTTTTGTACGTATGCACTCTTCCCTAGTATGTTAATCTCCCACACTATGGTTGTAATTATCTTTAATTTTTTAGGTTCATAGTCCATTATACGAATAAATCTCACATTCATTTCTCTTCTCGTGATTTCTGGCTTTATTCGCGTTTAAAAATAAGCCTCTTGTTCAGAAATGAGTTTCAAGTTGAAATGTTTTGATTCCCAACTTCATATAGTTCATGCGATTTTAATTTCGTTTTTGTTTTGTTATTTGCAGAAATATCGTTGACTTCTTCATACCTTGATAACGTCTTTGAATGGAGGTAGATGATGATTCGTGCATCGTCGATCTCAGCATTTCAAGGTAAGAATTTTTTGTTGGCTACTATAATTTCTGCTTTTGAGTATGTGGAGTGAGAAATGGGTATGATGAGAAAATATTTTTATTTTATACTTTTTTGTAGAATATTCTCTGTTCTGTGTCGTTGCTATTATTTTAAGTAGGTAGCATAATTTCTATAACCTTATCAGCAAATTATTGTCTTAACATTACATGCTTCGTTGACTAAATAATCGTTTTTTACCTTTCAAGTTATGATACGAATGAGAGACGGAAATAGAGATAGATAGAAGGAGAAAAACACTTGTTGAAAATAGAGGAAACCTATGAAAATTTCCGATTGTCTACTACCGTCACGGTTGAAGAATTGAGAAGCTCAGAATTTACTCATAATTACCGGGGGAAAAGTCAAAACCCGTTTTCTAATGGATTCTGATAAAGAATATAATGTATTACTACCTGATGTAGGTTCTGCAGGTTTCTCAACTTTCTTACTCCTATAACAACTGTGGGTTTCGACTCGCGGATTTCTTTTTTAGTCGAAAATTAACATATCAAGGGTATGCTCTTTCAGAAGCCCAAATTTCGCAACTTGGCGATACTGCGTCAATCTCCGTTCTCAAACCCTTATGACGTCATATATCTTATCTCATAACTAGCTAAAACCATTTGAAATCAATAATTTTTGTTATCAAATTGTCTGATGAAATAAAATGTTATCGAAGAAAACTCTCTCTCTTTCTTAATAATAATATTATTATTATTATTATTATATATCGCCTCATCTCTCCATAATATAAAATTAAAACCTTCCAGAGAACTCATGGATTTGCTTATGAGTAAATATGAGGCCATTGATTGATAATATATTTACCCATGTCCTTTGGTGTATGTTTTTCACTAAAAGCAGAACGAAGATTTGGTTGTAAAAAAAAATTTTAGTATTTATTTTTCAGTACAGGAATAAAGTTGGCTGCAAACGGCTGAAAGGTGAAGACTAGCATTTTTTATAAAATAATTCCAAAATCGAAAGTTGTGATTTTCGATTTTTTATTATTAGATATCGAACTGAAAAAATAACTTTCTGTTATAAACTCCAGCCCCAAATGGTCGGGAAAATTGTTCTATTTTTTACACAAAAATGGGCCTAGTGAAGCATACCCATGAGATAAAATGATTACCGAGGTAATTTTTTCGAGTTTAATTCTCAAAACGTTCACTGATCATAGAGTAAACACTCACATGAACCATTCTTCCTCTCCACCCACTTTTAACTTTACTGAATTGTCACAATATGATTTTAAAAGCAAGATAAAATCAAATAATCCTTCTCCAATGATTAGAGGCGTTCTAAATAGTGAGGAAGCCTACTAAATTAGATTTTAAATGTTTTTTGCTGAATTCAATTGTATTAGCAAATTGACGTTTGTTCAAGCTTTTTAATTGTATTTAATAATTTTTATGACCCTTGACTGTTCGAGTGATAATTTTTTTATTGCAAAAACAGCTGTTGACCTTCCTCCTATATTTGCGTAATATTTCTCTATATTATTTATTGTGCCCAAGTTTCTGTGGAAATAAAAGGTATCTCGTGAGTAAAAGAATAAAAAACTACGTATTAATTTGAATTTTTTAAAGGAATCATATTTTATAATAATATTTCCAATAGAAAATACACGATCGAGTTTAGTTGGCATTCTTTTTTTTTGCCAAATATTTTTTAAAGGCACCTATTCAGACATTTATAATTCTGGAAAATTGTTATTTTATTCTTGCGCAGAGATTGAAATTTTGAAACTTTGAAACTATGAACTGTTGAAAATCAAAGAAATATTGTGTGCGAGTACGGTTGATGGTTGTATACGTGAAGATTGCTTAAACTGTTTGAAAAAGCAAAAAAAAAAAAAAAAACTAATATTCATGTATCAAGATTGTAAAAGAAAGTTAATCACTATTCCCCTCTGTAGGGTGCAGGCAGGGTCGGATTTTTTTTGTGGACAGTTTGGCCAGTGTCCCTGGGCCTCCACCAACAAAGGACCTCCACCACTCGTCATAAAAAAAAAGAAGCAATAATTATAGCATTATCTAAATTTTTTATTTAAAAAAAAAATGAAATTTGGTAACTGACCCCCTATCCCCCTAGAAATGGAATCGGTTATAAAAATACTCTCCGGGGATAGTAAAAT
The DNA here is from genome assembly GCA_038050395.1 of Parthenolecanium corni. Lineage (NCBI taxonomy): Eukaryota > Metazoa > Arthropoda > Insecta > Hemiptera > Coccidae > Parthenolecanium > Parthenolecanium corni. The sequence goes on along the minus strand of JBBCAQ010000038.1, from coordinate 699,263 downwards.
GTTTCAATAGAAAATAAAAATATTTTTTCTTCAGATTTTTAAGTACGAGTAAGTTGATTTTCAGCGACTTCACAAACATCAGAGTCGCTAAAAACGAACACTTATTAATTTTGCGTTAAAAAAAATGATTCGTTTTATTATAATGAAAAAATAAAATAAACCTGTTTCTAATTTTTTATTCAAATTCTATTTTCAACAAATCGTAGACTTGCACATTCAAGTAGGAAAAAAATTTTTGAAACCTTGACATTCACACTTTATTCATAGATTTTACAATAATGGGCTTGCTACCTTTTTATTTCATTCTTTCCTTTTTCTTGATATTTAAGTTAGAAGTTCATTTCAACATTGCTGTTATTTTTTTGAATTTATTAAATTATAGAATGATGTGCTTATCATAATTTTTTGTGAAATATGTTGAAGTGGTAATTGATCATTTTAAATACTGAAGTTCTGATATTCTCGATTTTACATTTATACTGTATTTCTAAATGCATAGGTACCTTGTTTCATATGAGAAACATTTTTCCATTTAATACTGGAAATTAGTTGAATTAAAATTTTACATTTGGTTCACTCCTTGTCAGAACTTGAGAAAAAACTATAACTTGGAGCGCTACACTTTTTTCCGTATTGAACAAATCCTCTGTATTTTTATTTTCATCTTTTATCAGCCTCGAAATTTTGCTTCAGGTCTGATTAATGGGATACACCATACACGACTCCTTGTTAATTAACTTGTGATCCACGAGGGGTCTCAATTGAATGTTCTTCGGTGACGGAAGATTTTATAATTCTTTTTCTTCAGCAGTGTACTGTGTATAATGTATATGGCACGTTAGTGCAGTAAATTATTAAACATTTTATCTTTTACTGGGAAAGAAATGGAACGAAGGAATAATGGGAAAACAGTGAAGATAATTTTATGTGATAATACGAGTACGAATAAATAGGTGAAAGTAGTTGCTGAAATTCAAAGGTTTTAAAATGGAAAATATAATATTTTACTGGGTAAAAAAAATTCTAAGGCAGTATTTACAGAAATTAATAATGTATTAATTACACTCAATTTAGTCCAAATTAAGATTATACCATTAGACTCTACTTTATTTATTCCGGTCGATGTATTCTCATTTCTTAATATCTGGACTGTGAGTAGAAGTAAAACGATTTTTATATATATTTTATAATAATCATCCACTTTCAAGCAGTCTAGACTAGACCCAGTTCTCTCCTAAAAAAAAAGTTTTACCTAGTTTTGCTTCATTTTATTTCATGGGTAAGAGCGCAGGACAACAATGTTGTTGAAGGTTGATTTATAGGGCTAGTTGTGAATACGATTTGAAGAAAGTACACTTTTCTCAAGGATTATTCTGAGAGTTTCTGAATATTTTGTTTATTTTTACGTTCATAATTTTGATTCACTTTGTCTTCCGTTTTCAGCCGTCGGCCAGAATCTTCCGGCTCGTCCCACAGCAATAAAAGAAGTCCATCCCCTGGTATGGGTCAGTATAATAAACCTAAACGTAATTTGCGTCCGAGGGTTGAGGTGAAAAATTACGTGGAAACTACGGACTACGTCTTCGTGTCGGATACGGATGAATATAAGCAAAATGGCTACACAAATGGATATGATTATTCGGATAGTGACGATGGTGCTGAGTTGCCTCCTATACCACTGCCTAAGGTTTGTTTTGATTATGCATAGAAAATTTTAATTTTAATTTATAGTCTATCTCAAATACGAAGTACATGACTTCATGAGGATTTGAAGAAGGCCATTCGTCGAAATCAAAAATACTATCTCCTTATTTGTTGGAGCCTTGTGACGTCACGTACTTCTTATTTGGAATTGACTCAAGCATTCTCTTGAGAAATTCTGATAAGTTGAAGAAAGTTTATTTACATTTACTTTATTATTATTCCCAGATATCAAAGTTTTTTTTGCTTTTTAAAGCTTATGTCTGACTTGAAGGCTCTGTTTCTAAGGATCACGTAATAATTCAACGAAAATTATGAATTATGCGAATCTTTAGTTAGAAGTGTAATTTTTGTTGAACAGCTTTCTTCAAAATTTTAAAAATAATCTTATTCAATTATTCAAATTATTATTACAAACAGGCTATCATGACGACTTCCATTTATATGTATGTACTTGACAAGTATTGGATTACGCCTGATTTAATGAGTGATTCTTGGTGGGGAAGTTATGGGGCATAAGCACACCTGTTTAACCCATCAGAATATTATGTTTGAAAAATTATATTGCATTTAATAATTATTTAGAATTTTTTTAAAATTAGTATACCCCCTTACATACGTTGGAGCTGTTTGGCTACCATTAGGGCGTCCGCAAAAAATTCCACCAAACACCACCAACCCTACTATCGAAAAAGTATACTTCAGATATCATAATGTTAGGAATATTCACACGTGTATGTAAAGAAGCGTTATTGGTAGTCTTATAAACATAATATTGTATTTTATTTCGGTAATGTCTCTTGTGAATATGACAAAAACTAATATCAATTTTTTTTTGTTGCAGGAATTACCGTTGGCTGAGAGATTGGAACTTGAAAAGCAAATCAAAATGCTGAAAAACGAATTACGCAACGAAGAAATGAAGTTGATATTGCTGAAAAAATTGCGCCAGTCGCAGCAGATGAAAGAAAATATTTCGATTTTACCAGTTAACAACGCTACTACCGTTAGTCAACCAGTTCCACCTTCGCATTCATCCAGCACGATGAAAACCTCGAATTCTGCTCACCGTTCCCCAACTACCCATCATAGCAAACCTTCACCAACCATCCCGCCTGTGCCACCATTATTAAGAGGAGTAAGTAATCATAATTTTGCGTACAAAGCAGTATTTAAATTATAGAAGCAAATGTCGAAATAGTCTTATTATTTTTAGTTGACAAAACTTCGTAGTTCTTGTTGACTTCTAAAGCTGTAGTTTAGTAATTTCATTCACCTGCCCAAGTTCATTTCTGTTGGACTTTTTTCGTTTTTTAGTCCTCCCGTACATTTTATTTCACTGAACACTGTAGACATGGCTGTTTAGCTCGATAATGATTCGAAAACAGCGCTCTGAGAGACTTAACTACCTATTTTTTAGTCTTGATTGGTGGTTTTCATCTAGATATCTGCTTTCCTTTTTATAAATACTTTTATTCAACTACAACACGGAGCAGAAAGTAGACTTTATGTGACAAACTGGAGTGTGCATGAAGATGAAAGCATTATAATTTATCTAAAAAAAAATTTTAATATTATTTACAGCAACTGATGCCACCTAATCGACCGAATATTCATGCTCTGCCGCCATTATCGCCGGTTGTTAACAATCATCAAAGTAATCGTAATGTTGCTCCTGGTATGCCATCTCATATGTATCCAGTAAATTCGGCTAATGTGCAAAGAAGTAAGTTTTGTTGGTTGCTCCTATTGCCGGATGTCCACATTATTTTAGTTATTTTCTCATTATTACATTATTTGTCTTGCCTACAGGTAGCAATAGTTCTTCGAATACCAGTCATGTTACTTCTGGAAATTTATTAAATAATGCTGTTATGCTGAATAATAGCAGTCGTAATGTGGTAACATCCAGTGTTGCTAATAATTCCTCTAGTTACCAAAATATTAGCCTGCAAGATCGTATTAAAGATGTGCCTCAGTCTACAGTGATCACCTCAGTGTCAGCATCGTCATCGCCATTCAGCTTATCTGCTATATCCACGCAACAGGTTAGATTATGAGATTTGGATCTGCTTTTAGAATTTAAACTATGTGACCTCGAGACTGATACACGTTTTGTAATCTGAATTAAAAGTGAGTGAACAAAAAGAAGGAAAAAAAAAACAACAAAATTGCGAGTTTTGCATATTCATTGGATTTACTTTCGTCGAGTATTTATTGATGCTTCGTTTTGTTAAATTTTGTGTTTCTTAACATAACAAAGAAACGTTTAGAAAATTGATTTTTCTTTCAGAACTTCGTCGTGAGCGATAAATTTATTATAAGTAATACATATTTTGTTAAAATACATTTATGTATTCTAATCATGATAACTATGCAAAAAATATTTTTTCAAACATTTGAACATTTTCAGTAAATTTTCAATGTGTATGAATTTTTCTCATAATCAACCTGGCCGTGTAATTTTCTTCTAACATTCAAAATTTTTTGATAAATAGAAACCCACATGAATAATAATATTAATAAGAACGATTTTTCCTGAAATTTTGCTATTACAGTGTCAAACAAATTGGAAGAATTGTTATTTCTAATTGAAATTTTGTAATGAATGTCTCTATTTTTATCATGATTATTTCACCAAAATTTTACCCAGTTCAATGTATAAAGTAGAAATGCTCGTGTCGAAAAATCCTTTTATGCGGAGAAAGCATCTGTCATGCCCGGAGACCCCTACTCCGACCCAGTATGTGATCACTTTGCGATTGTCAAAAGATTTGAAAAAAAAATTTTTTGAGAATCAATATTTTTTCAACTATGAGTTTTTCGAACGATTTATGAAGATTTCTTTTCGAGCTAAATTTTCGTTTGGCCATTGTATTAATTGGAAAAATGAATTACTTTCCTTTGTAGGATCGAAGAAATGATGATGCTCAAACCCCAGCTCAACGACAGGCTGCTGCGAAATTAGCTCTTCGGAAACAATTAGAAAAAACTTTATTACAAGTACGTATGACTTTGAATTTCATGCTTGTTCAAAAAAGTGGTATTCATAATTTTAGTCGTAGTTGCACATCTGGTGAACATCTGCTCGCAGAACTGCTGAAATTCATGGTCAGGTCACGAGATATGAAATTGTCGAAATTTATTTTTATTTTTTTTCTGTCGCAAGTTAGAGCGTAAAAAACAAATGTACCTATGTATGATCTGCAACAACAGACTACTAGTCTCTCGTTCTTGACTGCAGTAATACATCAATTTGAGTTTGCTCGGCCCAAATTAGTATTGTTTTATTTTTAATATAATTTTGTACTTCTCGCAGATACCACCTCCCAAGCCCCCTCCACCAGAAATGCATTTTATTCCAAATCCGTCGAATACAGAATTCATTTATTTATTGGGTCTGGAGCACGTCGTCGATTTCATTACGAAAGACCAGAAAACACCATCTCCACCAGAACCATTCCAGTGTTCACAGTGTAATACAAGTTTCACGCCCATATGGAAATGGGAGAAAAACGCCGTAAAAGGTTGGATATATTTGAAAGTTACTCTCTGGTAGTATGAAGAATTGAGAAAAAAGCTTAGCGTATGGCTACTTTTTTTAGCCAGTCTCTGAAACGTTGAAAAGTGAAGGGGTGTTAATGCCGTTCATAGTGAAATATAGTTTTCATTTACCCCCGTTTTATGAACAGAATATTTTTATTTGATACTGAGGGGATGTACCGTGTGACTGAACCTGGTACCTTAATCAAGGCGCATTGTATATTCACGTTCCGTATTTTAGATTTCAATTTCATTTATTTCAAAAGTCTTAATTGGAAAAACTACTTTAGCGCGCGAAGGCATAAACTGCAGAATCGTGAAAAAAAATTCATCTTGAAACTAACTAATGTGTAATGTTCTAGTAGCTTCGTATTTCAGTCAATGGATAGCCCACTAATATGTATTTTGGCATTTTTAAAACCAAAATTGGCAATGCAATTTTCTAATGAATCTAGTTATGCTCATGTAAAATGTACCGTGGAGTGTACAATACCGGCTTAAACTTGAGCCAGTCTCGAAACGAAACATGCCGCTGATGATTTGAGATTGAGCTTAGTCACATTCAATATTTTCATTTCAACATCGAAATTTTTCAGGCAAGGATCCAAAAGTGATATGCGAAGCATGCGTCACATCAAACGTGAAAAAGGCTTTGAAAGCCGAGCACACCAACCGGCTGAAAACGGCGTTCGTAAAAGCGCTGCAACAGGAACAGGAGATCGAACAGCGTCTTGCTCAAGCCTCGCCCCAGCCAATGGATCCGCCGCCCAGCCAACCCTCACCAACGCCGCATGCGCACCAAGCATCTTCCGTGTCCTCGTCGACGTCCCATCTGCAGCAACAGCAACTCCGTCGGTCACCGCAGCTGCTCCACGGATCGTCGCAGTCGCACGCCAACGCCTTGAGTCTGTCAGCCTCCTCCTCGTCATCGTCGTCCGCGTCTCAGCATCATCAGCAATCGTCATCGCACCATCACCACCATCAGTCACAACAACAGCAGCAGCAACACCACCACCACCACCATCATCACCCCCACCATCACCAGCCTCAGCACCACCAGCAGTCATTGCTCTCTTCCCAATCGTCTCACTTGTTAGCCGCGCACAGTCTGCCGCAGTCCTCGGTGTCGTCGTCGTCATCCGGTGGCGCTGCGAATTCGCATCTACATAGCATGGCGACCGCCGCTCAAAGTCAACCGCAACCGTTGCCCCCTCCCGCGCCGAAGTCGCGCCGCAATCCAACGCCGCCGGTAACGCAGCCATCGCCGACGCCGCCGCGCGACCATCACTTGGCGGCTGCTGCTGCGGCGGCCGCAGCCGCCGCCAAGTTGACTGAGTCTAGCAAATTCAGCCCGCACCACGCGGCAGCCGCCATCCAGCAGCAGTTGTTGCGCGGTTTGCCGCCACCGCAGCCGCTACCCGCTCACATGTTGCAGTTCTCACCGCTCCTCTATCCGTACCAGCTGGCGATGGCACAGGCTGTCGGTGGCAAAAATACCGTTGCCAGCTTTGTCGAGCTGCAACGGCAGGCGGCTGATTTACAGCGCCAGTATCTGCTGGACATGATACCGACGGCCAACATCAATTCGCGTCACCATTCGACCAACAGCTGGAAACCGTCGTGACGCAAAAGCTGAGCGGCGAAGATTAACGCCCAAGAAATGGGAAAATGAGAATCTGAAAATATGGAAGCAATATTGTCCGTTCAAAATGAGAAACTCGTGGAAGCTGCTAAGTATGTCACGCTGTGCAACCCTTTATTTATTTACACGACTACATAAATAATTCAACTCCTTTCTCATGCGTATGAGGGTAAAGCTTGGTTTATACTCGCCCGTAATTTTTTTCCAGGTCTTAGCAGTTTCCTTACACATTGTAGAGTCAATGTAGCGCAGTACAGTTGTTTATATACGGTACTTTCACTGAATTTTTGTCCCCATCCCAAAAAGTTCGTGTAATCGAACATCATGGAAACAGGAATTGTAAAAAATGTTTTCACTGTGTGATGAAAATTATTTGTTTTTTTCATCTTGTATCTTACTTTGAGTTTGATGCGTTTATATAATGTTGAAAAACATTACTATACCAATGAAATATAATGGACAGTATAAATGTGAACAGCACGGCTTTTAATTTGCGAATAAGGGAAAATGCTTAGGGACTAAGAAGAAAATTACGGGCGAGTATAAAGTAAACCAAGCTTAAACAGTAATTATACTATTCGCCGTAGCACATTATACCTTGTAAAAAACTATGTTGAAAGACAGAGTTGTTGGTTGCGTTGTGCGTGTCTCATTTTCTTATTTTGAACGGATCATATTATAGTCTGTTTCGTTCCATTCGAGAAATGCTTGTCTACAATCGGCAATATGCCTACCATCTTAGCTAATCATGTAAATTTTTTGACGGTACTGCCTTCTCAAATGAATGAATTTTTCGTTATCAGCTAATGCGTTTTATCACTGCAGTATTCTGTGTGACCGCACTCTCTTTCGCCGGGCGTTTCTCGAGTGGAACAGACTGTGTAGACTTGGAAAGTCAAAACAAATGAAAAATGTTAAATATTTTTGAAAAAATCGGACGGGAAGCTCCTGTCACGTTTTTTTTTTTGTTGTAATTTTGTCAGGTAGTGCGTTGTACTCTTGCACCACCTAACTTGCCTGCCATGGTGAAAACGCTCCCGTCACCTTTCCCCTGAACTCAACATACCGAATATATGCCCGTTGCTTACTACATTATCAGATGAAGCAAGGCAGCTTTCCAAGTCTATTGCTGAAAGAATAAGATCGCGAATTCGAGGCAAATTTCATGATTCTGCAGATTCTTAGATTGTCCAACTTTTCGCCGCCAGCTTCACGATAGCGTCCTTATACCATGGGTATCCTATAATCTATTGCACTTCGATCTTGTGAAAATTGTCGAGGAACAACATTTTTCAATACGGACTTTGAATTACCAAAATGGAGTTACGTAACTTTTTATTCGACGAAATTTAACCTCCGAATAAAAACGGTATTATATTTCAGAAAATAACAAAATATGAAAATACGAAGTAATCGAATAATACAGATAAATGCTTTTTCGATTTTAAACCGAGGTAGTAAATCAATTTTGAAGAAAATATTGGTGACTCGGTATTTGCACTCTTCATGAACAGTAGCGCATTCACGTTTGTTTAAAACTGAAATTTCTTAAATTTTCTTTTTTGAATTACTCATTTAAAATCTTGAAAAATTATTTTAAAGTTGATTGATACGAACATTATGGCATTCGTGAGAAAAAATTAATTTTTCAGTAACATTTTTAGTTAGTATCAACAACTTGAGAGTAAATTGATGGATCTACAAATTTTTTTACAGAATTTCTTTAAAAAAAAAAACCAAAAGATAGTTTGCCATTAGTGTGGGAAGTCTTAATGTTAGTCAAATAAATTTAAAAAAAACGCAAAAATATACATTCGTGTCCTTGGCTCCCATTATGACGTCCAAGGCAAATTTCGTCAAAAACCGCCCCTATACTCTGAGTAACCGAAAAAATGTACTTCAACGCGATAAAGGTTTATGTTGTCCGAAATTGTATATGGCATAATAGTAGAAACAAACAAATGTAAGGAAGATATATTAGTAGACGAGTAAACACGAATACCTTTTTTCCCCCAAGTATCTCCATTCTTGACAGCATCGTTATAATTCACCATTTCATCTGATTAATTCTCTATCATAAAAACTTAAATAGGATACGAAGTGGTTTTCTATTTTATTTCTGTACTTTTTTTCAATTTTTCATCAATGTGATATTTATTCTTAAGAACTGAATAACTGCTATTGTTTGAAACAGCTTCATTCTATTTCTAAATTTGTTTCTCCTCTTCGATTTCAAATTGAAAATCAACTTTGTAACCATAATATTATTATGTGTTTATGTACTTTTAAGTGCGTGTGTATATTTGTGTATTTTGCATTTGTTCTTTCTTTTTTTTTCTTTTTTTTTTGGTTTTTGTTTTTCTGTATCATAATTTTTATTTTTTACGCTTCTGGTTTTCTTGCCCGATTTTCTGAAAAATTTGCGAATTCCCGATAAATTGCTTTCGTGCAGCAGTGTTGTCGTCCGAGCAATGAGCATATTATTACTTGCAGAATTTTTGTATTTAATTGGCTAAGAAAGCGTAGAATTAGATAATCTGGTGGTACGGTTTGTGCTAAGATTTTTTGCAGGTCAACTTTGAAAAAAAAAAACTGCTGCTCTTTGTGTATGTTTTTGTTTGTATTATTTCATTTTTAGGAGACAATACGGTAAATTTTTGACTTGGTTACCTTGAATTCGTCTTTTCCCCTCATTGTGTATATAATTATTACTCTTTCATTAAAAAAAATATATATTGATCGTTTTTATTCGAGCGATCATTTTGGTATTTTTAATTTTACGTTTGATTTTTTTTTTCAAATAGTGTTTTTATTATTTCATAGACATTTGCTTTTCAGGTAAAAAACTGGTAAAAAAAAATCGAAAAAGACATACGTCGGAAAAGATATGATTATCATATTGTGATCTTTTTATTTCTCCTGCTAGTTGAAAATAATGCGCTAGTTTATTTTGTTGTCGATTTTTTAATACAGTCGCAGTTATTAGTAATATTTTGTCTCGTTTTTTTCTTATTTTTTTTTTTTCAATTTAATTAAAAAATGTATGTTCTCTTGTCATTGAACGTTTGTAAGAAACAGAAAATAAAGTTAGTTATTCATGTGCAATTTTTCTCCACTGTTTGAAACTATACGGTACTTCATTATTATACGAACGAAAAGATCATTGCATTGTAAACAAACGAGTTACTTAGCAACGCTGGGTAATGTCAGTCTTGTACATGCCTTCTCATTTTATAGCTAAGTTTAGCAGTAGTAATGGACCGACCAAAAACAGCCAAACAAAATGAAAATTCTCAACAAAAAAAGGATGATGAAGATTTAAATCAGGGCAGGCCCTCCTCTAGGAGAGGTCTTCGGACTCAACAGCGAGTAAGTTAGAAAATTCAAAAATTTATTTCAATTGATTATATTGAAATTCGAAATTCTTTTTTAAATTTCAGGATATATCGACGCAGGAAATGAAATTAGAGAGAACTTTTAGTCGAGGTGCGTCAACCATAAGCAGTCAAGATGGTAGTGGAACTTGGAGACCACCTTCTGGCATTGCTAGAATTAAAGGCACCGCTTCGAGATTAGTATCTGCAGCATCACAGCAAAGAACATTATCTGTGACTGCTTCACCTCCACGGCTGGATTCGCAGGTACTAAAATTATTCTTCACTAGAGATTCGTTCTTGAATAAGTTTTCAAAAACGAAAGCTCTATTTAAGAAAGTACAAGAATATAAGCATTATAATATGCAAAATATTATTTAGATCAAGCTTTAGATAAGTTCTAACGAAAGATAGTGTATAAGTAAAATTTTGAATAAAATGTTATAAAAATACTAAAAATTGGTTTTACAAAGGTCACCTTGTCATTTTCATACAACTTACTAATTCAAGTGCAGAACCGGCATAGTTTCAAAAAAACTATCAGCATTTTTTGTGCTTAAATGATGTTTTGGTGTACCCAATAATGTTGACTAAAAATTGGGTGATAGTAAAACTTGGCAGCTTTTCGACTAGGGCCGACGAAATATAACTTTCACTCTTGGCGTTTAGGCGCCTCATTCTGCGGGTATGAAACAACTCAAGGTTCTATACATTTATTTTTCTTTTAAACATCAACTTATAGAATTTTTTCAGAAACCCCTAGTCATTTTCTTATTACTCGTAAGTCGTACATTTCTGCAGAAAAAATTCCCGCAATACTCTAGAAAATCCAAATTTTACATTTAATGATTGACTATACGGTGTTCTACTTGTACCTTACCAACAAAATGAAAAATTTTAGAAAGTGAAGTACGTATATTAGCTACTCCCAGTGGCGGATCCAAGGCGTCGAGGAAAAGGGAGAAATTCCCCCCCCCCATCCAAAAAAAATAGACCGTTAATCCACAAAAAAAATCAATTTTCTTGAACCCCTCCCCCTTTATGCTGAAAAAAACAAAATCTCACCATTTTAGCATTTACCATGCTTTGAAAAAATTTAGATTCCCTCCCTTCCCAAATGGAGCTCTGGATCCGCCACTGGCTACTCCCTCATTCAATATTTTTGACAGTACTTCTCGCTTTTTTAAAATATTAGTCAGAATGAAAATTATCTGTCCTGTTATCCACGTTTTACTTTATTTCTCTAAAATTTATTTTTCGGACAGGTGAACATCACAGATCGTTTAATAACCCAGCAAGGTTTGAGTAGTCGAGCTCGAAGCAGCGGCACAGGCCTACGAGGTCCGGGAAAACGACAAGTACTGGATAAAAGGTACTACGAAGGGGTGCTGCAGCTAAAAATACAAGAACTGACCACTGAAATTTCTTCGTTACGAAAAGACATTGAGAACAGCAATAAGGAACGAGAAGATTTTTTGATTTACGACCGACAAAATAAAGAACGAGCTAAAGAACTTACAGGTGAGTAATGCTTGAATGGTACTGAGTATTAAATTTCAAATTTTAAAATGTGAAAAATAAATTGAATTCATTGTTATTATTGAGTGATAGAAGGACAACGGCACAATAATATGTTTTTATATCGAACGAAGATGCTTGCAAGTTATTAAATTTTCAATTCTGCAGGTGTTAAATCTAGAGAATCCTCGAAAAATGTTCACATTATGTGGAAATTTTGTTTCAGGGGGAAAAACAAATTTAGAAGAATGAAAATTTTTGCAGAACCGACATTTAAAATGAATACTCTGAAGCTTTTATATGCATATTTTTTGGAGATTTTTAAATTTTAAAGCTTACACTCTGAATGAAAATTTCGAATTTTGTTACAGAATTACAAGGAACTTTGGCCGATTACAATCTGGTTATCGACAAAATTCACACTGGCACCGAAATGAAAGACATCGAGGCCGAATATCAGGCTTTGAAAATGGAGAACGACGCCGAACACCTTAAACTGGAACAATTATTTAAAGAACGAACCCAAAAACAACAACAAATTCATCAGTTAGAAGAGGAAATTAAAAAGGTTGCATTTCCAGTATAAAATCAATTTACGTTTTCCATTTTTTCATCGAAATTAAATAACGTCTGTCTGATAGGAAAGACACATAGCAGAAAAGCTGATGGAAAATATGTCACCAGAGATGAGAGAAAAGTATTCTTTGCTTTCCAACGATAATGTAAAATTACAAAAAACCATAGACCAAATACAAAAAGAATTAGATACAATAGCTAAGGAAAAAATTTTGCTGGAGCATCAGATTTCTTCGTCACCGGTAAATAATATGAACTTAATCAAATTACATGACCATATTGATAATAGGACTAATATACCATACACCAGTCCTACGAAATATTCTTCATATTCATTTTGATTGTGAAAAAAAAAGAACGCGACTACGAAGATGCAAATTTTTCAAGCGACACGAAAATAAAATTATTTTCCTCTGCTACATTGCACTGGACGAATATCTTTTAGAGAGTCTGAATTAAACCTCTCTTTCTGTTGCCAAAGAAATGGTGCCTCTTATCATGGGTAACTGCTAAAAGCTCATAAAAGATTTTTAAATGCCTTTTGTAAAATAGGGAGAAGTTAAAAAATTTTTTGACAAACTAAGTACAAAGTAGAAATGACCAACCAAATATAATTAATACTAGTTTCATATTAGATCAGCCAATGGTGGTAATAGAGAGTATTATTTTTTAGTTGAAACAAGAAGCAGCTAAGTTGGAATTGAAACTCGTCGAACTTGAAGAAAAACGAAACACCTTGACGTCAGAGGAAAATGAAAATGACCCAAATAATCTGCAACAGAAATACTTGAATCAAGTGAGAGAAGACAATGCGGAAATCGCAACGATGGAACGTTCCATGAATCAGTTACAAGACGAATTAAATAATAATAAAAAACAACTGGAACAAATTGAACAGGTAACTGTCGATGCGTAAATGTTCAAAATTATTCAGCGAGTTCCTAAATCATTTTATTTGCTTAGTAAGCATCAAAAGCGAACTTTATAAAGCGAGCATTACTCAGCGTTGACGCATACTAACGTTCTACTCGTGTATCTTTCCACAATCTTTTCTACAATCTCTTTGGCAAAATGTTTTTTTTTTCACGTTCAGCATGCATACCAGTGCTCAAATATCTGAAACTTGTTTCAAATGATGTTGACCACAGAAAATGAGAGTCAATGACGATTCAAAAAAAAAATTTGAAGGTAAAGTTTTTACGGTGGTCGGTTTACTGTCGCCTCTGTATAAAAATTCATTTTTAAATTCTAACGGATAGGGAATAGTATTTTTGCGATGAAAATTCATATTTATTCAGATTTTGGGAATGCATTCGACCAGATTATGTGGCTCATAAAGACGTTCACAATACGTCATTCTACACGATGAATAGTCTAATTTCATGTCTACCCAAGCCAACTCTCGTATAATCTCAACATTACGACGATGGGGAGACCCAATGCTAATCTATTTTTCTCAAATTCGGATTTGCGACAAAAATTTGTTTTTTCACATTCCCATCTCTTTGACCATCCAAAAAATTGTTCTTTTAGCTTTAAAAGAGTGAAATTCGAAAATATATTCGTAAGGGCAGAAGGGATGTATTCAATGGTGACATATCCAAAATTGAACAGAAATCGGTTAAGAATTCAAACCATGAAATATACAGAACCATTGAAAAAAATAATAAAAAAATAAAAAGGATGTAGCTACACCCCTTATCTTTACGGTAAACGTTTTAAAATGCTTTAGGATCTGGAAGAATGCCAAAGTGACCGTCACAAGAAATACGTCGAGTTGCGAAAACGAGAAGAAACCATCGAAAGCTTTCTTTCATCGTACGAAAACATGAAACGAAAGGAATCAGAAAGTTCGACTCAGGTCAAAGCGGAAATTGTGAAAATGATGTCAGCAATCAGCGAGCACTTGGTTACATTACCAGTCACCGAACATGAGTACGAATTAATTAACAAAGAGCTATCGCAAATCGAAGGCGATTCTCAGTCACCAGGAAAAAACTCAATCTGCGTTCAGTTTAAACAGAAACAACTGTATCTGGAAAAAGTGAGGCGAATAAATGCAGAAAAAATTGACTTGAAAGCTGTTATAATCGTTAATTTTGATTACAGCTTCACACTCTCGAAGCAAAATTGGGCAAGGAAATGGGAGCCCTGGAAGAACGCATTGATAAAACGCAATCAGAAATTCATAATTTCGAAAATCTAGACGCGTTGAAAGACGAAGCGGAAAAGAAGCGATCAGAGTTGCTACGAAAAAAGCAAGAATTTTTAACCGTACAGGATCATATAAAGGAGGAACTGAAAAATACGAAACAAAAGTATGAAAAAATTCAGGTAAGTATTCCAGCAAGCCAGATAGAAGTATTGTTCAAACTTAACAAACTCCACACGTCTTTAATTACAGCGAGAACTACAGGGGAATGAAACGTACAAACAACTTCAAGCTCTAGAGCGTAAATTTGCTCAAATAGAACAGGATAACTTTGCCTTCAAAGAGTTCATTGCTGATAAAAACTGTGAAATGAATTATGAAAAACAGAAGAAAACGGCTATCAAATTAATGCGTCAATATAACGATGATCTGAAAGAGAAATATAAAAGTAATTTACAAGAAATATAATGGGAATCGAGCAAGACTTTCTTCAGAGCAGTATTTTCAAGAACGTATGTATTAGCTCAATTAAGCGACAAATTGTCTACATATTTTCATTCAATAAGAATATAACTCATAAAAGTTTTTCTTTGCGAAAATTACGTTAATTTTGACGCAAAAAATATGTAATCCATTTCATGAAATTAGACTGACTTGAAATAAATTTTATAATCCCTATGGTCTTATTATTGAGAAAATAAAAAAAATCAATGACACAAAATAAAAAACCCTTTTAAAAAAAAAAACATCCTTAGTAAATAATTTGACTGGTAAGTGGAGATTTTAAGACAATATTCTTACGAGAGGATCTGAGCGTTACTCTAACAAATACATCGAGTACAGTTTTTTATCGGCATCGTTTTTGAAATCCGGTATAAAATTCACGCGGACAATTTCTTTGAAACCCTCGTCTAGAGTAGGAGGCTCCAAGATTTTACTGAAAATAAAAGAATAGATTAACAAGTAAATCAATAATATGAATAATCGTCAAAATATTATATTAGTAAACTACCTATTTGAATTTTTTATTCAACGCATTAGCATTTCTATTATTCATCTTTCATCTTTCTATATAATAAAAATAATTCATGTTGATATATGAAAGTCTTCTAGATGAAAATCTAAATTTCGAGTGAAATTCTAGAGCTTGAGTTTTCTTCCTAAATGGATATTATGGATTACGAATAATTAATTGTTTACTTACAAAAAACTATTGAGCGAATGGTTTGGAATGAATTCATGAGCATCGTCATTTTTCAACTGTCTGAACTATAAAACAAAATAAGTCGTAATCAAGTTTAATGAAAAATAATGAATAAATACTCCATTCTAATGCCACTGCATTGAAAATCAAACATAATCGACAAGAAATGTAATTTTACAATTTTCTAGAGATTTCAGTGAGATGAGATTGCATTTATTAAAGTCGCACATTAAGCGCTCCCAGCTTCTAATAATAAAATATTCAAGTTTACATAAATCTATCAAACGAAATCGAGATACGTTTTATTTTATACATTATAAGTATAGCAATTCTAGAGACTATGGTAAATCTCATTAGCAAGATAGAATAACTTCAGGACACGTTTCATATTAACACAAGAAACTGAAACCTAAAGTATGATTTTCATCAAGCGCCTTTTCTTCTGTGGTGCTAATATGAAATAATTCATAAAAATTTGAATTTGTCGATCTATAATTACCGACTTAACTCCTCAAACAAAGCAATCGAGACTTGAAAATTCAGAAAATAAAGCATTTTCTCAAGTTCCATGAAATTCGAAAATACAGAAAATCCCATTTAAAAGAAAACAGAATTGATTCCATCCTTTCTGTACTTTTTGATGCACAGAATCAAAACGACAATTATAGAAATTTCTTACTGTATTATTATGTTTGGCGTGTTCCAAGGTGGTATTCATCCAAAAAGCTCGACAAGGAATATTGAACCGTTTAGCCAAACCAGTGTATCGAGCACGAGCTTCTTTATCAGGGCTGGTATTATCCACCACAATAGATTTATTCTCTTGTATGCTCTTTTCGGCCAAGGCAACACACTTCTGCCACGTTTTTAATGTATCTCGATTCACATGAACATAGCCGTTTTTTACCAGATAGGTTATCGAGAAATACGTTTTTCCAGAACCTGGACAACCTATCATAACGATTATCTGAAAAAACATAAAATTGTCAACTTCAACACATTCATAAAATAAAACCGTCATCGAAATATTGGCCGTAAATTTCACTGAAAAACAAAAATAAATAATAGACAGCGAACTTGATGAAGTAGAACTAGAAATAAAATGAAAAAGTGAAAAAAATTAGGTCCTCATCATGCAATAGTCATATAATGCTTATAATTGAGAGTGACAATAGCCAATCTTCAGTTTGCTTTTTTTCATCAACAAAAATCATATTATACTATATTGAATTTTAGTCTCAGCTTCGCTAATTTATACCAGGAATTGAAATACGCTGTTTTGTATTTTTCGTAATTTCTTAAGATTGGCATTACATGAGAGCATTTATAGAGAAAAATATAACTTATAAAAGGAAAATCAGAATTTATGAAATTTTTTCATACTTTACCGGAGGGGGGAGAGGTGTCGTACACACAAATGTTCTCAACGCTCTCATTTCATCAGTTCTCTTCAACACTACTAGTACCAGGTGGCGTCATATACGACGCCACTAGAAATTTTCAGATGGATTTTTCAAAGGACCAATATTTTGAGAATCCCTGACTTGTGTCAGACGATGCCACCTGGTCCTTTGAGTAATTGAGTAAAACCTGGTTTTTCTAGTGTTAAACTGATAAATAAAATGCTTAGATTACAAGATTAGTAGTCTTTTTTCCATTTTCATAAAAAATAATTACTTCCCATGACCAACCAACATCCTGTAAGTTACTTTGATTCAATTTCTCCAGCTCTAACTCTCTTTACTACCTGCATTGAGTTCAATAGTTTCGGATCGGAATTCAAAGTAATAAGTTAACATTAGTACCCAGACATACGAGTAAGTCCACATACATACTTCCTGACTTTTGGAAATCAATTCTGCTGTCTCAGGCTCCAGCAGCGGTGTATCTTTCGATAACAAAGCAGGACAGAATTCTGGTAGGATAAAAGTAGGTGTTTTCCACGACAGAAAATATTCTTCAGGAGTGAAAAACTTCAGTTTGACATTTAACGCAAATAAACGATCTGCACTGGAGAAATCTTTCTTCTTTTTATTTGGTTCACAATTAGCTGGTCGTCCTGCAGCATCTCCACAGAAAAATGATTCTTTATAGTTTATGTCCATATTATCATTCTCCTGAAAACAGTAGCAAATAAATGAATTATCAAGAAAGTTGAACTATTCGAATAAAAGTACTTCGGATTGACAACATACATGCTCGACAAAATGCTTCCACATTCCTGGTCTTGGTTTACGGTGAATGTCATCCTTTGAGGCGATAAATACTTGCACCGGAACACTTAATTTACGCACAATGGACTCGATTTTCTTCTTGAAGTCCGACAATCTCAATGTTCCCCTTCCAATACCACTTTGATTGGTGAACAAAACTATTTTGAAGTCATTTTCGTATAGTTCTTTCATTTTGGCAACGACGGGACCGTAAGCAATCTTCCAGTCTCCAGGATCTTTTGCGAACACATGGCCAGACTTGGTCGTAATAATTGTACCATCCAAATCGAAAGCAGCTACCTACACCCAAAATAAAATCAATTAGAATGACGATTGTTCTCATAGAATAACAAAAAATATGAGAAATTACGACTGACTTTGCTTTTACTTTGAATGTTATCAGAAGAAAATAAAATTAAACAGTCTTGGTAGAGACTTTTCCATACTCCTGGAGGAGGCAAAACAGAATCTTTCAGAAAATGCTCCAAAGTGCCGTTACATGTTTTCTTCTCTTTGCTTTTAGACGAATCGACTTTCTGTTCGACACGGTTTGTAGTTTCCGAAGAAAACTCCAACTTGAAGAAATAACAGGATTCGAGTACTTCTACGATATCATCATGCTCAAGTTTCCTTTTTTCTCCTCTGCTCAGTTTGACTCCATTAATAGCTGATGGATTATTTCCAACATGTTCAACGGTAACACAGCCATCTTTGATGTTTGGAGTCAGTAATACTGGCAAATAGAGAAAGACATTATTCAGTAAGGAAATTCAGACTGTAGTTCAGCGATAAATTGAATAGATACCTTACACTGGACACGAGAACAGCGAGTATCAAGTATCTGAGTTTCTGGATTTCTTCCCAAAGCCAGAGTTTTTCCATCTGATAACTTGAAGAATTTATTCGTATCGCATACATCCCGCAATAAAATATTGACTGAATCATCCATCGGATAAGAAATTCGAAAAGATCAGATCAGAGAAGAACACACCGCATCATTGATAAATTTGATAAAATCAGAAAATTCGTTTCGTTCTCGCACTTACGCCCCGTCCCCGTCTCGATAAGCGAAAGCATAAGCAAAATATATGCTCTGCATGTACGATTAGTTGTCTGTCTATTCATTTTTAAGGCAAAACTATTTCCTTGTTTCGTGGGTATTTCGTGGATGTGATTGTGTTCAAAAAATGAAATATCAATAAAGACCACAAATTACAATGATTGAATGAGTGAGTATGGCTTTGACGTTGAGTGTCAGTAATAGCATAAAATTTCACACAGTATTAATAAATTCATTTGAGGTCAATTTAAATAGTTTCATAGCTGTAACGACTCATTTTGCTGCTGTAAAGTATTAACGCTTCTTTTTTTTTTCATTTTTCATAGTCAAGAAGCTCCACGGACGCCTTCATAATAAATTTATTTTGAAATAATACAGCTAGATTACTCCTGAAACTTCATTCTTCTCTTTCATAATAAATTATCTCGACGTTAATATTCATTTGATCAGACCAGAATACCATCGTTAGCTCTCGACAATATTTCGGATTATCTTACAAGAACTTTCGGTTAGCAAAAAACCAATATTTTCTCACTTTCTCTCAAAGTGCGTTCACAATGTACAATTGCTTTCGCTGAAAAAGTTGATCTCATACGTTATCAAATGACTGTAGAATTCGAAAACTTGAGATGACTCCCTACTAATTAAATTTTACAAACCGAGAATTCTACTAGCTCAACATACGCAATTGACAAGACCTCTAATAATTGGAGCATCGAATCGAAAATCTCACAAAAATTAAAATTCATTTCAACTGTTTTGAAAATTAATCGAACTATTCGAGATGAAACAGATTTAATCGCAAGTAGTAAAAAACTTAAACATAAGATTTTACACGCATTGTATAGGACGCGAGGAAAACTAAATTAATGCGGAAAGTAGGACGCGAGAAAAACTAAAATTAATGCGGAAAGTATAAGTTATAATAGGAATGAATGAACTTAAAACTTAGACGAAATTAAATCTGCAGTCTTTCGAAGATCAGCTGACCCCACAATTCACGACTCCGTCTTCTCATTATCACCGCTGCCAGCTTCTTTATTTTGTTTGATTGCTGGTTGATTAGTTTTCATTACTGGAATACTACGAGATGGACCCGACTCGATTGCCTGCAACGAAAACGAATAGATTAGAATCATAATCTAAAGGGAGTATTTTTCATCATCACTGAAAAAGAACCTACTTTTTTCGGGGCAACGATGGAAAGAATACCGTCCGAAGATAATTTACTCTGGATAGCATCTACATTTACGTTGGGGGGCAATTTGTACTTTCGTGTGAATTGACGAGAAATAAATCCGTGCTTGTCTTGGCGTTCTTCGTGTTTGCCATCTACCACGATGAAATCATCGACAACTTTGACGTTAATTTCTTCTGGTTTGAACTGCTGCACATCGAGATTAACCTGCAGACAAATGCACAAAAATGAAAACTCAGTTTCGACGAGTATTTCCAAAGAATGCCAGGTAAACTTCAGACTTACTTTGAAGCTATCCTTGTCTCGAGTAATAGAAGAGACGCCACTATCATCGGGAATGACATGTCTCAAAGGACGGACATAGCCAGCCAGAAGGGGAGTAGTTAACGCGCCAATACTGGGTCTGTATAACTCATCGTTGAGCAATCCAATACCGAAATCTTGATCAAACAGGCGGCTGACAGGGTCGCGTTCACGTGCATCGTGGAGTAATTCATGCAACAAGTGTGGAAGAAGAGCCATCTGAAAATAAATGATTCAGTACTTCGAAACTACACTCATTCATAGTACAAAAATAAACTGAATGATTCCAGACACGAAATAAATCATGAAAGTCGTCATCACAGAAATGAAATTGCCTTAGATAGATGTTCAAAACCAAGACGCATCACATATATGAGTACTAGTAACTTATTGCTACTACGACAAGAATTTACTTCCATTGGGGACTAATTGTGCCGGTTCAGAAGGCCAGAAAGGTATGAGGAACACTTTCAGCTCTAAAGCAAAAATTATTAACTACAATTCAATGTTCAAAACCAAAACGCATAAACTCTTCAACGGAAGGTTTCATTTAGTATGCAACTATACTTCTTATAAAAGGCCAGGGGACCAAAGTTCTCCAATGTTGCACTTATCGCAGTGCTTATTATGGAAGAAAGCGGAATAAGCAGAAAATAGAAATAATGAAGGAAAAACTCACCTCTCTAATCAGTACAGAGTTCTCGGGTAAAATACTAGGTTGACGAACACGGACGAACAAACAGACGAAATCTCAGAAGAATTTACCGGATATTAAAATGGGAGAAACACAGAAAGACGCTAAGCCGTCGAAAAATAGAAACCGCACAATCGAATAAAAATCAGTAACACTTTATAAGTACTTCTGCAAAGAATAAAAATACACTTCGCATTCGAACATGAACTGCTTAGACTGCTGTATCAAACTATGAACACCTATTCCTAACGAAAACTTTATATAAGCCAATATCAGAAATCGAGAAAACTCCAGAAATTTCCATCCAACGTCCTTTGCTGGATACCGGCGATCGAAATTTCTCGATTTTTCGAGTATATTCTTGTTCATGATCGGTTTGGTCGTCATCCGTCGACTCGTCGTCGTCGGTCGTCGTGACTCGTGAGTTTTCGGGGAGTCGTCGTTACGGTTATAGTTTCAAACTGTTTCAACGTATTTAAAACTAGATATTCAAAGGTTTCAAACAATATAATTCCAAGGTTAACCCAGTGGGTTAATTTACTTCTTTCGTTTTTCTCAGAGTTGGTTTTTCTCAGAGTTCGGAAGCCGTAAGATATGGCTTTAGCTTTCGGCTTTTAGCTTCTGACCTTGAAAATAAAACTTAGGCTTTCAACTTTTGACTTTTATGATAAAGCTTTTGGCTTTCGGCTTACTGGTTTTTCCTTCAAAAATTGATGGCTTTCGGCTTTTAGCTTTCGGCTTTTGGCTTTTCACAAAAATATACTTTTTCACAGGAAATTTTGTGCTGAATTCGAAAATTTGGGTGGAAATTTTTTTAAATATTTTTTATTAATTATTTGATTAATTTATCTGTTTACACTTCACTTTTGTGATTTGTGATTTTTTTTTTTGTTCGTAAAAAGCTAAAAAGCCGTATAAAAGCCATAAAAATACGGCTTTTGCTTTCAGCTTTCAGCTTTTTTGATAAAGCTTTCGGCTTTCGGCTTACCGGTTTTTCTTTCAAAAATCAATGGCTTTCGGCTTTTAGCTTTCGGCTTTCAGCTAGCTTCCGAACTCTGGTTTTTCTAGTGGTTTTTCTGCTTTGGCAAGGTATCTGAATGAGTTGACCCTCGCTTTCAACAGTAATTTCTTGTGATCTGTGACGTCATTGTTGTAAATTTAAAAAAAAAATGAAAAATAATTAAAGAATGATACGCGGTACTTGCCCTCGGTAGTATTTTGACTATTTTCTATTAGTTAATTTGTTGAGTAGAAAAGTGGAAACTTGAAAGTAAAACGGTAAACGAAAATGAAAATCACGAAATAATTTAATCACATTGAAAATAAATCAGAATGATAAAAATAAAATACCTGCAAATCAGAAACAAAATGAAGTATTTTTTAATGCTAACCTGGAAAATGGAAATACTAAAAATAAATTTGAAAATTAAAAATAGAAAGTTTAGATGATTAATAATACTATAATATTATTATTAATAATAATAAAGCCTCATTCACAGTGTTCTGTCCGTTTGTTTTTTTTTTTTTGTTTTTTTTTATTGATTACCTCGCGTCATAACTTCATGAAGAGAGATTTGGTTTTGAATAACAAAAAAACCTGCTAAAAACATATACTTAGAAAATTTCATGAAACATTTTGTGTAAGATTTTTTTGTGATTTTGAAACCATCCGTCCATAAAACTTTCCTTGCACGAAATTTCAAGTTGGTAGTAGGCTTTCCGCACTATGTAGGAAGCTGATCTAAACAGTTTTATGTTTTTACAAATCAATATTGCAGATTTTTTTACCTCTTCATGTACTGTGAATATGAAATACAAGATTAAATGCTCAAATAAAATGGAAACTAAATTTGCATAATGAACAAATCGTAATCGAGTAATTGAATACGATCTTGTTCCATATTTCTCATTATAATATGTACTTGTAAGGCGAATGACAAACTAATTTGCTTATAAATTTTGAACAAAAGCTTTTAAAGCTTTTTTTATATTTTTAATCTCATTCAAATTAATTGTCCCGATAATTATTTGAAAGGGTCCTTGAATTGAATTTTAAGCATTTTTTAGCGGCGATGTGTCATAATCCTAGGTACTTAAGCATCAAAATACAAATCTAGGAAAAAGATTCAAAAAATTGATTTTCATATTATATTTATGACTTGAATACGTTTTCTCATGACCATT
The DNA here is from genome assembly GCA_038050395.1 of Parthenolecanium corni. NCBI lineage: Eukaryota > Metazoa > Arthropoda > Insecta > Hemiptera > Coccidae > Parthenolecanium > Parthenolecanium corni. The sequence goes on along the minus strand of JBBCAQ010000038.1, from coordinate 675,901 downwards.
TGATTGTCGAAATCGACCTTGCTAGACCACATTATTTTTTGGGGCTCTCATATGAACTCCATAGAGAAGAGAGCTACAATGCTACTCATGGAGGAATAATAGGTTAGGATTAACACAAGAAAAATTAGGTTTTACTCGATTACTCAAAGGACCAGATGGCGTCATATACGACCCCACAAGAATAACCTCCAAGGACCAGGTGGGGTCGTATGACACAAGTTAGGTTTCTCAAAATATTGGTCTTTGGAGTAGTCCATCTCAAAATGTTGAGTGGGTACTTCTAGGGTTAATACTTTTTTTAACTCGGTACCATAGCTGACAGGCTCGCCTTATGTTGAAGTTGTTACACATTGAATATTTTGTGGGGTCTTGTAGACTCCAGCTGGACCTTTAAAAGTTAACGCAATATTTATGGCATCTCCCTTCTAGCAATTTTTCATTCATGAGAAATTTGACAAATTTGGGTATACTTACCCAATTTTTTTTCATTTTTAAACATTCCTGTTCTCTATTACAGCTACTCAGAGAGATCAGGATGAAAAAAAAATGTTCATTAGGAATATCTACATCACACGAGAAATGAAAAAAAGAAATGTCGGCCATGGGCCATGCTAATAATGTATCCTCGCTCCTCAGTCCTCCTGATAGATGAAACATGGTCTCTTTTCCGTCATCAGTGTATCATTTCCAGTAGTCAAAAAATCAAAAATGTCACATCTTGTCTTTGTCGAATGTCGCCAACAATACAGACTTGGACGTACACAAAAATGTACGTTCCTACAGTTTCTCATTTCTTCCCCTTTCTTTTAAAATAATATTTTTACAAGTCTCGTTTCCCCTTCTTCTATTATTCATCATTTAAATATCTTCATCATTTTTTGTAGGAAACGTTTTTTTTTTTTGTAAGTTCTAGTTCTAGTCACGTTGTCTGACGTCATACGATGTACCGGCAATATGGGTGGAGTAACCTTGTACGCTAGCTAATTACTCGTCGTCTGCATTTGTTTACATTATGCATTAAAATAGAATAATGCGCAAAAATTGCATCGTACAATGAATTACAAATACGAAGAACCGTTATCTTCAAAAATATAATGAAATTATTGTTATTTCAACAAATTATAACGATTTAAATAGGAACTACGTTTTTGGTGTACAATGTAGCAGCGGATTGTCGAATCAAAACAAAAACATTCCCCTTCCGCTCTACTCACATGACCTGGGTGCCGTTGTTGACCCATTCTACTACAGCCGCCGTCGTGTGTTTAGGTTTTTCTTTTCGTTCTCCTTCCATTCTATCATCATTCCATCCATTCACAATCTTCGCTCGAATCTCGTTCGTCGATGTCGTGCTGTCGATCGTGTTCCTTGTTTATTTTCTGAGCGCAGTGTGTGTTGTGTTTACATCTCAACCATTGGTGTTTACATTTTTTCGCAGTTGTCTATCGTGTAACATCTAACAATATCGACGTGTAGTTTGACGAATTCCACCACAATTATTGGTGGAAATAATTTTTGTACCCACGATATGCCAAGTCGTGAAGAAATGTTTTATCTGCGTGATAATCAATCGAATTCTACTACCCAAGATTTTCTGTCGCGAGACATCGATAATTTGGTATTCCATATAAAAGAAAATCTAAGGCTCTCCGGCTTCAAAACTAAAAGCCAAAGACGTCTGGCTCGGCCGTCGCCATATTCAAATCCTAGTCGTAGTTTAAGTGAATGTTGCGAAACGTGTGCGTTGGCAAATAAAAGTGCTGATTATGTGAAATCGCAATCGTCGTCCAGTGTGACCACTTGTGCGCATCACAGAACGTTCGGCCACAGTGCGAAAACGGTAGACGATACGGACGATCCGTACGAAATGCTGCAAGATCTGCTGCGTGATGGCGGTCTGATAAAAGAGGCTGTGCGAAGATTGCAAAAAGGTTTGTCGCCCAAACAGAGGTATTACTCGGATTCGGATGAGGAGTCGACAAGGACGCCGCTGCACCTGTATCGAAATTTAGAGGTGTAGAGACCTACGTGTAGGGAAGAAAATTACACGAATTTGCAGCGTCAATTCGCCTTACCTCTACAAGTATTTGGTTGTAGTTCCTTTTCTCATCTTCGTTATGGACCCTAAGATGTGTTGTCGCTTTGTGACATTTTGCGTGCGTGCTTGTGGATGCACTGATTGAGCTGCTCGATCTTTCTTTGGGAACGATTTTCAAGTTCCCTTTTCCTTTCATTTTTTTTCTTTTCGTTTATTTATTGTTTTTTTTGTCCATGTTTTTTAATTTTTTTTGGTCAACCAGAAAAATAGAAAATTGAATACGGTATTTTCTCGTCATTATTAATTATACGACAGAAATCACGAGCGAGATCACCACCGAATGGCGAGAGTATCTCAAACTCAATTTTGTTCTTTTAAAATCTCTTCTTATCTGTGTTACGAATTTTTTAAAATTATTCTTGTTTAGTCCTTTTTGCCAACGTCTAATGTATGCTAGCTAATTTGTTCATCGACGATGAAATTTCATCATTTCTAGATGAACATGTGTGCTCGACTTACAGAAATTCATTCGGGATCATGGATTATAGGATACATTGAAAAATTCTGTGTGAGATAGGTGAACGCCGATGGTATTAGTTGCAAAAGTTGAACGCGTCAACATTGATGAAATTTTAAGGAACTGCTCTGTTATCTACTGGTATACTAGACCTGTGCAAATTTAATTCTTATTTCTGCTGTTCTTCCCATTCCCTAACTTTATATAATGCCCGGGCAATTGTGGATTTTCTTCATCCGAGTATATAGTTCAGCAATACTTGAGGTTTTTCCAGACGAAAATGACGAAATTAATGTTTTCTGATGCGTTAACGTCTGCGTTTTCGCCTTGCGGTTTAGTTTGAAAGTTTGTGATCGATTGTTGCAAAAACAGTTACATATGCGTATAGCAGATTTGGAGTGAAAAAAAATAAAAGGCGTAACAGGCGGATTTACCAAAGGCACAGGAAAGAAATTTATAATTTACATGCGGAGGTGGAAGAGGCGCGAAGAGGTCTGTTGAAAATAACTTCAGGCATATTTTACTTGTTCTACAAAATTAAAATTTGAGTGCACAATGTAGTGCTTCTTTGATGAGTAATTCAACTGTCTAGTGATTGGAGTTGAAACTTTTACAAGTGAGAAAAAAATGAAAATCTAGAGGAAATACTTGACGTAGCACAGAACTCGAAATAGGGAAGCCCTATTTTCCTCCATTTTCTTCGTTATTTGGAAATTTCAGTACCATGGTAACACATTCGCTGCTATTATCGTCACCGCAATTTTCTCTAATTCTACCTGCTCGCACGATTTTTACAGTATTGTAAAATTTGAGCTATTTTGGGTTTCGTACATTTTTGTTTCTGCAACTTCAAAACAAAATAATTTTTTATTTTTCACTTTTTTTTTAAAAATTGGATATCAAATAACAGCCCACCACTGGGTAAGATGGCAATGATGACAAAATTAAATATTTAAAAGTCAATATAATAAAGAATTATATTTCCAGAGATCTAGCTGTTATTATCGTCTTCTTTGTTCCCTTTTGCAACTATACTATCGGATCGTTTTCGATAATAATGCCATTTTTAATTTACTTTTGACTAGGTTTAATTTTTTAATTCTCCAAACATTCATTACTTCAAAATAAATGAATTGATATTTCATCCGCGTTTATGCTACCTATGTAAAATTTTTTCTTATTTTTATTAAATCCAACTTTCCACTTAAATGTTAGAAAAATGTAGACCTAACCAAGGTTCCTCAAAAATTTGAAAAATCGTTTGGCAGAAGCAATTAAATCGGAGGTCTTCTGTTTGAGGCGGATTCAGTTTTAATTAATTGTCTTTCAAAAATACCAAACTTTTTCTTCGAAAAGGTCTTATCGTAGCCTTTATTTTCTTTCAATTAGAAAATTATCGAAAATCACTTGAAAGAAATGCCTTAATTAGTGTAACGTTGAACCATGCTCCTAAAATAACGTTCGGGTGGCTTAAACCTTGCTAAAAGCCTGCAGCGGATGGTTTGAGAAAATTTCATAACCAAATATGAGTATTTGAGTAATTTTTGAATGCATATAGTAATTATTTTTCATGCATTTTCGTCTGATTCATCGATTAGTTTTTTCAAACCTTTCTTCAGCATCTCGTAGACATTAAATTTTCATGAATAAACCGATGAGAATGTTTTCCTCTTTTGAAATCACTTTGAACTCTTTTTGGATTTAATGACCATTTAAAATGAGTAATATATTTTAATATTGCTTAACGAGACCCTCTCCATAGTATTATAGTGCATTCTGCATTCTATATTTTGTTGAAACCAGTTTAAGTCATTTTATGCTCGTAACTGTGTACTAAGTACTTTTTTTTTTTCTAAGAAGTATAACGTTTCTGTCGTAGCTAAACAAAACCGTTTAGTGAGAAATAAAAATTATATTCGATATTGAATAAAAAACAAATTCATCAATTAAATAATAGGTAAATGGATTTTTATACCGCAAAGATCCTCATCCCTTGATCCCTTGAAATAGTGCATAGCGTATTATAACATTTCAAAACAAATCGCCCGCCTGAGTCTAAAACTTGCCAAGTTCCCCAAAAAAAGATCTTTTTTTTCGCCTTCCAATAATTTTATAGGACTTAATGCGGACTAAGCAGGTTTTGGACTCGAGCTGGCTAAAATTGTTTTGGCAGATTTTCCTTTAAAAATTTGCCGTTTATTTCTGCGTTTTTTACAGTGATTATAATTTTTCTATTGCTCCGTTTCTTTTTTACATTTGTTTTTTCTTTTTGTACGAAAATTCAATAATTATTATTAATTTGTTATTAGTCAATCGTCGCAATACCTTTTTTGAGCATTTTTCTTTTTTTCGACTAAATGATAATTTTTTCCTAACGTCAACCTTTTCTCATATTTTTCCATTTGTTTCCTGACTTTTTTATTCTTCTATATGATATTACCCGCACACGTTTCGGTTCTGAAAAATGAAAATCACGCGTCATAACTTCATGAGGAGAAAGATGGTTTTGATTGATACAAAAGTATTGGAAAATTTCCTCGTCAAACATTTTTTGTCTGATTATTAATTTGTCTTATCGAAACTTTGGCACGAAATTTCAAGTTGGTATAGTAGGTAGCTGGAAGCTATTTGTTTTTCTTAATCGATATTGCAGGTCTTTTACCTTTTCATTTACTGAATATGAAACACAAGATTGAATGCTCGAATAAGTAAACAGTATTTGCCAAATGAACCAGTCGTAATCGAGTAATTGGTCACAGTCGTGTTTCATATTTCTTATTATATAAGGTTGAATGAAGAACAGAAACTTGATTTGCCCAGAATTTTCAACAAAAACTTTGAAAACTTGTTTAAAAAAAATGTTTTTAACTTCGTTTGGATCCGCTAACAGGCGTCAGCTATGCAATCTGTAATATTTGTCTATTTACTCGAAAATGGAAACGTTCTATAACGAACTGAAGTGCAGGGGAGAAAAAAGTTGGATTCTTATAGTGCCCGAAGATGAAATCATTTTACCCAAAAACTTATTCCAATTTCTATTCTTTTTGGATTTATTAAAATCTGAATTATTTTTCATGGCTGAGGATAGAAAACACCGTATTTGCTCGATTTTTGTAAATTTCGAGACTACACCCCCCTCCCGAAAAAATTCTTGGATAAAATTTAGCTTCGGGGACGTTCCGCTTTTTATGAATATATTTTAGTACATATATGAAGCAGCCTGACCAAATCAGTTTGTGTGATCAACGATCACAATAAGAAGCTGTCGCTTTACGTATTGAGTCCAGACAGCCTTTCCCTCTGGTAATGTACCTACATTGTAATTTACGTGAGAGTTCATCGTACTTTCTGTCTTTCTCTTCCAACTCTCTATACCGGTCAGTTCGTGTAGCAACCATCATGCAAAAATCTTACCAAAAACTGGTCGTTCGTTTCGAAACAACCTATATTTTTTTCTCATGCTCTTTTCTCTCTCTCCCCCCCCCCCAACGTATTTGTACTTTATATCCTCATTTCCTTGTAGAATGAAAAAAATCATTATTGGTTGCATAAGTTACAATTTGAACGTGCATTTACTAATTTTTCATATACCTATCGTTTTGTTTTACTAGTAGGTATATATATAGTAAAGAGAAAAAATCGTGTCACAAAATCTTTGTAGCAAAATGAAACAGTGGAAAAAATACACGTAGGTCTAGATAAGGATGGGTTTTTGCATTTTCATATATAGAGCATGTAATATGCCAATATTTACCAAATTATGCTTTGTAATATTTAAATAAAATGATAAATGATTACTATATTGATATGATTTTCTGATTCTTATATACCGTAGTAAAATTTATATCCTATTTCATGTTTTTTGATGTGTTATTCAATGCATATCCTTTTTTATGTAATACCTTCATAGTTGGTTTAAGTATGTCCTTCCCCCTCTCTTATATAGAAAAATCGTATAATACGAGCGGAAATTTATTTTATTTAATTATATCGTGTATATTATTAATGGTGTCAAACGCTCGAGAAATGTTCTATAGTTTATATTTTTCTTCGTGTTTATTAGTAAAAAAAAAAAAATTGTCGCATGCGAATGTAGAAAATAATTTTTTCCGCGCGGATTTTTACTTAGGCTCATGATTTCAGTTTTGTTTTTCTCCGTTGTGCTGTCGTGTTTTTTAATAAAAATGTTGTTAATTTGTTTCTAATTATTCGTTTTTTTCCCCTACGTTTGTATTTACGTTGGTACGTGTTTACTGACACTGTGTGAAGTTGGGCGAAAATAAAATATATAATTATTGGTGTCGAAATGGGTGATGTTTAAAAAATAGCTTACGAATGAGAAATAACTTGAAACTATAATACAATCATTTCTTGAAAGAGCAAAATTGATCAGTAGAAATTGATCCTTATTACAAGGACATCAATCATAGAAGTAGAAAAGGATAACTACGCTCTTTTCAACATTTGAATGGTAAAAGCTCCATGTATCATAAATGATACACGAATTTCTTGTAAAAACATTTCATCAGCAGCCTTTTGTGCAGTACTCGAATCTTTTTGGTGCTCTGTTGATATTACATATATAAGTTGAAAAATAAAAAATTTATATTATACAGTTCTATATAGATATCCTAACATTCGTTCATTATGAATCAAAAATCCTATAGGTAGGTACTACACATTCTCTCTTGAACTTGTCACTCTACAATTCTTTTGTCTAAATTACGTATTAATGTATTATAAATGAACATGTTCATATTTCCTATAGCCTACTATATGAAATATATTAACACGTATTTACGATTTCCGGTTGTTATTCAAAAGTTGTCCACAATATCCACAAGCTATGATGAGGGTAAAACTATACCGGTCGTATTAAATAGCCTCACCAAATGTTTAATAAGCATTCTGAAGGTTAATCCACAATTGACACTTATTATTGCGGTCATTGTCGTCACTGTATAATTCAGTTATTTGCAATTAAGAAAAAACACGTGGGATCAAGGCAGGATACTTTTTCTTTTGACGATCACCCTGATAGTGAATAATTCGAATTGTGCTGACCTCAGATTGTGATAGACACTGGGCACTGGCTAGTATACTATTCAAGTAAAATGTTTTACGATTATATATTCTTTAGAAAAGTATCATATGTCAAATATTCCCTAAAATAAAACTTCTTAATGGAAATATGAGCTTTCCAAATTCACGATATCACTGAATTTGTCAACAAAACTATGTCTCATTAAAAAAAAAAAGAAGTGATTCTTAAAGAAATTTTTTCTCTCGATTCAAGTTGAATGATGTTTAACTTGTTTTAATACACAACACTAACGATGAGATAAATAAGTTTGCTAATACGAATGATTGTGCATGCATGGTCAGTGGTGGATCCAAGGGGGGGAATCCACCCCCTAAATTCAAAAAAATATTCCGATATTCCGTAAAAGAAATCAATTTTCTTGAACCCCTCCCCCTTTATGTTGAAAAAAAAAAACAATCTCACTATTTTAGCATTTACCATGCTTCAAAAAAATTTGGATTCTCCCCCCCCAAAATGGAGCTCTGGAGTCAGGACACTCAACTAATTTTATATTTATCTCCTTCGGGTGTATTAAGAAATTTCATGGCGTAGGTATGCTAAATTTCTAGATAAAAATGTATAAAAAGTAATTTGGAAGTAAATGCTCGAAAAATAGCTATTTTCTTCAAGTCATTATTATAAAATAAGCTATTCATTAAATTAAAATGCAACGACGTGCATATATTAAGATGAAGAACATCAAGTCTTGTCATGCATGTCCCATTTCTTTTGGTGAAGCAAATTTTTAATTAGCCATATAACATGAATTTAGATGTACCTACGGTGAAGATACGGAAATACTACGAATGTTGTTGAGGCTCATTTAGTAGGAAAACAGAGCTGATGTAATTTTTTCTGCATGTTGCAATTATTCTCACGCACACTATTTTTGAGATTTTGTGATTTTTGCTAACATTTTAAGACTATTATAATACGTACCATTTTACTTTATTCCAATTAATAAAACCTCATTTCAAACGTGTATGGTCATGTCAGTTCCAACTTCGATTCTTAAGACCTTGTCTTCGTATGGGTGTGCTAATTTTAGTTTTTCCGTTGACCTATACAAAAAACTATATAATTTTTGCAAGGAAAATAAAATGAGATTTGTGTATGTTTTTTCTTTAAGTAAATTTTTTCCAATAAAAAATTCTATGTTAAAAATAATAATGCTTTGAAACGGAAAAACATGTTTCAAATGAGACTACAGCAGAAAAACTTTTTTCAGCCACACTTTGTGATCTTCCTCCTCTATTATAGTTTCTAAAAAATAAGTTCCAACAGTCTATTTTTTCATCTACCTACGGTCTAATCAAATGATTTTATAATTTTCCTCACTTCTCTTTCATTTTTCTGGTGATTTTTTTCTATTTTGACATGGTATATCTAGAATGATTCCTCAATCATGTGATTTTTTTTTTTGTTGCTTAAATTGCATTTATCATTCTGCTTTACCTGCAGTTATACCAATTTACCATTCTACTTAATTTACGTAATTTCACGCTCCTTGCGACGGCATATATATATGTTCATTATAACTAAACGAATATTTTCTTTTAGGATTTTATTATTTATATTTTTCTCAAAACAAGTTGTTCCCGTGACGACAAAAATGATGCGTCGTTGCTCGTTATCTGGTTCCACGGCACATTCAATAGCTTATTATTTACGTAGTGTGTTGTCATCGGACAGGAAAAAATAACTGCTACTGCTTTTAAAAATCGCATTCGATTTGTTTATTTTCGTATATATTCATGAGTCTGGTTACTTATTTAATTTTTGATGTGTTTATCTCAGTTATGATAATAGCAGTTTGGTGACAAATCTGAGGGAGAGGCCTAAAGTGCTTTAACCTCTTGGCTCGAATTCAAGAGAAGAGTGATTTGGGTGAGGTGACGCGACAAGGGAAGAAAAGTATACCAAATTCGTTGCAAAAAATGATGAAGTGTATCAAAGTTTTAATTTTTGTAAACCGTATAAGTAATCTGAAGAGCTGCAACTCCTAGCTTGATTGTATCGCAGCAGAGCTGAATTTATGGTTTTGGAGAGGTGATGCACATGTGGTGAGGCTTTTTTAGTAGCTGAAGGGTTCTACCTTCCCCTTTTGAATTTGCCTGAGTGTTTTTTTATAGTAGTTTAACGTAAGGGGGGACTGTTTTGGGCCTAATTTGATGTAGGGCTAGGGCATAACACCACCGGTGACATGGGTATGAGTTACTCCAGCTATGCAGTGAAAAATCATTTTGATAACTGGAAAAGTACTTAATTTTTTCTCAACTTACGTGAGCATCAAAAAAATTGAAACTTGAGTTTTTCACGATTTTAAAAGAGAACAATGAGTAAGGCCATTTTCGATTCGAAGTTATTTGCTGATAGCGATATTTGGTTGTAGAAACTTTTACTCGATGATTCAGAATTTTAGAATTTAGTTTGCAATTTGTTGATTGTTCGTCGGCTACAGTGAAAAAAACTGCTCGAAAAACTATAATTGCTCTTGGCATTTTTGAGAAAAGAAACTGCGAAATATCAATTTTACAAACGGAATCGAAAGTTAGACTCCAGTCAGGCAGGCTTTTAATAATTATTCGGCCAAGTACCTGAATTAATAACAACTTAATACACTGTTGCCAGCAATAGCAATCGTTAATAAATCGTTATAGGCTTTCAAAAAGGAGGTCTGTAGGGAAACTGAAACTTGTAAGAAACTTTCCCAACAAAAGTGAGTTTTGGCTAGATAAGAGGCGGTCTGAAAATTCCTGACTCCCTTCAATGAAGACTAATTTTCGTAAATTATCCGACTATTTACCATAAGTACGAGTATAATTATATCAATAAAAAACAATGAAAGTTACTGGCTTAGAAAAAAAATCAGATTAGTAAATATTAAAGCCAACTTTTTCGAGCATTGGATTTTGTTGTTGAGGCTTCGCAATAATATGCTTTCAATAATGAATGGCAGTTGGTAAGTAAAGTTTTTCTTTAAAATACTTCGCAATTAAATTTTCGAATTTGGAAATAGGAAATGATTGAAAAAATTGACGAACTGGAATAAACTTAATGTTGAATAGTGAAGTAATAAGAACTGGCATAGCTATATAAAATATTAAAATTCATCGTCAGTTTAAAAAATTTAAATTAGTTATTTAATTCAAGGTCATCCGACTACGACAGTCAAGATGTTAAAATTCTGAACTCACTAGGTACTGGTTTGGCTTCGAAAATATTTACCTCTTCAGTTTTTCAAATAATTTTCAAAAACATTTTTTGTCCTCATTCCGGTTTTTTATTGGATAAAATTTACTTCCATATGTTGGTCAACTACTATACAGCTAGAATATTGAAAACAAATTGAGATGTTTGAAATTTTGATTCTGAGCCTTTCGGCTTTCTGCGTAGCTCACATATAATTTTGAACTAATTAAACTTGAAAATTTCTATTTCCTCCCTCAATAACTTACTTGTTCTTTCTTAAATGCTTTTAGTTAACTCAATCTGGGAGCAGGGATTACACGTGCACAACAAATTAGAATGTGCAGGAAAAAAAAGTTGAATTCTTAGACTTTGGAAAAATTTAACTGGGGTGCGCATGCGAAGATAAAAGCATTTAGTAGCTTCTTGAAATTTTGTTTTAAATTCAAATAAGTATCTGTTTAATTAAAATACGAATGGAGCTTTTCATCTTGACGTCATAAGTAGGTCCATCGATTGACAAAAAATGCATTAGGCTCTTATGATAAAACGATTATATAGATTGATATGTGAGAACTAGTAACTTCACAATAAAAAGACCCATAATTTCTTTTAAAAATTAAAATTTTGTTGCCTCACCTTGTCTCACTTACCTTTCAATAAAAGATTGTGTTTGAAGAAAGGTATCCCTCCTTCCCGTCCTCATAACACTTACCTACAATTAAAAAAAAAAAAAATGCTAAAAACTGTCAATAAGTACCTATTTCAAACAATATTCTAATAATGTATTAGAAATTTTGTAATCCTATAGAAATTTTATTATATAAATTCATTTTTTACCCTTCAAACATTAGTTTTAGTCTCGCCTTTTAGTTTCTTTTCTCTAAAAAATCTAGTACTACTTAAGCTATCCACATTTTCTTATGAAAGCTTAAGAAAACGCTTGCTTTTTACCTGAATTATTTATACTTGCTTATCAGTAGTACAAAAGAACGATGAGTTCATTAAAATCAAATATGTATTTTATCTTTTCTTCAAACCATACTTCTTATCTTTTCTTCTGCAGTTTTTAACCTTCAGTGGGACATAGTATCCTTATTTTAAGTTGAAAAATTATAGCTTTCAAATTAACCGAATCAAGAATGAGAATGATTTTGTATTCGAGCCTACATTTTACTTCCTACTCTTCAAGTTTAGCAAAGTAATGTTGAATTGATGAGGCAACTTTGAAAATTTTTATTTTATCGAATAAATAATACGAACATATAGGTACCCATGTAGTAATTTTTCATAATGTATATTTTTATACTGGAAACTGGTTTTTTTCTTCTTTAATTAAGGATAAATATTTCTGTCTCATTAACCCTGGGATTTTTCGGGTTTAAAAATCAAACAAGTGAAAAAAAATGTCTTTGATCCAATTCGTCATTTTTTATTTTTCCCACTGGATCATGAAAAATACCGATTTAAATCATACAGATTACAGGTGGTACACACTACACAAACTCGGTTGAAAGTACATAAGATCACCTCTATCTACTCCGCATTTGACTGTTAATTTTAGCATACGGGTCCTTTCAATTAGCTCTAACGGGATTTTTTCTCAAAGAAATCGTAGAAGTTGTTATAGTTACTATTTTTCGCAACATTGCAAAAACACCAGTCAGGAAGGGGCGAAAAGCATTGAGATTATAGCCGATTGCCATCAACATTATGTAAACGTAAGTAATAATATAGGTGTGCAACCTAAATGGTCGTTCACTTCGTCCCAGTAAGTAGAGTACACAATACAACATATAATACAATCCTGTATATATGGTAGCCGGTAGGTGTATTGCATTCAACTCAAGAGATCGTAAAAAATGAAAACACAAGACTGGTTTACTGTCGTCATTTGTCGATGTCAAAAACCCGACCACCAAACCAATTATGAGCATTTCAATTCAAGGCTATTTTTCCACAAAAAAAATCATATGAATGAAGGCTGAAATCATATCTGCAGTTACCTAAATTATTTCTAAAATTCTATTTAAAAAAAAAAAAAAAGCTACATTAAAAAAATAAGAAACCTAAAAAAATTATTGCCCTTGTCAAATGCTGGAAATTCAGAGACATGCCAAGCTATTCGAAGCCCGATTTTTTGATACCTAATTGAAGGCTTCAGTCCTCCAGCCCCATCATTGAGGACACTTTTAGTAAAGAAATAAATTTAAAAGAAAAAAATATAGGTCGGAATCAAACAGAAAGGAAAAAAAACCATCAAATTGCAATTTCTCCAATTTCTCTTCATTTCAGAATACGAGAACGTGGAAAGTGGTAACACTGGTTTGAAACACAAACAAACCACTCGAATTGATAAGTGCAGCTGTTTTCTGTTTCCTTCTCTACGTTCCCATCATTATCTACATTCCAATACAAAATTTTTTGAGTTCTTTTCATTTTCTTAAATTTTATTACAATTTTGTGAAATTAAAAGTATTTAGAGAATCGTTGTTGATCGAAAAGTGTGTACGGGTTTCGTTATGGCCGCTACAGAGTAAGTATTTCATTCATTGCTACGAAGATTCGTTGTCGGAGCTATTTCAGAACGGTGATATTTAAAAATCAAGTTTATATTGCTGACTTAGAACTGTTAATTATTTCATTCAGTTACGCGAAATTCTTGATCCGTTTCTCTAGAATCGCAATATAGTCTTCAATAACCTTATTACTCTGCAGATTATCGATGAAAAGTGAATTTTCGTTGATATTTTGGTTTCTGTTTGTTTTTATTGCGCAGAGATACTAGAGCTAGTTTTTACTCCATGGGCCCTCAGACCCTCAGAGTGTCGGCTGAATTATTTGTGTTGAATCGTATAAGATTGTGCGATAGATTGAAGAAGCATGGAGGTGTGGAGAATAATGCTATTGTGCTCTTGCAAGGAGGCTCTTTATTGAATTTGTACGATACGGATGTGGAGTACGTTTTCAGACAGGTAAGCGAGCCTGCATTTCTTTTGAATGCATGAATATTCGTCACTGACTTGTTTTCTAGAGTAATATGTTCATATTAAGTTATATTATGTGTATATTCGTATCAAACCAGAGTTAACTATCATGAAATAGTTATGGTGATGGGAATTTCGAGTATATGTACTTGATGCAGCGAATCATGTAGTATTCATGTACCTAATTACCAGATGAAACTCGAGCATTTTTTATTCATCCATCATGAATAGTATCATACTAGATGCCAGTTGGTTTTAAAACAAGTGCATAGTTCGTATTGTACAAGAATGTTGAGATATTAGGGATACATTGAAGAATATAATATACTCTGTCTCACGAAAAAAAAAGGACGAACATCAATATTTGTAGCAAGCAGCAAGCTGGCCCCTCATAAAATTCAAATCAGTTTAGATTATTTCATATTTACGCTTTTTAGAAGCACTAAACCCTTATACCAGATCCTAAGTCCTTTGACTATCATGTTTCACTATCAACATTGTTGCTGACCAAGTCTAATTACTAATAACTACGAATTGAAGGTGTAGCAAAAATTTTATTACATAGCTACCTACTCTTTCAAATTTTTATTATTAATTTCATAAGTATTGATTCAGCTGACTGTGTTCGGTTTTGACACTAGAAGTACCAGGTGGTGTCATATACGACACCACTCAAAATTTTGAGATGGACTTCTCAAAGGACCAATATTTTGAGAACCGCTGACTCGTATCATACGACGCTACCTGGTCCTTTGAGGTTACTCTTGTGGTGTCATATATGACACCACCTGGTCCTTTGAGTAATCGAGTAAAACCTGGTATTTCTAGTGTTAATGAGACATGATGCATATTAATCAAGCTTATTTGCAAGAACAACGAGTAGATCGAAGTAAGGTTTGTTGATTCTCTTTTGGGCTATTTTTTAATGTTTTGAACTATTTTCTAAAATAATGAACAAAAGTATTTCTATATTCACCTATAATAATGTGTACACTGTAGCTTTCAATTATATAACTATGCTGTATAGTGTATTCCTACACTTTTATCTTTTTTGGGTAGATATTGCCTATTGTCTAATGGTGTGCTCGTGTTCATTACTTTTAGAAGAAGGTACACTGACCGAGTTTTTTTTTGTGTTATTATTTCTAACTGAATGTGCGGTCGTCCCGAAGTCCGAACTCGTTGTTTAGCGACATATTTCTGTTTATTTTCCTACCTGCTACACAGATACCTGACACTGTGAAAATATTGTTTGGTGATAGAACAAATGCTTAGAAAATGTCGAAAAAAGTGACTGATCTCATTCTCTTTTGCCTCGAAAAGCAAGAAATTCATTGGGCGAAGTTGAAATTGTTTAGAATATTCTGAATGTGAACCACGGGAGTGCTTCTATTGCGTCATTCATTTGCTCTTCTTCCTTCCTCTCTGATAACTGATAAGTTGTTCTGTTCAACCGGTGTTATTAATCATAGATTGAGGATTGCGAAATAGGATAGTTGAGTTGAACGATCAGAAAACATTTTTTTAGAAACTGATGAAATCGTGAAATTTTTGTGGACATTAGTTGGGAACCTGTTTTCAGTAGGCCTATTCACGAGGCTGTATACGAGTCATATACGAGTGAACGAATTCTATCTGAGTATAAATTCTACAAGTTTAGTTCCTCTTCATCGAAATAGGTACACTTGTGACATATCTAATTGCATTTTTAAAATGAGTTGAGTACCTAGTCGGAAAAAAAAACTGAAAACCACATTATTAAATTTGACATGTAGTTTTATCATTACAGAGTAAAGGGTTGTTATCTTTCTTTGGTTTTAAAGATAACTGTAATACAAGTTGTGCTTCTATAGATACGGTTAGCCATAAAGTCGAAAAATAAAGTTGGTTCTTAATCGTCAATGTCTGACCAATAATCAGTTAATGTTCTGAGAAATTAGCATAAAGTTTGAAAATTCTCGTGCAATGTATATAATATGTTTTTTTGTCCAACTTTTTTTCCATTGTAGATTTTTGTAGAACACAAAACGTGTCAACTTGATTTTTCTAATAATTTGGATATATTTTTGAATTTTGATGTACCTAAAGGTCGTCTACCTCGGGGAAAATATTATCCTATTTGTTTGTTGATTTTTTTTTTTTTTTGTCATCGAATTTCTTTAATGAACATTTTGTATCGCTACGTTCCACAAAAGAAAACTGCTCTTATCTCTTGCTTATGTTTTCTCATGTTACGGTTGTGTTATTTCGGTTCATGATCTTTATTTTCATTCAGTTCGGTGGCTCGTGAAAGAAGGAAGAATGTATTCGCGAGACTCATTGCAATACACCTCTCACCCATAACTTGCCTTTCCTTTCTCCACAAATCTAGTGACTTCACCTGCTTTCTATATCACGAATAGGTACCTGTCTAATTTGCCAGCATAATTAATCCGCCTGGGTTTCACTTCTTTATTCGCCCACACCATGGGCCATTGTTTTGGGGTGTACTTTTTTTTTAAAAGTAATTTTTGTTCATTGTGGCATATACTATTATGTTTAGAGAATGGATTATGACCAAATTTGCATTCAGGAAACTGAGGTTGACGCCCCAGAAAAACACTCGTAGTAATGCGCTTTCTGCGCCGTTGGCGAAAGGTATTCGTTATTTTGGTATTGTAAATGATAGAAGTACCTGCTGGCAGAAAAAAGGATAAAACACCGCAATTTTTCGGCATATTTGATAAGAAGTGTCAATAGCTCATTTGAAATGCTCGGTTTAAAATAACATACACTCAATTATTTTCGATATCAGACACTTACAATATCCTCCATTTTTGTTGAGGATTATTTTAATGTATAATTCTGGACCTGAGAACCAGGAGGATCCAAATCGCTACATTTTTAATTGTGATATTCATTGTTCTTTATGGTTTCCATTTTGAGCTTAATGAGTTGTTGATTGGCCCACTAAGGTCTTAGAATAGAAGTACATACAATCGTAATGTACGTTGAAAATCGTCAGTAACTTTTTATGATTAAATTTGAACTTGGATTTTTCTGTTGCTCATTGAATTTTGGTATACTCTCTCATGGTTTTTGTATCATTCATTAAAAAATCATACCTATTGGATTTGCATAATTTCACCCTTTATTATGTATCCAAAGTAAACTCAGAAAACATTAAAATGAAGAATTTTTGAATTTCAATTAATACGGTTGCCAAGTCTTCTTGAGTAGCTTATCAAAGAACGACCTGTTGATGGGTTTTTAAAAATATATTGGGTATAATATTTTATGTATCTATTGATACCCAAATTTACGCCCAAATTTTTTATTTTTTATTTGACGGACCCTCCACTTTGACCAATAAATATCCGTCTGTGAATAATTGTTAGTTCTTCAACAATCATTCATTTTCTTAAGATTTCATCGTATTTTATAATTTTGATTACACTTACATTCTTGTAAGTACATAATTAACAATAATATGAGTAATACTGTCACATGATGCTATCAGATATATTGTCGATGGCTTGCTGAATATATACCTTGTACGTGTTGAAAATGATGTGTTTGGACTCATTGGATTTATTTGGAGCAAAGAAATTCAAACAAACCCAAATATGTTATTTCCAAAATTTAATATTTAGCAAGCCACCGATGATATGTAACTCATCGAATTGAAATTACGTTTCCAATCGCCTAGTGAGCCTGTTGGATGAAAGTTAATTTACGATCAAAGCTCTTATTTTAACCGGGGGGGGGGGGGGGGGGGAGAGAGAGCTCCCAGCTACTTCTCTCGAAAATTCTAGATTGGCGTATCCATTTCTGATTTCACTCACTAATGCTGATTTTACGTGAAGAAAAATAATTTCTTGGAGATTTTCTGTTAATTTTTCATTTCGTTGGATAGTATTTATAGGTATCTACATTATCCCGACTACCGCATAGTATTTTATTTGTTTTTGACGCTCTGCTAGGTTTTGCCCTATAGCCTAATAGTTCTCACCTATTTCGTTTTTTATATTTTAATGACATTCCTACCACCGCTCAAACATTTTAGGTACGCAAACGTGCTTGTATTTTTATTATACAAAGAAAGTTGAAAAACGGACAAATCTTTTCGTTGCCAACAAATGCGTGTATACAAATTTATCCGAAGAAAATCTAGTGGTTCTCATTCTTTTTTCATTCTTGCTGTAAGCAGTATAATTGTGCTGATTACTGACAGAACATTGAATAGGGTCTATACTCTGTTTAACTTGAGAATGACATAATATACACAAAAAGAAGTTTTAAGGTATAAGTCAATAATTATTAGCAATTATCATTAACTCTTTGAATTATGAAAAATTTCTTGAAGGATCAGGCAATTATTCGTCAACTAATAAGTCTCATTGCTTTTTTTTAATGTGGAACACATTTCTACTACTGATTTCGGATTTATGTTTTGCGCTTGCGTCCAATCAAACAGCGCACGGTTGGTGACATAGCCAATCAGTAAATCACAAGTTTGCCTTTTTGAGCGCCAAATTTGAATGTTTCATCAAAATTGATAACCAAATTTATCAATAATGAATACCTATATCGATAAGGCTTGGAAGAATAGCGTGAGTAGGGCTAGAATACCATTATGATTTTGTTTCTTATACTCTTTCTATACCACTATTTCAGTATTTCTCGCTGAACTGATTCCGTTTCTATACTGGTATTTACAAGTGTTACGTTTCTGGTATTGGTACTATTCCGTTTCTGTCTTCAGTTATGTTTCCATTATTGTTATGTTTCTGGTAATGGTAGTTTTACTGTTTCCGTTTCTGTTTCTATACTTTTTCTGTGATTTTAATTGGTATTATACCGTTTCCCATACTGTTACTATACTTGTATTCCTGTCCTCACAAAAATAGTAAGGTTCACATCCGATATTTTAATATTATCTGCTGTGAAAATTGAAAAATGAAGTAAAATAATATGAAAATGTACAGATTAAGGATTCAGTAGAGACTGGTTGGAGATAATTATTATGTAGTTTTTAGAAATTGTATATTTTCATTATGTTTCTGTTTCTGTTATGGTATTGGTATTTTTACTGTTTCTATACAGTTTTCCAATTCTGTTTCTATAATGGTATTCCAGCCCTGCGTGAGATATGCAGTTGCTAATTATGACCAATGTTTTATGAATCGATATGTGTCGATAGCTCCTTCGTTTATTTTTTCGGAGCCTGACGAAGCTAGAAATTTTCAAGTGAGGTGGGTTAGAGCTCCATGAACCGAGCCCGTGATAGCACTTTTATCAGAGCCATAGCGAGGCCAAAATATTTTTAGTGGGGGAAAAATAAACGCCACTTCCCTGTCATACAAGGAGAAAATTTATCCTGGACTTGGTCCGAATTCCAAACCAGATCCCCCTTGCTACATATAATACCGGGCAATGATACAATCAGTGATGTTAAATGCTCGAGCATTTATTCCTGGCGAGCAAATGCTGGATCATGCTTAAGCATTTTTGAGCATTTATATTTTTTTGTAAAAAAATGAAATAAAAAAAAAGTTTTAGGTAAATTTTTTAATTTAACTAATTAAACTGAAAATGAGAAAATGCTTCAAGACATTGAAAGTAAAATGTGATGTCACCAAAACCATATAATTTTTTTTACTTATCAAAATTCAATATAAACTTGATAATTTGACAAGAAATAAGAAATTAGTTTAAAAATGCTCAAAAAATGCTCCCCGAGCATTTATTCTAAGAGCATGCTGGAGCATTTACTAAAAAATGCTCGAGCATTTCTGAAAGAGCATTTGCTCTTTAACATCACTGGATGCAATTTATTTATTGCGGGTGATTATTAGTATACAAACCAAGATTATCTTTTACCTCAGAATTTTTTTTTTCAACACTCGATAAATTTTCTTTATTTAGAAGGCATCTATGTAATTTTTTTTTTTTATGATAAAAAATTGAAGATGATCTCGTGCTCATTAAAATCATCCTTAATTTTCGTTTACTTATCGTATTTAATTTCTATTTTTGGTTCAGTGGAAATTTTTTCGATGACCCTGTGAAGAGATTTGTCAATTACGTCTTGAATAAAAATATTTTTATAACTGTATCATAATTTTGCAATATGTTCCATTTTTGTGAACTGATTCGTTTAGTATGTTGATTAAAGGTCAACGATCAAAATCAAAATATTATTATTTTTTTCACTCGTCAAATAGTACTTGTTATTGTCAATATTTCACGGTCTGAATGTGATATTCAATTCTATTATGATTTTTTCTTTCCCCCCTGTGAGTTATCAGGCTGAAGTTGGTTTGGGAAATGCGACGAGGATGAAGTTATTGAACCCATTACAATAATATTTTTTAATAGGATTAAATCACGATAAAATAACGAATTTAATCATCGCTGTTCGCTTCAATGTTTTTGTATAATGCAATGAATTGTTTAAAATAGTGATGATATTAATACTCGGTAATCAGAAAATGATATCAAAAATGTGAAATAAACAATAACAAGTTGATCTTTTGGTTGTGAGTATAACTATAGATATCGACGTAAAGGTGCATTAGATCATCTGGTTCAGTATTCGACTCTTGAGAAAGGTGAACTTTACTGTCTGTAGCCATTAAGATTATGATGTACTAGAAATAAAACTGTATTTTAGGATGCCATTATTTTTAGGGATACCGCAGACGTTTTATATAAATGTAGACATACCGATGTGTTTCATATTTTGGCTTGGGAAATGGATTTTTATGCGAACATTGTTTCAAGATTGGGTTTTTTTTTTTGTGTCTTGGAAAATTACCTGGTGGGCGATAGTTTAGTAGAAATTATTTTAGAACGTTAAGTTGCCTAAATGAAGGTTATTCGCTGGTAAAAAAAAAAATTGTCGCGCAATATTGTACTATCTTAATGTACTTACGTTCCGACTTATTTTTTCTTTTTCTTTTTTTTTCTTCTGGGTCATGCTGAAATTGTTGGCACATGGTTGAATGTAATTTGAATTTTATCCTTTCTTTTTCCGTAGAATAACGTTTCTATGTACAGCTGTAGGTAGTTAGGAGGTGTACCATAGTACCTGAAAACTCGTGGAAGTTTATATTTTTTGGCATTTGTAATTGCGTATTTTTTATGGGTGCAAGAAACTCGGTGTCTGTGGTAAATTGTGAAATCTGTCAAAAGTTCGAAAACAATAATTTATTGTGCGCCTTTTACATTATTTGCAGTCTGAAAGGTGAGGAGGTATTAGTTAGAGAGTATTTGAAAGTGAAGATACATTTACACTTTTGATCCTCTCACGATTCAATTTGTATGATCATGGATCTAGTGTTTCTTTTTTTCAGCTAAAACAAATTTCTTAAACGAAGTCCTCTTCCCTTCCATTCTGTAACACGTGTAAAATAATCATCAAAAAATCCTGGCGTAGAAGGATAAATTATGATAACATCATGGGATCTTAAAATAATGATTGTCTTTGACAAAAACTTGTAAAAGAAAATAAAACTTATTTTATTTAAGAAAAAACAAAACATTACTAAATCAAAAATTTACTGTAGGAACTTAATCCAACAGTCACAACGAATTTGCCACCTTCTGTAAACATACTATTTTCTTTCTTGGTTTCTTGTAATTTTCTCAAATTGTTTTGCATTATTCGATTTATATATGCTGAAATGTAATATCAATTACATCGCTTGCCTAAGAATTTTGAAATTTTCTTAAAGAGTCAGTCTTGCAACTATGCATACGACCTCCGCGATAATTTTATATAATTTTTGTTTACTTCCTGGTGTGATGTATTTGGGGCAACGTACTGTTCTGGTCAGAAAAAATTAAGATTCGTGAGTACTATCAAATTTAATGCTAAACCGGCTTTTTCTTTTTGGAGAAAATTGAAAACTGAGTTAATTAGAATTTTTGGTTACAAAAAAAAAAAAAATCCTCCGGAAGGTAAATGGTCAATTATTATAGTGTGCAGACATCGTTTCAAGGGCACAAAAAAAAAGAGAGAAAACTGAAGTACGAAGGTTAAAGATGTGTATTAAAATAACAATGAAAAAGTACACGTATTTGCTGAACCGTAGGTATATACCTGTAATGTTCTTCTCATCTCCCCTGTAAATTCTTAATTATTTTTAGTTTCCGGAGTGAAAATTCAAATTATTAATGGAAAATGTCTAAAGAAATCATCGCGGTAAAATGTGAAAAATTTTGTGTTTTTTATTGGTACCTATTTCTCTGAAAACCATCGGCGCATTAGTTTTTTTTTCTTACCGAATATTTTTCAGCTATAATTTAATCTCGCTTTTATTGTGAATCGATGAAATTTTGTTTCCGTTGTAATGGAGTCACCGAAGAACACTTCACCATTTTTGCCCAAATGTTAGAGTGGTGCTTGAGCAACAAAAAAAAAAAATAAAAATAAATAAAGAGTGTACGGTCAGAAGTAATTTGGAGTATTATTTTCGTATCTGACGTCATTATTATCTGTGTTGATAACACTTGGAAAATTTCAGGATGAATGTAAACAATCGAGGGGTGACTGTCGACTGGGTGGCCATGAGGTCAGAACACTGGCTTACGAGCCAGGTAACTCATGTTTCGAGCCTTGGTCAAGGCAACAGTTTTTCATGTTAAATAACAAATTATTATAAAGTAAAAATGAACAATATCAAGTTTCATATTGTTTACCTTCCGTAGGATAGTACTTGAATAATATACCTATACTTACTCGTACATTACTAGTCTAAAAGTAAAAAAAACTTCTGTATAGCCAGGGCCGGATTTAGGAGTTGAAAGAGGTGTGGACAGAGTGGTGGAGGCCCGTTTCAAGAGGGATAGGGGGACAGTTACCAATAAACAATTTTTTTTAAAATGATTTCCTTTTTTTTATTTTTATGACGAGTGGTGGAGGCCCTTTGTTGGTGGAGGCCCGTGGACACTGTCCACACTGTCCATCCCCTAAATTCGGCCCTGTAGTATAGTCAAAATGAAATCTTACCATTTCATTCTAAAATTTACAAATACTGTTTATTAAAATTTATTTTAAAAACGTGTAATGTTTTTCAGGCTGTTTATTAAAACAGTTTTTTATTGCATTCAAATCGTTCGTTTTAAAACATGCTTTCAAAAATCGTTGACAAGCAATTTTATGGTCGAATTTAATTGAACTGCGCCAAGTAGGTAGGTACTCATATAGAAAACAAAAACGTATTTAGAATCAGCCTATTTATTAGTTCCTAATAATGCTCTGTAAGTATTTTTTGAAAAACTCGGTTATGAATGCGATGCGGTCTGTACTCTGTATGTTTACATTGACAGTTGACTGTTTCAAGTGAAAATAATACTAAAAATGTAATTAAAGTCGTACGATAATTTTTGATTTGTCGATCAAGTAAAAAATATGTTTGCTAATGTGACATTTCCAGTTTGACGCGCAGTCTTAATTTACTTGTACATATACTTTCACGAATTACCTCGTCACGTTCTTTTGTCAATGAAAATGGTGCTGGTGGTAGAATCGAAAATTTGAAGAGACTTTGCTTCTTCTACATAGGTAGGTAGTCTACTTGGTAAACTGTAAAATAAGCATAAAATATGATGTGTTTTATTGTCTTCAAACTTCCGTTTAAAATTTCCATTTATCGCTTCCCGATGTAAATACATGATACATTTTATGTATGAGGACTCGAGTCGGCATTTTTACTTTTTCTGCGAATTTCTTAATATTATTTTAAGGTTTTGTTTTATCGTCCTAGTTTTCAATTCTGTTTTTGCGCCGCAATATTATGTCTTAAAATATTAATTCAAGATAAACTTTTTATTTATTAAGTCGTAGAAAAGCCTCAAAATTTGAAGAAGAAAAAAATTTTCATGGAATTTCTATTTTGTTGGTGATTAATTTAAAACCCAGCTCTTCGCTTTGCGAATTTATGGGCGCATCACTGGCTACAATTATGTTACCTTTGGACTTGAATGAAATAATTCTGCAATCATCTGATAAATTATTGCGAAACTTGACTGTTATTTTATTATCTTATGTGTACATTAATTTTTTTTTTTTTACCAGTGAAAGGCTGATATTACTGTCCAACAACAAAAGGTCTCGAATGCTTGTGATTCAGTTCTCCAATCCGGTAAAGGGTAACATGTACGTAAAAATTTACATAGGAGCAAAAATGATTATTAGGTATAAAGTTTTGTTATTTTAATTCTTTGTTTTGGAACCTTCGACTATATTTTGCTGGTTTGTAACGTTTTTTAGTGATCTGTTGGTATGGGGTATAAAGTCTTGAATTACATCTTTTCGCATTAATCACCCTCCAAGTTTTCTTTGGAGAAAAACCCTGAACTTATAGGTTCAATTATCAACAAGTGTTAAGGTGTTTGCGTAGTCTATATATCTGCTTAAAATGATTTCATTCTTTCAACTGGTATCTGCATTTTTAAAATTCAAGTTCTATTCTCCGTTCTAATTAAGAAATACACCTACATGACTGACTATAATTTTTTTATATATGATTCATCAACGCTGATAAGAAATGCAGCGTATTTTGCTTCTGTATCTGCCGGACATTTACATTTTTGATACTGTTATTTATTTTCTTCTCTCGATCGTCCTGGGGTTTTAGTTGTCGGCCAGGTGAAGAATATTTATTTAGCTCAGTGCTTATATAATTATTGGATGTACCTACTACTTTTGCTGAATGTTCTTGGTGAATGTATTGATTCGATATCGAATATTGGAAGCTATATAGGTATTTATTATCTTGATCTGATGCTGTCAGAGTAATTTCAGGGTGGATAGCCTTTGAATTTTCAGATATTTCTTTTATATATTTTGAGATAATTTTAATTTTCCATCTCATTTCAAATTTTTCTGCAATGGTTCGCGACAATTTGAGATACATATGAAAATGTCTCATATTACCGTAATGCCATGCGCTTGTAACATATATACATATAGTTTATTCAAAGTGTGTTACACCTGTCGTCAATTTGTTTATTCGACTGTGTAAATGAATTTAAAAAAAAAATTATATTCCCTCACCATCTATAGTTTACACTTCTTTTTTTCTGGTTAGAATATGAATAGTGTTTCGATGCGTAGGTATGTCACACAGATTACTCTTCAATTCAAGCAATGTTTAGTGCCTGTACAGGTTTCAAGTGTCATTTTCTCTGACGATGGAAATTTCATTTTTCAATTATTTCACAAAACAACTGCAGTTGTCTACTATTTTCACCTGCTCGTAGGTTTATATTAAGACACAATATTATGTTTACAGCTGTCTCGACAGTCTCGTGCTGAAAAATTAATGTTTTATTATGAGGTTTTGTTTTTCTTTCGTTTTTGTGATGCTCATTTCTTATATGATGGTCTTTGACTGGTTTGGTAAATTAAAACCAAAACAGTGTTGTCAGCGATATAAAGCATTAATAATTTTTATTCATTATTTTTGTACAGGAAACATTTCAACTGTACATGAAGGGCTAGTACTTGTATTGATTTTTCTCTAACTATTACTGTGGCATAAATTTTATTTTATGCTTTAACCCTTTCAGTCACTGTGTCCACTGTAGTGGACATATTTTCAATCGAATGTAGCCTGATGACGAATTAATTTGAAACCTGATAACCTGATGAAAATTATGTTGCTTTACAATCTAAGTATACCTCGTTGTGATAGGAGTAAAAGTATTTTAGATTAGGATCGGTATTTTATAAACTATCGCGTCCGGTGTTGAGATATCTGCTTGTTTCTTATTTTCCACATTCACAGCTTGTAGAATTTTTTTTTTTCATTTGAGGTCAGCATTGAACATGAAAAAGTATGTTCTAAAAAGAACGAGTCAGCAAGTAGTGATTCTTATAGATTCTTTAACTGTAAAATAATTATTTGATTCGTTTCCTTGAAAAATTACAAAAACCTGTAAAGAAGCCGGTAGAGAAATATGAATCGAGAAATGCAATATTTTTAAATAAAATACTATTCGGTATTCCATCACAAAAAATACATTTTCGCGTCAAATTTAGTCCTTGAAAAACCTTTGCAGAGGAAAAAGGTAATACAGCCGACTGTTTCATTTATTTTTTTTTGGAAATTTTTATGAAACCAAAATAAGTTATTTAGCGTAGGTATTTTACTGAAAATAGATCGGAGTTGTAATGAATCTTGTTACATTCTCTTTGCTCACTACTTCTCAATTCATTCAGTTCTTCTCTATTTCGAGAGATTCATGACAACAAAAATGAATTGCAAAATATAACAGTAAAAGAAAACATAACGGTTGGTGGATTAACGTCGCAACATTGCAACTAGGTTAAATGCAGTGTGCTTCACGTCTAAAAAGAAAGTACCTAATGTTCTCTCGTACGTATACTGAATTTCATTTCCAACCGAAGAAAATATAAAACGTATAAAGTGAGCAGGAAAACAAGAAGAATTCAAACATCCGATTCCTCAGTCATTCTTTAATGATATTGAGGCACTTTTGGACGATTATTGTCTTGTTTTCTACCTATCCCGAGGGCGGAAAATAATATAGGTAGGTAAGTGTAAAATGGCCCAACTTGGTATCTTTGAATTTTTAGCACAATATTCAATTATGTATGTATTTTTTGAAGAATATCTTACCGATTTAAAAGAGATTTTTTGCTAAATTTTCGGTGGAATAATGATTGAGTTATATCACATTTTGAATTATGGCGGTCTCCCCGTTGCTCCGGCTTCGGTTATCCCCTTCCACTATTTATGATCTTTAATAACTTTTAACGTTTTCATCAGTTCTTAATATACTTTTTTTATACCCAAACTGGATTGTCTGCTCCTGCAAGCTGCACATTAAAATAGAGTACCGTATGAAAATTGCTTTCAGTGCTGTTTTAATTCATAATTCACAAATTGGCCGAGAGAAATTTACGAACAGTCAGTGGCGGATCCAAGGGGGGATGGGGGAAATCCCCCCATCCGAAAAAGATAGACCGATAATCCACCAAAAAAATCAATTTTCTTGAACCCCTCCCCCTTCATGCTGAAAAAAACACAATCTAACCGTTTTAGCATTTACCATGCTTTGAAAAAATTTGGATTCCCCCCCAAATGGAGCTCTGGATCCGCTACTGACAACAAGTATGGAGAAAATACTGAAGAGAGAACTGTCAAGTGGAATGGAAAAAAAAAAAATTGAATTTATGAATTATTTGAGGATAGCGCATGATATAATACCGCCAAATAAGCCCTCGACTGTTTCTGTAAGAAAATGTTTTTTAATATCATTTTTTGTACGCCGAAACCGTGAAAAACAATCCACGATTTTCCGCTTCGAGTTATAACATTTCAAGGAGCTCGATTTTGAGGGTCAACCTAAATAAAGAATTAAAGTTTCAATGACGAATGACGTTGATACTCCAGAATTCATGGAGTTTGCGCTGAATTCTGTATTATACTCCTGCAAGTGTGGAAAAAATCGTTAGACTTGAGATACATATGAGTGAATATTTCGACTTATTTGTGGGGTAACATTTTCATGGAAATGAAGCTTTAAGCCTTTTCGCTTATTGGCTACATTTGAAGACTCGAATAATGTAAAATGGGATGGTTTTAATTAATATTATATGACCTAATAAAAAAATATTTCCACGCCGTGACTGTGAAAAAACTTTTGGGATTGATTTCTTTTTTGTTTGGTGAAATTTAATGTCTAAAAAGATTCTTCAGCCTTCTAAACGTTTTTTCGCAGGATGTATAGCTAACGCCAGGGCATCCAGGGTGAAGCCCTTCCGCAAGTGTCTTATAATATTGGTTTTGGGTTCCACAACTGCCTCAAACACCTATAAAAGTGCTATGTGTAGAATTTGAATGCAGCTTTTTTTTTAAGGAAGTATTTGCCCGATGGGAAAAAAATGAGAAAATAATCAGGAAAATGAGAACTTTATCCGTTTTCAGTCCGTTTCTATTTTCGACCATCGGATCTGGAAATTTGCAGATATTTTTGTCATCTTGATTGGAAACGAACAATTTTTCCAAAACGGATTTCTTGATTATAATCAGTGATAATTTTTGGGCAATTTTTCTAAATTCCTTTGTAAAACGGTTTCACGGATTATAACCCGGATAAAACAGCCTTCACGGAAAATAATCCGGACTCATTTCAGAACAAGACTGATTACAATCCGTTCGAAATCCGTTTTAGAAGCCGGAAAACAGGAAAATTCTGGGTTATAATCCAGAAACGGGTTATAACCCGGAATAAAACGGATCCGTTTTCAAAATATTTTGCCCAGAGGGTGGTTAAATTTTCTGTGATTATCTGTGATTTCGAGGATGATTGACTGAATATTGTGAATTTTAATGATTATAAGTGCAACACTGACTGAAATCTCTTGAGTGACGACACACAATCTAATATACTCGTACTCCGTTCAAAATAAGATGTTGACAGACGCAGCTGGCGCGTTTTATATCGCTGGTGCAACCAGTTTGTTCGTATAGTCAAACTGCTTCTTTATGTGAATAAAAGTTGACACACTGCGTTGTAACGTTTGGATACCTACACCATTATTGTTTCAAAAAAAAAAAAACTATGTAAAAAACACTGTGTAGGGGGTTGCAGCGTGAGCATCGTATTCTAAACGGGAGTACCTATACATATATATGTGTATACTCGCATATCATTATTTTTGCGAATAAACTGATTGGACGCACATCAACTCCGCATGAAATATTCATTTTGTCTTCTATAACTACGACTAACAAAAATAATAACAAACGCATAACTTTCTCTATAATACATTTTACCGCTAGGTATACCTTCTGTATCTTAGTTCAAAATCTGCCTCGTTGCTTTGTGTAATAATGATATACCTTTCCTTGCATAATGGCGACAATATAATGAAGCAATTGCATTGGCAACCACTGGCACAAGAATTACCTTATTTTTTTTTTTTTCGTTGGTTCGAGCTGTTTCTGTTCAGCCATCCCAAGAGGTAACCAAATATCAATAATATGCTTATCATAACTGTTAGTTTGTTTTCTGTAGCATCGCGACACTGTATCTGGTTATTGATATGTAGCAAAAATTTATCGAGATTATAATGGCGAGAGGAAAAAATTCCAAATGAAATAATCGTCATCGATTTAGAGTCACTCGAAATAACTCGTTTCCATATAGCTACTGCATAGATATACTTGATCTGTGAATATTTCACTTGTGAAATTCACCTATTGCTGCTGTGTAGAGTTCCTACCAGTACAACGTCGCAACAGAATGGATCCTAAAAAAGCTGAAGAATTTCGTTCTGATCGTAAAATATAGTCACGTAATTCAGCGATGAATCGTGTACCATTTAGCCATTTAGGAAGAAACGAGGACTGGAAGGAGCGAATGGGATGGAGGGTAAAAATAGTGCACGAATATTATTTCAAGTTGGAGATGACGATGTGGAGCTGTGCTAGGATGGCTGCGTCAAAACTTTACACCGAAATTCAGTCATTATTAGGAATGTTGAGGTGTACTCTAATGGTATGTGCAATGAATTCTCCTGTTTTGCAAATTTTGTTCGCATTCAAGAAGATGCTTACTTGTGATGCACTTGGCGTCGATGTAGGAATAGACGCTCGCTGAAAGAATTTCTTTATCGATCCAATAAGTGGTTATGCATTTCTGCTACAGTCGGCTGTACTTTAAGACCGATATTTCTTTATTGGTTGTTTCAAAAACCCTAATTTTTATCTCTGCCGTACTGAATTTTCTTGCTTTGTGAGAAATTGTTAAATTCTACCGAACGGCAGCCCTAGAGGAATTCTTCAATCCGCTCCAGTATTTGGCTTTGTTTTTTTGTTCTTATATATATTGTCTCTCTGTGTTAATTATATTATTTTGACTAACTACGTACCAAGTAATATAAAATATAAGTACACATCTACTCATCATAATAAATATTGTTATTTTACGTCACATGTGAGACCCAAGATAAAGTATGACACTTGCGAGATACCCCTTTTAAATACTCAGAAATGAAACCTTCGTCTTCACATGGCTTAATGGCTATCTGTAGATGCCTTAAGCTATGTAATGAAGCCCACAACTGTTGGTTTGGTGTACGTCTGGGTCTGTACGATACAGTTTATAGGGAGTAAAATGAAATGAGTGAACCACAAGTGTACATACAATCGATAGTTGGGGCACCTGTGAGTCCCAGACAAAAGATTCAGATTTGGGGTCTGCGGAGTGGGGCGAGTAAGAAAAACCATATATATGTGATTCTATAGAATAACCGGTGATTCTATAGAATCACCAGTAACACTGTTTTAAGTTCGGTGAATGTATGAAATTTCATACATTCACCGGTGATTCTACAGAATAACCTAGGGTGGTTGGTGAATGTATAAAAAAATACCAGAAAATGCATTTTAGGATAGCATATTATTACAAAATTAATACAAACTTACTCACAGTTTGGACAATTGGTAAAACTTTGAGAAAATGTATTATGCCTTTACCAGCTAGTCTGGTGAAAAGCCTTGGGAATTGAGGAGAGAGGGTGATTCGTAATGCCATTTCATGTTTGGTCTTCAAAGTCTGTATAGATAGATCTGACCCTCTACCAAACACACAAAATGATATTCAGTTGTAAGACTGGTCTGCTTATCTTTTAAGACAGGTATTACCATGAAAACGTCCTGACTACATACATTTCCCAAGACATACAGGCGATTCTATAGAATAACCGGTCAATGTGTGAAATTTTTCTTCATTTCATACATTCACCAAAACGCTAGGCGATTCTATAGAATCGCCGGTGATTCTGTAGAATTACCGGATTATACACATTAACCAACATATATACACTTCATGGACATGCGAGACCCACAAAAGGGTCTCGCATTGTCAAAAAGGGTCTCGCAAGTGTTATGTTATGATTTATCTGTTTTGGGTCTCACATGTGCCCAAAACATCTCTATACCCGCAAAAATGACGTATGTTTACTCGACCATATAGTGATATCGCTTCCTTACATTTGTCTATTCCTACCATTATGGCGCCCGGCAGATTAATTGCGTCTAATTTCGGACGCCATAAATCCGTACCAAGTTGAATTACGTATATTTTTTCGGGTAGCCTACCGACTGTGTTGGGGGTGTGTGACGAAATTGACCCCGGACGCCATAATGGTGGCCGAAGACTGCAATATATACTTTCGAATGTCTTTTTTATTTGACTGACATTAGACGTCATTTACCTATACTGTATGCGAATTATCTTGTAATTCTTTTTTTGAAGAAATTCTGGAGAATATTTTGGAGATTTATTAATATACTCTGTATGGGTAGTTGATGTAGGTATACTATCAAAAAATTTTATCGAAAAATTAACTTTTTCCTAAGGATGCCATAATACCTGTCGAGTGGACGGACGCCATAATGGTAGTTTCGTCCATATGAATATTAATGAGCAAAATAATAAGCGGGTACTACTGCGTGGATGAGCCATATATTACTAAATTTGCCCAATTGAGATGCTAAAGCTAATTAGTGAGAAGACTGACCTTCGAGTGATGATAAAAATATTTAGGCAGATAATGGAAGAGTTGATTTGCGTCGTTTGTACGTGTATGACGCCATTCTATTGTATTGCATTGATATTTGCAGGGGAAAATTTCGTGAACGATCCAATCAATATGAATTTTGTTATCGAAAGTGCTGCGAAATTTGTGGAGTGGAGTTAAAACATATACTAAAAAAATCAGGCATTCGATTAATGTTGAATGTCAGTTTGCGCACTTAGTTTTGCAGACCTTGACTTGTAATAGAAATCCGGTTTTTATGAAGTCGATAATGTATGTTGATAATCTATCAAACGGAATAAAAATTAACGGGTCAGTTGATTCATGATTGTGAATAAAAAATGAAACGTATAAGAAGAAAACCGTTTTCGTTATGAGAGTTACATTTTTGTGCAGTAACAATTATTCTCATGATGATGAAGCCTAATACATACTTGCATATTATAAATACCTACCTATATACGAGTAGTCTATAATTAAAAAATCTATATTATATCTACGTCCATCCTGCATTATAAAATTATGACAATTTCTACGCAAGTAAATGAGTAAACAGACAAATGTGAGAGATTATTGATGTATATTCACATATTCACACTCATCCTTTTGTGTGTAGCTGTGTAGCTGCGACTGAAAGTGGAAGGTGTAGTTTGGCTGTGATGAAATGATATTGTCATTAATGAATATTTCTTTTCCAGTACAGTAGAGGGAGGAGAGGACAAATGTCTATGGTAGAGCCGCGAAGCAATACCGCAGTTACCTTTAGCTAGGGGTGAAGCCTCATTGGTGGTGTAAAAATAATCTTTATACTTTTTTCGTATTCTTGAAAACCTGCTTAAATCTTCGTTTCCTTTCTATAAATTCTTTTTTCATTCAATTGCACGTGCCTCGATTTATAATAAGTTCAATATGACATTAATTTATCTGAGCTTATTTTATTGGCTTTTTAAATTACTTAATCATTCGCAAATATAGCATAAATAACTATATTTTACTACTTTTTTTTTTCTATATCTAGCTATTTTCTATCTAAAATCGCATATTTATTTCCGCTATATTCGATTAATCCTCCATAATTTCTCTTCCTATACGGCAAAAAAAAACAAACATTCATCTGGTATTCGTATACATACATCCGTACAAAGTCAAAATTTATCTCTAATTGATCGTGATGAGGTGTTAATTTTATTTCGTTCTTACACGAATCTCTTCGAATAAAGATTGAATTCTTTGATGCAATTATTTTGCCCATTAAAAATTTAGAATGAAAAGCAGGGGGCCTAAATGTGCGATGTTTTTGTTTCTTGACGGGTCAGTTCACACGTAAAATCGCCCAAAGACATCCTCAATGAATTTCTCTATGAATCATGCATACAGGTTGTAATTTCAGTGGAAGCACGTCTATGGTGGTTAGTCAACTCATTCAACCTTTATGGCCGAAATAACTTGTTTTCAGAGTTCAGCTAACTGTTGAGCTTGAGAGGCACCCATCCCTTGTCATATTTGACCTTCAAATAATCGAACTTCTAAATGAAGATTTTAATGGGCAGTTTTTTGTTTAGCCTGGTCAGACATACGAGATGATGATCTCATTCGTTAGTAATTTTTTTCGGGTTCTTGAATAGGTTCAATGAAATTGGGAACGAGCAAATCATCATTTGGTGGATGAATTTAATACACAAAGCAGTTTTTTCCCCTTTATATTTATGCATTTATATTTTTGTTAAGCGTTATTGTGACCCCCAATTTCCTTATTGGATGTTCTTGTGGCACCCATTTTTGCTTTGTGGCACCCGGATTTGGGTGCCACAACGTTTTTAGCTAAAATTGGTGGTTTTGGAGTCTAGGGGGCATGGGGGATGCAAATCCACATTTTACCCCGGGTGTCACATTGACATCCAAACTCATCCTACATACTGGGGGGTTCCCTGTATGTTCCACCAGAGTGCGGAGTGTTACATACAAACATACATAAGCTGCAAGTAAATGTCTTTGTGACCCATTGATAATAAGATACAATGTGGCACCCAAAACATGACAACAATGCAAAATAAGATTTTGCAAAGGGTTAATTAAATATTGGCTTTTTTTTCACTCGTCAGATTAATTACATAGTTTTTGAATGAGTCTTTAGTCTGTACTCTGTAATCAGTAATTTTGTTAGCTTCTATTAAATGCCTCACTCGATATTTTCAAGACTGAGGAGGCTGGCTAAATGGGAAAAGAAAATTTTTGAGATTACGGAGGCTGATTAAATGGGAATTTTAATTTTAAATACTGTGGAAGGGGCTAAATGGCAATGAGCATTTTTGAAACTGCGGAGGCTGGCTAAATGGCAATTTAAATTTCTGAGACTGTGGAGGCTGGCTAAATGGAATTTGCATTATCGAGACTGAGGACGAGGAGGCTGGCTAAATAGGAAAATGAAATTTTTGAGATTGCGGAGACTGGCTAAATGGGAATTTAAAGTTTAAAGACTGCGGGAGCGGGCTAAATGGGAATTTGAATTTTTGAAATTGTAGAGGCTGGCTAAATGGGAATTTAAATAAAATCAGGCGAATCAAAACTGAACCTTATCTTGTATGTATTTTTAAAATTTTTAAATTAAATTCAATGTAAGTACTTATAAGTGTGACTTCGTCACATTGTGGGTTCGTTTGGAGCCACCTTTACTGAGCTAGGCTACAAATTTATTTGAGTAAATGCTGTTGTGGCACCCATGTATATGCTTTAGTAAATGTCATTGTGACACCCTGAAAGGTAGATATTTGGCAACGCCTCTGGGTGCTATAATGACATTCACTAATCTACATACATGGGTGCCACAATAGCATTTACTTACGGTGGGTCACAAAGACATTTACTTACATTTTCAATACATGGGTGCCACAATGACGCTGAATAACCTGGGTGTCACTTCGTTAAGAGTTTAAACATGTATAAAGTCTGGTTCTTGAAAGTTAAGGACATGCTTGCAATGTATCTGGAAAGCATACTGTGATAAGATTACGATTCATAAGTCTTTTTGATTAACGTATGGGCATTAAAAAAAAAAGATAATTTTCGGTCTAAAGTCGAAAACAAAATATGGAAAATAGTATGTTAGGATTTGGTTACTCGTTGACTTGAAAAATCACATCATTAGTCTCTCAGAAAATGAAGTCCAACTAATTGAACTTCTTTCGCCTTCATAATAAGTGCAAACTCAATATAGTTCTCTCATAGCTTTCTAGAATGCTGGTTCCTACCCAATTGAACAAATTTATTTTCTGTGTACAGATAGGCGAAGTGTACGTTCAGTTCGATAATGAATTTTTTAATATTTTTTATGAGTGTCTACAAACTTTTCTTTTAAATAATTATTCTTGTGTTATTTTATTTGTTTTAGGAACCATATTTTTTCTGGGCTTTCGGTGTCCACGAAGATGATTGTTATGGCGCGATTCACGTTCCGACTGGGAAGTCATACTTATTTGTGCCTCATATTCCAGCTGACTATATAGTCTGGATTGGCAGTTACCCTTCTCTTGAAGAGTTCAAACATAAATATCTTGTAGATGAAGTGTATTATACCAATCAGGTAAGTGTTATTATTATTATTTTTTGCCTTCATTTGACTTTCAAAAGTTTTTAAAATTCAACTTGATTGGATTTATGCCTTGAATTCCTCTTATGAACTGACTAAAAGAAATGAGAAATGCGTGTAAGGAGATTGATCGATGGCTCGACAGTATTTCAAGTTAATATTTTTAAACAATAATTTCATTAAATATAAGGCCGATATTTTTCAAGATGTGGCTCACTTAAGGCTCACCGAGAGCTACTCTCTCCATTAACTTCTCATTCTCCTTTCCTGAAGGCGGGCTCAGCATCAAATAACAAATAACACCCTCAAGGCTGCGGAACTAACTAAATTAATGGTCAAACTTTTGTTTATACTCCGTGTCAAATCTACATCACTGAACCGAATTCTACCGTTAGAAAATTATCTGCGTGCATTACAGTTTGGTTATGGCTCTATGCCAAATATCGTCCTCAAATGGAGAAACGTGGTGAAAATGCTTTTTAAAAATTTGTAAAAGTCACGCCTTGCGGCTCATCCATGCAAACATTGCTCTCCTTCAGGTTTAGCTTCCCCAAAAATGTTTGCTTAGTAAATACAGTTAACCTGGGCCATCGAAACGTCTGCCGGCACACAGGACTGCATTTCTCCTTCACTGCGTCTGTACCAGTCACATTGTGACTTGAAAAAAATTCGCGGCGTGATACAGGTCACAAAATTCACATACGTCAAGATATGTCCGCCCTGCAGTCCGATCAGCAGCCGCATCAGCGGCGGCAGCTATTCGACACCACAGTCGGTTCCACCGTTACTCATAAGATACTGGAAGCAGTGACCCATTCCACCGGCTTACCATCCGATCTTGCGGCTCAGTCCGACCTGCCGGACGTCGATTTCGCCACATTGCAGGTGAGCGGAGGCGCCGCCGCGGATAAAGACGCTAAATCCGACACGAAGGAGGAGAGTCACGAGCATCCATGCGTTTGCGATCTGCGATTGCCGCGCAAGGCGTTGTCCAATGAGCAGCGCTTCGCGCTCGCCAAGGACTGGCTCCGAAGCGGTTCGAGCGGGCGCGGTCCCAAATCGCCGAGCAGCTCATCTGAGCGCAAGCGTGTCGCTGCGACGCGGCCCGCCAAACGAGTCGCTGCGGCGCGGCCCGCCAAACGAGTCGTTGCGACGCGGCCCGCCAAACCAGTCGCTGACACGACTGCGCCGAAAGCCGGCCAAACGAGAACCAGCCCTAAGAAGCGCAAGCCAGGCGCCGATGAGCGCGAACTGGTGGGCCGAACGGCGGGTGTCGGATCCGGCAAGCGCACGACGGCGCGCAGCCGATCGCGTGGGCCGCGTCTGGCCGTGAAATTGAATCGAGCGGCGACACTGCGCATGGAGAAGGGCACCACGTACTGCGGCAAGAGGCCGTTGGCCGTCAACCGTTTCCAGATAGGGCGAGTTCAGGGTACCGAAGAGGTGAAGAAGAAGCAGCGCAAAGCGCGACCGGTGGACGCGAACTGCCAATATCGCGTCTGCAAGCGGATCAGATGATGCATTAGTGTGGACGTACAAGTAGAAAAATATGTTGCGCAAAGGTTCGGGTTTCGGGGTCGACGTGCGAAATTATGGGGCTGATGTTTGTTAGGCTTGAGGGTGCTGGGCGTCGTCAATGAAGTCGGATCTGTGTACGGCGACGGAATTCTTATGGGATTGTCGACTCGACAGTAAATATACGAATTGTAATGCGCAGAAGCGGTCATTCTCTCAGGAAGTTGTCAACTAGTTTGGCTTTTGGCCATATCCGCAACGTTAACGTGCGTATAATTTGATTGGAAATGTTCTCGAATCTCGTTGATGACGCTGGCTGGCTTCATCAATCAAATCTGATATCCTCCCTGTCCCTTCATGCCCTAGCGAATCCGTACATAAATACCGTCATCAATAATAGATCAATTTCGTTCGACATTTCAATC
Organism: Parthenolecanium corni; assembly: GCA_038050395.1. Classification (NCBI taxonomy): domain Eukaryota; kingdom Metazoa; phylum Arthropoda; class Insecta; order Hemiptera; family Coccidae; genus Parthenolecanium; species Parthenolecanium corni. Next base: position 638,998 of record JBBCAQ010000038.1, on the reverse strand, counting down.
AAAATTGTAGCCAAATAATGTTTCACTTGAAACATGAGTATTTACAAAACAATCAAAATATTCCGAAAGTCACGGATAAATCGCAGAGAGACTTCATCTAGCTACATGCAACACATGTGTACAGAACGTAACGTTTTTCTGTGATAATCTGTGATTTTACCCAGAATTTAAAGAAAATTTCAACTGCTGAGAAGTTTATTGTTATTTGGCTCAGAGTTGGTTAATATTTCAAGTTGAGGTTTGAAAAATCGGTTTGTTTTTCTAGTTTAGCGTATACACGGGTCAAAAATTTCAGTCTGGTTGGTTAGATTTGTCGATGTCTTTCGGTTATTATTCTGGTCGTAAATCCAAATCGACTAAATGGAATATTTATACGAAGATTTACTCTGTATAGTTTGAGTTTGCCCCTTTGAATGTAAAGCATTTTCATTTCAAACGTAGAAATTGCTCTAATTAAGATTGTAAATTTAAACTTTCGCTATCCTCATTATTCTCTTATTCACTAGGTATACATTTCTACCGAATGTGCTTAAATCTTTTTATTTGTCAGCAAAATTTGACAGTTGACGTAATAAATTTAGACTTCCATACATATCAGTTAATGTACTCGTATTAACCGGAAACATCTCATATTTTTTACTGACTCATTTTGTCGGGGAGATATGGCCTGGATGTTAGATTTTGTTGCACGATAATATTTTGTTCTCATGGGAGGACATGTGCATTCAAACAGTCACAATTTAGAAAAACAACTTTTTAGCTTTGCATGGTATTTATAATTTATCTGGGTAAGAACTGAATTACCGACTAATAAACTTTCAATTTTATTTGATTACTTAATTATTATTTAAAATTACTGCGCAAAAACCGGACATAGCTGCATTTATTTGAATAATAAACAAAAATTTAACGCCCAATGTGAAGAATAATATTTTGGTGGTCTGACTATAGTTTTGTGTGAAGTTGAGAAGTTCTGTAAAATTCAATGAAAGGGTTGAAGTGGTAAAGGGTGTGAGTCGCCAATCGTTAAATTTTACTGGAGAGCAAGAATATGTGTGGGGGAATTAAATTTTTTGATGTTGTAAAAGGTGCTCCTAAACAAGGCATATACATGTATATACGGGGTGAAGGAACACGAAGTTGAAAAAAAAAATCATTTTTTAACATAAAAGCGAACATTTGTATAGAAAAGTAAAGTAAATTTTCGTAAAATTTGAAAACCACGATGGATTGCAGATCGGCCTTGAAAATATCGATTTCGTTTGTTGAGTGTTTGATAAAGGCGATGGAGTGCTGTGGTTTTTAAATAAATCTGTTGTTGGGAAAATTTGATTATGATAAAATGGAGTATCCTTGGTAAATAATAATTGTCATTCATTCGCCAATTTCATTCAAAAACGGTAACTATTATTCGTCGAAGAGAGTCAAATTAATTGTGTGATGTAAAATTAAGTTCCTTCCGTGTACATGGCTAATAAAAAAAGTAAAAAATTGAGTAAACTGTAGATACAAAATAATTTTATTTTTCCTATTTTAAACGTCAAAATTTTGTTGTTTTTATTCAGTCTGTTTTTTAACGTTTTTTTTTTTTTTTCCCTGAAGACATGGTTGCAGAGAATTTATCAGAATATAATGTAGGTACTACTAATACTACACAAAGAATTGAAAAATAAAAATTGTTGCAATTTTCTGGTTGTCTTGTAAAAAATTTTGCATTGTATGTATAGGAACAAGAAGCCAACTTAACTTGTACCTAGACTATTGTTTATGTATTGTTAACGTTTTCAAGCATATTTTTGATGATTTTTTAGTTTTTATTCTATCTGAAAGATTTCTAGGAATTTTTATTTGTTTCCGTTGGTGAAATTACAGTCAGTACCTACCTCTGTTTCATGAAAAATTTAGGTTTCTACAGAGTTCTGAATTGCTTTAGAAAATGATTCTACCTAATTTGATATTATTGTATCCCTTGTATTTACTAGTTGCTTGTGTAAGTTTAGCAAAATTGTTTGTATCTACAAGGAACAAAAATGATGTTATTTTATAATGCTGTTCCGGGTGTTCCTGTTCGGACTAATTATGGGAAGGAAAATTTGAAGTTGTTAGAGAATTTAAAATTTTCTTTGCTATACATGGTTTGGTTGCGTGTAAGATATGAGTCCTTTCCAGGTATCTGATTTGAAAAATTTTTCAATTTTGTCGCAATCATTCTTATGGATGGATAAGGAATCGGCTTTTCTACTTATGCTTTTTTGACCTTTTTCATATTTCTTTTTCTCAGCGCCTATTAAAGCTAGAGAGCCGGGGGGGGGGGGGTAAAATTATTTGCGTTGATGTGTAAAAGAAAGGACGGGCCCCGCATTAGCTATCATTGGTAAATTCGGGGAAAAGTCCATTCGGGAAAAAATATTTGGGAAAAAGATATTCGGGGAAAAAACCATTCAAGAAAACCGATTCGGAATTTTGACCCGGAATCACCGTAATCCTCCCTTGAATATATAATTATGTTGGCTTTTGAATAAATTTGACATTATTATAGTAGGTTAATCAAAATTTTATTGGTTAGATGCTACGTTTATCATGAAACGTCCCCAATATAATTGTTGATTTTATTCAAACAGGGAAACCAAGAAAAGAAATCCCTGTTTTCTTGTTCTTATTCATTCATTAATTTCATTTTGCTCATTTTTCTCATCAGTCGTCTCAAAGATTTATTGAATAAAATTCTTACATCACTTTGCGTTCACTCATGCTATAGTTAGTACTCATCGAATCGTTAAATATCAAGCTGAAAATTCTTTTCGCTGATAAACGTTTCTTTCTTTGTCGTCATTTACAGTCCAATAAAGCTCACGTTATTTAGATGAATTTAAACAAAAATTAGTTACGTATTGAAAGTACCATAACCACTCGGTAGTTAATAATAAGGAGCAGTCTTCCTTATTTCGAATAAAATCGATTTTTTCTCTTTTTTTTTTGGTTTTACAAATGTTTTTTCCCCCCTTTTCAAACCTTTATAACATATTACTTTTTTTCGGTGAAACTAAAATTGAAATAGAATGGAATAATATTTTTAGACATAATATTATGTTGAAATTTCTGCGCACACGTCAATTGAATTGAATTTCTATTCGCTAAAATGGTCATCTAGCGAATGCATCGCAAAAATATAAAATAATGTTTCCTGTTGTACATCATTTTCTCGGCTGATTTTGGCAATGCGTAGTGAGTAGTTGAGTGGAAAAAATTAAAATTAATGTATTTAACTAGAGATCGCAGCCATTAGCGAAAAACCTGCGTTTTTTATGTGCAAGTCGCAGTAACATGCTGGTATGTAAGTTAATAAAAAATTGTGCAAATATTTAGATGCAGACAACAAAGTTGGCATCGCTAATTATAATTTGCATTTTCGCCTACCGCCATTAATGTTCGTTGAAGAGAAAACCGTGTATTTTATTAACTTGTAACTTTTTAATTTTTAAACTAAGTACATAAATTGGGTGTACAACTATTTTTGGTCTCATCAAACGTTTTTCTATCGTTCCTCTTCCTTTTTCCCTTTGGTATGATTGTTAAAAAAAAAAAAGTTACTGGCTCGTAGACGTGAAAGTTTCGAAAGTTAGTTGCTTCGCTGTGAGAATAGTGCTTCATTTTTTCACCCAAAATTTTTGTTGGAGTTTCTGCTCAGTCAGTCGAGTTTAGGGTAGTTTTATGTTTCCTTCTTTATTGCCTAAAAATACCTCATTATACCACAGTCGCCGACCGAAACCTGCGTCAACGTTTTTGGGGCGGCTTTAAGAGGAAATCGATAATTTTCGTGTAGCGTACAGTACATTTCTTCCTTCTGCGAGTGTTGTCTGTACTCTGTACAGTTAAAAGTGAAATATAGCAGGCTTGCATATAGAGCCTCTATTATACACACGTGCCGACTACTTGAAACCTTGACAGATAAAATTTGAAAGTTGCACAAGGCCATGGCCAAGGCGATTGCTGGTACGTACGAATTTATATAAAGGAAAAGTAGGAGAGAGTGAAGAGGAGTAAGACAAGAAGGGCGAGGAGACAGTGAAATTATTCGAGAATATTTAAAATAAAAAACGTGGTAGGAGGAAATGTTTTGCGAAAAGCGATTAAAAATATCAAGATTACTGCAGATTACCATACAAAGTTGTCTGCATTCTGAGTTTAGACTTCTTCCTGTCTCCTTTGCTGTTTACGTAACATTGAACTGTCATGGAATGACCGAAATGCTGCTTCTGAGGGATGGTACAATATTATAATCAGGCCCGCGTAGCTATAAACACCTGTGAGAGACAGGGTTTATCATATTTCGGGATGGGCAATTTTTTCCTAGTTTGTAAGTTTTGATCCTTGCTAAAAGTTGATACTATAAATAACTAATATAATAATTTTTTCTGAAAAATACCAGCCAGGGCAGCGTCTCTGCTCAGCCAGGACTTCGCCTTGGCGCTGGCTACGGGCCTGTAAATTATAATGTTGATCATCGACATTTTTGTTGTAAATAGCCAGAAACGTGTTGAAATTATGGCTACACCATAAGAAAATTCTTGAAGTTATTAATGAAAATGTTGAGTTGAACGAGGATGAGCTCTTTGTTAGTTAAGGCAAACGAATTTTTTTTTTTTCCTGAAGATTTGGCGTTTATGGTTTTCGAACAATGCGGTCGACACTTTGATTATTGTTTCCAGATAATCGTCTCAGACTTGAATGTATTACTTATTTAATTTTCCTAGTTTGAATCGTATTTAAAACTTGTAACATTTTCGAAGATAAAAGTATTAAAATTTACCCTTCCTAAAATATTGATTCAGTTTACAATAAGTAATTTAAGTCTATAATTTACAGTTTACTTTTATTTTTAAACTTGATAAATCACATCAATTAATCACAAAAAATAGGAAGCGAACAATAAAGCAACGAATGCTCAATTCAGTTTGATAAATCTATATCAAGGCTGACATTGTCACTGGGTGAGTCCACTAACTCGACTAGTGGTTCTGGCAAAATCAGGTCATGATCTGAGTCAGAGTGCAGGGATCTGCGGGTTACACTTTCAGCGCATATATTTCTGAACACTTCTGTGATTTTTAATCGAGCCTCGAGGGCGAGATCAGAAGGTAAATCGTCCATTATGGGTAGATAGGATAAAAGGAATGCTCGATTTCCATAAATATCTTCGTTGCCCTCATTTTGCGAATTATTTTTTGGTGCATTGGCGACATTAGAGACGTTGGAAACGGATGTGAAATTCGTGCTGATGCTTTTGATGTCGTTGGTAGTGATTGTAACGGCATCACAGGGTTCCTCCTTTATTATACAGGGTTCCTCCTTTATTATACCTTCCTCATTTCTGATAACATCATCGCGTTTATATGCAGTCGTAGATGTAATTGCAGAAATCTTGACTCTGGTGGATCTAATCCTGGTTCGAGGGCGCGATTCTCTACGGTTAGCTTTTCTATCAACTGTAGGCCGTTCAGAGTCCTCGCCGTCATCGATTATTGGCAATAAGAATTGCATTGCCGAGTGGTAAATATATCGTCGTCTTTTAGGAATACCTTCTCCAGTCATTAGTTTCTTGTTATGGCGGATGTCTTTGACGAAATTGTCTCGGATGGCTTTCCATTTTCTCAGCAGCTCCTTCTCTGCAAATGAAAGTGATGAGTGAATAATCAATTCAGAATGACGAAATCTCTGTGATTTTCTACGCTTAATTCGAAATGAATTTTTATGGGGTCAGTTGCTCCCAAAGCTGCTCATACAGTCAATAGTATAAAGTCACTGTCTCATAAATATAGAAAATTCTTGCTATCTAAAGAATGATGGTTTTCTAGAAGAAATTGTTATCTCATTGAAGAAAATCCGAATTCTTACGATTTTTAACAAAACTTAATTTTCCACTTATTTTAATGTTTCATGGTCCACACAAACCATACGTGGCATTTATTTTAACCATCTAAAACTGAAAATGAGTAAGAGCAATCAAAATCAACCTTATTGAACATAGAATAAATTTTTTTTTTGTCAAAAAATCGTTTTAAATCTGTACGGCAAAGCAAACTGTGTGCCTAGTAGATCTAATGGTTAGATACATAACTTCTTAGAAACAGACCAAACGTAAGTTACATATAGACATAGATGAAAAAATTCACCCATAACTTTTTGTAAGCAAAATATTTATCTAACAATACTAGTGTTGTAAGTTCCACGTACCTACATTTCTCTATTTACTTCTATTATAGTCATCACCAATATCCTCTTGACCTGATTTGAATGGAAAGTATATGAGTAGACCTATAATTGATAACGTCATACAACATTTGTGGTATAAACGAGTTTGGGGAACATTTGTAGCCAAACTACATGTACCTAGGTACTGAAGTAATTGTGAGGCCAAAGTATTATCAACCACAACAGTCAAGTAATTCACAAATTAAAAATTATGAGTAATTCTCTGAGTATCAGATAATAACTGTAAAGAAATTTGATAATAATTCATAAACACTTACAAAGAATCATTGAAAGCAGTTATTAGACAGTGAAGTTTTACTCGTATACAGTAAAACCTCTTAATAAAAACATATATCTCAAAGACAGCAACATCACTAAAAAAATAGACTTCAAAATTGAGGTGCTACATAAGAAGGCTACGAGACATAAAAGTGTTTTTTGCCCTCTGGTAAAATTTTGAAAAAGTGGACTTATCGCATTTCTTACTCATCACTGTTCATTTACTGAGACCAAATTCAAATCTCCGACTATACCAAGTCCCAGACTCCCAGTATTATACTTAGTTGAAATTCAATTGTTCCTACCGATGTCTACTGCGAGATTTAAAATTTCCAAGAACAATAATGTATTGTCTGTCAAATTTATGTTGGCTCTTTCGACTTTGTTGCTTGTATTGGCAGTAGTTACTAACCAACACAAGCAAAATTAGTGTGTACTTACGTTTACTATAAACGCAAGTACGCAAGTAATGCATCTATTTTAATTTGACCGGCAACATACGGGTACATGTACCTTTGTGAAAGATTAATAGACCAGAAATATCTGCCTTTTGGTCAAATGTTAGGAACCACTTATTCGATCATACGTTTGTTTTAGCGTTACAAGTTTTTCACTGTCTTTCGTGTATTCTAAAATACAGTATGCCATTTGTAATCCGAAACGTTAATTTTGGAGCCGAACAGTCAAACTTCTACATTGCCTGAGGAAGTCTCTCGGTTAACGATTTTTTTTTTCTATACAGGGGGCTAGACACATGAGGAGTTCAGGTTCCAACCTCATCCCTTTATCTTGCACGCGATCAATTGGTTTTGAATACACTTTTCCAAGCACTACATCCACTGCCTTGAACGGATCCAAAATTTATATGACTCGAATGCCCCCCTTCCCACTTAAATCTAGTTTTCAGCTTTGCTTCTCCGGAAAAAACACATGGGTCACTTTTACAGCGAAATTACCCTTGCTGCGTGCGTTCGGAAAACTTCACGTACCTTATTTATATTTTGGGATGCTTGTATGTTTTATTAGGGTGGCGGGGGGGATAGGCGATGGCTATATTTTTTATGTGTTAATATCTTTATTTTCGTCATGGGGGTATATAATTCGAAAATTTAATGCAAAATTAAGTTCGACAGTCGAAATCGGTATGAAAGTACAGCAAAACACGAGCAAAATATAAATGATGCGCGCGCCGTTATCAGTTGTTGAACGGTTTAAATCAACCTCTTGATTAATTTTCTTTCTGGTCAGTTGGTTATTTAATTCTAAATTGCTTTTAATTTTTTAATTTTCATTATTGTAGTTATTTAATTTTTCATGCATTATCATGAAAAATTTCAAAAAATCATAATACTTGATAGTTATTCTTCTCTACTTTTATCCGCCAAATTTGATGACGTCGATATCTCACCGATTTTCCCCACTACCTTTTCGTCTCTTTACTCTGCGTTTTATTCATCTTTGATCTTTTATAGGTGTACTTACATATTTTAAATTGAGATGTAATTTCAACCCCACCAATAACAGTCGGAGCAACAATTGAAATTTTCACGATTGATCTCGTTGCATTTCAGACGATTAAAATTTTTCAAACTCGCCCTTTTTCAATAATGAAAACACAATTCCCTTGTATTCTCTCAGTCCTATGCGGCAGTTTGAAATGCAACACCCTGTACAACTCATCCTATTATCGCCTGTGTAAGTCTAAAATCGGCTTACTGAAATTTTATAAATTTCACTCGACAGCTTATAGTTCAGTGAGAAATGAGTTTTCATGTAGGGTCCTTTCACGAGGTACTTTTGCTTTTACTTGAACTCATCATAGGTATTATGAAGAAATTTTATTTTTCATCCTGATTTGTTGGAGGAAAAGCTGAAGCAAAAGTACATTATGCACGGACCCTTATTGGAATTTGCTGTTATGGCCAGACCGTATGCGTATGGTTTAACAATAGAAGTACCAAGTGGCGTCATATACGACGCCACTCAAAATTTTGAGATGGACTTTTCAAAGGACCGATATTTTGAGAACTCCTGACTTGTGTCATATGACGCCACCTGGTCCTTGGAGGTTATTCTTGCGGCGTCGTATATGACGCCCCCTGGTCCTTTGAGTAATCGAGTAAAACCTGGTTTTTCTAGTGTTAGGCCGAATATTTATGGTCTACAAATCTGGAATCGGCGTTCTGCGAATGCTAAATTGATACTTGATAGTAATTCAGGCTTACCTTTATCATATTTTTCGCGAACATTCAGCGTATCCCAGTTTTCGCACACTTGGCTCCCGATCTCCCACCAGCATTGCGATTTGACGTCGCGACTGCCGTACCCCTGCGACCGCGGATCGTATAACGCCGGTCGTTCCTCCACCATCCTTATGAATTTTTCAACGTCAAACATGGCCGTCAAATACCGCCGCGCAGCGCCGACTGCAATCACTCAATTTGTGCGTTGACGACAATTTAATATACTTGGACTTCGGTTTTGTTCAGCTTTTCCTTCTTTACGCTAGCTGAAATATTAATTTTGAAAAGCTCATGCGCCAGAATAAAACGCTTCTAAAACGACTAAGCGACTGAACCCCTGAAAAACATTATGGCTTCTCCTAAACTCAGCTTTTTCATAATAACGAACGCTCCATGCAACGACGGCGCGGCCGCGTATTGACTGCTCGCTCGCTGTACGGTTTATTTATCATCGTATTTTTTAGTTCGCGTTTCTACCGCTAGAAGTTCCAACGCCAATGTCGCATCTGTGCGGCGCCGTCGTTACCGCCGGCGGACGCGCTGTTTTTAAGCGGTGAATGGCGACTTCTGGTCTGACAGGAGAAAAAAGAAACGTGGTGCCCGTATACAGGGCCGGCGACCTAAATTCTCCCAGTGTGGTGCAGATTTCTCGACCCCCCCCCCAAAGAAAAATTTTTTTTTGGAAATTTATTTGAGAGAAACGCGAGCAGTGTTGACGTGTGGAAAATAAAAAAATCTCTGAAATATTTATTTTTCACGTTCAACCTTTCATTTTTTGTGGGATTCTTTTGAAATCTGGTGTGGTGCATTTTGTACAGTGCACCACATATATTGCCGGCCATGCCCGCATATTGAACAATGATGATGACGCTGCTGAAACCAACGTGTAAAAAATTTTATTTCTTATTGCTCGAAGCCAAAGCCCATACTTTCGGGTAGATACTGTGGCCGAGACGAATAAAATTGCTTGGCAAATTAATAGTTCTTGTGTATTCGGCTGTACAAAGTACAAATCGAATTAAACGCAAATCGCGACTCGCGAACACTGATTCGCGGACTACTGTAACCACTAACCGGCAAGAGAATCGAATGGTTCTTGCAATTCAAACTGCTGCACTATATACAACTCAAGGGGATATGTATTGTGTGCTGATTATTTTTGAGTTTGATTCGACCATCCAAAATTATGCTATCATAAACCCTCTTAAAATTGGTGTAAAGTTTAAGCAACCCTGATTTGTGTCATATATGATGCCACCTGATCTTTAATGGTTACCCATCAGTTAGAGTCATATATATTATGACGTCATCTGGTCCTTTCAGTTTATATTGAGTGGAACACGGTTTTTCTAATGATATGTGCGCTGTTCATGCTGTGAACTCGATTGTTCCAAAATACTAATTATCTGCAAAATGAGAAAAAATGAAGACCCAAAGTATGGAAAAGTTTGTATTTTGAAAATTTCAACTGTGAACATCTCAAAACTTGAAGTTCGGACTTTGATAATTTTTGGTTCTGAACGTGAGCATAATTAAAAATTTTATTAATATGTAATTTTTTTTACACATGTTACCTCCGATGAAATTATTTAATTTTTGTTTCCTCCGAACTGAAACACGATACCTTTTAAAGGTTATAACTTTGTTTTTGATGAATCGCAGAAAACATATTTTATGGCCAACTACGCCTTGTTTTTACTTTTTATTATTTGACTCGTAGAATGGTTAACATTAACGAATTGATACATATAAATAATTTCTTTGACCCTGACATTGAACTGAATCGGATAATCGGTTGAATAAGCAATAAAAATTTCTCGGGGCTGATTTTATGTTTTCTTATTCATGCGAATTAAGTATCATCATTCGTCAAATTTGTCGATTATTTATTTCTCACGTTTTCATTAAATTTCATTTGTTTGTTTTCTTTTCTTTTTATTGTTTTGTTAACAAAACCTTAATTTTATATTGGTAGATATTGATAAAAAACTTCGATAATAATTTGGGTCCTAGTCTGTATTATGTATAATTACATACTGCGTTGTAAAATTTAATTTTTATATAAACGTTCAAGGCAAATTAGATAATTTTGATTTCTGAACTGAAAAATTTTTTTTCGTTAATATAATAATTGTATTAAAATTGGAAAGTTAAACAGTTTCGGAAATGGCAAGCAATTTCGCATGATGATATCGATGATTAAATAGAATAAACAATATTTTTTAGCAAATTGAAAAAATCAAAAATTGACATACATTTTTCAGAATAATTACACTTGAGTAAGCAGGCCTACAGTACGTATTGGTATGTAATTTTTTACACATGTCACCGCCAGTGAATGAAATTTTTTATAAGTGCTTTATTTTGGAACTCTTGAAAATTTTGCTGGTGTTTTAATGTTTTAAATAATATGATGCTGTCTACGAGACTGCTGGACGCCTACAAGTAGGTATTTTATGTAAAAAGTCGCCAGACAAAACACTCCACTTCTCACACACCAACATACCCACACTGGGTCGAAGATATTTTCACAGCCAACAACATGATTCCACGAGAACGAACCAAAAGAATAATCAACACACGTAAACGTAGGGATGAGAAAAACTAATGATATTTCTAGGGCACCTTTCCAGAAAGTATATATGAGTTTATTTGAAAAAGTTGATAAAAATAACATCTTTCCGTTTATGGTTCTCTCATGGCTTACTGGTCACGAAGCCACACAATGAACTCATATTCAAGTATTCCTATCCCCTTGAGTAAGAGAGAGAGAGAGAGAGAGAGAGAGAGAGAGAGAGAGAGAGAGAGAGAGAGAGAGACACGCTTACACACTACAATATGTGATCGCGGTGAAAATACCAGAAGTTGTTCCCCTCTCTACCTTCGTCGACCCCATATACTTAATCATCATTGCCTATTATCGCATTTTATGGCGGAACGAAATTAATTTTCCGAAGCGCCTGAATGCGCCATCTTTACAACAAACAATGAACTCTAGATACAATATCATTTTGAATGAGAATAAGAATAGTAACTGTGTGACCATTTCCACCTTCAAATGGTTTCACCATAACGAAAAACGCATACACCAATTTTTTATCCTTCCATATTTTAGCATCGCTCATTGTGGTTGTGGATGCTATTGTGGAAAAAGAGAAAAATCCGTATCGATGAACTCTAAACAAATACCGATGAAGGGGGACCAGCAACGGGACAAGGAAATGGAAAACAGAAGGAAAATAACGATGTACACGTACGTGTACAATGAGTGTACACAATTTCCTATTTTGCCCTTGAAAACGGAAGCCGGTTTTTCGGTTCTTTCGGTGTAAATAAATTATAAAATGTATTTTCGCGACCTTCAAAAAAAAAAAATGTTTGAGTAAGATCAAGTATGTACGGTGGTCGACTGTCAAAACTTGAGGGGGAAAATGAGAAGAAAAACGTTCATGGCCGGTTATAGCCGGCAGGCTGAGTGCATGAAAATTAATTACACGTTTTTCTTCTTTAGCACCATTTGGCTGAAAAACACAGTAATTTTTTACGCCGAATCCGAATCCGCAGCCATTTTGCTCTACGTCGCGATTTACACCTATTTTCTAGTATTTTTGACATTTTTTTGTAAGCCATATCTCGCTGGGATCGAGTCACAGCCAAAAATGGCTTGCAAATTCGTGTTGAGCAACCTCAAAAATCTCCATACCAGAGCTAATTTTGGAATTTTATATCATCCTAAGCAAGATTCAAGAAATACTAAGGTCTCGAACGTTTTACTCGTATATTATGAGAAATTTTGGTTCACTTAGATTGAGATTGGTTTGCAAATTATCAAACCATCTGTCTTTAAGCTACTGAATAATGAAAAGATTTTGGCTAAAGAAAGAAGTGTTTAACGGGAGATAGCATATTTCAAAATAATCTCCGGATAAAAAATAGTGTCAGATGTATTCATTCAGTACCTATAAGACCATTATCATTAAAAATAGCCATTTTTAAGGGAAGCATTTTTGAAGAAGGTAAACAATAATGGCATCCGAATCAGAATTTCCTCGGTCAGCTTGAATAAAATTTCCACAAGTAAATAGGTAACTACAAAATATGATTTTATTTGCCGATAAATGTTGTGCATTCTTCACGTCTTTCTGTTGGTGGCATTTGTAGCTAAACTGACCACTATCTTTGTACTATTTTTAAACGAATATTTTCTGCCCTCTCTCTCAAATAAAATCTGGCTTAGGCTTGAATGTAAATATGAGTACGAGTATTTCTATCTGAGCACAGCGACTCATGAAAATATTGTTGCTTGAGGTGTTCGATCATATTCCCCTCCACTTGGTTGGACTATATAGTTTGTTTAAGTTAAGAGTTCCATGACGTCACACGTATCTGAAGAAAGTGATTGGTTGAAGTTGAAATACGGTTGAAATCAAAAATACTTTCTTCTCATTCGTTTAAGCATTGTGACGTTATGGAACTGTTTTTAATTTTTTTTTTTCACTTTATGTCAGTTCTCATTTTCCCAACTTTGTCACTAATTTTTTTCTTTCTTTTTCAGATATCTGATGTTTTGAAGTCGTTATCGCCAGATACAATATTGACATTAGTAAGTAAACAAAATTCGTATCACATGTACTGTGTATTTTATGACCTTCAAGAAAAAATTATCTACCTTGTGGTACGTGTAGGGATAGGTAGTGCTGCATTAGGTACTTACATAAAATTAATGCAATGACTTGACGTGGATATTAACTTACTTTGCTAATGTTACAATATGAGTCAGTTAACGTCTCCTGAAATCCGTATTTTACCTGCTTGGCTAATGGCTATGGGTACGGAATGACACATATCTCTTTCGTATTTCCTAAAGAATATTGAAACCTTAGAGCCGAGCTTCCTCAGTTTCTTTGCGCTATAATAAGACACTGAAACAAAGTTCAGTCGTAATTTTCGCTATTTTTATGAGAAAAAAAGGACAGTTCAAGATTTTTGTTGAAATTATCTTAATAATAATGAGATATACTATCTAAGAATTTGAAACATTTTACAAATAGCTACTAAGAATATCTACCTGTACAGTGTGTTTCATTTAACATGTCGCGCAAAAATTGAAAATCGAAAGATATCACGTTTATTGCATGTAGGTTACAGATATTGTTGGAAATGAGTTTCTAACTGACCCTGCATAGCGCAACACGCTTAACAGTTGACTGCATATTTTGCCCGTTTGTGAGCTGTGTACAGGTATATAACAACTGTTCATCATACAGTTATTATTGCCATGGTAACTGGCGGAATGATGACGCCAGGAAATTTTTTTTCCAACAATTCGAACAAGTTTTCATACGATAGTGTGCAAAACTGTGCAAAAATAATGTTTTTTGGAGAATTCGCATTTTTTACTGTTTAAGTTGACACCGCATGCTTCATTTTGTGAAAAAAATTCTGAACAAATTGTACAAATTAGTTGAATTTTGATGGCGTGCAACGTGTATGAAAAATTGCCTACAGTCGAAGTTATCAGGCAATTTCTCCAACGTCCCCATGGGGCTCGTATTAAAACTATAATATTAGACTATACCTATACTTTCTCAATATTTTTAGTTTTTTCTCGTGATTTTCTTTTTCATGACTTAGACTAATCTCTGCAGCCTGCTTTTATCTGCGCTTCTCTAAACTAAATAATGGTCTGTTATTCACAATTGGGTGGAAATGGCAGAGCCTCGTCAGCAAATTCAAATTCCTCAATAAATATTTGGATCGATATACGCTACATTTTCTCGCTTTTAGTGATTTCAAGTTCAGATGAGTCTTTTTTTTTTTTTTCAAATTATTGTCAGATTATATTGATTCCATTAAATTGCGCACGTGTAGGTATAATTATAATGAATAAAAGTTGAGTGGATGAAAAAAAAAAAATTGGACAAAATGAAATTATCTTCTTTGAAAACCTGTTTTGAAAGTAAGTCAGATCAACTATCAAAAAATCAATACATATATTTTAGGTAGTCTTATGTTGTAGTTTAATGTTATTCTACTATGGTATAATATTGATATAGGGGGAAAAACCTTTTTATTTTTTATAGTTTGTCAGAATAATTTAAAATGAAATGGAGAATTGTATGAAAATGACATAAATTTTGCAGAGTGAATCCATCCATTCCCTACTTATACCTATTATTGAGGAAACCTATGGTAAACTTGTATCTATATTGAAGAAAACCTCTGCAAATTACTCAAACTGAACTACAGTATTGGGAAGGGAATTTACTCAAGTTCCAAATGATATTAGAGATGAGTATGAAGAATATCAATTTGTATCTGCGTAGACCAGTGGCGGATCCAGAGCTCCATTGGGGGAGGGGAATCAAAATTTTTTCAAAGCATGCTAGGTTAATGCTAAAATGGTGAGATTATGTTTTTTTCAGTATAAAGGGGGAGGGGTTCAAGAAAATTGATTTTTTTGTGGATTATCGGTGTATTTTTTTTGGATGGGGGGATTTCCCCTTTGGATCCGCCACTGGCGTAGACAGAAGTAGCTTGAGGGACGATTAAAATTTCTTATACCTCTCGAAGCTCGGTTTAGAATAAGAACATATCTTTGATCTCATGATCTTGCTTTTATAATTGAACCACCAGTACCAAATGTTCATAGTGGATACTTTTGTGAACCCGCCATCGCTCGCGTCATGCTAATTTTTTTCATTCCACCATCTTGGCGGGTGAATAAAATGTCTATGACGCGCGCCCATACATATGGAGGCGCACCTCTAAAAGCACGGGTGCGCGTCATAGAAACTTTCTTCACGGAGCAAAATATACTCGGAAAGCTATCTTAAGGTACCTGAGTATGCAATGTGCTACGAATTTTCCCACCAGATGAAAATTTTCGGTGTGTTTGTTTTACCCCAAATTCATGAATCAAATTCAAAATCTATAGTGTGACGAACAAACCTTTCATGTAACTTTTCGTATTATTTGATTTTCAAAGCTATAGGTAGACGATCAATTGAGTTTTGAAATATAAGAAATTCTTCAGTATCAAATTGAAATAAAATTCAACTTTCCCACCGCTCAAAATAATAAGATTAATAATTTGACACAAATTTAAATCCGCATAGTACATTTTTCATGGGAAATTGATAACATTTACCCACCAGTTGAAATGTAAACAACCTACCAGTTCGAATGCAAGGTAACAAAAGTAGTAGAAGTTCATTGAAAACTGAAAAGGAAAACCTTTCAAAACTCAACCCACTGTCCAGGTCTTTTCAGAGGTGAAGGAAATCACCATGACGCGCACCCATACGCATGGGGGCGCGTCATGGAAACTTTCATCAAAGATTCAAAAGACTGTGAAGAAAATGTCTATCACGCGCACACATACATAAGGAGGCGCGAGCCATGGCGTGTTAACAAAATTTTACGATACTCAAATTTAAAAAGAAAAAAAAGAAAAAAAAAGCAAAAACAAAATAAATGGTCCCATTACAAACCTAATTTTAGGTAACTTGAAAGATTACATAATATATTGCTCTTCGATCATATTATTAATTTTTATTCAAAAAAGAAAAGGGGGGGTAAAATGTGAGAATTTTGCAATAAATAAAAAAAGTAATAATTTTAATTTAGGGACACAGGATTTTTATTTTATTTTAAGAGGTAGGTATCCTTCCTTAGCACGCCCGTTTATGTTGATAACATGACATTATAATATTGTAGTAAAAGTCTACAATACATGTATTGTAATATTATAAAAATATTTCAATTTGACAAAAGGCCAAATGTAGCGATTTCGCGAATTTTTGGTTGATCTTTTAGTTTTAATGAAAGGTAATATTTTTGAGTTGCTGTGAAAATATCTTCGATCTTCGATGAAAATTATCACTGTAGTGATAACTGTCACTAGACTATAATACAGATCTCGGTAGGATATTTGCACAATATTTCCTGAACCTTTGAATACTGTGGCAATATTTTTTTGTAATATTGAACAAATTTCACAATGTCTACATAATATTTCGCCTCTTATCTTCGAAGTTATTCCGTGCTCGGTGCTAGTAGGGTACTTTGAGAAAATAACAAAAATAATAATAATATGTCTACAATCCTAATTTTTATAATAACATAATTGTTGGCAACGTTGTAACTACCTGTGTTAATTTAATTTCGAAGAATCCGTAGCGCATTCATATTGTTGCACTAATTTCTGTCTCTTTCTATTCATCTTTCCTTCTTTTCTTATCTTTGTGTTTCTCTCTTCATCAACATGAATTCAAAAAGAATAAAAGACAGCTGAAAATAGCTGTGCTAGCGTTTATGTGTGAGCGCATCGTACATGTGTGAGGGTAAATGAAAAAATTTATACGGAATCCTGCGGACAGTAACAATAAAATCAAAATAAAAGAAGAAAAAAATACAAGTAGGGAATAAAGTAATGAAGTGAAGAGGAAAGTCACCTCTACCTCTTACTCTATTACTTACCTGAATCATCGCATCGGCTGTATTACCTGCATTAAAAACATTCCATTCTATTAGAACTGTCAGCAGTTTCTCGCGATCGATTTACCTTCTTCACGTTTTTTTTAAAAATATTTTTTGCTCCCCTTTCAGCCCGTCTCGGCGCTCCAGTCCACCTACCGCATTGCACTACAGAAGCGAATAAACTTGCTTATCTACTCGCTCTTTCTCACACTACTTCTTTTTCTTTTCCTCTTTCTTTACCGTTTTTATTTTGTTTGTTTGGGTTCTCTCGGCTCTTTCCCCTCGCCGTCGACTCTATTATACTAGCACCATGCAGTAGTCAACTGGTAGACAATCATTTTGACCGCGTTGCCATGTATGTATTTTACGATATCGTTATTTCCCGTGCAATATTCTTTTAGGATAGTAGGGAAAGAAGAATAGATGATTCTCACAGTTTCTATTTTCGAGTTTTAAGCAGAGTTCGGAAGCTAGCCGAAAGCCGAAAGCTAAAAGCCAAAAGCCATTGATTTTTGAAGAAAAAACCGGTAAGCTGAAAGCCGAAAGCTTTATCAAAAAAGCCAAAAGCTGAAAGCAAAAGCCGTATTTTTATGGCTTTTATATGGCTTTTTAGGTTTTTACAAAAAAAAAAATCACAAATCAGCAAATCAGTGAAATGAAATCACAAAAGTAAAGTGTAAAGTGCAGAGTTTGGAAGCTAGCCTAAAGCCGAAAGCTAAAAGCCAAAAGCTAAAAGCCAAAAGCCATCGATTTTTTAAGGAAAAACTGGTAAGCCAAAAGCCAAAAGCTTTATCATAAAAGCCAAAAGCTGAAAGCGTAAGTTTTATTTTCAAGGTCAGAAGCTAAAAGCCGAAAGCTAAAGCCATATTTTACGGCTTCCGAACTCTGGTTTTAAGAACTTTGCCAGAAATTTAAGATTTTTCAAGCTTACTGGATATTAGGATTTTTCGATCACTTGGCAGCACTGGTCATTGTTGAGATTTGCTAAATTCAGGTATACCTAACTGTGTTTCAATGCAAATAAGAAAAAAAATAGTATAAATTTTTATAACCCTAGTGATGTTTTGTACCTAACGATGCAGAGGAATGTGACAGTGGCATTCGTTGTAGAATAGTTATGGTCATTGTATTGGTTTGGTACTTGATATTATGAATGGTAACGTATTATAGACTCATTTCGCAAATGAACACAACATCTTGATTTGACCGCGTAAATTATTTTTAATTAGCATAACGCGAAGTGAGTACCGAAGTGTTTGGCAAAGGGTGTTAGGACGACCTTGAAAATTTGTTTAAAATAAGTTACATAATACATCCGACGTATTCGGCGATGAGACGATGATGCAATATTCAGGCTGAATTTTCTCATGTTTTAGTTTCAATGTGCTTTTTCAATTTCCACTTTTTTCAGAGCTGCTTTTCATTCCTGATCGAAATATTTCAACTTCCTAAATTCTGTGCGAATTATCACTAGACGTACCAGCTGGTGTCATATACGACACCACTGAAAATTTTTAGATGGACTTCTCAAAGGACCAATATTTCGAGAACCCCTGACTTGTGTCATACGACGCCATCTGGTCCTTTGAGGTTATACTCTTTTGGTGTCATATATGATACCACCTGGTCCTTTGAATAATCAAGTAAAACCTGGTATTTCTATTGTTAATTTATAACTCCCCACACGGTTTTTCAAATTTAGCCTGGTTATTTTCTGTGTGGATTTATTTTTAATTTTTTTTCAACACCGAAATTTAATTTACAAAATTTTTCGTTGTATTTCATCAGATTCGCTTCTTTTGATATTAAAGCTGCGTCGTGGTAACATTTTTATTTTCTCCACACGGGTTTTATTTTGCGTTCAGTGATGCCTTTTTGCAAACTTTTGGCAAATTATATTTGTGATCGATTTACCTACGCTTCTCCATCTGGATTGATTTTTTTTGGGGGGTTAGCATATAAGATTGCTAGCAATTTTTAGATAGTTTTAGCGACGTTTCGTAATTTTCCAAAGTTCAGAAAGCTTAAAATCTGTAAAAAACGTGTTTTAGGTTTTTTCATAATAACTTCTTACGACATAGACGAAAAATTTTGAAATTTGGACGGTAGAAGGAAAACGATAATTAAAACCATTTGTAGTATGGAATTTCCGAGCGCCTGATTTAAAGCTTCAAAATCGCGAATTCAAAATTGAAAAAAGAGGGTCGGGCGTGCTTCTTATTTTTTCGTTGTGTTACGTTGTCGACGCGTAGCATGTTCTCCCTCTTCTGTTTTTGTGTTCTTTCTCTCTCACTCGTCATGACGTCATTAGTGGGTGGGATAACCGGCGGAGAGAAGTCGCTTGAACGCGCACGTTTTTCGGGTGTACCGATCAACGGGCGAGAAGTGGGTAACTTTCGTCGTGTACTTCACAATATGAAAATGTTATCACTAGGGATCGGATTTATATGCTCTAAAAAGTGGAAAATATGCGCATATAATATGCGCTTAAAATTCAAGTATGCATATTTTTTCCAAAAATATGCATGATTTTTTTAAAAAAATATGCGAAAACTGCATGATTTTTTTAATAAAATATGCGAAAAATATGTATGATTTTTTTGAATAAATTATGCGGAAAAATATGGAAATATCAATATTGGTATCGTTTTACTCAGTTAACTGAGGTAAAGCTAAATTTGACCTTCATACCAATTACCTTATAATTTAAGATACAATTTCTGAATGAACGGAACAAGAAAACAATTTTATTGAGTAGATAATTCTTAATTTTAAAATGTCGTTTTGGCATAAAATCTTGATACTAA
This sequence comes from Parthenolecanium corni, assembly GCA_038050395.1. NCBI lineage: Eukaryota > Metazoa > Arthropoda > Insecta > Hemiptera > Coccidae > Parthenolecanium > Parthenolecanium corni. The sequence goes on along the minus strand of JBBCAQ010000038.1, from coordinate 618,936 downwards.
CATCACAGTTCATGACTACATTAGAGATCAGATCACAAATTAAAGTATGAAAATAGTAATTCGTGAAATATGCATGCATTTTTGTGAAATATGTCGACATATACAAATATACCTCAAATATGCGAAATATGTGAAAACAAGTTGGGCTTATTTGAATCAGAATGGCGTGAAACGAAAAACTATCTGACTCTCACCCTTCCATGTGAATTACAAAAAAATATGCGTTTTCATATAAATCCGATCCCTAATTATTATATTTATTATTTTTAATTCAGACAAATTCTTTTAATATACATAATTTATTTTTGTTTCAGAATGGCGTCAATTCGGATAGCAAACTAAAAGCAAAGGAAGCTTCATTCGAAGGAATTCAAAAGTAAGAACGGTTGTATTAATCATAGTATTGCTGATTTACTGGATGAATTTCGAGCTGGAGTTGATAATATAGGACGCTGTCGGTGGTTGCCCAAGTGGCATAAACTGATTTCATCGTTACGTCAGAAACATAATTCAGTTTTTGACTCATTTTTTACATTTTTACGAAAAAGTGGTTCACTTTGGACCGAAATTACGTCCTCATTGTCAGTTCAAAGCAGCTCAACACTAGAAAGACTATGACATTCTCCGGTCCATTGAGGTTCTTTTTCTATCGAGTCAAATTCAAATATGACGCCATCTTGTCCTTTGAGTAATCAAGTATAACCTGGTTTTTCTAGTGTTAAAGACAGGGATGTTTTGGAAATGAAATATTGCAAAGATCCTGTGGATTAATTTGATATCAAATATATTTGGAAAAGCTAAAAAATGAAAACACGCAGATGTAAAATAAAAAATAATTTTTTTATATCTTGAGATAATCTCATTTATAAAGCTCGATTCTTCCAAGGCAGCTCTAATGTCAGCATTTTAAATCTCTTTTCATGAAACTAGAGACTGGCGCAAAATTCTTAAGCCCAATTATGAGTTGGCAAATTGGTTCATTCTGAACTGAGTAATAAACTTATCGGCTGAATTTTTTCTCTCATATTTTTAACTAAGTCACAGATCATGACAGGAAAATCTTGGGTTTCCCTGGGAAAGTGTTGCATGTAGACGCATGTAGTGTACATGTAGAATTTTATGAAGGAAATCACGAAGTTTTTCTGTGATTATCTGTGATTTTGAAAATAATTGATTAAAGATGATGAATTTCTGTGTTAAATGTGTAACACTGGTCAAAATTACGAATGAGACGTCAGATAAAATCGGTCTATTGGTGTGGTATCTTTTTCAAGGATTAAGGAACACCTAAAAAATTTGATAAATTTTTTTTTGTGCCTTAATTATTATGTATCGGCAATTTTTGTATCTTAATTTAGATCTCATTATTATTCAGGGATCCTTTTTGAAAATTGTGAAAATATTGTGTCTAAAATATTATCTCTACTTCTCTAAGATTTGCTCTCCACCCAAAACGAAAATAAATAATTCCACTATAATCTAAAATACGTGTTAGCATTCGAAAATATTAGGGCAGAGATATTTTCTCGAAGTGAAAAAGTTAATATGCAACTATTAAAAATATTATACAAAAATATTTCTATTATATTTCCAATACATACAATATTTTAAATATTTTTACTAGACATATTACTATCATATATTTTCTGAAATTTTGGTCATGCTAGTAGCAAATCTTTTAATTTCCTAACTCGTGGACATGTCAAGAATTTTATAACTCAAAATGATTAATTTTATTTTTTCAGTTTCCGTGTAGATAATAGCATATTATTCGATCACATCGCAGAATGGTACGTTGGTATTTTTATCATTGTTAATTAATATATCAACTAGAAATTAACATAAAAGTGGTGTCATTTTCTAATTTGTGAAGACTACATAGAATCCGATTGAAATAATGGAAAATTTTTTGAATTTTTCCTGTAAGGCCTAGATAAATTATAGTCTGCTACAAAGTTTAAATTTAGACTTGAGTCATTCAACTTGACTAATTATTAATAATTTCCTCTATCTAAGGTCCTTATAGTTTTATTTAATGACAATGTAAATTCATTTTATTTTGGTATTTACTTTTAAATTGTGTTTATCCTTTTACTAACGGGATTCGCTCCCGGAATCCAGTCCAGTAAACTACATATTGAACAGATAGTATCTCCTTATCACTGAATTCTGACTTGGGCTCTTCTAGTTTTCTGCACTGGAGCCCAATTTTTGTGTAACATATTGAAGAAACCTAAGGAGCATTCCACCAGCTACCTGCTCAAACAACTGAAATGGCTTAAAAATTAGGCATACAGATTTTTATTGAATTTATGTATTATGTACCTTTTAAAATTATCAACATTCTTCTCAAATTTCAATCTGAAATGAATTAAAATTCTGGTCATTCGCTGACTCGTCGTACTTGGATTACTTTTTTTTTTCTATACGATGATGATGGTTTAGCGTCTGAAAAAAATTCTTGAAAGTTGTTAAAACTTGATAATTTCCTATCAGAAATTTCACCATCCCGTAATTCTGTGATTTATGATGCTCATGTATTTTGTACTTCTAGCCGAGTCATCAAAACAGAATTTGAAAAAGAAGTAATGCGTTATGCGGCTCGCGTATCATCAAACGCGCACAAAGCAGTCATGAACATGGCTAAACCAGGATTATTCGAGTACCAGTGCGAAGCAATGTTCCTGCATTATGTCTACCACACTGGAGGATGTAGACATGTAGCCTACACGTGTATATGTGCTAGCGGTGAAAATGGTGCGACTCTCCATTATGGCAGCCACGTTAATCCCAATCGTAAACTTATGGCCGATGGAGACTTGTGGTACATAATTCTGTTGAAAATCTCTTTAAAATGTTATTCGGCTTCATTTAACATTAGTTGGACGAGGAAAGTCAGTTGTAAAATAGTTTTGATCCCAATATTATGTTGATTTTAGGTAGTGAACACTAGGGCAAAAGGAGTCAATTTTACTCAAGTGAATCTTGATAAATTTGTTTTGGCTGCGGGTTAGGATATTAGTCTTTTTCAGTCAGCGTTGTCATTGAAAGTTGAAAATCATGTAATGCAAAAACCCCTACAGTACTTACATGATTTGTATGGTAATTAGATTGCAGCGTTAAAATATATTGTCCCTGTTCTTGGATATCCGCTTAAGTTGGAAAAAGTAAATTTTTGGGAAACTGAAAAGAACGAATTAAAAATTTTAAACGCGGTATTTAATCAAACTTTTGGGTTTGTTATTATCATCAGGTGAATAGAGATCGTGTCTAATCAATTCAAAATTTTTTTTACCCCTTCCACTTAATTTTATAAAGGAATTTTCCGACTACGTGGTTTTCAAACGACTTAGTGGTTCTCGAATGCAATTGTGGACCAATTTTTTTAAATACCACGTAAGTCTGATTGACCATAATATTTTCGAAGGCTTTTTAGGTTCTTTTTTTTAAATTTTCGGCTGCTGATCTTAGTCTGGGCCGATTTCTCGATTTTTTTCTGCTTAGGAATCAACAAAAACATGAAAATCGTCCAAAATTGAACTTACGCGGTTATCCAGAAACAGGAACGATTTAATATTAAAAATTATTAACACTAGAAGTACCAGGTGGCGTCACGCCACTCAAAATTTGAGATGGATTTTTTGAAGGACCAATATTTTGAAAACCCCTGACTTGTGTCATATGACGCCACCTAGTCTTTTAAGGTTATTTTTGTGGGGTCGTATATGACGCCACTTGGTCTGTAAAACCTGGTTTTTCTAGTGTTAAAAATGCAACTGTGCTGAATATTTGCCTCATTTTCCTAAAATTCTTCAAGTACGATAAAAACCCTGAAAATAAGGTAATTTGCTTCATGAAGATTACTGATCAGACAGGCAACTCGGTCATGCAGTTAACCGTAGAAAACAGAAAATTTTGATTTATACAGATGTTTGCTCAAGCAAGTTCGTCCGGTTTTTTTTTTCTTCTTAAGTAGCCACTTGGTATTATTTTTATTGGTTTGATTATGCTGGCAAAACTATTGTCTAATTAGCTTTTATCATTATGTGAACAGTTTTTATGATTCTGTATTCATGTCAAAAACGTTTGATTTCATACTAATACTTTGTATCATCAGTATTGTATTCTTTGTACGTTCAGTGTTTTCGATATGGGTGGAGAGTATTGCGGCTACAGCTCCGATATAACGGTCACCTTTCCAGTCAACGGTCGCTTTACTGAGGATCAAAAAGCCATTTATAATGCAGTATTAGCAGCTAATTTAGCCGTACAAAAAGCTGCCAAGCCTGGTAATTTCGAAAATGATTTTGTTGCTTTCAGCATTATAATATTTAAATTCAAACTTTTCAAAATTGACGCAGTGAAACTCTTTTGTCTGAGAAAATTTAAATCGATCATGTTTGTAGGAGAAGTATTTTTTTCTCTGCAGTAGCAGTATTAAAATGGTACCTGAATATTATTTTCATTCTTACGGTATCAATTTTTTAGTACTTTTAACTGTTACGATCTTGATTCCAATTCCTGTCAGCGTTTTAATGATAATATTATGGTTTTCTCAGCTGAAAATATTTCTTGAAATGGCAATACTAATTCATTCTCCATCCAGAAACATCAAATTTCATTTTAAATATCATTATTCAAAATTCTAAGTTACCACTGGGTATAATCTCCAATATTTTCATGATTTTTCTTGATTCTTTTTCTTATTTTTGTTATTTTTATCTCTTTTATTGTCCATTTCATATTCTATAAAATAATCATTTATTCATTTCATGCACATTCCCAAATATTGCGCTGTAAATTGCTGAAGATGCTTTATCCTTTGAGTCAGATTCAACTTCATTTTAGCTTTAAACGAATTTTTTTTTTTTTTTTTTCGATTTCTCTGAGAATATAAAATTTTTATTATGTATTAATTTTGCGTTGCGGTCGACTTGATTTAATTTAATTTTACTTCAAGTTGCGTGGCAGTATTTGTTTTCATATTACAAACTTCTAAATAATATGTTTTCTGTTTGACAGGTGTTCTCTGGAGTGACATGCACTTATTAGCCAACAGAGTTATGTTAGAGGAACTGAAAAAAATTGATCTCGTCAAAGGCGATGTCGACGAAATGATCGAAGTATGTTTACGGTCAACTAATTTTACATTGAATAAAGCCAACTTTGCTAATGGTAATTGGGGGAGGGGGAATAAACATTGTTTTGCCTGTCTAAAAAAAAAACGTTGGACGAGAAAAATAATCAGTTTGTTTGATACAAAAATAAATCGAGATTTTAGTTATTTTCTTTGAAATTGAGAAGGAGGAAGAGTTAATTTGATTTTCTTTGGAGGTTTAATTTCAGCTTCGGGAACTTTGCCTGCCTGTCATCACCCAAAGCCCGCCTATGGTTGTTCATGTTATTATTTATCATCATGAACTCGTATCTTAATTTATTTTCTATTTATGTATATTCTTTTGTGCAGGCTGGCATTGCAGCAGTATTTCAACCCCATGGATTGGGTCATTTCTTAGGATTGGACGTGCACGATGTCGGTGGGTACTTGAAGGGATATCCAGAGCGATCGTCGAAACCAGGACTGAAAGCACTGAGAACTGCTAGACCTTTAGAGGCTGGAATGGCAGTTACAATCGAACCGGGTTGTTACTTTATTATTCCGGTAAATTTATTTCAACCATTTTAGGTTCATTTTTTCTTGAAACTCATTACGATTTTCAATCACTTAAAAAGTGTGCACACAACCAGTGATAGGCTATGATGAATTTTTTGATTTTTCCCTCAAAGATAATACCGATAATATTTAATTAAGTATAATATATACTTTTGAGGAATTCGTTTAATTTATTTTTCCAAAAGAAACTTATTACCTTCTGTATTTTAAAGAACAAGTGAAAAATAAAAAAAAATATTTTATTTCCGTTACGAGTAATAAAATAACTGAAACGAATTAGCACCAATTCAGTTTGAACCATTTTCAAACTCATGACTGCTGCCTTCTGTTGACCTTAAATTTTATTTTTAGTTGATAGATGAAGCTCTTGACGATCCTGTTCGATCGAAATACTTGAACAAAGAAGTGCTAAAACGTTTCCAAAATTTCGGAGGTGTGCGTATTGAGGACGATGTATTCATTACCGAAAAAGGTGTCGAAAACTATACCAAAGTTCCACGAACGTGAGTGCTCGGTTTTTAGATTTTAGTTACTTTTTTCAAAATTTCTGTAGTAATAAATTTACTAATATGTACTTATTGAGTACCTGTTCTTGTTTGGTTGATACGTACTCATTACCCGTGAATTTTGATAAAAATGACTTTTTATTTTATGACTGAAAAAAAATTGTTTTTTGTGGAAAGTATTTTTACAGGATTTCAAAGCATACGAGTATATCTGAAGTTTTGCTTTTCTTGATTTGATCTCTGCAAAAAATTTTTGAAATAGCGTGTGGGATTCATTTGTTTTTTTTTTTATAATTTCTAAAAAATAATGTAATTTTATCCAATAGTAAGTAAGTATTTCTTGTTTGCTATGTGTAGCGAATTTTTAACAGTTTACACATACTTCAACTTGGAGCAATTTTTTTAAATTTAAGAAACAAACTGATCCTAACAGAACCTATAGGTACTTTTAAAATGAGCTGAAGAATTTGAATTTATAAAAACAAAACTCTGGGCAAATGTAGAAATTTCAAAAAACTTTTTTTGGCTGTACTTCTGTCTCATAACCCTCTTTCGCGAAAGGATGAGAACATTTAAAATGTATGCATTTAGAAGCTTGTCATTGAGGAATTTCAAGATAAATCGGACTACTAAAATCTACAAATGATCTAATGGATTTCGAACTATACTTGCACGTTTAATTCGTCTTTTATAATGCAGCCTTTCTTTAAGATTAATATTTTTATTAATTTTTTAGAATCGAGGAAATAGAAAATTGGATGAATCCAGAGAAGATGGCTAATGGTAAAATTACGCAGCAATAAATGTTTTCGAAAAATTCAATTAATCTTTATCGTTACCATATACAAAATTGTTTTCAAGTTTTATATGTGTTTATAGTTTTATGTAACAGTATCTCTGTTCTTTCATTGTGTTTTTAGCTCATTTTTATGGTTTTATTTGTATCTTTATTATGTTGTTGTTCTTAAACTGAGAATTTTTCCAATGTTTCTTTAAGTATCATAAATGTGCCAGGCTGGTAGTATGTCACTTGGTCAAGAATTAATGTTTCTATGTGCCATTCATCAATAAATGTTCATCCATGTATTAATTTAGTAAAGAATTTGTCAAGTTCAAAAGGTGTTATCAAATTGTTTGTTCAGATTGACACGGCTTATTATAGATAGCAAATCCGTTAGACTTTCGTTGGGCTTGAGAAAGTTTATCAAAGTAATTTTATCTTTGAGAATTGAATTTCCTGGAGGGTATGTGGATTAGTTGGATATAATTTCCATTCGAGTGTCGGGGTGCTATGTTGAAATTTTCTGTAATAAAAAATGGCTACGTATTAAATTGAAAAAATTATTGTAGTATGCTTGAGAGTAGAATTCATTTAGTTGTTTCATAAAATTATACGATTTTTTGTAAAATTTATCGAATATACCCGATTGAATTTACCTAAGGAATATTTCTACCAGCTGGCAGCTGAAAGGTAAAATTTCACTATTACTGAAAACACCTAAAGGCAATTAGCATATTTCATTACGCATACTTTTATTTTGTCATAACTATTTTACCGTTTTGATGTATTGCAGAATTTGCATGCCATTTTTAAAAAGCTTTGGTTGGCCTTATGCGAACAGAAGTATTTACATATTTACTCGGTGTCTCATTCAAGGATTCTTCCTTGAATCGTTCGTGCTATTTTCATACTTAACTCTTGGTGTAACTCAAATTCAACCACTCATTTGTTCCCATAAGCTATGTTTTTTTTTTCTCGCCCAGAAGCATTTGAGTATGGCGCAGAAAATTTTTTCAAATCGTCTTTGACTGGAAATAACTACACAGATATTTTTCCACTGGGTCCTCAGGGAGACGAGTTATCGAGGTTGTACTGCGTTTCTGAAGACAGGCTTTAGGGAAAATTTTGCTGAAGAAGTGATTGTTCGTTGAAAATACGTATAAATTGCTCGAAGGAAAACATAAAAGCTGTTGTTTACTTCATTTTCCGAAATTGAGGAAGTCGAGGCTGTATTCATCGGGTGAAAGCATTTCATAAAAAATGAATGAGTTATAAGTACTAGCAGTGGAAAAATATCTCCAAATTCATGAGTTTAACTCTCGTAGTAAAGATCCCTTGCTCAAGTTCACCTATATCCAGTGGCGAATCCAGTGCTCCATTTTGCGGGAGGGAGGGGGTTGGTGGAAATCCAAATTTTTTCAAACCATGGTAAATGCTAAAATGGTGAGATTGTGTTTTTTTCAGCATAAAGGGGGAGGGGTTCAAGAAAATTGATTTTTTTGTGGATTATCGGTCTATTTTTTTTTGGATTCAGGGGGAAATTTCCCTCTTCCCCCTCCCCCGGGATCCGCCACTGCTTCTATCTGTGTGTTTCTCCCATCTAACCACTTGTCTGTACACTTTATTTATGATGCGTGTTTATGTAGCTAGAAATTAGTAGAAATGAACAGATACTAATTTTTTCTTCTTTATGTGGGTACACTCAGCAAAATTGTTTCTTTACGAAATTCGAAGTGTACATCTTGAGCTCTGATGAGTAATTTTTCGAGTGACAAATATGATCTCAATCTGTCTAACTTCACTATATATATAGATTCGATTGAAATTTAGTAAAAGTATACTGTTCTGATACTCGTATTGTATTTCACTATTATTTTTATTCATAGTATCGATTTTAACTTTCAAACTCGAATTTGATAAACAGAATTTTAAAATTCGGTAAAATTTTTTGTTTTAATGAAGGGTTGTAAAACGATATTTTTCAGCTCTCCATAACCTAAGCGAACTAATTTTAATTTCATAACGCTGCTAAACGACCTAGTTAATTACGTAGCTTGAGGCATCCTTCAGCTAAATTTTGACATAATTTCAAATTGATATCGACGGTTCAGTACCGCTGAGTGACTGACGAATAGGAGCGTAAAAACATTTTTCCCTTAAAAAATTGAAAGATTGTCTGCTACAAAAATTCTATTCCCTTATATGTTCGTTTTAATAAAATTATTGTTTGACTTAGAAAGTTATAGCTCATGTTCGAACAATTTTTATTTGCGTTTTTGAGTTATTCAGAATACCTAGTTATGTGGTGTCTTACATTTTTATTGTCCACTACATCGTGACTAAAATTGACTTATGATTCTGTTTTTAAATGAGAACGTAAATTATTTATATAATGAGTGGTTTAATACAATATTTACGAATTCCATGACGTTAATATTATATTTGGTGACGATGTTTAAAGATAGTCTTTCAAACAAGTTTAAAATAACTAGCATCCGTTTTCGTTCATGTAAATAGTGGTTCTGTTTTGTTTATTTTTTGACGTCACTATGCGTTTAAGAAAATTAAGTATGCTCAAGACACACGAATAATTGGTTGAAGCGTTCAGACAATTTTACCTACCTGCATGACCATATTCGTTGGATCACTGAATCAATCTATTATTATTACCTATAGGCCTACCTACAATTTTCTACATAATATTGTGTAGCATATGACGGACTAATAAATGCTTGAGTACATATTTGATAGGGTACCCATTACAGATGTAGTTACTTGTAACTAAGTATGCAAATAACGAATGAAAGAAAACTGAAATCATTATTCATAAAGCAATGAAAAAATACCGCCGCACTGATGGGCACAATCGACTTTCATTTATATTGACGTCAAACTTTAGATTTTTCAAGCAGTTAATGTGTTTAATAGATATTTAATGAGAATAAATTTTGGCATTATGTGATTAGGTATAGCAAACCTGAATAGCTTACGATATTTTCAAGGTTGACTGTACTTTTCATCGTATAACCAAGAAGATTCCTAAATCGTACATGTAGTAAGTTTGGGGTTAAAAATAGATTCTTTAAAATTCCTTTCCTAATCATAGTACTTTGAAAAATTACTACAAGCAAGACTGTTGCAGTGACGGAAGTAGCTTTTTTTTTTATAAAGGCCAGTGCCGTCAAGAAAAATCGAATCGGAAATACTGCATCAGAAACTCTTGTCCAGTACACTTGATGAGTTGATGTTGATATACCAGATTTGTTGGTTTTTCTCTCTCGCGATCAAGGTAGTGTTCTTGTTTCGGTGTTTTTTGATATTCCTGGTGTTTTCATAAAATCAAGAGAAATATAGAGCATATAATTATCTGAAGAGAAATCTTTTGTAAGACAGTAAATAGTAAAAACGTCCATAACATAGAGCCGAGAAAAACGATTGATTGTGAATAATTAGGTACATATATGTATACCTATATTGTTTCTTTGGTTTCGTGGCATTTTAGTAAGGTCCTTAGAATCAATGCGATTCGTTTCAATTCGTCTGCATATTATTATTTCAAAATTGAAGAAAAAATCAATTGTTTCGTCTGATCAATCGGAAAAAATTGATGGTTGAATTTTGATTGGTATCATCATACTCGGTTCACAAGATTGCCAAAAACGTATTGCAATTTGGAGGGCTCTGCGGAGAGAAAAAGCTACTCGTTCACATCAGCAACAATAAATGGTTGCGCGTCCGATTTTACTTTCTTGTTTCTCATCATACTGATCGATACTTAAAAATTGTTGATGAATGAGAGAATTTGACGTTCCGTTTTTGGCAATCTTCAAAGTGAACAAAGAATCTATAGACAGGGACAAATGCCTTTCAACTCGCTGAAAACGTGAAAACTAGCATAATGTTTTTTTCCTCATCAAGTTATCTTACAAACATTGCTGAGACAATTTTGCCTGGGAAATTTTTAATTCTTCGTCGTCGTGTCGTATTCAACGAATTCAAAATTCAAAGTTTGAAACGTGTTTTTTATTTTGACTAACAAAAGGGTAAGATATAGACAACTTGGGAGAGGCAGAAGCTTTGCAGGCTTCAGCAGCGAATGGTGGTAGGTGGTGCACCAGAGAATCGACGAGATCGCAAGAAACGAAGTATTGAAGTAACGAACGGAACAACCGTGTGCGTTCTTTGAAAGGTGCGTTACCCTCCCTCCTCCTCTTCCTCCTCCCGCTAGCTTACTTCTCGTGTTTTACAACGAAGCGTTTTGGCTGCTAGCTGCTTATTGTTAGTTGCACACTGCTATTTCTTTCTCATTTCTCAATCGAAGCCACTGTCTGCGCGAAAGAGTCGTTCGTACTCGTGTTCTCGCGTGATTCCTCTCCGTATTTTTTAACCCCTTTTTTCTTTTTTTTCTTTTTTCCTGGTACCCCCATTAAATGCTGAATTACTGATGCTCTAGTTGAAAGTTCGCTTGTATTTTGTCGTGTTCTGTTCGATTAATTTTTGGAAAAAATATTCGTCGGTAATAGAATTTTCTCCGTTGGTTTTCTTATTTTTATAAATATTCGTTATGAACGCCGTTTACTCATTTTCGCGAATTCTTTGGGAGATATTTTCGGTGTTTTGGTGACGGTTTAGATATTTAGACAATGGGAAATGCGTGTTTCTGACATCTGAAGTGCAGTAGCACCTTATTGGTGGTCACTTATACGAGTAAGTTTACGATTTAATTTTTCCAAATTCTAATATTCAGTGCTGTGCTTCACTGGATGAATAAAAATGAAACGAGAGCAAAAATCGTAGCTGCTGAGGAGGGTATTTTGCGAGGATGTGGTGTGAACTCGTATGTAGGTCAGTAACCTCCATTGGGGAAGATTGTGTTACGACGGCGATTCGAACGGTAAATGGGCTTTTATCGGATTTATTTTATTTTAAAATATTGTAGGTCAACTTGGACAGGCCCCTACCTATCTTGGAAATTCGATTATGAGGCGGGGTTGCCAGTTTTTGGAAACAAAGACTGACCAGTAGTTTTGGCGCAAAAAATATAGCAGTTATCTTAGAGATGGATTTGAGAGAAAAAGCTCAACTCACTTTTTTTGATTGTGGAAATGAATTTTTATGAATGTTTTTTGTACATAATGTATTGTATGGTGTACACAATATTTAGTTTTAGTTTTATCTATGCATTTTGAAAATTTTTATGCAATTTTCAATATCAGTTTAATATCTTCAGTTTACTTCAGGATAACAATAGACGGTGGTTCATAAAATGTTTTTTTCAGACATTAACCCCGTCCTTGAGTATCAGATGAAAACTTCACGCGTCATACCTTGGCGTATGAAGGAAACCTCTAGTATGTGCCTCCATCCCACTAAAAAAAATTACGAACCATTGCGAGATAACGTCCTCTCTAGCATTTAAAATGGAGTCAGAAATAACTGAATTAAGATAAATTGGTCATTTTCATTTCCTAGTGATAAAAAAAGGGTTGGTAGCTTATAGCTGAGCTGTGTGAAATTAGAACTTTGGTACATTTAATTAATCTGAAATATCCAAGTAGTGTAGTGCAGACTAATTCACTGGAAATAGTTTTAAGGAAAGCGAATTTAAGAAAAAAAAAAGGAAATGACCAGGTCCATGCCAGGAGAGGCGTAGCGTCCCCTGACAAGTTTCTGCTTCCTGACTAAATTTGCAATTTTTTTCTGAATTTAAAAAAAAAGAAAGCTCTTTCTACAATTTATGGAATTTTTATCCAAAATTTTCAGTTAAAAACTTTTTTTAGCAAAATTTTATAATTTATTATAAAATTTTGAATTCATAAAAAAATTTTGCTCTTCCTAATGTGCAACTTGTTCCACTTTGGATTTTACTTAGACTACCGGCCTGGCGAAATCCGAATCATTATTAATACATAATTAAGCCTAAGACATTTCGGTCAAAACTGTATTATATTGGATAGAAAAATTCAAAGGATCAGTCCGGGATTTTGGGTATAATCCTTTACAAGAGCTGGAAATTATCATTTTATTACAATCATTAGATTGAAAATACGAGATACCTTGTAGGAGATCTGGAAGATCTAGCAAAGTTCACAGAAAGAATGTATTAGCAGGCGAAAGTACACATTTGTTCGGATTTTCCAGCTCATTAAGACGTCTATAATATGTCATTTTGCAAGATGAACATTTTTTTGTCTAAAAATATCAATTTTATATTGAAATTGCTATCATATATATTATAGACGCCTATATCAATACAGCAGATTAAAAAAGTTACTTACATTGAAAGAAAATAAGTAAACAAATTTTATGAATTCATTTACCCAAGGAATGAAATTTTGTAATCCAATATTCACTTATTATTAAAAAGAAAAAAGTAAAAAAAAAAAATATTGGTTTTTAAAAATATTATATTACATTCTTCAATGGGACTTTCTTTCCTCGTAGAAAATTTTCTGTTATTCTGTTTTTTTTAACGCTGTTTTCCTTAAACAATAAACACATTGTCTGACTGGATTTACTTAGCTACAGTAAAATAACCAGACAGCGATATGTCTAGCAACATTAACCCATTTAGGGATAATAAAAACAGCAGGAAGAAACAGATAGACATTTTATTTATTCGCGAAATACTGTTTTTATAAAAATAACATATAACTGCGGCTCAAATAACATCAGATGCATCGAAAAATGTGAACAAAGTATTAAGTTTTGCATAATTTCGGGACAGATTATCTCAATTATATGGGCGGACTAGACAGAAAATGTTTGGGGGGCTAAAAATGTTTTCAAAGGTCATTAAAAAAAAAGGCTAATTTTTTTCATTTTTTCCTCGAAACTGGTGGGCTAATTAGATTTTTTCAGGGAAGGCTAATTTCAGCTCTGAGGGGCTTAGCCACCCTAGCACCCCCCGAAGTCCACCTATGGCATACCCAGAGAGTAATACATGCATAGTATGTAGGTAGTCAAAAAATTGTATGTTTCGAGAGATATTTATTAGGCTTTTGTGTGACCCAAAACCAATATATGAAGACATTTGCGAGGCCTTTTCTGACAATGTATGACTCTTTTGCTGGTCTCAGGTATGAAAGTGGTATACGAGTATTCATTGTTTTTCTCACTCACCTTATTCTGTAGACCTCAAATATTAATTGTTTATCCGGGACTCTTATAAGTGACCCAGATATCAATTTTTTGAAATAGGTAGGTACCAAAAGGTATCCAAATTGCATAACTTTTTAAACCTCAAAAAATCTCTTGGAAAATTTGATTTTGCAGTTGCACTTATACTGTTAATCGCTGGCATGCTGCAATATTGTACCTAATAATTCAAAGAAAACTTATCGCCATTGAGAAATACTTTTAGATAAATATGTGCGTCTGTGTGAGTGCATTTAGTCTACAATCAACTTAGTTGCAGGCGTTTCAGTGTGTTGGCAAATTCAAAAAATAATCGAGTGAAGAAAATGATACTAGTACTCGTACTTAGATCCTTTTTTGAAAATCTGAAATTTATATTTTGTCTTAAGATCAGAACAGAATAATTGTTTTGAATCTAGAAATTATGTTTTACCGATTTTATATCTGATTGTTTTATCCTCTTGAATTATAAGAAGGAAAAAACCACCAAAAACTTAAAATTGATTAAATTTGCGATGACTTCTTTTCAGTTTTCAAAACATTATACTTAATGAGAAAAAACCTACAAAAAACTGAAAATTATAGTTTGTCCTTCCCTTTTTTTTTTTTTTTTTTTAAATATGTTTTGAAGGCGGAGAAAAAACTGATTGATTTTCTGTACAAGTCCCTTGTACCTTTCCCTGAAGGCTCAAACTGCAGTCCTTGCTGCACCTCTTCAGTCCTATTGTTACTAATGTTTCAGATACATTATATCCAGTTTTGTACGAGGTTATATGTACTTGTAAAGCATTATTTTAAAACTTTGATGAACTTGTGTATGAAATATTGAAATTGAAAATTTCAAGAAGTACGAATTTAAACAGAATTCGAAATAAAAAAAAACGCAGACGGCTAAAAATAAACTATAATTGGAATGATTTTCGAAAATATGTACATTCGAGTTGCAGCTAGAAAAAGATAAATTAGCTCTCACCTTTTTCAAGTGGGTACCTTGGGAGGGGAAATTTTGAAACGCGTTATTTATTTTTTTTTTTTTCATTATTCCGAGAGTTCTTATGATGAGTAAACCTATAAACTCGGCGTCAGTGCGCACTTCTTGAAACATTTTAAAAGAAAAACCTGAATTGAAATAATGACCAGCAGTTCTAATTACCTACACGTACCTATGAATAATCGACTATTGTTATTTTCACCATCACGTGAAAAACTGTAGAAAAAAACCGAATAAAACCATGACTGAAAATATTTCAAATGAAAAGAAACTATTTATAATAGTATAGTATACTCGAATCCGTAGCCAGCATAATAAATACATTATCACGAATTTGCATTCTATAGTAACTATAGATAATACTCGTATTGTAAGACTTTACCAATTCGTTTTGAATAATAAGTTCTTATATTATAGTAATGAATAAGAAAATGTTATAGATGAACTGTAGTTGGAACAGTTTTTCAGTATAAGTCTCCTAGGCTTCCTAGCTAACCATAAATTTAAGTATTAGAGCTGATTTAGTTGCAATTAAAATAACAAGAATAAATGGTACCAAAACTTATAGTTTTTGTTGATGCCTTATACCAAATGACGATATTGATTCACGTTATTTGTCCAAGTTCATAGAAATTAGATACGGTACATGTATGGTTTTTTCTTTTAGAAATTATACTGATAACTCATTTTTATTATAAATAACTGAACGACCTCTGTAATTTTTTTTAAATTTCGTCCTCACTATTGTATCAGCTGAAAGACGATCATAGTTTTTTCCATGCTGCTCGCTGCTGAATTTTTAATACAATCATGTACCTAATTTCAATGCCTCCCATAGAGTAGCCTGCAATTTCTACATTGGTAATCCCCTTAAAGCCCTGACTCTTGTTTTTACCTCGAGGTATCAAATGGTTTTGAAAAATTGTTGGAAATTTTTTTTCTTATTTATAGCATACATATCACGAGAGTAGGTGTGGTATACTGCTGAGCGAGTTGAATAAACATATTTAACGATGAGACGACATGGGTACGGACTTCGAAAAATTTATCAGAGAATATACGAACTACAAAGTACTAATTTTAGTTGAACTGTAGAGTTTCATAACGCATTCTTCGTATCTTTTGGTTTCGTTCATGTACATATATTATATTACCTCTTGGCTTCTTATCTACACCCTAATCTGTTGGTCATAAATAGAGACCGGATTCCTCGACACAGAAAAGTGAAAAAATTGGCATTGAAAACTTTATTTTCAGCATTATTCGGCAGTAACCTACAAAAACCTCTCAAAAGCAACAAAAAAGTAAAAAAGTAATGAAATTCTATTGCACAGATATTGACGAGACCAATTTAGTGCGATGCACAATATGAATTGTGCAGTTATGTATGAGAGTGAGAGCTGTCAATATCAGTCGCTAACTTCCCTGCCTGCATGATTAGGCTTGTGTCAAGATGATGAGCTGATTTTTCACTATCAATGATTTTATGCAAGATGCAATGATATGATTTCTAATGAAAAGTGTAAAAATTAGCAAAATCTGCAATTTTTGATATTTTGTGGCAAAATAAAAATTTTTTCCTGGGTTCTATTCCCCCCGATTTGTGCTCATATGTAAAAATTACCCTCCTGCCCCTTCAGGAACAAAAGTGACAGATGCCGAGGAATCTGGTCTCTAGTCATAAACTTGTATTGTGACGGAGCGTATGTATTTTAAGAGATTTTCACGGGCTGGCACTATTCAATCAGTGGCGTACCTAGACCAAAAATGTAGGGGGGGAGTTGAGGTAGCAAATTTTTTTTGACTCTCCTTCCCGGTCACACAATTGTATCCTAAAGGATAATTATATTCATACATAGTATGGGTAGAGTGTAGTATGTGGCACAATCGTACTTTACTGTGTGGCACTACTTCGCCACTAGGTGGCACTAGTGCCACCCTAACTTATGGCCTGTAAGTTGTCTAATCTTAATTCTGTTTCAATTTTGAAGAAAAAAAAAAACTGACCCAGTAGGTATATTTTTATTTTGTGACGAGTGGAATTTCAAAATGGAAAGTTCATTATCTCAAGTGGTGGAAGAGCCAGAAATTAGCTTTTAGGAAATCGCATAAATTTGATTATCGCTTGACCAGACTCGTAGTGAGAGTGAAATCACAAGGGGAGCAAGCTGCAGACTAGGAAGCGTAAAATTTTCTTTTCAAGTGGAAATTTTGTGAAAGTTTTTTAATAATTGAAAATTTTAATTAAAAATTGAAAAATATCGTTAAATAGGCTTCTTTCCTTTTTGTTTTTAGTTCAGAAAAAAATTTTAAAAATTTGCCATGTGGCAAAGAGCTCCGCCAGGGGGATGTTGCGCTCGCCTACCGGCTCCTGCGGCTACGGGCCTGCGCTTTATAATAGGAGAACTTAGTTTTAAAACATGTTTTCAGGTAGCTATACTAGAAATCTCGAGCTGTGGAAACTATAGTGAGACCTCATCCGTTTTACTTGAAAACACAAAATTTAAACAAAATCAGCTTTGATTCAATAACTATACTCGTATGTAAGTCAGTGGAAAATATTGAAAACTAACATAAATATGATATTAAAAAATTATAGTGGGTTGAAATCTAAAATTTAACGTAATTTACCTCAATTTTTCAGATCAAAACTGAATTATCCTCCAGTTAGTGTGTAACACATCAATTTAATATGCTAATAACTGGCAAGTACAAGTTGTTTCAATTTTTGGTTAGAATATATGCGTAAAATTTTGAGACTTATATTGCTTTATCGTAGGAAAATATTGTGCCTATAGGTAACTATACTTGGTTGTTTACAAAAAATTTTCGATTTGTGAACATATTAAGGAAGTGAATTCTTTAAGGTTTTCTACAGGTTTGTTAGCTATTTTTGAGTAACTCTTAATTACAATAAACTCGCTTAATTTTCATTTCCACTTATGCAACGAGTAGGTAAACATCATACATGACGTTAGTTTTATTCTTGATTGTGTATTTTTCAAAGATACATAATCATTATACATATTATGTGCATAGAAAACTTGTTTCTCTCTCATTCTTTCTTTTTTCCCAGTCCGTTGTCAAATGTACTTGTTCCATTATCTTTGAAAGATTTGTATCGAGCTTATTCAAATTTATCCGCGGTGATTTCTACTTTTGACTTATAAATTAATTTTTTTGTCTGGGTACAAGAAGTTGTTTCCAAAATGAGAATATTTCCCATAGAATTTACTGGTATG
Organism: Parthenolecanium corni; assembly: GCA_038050395.1. Lineage (NCBI taxonomy): Eukaryota > Metazoa > Arthropoda > Insecta > Hemiptera > Coccidae > Parthenolecanium > Parthenolecanium corni. The sequence goes on along the minus strand of JBBCAQ010000038.1, from coordinate 600,605 downwards.
ACGTAAATCGCATTTGCCTCGAAATTATAGAATCTGGTTTCTAGTCAATTTTTTTTCGATCAGTGAAATGTGTGGGGAAGTTGGGGGTACGATGTGGGTATTTCACTATCTTGGAAAATATGTATTGGTGAAGGTTTATTGAAATTCTGAATTAGTAATCTTCTCAAAAAGTCCTCGCAAAAGTTAATTACCAATATACGACTTGAAAAAATATTTCTATAAATATTGTAAGAGTTATATAACTATAGCTAACAATTCTCGATCTGCATTCTGTACTAGATTTCATTCTTTTGAAGTAGTGCCAGGTGCTTGATAGACGTACTTTTCTTTGTGCCTCTTATAAATGGTTTTTCCGATTCCGAAAAAAATTAATATTTAATTATTATAGTAGTTTGTATATACTTTTACTATTTTCTTAAATTTTGTGGCCTATCAGTATTTTCTTGCGGTTTTCTACCGACGTGACGAGATTTATTTCTTTTAATGATCTTGAGAATCCACATTAAGCCCACCCAAACACTGCGTTTTCTCTAACGAAATCAACTATATATTTATCTTCTAATGAAAAAAAAAAAAAAATGGTCCTGTACATGTCTCGTATACAAACAATATGTAGGTTTGTATTGTTCTTCTACAAACAGAAGAGCAACAATGTTCTGAAATTTTTCACCTTCTTAGTAATTGACGAGACGCAATTTCGAACGTTACAGTAGACCCAGCGCTAGTCATAAATACCCATACATCCCTCAGAGACACGAAGAGTGTAACGATGATAATACTAAAACCGCCGCACAGAAGCCCCAGAATTCGATCGCAAACCAGGGAGTCGTTTAGGGTCCGTATTTACGTATATCTTTCAGGTTGGGTGAATGATCCTGCAGCAAATTATCGGTTTGGATAAAAATAGCTCAACATAAAATATTTAAAGCTTTCCCTCGGAAATGTTTAGGTCACGAAAATATTTGCTTTCGTTAAAGGTACGAAACTAAAGAAATAACATTCTGCAGACTTTTGACCATTGCCTGAAGCTTATACCCGAAAATTATTTCATTTCTGGGGAACAAGTTTACGTTCAACATTTATATTCGTTGAACAGCTCGTGATAACGGAAATTCTGAGAAATTTTCTGTTGTAAGGTTTTGTAATATTGGAACTAAAAATAATTAACGCGATGAACGTCAACTTTTTTATTCAAAATATTCTTGAAAATTTTAGAGCGACACTCTAAAATGAACTTTATCTATTTTTGACCAGAATGGGATAATGCGGGGTCATTGATTGAAGGATCCCAATTCTATTTAGATTATCAAATTATCACAACTGTGACAGTGTATGAACTTTGAAGCCACAGATGAAAAATACCTTTTCAACTATCATTCCAAAATGGCTTATATGAACTTGAAAATTTTTGTTATCATCAAGTAGGTACATATCTGTTTTTTATAAAGGATCAAATCATCTTCAACAGGTGTAAGGAATACTAATAAAAATTCAAATATTATAAGAATCAAAGCATCTACTTATATCATCTTCTATTATTTGAAAATTTTTGTTTTTGAACATACACTGTTCTGGAATGTCGACGCTCTTTAAGTACATTATACATGTATGTATTTGCAATCATTGAATGTAATATAATGAACATGCGCAGCTGAAACAAATATTATTGGGGGGGGGGGACATTGCTCAGCCATGATTATAAGCTCTTCTAAAATAGCTTTTACCTAATTTTCAGTACTCTGTGAAATTATTTTTTCTTATTTATTACTGAAAACTCTTTTTCAGGTATTTTGTTTCTTTGCTTCCTTCAATCCTCCTTGTATTTTACAAATCATGAGTTTTTAGAGCTAATATGGGCTAATTTGAATATTTTTACTATGTTAAATTCTTTAATTACCTCTCTCATTAGAGAACCTATATAACTCGAGTTTGTTAATGCACCAAGTAAAAGGGAGTCAAGTAGTCATTGAATGACATACGAGTAAACTATTATATCCTTGAATCAATAATACCTACCTTTTTTTTTATTTTTGTCATTCTCTCTTTGGGTCCAAATATGATGTATAGACAGATTCACTTCAGTTTTTAGTTTCTCTGTACATTTATAACCAATATTTTTCCTTTTCTTTTAATTTCTTTCAATTTCTCATTATTTTAGCCCTCAATTTAACTCAAGTATTTTTTCATTTTTTTCGAAAAATTTCCTAATTTTCTTTTTAAATTTTGTCACTCTTTTCTTGAAATGAGTAATGGCGTGCCCTTATCCCCTCAATTGACTTAATATGTCTTCAATGAAGGTTCATCAATGAAGGTTTAAAAAAAGAAGAAAAATCATAGAGTAGAAGTATATTTGAGAGGGATTGAAATTTTTTCGGAAAACAATATTGCAATTCTTTTTCTATTTACGATAAAATTTCAAGTGACCTTTTAGCTTTACCATGTTGCATAAATAAATTATAAGTAGGTACAGTTATCTTCGCTTCGCCAAGAAACGTTAGAAAGAGCGCCAAAATCTCTTGAAATGTTGATGAAATATGAATTACGAATAGTATTGCTAAGATTTTGCGAAGAAAGAAGTCTATTTCAGAAAAATTCCAAAATAATATGAGTCTTTTCCATAATAAATCAAGATTGAAGTTGTGAAATTTTATGGGGATAATGTAACTGGGAGAGAAAAAAAAGGAAGATCGAAAACGCAGAACATGGTTGAAGGTTAGATTTTTCGCATTTAAATTTCTAGATTGAATCACAAGTGGCGTTTCACAGATATGCAATCAACAAATTTCTGAGAAATTTGAAAATTTTTCTGGTACTTCATAAATGTCAATTCAAACTACTCCAGTTTTCATTTAGTCTAATGTTGTTCTCTTTGAAAATATCAACGCAAGAGTACGAAACTGATTGATTTTAAAGAAATTTAATAAGAGAGAAAGTGTTGAAATCACAGCATTGAGAAGTCTTTTTTACTCTATCTTCCTTTTTTTTTTTTTTTCAAGTTTAAATTAATGTTGACTTTAAAAAATTTTTGCGAAGAAATCATTCTAGTATTTAAAATATTTTTAGAAGAACTAGAAATGGAGGATACGAAGGGTTTAGAGCCTGCAGCCCTACACATCCGTACTTCCTGATTACGGGCTCACTACTTAATGAGAAAATCCTGTATCATACTGCTTTGTGCATTACTTTTTAAAAGAAACTTCTCTGTCTTATCATTTTACCTAATAACCTCCGCTGACTTGAGGAACTAGAATTCGACGAAAATGCTAATTGCGTTCATTATTATCTTCAGACACAGCCAGTAGATCCTTAAAATTAATATGGTGGCAAAATAGCCAAAATCATCGATGAAGTGTTCTTTGTTGTACTTGTAGACGAACAGGAAAGCGAAACGATGTACAGAAGTGAGACGTGGAAAAAAAAAAAGAGTGTATTACTGTATCGTGATGATTTAACTGAGAATTTCACCATAATGTACTGTGCCAAGTCTGTCTCATTAAAAAATGAAGTCAAAGGGACAAAATTACGATTCGTAATCGTTGGAGTATTTTTATGACTGAAAATTTAGCATCGTGGAGACGTTTATTCTCTCGTATGATATCGATGAGTGCGTATCATGCAATGACGTTTAGATTTGAGTTTTTTTCAAATAAAACTAAACAAAAAAGTTATCCGGTAATTAATAAGCAGTATTTAAAATTTTATATTTGGTGGTTTAAAACCTCAACTTTACTAACATTGACCACGGCCGGATTTAGGGGGTGGACCGTGCGGACAGTGTTCACAGGCCTCCACCAACAAAAGGCCTCCACCACTCGTCATAAAAAAAGAAATTTTTCATTTAAAAAAAATGTTTAAAAAATTTAGTAACTGATGACCCCCTATCCCCCTATAGCTGATCTCTTTCACTCACTTACTAGTTACTACACGCCCCTCCTCCACCCAAAAAACAATTGAAATTACCACTCGTACATTCAAAACAACAAAAAAAAAGTGAAAATTAATTTATAATTTGTGAAGTAAATTTTTTGGCTACGTTTTCCTTTTTCAACCTTTTTCTGTGTGTAGCAATGCTACACAGCAAATTTTCCTTCTTTCCGTGTGTAGCAATGCTACCCACTAAATTTCTTGTGTGTAGCAGTTTTTTCTCTGCTACACACAGTACGCCAGCCATGTACAAGGCAGAAAGTAAATTACACACAAAAATGTGTAATTTGCACACGTATGTAATTAGCACACAAATAATGCAGATGTAAATTGCACACACATTAAGAAATGAAAAGAACGAAATGGGCTCATGTAAATTGCACACATGTAAAAAAATAAAGGAACAAAATTGCACTACAAAAAAGTGTACTCACATAATTAAGTTCTGCCAGTAAAATTTGGTTGGCTCGTTGCGCCTCTTTTTGCTACATCGGGGCATAAATAGTAACCAGTTTTTTTGATAAACTGGTGTCTTGTAATATCATTACATTCATATTGCTGAATTAAACCATCAATATAAATCAGCATCAGTTGATCTGACAGTGTTATGAATATGCATACTTTGAATTTCAACGTATGTATCCATTTGAAATTCTTGCAAACATTCAACAAATGTAGGTCAGGATGCGCATGGTAGAAGGACTCGTTGAATCGGCTGTAAAAGGATTCACATGCGTTTGTTGTTTGTTCTAAAGATGACGTTATTGCAGCCCAAATAGTGGGTGGAAAATTTGCTGAACTGGAAATGTAATTATTCAGTAAATAATGGCTAAATTTTTCAAGGTTAGTCGAGGTGTTTATCAGTGTAAGAGATAATCATGACAAAAAATGAACGAGACATGAACAAGACATGAATGATTCGATTGTTCATATGAACTGTGTGCACAATTCATACGTGTGCAAATTACTCTTTTTCTTATTGTGTGCAGATTACATAGGTGTGCAAATTACACGTTTTGATTTGCATTGTGTGTGCAATTTATATGCGCCCATGTACAAGTATTATACTCGTAGTAGGATCGTAGGTATACTCTGTTCAACTTGAAGATTGCCAAAAACGGATTGCAGTTTGTAGGGCTCCGGGGAAAGGAAAAGGTACTCGTTCACATTCAGCAGCAATAAATGGCTACGCTTTCGATTTTATTTTCTTGTTTCTTATCACACGGATCGATTTTTATATTGTTGATGAATGTGAATTTGACGTTCCGTTTTTGGCAATCTTAAGTTGAACAGAGTATAGTTATTTTTTATGCATTATATTATCTAGAAAGATGTTAACACATTCAGGATGCCACAGTGATTAACGGAAACGTGCGTTTTATTCTATTTCCCAACATAACTAGCCATCTCCAATTTTTATATTTTATTATGACTTTAATGAATGTTGCGGTTCTAAGCTTCGAAAATAATTGACTCTAAAAACTTCTTAAACTTGAATTCACCTACCTAATATTCATTCTCTGTTAAAGTTTTTAGAATTGGGCTTCCTTTCGAATTTAGTTTTAGTGGTTCTATAAGGATTAGGTATTGGCTTTCATTACAAAGATTCGTGTTTTTTGTTTTGTTTTTATCAATGCTTTCGATTTCCTTTAGTTGGCCAAGTTTGACTATCCTATATACTTCTTCACTGTACATATATATCTTGTGTACAGACGTATAAATTTTATATGAAGTAGGTAGTATTGATCGTGACATCGTATCTCCGTCAAAATAATTGCATGCATGTGCGCACATCTGCATGATATGAATATAAATTTTATGTAATTAATTTTTCGACTTTACTGTTTTCTAGTGTATTATTTTTTAAAAGGTGTCTGAACACATGTAAGTGCCGATATGTTGGTAAAGTAATTTCTTTTATTGGTGTGTGATAGACAGTAAATTCTTAGGTATATTGCTATGTATGTGCTGGCGAATGCTCCCATTATACCGTTGATGTGAGTATTATATTCTACGTGGGTGATACGTAAAATTACATTTGAATGCATTTGGCTTTGTATTTTTTCCTCAAATCTCTCCTGGATTCCAAATTCAGATTTAATTTCGAGTACGGTGTGTTCGTAGGTGTACTCGATTTTCTTTTTACGCTCGCAACAACTCCAAGTTATTTCTATTGTTACCGATGCGAAATGTGGTAGACAGGTATAGCGACTTGGTGGGTAGAAGCTGGATTATTGAAGTTACCATAAAGACAGCTCGATTTAGTTCCATTTTCGTGCATCTGAGTCAGATTTTGTGTTTGCTCGTTGAAAAGCTAGAGGATGGGCTAAATTGTGAGGCATTTGATTATGAATGATCTTTGAAAATTACTGAATGCTAAACATCGCGAGTCATGAAGAGACACATTGGTGGCAGAGACTCTAATCTCAGAGCTCGACATGAACACACCTGTGGTAACTTACGGGCAAGACACACTATACCGGCAATGATTCTAGTCGCTATGCTTGCCACTTGGAAAAAATAATTCATTTTCTTACATAATCATGGTAATATTTTGGGACTTCGGGTGGAATTTAAAAAATTCAATAAAAATTTCATTCGAATGAATATTGTCAATCAGGATAAAACCCACCTCTCAATATACGAGAATTTATATTTTTAATGTCTCTCCTGAAAAATTTGTGTTTTCATGTTTCTACACATTTTCTTATACCTAATACGCATCATCAATAACGAAGGCAATTATTTGAATCTGAAACTTTGAGGTTTTAGTTGAAAGACTTGAAAATAGGAAAAAAAATAGATCGCCGTCAGTAAAAAAGGGAAACACAAATTACCAAATTTGGAGAAATGGATTCGGGTAAATGTACCTACCGTAATCGTTTGTATATCAAAGTGTAAGACTAGAAAATTTTATTTTGCTAACAACAATGAATCTGAAAATAGGAAAGCTGTGACGATTCAAGTTTTAAAAAGAATTCGCTTTTGACATCTTCAGCCCATATATTCTCTCTATGCATCCCATTTTCTCTATACCCAGCTTGTGTTTGCGAAACATATGAGACCCAATCAACCCCATAAAGACAGGTACCTATGGCTTGTTTTGAACAAATTTTTTTTGCGCTATTCTTATGTGATATAAGTCCGAAGAATCCGAGCATTTCATATATTTTCAAAAATATTTCTTCCCAGCCATAGGAAAGAAGATGTGATTATCTTGAATAAAATTTCATAGCACGTTCGCGCCATTTTCAGCTCACTGAAAATCATAATATGCCTCAAATTATTGAAATAATTATGATAGCCCATGTTCTCAATTTTTTTTTCTTTGATATTAATTACAGCTACATATTTTCAACGTTTGGTAAATTTCGGCGCAAAAAATGTTCGGATTTGAATTTGACGTGATTTTGTTCCATAAATAGTAAATTACGTTTTTCTTCGTTAGTGCAATTTTTCAAATATTGTGAGACGTGGCTGTTGCATTAATACCTATCCGTTTTCGAATGTTGGTTGTGAGGAGGGGTTTATTGTCTGAATTTCCCTTCCTATTTTTCATTAATCATGTACGAATGGAAAAATCATTTTTCTCGTTCGAGAGTTTTCTGTTACAGTATTAATACTCCCGGCACCCGCTTCAGTACCTGTACTAGTAAATATATATAATTCAATTTATATATTTAAAGAAGAAAAACCTTGTTTTTTATGTTTTTTGCCTGGATGAAAGCCGAAAGGTACAAGTCTTTGCTTAGATGATTATGCTCTCCATAACTCGTTCAATCTTTTTTTTTTAATTTTCTGGTGTTAGCTGTACCTGTCTGAGAATCTGGAAATTGTTTTACGGACCGCTAGGTGTGGAAAACAATTTTAAAAACATTTTGCCAACCCCTCCCCATTTATAGCGCCATGTTGTTTTCGAGTAGAAGCTGTTTCGTCTGTTAAATTAAAAATTTTCCTTGGTAGCTTTGATTGAAGAGACGAGGAGAAGGATTTTAATTCCACCTTTAAGGATTCGTCTTGTTGTGTTGTCTTCATTGTTTATCTGGTTATTCATTTTCGTTTCTTGTGCTAAAACCTCTGAATGAGAAAAATAATTAAGTGTATAGTTTTCTGAATGTATAACTTGGGGCTTTTTACGTTATAAAGAATTCTTTCATTTATAGGTATTTCATTTTTATTGAGTTGATTAGGTATTTGTTGGAGTGAATTTCAGTTTCTTATTTAAAGTAGTATCCTTTGAAAAAAATTAATGAAAAACTAATGAGATTGGAATTCTGCAAATTTTAGAACGTAACTGACATCTTTACTCGTGAGCATTAAGTGATAGATGAATAATTGCATCGAAGTGAAATTTGGATTCGAAAAATACAGTAACTCATAGTAAAATGAGTAGGTGATCAGGTAAAGTACCGGGCCCTCTTTTCGCCTCCTCTCTTCCTTTCTACTCCCCTTGTTGCCCCTACCACTTATTTTTCTTACTGGGAAGGGGTTAATGAGGTTAAAAGGGCGGCTCAGGTCCACATAGCTCCTTTTTGGCTACGGGCCTGACCAGATACTTGATGTTTGATTGAGTCAATGGGATGTCAATATACTGTGAAGGGTAGAGGAGTAAAAATTATTTTAAAAGAAAAAGTTTCCTTTCTTACTATAGTAAGAAGAACTTATAAACTAAAAAGCTTCTCAAAGAAGAAGATATTTTTTACTAAAAGCTGAGGTAGCTACAATTACATGGATAATTTTTTAGGACCTACTATTGAAGTGGATTTGTGAAAATGTATATAATCATCAGTTAGTTTGAGTCAGGGAAGTTATGTGTGTCCAAGTCATTAATTTCTTTTCATTAATTTAAATGAAACACGTGGCATGAAATATACATATTATTATGAAACATATATCTGTTCTGAGAAAAATTAATGGTAATTTTTACAATTTTCTATTGGAAAACAGGGACAGTTGAAGATTCATTGTAGAGCATTTGTTGTACTTTCTGCCATCTTAGATGGTACATTTTTCTCATAAAAATAGTAAAAATTACTGTAGAAATTTTTTTCAGTGTCGTTATTCGCTCCCCTAGAAATATAGCTATATTTTATACTCGAATTTTCTACTTCTTCCCGGATTAAGTTGATTTTGCTCTTTCTTTTTATTTTATTTATTTGACTTCGCCTTTCAAATCAAATAATTGTACCTTATAATAATTATGGTGACTGATCCTTCAAAAAATTATGTAGAAGTTTCCGAGTAAAAAACAATATTTTTTCTGTCACACGTGCCAGAAACAAAATAATATTAATTAAAATTTCTTTCTCGTTTATACATTTCAAGATGTTCGATATATTATGCCCCCCCCCCCCTTCCTGCCTCATCCTAATAATAGTATAGGTAGTAACAAAATGAAAATAAGAAATTCCGTCACCAACAAACTTTGTGCATAATGACAAGAAAACGGATCTGATTAGTTTCTTACTTGGCATTTTTCATTCGTTTTGTATATTTTTTGTTTGCTGCGAGAAAAATGTATTATCAACTATATGAAATACAACTTCCAACGAGTTTTAATCTCTTGCTCTTGTTTTCCAAATGCTTCACGACGAAAAGCTTTTGAAGCATATTTTCTTCTTCCTCTAAATACTTTTTTCACTTCTCGTTGGATTATTTTTTCTTTCCTGACAATGTAATGCAGGGAAAAAAAGGAGCATTAAAAGAGGGAAATGTTGACTGCATCTTTGTTAATCTTTGCTTCTCATCAATCTAATGTTTTGTTTCATTTAGGTAGCTTATTGCAGTATCTTGATGTCGTTGGTGAATGAGTAATTACAGGCTTTGCAGGAGAGAGCGAAGAAAAAATTGCGTTGTTCTTTAATTTTTTAAAATTTGTCACTTTTGCGAAATTGGACCGTACTTTTCAAAACCTAATTGGACAAATAAGGTGTGGTACCGAATTTGGGACTAGACTGTATTTTGTGTCTTGGCGTTACTTTATTTGAAAAAGTAATTCTTGAAGAAAATATGGTCCTGACTTTAAACAGATCTATATTAATAAATAGTCAAGGGTAAAATTTCTTTCTTGATAAAATATATATCACTTTTTCCTAATTTTCAAGGCTTTAATTGAATTTATTTTTAGTCCCTCTCAACTGCCGGAGTATCTCTGTCTGTGGGATGAAAAATTTGAAGATATACAAGCACGAGTAAGGTATTCTCTTGCTAGTTTAGAAAAGTTAGAAAGAATCAAAGAGAGTGAAATTTCTGATAATTTTTTATTTACTGATTGATAACTCTTAGCTGGAAAATCATCGGAGAAAACCAATTTAAACCTAACTTTGTTCCTTAGTAATAATATTATCACTCATTGAGAGTGGACTGCACTTTTAGTATATTAATTAAAGTTTTTAAAAGCTACCTACTGCTAGTACTATTTTTCATTTCTGCTTTTATTTTGGTTTAATTCTTGATTTCAATAAATCACTCAAAAAATGTTTACGTATGCTAGTTGGGTGTATGTAATCATCTTGTTTCTTAGTGTTTGTTTGAATTTTCTTACCTTCATAAAGCATTATAATAAACTCGTTGATTAGATGGCAAAACCTAAAAGTGCGTTAACAAATGCCAGGAAATAGACTAAAGCCAGTTGTTTCGTGACGAAGGAAAACTTGATTATGTTCCCTTCAGTAACATATGTGGTTAAAATGTGAGCGCGAAGAATGTGTTGAGTGTCTGAATGCGGACTCAAATTCGAGAACACCCAGCCAAATACAATGTTCGAGTTACTATGGTAGCTGTAATGAATCTTACGAGATGCGGAAATGAAAAGAAAACTTGAACTAAAAGACAAAACATATGTAAGAAAGTTGGCCAAATTTAGACGTCTATGGTTTAATTAAAATCTTGAGGGAAGACTTTGACGGATAGTGAGGAAAATATTTCGATCCCTTTTGGAATTCGTGGATTCGTGGTATACTGTTTGAAAATTGCTGATCTTTTGTAAAAATGATTCTGTCTTTGAAAGGACTTGGACTATATTGTAAAGTACAGCTAGTTTGAGAGGTCTGAAAACGGGTTCAAATTCTATTCTCTCTTTTATTATAGACTTTACTTCATTTTAAAATAATTTAAAATTTTTATTTTCAAGTTGCTAGGAAAGTAAAAAGTTAATAATAATACAAATCCTTCATTCAATCGTGAGTATCTGGCAACTTACTTACCCATATCAATTCCAAAGGTAGGTCCTTAATCTAAACATTAAATCTTTAATCATCTTCAACTCCTACCAAAATAGCCTGCATTATGCATAATTGCATATCTAGCTCTTTTTGTCATTTTTAGTTGCTGGCACTTTTTATATGGATATCGAGAATAATAAACAATTTTTCTTCTAGAAAAAAGCCTTGGTAGACCTTATTATTGGAAAAATTAGTTATCATCTTTAATTTTTGACTGTTTCAATTTTAGAAAGAATGAATCAGATAATTAACTTTTTTTGTAGGTAGGTTTTTTTCAGTTGAGTATCTGGTTTTTCTGTTGCAATATTTTATGGGAAAAATCACAAATTTTTCATCACTTGCGGGTTAAGTTTCACGGAAATAAAATTTTCTTTTCAACTTTCAACTATTTATTACTCAAGAAGAAATGCCTTCATTATTTTCGTACTTTATAAGTTTTATAGTTTCTTCGGAAGTGTTTTTCGGTTTTTAAATTTTTCATTAAAGGTGAAACGCGAGTATAATGAATTAATTACGACCTTTTCAAAGTTTTCGGTTAGACTGCAATTCGGATGATAGTCTACCAGTTGAGATATAAATTCTTTCGCTATTTCTTTTGCAAATTACTTGACTATAGCCCACATATTAAGGAGGCTGAGGAGAAGTAAACCGTATGACCGACTTAATATAATCATCAATCTGGTATTGACAAATAAAGATTATTAATCACATGGCCATTAGAAATTTCAAACATTTATTAACTTTTCATTTTTGAATTTGAAATTACTTTTATCTTGAATGTCAATTATCTTTATTAAATTAGGCACCAATGCAAAATGTTGATAAACCGTGATAATAGTCTATTGAATTCTAAAAATCATTCGAATCGTGAATTCATAAATTCAATAGGTATATTTACGAAGTACCGTATGAATCACCTTTAACCTTGAAAATTTTTATTGAACGCTCATCGCTCACCATTTACCTATCTTTTCTTATCATTCCCTATAAACGACACTTATAGCAAATAGATCATGTTTAACATTCATATCCATGTTTTCTTATCAGCGATGTACGTTATGGGTGACCTATTTATGTTTAAAAATTTTTTATTGTTTTTCATTCTCAGAATAAAGACGCTTAAATTAGTAAATTGACGCAAGTGTTTCTATCAATAACACATCAAGTTCCTATTTTCTGCGCACATGCACTAGTAAAGGAATTACTTACCAAAAATTGTGCATAAATTTTCACTTAGTTGAAAATTTCACTTATACCACCTGGTTTCTAAGCGACTCAGCTGAAAGCGAAGTGTAGAAAATCTTTAAAAGCGCTTTTTGAAAAAGTTACCAAATCTTCAAGAAAATCTTTTGTGTGATAAATTTGATGTGAAAGCATAATAATGGATACGAAAGAGAGCTCTTCTCAAAGAAAAAAACAAAATCAGCGAGTTTGCCACAATACCAAGTTGATGCAATAGAAGGAAAAAATCGTGACTTTATATTTTATGGCTCGTTGAAAATTCCTAATTTTCTACAAGATGTGAGTAGAATTTCCAGCCTTTTTTCTAATATGAAAGAGAGGGGTTTAAGATCGCTTCTTGTAGACACCCGGAGCGTTTTGGATGAGAACACGTGAGCCGGATTTGGAAGTTCGCAATTTATTTTATTTTTTTTGCCAGTGCAATCCATCCAAGTGACAAGATCAATATATCAATAAACCGGTAGCCTACATCCGCTGCATTCGTCACATTGGTGCCAACTTTGTGGTTAATCTATTTTCTTTTCTCTTTGCAGGTTACCCTTCAGGCTAATCATTCGACTTTCTTGTCACGTGCATTGTAATGCAAAAATCGCCCATAAAATCGTCCTCGAAGTCCAAAGACGAAGTTCGTCCGAGGCCACCCAACCTACTCGATGATTCTGCGACACCGAAAGACGTGCTGAACGGTCTGAGCCCCACGGATATGGTAAATGGCACAACTCCAGCTGAGCTGATCAACGGCTCAAGCCAACCAGACTTAGTAAACGACTCAAGTTCACCAGCTCTGCCAAATGGCTCAACTCCTTCGCACTTGCTAATTGGCTCTGTCATCTGTGACTCGTTAAATGGTGACGAGGATCTACCCCTGACACCAAAGAGTATCGAAGACGACGAGTCGATCGGACTGGATATGGCTCCGCTGACGCCAACGACCATCGAACCCGAGAACCTGACGCTGGACACGTCGTCTCAGAGTTCGGACTCGAAATGCGTCATCAGCGACAACGAGATCACCTTCCTGATCGAGAATCTGGCCGTCGAAAGCGACCACTTCGAGAAGGTCTCCACAGAGACGGTGGACATCGCGTCGCTGCTGCCCCTCTCCGAATCCGAGGATAATGAGAGGACGCCCGAAGAGCGGTCTAAAGGCGAGGATGACGACGGGGAGGAGCACAGCAGCAGTGGCAGCAATACCAGCAGCAGCATGGACCATGAGAACACTGCCGAAGTGGAGGCGCCCAACAAGGGTGACGAGTCGCCCACCTCAGTCAAATGGGGCGAGAACAAGAGACGGCAGTCGTTGATGATGAAGTACACGTTGAAGAATAATTTGGAGAACTCAGCCAAAGACCTGCTAAAAAATGTCGGCATAGCTGATGAGAAGCTGAAAAATGGCGCTCCAGATGCCTACGAAAATGGCTCCCTGTTGGCGCCAGACAGCGAAATGAATTCGTGGGCCTCGTCGTGTGCTAATCTCAGCCCTGTGGGGCCCCGATTCAAGCTTATCAAGGAGGGTGACGCGCAGGTCTGCTTTTTGGATCATACGCGAACGGTGATTAGTAAGATTTTGAGTTTCAAATTTCTGAGGTATTTCGAATCTCAGCATCTGTATCTCAACGAAACGAAAATTTCGCCCAAACACGTGAGTTTTCAATACATTTTGTAGATCTATTTCTGTAGTAAAACCCAGTTTACACTGGTGTTTTTAGAAGCATAAAATGTATTCTAATTACTGACTTGAAGAGCTGGCTGTTGAAAAAGTCATTAACATCTTCATCACCTTGGAAACAACTTGAAAAGCACTTTATGTGCTTTACGAGTGTTTCACTCTGCCTCGTTCATCAGTAATGTTTGAATTATTTTTTTTATGTGAAATTTTCCCATCGAAATATACGTACTATATACGCGTAGTCGACGAACAATCAATATCATAATTTCCAAATTAATTTCCGTAGTGAAAATCAAGCTGTCAAACACATCAAAAACAGATTACTCGTATTATTATAGTCAAAAAGTCAAATTCAGCTAGACTTAATTTTTAAAAGTGACTTTTTGATCAATCAAGTATGAATGCGTGGTGTTCCATAGGCAAAGGCCATTTAGTCTGCATAGAGTTGAAATCAGATTAATAATCTATAGGGCATACTAACAAACCAAATTTGAAGTCTGTACTCTGTGGCTTTAATACTTGTTGAGAAAGGTAAGGTTGAATTTTGAGTTGAAAAAAAGAAATGTTTATGAAATGGCGAACAAAAAGTAGAAAAAATTGCAGGTTCCCCTAATCTGTAGCAATTATAACGAGTCACCATTCAATCAAAAATGGTTTCACGCTGGTGGTTAAATACAAATATTATATGATCTGAGCTTTATTTTTAAGCTCTATATAGTCTATACATATACCATACTCATTTTCTATACCTAAGCACCGCGCAGTTACGCAAACTGGTGTGGTCCAAAATTGTTTCTGGCAATTTTTCTCTTTATTGTTTCTCACACCACATTATTTTTTCTGATTGTGATCCTGTTATTAGTCTCATAGTCAAATATCTTTCATTTTCTTTTCTGAGAAATTTTTTCCTAACTATTTGATTTTGATTGGCCAATAAGAATGTTTGGGCTATTTTGCACAATATCTTATACTGTTTCCGATTTGTTGTTTTTGTCTTATCAAATCTTAAGATTATTGGTTTAAGACTTGAGAAATTTCAACTGGAATATACCTAATCGAATATAAAAATGACGTCAAGCAAAAGAATGTCCTAATTTATACGTGGCATTTGTGTGAATGTTTTGAAAGCGCTGATGTTATCTTTAGTGCTCGGCTTCTGTTTATATTCATTAAGCATTTTATCAAAATTGAGCATCATTATTATTTTAAACTTGAAATACCCGGTAAATGTCATCAAGATCTGAATGATGGAAATCCACATGTAGGTTTTAATAGAGCTTCAGTTCACTGCGTACCATTCACTTTTGTTTTCCACATTTTATCTCTCTCTTCAGTTCGAAAATTTCTATCAGTGAACATAACATTTTAGAAAAGCTGATCTCATAATTTTTCAGGTGGTGTTGAATTTTTTTTTTATTACTGATTGCCAAGGATTGTACTCGACTTGAAAAATACATATACATGTATTTTAAAAAGTATATTGGCCTGTTGAAGAATTTTTTTATTATGGCGAGGGATGGAGCTATATGGTCGTTGGCAAAGGCTCATAGGGTCTCGGAGATGTGCGCTTGTTTAAAAAAGTCGTAGGTATTTCTTGATAAATTTAATTCAAAAAGTCCCACAAAAATATAAATATTCAAGTTTCAATTTGTCCTAAAAAATGAGAAAATCGGTGAAATAACTGTGGTGATATAAATATTCATAGTTGTTTACCCATATTAAAAATATAATATTTAATACATTGAAATATTTTTTCAGTTGAGATTCCCTCCCAAAATACTTTTTTTAACCATATAATATGTACCTATAGTACCATCATGGGGAACAATAGTATTTACCAGTACATCATCTGTTCATTCTCTTGGTCAGTTCTCTTCCACTCGCGGATGGAGTAACATCTTGATTTTTTTACTCTTCAAATTTTTATTTTATTTTGCTTGTTGAAGTATTTTCGCTACTTCTTATTAAATTATATGTTCTTCCAAATTAGAATAGTATTCTTTCTTCTATTTTTATTTTTCTGACCTTGAATTTTATTTTTCATTTTTCCGATAAAATGTTTATCCAAAATTTTCTTGTGTTCAATCTTATTCGATTCCTTACAAATACCCACACTGCTCAATTTCGATGAAAAGCCAAATTTCCAAGTTTTCATTTACAACAGTCATAAATTTGCATTTTGACCCATATTAACACTAGAATTAAAGACCAGGTGGTGTCGTATCCGACGCCATTTGAATTTGGATGCGTCATTCCTCAAAGGTCCAGATGGCGTCATATATGACATTCCCCGGTCTTTTGAGGTTCGTTTACTGTTGAGTCGAATATGACGCCACCTGGTCCTTTGAGTAATCGTGTAAAACCTCGTTTTTCAATTGTTAAATTTACATCCGTGGAATGATGTGAAAGAAATATATAATGAGTTTGTGTACTAGCAAATACTCCAGGCTTTATACTACCTATTTTAATGGTTTGAATTTAGATGCTTGAAATGAAGATTATCTGAGAGGGAAAGAAAATGGTAGGTGAATCTAAAAAATTGAAAGAATGTAAGGGCCTGTCTACCAAATAATGTCTGATTTCAGATCAGACTATTTTCGATTTATGATACAACTTTGAGGCTCATGGTTTTCTAGAAATTTAAGAAGTAGAAATACACGTGCATTATTGCCTTTTTAATTATTCGACATTATAAATTAATATTTTTTTGCCGTTTCCTTCAAGTTTATCGACAAACTTTCATTTAAGATTCCACGAAATGTTGCGTTTTCGAGACCGTTATGAGGTACATTATGTGTAGACACTTGCGGTGACAAATATTATATATTTACGTCATTTCATTTCTCTTTGACAATGGGTAATATTTCCACTGGTAATAATATCTATTACCCACTTTAATAGCTACTCGTGCAGAATAACCGATTATTTTCCACTTAATTAGTACCTGTCACTATTAGAATAGGTAACTATATTGTTTGTTTAATCAATTCGACTTTCGTGTTGCATTTTTCTGCCGGGTTTCGATTGCCTATTCAATTTTATTTTATAAATACCTTGATCAGTTGAGGAGTGGAATTTGTTGTTATTCGTCTTTATTAATCGGTTTTTCCCTTTATTCTTTTTTTTTTTTTTTCTTTAGGATTGACGTCAGTCATGAATACAATTAAGATACCTTTACGTCTTTGAAGTGAATTGTTTTAATGTAAAAATAGATTTTCTGTTTCCTTTGATCAGAAGTCTCTCAAAAAATTCTCGACCGTGTTAGGAAATGAACCAATTATAATGCGCTGCACTGATTTATTTGAGTGGAAGTAACTGTTGTTTGTTTCAACCCATTATCTTTTGTTTCAACCCATTATCTTTTGTTTCAACAAATTCGTTGGAAAATATTGTAGTGGAGCCTATAAATAGTGAAAAATTTCCAACTTCAGTAGTTTTTTTTAATTTTATTTTAACGTGCCATTGTACAGCAACAACTAAGGCTAGAGACTCGAGGGCTGTTTGGTGGAACGAATTTAATGGACAGTAGGGTGGTTAGGTTTGTGTGTATAATGCACTAATGTGTATAGGTGTGGCGTTCCAAGTTGTGACGGTGACGATCGTCTTCATCTAGGTACCATTTGATCGCAAGGCTGAGTACTTTTCACTAAGCCTGTTCATCATTTATAGCTCAGCTTGAGTCTTTGTTGAGTAAGATTTGTTTATTCTAGAAAATATCCTCTTTATGGGCTGAGGAGAGGGAAAGAAATTTTAAATTAATGTCTTTCATTATCACCTAATTCAATCGGAGTCTGTTACTAATATTTGAGATGGCTAATTCTGCAGAAAATCGATAACGCAGCTTTAATCGGACAGGTATTCTAAGCTAATATGGGCTTGGTTAAGCCTTTCTCGCGATGAAAGAGATTGCAAATCTAACAGAGGGGTAAAATGTTAAAAATTGCAAATAAATGCAAAAAACATTGCAAAATAACTCAACAATAAGTGTTATTCAAGAGGCTTTATGCTCCTTTGGCCCCCACTAATCTTTACTCCCAATTTGCTCACTTCACTCACATTTTATATGTTGAATGCGTTGAACGCAGTTGAAAGAAAAATTCTACGAGTAGTATGAGTGCTAATAAATAGAAGGCCTTATCAATATTTAAATTTAGAAAAAAAGATTTTTTTATTATTTAGGTTTGAGAGATTTTGACTTTGACCTCTCCGTCTCCAACTATTAAAAGATTCTCATCAGTTATTATTTTATAAAGGAATATAGCAGTTGCCCATTATTAATTACGAGTACCTTTACAAAAGTTTTCGTATTATAAAATTGTAAAAGTACATATTTATGTCGTTTTGGGCTTACAGAAAAAGCTGAGGCACTTTGCCCCTTGTACAATGTTCCTTCCTTTTTCTGAAACCCTGATTTCGTTATTGAAATTAGTAAATGTATAATTTAAAAATCGCGTTAAGGGATAGTGGCTTTTAAATTTGTCGTTTCAGGTTACTCGTGAATGTTTGGCTGGAGCATTATTGATGAAATTGATGCCTGGTAATGGATCGGGAATTGGCGCATATTTTTCAGTTTTAAAGAAGGTACGTCGCAGTTTCAAATTTTTGTTTACATTTTTTATTACCCCTCATTTTTATCGCGGGATTATAAAAACACACTAACCATTTCGTTGTTTTGGTGATAATTATTATTTTATAGACGATGATAGCCAATTTTGTGTTTGTACCCGTCGTTCATAATTTGGCCACGGTAATTTTTATGAAGGAAAATTGAGCGACACGCTTCATGTACCTACCCAAGTCTGCAATAATTTTTTCGTAGGTCTATGTCGAATTCATTAACATATTATATCGATGCAATAATATTGTTTGCTTTTACGCCCAAATATCCTGATTCATCGTGTTTTTATGACACAGGTGTATTTGTATGTTGGTGGTATACCCATATACACATGTACTCATCTTAGCACTTCCTTGATGTCTATATTATGATGATTCATTTCACTGAAATTTCAGTGATGCGAGAAAGGGTGAGTTTCACTCGAAATAAGGCAAACATACTTTGGGCACGGTATATTCTTTGCATGACCATTATAATTGTTAGTCGGCACAACATCTATTTGCAGCGAAGAAAAACTGGTTTTTCAATGTTTTCTTAGTAATATAATTTATCATTGATTTAATGCTTTCAATTCTAAAAAAACACTTTCTTCTTTCACTGAGGAATCTTAAATCTACATCTCGCTATCTACGTATAAATTGGTGAAGGAAGGGATTACGAGTACATTTGTACAGCTTCTGATTTCTGGGTACCAAAAGCGCCACAATATAGCAAATGTTTAGATTTAACTGCTTTTCATATTGATTTATATGTGTGTCAGAACATAATTATTTTGGGTGGAAGAAGATTGACCACTCTTAGAATAGAAAGGAGTAAAGTTATTAGTCCTTAAGATTGCTCAAAATCATTGTGTAATGTTTTATGATTTAAAACAGTCATATTTTATTGAACCACCAGTATCGACCGTTTCTGATGAATGGTGATATCAACTTATTACGATATAACTGCAATCAAAATGTCAAATGCACAAACGCTAGATAATATAAAATAGTGTCAGAGTTTGGCGAGGACCTAGCATGTATTGGATTATTAGTAAATTATTTTATTCGAAAATAGATCAATCCAATTCAGTTGATGCCATTCTGTAATTGTCTTCATTTTACCCGTCATAGTTTTCACTCGAGATGGCTCAAAATATCTCAAATGCCTTACTGCGGCTGTCTATTGTTGGTATATAGTTTAACCATGAAGCTATGTATTATTTCACAACAGCAAAAATTTACTTTTTGATGAACTATAAATACATATTAATATTTCTGTGAAGTCAAATCCATTCGGATTTTACATTCTACTAGTTTCTTGTTTTGAAATGAATGACTCGTCATGCATACCTACTTATTTTTGTATTTAACTCGCAGGTCGTTTGAAAATTTACTTCACGTAAAAAGATTACGAATAATATGTTTTGAGATACTACTGATAGCGTCATCAATATTTTATCACGTTGGAATAGTCTTTGAAATTTGCTTTCAGCAAATGTTTGGCGCGTAAAATTATATGAATGACTAGCGTAGCTTGAGGGGGCTACGCCCCTTTTCCGCTCAAATTTACTATTTCTGAAATTTTCCTCTTTCTAATAAGACCAAATTCAGCTTTCTACGTTCAGTAGAAGCTGAGTAATGACGAAATAAAAAATAATTTGTTTACAAATTTCGAGTGTGTGACAGACATCCGGATATTGGATTTTATTATATAGATATTAATATAATAGATTATTGAAGATTATCGATAACGTCATCAAAAAGAGAAAATATAGTGTTTTTATGTAATTCGTCATCAGTAGGAGTATAAGTGTATGAAATTTGTGTTGGTCATAAGCGGACTTCGGACTTGGCTCGATGTACCTAGCTATTTGGGGAGTTGTAATATTTTTGTCTGTCATTAGAGAAAAGTTTCAGTATCAGTATAGGCTACAGACTGTTACATTCAATGTGAGGATTATTTGAATTTCCTTCTTTCGTCGAAAATATCACTGATACTATTTATAAATCAATTCCTGTCAAATATTAATA
The DNA here is from genome assembly GCA_038050395.1 of Parthenolecanium corni. Classification (NCBI taxonomy): domain Eukaryota; kingdom Metazoa; phylum Arthropoda; class Insecta; order Hemiptera; family Coccidae; genus Parthenolecanium; species Parthenolecanium corni. The sequence goes on along the minus strand of JBBCAQ010000038.1, from coordinate 579,917 downwards.
ACTAACATTTGTCCCATAGATCCGATAATAACTTATCAAGTTCAGTCTACTCTGAAATGGTAAATTTATTCATTTTTTTCATTTCCCTTTCATTATGCCTATAGCAGTCTAACGTAAATTCCAAAGGATTTTTTGTTTCGTCTGTCTTTCTAGGGATAACAAAAATGCCTACCTCCGTTGAAAATATTTTTCGTGTGAAGGTTATTCGTGTGTGGATTATTCAAAGAATGGAGAAAGGTGTACCTTTCTTATTCGGTTGAATGTGACTCGTTTGAATAAGAAGATCCTAAATCTTGAGAGAGTGGCATTTTTTTGATTTATAAAGAACGTACGTATATATATATACCTATAAGTCGGCTTTCAGCTGTTACAGAGAATTTTCGCTTTGTTATTATGTCGGTGATTATTTTTCTCTAATAAATTTTGATATCTACGTTTCAAGGAAATGACAGGACTCTTAAATTTTTATTTGCTGTTTCCATTCATCACGCATTAGCAATTTGTGTGATGATTTTTCTTGTGATGTAAATTTTTGAGAACTGTACGAATGGTCATCAGTTTTGTTTCTGTGAAATATACGAATATTACGAGTAAGCTGCGTGGCCTTGCATTGGATAACTTGAGCTGTCAAAGTTGGCTCATTTCCTGATTCCTGCAGAGGTGAGAGTAATAATGAAGTGAATTTATTCTTACCTCTTTGCAAATAACAGTGTCATTACTGTTGAAATGAGTCTCTTAGCTAGTGTATGGTACAGGCCTGATGCAGCAAATGTAATTCAATATATACTTGAAAGCCAAAAGGTGCCATGTCCATTTCTAAATATTTACATATAGGTAGACTTTGCTTGATTTTTGTTTTGTTTTTGTTTTTGTTTTTTTCTGGCGGGTGGTGGGGGGCTAAACAATTCTTTATAGTTTATCCGTCACAAAACAAAAAGTTTTCTGTGAAAAATCTGTTGAAAAGACCTTTGATAAGACGGTAAGAGGAGTAAAAATAATGAATTATCAGAACTTGGTACTAAATGAATCAAAATTTTGTTCATTTTCATTGAAGTGGGAGGGCTAATTTCAGCTCTGAGTAGCATAGTCGCCCTATCACCCTCCAAGTCCATTACTTTCGTGATAATACTATTTTTGTCAAACTGGATGGAGATTATAATCAATGTCTCGAGATCCCAGTTGATTAATGTTATATCATCACCAAAGATACATAATAATAGCATTTTTTTTTTCACAACCTATCATTTTTTTTATGGACATATAATACTTTTTAGCTTCCAGGAATTGCTTTTTTATATTTTTGATTTACATTTTTGAATATTCTCTCATGTGGTTAGTTAAAAATGAAATTGTCGATCCAAGTACGAGTACCTACACAAGAATTATCCGCAATAAATAGTTTTAAAAGTACGTTTTATACACTCGCCAGGATTAAGTATATTTTTTACTTAACACATATGCTTTTCAATTCATCTTGTTGGTACCTCATTTCCTATTTTTGTCTTGGCTGTATTTTTATGAGAAATATGTTTTGTATTCAACGATGGTATAATGATGTTTAACATCGGTGATACTCTCATTTACAGAAATAACGCATTTGGTTTTCGTTGTTATTTTTTTTCTTCGCCCTGTCACTGGTTCTCGGTTATTTTTTATATAAAAAAATAAAAAATGGTGAAAAAACGTCTAATGATATTCTGTAGGAGGTTGGTGTACGTAGAAAAGTCTCTTATAGCCTGGAGGCGTTCTTCGAGATTCATTATTAATGTCTGAAGTATCTCTTTAGAGAAACGCGAATCTGATGATTTGAAGAAGAGACATTGCAAACTTGGGTGTTTTTGTACCAAAGAATTGTGTAATTTTGTTAGTGTCGAGGGTTTTGCTTTTCTGTCGCAATATGTAGTCACTGCAAAGTATATGTACCTATACTGCATCAACAACTGCAACATTTCTGGAAAACTGCTGTCAGCTCGTCGTTATTCTGAGATTTCCTTATCTTATATTCAGTTTTGTAGTTCCCCATATATTTCAAGAAAAAATTAGATTTTTATTCTTCATTGCATTCTTATTCCTTGAATGCATCTCCTTGTATTAACCCTTTCGGTCATGACTATTTAGTTTGACAGATAGAATTTTTTGAGTTACAGATTTAAGCTTGGGTGATTTTTCTGAGAATTTTAGTTTTTTGCGCAACTCTCTAACCTAATTAGAACCTGAGATATAGCTTGTCCACTGTAGTGGACAATGTGACTAGCAGGACCAAAATTCTTCAATTTTTTTTCTTACTTCTTTTAACATAAAAAAAAAAAGACCGCGGGAAAATATTTAAAACCTGAGGTATATCTTGGTCACTACAGTGGACATGGTGACTATGAAAACAAGCTTTTGAATTTCTCATTATCTTACATTTTTATTTAAAAATAGAGATAGAGATATAAAAATTACCAATGTATTTGAACAAACAAATCACTGGATGAATATTTCCATGAAAAATCTTGGTTCACCAGCCATTAACTAATTCTTATCATAGTTTTAATGATGTGTAGTGAGGTAGATAAAAAACAGATGGCTTCTATCGCCACACAAGTGTGAAAAAATCAGAGTTAAATAATCGATAATAATGTATTTTCCAAGTTTTATCTGACTGAAGAAAATTCAAGTAGGGGAAGGGGGGGCATGGTAAAAAAACACATTTAAAAAAAATATATCTCGACAAAAAAAAATTTTTCAAAGTCAAGAACCCCTCTTCATATATTTCTCAACAGTCACCACGTCCACTACAGTAGCCATTACTTCAATGCTTATCGCAAAATTCCCTAATGCAGTAAGCATAAAAATCGTAATATTCCTGAAATCTGACAGATGAAACGTATACAAAAAAATTATTTCCAGCTTGCCGATAGTTTCCAACTCGCGTTGATGTTTGAAGTTAAGAGTTTTACTTTTTTTTTTCTTCTTCTCTTTCGTTTCTCCTACCATGTGCTCATAATGTGATTTCATTTATAATACAGAGAGTTTGGGAGTTAATTCATGAACAACTAGATGAATATTACTTTCGAATGAGCCCAAGCGCGGTTCTCTTCACTAATTCGTCATCAGGCTACATTCGATTGAAAATATGTCCACTACAGTGGACACAGTGACCGAAAGGGTTAAAACAGAAAAAAAATTGGGAATAAGTTCTCTGCTGCATGTGGTAATTGGATTTTCGCTCTTAAATATCCATTTATTCTATCTTTACTTTTTTTTCTTTTTTTTTTTTTTTTTTTTTTAAATTTCCGTTGCCAAGGAGTTTATTATCAAAAAACTGTTGACCGTGTATTTGACGGTATTTTGTCCACAGTAAGTTAATTATCTTATCTATACTGATAAGGAAACACGTATATAAAAACTGACATGCTAAATTAATAACAGAAAATCCTATGATGTATGCATAATTACATACGTACTTGAATAACTGTCTCTCATCGATTCATCATCTTTTCGTATTTATTCCTCAATCCATTACGCAAAATTTTTCATTTGCTAATACAAGAAGATGCATATTTTTAAATTTTGATTGGTAATCAGAGTTAACAGCAAGTGTACTGTACGGTTTTTGGGGCTGGCGAGCCAATCCCCTCTCCCCTCAGAAATGAAATTGGCCTCCCCGTAGAAAAATGGAATTTTTAACGGAAGGAAAGGCGTGTGTGTGAAGAGAGTTGTTAAATACGTGAACCGAAACATTTTTTGGCAACTGAGGAGTCTGATGACGTCATCAAGCCTTTGGGTAATATTGACCAAAAAAAAACCGCGACACTTTTTGGGTAATATAACCAAAAAAAACTCGAGGATTTTTTGGGGTACTATCGGCTTTTCACTCTAAGGTCCGTTTCCACTGGCAGAGGTTGGACGGCCGAGTGGAAGGGGTTGGAAAGCTGACCAAAGCGAGGGCCTCAGGGGGGCGAAGCCCCTAGTTATCAGTATTGAGTACCTAGTATTTACCACAAGATTTTATTACATTCAGTCCTCATTTTCTTTGAGCACTAAACATAATTATATTTTTCTATTAAAACATTTTTTTCCATTAATTTTTCTCCATTCCTCATTCTGCGTAAAATTTGTAGATTTTCAGCCATTTCCTGAAATTGCAAAATTATTTTCTCGTCTAAAATTATGTTAATTCGACAGGTCAGGTATTTTAGATTGATGAATAACTTTTTTACGTGATTACTTATATTTAATTTAATTTTGAGTATAAAAAATACTGACTGAAAACACTTTTTTTCTCGTCGATTTCTCCTTAAATTGGTAGTCCTTCGTTTGACACTTTGAAAGATTTGTTATTCAAAAAAAAGAAAGTTTTTAGGTATGGTTAAAAATTTTTAAACTTATGGTACGAGTGCAAAAAAAATCGACGGCTACACTTTTTTTGAATCAACTTCACTTTTCTTTGAAAGTGATTTATTTCTGTAGAAAATACACGGCGGATTTGTAAAGTCTACGCTAGCTGTTTTATTTTTTAACAAATACAAACATTTAGGCCGTTTTCAAACTTGGAAATTCAACGTTTTACGAGCTTTTCGCTACATTCGATTTTCAAATGGTAGTGGAAAATCGTGCGTCACTGAAAGTGGGTCATTTCTAAACGAGAAAATCCACGTGCGTAGAGCCCAAATTACGTTCTCGTTTTTACCTTCCAAGTTTATTCAACTCCCAGTACTATGTATTTTGAATTTGATGAACTTACTAACAGTCTTTACGTGTGCTACAAACTTGGTTTTTTGTTTACTGGCTAATAGTTATATGTAGTTGATAAAATTTTGTGAATTATTCTGTCCCATTTGAATCATCGACTGCTGGAAACAATTCTCTCCACAGAGCTAAATCGTATGAGTGGGAGGGGGCTTATTATTTGTCAAGACTTCCTATGTAGGTAAACAATTATTGAAAATGTGACACCACACACATGCTCTTCTCTCCCTCCCCACCCTCGCAATTTACCCCGTCTACAAAGCTTCGAGATTCAGCCAAAAATATAAAGTCAAATTTTTTTCCTTGTGAGTAGTATGGGTGGATTGACTAGTGGGCCAGACCCCACCCTTCATAAAATCATCCCCCCACCAACAGATAAAATGCGATTAGAAGGGTATTTTATCTGATAACAACATTTGGGATACCCGAATTTCAGGTGACATAAAGTTTTTGAAAAAACGAAAGAATAAAACAATATTCAACCGCATGTATGTGTGTACAGGGGGAAAATTTTGTTACACGAAAAAAGTGTTTACCTTTAGCGCCTTTTATCTCTGCTCCTATGAGTGATAGAAAAAAAATGATAAGAACCAAAGTTGTTGATAATTTAACGTAGAATATTTCTCACTTCCAGCATTTTTTCATAAAATTTACGTTTGGCGAGTTATTGCCCAAAAACCAAAAATGTGGATACATTTGCCCCCCTTTGAGAGTGTTGTAGACAGGGAATATTAGGGCTTTTGAGGGGCGATTCTGGAAGTGGTCTTTGACATTTCTGCGCAAAAAAATTTCTTGCAGGATTTTTTGCAAATTGCAATCCGAAACACCTATCTGCCCTGGACTATAAGCTCTGCTTCAAGTAGTTGCGTGTGGGAGCTGACCGTAAAACTGTCAAAAGAATTTAAAAAAAGAAAAAAAAGAGGAAAATGTATCGTAGACGCTCCCCGTATAATAGAATCTCAAATATAAATATTTTCAATTTTCCACGGCGCAGTTAAGGGAGTTGAATTTTATTTTTTCTGCGGATACTGGTTTCAGCTCTGTGAGTCCTCCTAGTTCATATTATAAGCGTAGAAGTTACGGTATGGGCCTAAGGCGCAGGCGTTGTCTTTTATAAAAGTATTCTACTTTTCATATTGAAAGTATGTACGTGTGCCCCTTTTAATCGGGAGTACATTTTATGATACATATATACATGTACATTCTTTTGAATCCTTTGAGGTTATATATTGCTCCACTCTGTTATGCGATGTCGTTTCTTTCAATAAAAATAAAAATGCATAGGTATACGTATTTATTGAAAGGAAAAAAAAAGTAAAAAGAAAAAGATAAAAAGCTAAAGTGAAAAACACAAAATACGAGTATGTACTCGTATATCATTTCTCTGTACCGTCTTTGAACTTTTTATTGAATTATATTTATAAGCTCTGTTCGAGACAAGTAGTAAGTTCAGTGACCGACCCCGCAATCATCTTCATTGTTGTCTCGGAACATCGTAAAAGTCTTCCGCAAACCAAAATATGGAGTCTGTATTTTTCGAGATTTTCCAGTTTCTTTATGGGTGGGGTTAAATGGCTTTTACAGTTCAACTTTAAGTCGTGAAGATTTTATCGTTTTACTATTGTTTTGTTAGAAAAAATGTTTTTTATTACTCTTTCTCGAGTGCCATTTGAGCTGAGTATATTATATCCGCACTTTCATTCCAGAAATTAGAATTTTTTCTAATTTCTCAAATTATGAACTATATAGTCGTGACAAAATTCGACTATGTTAACCTTGAATGTATCCCCCATCTTTCAATAAGTCTAGACAAGATATACTGTTAAATTTTTGCCAGACAATCTTTTCTTGAGGCTGACAAATCGTTTAAAATAGCTAAAAATCTAAGTCAATCAACTTCGGTGTTAGTTATATCATCATGTTATAGAGTTTTGCGAAATTTTTTATCGTCAAGTATAGCGCCCCTCCCGGAAGTAGAAATAGCTTGTGACCTTCAATAATGCTGTATTCCTCAAGTATTGTCATACAGCCAAAATAAAGCTTCAGTAATAAATTCCAAGGATGCATCTAAGTCTGACATCATTTGAAACATAATATTTCCCAAAACTTTTAAAAATTGCTAATTTGGACTCACCCCATTCAGTTATATCAGTAGGTAAATAACTGAATACTACAATTGCTTGGTCTAAATTCCGTCCGTGTTAATGTTGAAAAATGTGTTTGTGAATTATGAAAAATTCAGACGTAGGCATGTCGAAAGGAATTTTTTGAAGGCTGTGTGTAACGTGTTGAAATTAAATTTGTATACTGGAGTGTGTTCGTATCAATACCACAAATAAAGGTATTTTCCATCAATTTTTTGTAAAATTTCAAGTACGGTTATTTTTAACTATGTAAGTATGTGTTATTTTATTTGTGTGGTGACCTGATCACGGTCTGCATAAGATGGTCAGTCTTTCTAAAATGACAAATATGCTGCTATCATTTCTTGGAAATGTTAAATAGAAATTTGTAACATAATATTTGTCTAAATATATTTTTCACTTTTTGCGGAAAAAGTGCATGAATCGGAACTGAAATACTCGAAATTATTTTTAAAATCTCTTTTATCGCATAAGTAAAGCAATGGTGATCTTTATTAATTGAAGTCAATGAAGTAAGATACAAATTCGCACCACGAATGTTTTTACAACACAATATGCTCTAAAAATAAAGCAAACACTATAGCTGTGACAATATTCCATAATACAAACTAATCAAAATGTTTGTCATCTTATCAGTTCTACACTTTACTCATAGCGACTATTTTTAGGGCATATAGTTCATGAAAAAAATCGTTCACAAAAATAGCAAATTATTTACTGGGGAAATTGTTCCATATTTATAGCCTTTGCTCATGTACGAGTATAATATTGTATATACGAGTACGTATAATTATTCGTAATTATGCTACTCTCTATTATTTATTCATACTTTGAAATTAACTATTGTTGTTTGTTACAGTCTCAACCGAAATTTTTTCAAATGTTAAATCTATATCTTAATGTTCTCGGCTTTAAAGTTGAGAAAAAATGTTTCTGGAAATTATTTTGTGAGGTACGAAATCGATAAGTCCGTCTAGAATAAGATTGAGCCAGCTCTAATGTCATTATTTATAGTAGAAACTATTAATGTTTGAAGTAGTAGTTTTTTCTTCTTACATTGCATATTTTACCATTTTTCTTGTAGTTTTTGCTACAGTACAAATCTTGCATTGTCCCCATTTTCCATTCAAATTTTGAAATTACTCTACCTAGATTTTTTCCAATGTATTCAACTATGCAGGGTATTGATAGTTTAGACATTGTAAGTATTTTCGTAGTTAGGTAAGGCCCAAGGGGCATAATAAAAATGGTGCAGTAAATCTGACATGATAAAGAAAGTTTGATTTGAAGTATTTCAGAGATTAGAATAGTATCTATTATCTAAGACTATTTATAATGCTTATAGCATCAATGAAAACGTCTGAAGAAAAAATAATATCATTTCCAATGTTACCACAATCTCGTCTGTTGGCAAAACTTGTGACTTGAAAAACTATTTGGCTTCTCGTCCTCGGCTTAGCCCAATTACTGGACAGTTGACGTAATTAAAAATCAGTAGAAAAATACACATTAGTCCCCAACTGTGTGGACACATTATGGTTAAGGCTGGTTTACATGTTGATAGTCTATCACGATAGTTGCTGTCATGATAGCAACTATCATGTTACTATCATCGTGTAAATTCACTATCAAGCACTGTCACAAGCGGTGTGATAGTACTTTCACGCTATCACGCGTGCACGATAGCATGAGAGTAGAATAGCACAATAGTGATCTTGATTTCTGTTGGTATTTATGAAGTTTTGGACAGTTTTTTTTTTTAGTTTTTGGCGTTTTTTCTTTAGTTTAAAAAAAAAAAAAACTTTAAATTCAAAACAAAAAAAAAATTAATTAATTAATTAAACAATAAAATTGAAAAAATAAAAAACAAAAAAATAATTTATAGAAATTTTCAGTTTCACAAACTAATAAATTATATAAAAACATAAAAACATCCAACTAAAAACAAACGCAAATTCATTTTTATCACCAGCAACTATCACATCAATTGCGCCCATCTCAAATTCCAATGTAAATTAACGCTATCGCGACAGTGGTGATAGCATGAACTATCATGAGAGTTCATGAGAGTACTTTCATGATAGTACTATCACCATGTAAACCGGCCTTTAATGTGCGGTTGCGGTCGCTCTATAATCATTCGCTTATCATCCATGATTGGGCTGTAATTTCCTATTTCCGTTGAACGAAATGCCAATATACTTTCGGCATCTCACGTTAATCTACCATCGAGCAGGCAATGAAAATTTTCAGCGCATCAACCAAAGTCATGCTCTTCGAACAATTCAAAATAGCAAATTTTAACTGGTTCCATTCAAACCGCACATTTTTACCCATTCATATTTTGAATTTCCTTTATTATTATTATTTTTTAAAATTTATTTTAGCCACTGATTGACTTAGTGAATGAGCTTTAGGAGGAGGGAGGCGTAACAAGAAGGGGGAAGGCAAATTAAAACGCATGGTTTCTATTTGTGTGGATGATAACCGAAGAGAAACTGACGAGCAGGTAAACTATTCTGGTGGCGCAGCATGTGCACATATACATGTACATCTACACGCTGACACAGGTTTTCAAGGTTTCGTTTGACGTCAAACCTACATAAAATGAAATCAGATGCAGTAACCGCGGTGGCCCTCGATGGCAAAAATTTCGAATTATACGAAGGGGACTGCGAGGGGGCGTGGGAGGTGGATCTAAAGAACCAGTGTTCTTCGCCATTTGAAAATTTCGTCAAGATATGGGCGAATGAATATACGTATAAAATATAATATTGAACTGGTAAACTTGAAATTTGGTTGAGGTAGGTGAGCTGCTGTATGCGTCGCCATACCAAACAAATTACGTGTAGAATATTGTGTTCTCGGGTCAGGTTACCTCGCATACTCGTTTTTTCCCTCTGTGGCCATGCCTACGTCATAAAGCTGTTGACGAATGCGGAATTGGTGGACGGAGATGCCATGTTTAACCATTCATGCGTTCATTTGACCGTAACACGTGTTCCAAATTACTGACGACAGAGTCTCTAGTAATTTTCCAATGAAGCCTTAATAACGACGCCATATAGCTTCAAACATTTTTCTTGCCGAATTTTTCAAATTTTCGCCTTGTAATAGGTAAAAGTTTGAAGTTTATGGGGAAATTATTAAAAGCGACTTCTCAAAATGATGCCCCTGTAATATTTTGATATCGTCGGGAAAGAATTGTTTTCTGCACGGATATTATAAGTTCGTTTCAAAACTGATTGAGTGATTTCAATTTCCTTTTGGCAAGGTTAATAAATTAGGTAATTCAAACAACATTAGGTACATACTGTAAGGCTCAAACTGATTATAATACGAGTCCGTAATGCTCTGTAATATATTTCACAATTTTTATAAACAGTCCTCTAGAATTCTTGCAGCTATTAATTAGCTTTGTTGGGATGCTACCAGTCTCAGTGGCGGATCCAAGGTGGGGAAAAGGGGGAAATCCCCCTCAAGTCCAAAAAAAATAGACCGATAATCCACAAAAAAATTTAATTTTCCTGAACCCCTCCCCCTTTATGCTGAAAAAAATACAATCTCATCATTTTAGCATTTACCATGCTTTGAAAAAAATTGGATCCCCCCCCCCCCCGAAAAAAAAAAATGGAGATATAGATCCGCCACGGCTGCAACGCGTTTGGGCGAATTTAGGGGAAATGGAATGCTTTTGGGCGAGTTTTTGCAATGGATTTGGGCGACCCTTCTTGAATATTTGATAATGGATTTGGGCGAGTGCTCGCCCAAATCCATTGCAGTATACCAAATAGAATTCTGGCTTTGAGGTTACAAATTTTTCATTTTCAAAGCTTTTCTGGGTGGATTTGAGACTCTATAACTCGACAGACCAACATTTGGCTAATTGAAATAATTGAAACTATATTTTTTTCAAAAATATTAATGAAAAACTAGTATTAAAACAAAATACGTGATTATGGCTCTTACCATTTGTTTCTAATACTGATTTGACTGCTGCATCAATCACTACACTGGCCGAACATTTTTTATTAGTACAACGAAATCTGAAATTTCCATTGGCCAAAGTATTTGATTTTGTAAATTTAAATTTGTCAATTAGAACACATACTACACCACGATTAGTTTCAAAAATTGAATCTATTGTCACATCCATGATTAATAAACGACGTTTCAAGACTAATCGGTTTAAAATATAGATGTTCAGAGTACCTATAGAAGAGGAGAAAGACTATTGCTTTTATCTTTAAGACGTGTTCCAGCAAGTTGAGATGATATTTTGTATGGCTGCAATGGATTTGGGCGAGTAGACGAAATTAGTCTAAATAAATCGCAATGGTTTTAGGCGACTGATAAGCGAAGTTGATCAATGCTTTTGGGCGAGTACAAAATATCATCTCAACTTGCTGGAACACGTCTTAAAGATAAAAGCAATAGTATTTCTCCTCTTCTATAGGTACTCTGAACATCTATTTTAAACCGATTAGTCTTGAAACGTCGTTTATTAATTATGAATGTGACAATTGATTCAATTTTTGAAACTAACCGTGGTGTAGTATGTGTTGTAATTGACAAATTTAAATTCACAAAATCAAATACTTTTAACAAAACAAATATAATACTTTTTTTTCTTACTTGAAACCATGTCCTGTACGCGTATTTTGTTTTAATATTAGTTTTGCATTAATATTTTTGAAAAAAATATAGTTTCAATTATTTCAATTAGCCAAATGCTGGTCTGTCGAGTTATAGAGTCTCAAATCCACCCAGAAAAGCTTTGAAAATGAAAAATTTGTAACCTCAAAGCCAGAATTCTATTTGGTATACTGCAATGGATTTGGGCGAGCACTCGCCCAAATCCATTATCAAATATTCAAGAAGGGTCGCCCAAATCCATTGCAAAAACTCGCCCAAAAGCATTCCATTTCCCCTAAATTCGCCCAAACGCGTTGCAGCCTTTTGTATTCGCCCAAAAGCATTGATCAACTTCGCTTATCAGTCGCCTAAAACCATTGCGATTTATTTTGACAGTTTTCGTCTACTCGCCCAAGTCCATTGCAGCCTCCGCCACTGACCAGTCTACTGTATAACTTCCAGGTTCATAAAATTAGCTCAGACAAATTTTACGTTTAAAAATAATTAAGCAGCTTCCTGATATTTTCCACGTATTTTCAGATAAAACTGATTGAAAGCTTACTCACTATATAGGTAATAAAAATTTTTCCCTGGTTGAATTTTTCTGATTAATTACCAGGATATTTTAGTTCCTGGTGATAACATCATTAGTGACTGATTTCTGCGATATGTTGTACGTGAATTTGCTAAAACATATATTACATCATGTTCACCTGTTAAGTTTCTGAACGGTTTTCTGGAAAATACTGGCTCGTATTACCAATATCAATAGCGTTCGAATGTAGCTATCATGATGTAGTTACAATGCTAGATTATAAAGATCATTATTGTAGTCAGTAAAACTATTTTCATTGCGCATCAGCGCATCATAAGAAATTTGCTATCACAAAGCAAAGAAATAAAACTCAAGTTTCAGTTAATCACTGTTACATCTTTATCGTGTCAATATCTTTCATGATATAATGCATAAGAAATAACTACAATGAGACAATAACGAAAATCAGAAAAATGAAAACGATTAACGAATCACTGAGAAAATTAATCAAGAGATTATTGAGAAGAAGATCACAACAATGTATGTAACATAGATATAGTAGACAATTTGGGTTTTTCCTGGATTTAAATTTTCTCATTACTCCGCCTAATTGCTTATCAAGTTTTCCTAATTTCGAAACCATTATCTTCCTGGCATTTTTTAATTTTTTTTAGTTTTATGATTTTAAAAAGAGAAAAAATTTAATTTTAAGTTACTTGAAATACATATTACGAGTATATAGTGTGTAATGTGTATTCCAAAATTTGGTAATTTTTTTCGTCCAGTTAGACATGACTCACGCTATTTATCTATAATTGCAAACAATGGTTTTTATGTGAATTTCAAAATTATATACTCGTAAATTGTAGATGATTCTTGGAATGTATTTTTATTCGTATGGTTACCAAAATTAAGACATAATGTTCACTTCTCTTTTGATTTCAAAAAAATATTCGTTTGCTCAAGAATTTTGGGCTTTCCACATTGAGTATGACAAAATATTCTATGTTGAATTATTAGAAATTTATCCCACAGTTACCTGACACTAGTAATTAGCAAAACATTCTGAAGAAACCTACAGCAATTTAAAAATTGAAAAAAGTTAAACCTGATGTGTTAGTTTTTATTTAGATTCTGATTAATTTTTTATCTCCTCGATTCTAACTATTCTTAATTCCAAAACGGAAACTACGTTTCTACAGTATAATTACAGGCTTACGTTTCAAGTTTTCAAAATTTGCAGTTGGAGTTGATCTACTGCGCATTACTTGAGACGGAGGTGCGAATTACCTATTAGCCTATTCAGAAATTAAAACTTTGCTCTTCGTTTAGGAGAAAGAAATAGAATGCCATTTTCAGTAATAATATCGTACATGAATTTAATAATTTACCAAAATAACTTTTTGAGTGGGAGGGGCTCGCTATCAAACTACTGTCATATTTTTAGATTTTCCGCCTTAATTTTTAATTTTTAATTTCACTGATGCTGGCCTCTGAAATTCGTTGTGAAAAAAGTTTGTCTTATCAAATTTTGGCAATCCAGCTAAGAATGATCTGTGTTTTCAAAAGGCATAAAATTTTCATGCATAAAAAGAATTTTAGGTGCTCGTATTGATTGTTGATATTGAATTTTAGGAGGGATAATGCCTTTTTCTGCATAATACGTGTACGAGTCATCTGCTTAACTCTAGAAGTACCAGGTGGTGTCATATACGACACCACTAAAAATTTTGAGATGGACCTCTCAAATGACCAATATTTTTAGAACCCCTGACTTGTGTCATACGATGCCACCTAGTCCTTTGAGGTGTCATATATGACACCGCCTGGTTCTTTGAGTAATTGAGTAAAACCTGGTATTTCTAGTGTTACAATAGACCTGATATGAAAAGATGAGACGACTATTTTAAACCCTGAATTCTGTTTTGATATAAACGTCTTCAGAATGATGATTAAGCATTGCTCATTATTTTCTACATGAAATTAATTTTAGACATCACATAGTCAGAAAGGCATATAGTTCACGTAGATGATCAACTAACTGAAATCAGCCGCACTTACATCCACAAAATGTTACCCACAAAAAAAAAAAAGTGAATCATGTATTTAAATTGATATAAAAACATGCGTCACACCTTTACTATGTGTTAGCTTTATACATTCAGAACTCACTTTTGAATCTTGTTGTGTAATACACGATTACATGAGGGAAAGGAACCTAAGAATTAGAAAACAATTTTTGAAAGATTATGTTTTGGGGAAAAAAATGTATGTGTGTGATAGACCTATACCTACGTAAACTATTCTTAAATGTACAAAATTGAACGGATTTTATTCTACTCTTGGAGCCTTAAACGTCGGTAAATATTTGAGAAAAAAATCTCGATGTTTTCGCCTTTTTGTATTCTTCGGTGAGAACTCGAATTCGTTTTTCTCAATTCTTTTCTCTTATTTACTGACGTCATTGATGGTAAAGAGTAACTTACCTATAGGTTTATACAGATAAACTATTTCTTTGGCTTATTTTTATTACTTTTCAAACTTGCAAAACCTACGCCACGAATTCCCCAAGCATTTTTGAAAAGTCAGTTAAAATTTTCAACTTCCTAATGGCTATATTTTATACAAAGTGAACAAAATGAAAATTTTTTTCCAAATATTTCAAGATTTTTTTATTATTCGTCATATTTCATTAACAAACCTGCTTTTACCCACGCCTCATTTAATTTTCTTTCGCTTTTTTTTCCTTTCATCATTTTGACGGGCTTGCAAATACAGCTTCAGAGAGATTAAATTTTTCCTTCTTGTTACCCCACTGCTAAGTCGCAAGTTTTCCACGCATGACTCCTCAATAATTTCAGTCTTTATATTACCAGATACTATGTTTCTTACTTTGGTCTAAAGAAATTCAGATTTGTCTTCTGTCTTTTACCGATGTAACCTTCCAATGTTGAAAAACTGTGACGCTGAATTTCATTACTTCTTCGTTTTTCTGCGTAGCTTGTTCCCCATCAGGAATATTACCAGTTCAAATTTCAATCTTGACGATATTTCGGTGAATTAAACGTTTTCAAAGAAGTATAAATCCGGTAAACTATCATAAATTAATTGCCAGAAAAATAATATCTTAACCATCACTTCATGACATAACCTTGAAACTGGATGCTTGGTGCGAGACAACAATTTTTTTACTCTACCTGAAAATTTATTGACTCAAACGATCGTCCACGTGGCACTCGATGATATTATGTACACGAAAAAGTCTTGTGTCAAAATTTTATATCCTTTTGTATCGGCTGTGTTTTGACCTTTTTTTCCTTTTCATTTAGTGCATATACTCTCGTTGTTTATTTTATATATTTTTACTTGTCAACAAGTGGCTGTTATTGTCTCTTGCCATATTACTCGAGTCTTGAATATTTGTCGTACTACCCTAACTTTTCCCATTATAATATTTTGTTTTGGTTGAGAAAAAAAAAAGAGTGCTCATTTCCTGGCGTAGTCTCACGTGGAAAAAAAAATTCAAAAACGGTTTACATCAAAAACTTTGTTTACGGAATGCACCGATGAGGGCGTGTACGTGGAATCGAGAAGAAAGATTCTCAAGTTCAAATTTTTTCTTTCCAAAAAAAAACATGACGGTGAAAAAGATTGATTTTAACTTAGGTAGCGGGATAGTTTTTGAATTGGAATTTCTTTAGACCAAAATAATCGTCCTTGTTATGATAGGATTTTCACGAATTTCATCTGGAATTCTCTCGTGGTTTGAAAATGTTTTAATTTAACCCTCCAGCGACACAAGCTAATTTATACACAAGTGAAACAAATGGGTCATTTTTACCCAACCTTAATTATGTTATCCTGGTAGTCTTCGATGATTATACAGAATTTCCCCCCCTCCCTATTTGGTGAGAATAGGCAACCATATCAACATCGGGGCCATTTTGACCCACTTGTGCCTCTAGAGGTAGGTAATAGGTGCCTGATTACTGATTAGATGCGCCTTTTCTATTACGATTCTATTTTATGCTATTCAATTTGATGATGAACTTTATTATGATAAACAAAATTGCAGGATTTTTCATTTGTAAGTCCTGAGAAATTGCCAGCGTATTCAATTTTCATCTATACATGAGAATTTCATTCTTGTGTATGTTACAAAGAATGCGATTTCAAATATTTTAATTCAAAGCTCGAGCAATCTAAAGACATCTTAA
This sequence comes from Parthenolecanium corni, assembly GCA_038050395.1. Lineage (NCBI taxonomy): Eukaryota > Metazoa > Arthropoda > Insecta > Hemiptera > Coccidae > Parthenolecanium > Parthenolecanium corni. The sequence goes on along the minus strand of JBBCAQ010000038.1, from coordinate 563,652 downwards.
GAATCTTTAAAAAACATAATAATATTTTTTTCCATAATAAACTATAAAATAAGAATAAAACTTGATCCGCTTCTTAAAAAACAAAATCTTCCGTACATTATTGCGAAGAAAAAATTGATAATGTTTTTTCATATTCTTGATATTCTCTCGACTCACAAGTCACAATCAGTCGAGAATTCATTATTTTTTCAATCGAAAATTTCACCTTATAGCGAGTAATTGATCGATGAGTTTCTAATGTTAGAAATTCTTTTTACTTCTTTCGGAAATTAATCGCGTTTCGATGCTGGAAGATGTCCCTTCCACTAGTACCCATTTTTTTTGTACCTAGATTTTCATTTTTTCAAGTATGTTTTCCTTTTAGAAAAATTATTTGTAGAAAAATTCTTCGTTATGAATTTAATTATGAATGTCGTCTTGAGGATTAGATTTTTTAAAGAAACTTGACAGTATAACCATTACTCGCAGAAGACTAATAGGTCAAAAGTCTGGAATGTAAAATTGAAGAAAAAAAAAAAACGAATGCTGGAAGAAGAAAATTATTTTAATTTTTGTTACATGAAGTGATCAAAACTGCTGATAGGCCACCGTCAACAGATTTCTTTTAAACTGAAAATTTATGGTTTACAAAAAATTTTTTTTTCAAGGCTTCTTTCGAGATCTGGACGTGCTCCTGTTATAAATTCGTTGCTACATCATTGGCTTAGTTGTAACCTTTTATATGATACAAAATAGCAGTTTCCATTCTTTCACAAATAAAAACCATGGTGTAAATACAGCCACCGGGATACGTTCTATTCCAAAAATTTATTAAATTTCTACAAAAGTTATACAAGGTTACTTCTACAAGTAAAAATTTAGCGAAAAAGAAAAATTATGAAGAAAATTCAGTGCATGCTTCGAAATTTAATTAACTCGGTTCCTCTTTTTCTTTTCCTTTTTAATTAAGTACGTAAAATAATTTATCTACTGTACCTACTACTGGAATTTAACAGGTAAAAACTTGATTAATTTTTTTTTCCCCGCAAATATTATTGCTTCATAAATAATACCAAGTACCATCACTGTTCATTTTATATGATGTGACTAGTTTGATGATTGCACGTAACTTTTAGAAATTTCTTGGAATTGAGAGTTAGGTAATCTTATAATTTTTCTTCTGACCACGTTTGGTTGTTGTGTATTTCATTAAGTTTTTTCATTTTTCCCTCTGAAGAAAGTATATGATTAAATCTTAGTTGCTTCAGTAATCAAGTCTGTTTGTATTGTACGTTAAATGAAATTGAAAAAAACTTTACTTATAGTAGCACAGTTTTGATTTATTTATTTTTCCTTCAATTGCAAAAGATGCCGAGGAGAAGAAGCTCTAATGATGAACAGTCGTCTGCAAAATCCTATTTTTGAAAATCTTATACAGAAATGCAGAAAAAAGTTTTATCTGTGAAATATTTTCTTGTTAGACACTTCTAATAGGTGGTATCTCATTTTACTAATAATTTATGTTCTCCAAAATTGAAATTCATATTTTATAGGTATTAAAAGTAACTTATTTTAAATTTCAAAATACCTAGTTATCGAAAATAAATTTAATCATGTTGATGTGTCATTGGCATTCAATGCTTACTGTTCCAAGCGGCCAGCAGTGATAGGGTATTGCACTTACATACGCGAAAACGCCCAAACTGAGTTTACAAATTGAGCCCACAAACTGAGTCTACAAATTGAGTCCACCAATTGTGCTCACAAATTGAGCTTACAAATTGAGCCTGCAAAATGAGTTTACACTTTGAGCTTACAAATTGAGATTGCAAATTGAGCTGACAAATTGAATTAGGTGGTTAAGGAGATTGATTCTGTTAAATTCTTTTGAAAATGTTTTTTCTCTAGAAGACTTAATATGAACCTTGTATACAATTGATGTAAATGAGAGAATTCATCGTGAAGGCTACAGAGCTATTATTTTGGTTCGACATTTTTCTCAAACTATCTGTAGAATGGCGCCGTCAATATCTTTGCTTGCTTGCTTACGCATAATTCAGTATGTAATTGATGAGAGGTGGTCTGTTATAAAAATTCCGAAAAATTAAATTAGATTTAAGTGTCATTTCATTTGAGGGTGTAACATTTCCACGTACTTCCTTTTCTTTTTATTACATTATTATTAGTCGTGAATATGTTGGTTTAATGAAAGTAAAAAACCGCGGAAAATCAAAATAGGGTGAAAAGTTTCTATAAATTTATGTGTTTTTCTCTAACAATTTTAAATTTTTCACATTTGACGAGCAATATCTCGACAAATTTTGGGGTTAGAAAGTTGATTCTGGGATTGTTGGATTCGTTGTTTGTCCATCAGAAATGGCAAAAAAATCGAATTTGACCGCCTTTACCTTAAGGTAGGTTTTCTCAGATTTCGTCACTTACCATATTTAAAACATTTTCATAAAAATATTTGTTTGGGAACTTAATTCTTTGAATTTGAAAAATTTCCCAAGATCACGCGTTATGTCTTATACGAAGTGTTTTTGCTTGGAAAATATACCCGCTTTTCACGAGATACGCTACTCGGGTTTAATTTTTTTGTTGAAGTATAAATTATGATGAAAACTGTTAGACATCAGATTTCTAGAATTTCCTGATAATGTCAGGTGATTTCCTTATTCCAATTTGTTTTTCAATTAGTTGATCTTTTTCATCCTTTTTTTCCCATAATAATTATTGACGTAATCAATATCTACGTATGGGCGTAGTGTTTAATGACTATGCTACGTATACGTCGAGGCATTTCATTTTTCGATTTTTTTCCCCTCATCCGTTTTTTCTTCTTGAAACAAAATTTGTTCCAACATTGCTCTCATAAAAAGGCAAGTTATATTTCTGCCACTTAACTTGGTCGATTATAGAGTCCCTACGCGACTCTTAGGAGTAATTTAGATGTTTTTTGAAACAAATTAGCAAGTATCATCTACTCGCCCACTTGTTCCTCTTATTTTGCAGACTGCTACAACTTCATTCAGGTGTCCATGTTTTAAGGGTGGGTTTTAATGACGCCCACAACAAAGAAACCACATTTTCTTGATGGCATTAATAGCCTTCGTCGAAGATTTCGAAGAAAAATAACCGCATGGGCATCGTATATTAACGTTGGGTGTACTTATACTCTTTCCTTCGTGTAAAACGTACATAGAAAGTAAAGGGGCTTTAGAGAACCTATCTACAGACACAATGTGAAAAAAGTGAATGCCAACCTTGTATCAGAAGAATTTCAAAGTTTTAAGCAGTCTTAAAAAGTTTGTATTCTCTTGGCGAAAATGGTGAGAAACTTCGGAAAATTTACTCGATTCGCATATCTTCATTAATATCGCATTTAAGAATTACTACATATAAAAGAACGGTTTTCTCACATTCGCACATAAGAAAAACATTTACATGAGAAAATCGTAAAAAAAAATAGGGAAGGTCCTACCCTCATCGGGGAAGAGATAGGAGCTTCCCGTTTGATTTTTGAAAAAATGTTGAAAATTTTCTAATTGTTTTGCACCATGCATTACGCCTGCATTACCTGAGAAAACTTGCCACCAAATGCTTCATGATTCCATTAGCCTCTATAACAAAATACTGGCTGTGCCTGTTCGAAGATTTTAGGGGTGCGAGTAATCTCTTTTGAAACAACTTATAAACTATTTACTATGGAAGAACGAAAATTATGTTCTCGATAGATTTGTGTAGTTGCTTGATAGTAAAAAAAGTTTATCGTCCCTTTTACGTACTACTCTTCCATATGGAAAATGTTTCGAAATAAAATTTTACGAAATTACTTTTTCACTACACATGCACGAAAAGTAGGGGAAAACATACCAGTTTTTAGTGCAGAAACTGGCATTTTCACCCATCACTTTTATTCGCACTTTCTCTTTTGCATAGTACTCAAAACTGGCATGTTATTCATAATTTTTTGCCGCGTTTTATTGATAATATTTTTACTTGTCCATGTATTTCTCTTTCATTTATTGATAAACTTTTCCATATACTTGTGCGGAAAAGTATTATGCTCGTAGAGCTGCAGGCTACTCGAAGCCACCTTGAGTATGCAATATGCCATCGATTTTCCTACCACTGGAAAATGTAAGCATAATCAATTGTTCGGTGCGTTTGTTTTGCCACTATAATCACGAATCAAATGCATGAACTTTGTTTCAAAATGAACATACATCTATTATAAAAATCATCATATGACTCGATTTCTCAAGTTACAGACAATCGGTTGAATGAGATTTTGAAATATTACCTGAAACTGGCTTTATTGATATTAGGATTTGTATCCTCACTAATGGGGCAAAAGTTCTAAAATGACATTTTTTATTTCAAGAACCCCCTTCCACATTTTGGTTTCTTTGGTTTCTACTTATACAAAGATATATACTAATTCTAGAAAATTGTTTTTCTGCAATTATGTACATTCTCAGGTATGAGATTCTAAACTATTAGTGCGGACTCTTGTCCCAACTAATACTCTGATTTTGTCTGTATCATACCATTTCTGATTTCTTCACTCTAGGTCATAAATACTTGAGAATTGTATACACGTTCTCTTGCTTACAATTTACAGTTCAGCTCATAGACGAAGTGACGGATGCGTTTATAGAAATTACGTTGGCCTCCTATTTTACTGAATTGATCTTTAGTATAATTGTCGTCATTCAGCTGTTATTGTAGCTACTATATTCTGTCTCCCGAAAGAAAAGTACTGACGTCATCGTTATTAGGGGACGATGCAGTCTGCCAGATGTAAGGGAAAGGTAGTCAGTCTAACTGAGAGTTTCGTGTTAAATCCAAAAATGTATTTAATGACGCATATATTATATTATTTTTAAAGTTGCGATCAAAAGGAAATACCTAATGAATATAAACAATCCTTTCAGTGTGGTACCACCTCGAAATAATTAATGACGTCAGTTCTTTCTTTCGGGCGACAGAGTACAGTTATACTGTCTACCCTTAATAGTATTTTTTATTTTTTCATAGTAAGTAAATGCAATATTGTCGTGATATGCATTAGGTACAGTGGCGGATTCAGAGCTCCATTGGGAGGGGGGGAATTCAAATTTTTTCAAAGCATGGTAAATGCTAAAATGGTGACATTGTGTTTTTTTCAGCATAAAGGGGGAGGGGTTCAAGAAAATTGATTTTGTTGTGGATTATTGGTCTAATGTTTTTGGGATGGGGGGATTTCTCTCTCACCCCTTGAATCCGCCACTGATTCGGTACTAGAAAGCGAGCTTAGTTCCAAAATTTACTTTTGAAAGTGGCAACATCTCTGATCGTATTTCTGGTTCAAATTGTATTGATTGCGACCACAGAGCAATCCTATTTAAAAATGAAAGGTTGTTTAATGCGGACATTGTGTCAGTTTAGAAATTCCAATACAAAGTATAAATGGTGTGAAGAAATTTTATTTTCTAAAATATGTCTGAAGGGTGTCAAAGAATTGTGTTTTTGAGAAGAAAGATTATTTCAAATGCGCAAGAACATTTTTTGAGTCATACGAGCGAGTAATTATACTATACAGCTTTATTAGACCATAAATTTCATGATTTCATCACTTTCGATTTTTATGATACTTATTTTTGTATTAATTCAAGAAACACTCTGTGCTTACCAGATCGACGAAAAAAGAAAAATTGGCATGATTACAAAATTTGCAGCGTGAGTTATTTGCATTGAATGTATTTTAAAATGCACTTTACCATACCTATTTTGTAAGCTAGTATTGTTTGCTATATTGAATGGTGTGGTTGGGAGCTGAGGCGGAAAGCAATAAAGTAAACTATCAAGAAGAAATAATTTTTCAAGTGTATTTTAATTTTTTAATAATACTTGACTTCTTGCTAGAGCTGCGCAGCTTGTAGCAGTTCTATGAAATATATAACATTAAACTTTCTTTTGAATTACTAAAAAAATTTATATAGTTTTTATGGACCATTCTACACTATTTTCATGTAATAAATTTTATCTTCAGCAACAAATTCAAATATGGTATGAATTGCTAAAATCCCTTATAAACTATTTAGTACTGCACATCAACAAGCTATCCCAACCTTATAGATTGGTGTTGTCAAAATCACTCAGGGAGAATGTAAATCAAATTCCTTTGAGGGCACAATAGCCCCATCCCTCGGCGTTGCATTGAATCATTTTTCTTTGGTGGTTAACGACTTGGCTTGGGAAGGGGGGGGGGATGTAGGAAATATAATATCTTTTTCCTGTTCTTGTAAAACCGCGTAAGTCGAATTTTGACAATTTTCATGTTTTTGTTGATTCCTGAGCAGAAAAAATTGAAAAATCGGCCCAGACTAAAATCAGCAGCCAAAAAAAAAAATAGTACCTAAAAAGCTTGAAAAAAAATACCCGACTTACGAGGTATTTACCACGTAAGTCATTACTTTACGTGGTTTCTTTTTAGATTTTCTGCTCCTATCGACGTCAAACGTGATAAATATCACGTAAGTCGGAAGTTGGAAAATTCCTTGAAATTCCCTTATAATAATATGGATAGTGGAGCGGGTAAAAAAATTTGGAATTGATAAGACTCGATCTCTATACAACTAATGATAATTAAAAACCCAAAAGTTCGATTAAATACCCGATGGGCAAAAAATGAGAAAATGATCCGGAAAATGAGAATTTTATCCGTTGTCAGTCCGTTTTTATTTTCGACCATCGGATTTGAAAATTTGCAGATATTTTTGTCATCTTGATTATTTTTCCCCTGATTATAATCAGTGATAATTTTTGGGCAATTTTTCTAAATCCCGTTGTAAAACGGTTTCACGGATTATAACCCGGGCCAACAAATATGATAAAACAGCCTTCACGGAAAATAATCCGGACTCATTTCCGGCAAGACTGATTACAATCCGTTCGAAATCCGGAAAACAGGAAAATTCCGGTTTATAATCCAGAAACGGATTATAACCCGAAATAAAACGGATCCGTTTTCAAAATATTTTGCCCATAGGGTACCGCGTTTTGAATTTTTAAAATGTTTTTATCTGCAGTTTTCAAATAATTTACTTTTTCGTACTTCCGCGGTTTTACAAGAACAGGGACGATAATTATGGCGTGTAAAGTAAAGGAATTATCGAATGCTTAGTAATTAACAGTCAACGTTGGTAGCAGGTGTGATGTGATTAAGCCGTTGTTTTGGTCAAGTTTAATGAATTTGAGCTTGAGCAGCCCAGCCATGAAGACTCGTTTGGAGGTTGATCGTTTACTTTCACTCTCATTATGGGGGCAGTGTCCCCCTTAGCATCAGTGATCCATGTTTTTCAATTGTTTTTTCCTCTTGAGTAAGAATAGCTGCATTTGTTTGTCTTGCTCATACAGGATAAATTTTCATCATTGAGATCCTACATCGCTATTTCTAAGCCTTCTTCTTTCAAAAAAAAAATAAGTATATTTTACTATGCCACGTTATGGCAGAGTGAGTTTACTAATATTTTGTAAGCTTTTTAATGCGGAGACATTCGAAATAAATGTCCTTTCGCAGCTGTCATTCGAATTCTCTATAAATCAAAGCGAAAACGCAAAATTTCCCCTACTAATGGTATACTTTATCTACCTCACCCCTCCTATCAATGAAAATTTCGAAAGCTGTGGACAACGAAGTTTTTGTTTGCACGTACCAGAGCGTTGTAAACTTTGGCCGAAAAATCGGCGTCGCAAGCCTTTTCATTTTCCCTCTGACAACAAAACTTTACATCAAGGTGAGAAAAAAGGTATATACGTGTGGAAGGGGATGGGGTGAGTAGCTGGAAAAGGGTGCGTAATTTGGGCTTAATTATTCGATCTGGTTTTAGAATTTCAGACATGGACAACATCGTTTCGAATGGATCGTACTTTTTTTTTTTTGTTTCATCTTTCCTTTAGAATATTTACTAGACCGGCTGTAGTACATAACATTCTTCGAATTTAATTTAAATTTCTCCCAATTTTCTGTTAATTTCCAAGTTTAATAGTTTTTTTTTTTTTTTTTTTGTATTCGAACAAGAGTGTTTCGATTTTTATTGTCAGATTTCATCACAGGTGACGCCGGTCACCTTGAATGTTTTTATTTTTGTCACAAAATTTTGATGTATATACCTTTATAGAGGAGAAAAGGATGAGCGGGACAGTGAAGGAAGAGAAAAACAGAGAAAATAATAATGGCTAAAAGTTAAGGGTCTAGGAGAAAAGGATAAAAATTTGGAAGCTGAGAATTATTTTGTATAGGTGAAAATATTTTCACATAAGGTCGTACCAAGGTTTCTATAATCTAATCCAATTTTTAGAAACGCGTCGAGATGAGTTTTTTTTTTGTCACTTTCGATTTTGATAACTGAAAACTCGTTTAAGCTGCTGCCCCTAAGGTCTCCAAATACGTACACTCCGGTTACTTATTAGAAACTTATTTTTGTGAGCGATGAAATTTTTTTATTATTATTATTTTTGTTTGACGTCATGGTCAATTCTGTTCCGTGTGGACGTTTAGGATGGCGAAATTTTTTCAAAGATTATGTTACTTTTCGAAACTGAAGAGTTGATAGCCCATCAGCTCGAATATAATTATAACATTATCACATCAAGTCATTGGTTTTTTCATTGTTTTGGACAACTTTGCATATTTAAAAATCGTCATAACGGAAGAGGGAAAGGGCCAAATGTGTTGGAAGAGTGTAAGTTGAGATGAATAGAATTCCTCTACAATGAGGAAGAGATTTTTGTATTATGTGTACACATTTATCTTTGCACACATATTGCCCCGCCTGTGAAGAGAATGCATCTCACACTCACTAAAGCCGAGTACAATCGAGTTATAGAGGTCTATATATGAGTTGTGAGTACTGACAGTGGAATATACCAATTTTTGATAATGGGTTAAATCTGCTACATCCATGGTCCCCATGGGTGAAGAACATATAAATTTTAAACATGCCATTGTAGTGTAAAAAATTACAATCTGCCTTAATAATTTTGGATAGGTAAGTATTATTAAATACTGAAAATTCGTGCGCTGCACATTTATTGGATCACTATATTTGCATTTAGAATTGGCCATTTTTTTCTTCCCTATCCTTTGGCTAGTTGTTTTAGTAATCAGAGTATTGTAAAATTGGAAGTAAGTTTTTTATGCGCTTCAATGGAAAAATTGTTCACCTTTGATTTATCTGCTTTTAGTCGAAAATACCTGATGCTATTTTTCTTATCAATGAGATCTCAGTTTCGGCTTTGGTAAAATAATTTTTAATTCATCGATATATAATTGTTCGAGATGAAAACCTTCGGCTTCCTCAAAATACAATTTCAGTATTTTACTGATTGCCAGGGAAAGAGGCTGTTAGACTGACGTCACATGGTTGAGGCCTACCATTGATTTCATTCTTAGCCCGTTATTTTTGTTCATAACCCTTCAACTGAAAAAAAAAAGCATTATATATCCCTTTTATCCAAACTTAATATGGGTCCACAGCTTGAAAGGCCACTTGGTAACTGCAGTGAACTTGCGGCATACATCTCCTTATTAGTTGCCAGTTGAATTTCTTATTCCGTTATTTGCAATCCCCAAACAAACTATGAATTATCTATACATTATAAAATATTTTAATTAAGTATAAGCTATTACCGTATCACTGGTCATTCATTTTTATAATTTCGTCCAAGTGATTATGGGACCTATTCCCTTGAGAATTATTTTAATTTTCCAAATTCCAATTTTAACTGAGGCATTGTCTCTTTTTTTATGTTACAGCCTAGCAGAATGTTGGAGTCTTCAATTTATTATTGTAATATTCAAGATGTATATTCAGTGCCCAGGTGGGATAATGGCCAAAAATACTTTTTAAGGATCGTCGTTTCCAATGGATCTTATCTACTGCAAGTAAGCTAAAATTATTTATAAATTTGAAAAAAATTTTCAACTTCGTAGTTATATTTCAGTCGTAGGTGGATGTATACAAAAAAAAATTAGCTTTTAATGATAAGGGCTTTGAAAGTTGTTTATCCGATATTCATGTAAGGTTGCTATGTAAAACTTTTTTTCTTATAGTTGCTATCAGCTATTGATGTATAATAATTTTCAGGCTAGTGGTGCAAAAAATTAATTTTAATATCCCTAAAAAGTAAAAATTGCGAATATCGCATTTTTGAAAACTTAAAGGGCTTATCGCATTTCCCTTTATCCTCAATTTTCAAAAGTAACCTTGCCAGTTTTCGCTCATTCCTTTTTTTTTTTATTCTGTGGGTTTCGTAGTTGAACTCGGGCGAAATTCTGTTCTTATGATTCTACCCACTTTCAACCAGTTGGCATATCCATATTCATCCTGTAAATTCAGTGTTCCAAAGTAGCCTCTTATTATATTTAAAATGAAAACCATAATGTATTTACCTGAAATAAAGGAAATGTGTGTATTTTGAAAACTTGAACTGCGCGAATATCTTAAAACTTGATTTTTGGACTTGTATGACTTTCGTTCTTAGGATCAGTATTAAACTGAAAAAAAAAAATTATATGCTAGATTGTATTTAGTAACTTTTAAAAAATTGCAGATTTTAAAGTGGAATAATTAATCATGAAAATTGCAATTCTAATAGAATTATCAATTTGTAATATTGCTTAGCTTTATGAGTCACTTATTTTAATTTGTTTATGCTTTTGGTTACAGGCTAGCAATCCGTACACGCGTGATCAGTGGTTTTATTCAATTTCTTGGAAGGTAAATTCATTTTTCTTTTTTTTTATACCTATATTTTGTGTAAGTAATTATTTTTTAGCATCCGAAAACAACATAACAATTTTATGCAAAATAGATCTTTGCCCTTAAAGATTGCCTAAATGTCAGGGATCAGGTTTCAAATGTGTTCTGATTTGACGTTAAATAAATGTGAACGAGTTGTCGCTTAGACCTGTTCGTATAGTGCGGGCTAATCCTTTAATATTTACGATTCTTAATGTTTGCTGGTGGTTACCTACTGTAGTTGTGAATCAGAAATTAAAATAATATTATATTATTATGTACGGATAAATACTTGTAGGTATATTAGAACAGCTTATGAAAGTTAGAAATGTTTTTTACAAAGTTGGACTGCTTTTGTTTATACGCGTATGTTTTGAAGACTTGACCTTTTTCATTTATGACCATTAATTTTTTTTTTTTATCAACTCATTACTCGGTATACTCGTTAATATCACAATAAATGTTTCCGATGAAGAAAAATATGAAAAATTATAAAGAATTTATTAATTGCGTTCGGTTATAATTTTTTATTTTTCACTCATTGAGACAAATAATTTTTTATACTTGATTCTTCAGCAAACGAAAACATGATACCAGTTTGGAAAAAATAAAATTATAAATGGTGACTGAACGAATCAACGCTAATTCACGGATCAGGTTACAATTTACGTGGGCTTGTTCAGGAAAATTTCTTTTTCCTTTAATATGTTGGCTAATATGAACATGTGGAAAATAGAATACAAGCTGATGTATAAAAGTTAAAATTCTTTTGATAACTTTTTTATGTAGGTATTGGTTCATTTTTCTAACTTCTTTGTCAAAATTCATTTTACATCCATATTCATCAAGTTTTCCAGTATCTATATCTGTGGCTGCGAGAACCAGAGTGATCTTAGGCCAAAATTGTAGGTTCAAGAAAAACGTAAGAAAAGTTTTCAAGATTCACACATTTACCATGTTTTAAGTTCTGCTGGTTTTGATTTTAAGAATAATGAATTGTTATTTTGAAATTCTTGAGTTGACAGGATAAGTGTGCAAAATAAACTAAACATCGAAAATAATCAAAATCTCCTTATCACTAAATTCGGTGCGTTGGATCACTCTAGTTCTCAGACACAGCTATATAGTCTCATCTGCACTTACATTCCTCCCCACTGAATATAACGTCGATATAGCCTACTATATATATTATTATAAACATGGCTACCATTATGAATTTCATCTACTTAACAATAATAATACAAGTATTCTGAATTTCCCCTGATTCAATGAATGATTCTTGGTGGGGGAGTTATGGGACATAAGTACGCCAGATTATTCAATCCAAATACAGTATATTAACCCTTTATGATTTGGGAGAAACTCAGTCAAGGTACATGAAATTATTCAGTAATTCTAGTTAATACAATTAGATACACTATTACAAATATATAAATAAAATGAACCGATAAGGATAAATTATGTAGGAAATGGAGAGGGCTAGAGAAGTATAATTATATGTATTCTACAAAATTCTTCATGTTCCTCATTATGATAGTTGAAATTGTTTTGATATGACAATGTTATTCAATAATTACTTGTGTATAGAATATAATGTTGTGAACGAAATCAATATTAGGTATAGCCATTGCTATATTTTTGTTAAGGGTTATTGTGACCCCCAATTTCCTTATTGGATGTTCTTGTGGCGCCCATTTTTGCTTTATGTGGCACCCGGATTTGGGTGCCACAACGTTTTTAGCTAAAATTGGTGGTTTTGGGGTCTAGGGGGCATGGGAGATGCAAATCCACATTTTACCCCGGGTGTCACATTGACATCCAAACTCATCCTACATACTGGGGGGTTCCCTGTATGTTCCACCAGAGTGCAGAGTGTTACATACAAACATACATAAGCTGCAAGTAAATGTCTTTGTGACCCATTGATAATAAGATACAATGTGGCACCCAAAACATGACAACAATGCAAAATAAGATTTTGCAAAGGGTTAGTTAAATATTGGCTTTTTTTTTCACTCATCAGATTAATTATATAGTTTTTGAATGAGTCTTTACTCTGTACTCTGTACTCAGTAATTTTTTTAGCTTCTATTAAATGCCTCACTCGATATTTTCAAGACTGAGGAGGCTGGCTAAATGGGAAAAAAAAATTTTTGAGATTGCGGAGGCTGGTTAAATGGGAATTTTAATTTTAAATACTGTGGAAGGGGGCTAAATGGCAATTTAAATTTCTGAGACTGTGGAGGCTGGCTAAATGGAATTTGCATTATCGAGACTGAGGATGAGGAGGCTGGCTAAATGGGAAAATAAAATTTTTGAGATTGCGGAGGCTGGCTAAATGGGAATTTAAAGTTTAAAGACTGCGGGAGCGGGCTAAATGGGAATTTGAATTTTTGAAACTGTGGAGGCTGGCTAAATGGGAATTTAAATAAAATCAGGCGAATCAAAACTGAACCTGATCTTTTATGTATTTTTCAAATTTTTAAATTAACTTCAATGTAGATACTTAGAAGTGTGACTTCGTCACATTATGGTTCGTTTGGAGCCATCTTTACTTAGCTAGGCTACAAATTTATTTGAGTAAATGTCTTTGTGACCCACTGAAAGTAAATGCTATTGTGGCACCCATAAATATGCATTAATAAATGTCATTACGACTCCCTGAAAGGTAGATATTTGGCAACACCTCAGGGTGCTATAATGACATTCACTAATCTACATACATGGGTGCCACAATAGCATTTACTTACGGTGGGTCACAAAGACATTTACTTACATTTTCAATACATGGGTGCCACAATGACGCTGAATAACCTGGGTGTCACTTCGTTAAGAGTTTAAACATGTATAGGTACTTTCCATTAGTTTACTACTTGAAAAAAAAATTGAAGTCCAATTAGTTATAAGATGGTATCATGAATCACAATTTCACCTTTGATATCTTGAAATTATTTATAAATTTTTTTTTTCACTAAATCAATTTTCTTATAAAATTAATATTATAGGTACTTGTTGAAAGATTCGGTAGTTAAATTGATAAGCCGGGTAATTGTATGCTTAATCAATTTTTTCGCCGTCTTTATAATTCAGAAACTCTCTTGTAATATTTTCAACTCGATAAATTTTCAATAATTATAAATTTGATAAGAAGTAAACTGTGAGTCCCTATATTTAACCCAAGTAATTATTAATCATACTGTTCGCGTATTTGTGAAGCGTTATAGTAGGACACAGACTGTGGCAGATAACAGGGGGGAAAGGGGAAATTCCCCCCAAAAAAATCCAAAAAAAATTGACCGATAATCCGCAAAAAAATCAATTTTCTTGAACCCCTCCACCTTTATGCTGAAAAAAACACAATCTCACCATTTTAGCATTTACCATGCTTGGAAAAAATTTGGATTTCTCGCCCCCCCCAAAAATGGAGCTCTGGATCCGCCACTGGACACAGAGCATCACTGGTTCTGTGTTTAAAATAAAAGATACGTACTTATCCAAATTCCGAAGATCGAAAGAAATATTTTTTTCGCATTGAGTCAGAAAAAAATAAAAAAAACAGTTGAATCCGTTCAAAATGAAAAGTTAATGAGAATAAAGACTCTTTTATGGCCGAGTTTTAGTTGTGAAATATTTTTGATAGAATCTTTCTCACCTTAGTTCACTCCTGTTTATGGCATTTCTTGATCTTTTCCTTTTGTTTTTTCTCTATTCACTAAGAAAATTTTCAGTGTAGATAAGCTCACCTAAGTAATATACCTTACAATTAGAACCAGATGTTAAACTCTCTCTTCACCTATCTCTCCTTGAAAAAAATTTTTGCCCAGTCAATGAGCTGATGCCCTTGAAAAATTGATATACTCACACTCGTATTGAGTAATTTTGATTATGCCTGACCAACTCGCGAACTGATTTTCACAATTTAAATATTGTATCGTTTGAAATAGGGTTGGTAAAATTTTTGTTTTCGTTTTCCAAGAATTTATTGTTTAGTAGGTACGTACGTATGTCTATTGTTTATTTTTCTGTTCAACAAAAACTGGATTTTCATGTGAAAATGAATTTGATGCTCTACCTCATTGTTGGTGTAAATTGCTTCTCTCAGTTGAAATAAGCATTAGATTATAATATCATAGTTTTCATGACCAAGGTCAATTTTGGTCAATGTAGGAATATTAACCATATTTTTATACTTGTCATACGTAAAGAAAAATGTTGACTACGCATTATATAGCCTAGTGTTCTAAAATTGTCTCTCTCTCTCTCTCTCTCCTTCTCCTTACCGTTTTTTTTCCAAAGGTTGATTCTCATGAGGGCTTGTAAAATTCTTTGGGTCTTCCCAAAACATTCAAAGTTCCTATTCTCAAGATTTGAAAAGCTGCTTGAGACGAAAGAATGCAATAAACATAAATGCCATCAGGAGAGTTATTTTTATTAACGTCTTATAGTCTTGAAGTCATTGAATAAAAATTAAATACAAGTAAAGGCATCGAATAAAAATTTGTATTTTAAGCAAGTTTTTTTATCGCCTCCTCTTTAAAGCAATTTACTGTTGAAGAAAGAAAAATATTTCAATAACTGGGTTTTCTTAGACTTTAATAACGATTTTTTCCTATCTTTAACAACCAGAACGACTGTTGACTTTTCATTTTTTTTCCATCTAAAGATAATGTTCGATGCAAACGTGTACATTGTTTAACTTTTTTTCCTTTTTCGAGAAGTAAAAAGGAGAAAAAATATTTAAAAAATACGGAAGTTTGAGAAATAATACATAGTTTATCTCGCACAATAATTCATGATGTTTGCCCTGGTTATACATAATTCATGCTTCGTGTTATTGAAGTGTGTTTTACTATTTCTGAGAAAAAAAAATTCTACTGCAGAATTATTTTTTGAAGACCTGATATTCAAAAAAGTCATTGTAAGAAACTACTGCACTGAAAAGAAAAGAAAAAGAAAAATAATTCTGCTCTTCCTGGCAGAGAAATTGAAGAAAAAAAAATTCAATTCAACGAACCAAAACTATTTTGCATAATTTATCGGTACTTATATCAAATTTTAAAATGAAGTAGTAGGGTTTACTTTGACACTTCATCAGTGCCATGTCTGATCCTATATCACGAGAACATTAATTACTTTTACTAAATAATAATTAATTTTATGCTGCAGATGGTTTTATGATAAAATATAATATTATATCCAACACCAATTTCAAATGCTGGAGAAAAAAAATTCATAATATTCTTTTTCATTTTGTAGCTTTTTGGTATTGTCGATGATTATAGGTAGGCTATAGGAAATATTTAAATTTATTTGATGAAAAAAATTATAATAGGTAAAAGAATTCCTAGTCAATTCAACTTCCATTGTGACGCTTCTATAGATATTAAAATGTTATAAAGATAAAACTTAATGGAACTATAAAATGTTGACGAAGACACATTTTTAGATCCTCAAGACAAACGATTGAACAATTGTTTCTCACTTCAATAAAAATTTCCACATTTTTATAAGTAGATGCTCTGAAGCTTTCAAATCAGAAACTTGAGAGATAACAAAACAACAATTTATTGTTTCCGGAACAATTATCTCGTTCCACCTTAAAAATAATTTCTTAGAAAGAGTGATGGGTGTAATGTGAACATTAACCTCGACCCCATTTAGGTATGTATTATCACTGTTTTGTCACCTCGAGAATAGTGAGTAAATACGTTAAAGTTACATTTTTATCAAAAAAGACCCATATTGTTACACGGGTGAATTACATAATATATTCAATTCGAACCACGAACCAAAAGTATGGTATTCACGTTGAATTAGAAACTTTGTTACTTATATTTAAAAAATAAAAAAATGAAAAAAATACGAAGTACATTTTAATTAAAAGTCTTCGATTAAACTTTCCAATACGTGCAGAAACAATATCAAGTTCCCTTGTAGATTCGAACCCGAAAGGGAAAATTATTCCAAGTATTCCACTAATAAATAAAAAATGGAAAATTTTCAGCATTAACGAAGTCGGATCTTGTGTTGGGACTTGGGTCAGAAGATTAAATTTCAAAGTCCCTAAATGATAAATCAAAAGAAAATAACATTAAAATTGGAAAATTCTCACCTTCCGAGGAGAAAACCAAAATCTTTGAATCTTTCACCTCTTGATCCTGTTCAACTTTGACTTACTCTTTTCGTCCAGACGATTTCAAAGTTTTTATTTTATCTCAAAGCGACGCTTCAAAAATAAACAATATTATCATCTTGGAAAACAGTTAATACTTAAAGCGAATAGCAACAGCAGGTATGTGAGTAACGCATTTATTGCATTTTGAACGTTATTGGACATTCATAAAAATGATAATAATCTATACATTCAAATAAAAAACTAAATTTTCACAAAATAGCCTCAAGTATCATGGGCATGATGGAACGTATAAAACTGCGCGGAAAAAAAATTATTTCTCATAAAAAAGCTCCCATCAGAACTACCTATATTTCTATTTCACAATACTTATTTTTAGTCCTCCGATAACGATTAGAAAATATTGATGCTTTGTTTTTACAAAAGACGTACTGAGCTAAATAAAGTTAAAAGCTTCCTTCGCACGCTACCAGGCAACTGTAAGTACAGGTTTTCTGGTCCGCAAACTGGCTCAGTCCCAGTATTGGCCCAGAAAAATGAAAGCGTTTGAACAATCTTTGGGCATAGTCAACACTTTCTACCAAATTAACCAGCCAACATTTTTTTCAAATATTTATATGAAGACAATAGACTCGTTTAGCTACCTTAAGCGGGCGGCAGTAAAAAGAGCGAAAAATTCCGAAAGAGGGTCGAGTATGATGTAAAAAGAGCAAACAACATTTGCAGAAATTAGTTATTTTGTTCTAAAAAGTTAAAATTGTCAATGCAAGTATAACATTTACATGGCATAATATAAGAAAGAGTAAAAAGCAATATAATTAACAGGTATGACTTTAATAGTTTCGATTAAATTCTTCCCTTGCTGCCCAAGCATTACTCTGACACCATTTATATTTGTAGAACTCATCTCATTCACATTTGACATTGTATAAAAAGGTTGGCAAATTTAAAATGAGAAGTATTAAAAAGAAAATTGATTCTAGGCATAAAACTTAGTTGAAAAAGTATTTAATTTCTCTGTAAGACAAACATCAAAATACTGACAGATGAGAGTACAAAATGAGAAATTCGAAGACAAATCATGAGTGCAGGTTTTTACACAACAATATAAAGATAAGACCACAAACTGACGAACTTGAAATTGAGGGAAAAAAGCAGGTTCGCTCTATTTACATATAGAAATTTAGGAGAAAAAAAGTAGGTTTGCTCTTTTTACATGTCCTGTGCGAACTGGCTTACTTTTCATTCGCTCTTTTTACATCAATGTGAACCCCTAATCTTGCAAATGTCTTTCGGAGGGTCATTGAATTTGCTCTTTTTACAATCGCCCCCTTAAGCCACCTTGGTTATGCTATATGCAACGCATTTTCCTACCAGATGAAAATGTATAGTCCATTCCAAATAAGAAACGAAATGATTTGAAAGGCGCATTTACTAAGTTGTTGTTCATTTACACATTATATTCCTTTCGTGTGCATGGTGTAAACTTGAGTTTGCAATTGCATACACAAACTCGACTGAATATTACTACTTAAACTTGCAGTTTATCTAAATCGTAGGTATGGGATAACCTTAACTACCCACTAAAACATCAAATTCTGAAAACAACAACTCTCTACATTTCTAATTACTCGGTGCGATTTAGGGTGGGGATGGTAGAGTGAAGCTATTTAACAATAATAAACCTGTCTTGAATATTACTCAAGTACCTTGTATAGAAAAAAAAAATGTTCTCATGCCTGTCCAAACTTTGTTAGAACTGATAAATATGCGTCTCTTAATCTGTATAGGTATAAGTATTTGAAAATAAATCGAAATTCTAAAAATACCCGAATAATTTAGAAAAGCAATCAACGTTGAATTAACCAGATTTTTTCGTCGATAAGGGAGCCTTTCTAAACTTTTATAATTACATTCTGATGAAGTTCAAGGATTTTAAATTCAACTTTCTTCTTCTGCAGTCTTTATTCTGTTTGCGCTTGTTTTTCTTTCAGCAGTTTCTTTTCTCGTCCTTTGAATCGACAAAAAAAAGGCTTCTGATAAATTTGTTCATGTTTTTGAATTAGAGAGATTGTTTCCTTTACTTTCTTTTATCCCTCTTTTTAATTAAAAAATACGGCAACGAATATTTGTAATTTTGTTAAAGGAGAAAGTTTTCTCCATTTACATCACAAGACATGGTTTTACTGAGAAATTTAATAAGACGAATAAATAAAGTAGGATACAACTTATTTTTTTAAACATAATTTTAATTAATTTTTCTCTTTGAATTCAGTTTTTACCGAGTCTTCGGAAAAGTATTATCCATTCTTTCTGTATTTGTGTAAACATTTGATGGGCGGGGGACGTTGACCTCAGTGTATCTACGAGTGAGCATATTAGTATTTTGTATGCCTCTGCACAGTGAGTACACGAAGTACAGCAATGATAATCGATCGTGCCTACGTCATTGACAATGTAAAAGAAAAAAAATGTAATGAGAAGTCATCATTGATTTGTCTTCAACTGACCAAAAAAGAGGGTGTATCGTGTGAGTCACCTAAATTATCTTTACAGTCAAAAAATTGTTCATTCATTATTCTAAAATTATTTGTCTACTTTCATTATATTATTCAACCAGTAAGTAGAGTTGTTGCAAATTTTTATGCATAATTCAATTGGGTATAAATTATATTCCTCTGTTTGCTTCCTTTATTTTAGCAAGTTTTCTTTACTCTTATCCTCCTAATTTGCAGTTTTGGTCCACCCTGTCTGGAGTGTGTGGTGTTAGGAGTGAAAAAGGGGTACGCTGTAAATAATACGTAGATTTCACCTGGCATTTATTTCGAACGGATGTTTTCATTATACACGTCATATTAAAATTAGAGAACATTTTTTAATTGGATAACTTACGTGAAATATATTGGAATAGTTTTTTATTTATTTGAAGAAAAAAAAAAAAAAATATTCTCTAGAGCGTCTGAAAACTAGCTTACCATCTTTCTTACCAGTACCTAAATACTTTGTGAAGAAACTTTTCATATCTCTTGATTTCATTCTATTATTTTTTTTTTTTTAAATAAAGTTGCAAATTGCATTTGTGTCTACTTGAACTCGTATCAAAATAATAGGAAATGTTAGAAGCGTCGACAAAACAATAATAAAAATTAATACCTACGTGCTTAAGTGCAAATAGACATTAAAAAAATGTCGGTAAAGTAGAGGGGATTTAAAAAAAAAAAAAATCAACTAGGTATGTTAAACGCAATCCGAATCGTAAATTGCTCATTTTCTTTTCCTTTCTAGCGTTCTCTCATCTTGAGAAATGGAGCATTATATGGCGTCAAAGAATAAGTATAATGAAATTTTCTCTTTACGTTAACGACTTGAAAATAAATTTGCTTTGGTCTATAACGGAGACACTCAATTTAGATGCATCGTCGCATGTTGACCCAGAAGAAATTGCAGCGAACGAAATTTTATTCTCCAAGAAATTTAATAGTTTTTTTTTTTCATTTTATTTTATTTATTTTTTAAAATTCCTTCATCATTGTTATCTTCCTTCCCTCCTGTCTAAGTCTTTATAATAGTAACATTAACACGAGCAATTTCTTGCAGCTGTTTGCCTTCTAGGAAATAATAATAGTTTTTTATTGCTTTTGTGCTATTTTCGTGTAGATATTTATGTATTTTCTCTTTTTTTTTTTTTTTTTTTTTTTTGCAGAGAATGATGTTCAAATACAAAAACATTCTTCGAGGATCGTCGAAGATTGACGTTATACTGAAAGAACTGAAAGTAAGTCATTTTTTTAGATTTTTTTGAAGAATATTTTAAATTGAAAAAAAAAAAAATTTAATATTACTTATACCGTACGAGCTTTAGAATTTTAGTTATGTTGTATGTACTGTGCGAGTTACTCAAAAAATATAAACCCGACTTTGCATAACTACAGAATTTCGCTAAAAAGAGGATAGGTAAGACTAAAATTTTTAAAATTTCACAGAGAAGTGCCAAAACATATTTTATTTGTGACATCATTTATCTCTTTAGAAATGATCGAAAAATGTGACTTGAATGTTTTTCAAGTGATAGTTCTTATAAAATGTTTTGAACTTGTTTTCCGTATACATAACTAAAGACTAAAAAATTTGGTTTATAAAAGTTATTACTATAATTATATAGAATAAAAATATTAATCCCGTGGAAATTCGAAGTCTATAATTTCAGGATAGTTATGTAGTCTGTTCCAGTTGATAATTCTATGACGTCACAATAGGCACCAACAAATAAATAAACAGTATTTTTGATTTTGATCAATTGTCGTTCTCGACTATATAGTTGATTAATTCTCAATATTACTTTTTGGTGAAGGTGTGTCAGCCTCTCTCCTAATTTTCCGGAAATTTTCCATCATATCTCATGATCTCACAAATTACACAAATTCCTAAATTGTTGAAAGTAAAATATGATATTATCTCGAGGAATTTATCAATTTTTATCGCTTTCAAGACCAACTGCAACATAAGATAAATTTATAATTTTCTTGCTCTAGTCGAATTTCATATTTAGTGAGAAAAATAAATAGTAAGTTTTACTGCTTTTTATTGCTGAAAACGGGGATAATTCAAGATTCCTTGTAGATATTCTTAACATTTGTAGTACTTTTTATCATCTTAGATGATACATTTTAATCTTAGATGGTATATTTTACTATTTTTGTGCGGTAATTTCTACTATACAAGTAAATCTCGAATTGTCCCAGTTTTCTAATAAAAATGGTAAAAATTAAGTTAACGAAATTTTTTTCAGTGTAGATAGACTTTTGTCAAGCTTAATTTTGTCTAGCTGATGAGAAAGGAAAATTTTAATAATAATAATATAGGAAGCCATTACAGGAGTCTTTTTATTTTTTTCTATTTTTCATTTTCGTAAATCAGTTTGGAAAACTCGATTCACTTCACGCATTGTTAATATATAGGTTATGTAATGTAATTTATTTAAAAAAATGGAAACGAGGCTAAATGGGCGATGTCTTCTGCTACTAACTGCAACATTTGATGACGATTTTTACGAGCCTTGTTGGAAAACTGTTTCGAAAAAAGACGTTCTAATTAACTAGGAATGGATTTCTTTTATAATTCATTTCCTATATCGTCCTATACCGATAAATGTAAACTGTACTGTTTTTCTTTTCAAGACAAGGAGCGAGAAATAGAAAAGAAGAAGAATGAAACGAAGCGCAAAATCGAGGAAAACATTTTGATGAGAGGTTATAGCGTGCATTTTTCTCTTTTTATGCCTCCCATGGAAGTAATATTAGATGACATGGTTTCTAATTCGATATTGTTTACTATCAACTTTCTTCGTCTATTCTATCATTTTGTATTTTTTTTTTTAGGATTGCAGTTCGTTTTGCAAATTACTATAACCGCAAACCTATACGCAATTTATCTTTTTTTTCTTTTTTTTTCTAAGGCTTTCAAAAAGCATCCAGAAGTAGTCTGCTGTATTTTAAAATTATTAATCCTTTGAGACGAAGTAGAAAACCAAGCCTAGGACAGAAGCATCGTTTGGTGTAGAATTCTGTTGTGTGTGAAATCGTTCTAAAAATTTCCTTACGAAATGTTTGAATATTGTTTTATAGGCACATATAGAGGTTGAAAGATAAACCTTCAAAGTTTTTTTTTCTATTGTACCTACTCGTAAATAAGGTCAAGTTCAGTATGGTCATTTTTTCTTATTGTGGGAATTCGTTAGACGGCTTATATAATGGTCTAATGCCATTTTAACAAACATGATTTTTTATAAGAAACCAGAGTGATGTGATTCTACCGATTAATCCTTTAAATGTTTCGAGACTGGATTTATGAAGTCTTATTATAAAATAGACCACAGACTCGCAGAAACTGACAAGTCCATCCACCACCTTTAAAACTAATGTAATAGATCTGGAAAGCCACCTTAAGCCACTTTGAGTACGCAATATGCAACTGAAAAAGTAAATATACTTTTTGGTGTATTCAGTGGCGGATCCAAGAGGGGGGGAAGTGGAAATCCTCCCCAATCCAAAAAAAAAAATAGACGAATAATCCACAAAAAAATCAATTTTCTTGAACCCCTCCCCCTTTATGCTGAAAAAAACACAATCTCACCATTTTAGCATTTACCATGCTTTGAAAAAATTTGGATTCCCCCCCCCCCAAATGGAGCTCTGAATCTGCCACTGGGTGTATTCGTTTGGTCTCTAACTCCAATCAAGAATTAAATTCATGAATCTGTATCAGAAAGAATGTACCATTTATGAAAATCATATATGTATATATAACTCTGTTGAATGAGATTTTGAAATGTTTTATGTGTTCTGGAGCATCAAATTGAAATAAAAAACTTACCGACGTCTCAATTTGAATCATTAATAAATAAAAACTATTTAAAACCGGCTTACATGCACTTTTTATGGAGAATTTATAACCAATTACCTACCTGTTCAATGTTCAAATTGTAAACTACTTACCAGTTTGATACCAAGTTGAACGAAGTAAAAAGTTTTATTCAAAATTCAACCCTTTTTTCATGTCTATAGTTTTGTCCACCGCATTGTTTGGTTCCCAAATGACCATGAGAATGAAAACTTGCTTATTTTTCTGTGACTTTAGGATTTTTCTGTGGTTTTTCACAGGTTAATTGTGAATAACAGTAGTCAATATTTTTATTGGAAATTTTCGATAATATTTCTTTAAAAAGTGAATAAAATTAAAAAAAAAGATGGTTATTAATTTTGACATTTCCACCTATATTTATTTATGGAAAATAAGAGATAGTTATGAACAAAAAACTGGTACATATGTATTATACCTACAGGAAGCTTGAATAAGTTTTGGACCCTAGTGGTAAATTTCAGTGACGTTCAATTACGCACTACTGATAAACTTTATTCGATTGAATTCAAACTTATATGTTCATAATTTTCCACACTCTCATCCATACGTCACTTATGTATGTAACAAAGTATAGGTGCCTAAATTTGAAAGATTGATCCAGTTTTTTTCTTTCTTTATCCTCTTTTTTTCGTTTTCTAAAAAAGCGAAAGTATCGTGAAAAAATTTATCTCACTCTTTATATCCCTGTCTGCTGTGTTGAAACAAGTACAACGACCCCAATTCGGACATTAAGCACTAAGCTCTCCATTAAGCGAAATTTTATTTTTTTCGTCTTCAATACTTTTTTTTTACAACCGTTAGCTTTCGCTGCTCAACAGTTTACTCCAAAAAAAAAAAAAAAAAAACCTAATAATAAATAGCCGGAAATAAATCTTATGGTTTTCTCGTACCAACCGTTTTCTTAACCTCAGACGTACAAAAGTGTTTTTTTTTTTCTTTCTAGAATCACCGTTTTGATGGGGTGAAATTTTATCTAAGTTCATTATATTTTGAAAAATTTGCAATACCTACTATTTGAGATTTTAATATTCGAAAATGAAAATAAAAAACCCTGTAGACCAATTTTTTACCCCATTATCGAAATTAAGAGAAATTCGGCGAAGCGGAGTTGTAATAACATTAGCACTTGCAGCATCAGCATTCCCTCGGGTATAATCAATATTGTCATTCTCGTAACATTCGTACTATACATAATTAACTAGAAACGTTTTTTTTTTTTTTTTTGACTCAGAGTTATAAGCGAGAATACTAAATCCAGCGAAAAAGGACAATGAAAAAAAAAAAAAATGAAAAGAGTGTTTTTGCGGAAAAATATTTTGATCATATTTCGCCAGATATAATTGTCAGCTTTTTGTCGGATATAAGTACGAAAGAATTTCGTGACCCTATTTAGTGCTTCCCTTCCCTTCCGCCCACCTCGTTTGTGCCCGGAAAGTTGGTATAAAAATTTTAAAAAATTTGTTAGATGGCTCGTTTCACTTGAGAAAATGGCGGAATTTTGTGCGCTGTAATTTGGCCCGTAACCCGAGCGTGTGATGTTTAATTAAATTTATTCGGATTTAGAGAGTCATCTCGCCGGTTAGAAATTCAACGGCAATAAGCGTAAAATTAAAATTTCAAGCTGGTCGTATCCGAAGTAGCTGGGCTGCTAAACCGGCCCTCTAAGGATCAGTTTATTTTAAAAACGAAAGCTATACTGCGTATAATTATGTTGGTTGCTCTCGACGAAGTGGCGAAAATTGAGACTTTATGTGCGGAGACGGACCAAAGGCTTAGTATTTCGATTTTTTTTTCTCCTCTGTAAGCCAACGAGAATGAAGGCGGTTGCTAAAATAATGCAGGATAATCAAGGACAGTAGAACATATTCGGGTTTGTTCATTTAGACACAGAAAGAAATGAATAGTATTAATTACAAACAGTTTTCTTGTACCTCTATACCTTTGCTTTTTTTTCGAGCGGTTTACATTATTATTTACCTTTTTTTTTTTCTGAGTTTTGTTCCGAATCAACTCAAATTTGGATATATATGTATAAATGTACTCTTGAATATATTCTGTCCGCTCGAACGAAGAGCTTTTTTCATGTTTCGAAATTTTAAGGTATACTTTGAGGGTGTTAAAAAAATCCATTTTTTTTTTTTTGGGGGGGGGGGGGGCTTTGAAAAAAGGTAGAAAAAATGGAACTGAAAAAAAGCTTCGTACGAGCATAACGAGAATATGTTCATGGAAAATGGATCCAAAGTTTGAGCAAATTTGGTGCAAGGAAAATGGTAAGTCGTAAGTACGTATAAGCAAAAACTCATGAAAATTGTTATTTTGGCTGCCGAAATGCAAATCCGTTATACATGTGTCAAAAAAATTGCCTATACGTATTTTCGCTGTATTGAACATTTCCAAGCAATTTTTTAGACGTCGATGTTGACTTGGTTGCAAAGTTAGTCTACACCTTTAATGACAGATGCGCCAACGCAAGTTCTCCCTGGAGAATTCCAGGCAATACATTTTATATACAAACGCGGTTAAAATTAACTTTTAAAAAAAAAAAAGAATTTTGTGCTACATAAATACTAGATACTTACCTCAATTCTACCAGAAGGATACAAAATATTTGATACTAGAAAAACCAGGTTTTACTCGATCACTCAAAGGACCAGGTGGCGTCATATACGACGCTACAAGAATAACCTCTACGGACCAGGTGGCGTCGTATATGACGCCACCTGGTACTTCTAGTGTTAAACTGCCTTGGGTAAATGGTAGGACTGAAAGGACGCGTCCTGCTGACAGTATAACCCAAGTTTGTGCATCTATCGTTGAAAGGAAATTATTATCTATTGTAGATATGCTTTCTTGACACTGGTCCCCAAATTTGCTAATTACGAGTGAATTCGGGTTTAGAACCTAATAATGTTAATTTTCTTACTAAAAACATACAATTTCGATTCGTTTATTTCGCTTTTGAAACGTTGATTTTAAGAACTCCGCAGAATAAGGAGGTCAGTGCTGTACCAGAAAAGGAGAGTGAGCGAAATACCGTATGAAGAATTATTATAAAAGACAGGAAGGAAAAAAAAGAGAGAAAAAAAAAACGGAAATTGAGAGAAAAATTGGCCGTAGTTTAGACTTAAAATAGAATGAGGATGGAGAAAAATTTTTTCGCATTTGAAAATTTTCGACCTTATTTCCTCTTCCCAAGAAGAGAAAAAACTACCCATCCGTATTTCACTTTTTTTTTAGTTTACTGCCCATTTGTAAACTTTTTTCCCCAAGCAAAAAATTGATTTGTTTTCACGTTTAAAAATACAAAAGAAGTAGTGAAAAATTTTTTCGCGTATAGATTTGTTTGCGCAAGATAGAAAAATTGAGTTGAGTAATAAGATGAGAAGAGGAGAGAGAAAAAAAAGACTACATGAGAAGCAAGTACGTATATATAGTTGGTCTTTATGACAAAAAAATTGTTTAACATTTTTTAATAGCAAACGTGCTTATGTAGAGTGGGAAATACTGGAGAGTTATGACGTCAAACTGGGGTTAAAATACTTAGTTTATTGATCTGACCCAGTTTTCTGTACGGAAAGTGCAATAGTAACGTAAGCGGAGACCTGCAGTGTTCCAGTAAAACCAACGTCATCGTTCGTTGGGGTAATAAACCGTGGTGCGGCTCTATTTTTAATGTGGCCTATACTTGGTAAGGCCCACAAAAAATAAAATAAAAAAATTAATGAAACCCGTATAGTAAAAGGAATATGAGAATTAGAAGAATAACAGTGTACATTTAAAAGTGGATATAACGATGAAAATTCGAATTTTTTTTGTTTGACTTTCTGTCATAAAATTTTTGTTTTAAATTTGTATTTCAATATACTGTTACACGGTTTGAATGGCAAAATCTTACTAGTTAATGGGGTTTAGGAGAACTTTTTGATGGCATTTATCTGATATTGCGATTCATCTAAAATTTATAAATTGAAGATGGTGAAAGGTGAATAGAAAAGGCACTATAAGTACCACCAAAATCACTAGGTTCATGTTAAGATACATATTATGCATAGGCCAATAAAATCTTAGTAAGATCCAGAAACTAATTTAAACTCAATAAAATTTTGCAACAGAATCTTGAGACTGTAATCGCTGATTAAGACATGAAATTATTTAGTAGTGGATCGCTATATCCTTTCCTCATAGGGTACAGTCGAGGATGGCATGCACATAGAACAACAAAATTGAACGAAATCTTGGATTTATCAATTTGCCAAAGCAAGTACAGGTTGGCAACACTGTCAATTAAGTTCTTAACCGTTATTAACCGTTGGTCAACGGTGTTGACCCACCAGTTATGACACCCCCAAATTTTTTTTGCTGGCTATCTATAGTACTATGTACCCATATGAATAAATTATAATTTGAAATTGAGACTATACAACTTTCAGGTCAGGTTTATATAACATAATAATAAGCTGAAAATTTAACAATATCTCCTCTTTTCCTTGTGTTTTGAAGCAGAAAAACATTATTCAACAGTTCTTTTCATATTTTTTTTTTATTTCCAGTCTTCCACCAACTTTGCCTCGATCCTTAATGCATTTTTTTAAATGAGCTGAATGTTGTACCAATTTCTTTACGCTCCTGCAAATCCTTTTCAAGATTTTGATTGCTTAAAGTACCACTGTTTCGAATCCATCGAAACAGTGGTTTTTGAGGAACTCGTAATAAAATTGAATTAAAAATAACAATTACGAAAAAAAATTAATTCTTGGAGGCATTCTAAGGTACATTTTAGGACAAATATCGAATAAATTTTGTGATAATCGGTAATAAACTTAGATGAGAAATTATTTTGTTCCATGTACTACTTAAGGTAGTTACCACACCTTTAGATTTTTTAGACTTTTTAATTTATTGATTTTTCATTGGTACTCGTATTTTAATTTTAGAATAAACGTGTTCACTCCATAAATCTGTCGCGTACATGAAAGCCATTGTTTTATTCGAAAACTCATCTCTAAATTATTTTGCTTTACTTACCTGAAAAAGTCGAAATTCGGTCGAGTATAGGTATAAAACAAAAACGTTCAGGTATCAAGATATACCGATAACGAGAGTGCTTTCTCAGTTCAAAGGAAAATTCTGCCCCCTATGTCTGCTTTATTATTGATTTTTGCGGATTCGAAAGTTTTCTACGAAAGAAAAAAAAATGAAGGAAAAAAGTTTTGGATTGTGTCCGTTCTTCAATGTTTCCCGTATTCTGCTTTTTGTGGCAATTTTTTTTCAAGTTCGTTGGCTATGCGCGAGGAATTTTGGTGGAATTTCTCAAATTTCTCTGATATTTCTACTTAGTTGATTTCGAATTATGCGAACGAATTATTTTATTTTATTTATCCATTCCATTATCCTCTCCTGCCAACAGAAATCCCTATAGTCCTGGCAGCGTGCGAACTATATAAGCTAGAATTGTCTCTGTTTTCCCATAGACCTGGAAAATGGGTTGAGTTTTGAATAAATCTTTGATTTTTTTAAACTTGCTTTAATCAAACTGGTAGGTTGTATATATTTCATCTG
Source organism: Parthenolecanium corni (assembly GCA_038050395.1). Lineage (NCBI taxonomy): Eukaryota > Metazoa > Arthropoda > Insecta > Hemiptera > Coccidae > Parthenolecanium > Parthenolecanium corni. The sequence goes on along the minus strand of JBBCAQ010000038.1, from coordinate 534,771 downwards.
GTATGTAAATTAGGGTGGTCCTTATTTTCGAAGTTTGGAATTTTTCACTTCCCACCTCCCGGATATGCAATCAGTTAAATACTTTTTTGGATCATCTTTAATATTTCGTCCCAATTTTACAAAAAACTTGGTTTGGGAGTCAAAACTCACCTTTACCATTTTTCTCCTCCATTTTTGACAATACTAAATAGTCACAAATGACAAAATGGGCTTTTCAACTAGAATCTTATCAGATGGTTTTTCTCAAATATGGCTGAATTTCACTGGAGGCGTTCTAAGAAAACTTGAAAAGGGCAACCATGTTAAATTAGTTTTTCGCGTTTTTCTCGAAAACAAGTTTCTTGCAAATGAGACTTTTGATTCTGCGAGCCCTTCATTAATTATTAATCAAAATAATATTCTATTTTTGTTTGGTTTTATTTATCTCACTGTCAAAGCCAAATTAATAATTATCTGCGAGTTTTTAGGCTCTATTGTTTTTTTTTTTTTTTTTTTTTTTTGCATCAGCTCATCGTCTGCGTAAGTTTCTATAAGCTTTTCAGATTCGTGAAAATTACTGTATTTTGATCATTCATCAGATACAATTCTGTGTCACAGTGCCTGTTTTCCGTTCTGTCTCATTTTATTTTCCTTCGACTTTTTTCTTGCTCGAAGGTAAATGGAAAATGGAGTAAATTCGTATTAACGATAAAAGTATAAGTTTTCGTTTTTTCTACACGCCTTTTCTTGATTCAGCTTTCATAATATATTTGTCTTCTTTCTCGTCGGAAAATCAAAAAAAAGTTTCACTCACAAACTTTAAAAAACGAATAGAGATTCGCAGACTTTTTTCTGCTCCACGTTGATCTCTACCCCAGTAAGAGAAGAGCTGTGGTGAATCTAATTTTTTCTGAATACTCAATTTTAAAAGCTTTTTAAAAAATTTATAAACGATGGTTAAGTAAATTGTGAACAACATCCTGATGTAATGTCGTCGTGCCATTACGAAAACTTTTAGTAAAAAAAAAAAAAAAGCTAAATGTCGACTTTCCCAACACTTTTGTGAAAAAGCTGAAGTTTTAAGGATGAATTTTTCACAAGAAAGATAACTTATAATACCTACTGAATACAATATTGAAGGATATTTTTTATTTTCACAAGAATTCACGTATACATCGGTTTATTCAAACAAGCTTACAATTTGGAAATCACCTTGAAAATTTAAGTGAAAAATAATGTAGGTATAAAATCTCTTTTATGGTCCATCCAAATCTAGTATGGCGGTTGCTTAAGTTTCATATCTTGTACCTACTTGTTAAGATACAGAGTACCTCACGTATATTCTTCTTATAATGGAAAGAAGTGCATATTGCCCTTTTTTTTTTTTTTGTTTTGTTGGTATTAAAAGTTGCATCAGCTTTTGAACACTGCATTTCTTATATTCGACTGGATGACTCAACCTGCATTTTTGTCTAAGACATCGAATAAATACCCCAATTTCTTTTTCATCCCTTTATACGCCTTGACTATATAGAGTAAATATCATATTATCCTCGAACTCGAGTGTGCCTTTTGTTTTTACCTAATCAGCGAAGGTTTAAGGGGATGAATGGAGGATTGTTATAGTTTTTATTTTATCGTAGGGGGTGTACGAAATTGGTTTGCGATTTGGATCTTAGGATCTCCTTGAGGCTTATAATAATTGCACTTATTACTACATTTATATGAAAAGAATATTGCACCTGCCCCTTATTTAGTCTAGATTCATTCTATAATTTCACCTGATTTCTTAATAATTATTTTTTCTACAGTGTCTCGCAATCTCTCAATGCCCTCGTCTCTCTTCGATTAGGTCTAATAATGATTTTATATTTTTCCAATTTGTTTCAGAATTTTATCGAATTTGTGAAAACAACGCCACTGCAGGATTTTGAAGTTTATCATACGCCCATTGATATTATATCAAAACTCTTACGCGAGGTTAGTACCTATATATTCATTATATTTATTGAATAATTTTAATACATATTAGCTTATGGCATATTCCATTAATGTAATGAAATTTCTTCACTCGAGTATGGTTTTGCTGCAGCGATAATTATGCAAATAGGTTTCGTCGAAATTAATGGAAATATTTTGGCCTAGCTTCGTTTTCCCCGCTGCATGATTTTACATTCAGGTCTTTCTTCCTTGTAAAAATAAAATCAAATTCCTTGAAAAACATTATTTTTTCGCCGAGCCTGTTGTTTAAATGCGAAAGAAATTATGTATTTTTATGGAATAATTTGGAGTAAGTATATATTTTTTTTCACTTTACAAAAATGAGAGCTTATTATATGCACATATATTTTACTCCTTAAGCGAGCCTAGGTTTTTTTTTTGTTATTCATGATAGTCCATCTTGTTCTTCTACTTTCCAATGTTTCGTTTTCTTTCGGTAAGGGTCGATCCATTTATTTGTATGCTAATATTTTTCTTCAAATATCTGTTCAGTTTTTCCCTGATTCTGATGTCTATTTCACTTGAGTGAACTTTTTTATACTTTCTTTTTTTCAGTTATTTGAACAAGATTTAGAACAAAAATGGCGTGAAAGTTTGATCGTGCTCATTTCACCTTTACTAGAAAGATATCGTCCATCGTTAGAAATGTGTCAATTATTTTCCGACCATTGTCGAAAGTATCCTCGTTCTCCTTCAGTTCAAGAAGCATTCAATACGTGTATACATCACATTTTGATTCACAATGTTGTAAGTATATTTTCATGTAACATCATTATTTGATTCTATGAAATAGAGCTAAACTATAAAATCCGAGGAACCTTATGAGAGAGAAAGGAAAAGAAGAAGATATTGGTAGACCTGGGCACGAATCTTGTAAAAATCTCATTACATTATAGTACATTCATATTTAAGATTGCAAAATACTGAATATAAAATCCACATTCATTAACAATATGATTTGATTTAAAAAAAAAGAAAAAAAAAAAGAATGAATGAAATTGTAAAGTATACCTAATTATACGGCGATAATTCTAATTTCGACGCATTATAGGGAAATAGCCTTTGATAAGTCAAAATTTGAATTCCCCTTTGAAATATACATACACGCTATTCATATTTCCGTGCACCAGCTAAGAACCCAGTACAGCGTAACCAGTTTGGTTGGGTGGGTGTGCAGAGGGGTTTAGTTAGACATGCATACTCAACCTCCGCCCTCCCCCTGGCCTATTAAAATTTTCCTAGTTACGCTCGCTGTTCTTGGTTAGTGCGCAATGCACACAAATATGAATTGCTTAGTCGAGTGGGTATTTCAAAAGGCGATTCAAAGGATGCACCAAAATGCTATTCACCTATGGTGCGTTGAAATTTGTATCATCCTGCCCTATAGGTAATATAATATTATGTTGTTGCTGAATGTGAACGAGTGCCTTTTCCTTTTCCAGAGCCGTATTTATAATCTCAAAATATATTAACACTAGAAAGACCAGGTTTTACTCGATTACTCAAAGGACCAGGTGGCGTCGTATGACATAAGTCAGCGTTTCTCAAAATATTGGTCCTTTGAGTAGTCCGTCTCACAATTTTAAGTGGCGTCGTATATGACGCCACCTGGTACTTCTAGTGTTAATAGAATTTAAAAAAAAATTTTATGTTATATGTAACACAATTTCCTATCTTACCACTTCAAATGCGAATGAATTTTTAGTTTATTCGTTTTTCCACGAATTCAGTCTCTTCATAAGAAGTAACCCTTTTCATGTAGGAAATTTCTGAGAGTGCTACTGGTGTCTCAGTGGATCGAACAGTTCCCCATCATACTCTCAAAATTGATGTTAGATGGCAATTGATAGATAGGTACACACGTATTCTGCATTCCCACATCAAATAAGAATAGAGATATTTTTGTCACTTGTGAGACCCAAAACAGATATTTCATAACACTTGCGAAACCCTATTTGACAATGCGAGACCCTTTTGTGGGTCTCGCATGTCTATGAGGTGTATGTATAGTTTTTCTTACTCCCCCCCACTCCGCAGACCCCAAATCTGCATTTTTTTGTCTGGGACTCCTAACTACCCCAAATATCATTTGTATGTACACTTGTGGTTCACTCATTTCATTTTACTCCCTATAAACTGTATGGTACACCTAACCATTAGCTGTGGGCTTCATTACATAGCCCAAGGCATTTACACATAGCCACCAAGCCATGTGAAGACGAAGGTTTCATTACTGAGTATTTATAAGGGGTCTCGCAAGTGTCATACTTTATCTTGGATCTCACATGTGACGTAAAATAACAATATACATACTTATGACAAAACGAATCCCCAAGTAGATGAAAGTGCTTTCGTTCTCTCTTTTTGGTAACATTGTTCCAAGAAGCTATTTATGCATATCGCTGGACAGGTCGTAAGGCTCCGAAAAAAGGGACTCCATCACGATTTGCCAAATTGCCAACTTCAAATCTCGAGTACTTATAGCCATTTATGCGATGAGAGTTGGAATGAGTTTGGTGTGACGTTCGGTAGCTTTAATAATACGTATTCTCTTATCTCTTTTTATCTGCAAAAATTTCTGCCAAGCTTTTCTCTTACCATTTAGTATAACTTAATGCGTCTCGAAACCGATATTTTTTGTCTATTTGCCTGAAAGCTGCACACATTCCAAATGCTCTTGTGATGTCTGCTTCAATTTTTTTCGTAGCCAGAGAAAATGCGGGCGCGAATTTCATTCTCTGTTTTGTGATTCTAAGCGAAGAAAAAGAAGAAAATAAATTAAAGAATAAAGTGAAATAGCAAAGATGGGATACTAGTGTATGTATAGCAAAAGAAAAACGAGAGAGCTCCCTCGAGAAAATGAAAAAGAAAAAAAGTTGGAAAATTGTCGTAGTTTTCTGTCATCTTTACGACGGATTTGAGCTAGCAAACGTGACGAGTGAATTCGATGTTGAATGTTTGCTCTATGGTACATCGTCTTATAACTCATCATACTTTTTATTTTATTATTATCGCCATCTGTAAGTCTTATTTTTCCTACCCGTATTTTCTCTCCGTTCCATTTCGAAAAATAATCCTAATTCCTTTATGTTCTCCGCGTAAGTGTGCGAATTCTACACCCGTTATATTACAGAATTCCAATTTTATTTGCATTTTGCATGCTGCTTTTTTTCATATTTCCATCGTTACGACGAGAAGATAGAGTAAATGGTTGGTAACGTTTAGGTTAATGTATGTCTGTAAACGAATGGGACATGAGGAGGTTGAATAAAATAATGATAATGATATTGAAGAAGGGTAAACATTCGACAACACTTTGGGTAAGAAGGAATAATGAGAAGGTCGAAGACATACTTTATCCAGTCTAACAAGGTTAGAACGTGATGAAACGTTGGTATTTTTGTTTTGTTCTGTATGAAGAATACATTTCTTGAATCTATATAATATTTCATCTTTTAAGGCAGTGGCTTTTAGTGGTATCACCAAGCGAGCTGGAAACGCAGCTCCCACCGCCGGCAACCGGTGTGTAGTGGAGCACAAAACTGCTACACACTGAAAAAAGTCGTAAAGGGGAAATTTTGGATGTATCATAGCTATATACAGAAAAAAGTTGAAAAAGGAAAACGTTGCCAAAAAATGTGCTTCCCAATCACAAAATATTATAAATTTTTTTCGGGGGGGGGGGGGGGTGTAGTTAGTGAGTGAAAGGATATCAGCCATCAGAAAAACTCTGCTACACACTGGGAAAAAAAAAGTTACCGGCCATGGCAGCTCCAGATAAGACGAAGAAGTTGTAATTAAGTAATAATGCATATGGTATGATTGTATAATTGATGGGAATGTTGGAACATAATTTATTGAGGGTAATTTTCCAAAACGTGGTAAGTCCATTTTTATTGATTTTGTAGGTTTGAAAAATAATTATATCCATTACCGGCTTGAAAAAAAAAATTTATATCAAAGCAAAAGCAGATTTTCTTACAAGTCTGTGCCTTTTATAAAGATGAAAAAGAGGAAAATCAATTTTTGTACGCGTAAGGCTCGAATTTCAGCTCAATCGATCAAGCACTTTCCGTATACCTAATTGGGGTTTTAAAATAGCAAAATTCCTTAAAATTCAAATGAAACTGTTCTAAAAAATATCGAAATTCTTCATTTTTTAGCTAGGTACATTTTCCTTTATTTCTAAAGAATGATAGAACGAATCAAATACTCACATAGCTTTTAATGACATCCAAATTGACCTCTGGTATGACTCTATTGGTTCAGTAATTTGTTAAACCTCACGTTCCGAAGAAAAACCTACGTTTTTGACAGAATGATTTCTCTCAGAAACCAACAAACTGTGATTTACTTGAAATTTGAATGGTGACCTCCTAAGACTTATAATATTATATTGATTCACAGTTAAAATTTCAGCCTAATTCGTTCCGTGGTTTCTCTGTAATTAGGCTTCGAAGTGGAAATTTGCTATGTACTCGTATTTACAAATACCCTCGTCCCTCCCGCATATAGAAATAAACAAATGAAAAAATATAGCTATGTACAAATAAAGAAATATAAAAATGCGAAATTAGTTATTTTTAATATCCTAAGATCATGAAACAAAAAACTATGTAGGGGACTGTCTCCTAAGAGTACGCAGTTCCTGAGAGTATGCAGCAGCGATTTTCCATAGAAGGGAATTGGGTAGACTTTTTTTTATGTTTTATACGAAAGTAGGGTACCTTTCGACAACATCATTTTGGTATAAAAATTTTCACTTCTAATAATAATTACAGTCGATTAATTGGCAAAAAGAAATTTGATTACTTACTCAAAACTGTAATATTATTGCTACGCAAATTAAGCTCTCCTGGCTGTTAAAATTATATTTATTGAAGGGGGAGGAGCTTATTCGATCAGTATTTTCATCACCTATCTTCTGATACGATGGAATTGAAAAAAAAAAATACAATGGCTGCTGAAAAATTTTAAAATTCTAAAAAAGTTTACTGTTGCCCGAGAGTTTTGAAGCTACAGACAATCAATTGAATGAGATTTTGAGTCCCCTACATCCCATGCCTAGTTTTTGGCAGCTTTTCTATCGAAAACTGGTGAATTTTAAACGTTAATTGGTCATCCATTTTTTGGCCGATTCAACATTACCAATCAAAACATCGTTTGAGTGCAAGAATTAGATGATAATTTTTTTCTGACTTAGCAGGTTTTGAACGTAGGCCAGTGATGCTTGGGAATGGACCATATTATCATTAGTGTCCCTGTGCTCGTATTTGTCACAAGTCTTGTTGTATTCAACTTTGAAGTGGAGGCATGCATTTATTTTTTTTTTTGCAAAACCTGCTGATCAAGTCAAAGAAAGGTTGGGTGGTGTAGCTATTTTCTTTTCTTCAATATACTATTATTAGTTCCAAATGAGGCTTTGGTATTTTCATTCTTTCAAAATCTCACCGATATCTTCCATTTTGACGTGTTTTGATCTTTGAAGCATTCTTATAAAAATTGATTTTTCTCGCCCTGATCATGTCCATAATTTTTAATTTCAAAACTCTCTCATATCTCCTCACTCGTTCATCGTGGAAATGATAATAATGAAAGTGCTATTTTTACATTCCACCCTGTTCGTTTGCAATAGCTAGTATAATCCCTACTGATTCTGTAATCTGATATTTCTAACACGTCGATTACATTTACGAGTTAGCTTCATCATTCGGTGTAGTGCGAGTTGCATTCGAAATTTACGAGGAAAGTATGTGTGTGTGTCTGATTGGTATTCAATGAACTGTAGCAGCTGGGTAGTCGGTGAACGAACATGCAGAAAAACTAGATTCTCAGATCTTTATGTGAATACTGTTTGCAGACAAAATATGAGTGCACGTCGAGGGAAATTGGCTTTTCCTCATCCTATTCAAAGGGTAGAAATGACTTTTTTCGACTTTCTTTTTCACCTTTTACCATTTTTTTTTTTCTAGGAAATTTTCATTTTATCTGTGTAAGTCGACTACAGTCCGCAAAACTTTGGTCTGTAAAGTCACTTAATTCGATCCCCTACGAAATTGAAAAGCTGGAAAGTTATTTGATAAAAAATGGATTTTAAACAGAAAAAAGTTATAATTTTATTAAAGTCCTTTGGGGAAGGGGGGGTTGAAACCGATGTGTTATAAAAAAAATAGGTTACCCGTGCCTGTGAAGTCTGTTCCAGTCAAGAGTTCTTTGATGTCACAATGCTTCAACAAATACGGAGAAAGTATTTCTGATTTCAGCCAATCGGCTTGTTCAAATCCTTATGACGTCGTAGAATTCTTGACTGGAATAGACTATAACTTTGTTGTACTTATATAATAAAAAAAATGTTTTTCATCTGCAGAAGAAAAAAAATGGAGAAAGTGACTTACGTCGTTTATATACTCAGCAGAAACAGTGTGAACCGAAAAATTATTTTGTTCAGGGTCTGCAAGTTGATGAACCGTAAGATGTGGCTGATGACTTTTGATAATTCCTCATCTTATAAGGTTTCTTTCTGCAAGCTGTTGTTGACCATGCGAACTCACGGTGCACACATGATTTTTTTCTTTTTGCTGAAACTTAGGCAATTGATATATCGGTACTCTTCAGAGCATGATGACCTTTTTTCATTTAAATTGTGCCCTTCGTAGGGCATCGTTTTATAATCTCATTTCATTTCCCTCTCACGGTTCCAGTTTGCTGCTTCTTTTGAATTTTTTTCCTTCTTTCATTTGTATTTTTTTTTCTTTTGCAGGATTTCGCAAAATATCCATTTATGAGAAAATTGTTACACGATTATATTAAAGCACTGAGCTACCATAATAATGCGGATGAAGCGTTAAGATCGTTCGTCGCTAGGTAACGATAATTTTTGTGGTTTTTATTTCTGGCAAATGAAAATTTTCTCGGTTCATCGTCACATTTATGTTAATTAAAAAGATAAAACTTGACGCGAAATTTTTCTGTAATAATTCTTCTTACCCTCTGCTACCTTCTTTCTGAGTAAAAAAGAAAAAAAAAAAAGAACGAATTATTATACGCTTTTATTTTTTCGCTTTGGTCTTCTGAACATATTTTGATATCGCTCTCGCTGGTATACTATTCCTATCTTCTATAATAATTATAGTTTTTCAATTTAGCGGAAAAGAAAATCATGACTTTCTCTGCTAGAAGTGGATTAGGTATTTTATAACTTGGTTTGGATAAATTTATTAATTTTTTTCTTTATAGGAACTATCTTTCATTAGCATTTGACGATTTTATTTTTGTTATGAGAAAGTTAATTAAATAACATTGAATGGGATACTGTTTATATTTCTGAATCTGAAATGTATGTATAATGCAGAAATGTACTCTAAAATTCCAAAAATTACTAACTCAAAATATGCGCAAAATGAAAATGCAAATCAGGAAACTGAAAATGAAGGAATATTTGAACTGGGCGATATAAATCCCCTTTTAACGCTTCATTAAAAAAAGTAATTGAAATTTTCCTAGCAGATTATTTTTCAATTTCTTATGTGAAACGTTATTTTTCCAGTTTTCTCTACCATGACGCATTTAATCAGATTTGTCATTGCTGTTACATAAGATAAATAGTTAATAATGTAACCTTTTTCATGTTAGTCTTAAAGATCTAAGGACGTATGTTGTTTAAAAAAATATCAATGCTTAAATAAAATATAAAAATAAAAGAAGTTGAAGAGAAAAACTGGTTTAGCAATATTTAATAGAATTTCAAATTTTTTTTTGTTCAAGTTGGTCAGCAGAAAAATATTTTTTGCTCTGTCGCGAGAAAACTTATTAGAAAAACGGGGAAGATAGATTATTATGTCATTTGTCTCGAATATACTTCTGAAATTAGAATTTTGAGTTGCTCTTTGGTATTTTTAGGAGTCATGGTGGAAATCTGGAATGCCCACATCCACGTGTTATGCCAAATTTAGCCTCAAGTTGCTTAGGCGCCATTGTATCTTGCTTCGAAGACTGTAATGTGAAAGAAACTGATCCGAAGAATTGTTTGCAAGACGAAGAATTCGAGGATCCAATTGATTCATACAGTTGCTACTTGAAGGTGCTACAAAGCATGTAAGTACTCGTAATACGGTTGAACTTTAAACACTCTTTCTTTCCTTTGAATTTTGTTGAGTTCCTGAAATTAATCTTAAAACTCGATGCTGGTCACATTTTCGTTAGAAGGGTTACAACTTTTTTTATTTCATTTAATTTATTTTTTTTGAAAAATCGTAGATCTGATTTAGAATTTTAATTGCACAAAATTGTTTTATTCAGATGCACATTATTTCTAAATTCATTCATTATTTCATTGTTATTGATTTTCAGGTCTGAATATAGTGACTGGTTGCCAGGTTTAGCAAATATGTTACAACCAATTCCAATTCACGTCAGGTCATTGAACTGCGAATATTTTGTTAAGTGAGTATGCTGCATTTAATGCGTCTATTTTGGTCATAATCGACTTATCTATTTATTAATTTGTGTCATAATTTTGTACATTCGACTTCTTGTTCATAGAAATATGGGTGAAATTTTAAAGAAAATCGCCACAGATTCTCGTTGTAACACTCATTCACAAGTGATAGGCCCTCGCGTCGAAAAAGATGGTTGGTTCGATATTTACTGCCCAGTCAACACCATTTGCAATGATGATGGTCTCCTGTGGAGTATGATGGTAAATTAATTCGTTATTTTGATGCCATACTTTATGTACGTAGAAACTTGCAAATACTTGTCAAGTTTTTGAATTTGTTAGTCTTACATTTCTGTTACTATTTATTCTCGGTATGAAGTTAACCATAATGTAAGAAATAACTTCGAAGGCCTCATTCATTTATTTTCTCTTTTATAAAAGTATTATCCATTTTCAATAATAAGGTTTCCAAGAATTAAAGAAAAAGCTCTTGTGGAAATTAAAAAAAATCATATTTGCATTTTTCGACCACTTTTTTTTTAATAGCTGCTATTTACCTACTGATAAAATTGTCGTAAAAAAATTCTTGATACACCCTGTTGAATATTTGGAAAGATGTAAAATCTAAATTCTCTAATTAAGTAGGTACATATGTACTTTTTTATTTTTCTTCCCCTACTAATGTCAGTAAAAAATTTTCGAATTCTTTTAGCAGCTCATTAAGTGTTTTTTAAAGAGAATTTCTTGGAAAAAGAAATTTAAAATCTTCTTTGATTTTCAGCTTTACTCAAAAAATTATTATTTTTACTGTATTATGTAGGACGATGAGTCTTTTGAATTTCGATTGACTCATGAAAATATTATGTAGGAAGGAATTAACAACGTCATTTCCTGTAAAATTTCTCTTAAACTTGAAATAAGCTTCGGAATAAAGGAAAAATAGAAATACTTCACCGTAGGTAGAGGTATACCTACCTACCTACCTACATACCTACCAATTTTTGTTTCTTTACGGAAAGTAAATTTTTCATATTTAAATGACTGTCGTAAAAGATTTTTGTTCCTTTTTGAGTTCTGTTTTCAAATTGCAGAATGTTATGTTGAAATGAATGAAATTCTAATAGCAACTTTTCAGAAAAATACCTATTGTTTTCACTTTTTTTTTTCTATCATAAGAAACCACCTGATATTATCTTCAATTGTGCAAGTTTTCTAAACTATTCTGAAAATTTTCATTCAAATTTCTTATAAGTACTTAGATTTTTATTTTCATTCGTCGATATTTTATTTTTGTGTGTGGGAAGGAGGGGGGGGGCTTGAGAAGGGGCTCTGGGTGAAGAAAGATCGATATGAGGGAAAATATAGATTTTTTGTCAATTTGTCCATTCGTGCATCAGAAGCGTGTAATACTCGTATTTTTTTTTACAATTACTACCCTCAATTTGTAATACGACAGTCTTTGCCAACAAACTTTTTTCAAAATTAACTTGAATTGTACAAATTTTTTACATTTTTAGGTTGATAAGTTGCTAAACTGTTGTTTCCGAAGGAAATCCTTCGTGGTGAAATTGTTTGAGAAACAATTAGAAGCATGTCTACTGCTGGCACTGAGAGGAAATTCCGCTTGTCAAATGGCTTTGTGTTTAATGTTAGAATGGAATCTAGTTAAAGAGTCTGACCAACAGATACAAATTACAACGACTCTGCAGTCGACAGATAGTGGAAAATTGCAGTATAACATGCTCTGTAAAAGGCAGCAACATTTAAAGAAAATCGTAAGTGTAACTTTTTATAATTTATCTTTCAGATACATATCAGCCTTTAGCTCTTTAAGGTATAAATTTTAAATTGGTGTGACCAATTTTTTTACGGATATAGCCTAGGGGTGTAAAGTGATTGAAAATTCTGTCAAATTTGCGATTTCTTATTCGGGATTATTTATGAGAAAGTGGAAAAGCAAAGATAATTTTGTCTCCTCCTCCCCCCCCCCCAGTAAATACAGAATATTGAAAATTATCAAGAAATTTGACAATTCAATGAACTTCATTTTCATATTCGCAGCAACAAAAGGGTGGACCTGCCAAACTTACATTACCATGTCGTTCTACGGATACCGATTTGTATCAGTTATTCAGCATGGGCTCATTTGGTAATTTGGAAAGACTTACCCTTGCATTTACTCACATAACTAGTTCGTGCGCTGAAACACTCATCAAATTACCATCTTTAAAGTATTTGAATTTATGGGCTACGCAGGTATTATTCATTATTTACATAGTTCGTACTTCGTACCTAATTTTATTACTGTTCTTTCTATTTTTGTAAATAATCTGTTTTTGACCTAGTTTGGTGATGAGGGACTTATAGTCATTTCCGAGCATCTTACAAATTTACAAGCTCTGAACTTGTGTGAAACGCCAGTCACCGATAAGGGCATTGCTTCTCTTATATGTAAGTATATATATGATGACCATAATTAACAAATGAACGCCTGAATTTCAAAAGAGATCGAGTTGAAAATGGTCTTCTCATTTTAGAAAAATATACGACTTACTGAACAAAAGAGACTATACTTCGTTGATCTGTTGAAAAATGAGTTACGTGTTCGCACCTTGTCAAAGTACATGAAATAGGCCTTTTAATTAGACTAATCGGACCTTCGAAGCTGAAGTGTTTCAACCACTTTTCAGATAAATACCTTTAAAGATTGATGCAAGTTCATCAAAAATTGTCTATAATTTTCTTAATGGGGACTATTATACACAGAATGAGTCAAACTTTAAAGTACCACGAGGAAAAAGTATTTGGTGCATTACAATTTGGCCCGACCTGATGTAGTGAGATTTTTTCCACTCAAAGTAAATACAGCGAACTGAATTTACTTACTGGAACAAACACTCATAATAAGAATGAATGGAACGAAAATGGGACAATTTTTGTAAAAAGACAGCGATATAACATAACGAGTGGAACAAGACCAGCATATTCTCAATCTATTGTAGCTATATTTTTAGACATAGGTACTTCAACCTTGGGAATTTCGCTGAAATTTGACTGCGTTTGAATTCAGCAGACCTAAAACTATCCACGATAACGCCCATTAAAATTGATTCAATCAATTTGCAGCTGTATTTCAGCCTGATTAAATCTTGTGAGATATCAGGTCTGACTGTACAACTCCCCCCTGGGAAGCTTTTTTCCGTCTATATGTGTATCACTGCTTCGGTTCTGTTAAATCAATTTCTTCATTCGAATGATTCGATTGTTTCAGCGTTAACAAATTTAAAATGGCTGAACTTGAATAGCACGAAATTATCGTTAACCATGCTCGAAGTGCTCCGAAAGAAACTTCCACACCTAAATGAACTCGATGTTCGCTACACCGAAGCGTGGTAAAAATTCGAATAATGTTTCATTCTACGCATAAATATATAAATTGAAAAAAAAAAAAAAAAAAAAAAAAAAACTATAAGGCTGTAATAGAAAAACTAATTTCGTTGATTCTTTTAAGAAACCTATAAAGACTAGTCTGAATTATTCGTAAATGTATGGCACTGACTTCCTTCATCGTTGCCTGCTGACTCGAGGAGCCCAAAAAAGCCATCGAAGAGTACCATTCCTACAACTGAAGACGTGCTCTGAAAATGTGATCATCTGGAGTAAATTCTTTTTTACAAGTTTGAATTAATGTTCAAAAAAAAAAAAAAAAAACACCGCCAAAACTCTACTGACATTACACTGTACGTGTTCACAAGTAATGATTCTAAAAATCTTGACTTCTGTTTTACAATTTATTTTTTTTTATTTATTCACTTTCCTTTTTTGTGTTTTCAATTAATTAAACTGCCATTTTTTTTTTTTTTTAATTTTTAATTCTCGTCATTATACGTTTTTCATACTTAGCATTCGTAAGCAAAGCATTAATCGAATAATTTTGTAATCTCTGTTTAAAAATCAATTGCGATTCCGTAGTGTGTGAGTTGTAGGAAAATTTAGAATAATTTAAAACACATTTTTTTTCTTCCAGTTCATCATGTTTAACGAAAGCACGTGTATAATGTTCTCTTCGCGTTCGTTGCTCTGTAATTTTTTTTTTTTAATTGGGCCTACGTCTGCGAGTAATTTTTTAATATTTTACATTTTATTTTATTTATTTATATATTTTTTTAATTATTTGTCTGACCTTAATGTGAGATTTGCCATTTAGATGCGCATACCTGTGTTATATTTTGTGATAGTCCGTCCAGAATAAGACACTCACAATGCAACCTGGCATAATATAAAATTTTTCATGTAGCTTTTGAATTGAATACACCTATGAATACTGGGTTGCAGCATTGTGACACTCTTAGCTGTCCAGGACTGGGGGGAGCCCTTATTAGGACCGGGACAAAATTGGGCTCTTATGAGGGAGAGGGATCAAATATAACAAAAATTTCAATGCAAACTATGAAATACCTTTTTTTTTTCTTGATCATTGTGCTCCTTTATAGAAACCTGGTCTAACGCTATCTGCCCCTTTTTTCTCTCTCTTTAGACAAGTCTCTGGGCGGGTCTTATTTTGAACGGATTATATGTCCTATTAAGATCACCTAGCAGAACTAAATATTTATGATAAGAAGGAGAGAAGGAGCAAGTTCAAATGATCACTACTTAATAAAAATTATGTTTGGTAAAGTGGAATCGAGAATTAGAGAAAAATTAATTGACATTTTTCAGAAAATAAAATAGGTAGATTAGAAAACACGTGATTTAGCTCTCATGGGTAGATTTGAACCGGTTCGGATTAACTACTCGAAGTTTAGTAGTGCCGAATGAGGAATAAAATTTCCCTTTGATCAGTTCGTGGATTTGAAAAACAATAAAATTATGAGTAAATACATTAAATTATCGTAACTACTTTTTTCTTTGATTCTAAAAATTCCAAACTTGAAAGAATTAAACTATTAATTTGTTTTCTCTCTCCCTAGGTTAACTACTTATTTCTTCCATACTAGATAGGAACACATAGGATGTTACAGAACTTGTTTTCTTAAATTGTTGAAAGATATGAAGTACCCATACTGCCATACTTTTGACACAACTCAGATTGGTGCTATACTGCTATTCTTGAAATTTCACTCCTGTGAAGTTTAAAAGAAATTGTTGATTCCTTTTTAAAAGTATTTTGATTTTTTTTTAATGTCATAGAACAGTGGTGTAAATTAATTAACAAAGTTTTATACGTCTTTTTATCAGGTTCTGATAGAAAATATGGAATGAAAGTAATTGGAATGAGAATTTTCTAAAGGTTCTATCTGTGTAAAAATAAATGATTTTCAAGTACATATGTGTATTTGTATGATCAGATATACCTAATCTCATCTTAAATTGATTATTGTTGGCAAAATAAAAAATTTCCTCCTAATATTCGTATTCCTCATATTATCGGTAAGACAAGATGTCTGCATAAGTTTTTATAAAGACGAATAAAATGTTGTGTTCAGTTATAAAAACCATTTAAATTCGTACTTGATATTTTTATTTAATTTTTTTTTTAATTTACTTATTTTTCTCCCATCTGCTTGATGCTTGAATCACAATTTGAAACAACCTATTCGCAGTTGATATTCGTTTTAATGAATGGCTTTCCCTGATTGAAATTTTTATTAAAGAAACCCTCACAATTTTGCTCAAAAACATTTGAAGATTATTTTTAGTTCATCGCTCAAAGCTCACAATCAAAAATTAGTAATGAGAGAAAAAACCGATTGTTCTGTTTTTTTTTTTTTTTTTTTTTTACATGAGTATAAAATAAGTTTAATTAAATATGTCTTATTTATTGATTATTCATTCTTTGGTGTTATTCAAACATCTTCCGAGTGCTTTTGTTAGCCTTGGTAGTCTTCAGCTATTCGTGAAAAATGAATATTCTCATTATTACTCCTTTTTCGTTCTGTTTTTCCAAATATAGCCTACCTAATGTTAATTTTGAATTGAAGCGTGTAGTCAAATAGTAGCACTGATCACTGTACCTATGTCTTAGATTGCCAGAAATATAAAAAATGATTCTTGTCATAAAGTTAACGTACCTATCTATTTTGTAAATATATTCTTATTTATTATAGTCATTGGCAAATCGAATTTTTTTTTTTTGAGAAATACCAATTCCTCCTTTCAAAATTGTAAATATAGTACGTGTTAGCGATGTTACTAAATTTTCATATAAATGATGTAAATATGTTTCTTATTTTTGGATTATATCGTTATATTTATTCTTTTTTAATAATTTTTCTTTCTCTTTAATTCCGTAAATGTATTTCCTCATTTAAACTATCCATGTAAATGAAAATAAAGGAAAAAAATACCAAGTCAGAATAATCTTTCGGAATTTTGTTGAGCATTATATGTATTACTACATCCAACAAAAAAAAAAAATAGAATGTTGACTATTTTGCATTTATGCTTCACTTTGTGAAAAAAAAAATTCTTCTGTTACATGTTCTGATATAATTTTAGTTGCGTGTCTGTGAATGTTTATTAGTTGTTATATAATAATTTAGTCGATACCGTTCAGCATACCCGAATATTGAAAATAAAAATTGATACGTTTCAAGAAAGTTGTTGATAATGTTTTCCTCGCTCAAATTAGTGATCATATAGCAGACATTGTTTGAAATGTTTATTAGTTATAAGTACGAGTAATTCAAATAGCTATGCTTTTTGCCAACATATCCTTAACTTTTGTCTCACAATCCAATATTTTCAGTTAGTGTAACAAAATATAGAATTTGTGTTTGATCTTACAATGGATCTGTTTAAAATTAGAAGAAAAAAAAATGAAAATTTGAAGAAATTTTTGGTGCAAATGATGATGATTATTAAATTCATATGTAAATACAAAAAAAAGAAGGAACTAGACGCGATTAAAATGAACGAGAAGTAAAAATAAAGTTGAAAAATGAAAGGTGAAATAGGTACTCGTACTTTCAAATAAATGAAGAAAAAAAAATTATAATAATATAGAGTATAAAAGTATAAGTAGACTGAATTATATTAAAACAGAATTAAGTAAATACTGTATGTATGTTTGAAAATCATCATAATATATTATGTAGGTTAATACCACAGCTCATGGCATTTCACTTAATCTGCAAAATTATATGAGTTACTGATGAGTTCGAAAATAAGCTATTCGGATAATTGCGTTTGGTTTTGTATTTGTTTCAAGGCCCATTGTTTATGTTTCATAGTTTCCCGAATTTCAGAGTATTCTTTCAAAATTTCATCAAATTTGGTTCCTTTTAGCTGATCATAGGCTGCTTTCATTTCTTCAGTTTTTTGAAGCGAGAACTCATTTTCTTCGAGAACTAATTTCAGTTTTCGAAGAAGTACATCAAGAGCTGTCTCCACGTCATCGCTCTGAAAAATCATCAAATCTTCGATCCGTAGATTCAAATACCTGTAATAAAAAATACTAGTTTCAATATCGAAATACTTACAGGTTTGACTTTTAAATGAAATGCCTCAGAATACCATCCAACATTATCAAGACATGAAAATTACTACTTGCGATACTCGGCGTTAAGAATTTAAGAGTTTTTTACATTTATGAAAGTGAAGAGAATTCTCTAATACGAGTAGTAAGTAAATTAAAGGCTGATTTTCAATGTCTTATTTTCTCAAAAATGAAAATCTATGTTAATAGTTTGAACTTGCAGTCTACATTGTCTTATGGTTATTTTGTTTTTAGTTTACTCGTAATTTATAGTAGGAATTCATAGTATAGAATTTTCTCCTTTTGTTGAGGAATGATTTTTTCCTTAATTTCCAATAAGTAGCCTATCTACTATTGGAACCTATATTTCGATACCTTGAAGTCAAAAAATTGCTATGTCCATTGAAAAAATTTACAAAATGTTGAAAAAAACAATTGTCATTCTATCCATTTCTTCAGGAGTATTATTTGATTTCATAAATTTGGATCTCGAGACAATTAATTATAGTCTTCATTCAAGTCGACAAAAAACAGTACATCTTATTCAGATAGAGAACTAAGAAAAGGTCAAGAACATTACCAAAAGCCTAGAACTTTGAGATTAACGAGTGAAACATGGTTTTTCTAGTGTTAATGTAATCGATAGTAACCAAAATATAAATAAACAACTGTAACTTATAGAAACTTTTCATAAATCAGAGGAGACCTCCGCACTGTTTTGAATTCTACTGGGAGTGCTTCAGAAAATTTAAAAGTCTGTACAACCTACATACAGTAGTCAACACCTCTGCTATTACGTTTCTGAAAATAGGTGTCACATAAGCAATCATTTCTTACTTGAATTCCAGCTCGACCAGTTTAATCGTGTCCACTAAGTGGATCATTTCTTGCTTATGAAGTTTATGAAATTTCTGCACCCTGCAGTTCCATAACTGGTTGAACGTATCCATGATATTAGTTGTCTTTTCAGAGCAGCAATTAAAAGCGTCATTAATTTCACCAATAAGACTTATTACTTTTGTATTTTCTTCTGTTAAAGTGCTTCCCGGCATAGTTGTATTCTTTGAAAAATTCAGCAGATCTGTTCAGAAATTTAAAAAAAAATTAATTTCACGGATGAGATGGAGGATGACCCTACACTACATGATGAAAAGAATTGCAATTTTCACAAATTTTATATACTTTCTTCATGACTTGACTGCCAGAATACTGAGCAAATACCTAATTTTGAAAAATAAAATTTATTATCTGACAGGTCCTCGAAGGCTAAAATAATTATACAGGTTAGTGCCATGTAAGGCACATTATGCTTTAGAGTCCAATCAGATTGGACAAAAATAAAATGTCATGCAGTGAGAGAATAAACCGTCTGGTACGAAAAAACCCACCTCGATTATTTGCATTTCTTCCAGTTTCAGCAACGGAAATTTTTTCTTTTAATGCCTTCTGTATTGCTGAGCTGACGACCTGCTTTTCATCACAAGTTAGAGAAACAGGTTGGGTATCAGAAATTCCTGCAGCTACTAGTAATTCAGAATTTTTGAATTGTCTTAGAAAATTAGAAAATCGCATATGCTGACCACATTTCTTCTTCAGATCCGATGAGAGTTCTTCGGAATTTTCGAACTCTTCTTCGATGGTTTGCACAACCAACTTGGATGCTTCGCATTTGCTCCTTGCAGAAGCCACTTCCTTCAGTAGACATTTATAGTCGTTGATTTCGTCGACCAGGTCCTTATCTAATAACTTTTTAGCTTTCAAAGCCTCATCGATTTCCTTGGACAGGTAATCTGTACAATTCAGGGTGTTATCGGCATCAGAAACTTCAGTTATTCTACTGGCTTCGAAAAGATCGGACTCGTGAAGGAAACTGGAAACTGAACAATAAATGTTTTAAAATAAAAGTAATTATTCTGCAAAAGTTAAAGTACAAATTCATTTATAGTCGAACCTGATGGCATACTGATGTTTTCAATATTTTCACGAAATTTCTGAGGCGACGGCGTGTAAGAATCATCGAAATCCGAAAAATCAAAGTGAGACATGGCTGACAATCACAAAACGTATTTATGCTGATCCACAATCGGACACGAATTTGAATTTAATTAAAGCACTGACCAAATGAAAGAATTGATTAGGAATACACGCATGGAACAGCAGAATGAAAACTTCGTACTCCTGAATCCTGCATGAAATAACTGGCAAATTTCAAGATAAACAGAAGCATTGTTTCTGTTTTGCGATCGCTCGAAGTATGAAATATGAAGGGCATATTATCAAAAAAAATTTCAGCCGACTTTAATAAGTATTTCAGTTTGTGATGAATAAAATGAATGTTAGAATTTTTTTTTTTTGCTTCTGATGGGATGTACCGGTGTAGCTCCAAAATATCCAAAAACAACGTTTGTTAGAAAATAAAAAACCAAATTTGAAATTTCAGAATATGGATCTTATAGCATCGGAAAACATTAATTTTACAAAAGTCGAGTTATAATTTAAAAAATTGATTCTTGAGCAGTGCCTGCCTATATGCATTCAGTACATTACCAGTATTTTTTCGTGATCAATGATATACTCTGATACTCCAAGACTTTACAGAGACTTTTCTCGACTGCCTGATTCGAAAAAACCTTTATTTTCCTGCCCGTGAGATCTAAAGTGATCCTAGCCCGAAATTGTACTTTTGAGAAAAAGGCAGTCGAAAGTTTTATAAAAAACCAATTACCCTTATTTTGAGTATTTCTGGTTTTCATTTCAAGAATACGATGTATAGATAGTTTGAAACAATGAGTTCACGGGATGAAAATGCAAGTCAATGCAAGTATAACTATATCAATTTATTAAAAATAGTCTTAACTAAATTTGGGCTTATATGTCACATTGGTTTTCAGATCCACAATTGATTTGTGAATTATGAAATACTGAAAAATGACATATTTACAAAATTATTTGTAAAAAACTATTAACTAAAATGAACCATAATTTTAAAATTCTACCAATTAAAAGATCACGAAAAAGTTTTCAGCAATTTTGCCCAAGTTTCAGATGAATCCATGTAGAATTGCAGGAGTCATACTGAGAAATATTCCTACAAAATCATATCGCTTGAAACATCTACACCCTCAATGAGGAGAGCGTTAGACAAAAATAAACAATGTCATTTGAAAGATGGAACTTTCCTTCAGAAAAGTTTGTAATCAAGTAAAATTAAGGGGGAAATGGAGACTCGAATTTTACATTATGTTAAGAGCCATTGAAGTGGGAAGCATTACTCCTATATATGGTAAGTCCATTTTTGCCAATATTGAAATTTTGGCAGAATCACGGCAGAATAATAAAATTATTATATTAAGCCATCGACTACATATAGTTTGTGTGCCTACCAACTTTATACCTCAATTTGTAATTTAGACCATTTATCTTATGACTTGTAACTAGTCTGGTTGTACTATATAGGCTCACAATGGGGAGACTTGATTGAGTTTTTCAGTCTACAAGAATACACAGTACACACTAATGACGATTGACAATAAATCTTTGAATCACAATTTTCCAAATGATAGGCTTCATTTATTGCCGTCCTTGTACCTTGTTCTTTTTTTATCCCATTCGCCATCCATGTACTCTGAATATATAAGTGGGTATCCGAGTTTTCAATTTAGGCACCAAATTCCAAGGACATTTTGCTTCTTCATCTTCATGTGATCTATATTCCCAATGAGTTTCCCCAAACGATCGTGAATCTCTCTTTTTTATTAATTTTTATAAAATTATAATATTATAATGTTTAAAAGTCATAATTGGTTAGTCTTGATTATATGCAATGTATAATTTTTTATTATTATTCTTCTTCTAAATTTGTTACAAAAATCACCCGTAATTTAGCTTATTCTGTTAGTAAATGAAAAATTATGATTTTTGTCGTAAATTCTCAAAGTTAATTGATTATTGTTAAATTACTTGGAATTTCGTTAAACAATAAAAAATATACAGTTCATTAAAATTTTTTATTTCCCTGTACTTAAAAAAAAAAAATGGTACGAAAAGTTAAAAAAAGTATTTAAATACAATAATGTGTTTTTCAAGTCGTTAATGCTAAAATTTTCAATAATCTAAGCTCCTAGTCCTAATTAATTACTTTTTTACATACAACACAAATTTTGATATTATAATGGCTTTTTTTTTGCAATTATCGCGCCGTTTCGTCACTGCTACTAATGTCAGATGCCTCTGAAGCTGAACTCGTTCCTGTAATTGAAGGATAAGTTTTTTTTATTACGGTGTTGCGATTTAAATTCAGTTGAATTATTTATCAAATTATTCGATTGTTTTGTTTGTATTGCAAAAAATTTGAGGTATTCACTCCTCCTTCCGCCCGATATGATGCTCCGGTTGGAGAAAACATTACAATCAGACGCTCTGTCGTATAATAAAATTTTGAATGACGTCACTTATTGTAAATGATTTGAGTGTCAAGATGGGAATCTCAAAATCAAAAATTTGTTATAAAATAGGATTTAAAAATTTTCTATGCAATCTACATTTTAAAAAGTTTTGCTTGTATTCCAGTACAGAAATACAAAATTTCATTGACTATATTTTGTTTAAATTTTTTCAATTTTCATTGACACAAAAGAAATGAGTCTATGTTTTCACCATTTTTGGATGAAGCCTTGACTTTAAAAAAAAATTAATGAATTAATTGAAATTCTGTAGCAATGTGGGGTTCCAAATGAGAAAATTGCTGCCTTATAGAATTGTTCTTTTCCTCGATTTCGCATTTTATTATAGTAATTTTGATAAAAACGAGTAGAGTGAAATTATAATGAACAAATTACTTTTTCCTGATTTTTTGCTTCTGACTGCCATTGCATACTCCATCTACAAAGGAAAATAAATAATTAGACCATGCCAAAAAAAAATTCCCCAAGCAAATTATTTCACTAAAAGTTTTCATCAAAATTAAAATCAACTTACGTGTTTCTTAATTCTTTCTAATTTATCATGAAAAATTTTTTCACGTTTCATTTGCGCTGCACATCGTTTGTCTTGTAAGTCCTTTTCGACACTTTGCGATTGTTCGACTCGTTTTGCAAACATTTTCTCTCGCGCTTTCATTATTTTCTCATTCTGTAAGCAAAATGAAAATCACTCAAGTTTTCAAGTTCAGTAAGGTTTTTTTTCTATTTCGTATGGGCTCTTATATTTTTATATGGGTATCCTCACGGGCAGATTTTCGTTTTATTTTTAGGAGAAAAGAGGGGAGGGAGGTTCATTAAATAATGTTTTCTTTGAGTGAGAAATTCTTTCACCACCTCTTTAAAATTTTCAATAATCTTTTCGAGCCAATTTTATTTGTAGGTGGAAGTGAGGGGCGCAGACCTTTGCCCCTTTCTCGACAGATTCGCCGCCAGTGGTTAACCTCGAATTTAAGACATTTTTTTCGTTTTTACGAGTAAATGTTTTTAATAACTTCCTTACTTTGGTGTGTGGTAGTTAAGGTCGTTCTTTCCGCAAAATACTTCATAAATTTATAAAAATTGAATAATCTCTATCCAAAGTTTTCTCATTTTTCAAGAGAAACTTTTTAATTACGTCCAATGAAATTAAATATAAGGCCCAATATAAAATTTCTTAGTAGTTACAATCATTTCCTTACATAAGTGCGACTTTTCTGCACGATACTATTTATCAGTTGTTCACGTCTAAGTGTAGTCTTCTGCATTTTTTCGGTCAACTCTGCTGCTAATTCTTCGCCTCGTTTTGGAGGTGGTACGTTGGCTATGCGTGGTGGTAGTTTGGCATCTCCACTAATATGCGATTCATCACTGACCACAAACTTGAGTTTGTTGTCCAAGTCACGAGGTTTTATGTAGTCGAGTAACGTGGCTTTATTGACTTGCTCTCCTTCGCCAAGTAGGGTCAGTTTTCGGGGGAAATCTGGAGGAACGGACAAATTTTTTGATTTATCAAGATTTGATGAAAATACAGTTCAAGTATATTGGATAAAAATTCAATTTTGTCATGGAGTGGGTACTTCTCCACATGTATCTTCTTCTCTGGTGCCATACCCACTTCATCCCTTATCCATTAAAACGATGTACTTTGAATGCCCCTAACTCTCCTTACCCACTAAAATTTCGGATTCTTGCTTGAATTTTGGAAAACTGCAACTGCGTACCAAATTTATGACTAAATTGGAATAGCGATAATTTTTTTCATTTTCTTAAGCTGTGGCTCGAAGTCAAAAGTTGAGAAAAAAATTCACAAAATTGAATTAATTCGATGATTTTTGTTTAAAAATAGGTACAAGTAAAATAAGAAAAAGCTCAACTTCTAAATGCAGAGATTTCACGAAAATAACGGATATTCGCCCAAAACGTTATAACTTCCCCAGAAAAAAATTATTATTTTTTGACAAAATTGTTCTGTAGCTAAAACATATAATTCATGTTAATTCGTCTCTTTTAAATCCTAGATGCTTTGTATAATTATGTTGATTCAGTTGCTTGAAAAGTAGATAGCAGCTTCATGAGTATTTATTCGTTTTTTTTTTTCATTTTATTTTTATTTACTAATTTTTTTCAACTGCGCGCATGGACTATTCAAAAATAGTTATTGTTTTAATTTTCGATGCATTTCACTTGTATATAAAAAAATCTCTCAGTCCGGAATGAATCTCTTTCTTTTTACTTGCCATAAATTTTGTACATAGTGAGAATTGTACAAATAGAAGTGAAAATGGAATATTTTCTCAAAGAAAATGTTTACTACTGTACTTTTTTCTGGTAAATTAAAATCTTAAGTACTGCATAACTTGGCTGACGCCGTCATTCTGGTCGTCAACTTTGGTATTAATACGAGAAAAATTAGTTACCTGTGGTCGAGATTGCTTCTATTTGTAATTCGGACATATTTGTTCCAGGTAAAATAATTATAAATAATTTAGAAAATTAAAGTACCGGACTGGTGTCAATTTAAAAAACAAATGTATTAATTTAGAAAAAAGATTTAAGGGTATTTAAAAGAAAAGGGAAAAAGGAAACGAAAAAATTACTCAATGAATTTTGAATAGACTTGAATTGGGCGACGTTTTGTAAACTTATGACGATATTTCGTCTCGACTCAAAGAATACCTCACTACACGATTTTCAATTTTTACTGGCCAATAATATAAACATTTTTGCAAAAGTTGTAACAAAAAAATTGAAAGAAATTTTTTTTTCTCAAAGAAATGGGTACAGTCGCGGTCTGACTTGGCGAAGAAAATATATTTTATTATAAATCGCACATAAATCTTGCATAAGTTGCTGTTTTTCGTGGGCAAGATATCTCTAGTTCAACAGCAAAACATTATGTATAAGAAAAAAAAATCAAGTACCCCTCGATTTTTACATTTCTCATAGGTAAAATTTTTTACCTGAAAAAAAAAGTCAAGTTGTATCCTCAATATTTGCCTCCTCGGTACTTTTTTTCATTTATTGGCCTATTTTGCTCTTCATTCTCACTCAAATATGTGCAAAAAATAATCATAACTATACTTATTTTATTTTTCGTTTTCTTATTTCATTTTATTTGGTTTGTATGAACATGAAGCCAAATCATCCATTCAGGATGACTTGTCTCGAGTAACCAGCAATTGACGATAGACCTTTGGAAGGCCTACTGTAGTACTGATCGATGATGACCAGTCATTGGACAACGAAGTACATTAATTGCACTGACTTGAAAATTTACACTTTCACTTGCCTATTTGTATTGATTCAGTGATTCAATGTTTCCTAGAAATGCTGCAGTTTTAGCAATTAATAATAAGGGCGGAAGGTAGAACGTTATCATTTTGATAAAAACATGCAAAACGTCTATAATTGCCTCCGACATGGCCAGGATAAGGCACGTAACTTCCATCAGAAAATGAGGTAGTGCTCGATAAATTAATTTTATAAAGGGGGAATGAGTGTAATAGACATGGTTGAAGATTTTTATTCAAAAAAAGAGAATAGAAAACGCCTTTTTTCTGCAGGCCAACTCGATATAAATGGTCTGATATAATGAATTATTGGTTTCAAAATGTAGACGGGCAATATTCTCAAGTTACATCGAACTACTGAGACTGAGAGGAATATTTTTTAGATGCTTTTCTAATCTCTTTACCTAACATAAAATAAAATTAAAACTCTACCTCATACTTCGTGAATTACTAACTTTCCAAGTTTGACAAGATACCTGCTTATTATCAGTCGAACATACCTATCACAGGGATGTGTAGGTCTATATAGTACGAAAATTACCAGAATGAATGTTCAGCAAGCTCAGAAGTCTAAAAAAACAAAACTGAAACGTCAATAAAACGTAACACGTTTCAAATATGATAATTTAATGATTCATTAAAAAATTAAAAATTTAAAAGCTATCACTTTCGAGAATTGAGAAAAAATTTAATAAAAATATATTCCATCACAGTTTGTGGATCAACCACTCTTCTTATATCACTAGGATTGCTTAATGCTTACGAATAAAATATTTATCTAAATGCTCTAATGAACGTATCACATTACTTGAAGCACGATAAACAAAGAGGAATATCTTCGTTGTCAGTAAACCTGAAAAAAGATCGGCATTTAGAGGAGAAATGATTTTCAAATGGTACCTGTAAGAAAACTCGAAGAACTTACGTAGATAGTGAGCAGTTTCCGCAAAAATAATCATCACATTTATGGCACTGGTACAGAGGAGTGAAACAGCTCAGTCTTTCACAAAACGAACACTTTTCAGAGGGAGAAGGGTAGTATTCTTTCACATTGTACTATTGAAAAATACAAAATTTAGACAAAAATATGTGAATATTATCCAAGTTTAAAGTAATAAGTACTCACTAAAATATGTTTACTGTCAATCCGGCCATTGTTATCAAGCAGAACTTGTTTCAACTGTTTACGGTCTGAGCCAGGTATACCTTTCATTGGTGATCGAAGGGGTGCTTCAGACTTGGAGCTACACTTAGAACCTTTGTACAGTAAATTCAAGGTTTTATCTGAAATAAAATTAATGACGAATCAGTGACGTTTGCTACAGTCAAGATAGTTTTGGAAATTTAAAAAACTTACCGTAAATAGACTGTTTGAATTCCTTAGCCTCATCAAACGAAAGTCTTTTCAATTGTGGGGTGAAATCATAATCAGAACTCGTTCGTTTGCAACTCGACATTTTCCTGAAAGAATGACTGAATTGCAATTATCAAAAGGACTTTGCAGATGGATCTAAGAGTCAGATTTTTATCAGACAAATTATTCAACAATTAATTAAATATTTAAATTTCAAATTTCCATTCACGACTTCTTTTCTTGAATACAAATTACAAGTTTATCCGTTATTCCGTTTTGATTGAATTGATGTGATGAAAAATGAGATGATAAAAAAGATAAATCAATTCCTGATCCTGAGGTAGCATCAGGGTAGCATGATTGAAAAATGAAAATAAAAATTCTGTAGAGATGAAAATGTGAATTTATGAATTATTTTTAGCAGTACACTTTTGCCTGGTTTTGCGTTTTGGTACACTTTTGAGTTTTGCTTTGAACTGCTTTTGTTTGAAATAAAATTATTGTACAGTTTTTAAAGTTTACATATTCTCTGATTAGATTTTTCGTCAATCTAAATGTCTATAAATTCTATGCTACATAAATAAAAAAACAGTGATAAGAGTTGTTCGTATCGTCCGATCGTGATGTATCGTATTGTATCGAAGTTCGAAGAAGATCGTATTTATGTAGTTCATTTAAATAATGACCAAAATATAATGAGTAATTTTTCTTTCAAACTGATGAATTTTTGAATTTTCGATCATACAAATTGGTCAGTATTCATCATGAATGTCTAGTTTTATCACGAAAATCTGTTATCGTTACATTGTCTTGAGCCTTCGTAATGATTTTAAAACTTGAACCACGGATCGTGTTCTCCGTTAGCCGGTACGCATTTTCTACTTCGGCTACGTCGATGGTTCGAGAATTCCTTCAACCAAGACCTCGTACAACGGTTTTAGATTGTGGTATTTATAAGAACTTTCCCGAGGAGTACAAAAAGTTCTACAGAGAGTGGAAACTCACGACTCCAAAACCTGTTCATTATATTCCTCAAGAAGGAACTTACTACAAAAATGAAGAAAACGGTATGGTTTATCATGTTCAGAATGTACCGATTCCGCTCTCTGGCAGCAATTTGGAAGACGTAGGCATTTGGGGTGGCGAAGCTGTCATCGACGGACGTATTCGAAACCTCAAGGGTAAACATAGAATTCACGATTTAGGACCAGTCCCCAAATTCTGGTATCCGAGTTTATTTAACACTGTAATTTATAGCGAAGTTTTGAACAAGCATATGACTTGCACTGTAACGACTCGCGCTCAGATACTTATTAACAATCATTTCGGATTGGATTATTATTTACTCGAGACCAGAGCGTGTGATTTAAGAAATTTATTAGCTGTACAACTTAAACGTAAGATTTTGCTAGCATTACGTGATAAAACATTGTACCCGAACGACCAGAAGAAACGAGAAGAAGTTTATGATAAGTTTAAGAAATATTTAGATGATTATACGCCAGAAGAAATCGAATGGTATGGGTTAACGCTGAAAGATGCTCGGATCAAATTGGCTGGAGAGAATATACGTTTACGTGAAAAGCCTAAAGAACCTTTGAAACATCAATATCGTCGCGAATTCATCGAAGAATTGCAATTAGATGATCAGCAGAAAATTGAAAGTAAACCTTGGTACAAGCAGAAATTATTACCCTTCAAATGAAATCCCTATATTTGTTTTTAAATGAATAAGTAAATGTTATTTTTTCCATCTTTTCACTTCTTGGGTACTTGATTTTTGTTTCATTCTTCTTTTTGATGTATAAAGATTGAAATAAACTTTTTAGACCTAAGTGGACATTCTACTTCTTATAATCTTCAAAATTGATTATTAATCGAGATAAAGATCTGTAATTTTCACAGTAGCTTGAGTGAAACACGTTTGATGAAGTCCATAAAGAAATGATGTTTGATTTTATTCTTCAATTTCAATTTTTGACGTTTAATTTTACTCAATTATTTATAATGTTATCAAACTTGTTATGCTTTTGAAAAGTAAATCGAGTGTTTTAAAAAGTAGAAGGAAGAAAAGCATATTCCACCTACAGTAAATAGCAAATCCAATTTTGAAGTACCATAGACAAATATTTTAAAATGTGTTTAGTTACTATCGTAAATTGTAATATTATGCTTTGAAGTGGTTTTTGGAATATTCTAATGGGTAAGCGAAATAATACCGTATTATTATTTTCGAAATTATAACTGTCCGAATATTTTCTTATTTTTTCAAATGACTTGAAATTATTTTATTAAGAATTTTTTCTTTTTTTTTTCGATTGATTGAATGAAACTTTTAGGAGGTATTTTAGAAAAGTTGATATTTTCAAAATGTTACCCCAATATTTTTATACTAAACAATTCAGACTTTTTTAAAGGAATTTCTAAACGGTAATGGGATTCAAAACGAGACATATTATTCTCAAAATATTTCCGAAGCATTTTGTAGGTATTTTGAAATATTTTCAAAATATCCATGTGCAAATTAAATTTATTTGCCGAGAGCAAATTTAATGTTCCATAGGTTTCTCCTAAGAAAAATCGAAAGTTTTAATATTATCAAATTCTATGTAATTATTGTTAGTTTCATGCTGATGCTATCAAATCAATACTAATAATTATGCATACGGGAGTTGTAATCTCATCAGAAAAGTTAATTTTTCCCAGATGTCAGAGAGGAGCGAAGAAAAAACAATTTGCAATAGAATCAGAGAATGATGATCCGAGAACAAATAATTATTATACTAACTAGCTTCAATAACTGAAGCTTTTCACAGGTAATGCTTGATAGTAAACTGAATATATCAACCTAACATGGCGGTCCATAAATCTGCTTGAGAAATATGTTCTTACTAAATAGTGAATTAGTGATTTGAATTTTTCAAGCATGCATCAGAAAATTATCTATTTTATTGAAAAATAATTTTTTGCTCGAATTCAAGCGGCTCTGATGGCCTGATGCTGTTCAATCGAAAGTCAGAAAATTTATTCTCTATT
Source organism: Parthenolecanium corni (assembly GCA_038050395.1). Classification (NCBI taxonomy): domain Eukaryota; kingdom Metazoa; phylum Arthropoda; class Insecta; order Hemiptera; family Coccidae; genus Parthenolecanium; species Parthenolecanium corni. The sequence continues at coordinate 504,737 of JBBCAQ010000038.1, read as the reverse complement.
CCATAAAACTTTGAATATTAAGATAAATAAAAAAAAGAAAATAATTAACTGAAAATAATTTTTCAAGTGAACATCAAGACATGAATAAATTAGAAATAACCCCCCTCTCAAGCTGCCCGGATAGCTCAGTCGGTAGAGCATTAGGCTTTTAACCTAAGGGTCCAGGGTTCGAGTCCCTGTTCGGGCGCTATTTTTTTGTCTAATTTTCCTTCAACAAGCATAAATTCTTTTGTTACATTAGGAAACAGAAACAGAATCATATATTATTATAAAAAGGTATTTACACTTAAACTTTTTTTAAACAAGAAACTGAATTGCAAACGAACACAGAAAATGAAATTTTATTTAAAAAATGCTAAATTATAGATACACGTTGGACGATTTATACTAGAAAATTAAAATGTACTCTGAATGTACTTACGATTTTATGAAAATTTTTTTTACAAGCGAACGATGATATCTATATATTGAAGTCTGAAATTGATTCGCTACTTCGAAAATTGGAATCGAAGTAGAGGATATTACATTCAACAGCTGATCTGACTCATTCCACTATCACATCACAATACGACTATACTCTTTTTTTAAATCGCTTCTCTACGATTGTTTTGCATAGATCGACGATTTTCGTATTATGTGAATATGATAGTGGAATGTGGATAATTTGGATTTTTCGAACTTGTAGAGTGAAATTAAATTAGTGATCTTCCCGATGTGTTTTTTAATTTTCATAATAAGTATTGAATAATGAATGATAATTTTTCGTTTAAAGATGATAGCAGTAATGAATGCGAAAAATAACTGTTTAATTTTTGGAATAATTTGTTTTTGTCAATGAACGGTCGAATGCGAAAAATACAAATACGTATCGCGATAGCCGAAAAAAATTACTGCACTATCATCATTCATCATTCTCATTGTGAATATTATTTTAATGTTGTGTATAAAACTTTCTTTCAATCACGATTTGGTTGGTTCGTTATGGGTTCGTTATTTCGAGTTCTTTTTTCGTGTGCCTGCTGTGTGTGCTGCTGCTATGATAATGATATCAAATATGCGGATACAATGTTTTTCACTACTCACTGACAAAGTGTTTCACTCTTATTCATTGTATATATACTATTTGGAGCTGCTTCGTCGTTGTACTCTCTTCGGAGGTACATATACTAAAATTGGAACGATACAGAGAAGATTAGCATGGCCCCTGCGCAAGGATGACACGCAAAATCGTGAAGCGTTCCACATTTTTTGCAGGTAATTCCCGTTGAACTTTTTTTTGTTAATGCCGGACGGGTTTATTCAGTTTAAAACTTAGTCTCCTTGTAGCTTCTCATTGTTTTGATGAAAGTTAAAGTTGATTCGTAGTAATTGAACTAATGAGGCGTTGGTTACAAGAATACAATTTGTTTAAACTTGTTGAAAAGTCGGAAAAAATTTTAATTTTTCGCAGCACAGGGTTTCTAAGAATATTTTTTGGACTTCGTAAAAATAAGTTTCTTTTCAATTCGCCTCGTGACCTCGATCATGTTTGTCGCAAACCTTAAAATTGATAACTCATCTGCGTACTGAATTTGCGGTTGTTCGTAAAATTGTGTTCAAATTCGCGGGTATTTTTTTTCTGGTAGGTCTCCTTTCAGAAATAACATCATAAGGTACAGCTCCTAATACGCAGTACGGTATCTGGGTCTTAAGCAGGGCCGGATTTAGGAGTTGTAAGAGATGCGGACAAAGTGGTGGAGGCCCGTTTCAAGGGGGACATAGGGGGTCAGTTACCAAATTTTTTAAACATTTTCTTAATGAAAAAATTTTTTTTTATGACGAGTGGTGCAAGCCCTTTGTTGGTGGAGGTCTGTGGACACTGTTCACCCCCTAAATCCGGCCCTGGTCTTAAGATTAGCTTGGCTTAGTTTCATTAATGGGCATTTCTAAAGTTGCCCTATACTGAAAATTTCGGTTAGGTATGAAAATAATGGACTTGTATAAAACTGTACTTTTCAATGGCATTCCACTTACTTTCGGAATACAGTGAAAGTCATCAATAGTTTGAACTTCGATTTCTAAAAAATATATCGTCCACTTGGAATAATTTTCGCCCTATTTTCGAAAAAATGGTTGATCCAGAGTGGGAAACTTGGGATGTGTCGAGAACAGACAATATGTTACGTATACCAACGTTGCATCCGTATGAAATATACTGGTAAATTATTCGAGTTACAATCTGGGGTAGAAATATCGAAAGCATCCGAAGAAACTTATCTTTTTTTCCAAACCATCTGTGCTTGTTAAGTTCGATCACAATTTATTGTTAGTTATTCTGACGAATTGTTTTTTCTCTCATGCAACATTGAATAAGCAGGTTTTCAAGTGAAAACCTACTCAAAATATACTGCTTGGTGCAGATTTTCTTTTCTATTCTAATGATATCCAATAGCTGCAATATTTGTAATAATTGTTTATTGTAGGTTGAATTGTTTTTGATCTACTTTTTTTCTTTTTTACTTCTAGTTTGATCAATAATTGACGCTAAAAAAAAACTTCGATAGCACTTGTAATATAAATTATAAAATAATACACAACGTAGAAGTAATTATCTAATCATAGGTTGTATCCCAAAAAAAATATTTCAAATAATTACTCGAGATTTTTTTTGAAATTGGCGCTGAATCATTTCAATTTTTTTCTTTGTAAATTTTAATTGTATAGAGAATAGAAGTCAAGTTATGTTTAAACTCACCTCCAGATTTCTTTTTAGCAGCTTTTCAATCGAAAACCAGTTATTAATTTAGGCATAGGACATACGTAGGTATACTTTTTCCATTCATGGTCTTGTTCATTTTTTAAAATTTGAGATAGATTTAAACGTAATTGAGGCCGGGTAGCATTTTATACATGCATCTAAGTCTCTTATCCTGAATAATCCTGAAGATGTTAACGCATAAAAATGTACAAGAGAGTAAGAAACTGAAACATGAGTTTTCTATTCAACAGCATGCAATTTTACTCAGTGTTAGATATAGTTAGTCCTATTATACTATTTTATTGATGTGAGAGGTGAACTGGTTGAAGAATTCTATTCTGTATTGCCTACTACATTATATAAATAAAAAAAAAGTAGTAACTTGTTTATTGTCATGAAAATGAAATTAGATCTTGAGTGATGATTGAAATTTTTACCTATCGAAAGAAGGTCTGCTAATGCAGTTCATCAACCCGGTACGAGTTAATAAAAAAAGTCAATGCCAAATTCACTCTGCCTACGTATCAATTCTTCGTCAAAATTCTAATTTAGAAATATAGCAGCGCTATAACGTTTGCCCCTTCATTGTCTCCGTTGGCAATACGAACCTGCGCCGTTTCTTCGACTTGCTGAGATGGTTAGAAAAGCTTTAGAAATTCTGTGTTTACGTTTTTCACATACCAGTTGATTCGTAATCGTGAGATCGGGAGTGTTGTCGAATTTTGAGTGTTTTCAGCGTGTTTTATAATACGTAAGTAACTTTCGAAACAATTTTTTAGATTTTATGTTGGAAATATCAAGGAGATAAGGCATGTCAGTTTTTCATTAAATGTGAGCCCCTTTCTTGTTCATATCATAATTCCAATAATTAATCTTCATTCAGAACGAATACAAATTTCATTTACGTCGAATGATTTTCTAAACTAATGAAACTATAAAATATTTGTTTGTACTTATATCAATAACATTCGTTCCCATTATGCTTTTGAAATAATTATTCAATCATTTCAGTACTCTTAATTAATTTTTAAAAATTATCGTTGGTTTGTTACGAAAAATCTTTAATTGAAAAGAGTACGGAAAAAATGGTTAGTAAAACATCGTTCTCAAAACTTTTTGCCATGATTTTCAAGAATTTGTATCTAATTCTAAATCGAAATTGCTACTTTTTTCTCCTACTGTAATTAATTAAGTATAAAATTGATGTTTTTATGCTGACATAATTTAGAGAGTATAATTCTATCATTCGGTTGGTATTGACGTCCTTCTCATTTTTCTTTGGAACAGAATAATGTGCAAATGAGGATGATTAAACTGACTTAGAAGTTTTGATTATAATGTGAGGTAATATTTCTTGTGCGTTGAGCATCATGTTAATTCATTTTATACCTACTTCCGTTTCTACGAACTCCGCATCGTCTTCTTCGTTCTGCATACTTTCTCATTAATCACTGTAGCAGGTTTGTTGAAAACAATTTGGACCTCGATAAGAAATTTTATTTTCAATCTTGAGTTGACTGCTTCACTTTGTATGTAGGTTTGGAGCAATTTTCTGAATTTAAATTATCTAAGATATTAGTTCTTACTCTTTCGTCTACTTTTGAAACCAAGAGATAAGTTGTAGGAAGTGCACTTCGAAAAATGTTATTGCTGAAAAAACGAGAATGAAAGAAAATTTATAATCAAACAATGCTTCTGTCAAATAGACCCTCATAACGTTTTTTCAATTCATGATCAGTTATCACACATGATCAAATATCTACTCGAATAAGCAACCCGAATTTGAATAACTAACCAGTCGTAATTGTATAATCGATTTCATTTTTTATAAAATATTCATCCACATTTGAAAAAAAAAAAAAATCAAAAATATATTTATAGTAATTTCCATTGTTGGTATGTTTTATTTATGTATAATTACAACTAACATAAAATAAATTTAATCAATTTTTAATTAACCTTCAATAATATAGTTCCGATATTTATGCTATTAAAAATTTGAGAATATAAATATTATACATTCGAGTAGAAATTTTTCTACCAGTTTTTCCACCAGGATGTCTTAAAACTAATTGTAATAGATTTTAACGACAAATTTTTTCAGTTTGTATAAAGATGTGCTTTTACAAATATCGTCTTATTTAAATAATATTAATTACAATAATTGTGATGATATATTTTAATTAAAAAATTTTTTTTTATTGGTTAGAAAATATGAAAATAAAAAATACGATAAAATATTTTATTTAAAACTAATAATAAATAAATAGGGTAAAAACAACTAGATAATGAAATATTTTTAATTATAGTAGAAACCAATAAAACACAAAATAATATGAAGAAGTTTGTGAAAAAATAATAGAGGGGTTTGGAGAGAGATTTTCACAATCTAGGATCCTTGTTTCAGCTAAAATCATGTTTTCAACTGCAGCTAATTTGTTTAATTTTTGTATATTTTTTGTCTTATATTTTCAGAATTTATGGGTTGCAGTCGCTCTTTTTTGTATTACTCGGTGAAAATGAGACGATGGTATTTCGCAAAGTTGGTAGATTAAAATGTTTGTGGTTTGGTAATTATCAGATGAGAGCGAAGCTACTGTAGTACTGAGACAATGCGGCAATACGTGCGTTTTTCATTTGTCGGGGCATTATTCGTGTGCATTGTCTTCTGGAAATGCGCGTCAACTGCAGATACGACTTTCGATTGTTCGCCGGATAAAATGATCGTGTATAAGCTGGTGCTGCAAACTTTTTGGACCAGTAGCAGATTCCCGAAACACTATCCACAATGGCGGCCACCTGCTCAGTGGAGTATTCTGTTAGGTGAGTTTTATATGTTATAATTATTTCACGTAGATACTAATTGAAAAAATAGGGGATGCTGGAAACGGCTCACATGCCTCATAGATTTACATTATGTATTTTTGGGGTGAAGTCCTACCTTCTGTGTAAACTGTCTTTCGTATGAATATTTTCTGACTGAATGGCAGTATCGACATTACTCAATGAACTCATATACGCAATTCCATGTAATCATCTGAATCATCCAGCTAATGGAATTCGTATTTGACTGAATTGTAAAATGATCTAGCCGAGTACTTCTAGAATTGAACTTCATTTTTATTAGACTGCAGCACATGCGCCTCCCCAATTGTAACTGAAACTGAGTGATCGATATTGATACTGCTAAGATTTCCAAACCCTGTAGAGTATCATTTTTAGCTATAGAAAGTATTCTATCTACCAATCATTAACATACTGGGAAAAACCAAGATTTTTCTACCCTCTTGAAATTTGTAAATATTAACTGGAGGTGAAAGACTTTCTCATCCTCTCAAAAAATTTAACAGATACAAATGAAAAATGCGTATTATGTTCAAATATAAGTTCTCAATGAAGATGAAAAACCCATGTTTAGAGTTTACTTTAAAATGAACAACGCGAAAATAGAAGCGAACATAAATTTTATACCTCGACGAGATTTCAGCGGAAAATTGAAAAGAGAAAATTCCAATAGCGAAGTGACACATAGTTGCAATAAGAAAAGAATTATTGAAGGAATGATGTACTTTTACCCGCAAAATAAAAGTAAGAGTAATAGAAATCGACCCCCCTGGACTCATGGGAAATACTTGGATACACTTTCATACGCCATAGGTATACTTACATACTGTGAACTACATAAAACTCTGGTGCAGGTAGTGTAAAATATATACAGCTTAGTCTATATACAGACAACATGATCAGAAAATGCTTTATAAAAAGGCGATACGAATGGGGAAAATTTTTTACTTTTGAAATAAAGAATCTTTTCGAAGTTTTGTAGCGTCAGATTTTATTACGTTTAAAACATTCTATGTTACTGATGAAGTTTTCCGAATATTTTCCTGTTTCTATTTCATTTTTCGCTGGCTTTGGTTTGCTAAAACTCGTAAAATATCGTCTATCAAAAATCTGTGTTTTCGGAAAGCGATTTTAATGAGGGAGTTTTCATTCAAATAAGTCCAGACAATAATGCCATTTTGAATATTAGAAATTTTTTTTTATCAATAGCTATATATTGATTTCTGTGTCAAATTTTTTTTCACCATGGAAAAATTTGTATTACGTGGGACGACCCTCGTTCAATAAGTCGTAGAGTATTTTTCAACTTATTTCTGAAGACAAAAAGAGGACCTAAAACTTGAGTTTTTTTGTTTTACAAAATTATTTTTCAAAAAAGTCTTTATTATCGATTTAAGTATATAGAGAAGTATAGGTAATATCTGTTTTTTTTTTTTTTTTCAAATTGAAAGGGTAAAATACCCATTTCCCTCTGTTCCAACGATTATCATGTGACTATTTGGGAAAACAAAATAACCGGAAAAATTTTAGAGACAAAACTTTTTCTACTCTTTCTGACTCATCCCACGGTTGAAAGCGTTAAAAGTAACCGCAAATTCGAAACTCATTAGGGCAATGTAGAGAAGATAAAGGTGAGGATTTTTTTTTACACTTTTTACAGCATGTAGTTTTCCTTTATTTTTTTCTTGTTTTTGGTTGCTTCCCTCTATCTTTTGAGTAGATTTGTACCTATTTTTTTTTTTTGTCGTAATTTGTTCAGCTTACTAAACTTTTGCAATGTAATTAATGCTGTATATTATACGAAGTCCATTTTATCATTAATCGTGTTAGGTCCCGTGTGTTCACACGGATGAGTGTAGACGAAAATTAATTTAAATTGTTTACATTGTGCGGTACGAGAGTGTTGAAGTAATATTCGAGTTCGGATGCGTGATTATATTCACCAAGTGCAGACAAACAGAAGCATTATCATCTCCTGTAAACTAAAGCCATTCAGGATTGGTTAAATGTCAAATATATGTACCAGTAATAACAAACGACTTTAAGATATAAATGCTTAAAGAGAGGAGGGTGACCAGTGTCCTGATCTCCCTTACATTTTCCACTATGTATAAATATGATCAAATAGCTGCGTAGCTTTTACGAAGAGTCGAGAAGGCGAAGATGAATTCTCTTTTACATCAGTTTTACGATTGTATAAAAGAGGTTCATTAACATTTCTTGAAATCAAACTTGAAGTATGTAGTATGTACATAACTTTTCATGTTTTACATAAAATACCGAATTCAGTTTGTAAGTTCAATTTGTAAGCTCAATATTGTAAACTCAATTTGTAGGCACATATGGAGACTGAAAATAAGTAAATTATTCTTCTTAATAGTTACTTTTTTTCATTAACTTTCCAAACCCATTATAAGAGCCATTCTTAAAAAAAAAAATAAAACGAAAATTTTTAGTTTTTTGCTAGTTGTAAAATATTTCATATAAAATTAACATTTAACTTTTATTAGTTGGAGTTTTTCCTGCAGCTTAATCTTTTCATAATGCCACTCTAAAATAAATTATCAAATTAAAAATATGGTATTAAGCCACGAAAAAGAAGTCATAAACTAGCCTAGCTGTAAGAGTACCACGCGAATTATTCATAAATTTTTTTTTACTCAATTTTGAACTACCCACGGTCGTCTAAAATCAATTTGCCTTTTGCTGCTCGATTTTTTGCTGAAAAAAAAAAAAGAAAGAATCTTTAAATCTGCATGACATTGAAAAATGGGTGTGTCGATTTTTTTTTATTTTTGGAAGCGAAAGTTTATGATGTGAAAATTTTGAACTTCTGCTAAATGTCGACATAAAATGAAAAGGGTTCTGTGGATTAGAAAGGGGTCGAAAATAGGCAAATCTTACACTTTTTTTTTTCGTACTGATAGTCGAAAATGGAAGCACGAAAAAAAGACATGCAAAGCCTGTTTTTTCGAGGTCGAAAAGTTCATTTTATGGATCCTACGGAACCATTAAGACAGTCCCGTCAGAGATGTTTACATGATAGTAGATTTCGTGCATTAATAGATGCAGAGCTTTTAATTTAACTGGTTAAATGTTTTAGCCAAAAATACATGGTCGAATAAATACATCACTGAGAGAAAAAAATGCGAATAAAACTCTCTTATGGTTGAAATACGAGTAAGTTTATGGGCTAGATTTAGAAGACAGAAGGGCTGATCTGCGTTGGATGATTTTGAGGCGAGGATGAAAAAGTGAATTACTTCATCTTTATGGTAGATGCTCTACCTTCATTTTCAGAAGTAATTTCTTAAAGATGAATTCATTGTGGGAGACATTCAGTCGAAAATTTGTCCGTGTGTACGTGCATCCGGGCCTTAAGATCAAGGTCATGGCCATAAAACCATGTTATTAGCATTTTTTATATTTCAAAGTTTTTTTAAAGCAAAAATGTTTGAAAGTATTTTATATAATTAGTTATACATATAAGTACGAGTACGAGTATATTATATGAAACATAAAATATGATATGCTTCAATTTTAAAGAAAAACTTTGCTACAGCTATTTTCTGGCCGTCTCTTAGTTGGTTGAATTCTTGTAACTTCACACTTTTCTTAAATGAATTTGACAGTATAGCAGTGGCATGCTACCAAAGTTGGGGTGCGGAGGATTTTTTATTGGGTCACAGTTGAATTGAAAAAACTATTAACGTAATTTTTATAATTTGGACAGGAAAACTGCGATAGTTCAAGATTTGTTGCAGAAATTACTACGAAAATAGTATAATATATTATCTAAAATTGTAAACAGTACTAAAAATATTAGATTATTTACAGTAAATAGTTATTTTCATAATTGTGATGAGCAAAGTTACTATTCTGTTTTGTTTTGTAAGATTCATTTCTCTCAGGGTGACAGAAGTGTTCTGTTAGTGGAGCCCAGCTGTGTTGTGGCCTGCAGGGAGACTGGTGGGGTGGGTTCACCGAGCTTGAGAAAATGCATAAGAAACATTATTGGTTGGGGAAAATAGGACAAAATTGAATATTTTGACTATGTGTGATTCTCTCCCGCGCTCTAGAATATAATCCAGGTACTTCTCGTTTTTTTTTTTTTTTTTTTAAATTACAAGTGCAAAGATAGCGACCATATAATAGCTTACTCGTTTGTGTGGTCCTAGCTTATCGATATTGCTCGTATGTTACAGACGTAAAAAAAGTGGCAGTCAAAACTGACTTTCGTTACGAAATGCTGTCAAAACAAGCCGGGGGCATCGAACTAAAATTTTTTCTCAACTTGAAAAAGTAGAAAAATACATTAATCAAACAAACCACCGCGCGAAAAAGTCCATCCCTCACCACGTACCGAAATGAGAAAAATATGAACGTTTTACCCTGTACAGAGTACAGACTATATATAGGTAGGGGCAGAAGACGACGCATATAAGGGTGCAAAATGACGTACAGTCTTCGGTATATATAGGATATAAGTTATATAATAAAGACGATACCCGTCGTACCTTTTTCTGTGCAACCGAGTTGACAGCTTATTGTATTGGGTGAATGAAGGTGGCATATGGATGAGGAGAATGGTACACAGTGGTAGCAGCAGCAGCAGCACAATTCGGCGACTGAGAGGAAAAATACGAGAACGCGCCAGCTATCCATCACTTTTCCTTGGAAGAAAATTTTGCACCGAGCTTTGTGCACTGAAAGCAAAACATTGTTAAAGGGAGGCATGAGGCACTTTTACTTACTCGCCTATATTGAACACACGTATAGTCTGTCTTTTCTGCAGTCTTTCTGTATCCTTCTAAGTCTCAAAGAAGAAGCTTTTAAGACGTTCCTTTCAGTAGGTGCGGAATTCCCATCTCCATAACCCAAATAGAAACAAGACTTTATTGTCTTCGACTCTGGCTGAATGGAATGGAATCAATTATTATGAATTTTCGTCGGCATTATAAGGTAGGCTGCATGCGGTTATATGAATAAAAGGGTGCCTTTTTGCGACAAAATATGTAGGTTCGCCTTGTTGTTTCTCGCGTTTTTGGTCGTGTCGCACTTTTAATCCTTCTTGAATTACCTACGACGAACGAGGAGTTAATGAAAAAACACACGCGATAACAACACCCCCTCATCCCAACCAGTGGGTAGTCATTTAGAAAGAGTTAGGTATTATTGGTTGAAACGCGTGCCATGTTATTGGCAAGAGCATATAAGTTAAAGGCAATATTGTGCCTGTGGATGGATCTAATGGAGATGGAGAATGCTGAAAAGGGCAGGGGGATTTCAATAAACATAATAGTTTGTTATACAGCAGGGATCAGGGAAAGTTGCTTAGTCAATAAATTAAAATGATGCCCGGACCAGTAGAATACATAATATAGTCCTTAATGCTAGCTTCAAATCAGCTTAAAAGTATATAGTTTCTATGTGTCAGAAAAATTATAGCAATATCAGTTGGTGATAGAAGTTGGTTCATACAATTTGAGTCGTTTTTGCTGATTGATCAATGTGGTGACATCAAAATTTGTTTTGTCGCGATGGTCGCAAAACCAGTTTTGCAACAATCAAACTGACGCACTCGAAAGTTCGTCATGATCATTAAAATGGAAAAGTAAAGTTCGTGTGTTTGGCAAATGATCTCTGGGCAACTGGTTGTATTTTGCACCTACAGATCACTATTGTCAGCTGGGACTTTATCTGGTGCAACCAGTTGCCAGGTAAATCACGGCTGTTGTAAGACATAGCTAATAAAAAGTCTGAAGGATATTTAACATTTGGAATTTTTGCACTTACGTAGACTTGTCCTCAAGTATACCTAAAATCAATTTAATAGCTATTGCTGATCAGTTGGAGTTCAGTTTGTTGAAGTTAATTTATTGTTGTCTGCAAAATATTGCGCAGTTTGAGTCATTATTGTGGAGTGTGGAGATGGGAATTTCAAGATAGCCGAATCTGTCAGAAATATATGAATTAATCGAATATTTAGTAATTAACACAGTCGGTGTTAGTATACCTACTGAAAAAAAATTTCAGTGGTAATTTTTACAATTTGGATAAGAAAACTGGGACAATTCAAGATTTGTAGCAGAAATTACTACAGAAATAGTAGAATATCAATATGTTATCTAAGATAGTAAAAAGAACTACAAATATTAGAATATTTACAATAAGTAGTAATTTTTATGACTGCGATGAGAAAAGTTACTACATTCGGTTTATAATTTAATACTATCCATTGCTCTCAGTGCGGGCATCTGTTAATGAGAGTATCTCGTTCATGGATTCTCATTATTTTTCTATGGCCTTTGTAGAAAATGTCATATCCTAGTAAAGTAAGAGGAAATGAACCAATCAAAATCAATTTTTTGTATTCTTCATTCTAGTTGTAATAATGTACTCGTTGTTTTGTCTGGATGAAACGTAGGTACAATTTACATGCACCCCCTCTCCCCCTCTCAACCCATCCTGACATAATATGTATAAATATTACTAAGAAAATATGATATTGGAAGACAGTATATTATAGACATTAGTAGAATACATCATAAAACTGAGATCTGTTTCATGTTGGTCTATTATGCCGCATTTTGCCAAAAGTGAGCCTAATCTGAATTTTAGTTGGTTGTCCATCGAAAACCTGCTGAAAGTAATCACAAACTTGGTTTTTGTCAACTGTGAACGTTCTACTTACAGCATATTTTTAATCGTCTTAATTAGCTTGCCTTTAACACCCATTTCCATCCCTTCTCTATAGCAGCAACCTTAACAACACAATGTTTCATTATCTCAACAGAATTTTCGAGTTCCCTTTCCTATCCTACGTTTTGCCACCTTCATTAAATCTCCTAATTAGAGGTGTGTTCACCTTTGGCCGTAATTGTAAGACGTAGCATTCTCCTGTTCGTCGTCAAGCTATTTTAATAATTCGACCGATAAATAGGGAATATAGGAGTGGTAGAAATTAGGATTTTGGTGTATTCCCCCCTTTTCTTTATTATTTGTAAACTCAAAAGATTTCGATTGTTGTTTCATTAAACTAGAAGATTGGCAAGCAAATTCGGTATTATTTCCATTTCTGCGCCCTTTATTTTCCATTTTCGCATCTAATCAATTTATTCACTCATCTGGACGTGCTATTTACGCTACGCTTACGAATCTTAATAAATGAAAGGATTTTCCTAAGAAAAGGTGTTAAAGGGTGACGCGAAAGAGGGAAATTTTAAAGTGGGTTCCTTTGGAAAAAGGTGCATACCAGATGAAGCGTAGAGTTGATTTTAATACAAATATTTTAAACAAACGATGGAAGTTGTCACCTCCTCTGTGTTCGGGTATGATTTGCATTTTAATTTGTCGATGATAATGTGGTTTTTTAATGTAATTCTTCTATCCTTCTTCTGTTGTTATTTGAAGCTTCAAAATCCGTAACATAAATATTAGTCAGGCCTACTTTCAATATTGTGATCTATGAGATTTCCAAAATGACTTGAAATTAGTTGTACGGAGTATGGCCAAAATTATTATTTTTCTAACTTTAAGTAAATTAGTTTTCTTGAATTTTTTTCTTTATTTAAAAATTAGTTTTATTATAGTGCACCACATAAATGAATCCGTAAGGTATATGCAGTTTGTTCGCTGCATCACACTTAATGCCAGCTATGGTATAACTAATTCATTCTGAAAAAATTGAATTACAGTATGAAGTAACATTTGAAAATTAATTATTTACTTGAATCGAATTATATGAAATATAATGAATCAACCGTTTTTTTTCATTTGCTTATCCTCATCAATCAGTTGGTGCATTCTCTGCTTTCGTTCTTTTTTAAAACATGAATAATTGTTTGTACCTCCTATTTACTTCTTCATCCCTTCTGTATAATATGCCAAATGCTGCCCTAACGAAAAACCGTCAAAAATGTTATGCGAAAATGTTATAAAACCGAATTGTTATTTACAAAATGACTTATTTTCAGGTGTTCATTTTGTATTTAAATTGAAATGAAGGGTAAAACTTTTGATGAGAAAAAAAAGACTGTCAAGAACTGATGTGTGCTGCGTCTTATTTTTTATCCTCAACTTTCTGCTAGGTACTTTTTTTCTGACGGGAGAAGTGACGTGTATCGTGCATTCATAATATCCATTATATTTTGTTAGCCGGAATATAAGTGACGGAGAAAAAGGTTATGTTATAATATTATTTGCAGCAGTTTTCAGTTGAGCCTTGGAAACTTTTTATTTCTTATTTTTGTGAAGTTTCTAATTCGATAAATCTAAATAAAATGCCTCTTGAGTATTATTTTTTTCAACTTCTTATGTACCTACCTATGGTGATTCTTTGAAACGTGGCTGGGCATCTATAATGGAATATTTGCAAATTAAAATGAAAGCGAATGTGGCCCGTTAACCGTTTTTGAAGTTTTTGAATTCTTTCAGATTCTTTAAAATTGAATAGGAATTACAGAAAATCTGAAACTTCAATTAAAAATTAACCAGTGTGCAACATATAGGTAATAGTTTCCTTTTGCGTGTGTAAGTAATTCTGAAAAACATTATGAGTAATTTTTATCATAAATAATTTTAAAAACTGAATATCAATTAGATCAAAGGTAGAAATATAAATTTGACTTGGGTCATTCGTCGTACGTTTTCTTTAACTTGGGGCAAAAGTAAAACCACTAAAAGAGCAGGTCACTATCTTAGGTTTTGAGAGGAATTATACATACATCGAGTACGAATGCTAAATGATTATTTTATTATTAGTAAAAAGAGAGTGTATTTTAATAATTATAGTGCGTTTCACAAGAGGTTAAATCCAAAAAGGCTGTTTTTAAATTTCTAGTATGGGGACTCAGTTCAAGAATTGGTCAAGTTTTTCAGTCTCACTATTCACAGCGCAGTAGTGAACGATGAAAAGTAAAATTTTTCAACTTTTAATTGAAATTTCGCCTTCAAAAGATATTTACTTTTCAAAATTTTTTGTGAAGTGAAAAAACAGTGGGTAACAGTTTGTAAACACTTGAAATAATAACCAATTCAGTCAGATGAGAATGTGAAGAGAGAGGAAAGAGTAGTAAAATGAAGATATCGAAATGAGATTAATTTTCCAAAGTTTATGTTTCATTCATTCCATTCATTCCCGTTTCAGAAACCTTTCTTTTTTCCTCCGCCATTTATATCTTTGCATTACAACCCTTATTTTTAATTTTTTTTTTTTTTTTCAACGCTGTTTCAAAACAACTAATAACTTTAAAAGGGTAAAGTTTTTCGTAATAAAAGTTGAAAAATACCTCAAGCGCCCTGCTTTTTTCCCCTCCAGTCAAACCGGTAAGAATTTTCATCTTTTGTTTCCTATTTTTAATTCTATTTGAGCGTTTGCGGATGCAAAACTTCTGAGTAAATTAGCGTTAGCTGTCATGAATTAGAGACAGAGAGAAAGTAAAAAAAAAATATATACTTTTTTTGTTTCAAAAAAGAAAAATGACATTATTGCTTCATGAATCTCTTCCTTATATTTTGGCGAATCTGCTCTGCGTGTGACCAAATTTTCTAAACTTTTTAATAATGTTGAGAATTTTGGGAATCTCCTGCTGTGGTGGTTCTGGGTTAGATATTTTAAAAGTTGGCAATTCAATTAGGTACATATTTTAATAAAAAACTTCATTTTCCCTCCGCATTAACGTACTTCAATAACGTGCCCAAATATAGGGGAGATGTAAACAAGATTCATTGGATAATAAGATAATTCTATTTACAAAACTTTTCTGAATTTGAAGGTTCATTTAAACTGAATCTATAATCTAGGAGTATATCACCTTCTTATCATCAAATAATAATATGACGAGCTGCGCAAAATTACAAAAACCATATAATAATATCGAGGATTCATGCCATAAATGTACTTACATCTAGAGACTTTTTGCGAGTGAAAAGGCAAATAATTATGCAAGAAAATCAACAATAACATACGTAGATAGGCTGCGTGGTTTCAACCTTCCTTTTTGGTATTGTTATACTGAAGATGATTCATATTTTTTAAAATTTAATTAAAAGCTTTAGTAGCAATAGTGCTTTGAAGCTCCATGTTCTATAAGCTTGTTTAAAAGCTTGTTTCAAGTTGATTGTAGAAGTTAAATGTATAAACAAATACCTCATGTACTTACCTTGCTCCAGTAACAATTATCAACAAAGCACATGTTTTTGTATAAATGGAATCACAAAAAAAAAACTCATTATCAACTTTATTTCGAGCTGTTTTTTGAATAAGCAAGATTATTTTGATTTGTTATTAAAATATAAAAGTTGAATTTTCTCTCTCGTCGAAAAAAGTTGGGTAATGATAAACCTCTGATGATACCAGTTAAATTTTTTTGTTGGATTTTGTGTTTTTTTTTTTTTTTTTATCATGCAAAGTTTAAACGAATAAGTTTTTGTCGAAAACAGAACCGTGTGAAATTGTATTAAAGTGGCGAACTCGTGTAAAGTCGAATAAAGTTCGCTTTGATAACAAAGTACAGTATATGAAAACGAAGGTATCAACATGATGCTCATCTCCTATAAGGTAAACACAAAGTTATCAAAGAACTTTTAAATCGTAGAAACCTGCCTGGATTTAAGTTAAAACAATAAAATTAAAAAAAATATAAATGAAAAGTCGTGGATAAAATAATTAATAAGAATTTAGGTGTTTTTCATTCATTGATTAAAGTATAAATGAATTTTTCTTTTTTAAATTCAGCGAGATTGAATTTTTTTTCTATACCTAAATTTATTAATTGTTCATCAATTTTATTAGTGTTTTCAAATAATTCCAATTCAATTTTACTTGATAAACTTTCAAGACTTTAAATTTAAAAATTGCAATTAGTTTCTTTTAAATTCATTATTTTTATTTGATAGATTTTTTTCTTTTTTTTGAAGAAGTACGAGTATTATATTATGTACTTAGTACAAATCACGAAAAGTAGTTCTCAAAATTTTTCAATTTTCTATAATTTTTCAAAACTATGTGATTGAAGGTGTAAAAAAAAGTTACAAATTTTTTTTGGATTTGAATTTGACGAAGTGTACTTACTTTGTTATCTACCTCAGATATTTTCTGCTTTTTCTAAAGCTTTTAAAAACATTTTCGCAGCACCTAGTTTTTTCTCCACTTTTGAATACTTTCACACTAATGTGATTTTAATGCTGTCATCTAGTTTTCTATTTAATAATATGACGAAGAATAGATGTACATGAGATGTATGTTTTTTTTTTTTTTTTCATATACTTGTTTCACAGTTATGTTTTTCGAGTATAATTCTGAGTAAAAATTCATACGTGAAATTTAAAAATGAAGTGTTTTTTTTTTGATTCTTTGGGTACAACTTTTCACAGCATACGTAAGGTAATACTCGTATTTGATCCTCCTCGAATAAGTTTTTTCCCCCATTTAATCCATTTCGTTTGCTAAAAGCTTTGAGATGTTATTTGGGTGGTACATTAAAACTCATTAAAAATGCTTGCGGAAAGATTAAACAGGATTAATAGTTTTTGTCTCCCTTCGGTTGTTGAGGAAGGAAAAAAAGTTTTCAAAAGTTGAAGATATGCGGACGGGTGCGGAAAAAAATCACGTCATAATTTTTCGTTCCTGGATAACATGGGGTAGACAATTTGACGTACTTGTGCGACGCGACGTATAATTTATCTATTTGATTACTGTGGTTTAATGATGAGGAAAGTTTTTGAATTGCGTGACAAAAGTCTTGCAAAAGTAGTCAAAGGTCGCGGTTGAAAAGACAGACTTACCGGATAAAAGGGAAAAAAAGTGATTTTGTTTTGGAGTTAATGACGAAATTCTTATTCTTAGAACGTAATGAAAAGGTAGTATAATATGCATTTACAAATTATAAAACCTCTATACATGTATAGGTTTTGCCATGCTGGAATATCACATTAAAAGGGCAACTCTCACAAAATACTGATTTAACAGTTTGAAGTGATTCGGTGGATAGGTAACTCTGCTTTAACTTGAAAAAATACGAATTTAATATAGGAGTATATTTCTGTTGAAGTTTATATTTACCTAACTTGATGAAAAATGTTATAACTTAACTTCTTGTCTATAATTATTATCATTTTATTGAATTTTTAAAATAGTAGTTGGTATAATATAGTTATGAATCTTTTGAAAATGTTTATATAGCGTGGAACCCCTGAAAAAATCTTGGGTTTACCACTGGATGTATTGTATCCATTTTTGGTTTTTATAGCCTTATTTTTTATTTTACCTCCCGAATTCCATTCAGCTTTGCCCCAAAAAATGAGTTAAATTGGAAAAATTTAGACCGCTAATGACGTTTAGATTTTTTTTTTGTATTTTTGTGCATAATTCTGATCTAACTTTTTCCATCATTTACGATTCCTTATTTCTAATAAAAATATTGAAGTAATAAAGGATAATAATAGGGTGCACAACAACGATAGAGACGTAGTAAAATTTTATTTTCCTATAAAAATGCACGTTTTATCGGTGTTGAAATCAATTTTTCTGAAGCTACTTTGCATACAAATATTTTCTTTCATGAGTTTCATTTTTTACAAGTTACTAAAATTCGAAAATTTTTTCCTATCTATTTTCCAGTTTTCAACTTTAAGACGTTTTATCTCATTGTAGGTTTTGTAGGTTTGATTAATTTTTTTCTTCCTATTTTAATATTTCTTCTTTGTTGTGGGCTTAAATACTGTAGTTTTGCTTAATATGATAATTTCCAGTTATAAATAATGATCATGTTTTGTTTACTTGTATTATTTACAATTTTTAAGTATTTACATTGCGTATCACAATTTTCTCTGAATAATTTTGTATTCAAAACTTCATTAAGAGCGAGAGTCTACGAAAGTGTCTTATGTTTTAGTCCAAAAAGTAATACTTCCATCTAAAATGAATTTACCTTGAAAAAACTTCTATAAATTATTAAACATGACGTACAACAAAATTTTAGTTTTAAAAGTTGAAAAAACCGCAGCACTCAACAAGCTACGGAAATCACCGCATATAATGTTTCCCTAGAATATCTATCGTAAAAAATGCGAGATCTTCGCTCTACTACAAAAGTAATAATCCCAGCAGCTTCTAAAACTTTCTCCAGTGAAAATTAATAAAACTTTTGAAATCGATTGAAATCGTGTTTGTTCAAATTTGTGAGCACATAGAATGATGTCAAGTTTCTCTAATCCAAATTTTTCTGAATGTAAATCGTAAGCAGAACTATGCACAAATATTGAGAATGAAATTTTCGGATGCTCACCCTCTACTTTTTCTTTATTTATGGTCACCAACGAAGTAGCAGAAGAGTTTCTTTATAGAACTATTTGCGAGGCTATGTGTTATAAAAGAAATAATAATTTTGACTTATTGAAAATTTTATTACTTTGAAGCCTAGGAAATAGTTTGACAAGAAAATAAATATCGAATAACGTAACTAATATTAAAAGTTTTCTATACTTTTGACCTTGTATTTATACGTATAATTATTTTGTGAATCTGTAGAATTTCAAATTTTAGGTAAGAAAAAATATCTCTTAGGTAGTATGTAAAAAACACAATTATTATAATAATGCTCTAAGTTCTCCTCCACCCTTGAATGCGACTATGATTTTTATTTCAACTTTGTTGAAGTTCTCACTTATTGGCTGAAATTTAATTTATTCGTCAACACATATACATGCTATTTTAACCCTTCGAATGTGAAATATGGCCATTGAAGGTTGAGCTAAATAGATTTTTATGCTGGTGCCTCTGTTGGAAGTATAAAAAAATAAATTTACAAAACCATGGGGTATGAGTATTTGAGTGACCACGTAGAGGTAATTTAGTTAAATTGCTAATATTTATGAATTTTTGGAGAAATCATGGTGTATCGAATTCGTAAAAAGGCGTTACTTATTGCTAGTTCGTGTTATTAACAAAAAAGCTAATTTCGTTCTCTCACAATATAATCAACGCTTTATTATTTTTCAACACGTCAACTTTATTTATAATGAGACCAGAAATGCGCTAGAGTTAACAAAAATACCTTTTTTAGAAGGAAATGCAAATGGGGTCTGGGTAAGTAATAAGTACTGAGTTGAATAAGGAAATTGAAATAAAAAAAAATGTTGGGTATAGTTGTTTTATTATCAAATTTATCTACGCGAGTAAAATTGTGTGTCATCGTGTTAGTATATTTTGATTTATTCCAGGGCTGTAGCCAGGGTGTAGTCAGAGGGAGGGGTAAAAATCGCTTGATGAAATGAATTGAACAATATTATCGTTCAGTATTTTGGATCGAAAGCAGTCAACGGAGGCTTTCAGGGTTGTCATACCACGGATCCACCAATTTTATTTGAAAGGTTATGCCTCCAGTCCTCCCTTTGGTTATGACTTTGACTTATTCTACAAACAACTTCTTACTTTCGTTCATAATGAAAAATTTAATTAAAAAAACAAATCAGTTATATTGACAAATTAATATTTATTCTACTTGGTTCACCCGAATATATGGGTACATAGTTAATTTGAAGATTTTGGAAGTAGGGCAAATAAGATTAAACGTTTTTCAAAAATAACCGAAGTTGACAGCAAGTTTTAATTCATCATTAAATAACTAATAGTAAAAAAATTTCATGAGACCTACTCAACTATTTAAATAGATCTACCTATTTAAATAATAAAAGGAGGTATCCTCGTCGAAAAATATGTTCATTTCTGTTCCTTTTAGAATCTTTATAGGTACGTAAATCATATGAGACCTACATACGCGCCATTATTTCGAATAAAAATCTATCTTTCAGAAACCAACTCAGTTGCCTGTACCTGAAAGTGTATCTTTTCGATGTTTTTGACTCCCTATCAAAGTTGGTTCTTACTAAAAATTTTTTTACTTTCCTAACAAGCAAAATTCTTTTCCTTCTAGGAATAGGAGGGAAATAAAGAGGACACTAGTTTTTGATAAAATTGTGTTGCTTAAACGCGCCCATTGTACTGAATTTCGTTTAGAAGGGTTGCGCCGAAGATGCACGCGAATGTAAATCTTGATTTTTCGAAAATTATTTTTTATGTATTGCTGAACGTGCGATGATATCGAAACGTAACTAATTTACGTATTGTTTATGCAAAATTTCAGTTCGATTTTATGAATATACCTGCACGATCTCCCCAGTTTCTTAATGAACGTGCTCTTTTAAGACGTGATTCATCACGATAGCTAAACAAAAGTTGACGAGCTCTTGATACCGCAGCTTCAATGTTTGCACCTTAAAATATATGTTCATTATTTGTGGCATGTCTCGAGAGAATTTGTATTTGAGCATAAAAAATCAGGTTTTCATAATTGTTTTCATTTGACGAAGACTTGCTTTTCGTATGGTATTATCTTGAATCATGTAGAAATGGACATTCAGAAAACTAAATTTCGTGTTGTCAGCTTGGCTTAAGCATCTCACAGTGGTAGTTGGAAGTGCGCATGCTCAGTTATATAAAAATACGGTTTAATTTTCCATGCAATGAAGTGGTTTTGCGCATGCGCAATCTATAATGTATTTTTTGCTGAATTAAAGAAGTTGACACTGACATATGCATATTTACTTACGATATATGTACAGGGTGCGGCAAAATGACCGGCCACATTTGTTTTTCCAATTATATATGCGTAAGACAAAAGATAGAGACATGCGGTTGGTTTTAAATTAAAATTCATTCTCTAAGGTTACATATGAAATTAAATTTCACTCGCATGTTGATCATTTTGCCTAGCACAATTGCGAAGGTGTAAAACTCAATTTTTTAAGACTTTGCTAAGCAATTGTCATATTTTTTCCACTAATTTCTTACGTATTCAGCCGGTAGGGAATTTACCTCCTCGCGCTAACCATGAAGAATGCCACACGTGAAGAATTCCCCTCCCCGGTCAATTTTATCCATCACTGTGGTACCATTTAGCGGGAGAAATTGCAAAATAATGTAACCATTGCTTAGCAAAGTTAAAAAATTGGATTTTCAGAAATGTGTTAGGCCAAACAGTCAACATGAGAAAGTGAAATTGTATTCAGTAGCGCACCAAACTAGGGATATGGAGCTGAAACCTTCCCTTTAGACCTTGAATTTCATCAAAAAAAGGCTGAATAGAAGATTTTCAGTTTTTTGGTACTTTTTTGGGAATAAATTTATGCCTTAGCTCCTCCCTTGAAAAATTTCTGGGTGCGTCATCTGATTGTATTTCATATATTTAGAAGCAACCGCATGTCATTATCTTTTTTCTTATGCGTATAATTCAAAAAACAAATGTAGCCGGTCATTTTGCCGCACCCTGTATATAGGTACAAATTCACTTTTGTCAAAGTGAAAAAATATCTCACAGGAAGTGTTTTCGTGATATAGTAACAAAATATGATGCTTCTGCTAGTTTTAATCTATTCGCATGTAGGTACACTTTGAAAATTTCAATAATCTTATCGAGTAACGTGACCCATTACATTTACTATAGAACGAAAATTTTATATTTTCTGCAATCACGATCCTGTATAGCTGTTGGAATCATTTATATTTCACTTTTCGATTTGGATAAATACCTTTGGGAACGTAATATTTTTTTACGATTCCCACTTTCTATGGCGAGAAAGACGATGCTACGACGCAGATTTATTTTTTCAAGTTTATTCCGCTGTGGCAAAAAAAAAAAAAAAAAGCGTCTAAAGAATACCTCGTGCATTATTTCCCTCCGATAAAAAAACATCAAGTTAGAGCATCTGAAATCGTTTTTTAAACGAGGATAAGTGCATAGGTACCTTATATATTTAAAAAAAAAAATGAAAAGACTCGGAAGAGAAGTGGAGAAAAGAAAGGAGAAAGTATTAAAAAAAAATATATCGTAAAGAAATTCTATCGCTACTTTTACATGTTGATGACAATCAGCTGAGAAGAGAAAAGTTATTACCACCATATCGGAAAATTGAATCGTTTTTTCGGTGAATACGATATCAGGTTGCGGTAATAATACTTTAGTCAAGATTTTTATTTTATTTTCAATTTTTCTTCCTCCTGCTTTAGTTCTGCTTTTCCCTCGATTTCCTTTTTTTTTTTTTTTTTTTGGTTGATACTGAATTTTCAATCTTTTATCGCAAGTTTCAAGTTCAGAATAATATCTTTGGCTTTGATCATTTTCATTTTCATGAAATATTGGAATAAAAGTATACACAACTGTGATGAGTGCTATAGTGAAAATATGACCGTCTGAATGAGCAAAGGAAGATTTAAATTTAATATTCTCATTAAGAAAAAAAAAAACAAATTATCTTTCAGTTCTTTTTAAACGTATAGTTATCTATTGCTATTCATATTATTACATACGACAAGCCCCATTTCACTTCAAACACAGTATTTATCCACACACGTCTGCTCGTATTTTGTTGAAAAGTCTTTGTTTCATCCTTCATTATTTTAATCTTCTCGTCACGATTGATCCAGCTCAAACTCCTTACAGTTTCCTCATTCATATCTTTTGCTATCCTCTTAAAGTTACGTACTCTTTGCTGTTGCTGTTGTTTTTCATCAAGTTTTCACTATTTTCTCTAGATACATATTGTCTTGTTTTTTTTTTTTTACCGTTTTCTTGTCAAAGTAAACTTTGTCATTCTCGATTCTATACGACTGTCTTTTTCGACGAAATTTCACTCACACATTTCTTGTACACTAAAAGTTTCTCGAACATCGTCTACGTAACATTAAATTATTTACAACAGCAATTCGTAAGCACAAATTTCTCCTAGAAGGATCTGTAAGATGTTATTTTAAAATTGAGTGAAACAGTATTTTTAATTTTTAGCAGGTTTTCCCTTGAAAACCTGCTTATTAAAATTCTAACACATGTGAAACTAGTCTGTGAACAACAAAGCCTTAGAAATAAGAATTTTGTTTCGAAAGGTAATTCATCGATAATTTTGTATGATTCTTGTCTTGCTCACCATCTCTACGATAACTATAGTACAGTTCCATAAGAAGAAGTACAGTTCCATAAGAAGAAAAATATTCCTATACCCTATTCGTGTTTTTTATCATAAAACTGAAATTAGTATGTGAATGAAAAGTGTCCACTTGGATATTGGAAAAAAATGTTATTTTGATTGAGTCAAATTATTCAACATCCTTTGCGTACCCTATTATTTTGGATTTAAATATCTCATCAGATCATGTTGTAATATTATAATGAGATAGTAAATATACCTTTATTGATTTTCTCTTTTTTTGTTTGAAAATTCAAGTGAAAAAAAAATGAATCTAAATGGGAAAAAGGAGGTAAAATGAAAGTATTCTAGTAATCTGAGAGTTGTTGTTACACTTTCACTTATGCAAATTTCATAAGGAATCTATATATTTTTTATTTTAGTACGGGATTCAATTTCACTACATATAGTTTGTAGACGTATCTAAACCTTCGTCTCATTAAAAAAATATTTCCAGCGTAAATTGGTGTCATTCGGTGCAATAGTCTGGGAATTCACCCATTTTCAAAACTATACCCTCCCATATCCCCACCCCAGTAAAGAATAGGATTAGGAATCTGTAGTCTAATTGATGTTCCTCTTGATTGTTTGAATTGATAGAAAATATTCCTTTTTTTTAGGTGTGTGTTAAACGCTCTGTTTATTTTGTAGTACTTCTAATAAAGTTTAACAGCTTTTGATCTTCAGATATTTCAGAAACAATATAGCAGCATATTTTCAGATAAAGTGGTCTGTGTTGGGCGCCTTCGCATTAAACTGAATTATAGTACATCTTATATATATTCCTATTCCATGAATCATTTTATGGAATCATCGATATTGTAAAAATTTACACGCTTCTCTTGAGTGAAATGGGAAATCAGAAGACCCTGTTAATTTCAACATCAACACGTTAACCCTTTAAAAATAAATCGCTCTCGAGTTCCGATTTCCGACCTTAACTATGAATTAATTACTCATCCAGAGGATGTTTAGATCCACTTAGCTAGTTGCTCATGTTTCAAATTTTCAGACAAGATAAACATCTCTGGTATGTAACAAAACTCATTCGTCCAGAAAATTACCTTCCTCGCCTAATTCTATTACATAATTCGCCAAAAAAATAGAAAATAAAAAAAAAGTACCTAACTGCTATCGAATTAACGATATTCTCTTCGGAAAATTCGTCGAAATTTTAAAATTTTCAGTACAACTAAAGTCCACCAACGCACCGCGTGGAAAAGCGAAGAATATTTTAGAAAAATATTTCGACGAACCACTAGAGGGTTACCAAAGGGAAGAAAAAAGACGAAAAGATAAAAATGAAAAGAGGGTAGTACGTTTTTTAATTACAAGCGTGAAACGATACATTTAACCTGGTGAAATTCGTATTCTTGATATTTTGCGGTCGTATATACACCGCATGGTATACATAATTAGAAATTTTCCATCTTCGTGAAGCATAAATTTCAACTTTTTTGTTGCATCATCGAAAAACATATCGCAGAGAAACAGAGAAAGGGAGCTGTGGAAAAACAAACCGCCTGTTAGAAACTTTTATACAGAACATTTCCAATACTTATAAAAAGTTTCTAAATAAAGGAAAAAAAAAAAATTATCGAAAAATTATAACTTTTTTTTTACAATTGGATTTTCAACCGTTAACCCCCTCTTTTATCACCCTTTCAATGATTTTCGATAAATGTTCGAAAATGGCGAATATAAAGGAGCACCATAAATAGAAGTATAAATCAAATAGTCGTCGTTTCCACCCTGTTTTTCAGAAATAACTGAAAAAGCACGAAGGGACGAATTGTTTTCAAAATGTTAGTCGCATGAAATTCAGTAAAAAACGTAGCTTTTTTTTTTGTGTGTTTCTATTCATCCACAATCCTCCACATTCTCGTACAACCCTAAAAATGACTATACGCGAATACCAGAGAAATAATTTTTCGAATTTTAAATTTCACTTTTCCCCTCCATTTTGGAGTATGATTATATCTACTGATACGAACATGTACGTATATAGACTACGATGAAACTATCAAAATTGTAAAGACAAACAAAAAACACTTTGTAATTAAGTTGCTCAAGGTTTGATTACAGTGGATAAATTGAAAATTATAATGAATGAAAAAGAGGGTTGAATTTTTTATATTTTATGTTTGTCATTTAGGTATAAACACATATTATATTATAATATTTAAAAAGATGCAATTTATCATGAGAATATCCAAAATCAATTTTGGTGTATGCTTCCTGTTTTTCTATTTAAAATAGAAAAAGTTACCTCTAAATTCCATCAGAGTAAATAGCCTGATTCTCATATGCCCAAAGTGTTTTCCTCTTCAAAAATGTTTTTCTTCTGCCCAGTAAATCTGTCTATGTGTTTCGGAATTGGAATGGATCAATCAATGCGAACCAAAATAGCAAAAAAAAAAAACATTTGCATTGCCTGAAAATTTTTTTACCCTCGAGCTTACGTATCAGTTTTCAAAGACTGCTTGTCATAAATTTGAAGATTTTGGAAATTTAACTATCAGCTACGAATTTACTTTGACTTCTCTACTTTTGATGCTTGGTAGCTTGTTTTTAACCAAGTTTGTAAACTTTCAAGAAACGTGCACCCCGCATTTTTCGTCTCTATTCTCCAAATTCTCGCCCCAAAAGATACAAACATTTTAAAATCGCATTATCGAAAGGTGTCACGGGGTAGCGCGACGTCAAATGTACGTAATTCGCAGTTCACAAGTTTTGGACATTTTCTGCATTTTTCTAGGGTTCACAATCCTCCTCCCTGATCTGCACGAAACTGAATAATTTAAGCATCGAATGGTTTCTAAGTGCTTTGTTGTGTGTTCCTGCTGAAGGGTGAGGATGGGATTTAACGTTATGAACGTGTCAATTCTACAAAGAATCGTTTTCATCCCTCCAGAATAGACAAATTCTTATTGTGCTTTTTAAAGATACTCGTATATTGGCCTTGCAAAATTGACGCCCATATTGTCAGAAAAGCAGGTAAGTTAAAAACCTGTTTCTAACAATTTATTTCTACGAACAGAAAATCTTCTTACAAATGCAACAAATATGGAACATTCTGACGAGCAAAAATTTTTAGTTTTTTCATCCTCAAAAATTTTTGAAACATGAGTAAAATACTAGGGAAAATCCAAGTTGCCACTAATGGGCCTCTATATATGTATTGTCACCATAATACTGCTGTCTCATTATAGCTTCTCTGTTATTCGATTTAATTTGGTTTCCCTTGAATTTTGTGTCAAGTGTCGAGGATTGGCTTTACTCAAAATTGATAAATACTGATTTGTTGTAGTCCCTATCGTTTATTTTAAATTTCGTGTCTCGTTTCTACCTCTTAAACGCTAATTTTTCTTTTAAAATGTAAATGAAAGAATAAATGAAAAATAATATTTTGAGAGTGAAAAAAAAAATGTGAAGAAAGTTTTTGAAAGGTATAAGAGCTTATGTGAAAGTAAAGGTGATATGTTCGTAAAAAATATTCATCTATTGTAACTATAATCTTCCACTCGTGAAAAACATTGTTAAAAAGAGAAATACGGGAAAACAGGGCCTATATAATATGTACTTCTGCCGCGATAAAAAGCAACCAATTGATTTAGCCAGGCCAAAATTTTGTGTGTTTTCAACGATCATCTGCCAGAGAAAGGCACGTTTGTTTTAGTTTTCCTTGCCATTTGGAAATTTACTCTCTGCTGCTGATACGGCTACACACAAATTTATTCAAAATCTGAGTGGGTAAAAAACTGAGTGAGAAAAAGTGGAAAGAGTGGAAAAGGCAGCAGCTATATAGTAATTCGATCCATTTTTCTTTTGGCCTGGGAGTAGTTTACTGGTATATAAAATGTTGAGAAACCATTGTGTTTTTGTGAGGGAAAAAGGGTTGTAGTTTACCGTGTGGATACGATTACACAAATATAAACCCCCAGATAGAGACTGACGTTTTATGAATGGCTGACGATTTATATAGTTGGTAAACAGGCGGTTCTCTAATGTTGAACATTACCTTTCCTGCTGTTGCACGTAACTTACAATTTCTGCCCGTTTATTACTGACACTAATTCGAACATTATTTGTCCATTTTCGGTTTTATTTTTAAAAAAATGACGGCTACTTTTTCCTTTATATTTTGCAGTATTTTTGTTTGTGGTGGATAGGCTTTTTTGGCTGTGTTTATTTTGGCACCGAGTTCATAAAGTTTGTCCATTCGAAATTTTCATTTTACTATACGTCTAGATTACTTTACCGAAAGCTGAATTCTTGGCTTATTCCACGGAGTTATACTTGTATACTCCCTGTAGCCAAATAGAAATTTAGTCAAATTTTTGTCTTTTGTTTTGAATTATGTGATCAATGATTAACTTTTAAGAGTTGTCATGAAAAGTTGTGGACTAAAATTATTGATAAGTTTGAATGAATGTAGCTATACGTACTATTTTCCAACTTTCAAGAAAGAGACATGAAATAGGTGATTAAAATTATAACTCGAACAGAGTTGAAATTCTGTTTTCTCGTGGGCACATTTGATCGCGTGTTTTAGCGTCTTTCTCAGGTATTTTCGAAGATTTTTATGTGCCCATTCGGAAACCTCTATTCAAGCCTTTGTTTCAGTTAAATCATAATGCAGTTGTCTGTTCCAATGATGCAAGTTTGCAAAACGCTCATCAAAAAAAGAAAATTAAATTCCTTGCTGTTAGAATTTCATTTATTCTGTCAACATCGTCATGAAAATTCGAACACATTTGTACAGAAAAAGTCAAAAAGTATTACTTTGCATTACACTTTGTACTACACTGATGGCGTGGGGGAGGAGGAGGGTTGCACTACTGGTTCAAGTGGGGTTCAAATTTAAATGAGTTAAAGTTACGACCTTTTTTTTACTCTGGGGGTTGACATTCTATGACTGGCATAGATCCTCTTTTCTTTTCCAATAAAGTCATGAAAAGAGTAATACTCGTACGTAAGAAAAACTAACTCACCCTGAACCACACATGTTACTATATTTTCTTCATCTTTTTCTCTGATTCTTTCCATTATTTCAAAAATGAAGAGATTTCCTCTTATTAAAAGTTTAAAAAGGCAAGTCAATGTCGAAAGAAATAAGTTTTCGTTTTTATTTTTCGTACTTATGTGTGAATCGATATAGCTTACGTATATAAAGCTCTTTCGGTGGGCTTTAAAGAAATAAATCATTTAGTTGAGTGGCGGGAGGAGGGGTAGGTCGTGGTCTAACAACGTGTTCGCGTGTAAAGTCTTGTTCATTTGGGGTTCTATGCTGTGCACACATGGGAAGTAAACACACTATTTTGATATCGTTTTCGACTATATTTTTTAAAAAGTTGAAAGCAGAGAAAAAGGGAGAGAGCGAAAGTAAAAGAAAGGAAAATTCTCAGCAGATAATTTACGACAGAACATAAATACATCGCGCTGGTCGAATTCCGATCCGATAGGGTTTATTTTTGTTGGAACAATTTAACATGGTTGCTGCTTGTTTCCGAAGACAAGCAAATCTTTTTTTTTTTTTTTGTGCAAGACTTAAAGAATGGAGAAGGAATTTGGCCATCGAAATGTGTAATCTTACGCCTTAAAATGAGGAAGATGTCCATCGCGCAGCCCTAGCAGATAAATTGAGCTTGTTAAAGAAGAATATTGATGAGTTATGTCTTGAGGTGTGGGCAAGGAATGAGGAGGAAAATGGAAAATATGAAACTTTTGACTTATTAGCAGCAGAAAGGTTTCTATGATATCGTCGACTATAGTTGGGTGAATTTGATGAGGGATGAAGATTGTGTTACCAGGCTGAAGTTTTCTAAGGGAGTTTAACGGAAGCAAATTACAGTCAGATAAGTAGTTTGAAGGAGAAAAATGAGTTCCCCTTCGATTTTTTATTTTTTCAAATTATTATAATTTTCATCAGCTATTTGTTGATTCTATTTTTATCAATATGGATACAAAGAGTATTTCGTGTCAAATCAAGTACGAGTAGAAATGAGTTGGTAGTTAGTAATTTTCACTATTTTAAATTAGAAAAGGATTATACAGCTATCTATTAAAGATGAATTCTTTGTACTAGACCTTTAGTCGAAATTTTGTGTATCCGTGTGTGTCCAATGTTATCTCCATTTCATAGTCATAAGGTCAATGTCATAAATTCGAGGCTAAAGTGATAAAATCAAGGTCAATGTGATAAATTCAACGCCAAGGTCATAAATAGAAGTTCTAAGTCGTAAAAAGTTATGCATCATGTCATGAAATTTCAATCTGTGGGACTATGATGACGTCATCAAGCCTATATCGCTCATTTAATACAACAACGTCACATCTCAAAATTTTCAATTTTCTTGATAAGTTATACCATCTTAAAGCAGACATAAAATAAAAAATTTCCATATATTTAACTCAAAAATTATGATTTTTTTGAGTTGTGACGTTGTTGAATTAAATGAGCGATATGTATTTACATATTCTCTTTTTTTTTCTTTTTTTTTTTTTTCAATTTATTTCACTTTATTTCCTTCCATTTTATTTCATATTAAACACTAGTACCTATGATGCTGTTTACTTTTAATATATTTTATATTCATTTTTCACATAAAACCTGCAGAATTGTCGCTAAGTTAGTTTGCAGCATATTTGGTAATTTTTTATAGGTATTTTTTCTGTGAGTGGGGTTTTATTGTTGAAAGCAGTTCTAGTCTCGAATACATAACGTACTGGATTGAAAAGCCCGATCAGTGGCTACTCAAAGGTCAATGTGGGTTCTGGACCATACAAAATGTGGTTGCAAAAGAATCCTTTCCAGCCAAAGGTTAAGCAAGACATAGTATATACCGGTGTAAGACTTGTCACTACTTCCTCCTCCTCCTTGCTTATTCTTAGAGGGGTTCTGGGACAAACCCCACCTCACTCTCAAACTTGTCAATAGAAACGATCAAAAACAGTCTAGTGCCAGAAGTACTTTATAAAGAGCGAAAAACAATTACATCCTTTTAGCATCTGCAGGTGTAACTTTGTCACTCGACACCCACCATACTAAACGCCATATTTACTGAAGCACTTGAGCACCCTCTCAGTGTTCCTCCTGAACGAGTAATATTACAAAAGCAATTCAATTATCGATCTTACACAGAGAAGCAAACTTCTCCATCAGCATTTTCCAGCCATTCTATTCTGCCTGTCTGACAGTTTACACTCAAGCAAGATGCATAATTTACGCGGTAGTCACCTTCGAATTGCAAATATTTTCGCCAACTTTTACTCAGCTGGTTTGACACGAAGTAGGTACGCGTTTTTGTCATCAATAATTCAGAATGCCTATTGGGCTGTAGGTGGAAGGCCTGCTCGGCGGCGTGTCAAATGACGGGCAATCAAAACAAGAGTTATCTGAAACTCGATGCTTAGATGGGGAGAATAGGCGCACCTTTTTCTTTTCGCGTATTTCTTCGCAACCCGCCAAAGAACGTGCGCGTAAAAAAAACTTTGTGCCGGAAGAAGAAAGTTGGAAAATTAGTTTGGATAGACGCAGCCACACCATTTGTCTGCAGTCAAAGTCGACGCGGGTCGTCTGCGAGAAGTATTTGTAGCCTATTCCACTTTTATATACACTCTAATGGAAACGTAATTAAAGTTAATTACAAAACGAACGAACGAAGAAACCAAGCCACAATAAATTAGATTGAAATCGAACAATACGAATATCATTGGAAGGATGTGGCGGAGGGTGCGGGCCTGAAATAAGGTGAACATCGCGTAAATGGAAAATTCGCTTAATTGTGTTGGAATTTGACGGAGCGATTTTGTCGTGAAACTTTTCATAGTATGAAACTAACTCGAGGGAGGTCTGAAATCTGTTTTTGTATGAAAAAAAAACAAAAAACTAATAAACTAATTTGAGTTGCAATGGATGTCGTCAGATTCTCAATTTCTTCAGCATTTTCTACATATGTGTCATAATCCAATACAATAGACCTGATGCGTGTTTGTAGCTGAACCCACTTAGGAGTTTTTAACAACTAGCCTTCCTAGAGCGAGTTCAGCCACACTAATTTCGGTGTTAGTGAAAATGAATGTCAGGAAAATGTGTTCAGGAAAATGATGTCAGGAAAATGAATATCAAGAAAAATAATGTCAGGAGAACAAATGTCATGAAAATGAATGTCAGGAAAATGTCATGTTGGGTGGATGTCATGTCAGGAAAATGTGTTCAGGAAAATGATGTCAGGAAAATGAATATAAAGAAAAATAATGTCAGGAGAACAAATGTCATGAAAATGAATGTCAGGAAAATGTCATGTTGGGTGGATGTCATGTCAGGAAAATGTGTTCAGGAAACTGAACCGGAACCCTGTGGAGCACATTCGGACATGGGGCACATTCGAACCCTCTATCTCTCTCCACATCGTATTGTAATTTTTAGCCGTCAATCACATTAATTATATTGTCATACATGCTGTGGTTCATTTTCCATGGAAATTATATCTACATTAGTCTGTTTCATTGTCAGTTGAGAGCTCCGCGTGACGTCATAAGGATTTAAAGAATTCGATTGGTTGAAATTAAAATTAGTTTCTTATTTTTTGTCGCACTTTATAATGCACATTTATAGTGATTTTAGAGATGTGAGAATATAAAAATTGTACCAATGTGCCCCACTCTGCCGCCACTCCCCATAAGACAATTATTCTCAAAAGATTTATATTTTCGAGAGATTTACTCCAAAAATCTGTTTGAAAGAGGAAGATTTTCTAAATTTTTTGTTAGTGTCATTCGCACCCCCAAATTTTTAAGTTCATAAAATTCTGTACTTGTCAGAAATTGGTATTAAAGGTATCTATTTATTAAATAAATATCTAAACCGTAAAATTCTCATTACTTGTATTGTCTATCTGAAAAACAATGTACATATTATCTTTTTAATATAACTACAGTTTGAAAGTTTTGTTATAAAATGCAGGATTCAGTACATTTTCTTCCTATGCGATTAGATTATTACAACCACTAAAACAAGGTTTTCTGCATTAGAAGTATATCTACGTAAATATTCTGCGTCTGAATTCTTTTCAAATATCTCGCCCTTTGTTTTCCTTCATTTTGTATTTTTTCTCATGTTCTTCACCATAATACCACTGGTTTGGCAAATTGCCAAACATGATTTCTGTGTACCATTTTATACATTTACATGAAAAGGTCGGATGGTTTTTTTAATGCGTTGTTTGAACCATATTGTCAGCGATAATAAATTCTTTTTTATAAGCTTCTGCAAAAAATTTGTCGAAGTAGAATGAATGTTATCTTGTGTCTGATCATCGGTACTGGAGGATATGCTGCATAAAATCTCATTTAAGGGTTGCAGTTCACGTCAGTTCATCATTTTGATTTATATTCTGTGAAATTCAACTTCTTGAAGTTTGAGAGCTGTCACCTTCAAAACGTATTAGATGAAGAAAATGTTTTGGAAATATCTTTAATATGGGTTACTTCCAATTCAGAAGATAACTACCAAAACTAGTTATGGTGGGCCCACTTTGTAGTTCAAATTTGAAAATTATGAGTCGTTTCGAGATTCGCAGCTTCATTTTATTTCGAAAATTGTGCGCAAAAACTTATTTGAATTATCGATTGCGAACCTTTTTTCGTACAATTCCACTTAATTGTAAATCGGCGAAATCTAATTATGGACGGCGAAATTAGGTTTTCGTTGGGGATGCCATTGAAAATTATTTCGCTGTCATTGGAATTCTTAGCATGCTGCGAATTAATTTACATTCCGAAATTCCTCGCTGAACAGTCGATAGTTTTTATTGGCGACGTCAAAATTCGATTTACAAAGGAAGCTCCATTTTTAAAACACATTTCCACCTTTTCCAGGTATCCTATACCTACGAGTATTTTCAATTTAGAAATTTACACTGAAAGAATTTGTTATTATATTATAATGTTACCAATTTAAGTATGTGACAAAAAAGTATTTAAGGTTGACGTTGGCAAAT
This sequence comes from Parthenolecanium corni, assembly GCA_038050395.1. Lineage (NCBI taxonomy): Eukaryota > Metazoa > Arthropoda > Insecta > Hemiptera > Coccidae > Parthenolecanium > Parthenolecanium corni. Next base: position 471,131 of record JBBCAQ010000038.1, on the reverse strand, counting down.
TATATATTCAGCACTTTAAAACTACCGTCGAATGGGGCGACTTTGCACACTTTTTTTATGTTTTTCAACTTTGTCCTTTAGTAACTCTCCCAATTTTGAAGCTATTGAAATGAATTTGGTTTTAAAATTTAGGTCTAACATTTCTCAACACAATTGTAAAAAAAGTTTGAGTTTGCAGCCTTCCTTCTATTTTTTATGATTTTTCAAAAAATTTGTGTAAAGTCACCCCCCAATGGGGCGACTTTACCCATCAATTTGTCATTGACGGGTTATTGATGGGTGGGGAGGCAAAATTTGAGGATGTTTGTACTCAGACATACGATTGAAAAGAAACTAGTCAAGTACCAACTTCAACCGTGTGAAACCGAACTGAATATTTTGAGTGTCTGTGGTTAAAAAAAAAAGATGAATAAGAAAAAAGGAAAAAACCATATCGCCGCTTTATTTTCTTGTTCTGTTACTGGGTGAAGTGAGGTAAGGGCGGCGATCTTTTTTTTCTTTTCCTTCTTCTACCTGCTTCGATCCAAATCGTATTTTGGTTTTAATTTTTGCCTGGCAATTTATTTATTGGGCTAAAACGAAGTGGGTAAACTCGCCCCTTGAATGTAAAGTCACCCCGTTCGACGGTACTATAATATCATATCGTTTCTTAAAAACGGAAAAAAATTATGAGTAGGTATATAAAAGTGTATAGGTACTATTTTTACAAAAGAACAGCATTTTTTTACTTTTATGATGAACTTACGGATGTACCTATATAGAGTTAGATATTTTCGGTTGAATATCTGCTTTTGATTGATGTGTAAAGTAGATATTATAGATATAACTTTGATGGCTAATTTTAGCTATAGAAGAGATGCAAATTAAAAATTCAACTCTACAAATCCTCAATTTCAATATTGAAATATATCATGGACAAAAATAACAAATTTCTATTTAGAATTCATTTTTCAAACTGCCGCAAAAATTTCATTATTTTATACGTTTTTTGCGTCTGATAAACCATTATACTCTTACTGGTAACTGCCACTGAGACACCTGAACCATACTGACAACACGACATTCGGTTTTCTGCATGACGGTTGTCCAGCACAATATGATGGCAATGTGAATGATTTTGCTGTAAAACACTACATTAATGGCAATATATTTCTTGACAAAAAATAGTAGTTAAGCTAAAGCTGATAGGAAAAGATTTCAAAATTTTCAACTTACGACAAAAAACGTTTCATTCTATTATTATCACAACTCGCCCATTACGTTTTAGACCTGCTTTAATTGCATCCTGAAGGCACTATAACATAATATGATGGCAAGCGCAGGATAAGCTTTTCAATGGATGAGAACCAAAAATACAGAGAAAGTATAATTCGACTTTTAACGCTGGCGGTAAATTTCATTTCATAGCACTTTGCGTGAAAGAGGGTACTTAGAAACTTGGAAAAGAAATAAAGAGAAAAAAAAACATCATTTTTCATAGGTACCTTATAATGCAATTTTTTCATCGCATTTTTTTCTTCTTGTAGTTTAGGTACTCTCCTTTTGTATTTCAACTTTTTGTGAAGAAAAAATTATATTTTTACTTTGTTTGTCTTAGCACGGTTCAATTTTTTCTCCTTCCTCTTCAACGATAATATTTAGAGGATAAATTGCTGAATGGTTACGATGTAACATTATCCGGTCTGTCTTAACGATTCTGTCTCAATCGTTGAAGAAATTTCATGAGCGTCCAGAAGTTATGAAAATGAGGAAAATAATGTAGTACGGTGCATAAAATGAAAATTTTCAGGCCAATAAGAAAAATTAATGAGTTCTATAATACAAGTAAGTCAAAGTACTTAATAGAAAATGATTCCAAACTTAATGAAAATGACCTGATTAGCTATGAAAACTCTCTATTTTCATAAAGATTTCTATAATAATAGATTGCATTTGCTCAAGTGCCAGTCGATTGGAATGATTTCAGTGTATAGTATTCTCTCAAATAGGTCAGGCGTTTGCTATTTTATTCGATTTTTGCTTGGTAAATGCTTGCTACAATTATTATTTTTGTCTGCATTTTCTATGTTAACACATTAGATGTAACAAAGATTAACTGAAACTTGCATTTCATATATGCTTCCACGTAATTTCAGTCTTTCCATTTAATCGGTTGGCTTATGATTGCGGCCATTTTCTTTTTATCACACCCAGCCTTACGAACATTTTGTAAAGGCCAAAAACACTCGAAAACAAGATGTTCTATGACATGTAGGTACTACGTTAATTTATTTTCTCTATGTAATTGTATAGTAGGAGGGCTAACCACGTATCTATTATAACAAATGATGGCAGGCTATCACAGCTTCCCCACTTCCAAAACAGAGCCGACTAATTCACTTCTTGTATACAGTATATAATGTTGTCGGCTGTTAAAATTTCCCCAACAATTTTGTACAGCAGATATTTGTTCGTGTTTCTGCTCTGAATTAGAAACAGCTGACGCAGCAGCAGCCTCTTTTACGACCATTCGAACCCTTGTACGGACTTAAAAAGAGACGCGTTTAATTTTTAATGATTACCGTCGTGCAAAAAGCCCAGTGTATAATACCCAACTCCTGGTTACATCATCTCTTAAGACAATGACTGACAAGAACTTTTCTACGGTTAAAAACTGAGCTTTAAAGTACTTATGGGTAGGTACGTATATAAGAACCTCTTTTTTCGCAGTTTCTCTCTTCTGCCTTTGACGAAACCACATTGGGAGGAGAGGGGGCGAGGACGTATGCAGCAGAGAAAAAGTTATTTTCCATCATAAACGAGCAAATCTTACTCGAGTTACTTTAAACGATGCCTCTGAATTTAACGTGTCATTTATCTTTGGTACCCGAACAGCAAGTAAATGACACTTCTACGCCATTAACGTTACAACTTCTTTTCCTTATTTTACTGTTTCCCTCATTTTTTCCTCTTTTGTTTGGCTTTTTTTCTTGGTCGCTGCGGCGAGTGCAAAAGAAAAACAGAAAGCTAAAAAAGAGGGAAGCTCAAGGTACGTTTGTCCTCTGAAGGTAAACGATTTGTTAATTTGTTGTGAAAAAGAGGTATAGTACTGCTATATGCTTTATCACTCCAATCGTGAGAGTGCTAATATGCAACTCGAGCTAGTGTATAGGGTTTGCTGGGTCCCTGTTATGAAACAAGTACCTAAAGTAGGTTCGAGCCTAGTATAAGGCAAGAATTTTTCAGGTTAAATAGTTCATGATAAAAAGCAAAAATGGGTATAGTTAAATCTGAATCGTCTACGTCTTTTCATTTTATAACCATGTAGCACTGCATAGTCAGCAAACTATAAACTGCTATTTAGATAAGTGCTGTCCCCCCAACTGCCTCTGAGACGCTCGAGTCCCGTTGACAAAACAAATTTCGGTTTGCTGGCTGTCCACTACTATGGTCTAAACTTTTCACTCAGCTCCAACAGATGTAGCAGAGATAGAATTCTATTGGTAGATAATCAAGTAGCTTGCTACAGCTGGGTTAGTCACCTTATACCCCACAAATCCAATGTGCTGTACAGAAGGGTTTCAGGACAGTTATCCGAATCCAAGTGCCCGACAAACCATTTCCCCAACAAGATATTTCCCTGAAATTTTTTTCCCCGAATTCATTTACCCGACAACCAATTACCCGTAGCCGTTTCCCCGACAAGACATTTCTTCGAATTTTTGTTACCCGAAAAAACTGCCGGGTCTTGTCTTGTCCGGTAAATAGATGTGTCGGGGAAATGGTACTGCTCGAGCCATAACAAGTGCTGTTGCTGGTACTGAGGATGGAATTGTTGTCATTAAAGGTCCACCCATTCACCCCATACTCACCCCCCCCCAGCCGAGAGTAGTATGTGGTTAATGATGAGAAAATTGAATTTCTAAGAGCCTTAGCTCATACACTATTATAAAAAATGCAAATAAAATATTTTCACCGAAATACATTTTGAAAGTGTAAAAGTAAGGCTGTCCAAAAACTACCCAACACCCACTTACCAGATAAGATATTTCCCTGAATCGCCTTTACCTGAAATAACTTCGGGGAAATGTCCTGTTGGGGAAACGTATTCGGGCAACTGACCCAGAATCGTACAGAAGGGGTGTAATCTTGTAAAAATCTATCATTGCTTGCAAATATTTCTTTAAAGCCCAGTAATAGTACTTTAACACGTCCTCTCTTCTGAAACAAGATATAAACAATGTAATTAGCTACTGACACGGTTCTAAAATGTTCTTCAGACTATTTCTAATTAACTTCAATAAAAATCAATAAAACAATAATTTTACCCTTACCTACGTATTTTGTGTTGTTTAGAAAACCGTATTTTTCATCTGAAGGTTTGTTTTCTCAGATTTGTCAATACGATTAAATAGCCTATAGTTCGTGAATTATTTATACATAACTGTATTTACTTTAGTATTTAAGTGATAAAATTGTACAATTTTGTTGTGTAAGCTGGAAGTAATTGGATTTTTTTATTTATTCTGTTTCAGGTATGTATAATATCAAATGGTAAAATCGTTGATCAGCTTATTGTTCTTAAGGAAATTCAAGAACTTATTGTAACCAATTCATGGTATTGTACACGTCTTAGTTTCTATAATCGATGGAAATTATTTTTCCTTCATGTTAAATTACGTACGTACTTTGATCGGTGAATTTTACCCTTGAAAACTGTGAATCATGTGAACCCAGAATCCTCTATTTTTTTGCTGCAGCTCTGCACCTCTAAGATATTTTCAGCGCAAATGAGTGCATTATTTTAATTTACTGTTTTATTTCGAGTAAACGGAGCGTTAAAAGCGAAGTTGTAATCTGAACGTCATCCACAGATTCTGTGTACCATTTTCTTTTGTGTGATCATTTTTCGAACCCGTTTTCCGAATCCTCTGTATAACATAACTTAAAAGTGGGTGGGCAGAGACTGGGTAAGGGGATGAGGAGAAGCTGAAGTTTGAATAATATGCTAGAATAATAATAAGATATTTGATTAAATTTTCAAATACAATACGTCTGCGTGATTGTGGAAGTGAGAATGATAGTACGGCAGAATTGTGTGCCAGTTAATGATAAGCTTTTATTTTAAAGAGCAAACAAAAGAGCACCGGAGTATTAATGTTTCAAAAATTGGCTAGCGTATTCGTTTCTCATCCTTTTCAACCTTTTTTTCTCATCCTTTTTTTCTATCTCTTTCAAAAGATTTGCGAAGAAGCGGAGAAGAATAAAAAAAAAAATGAGAAAAAAGAAGTCGCAAAAGCTAAAAAAAGGTCCAATTTGTAAAGTTAATTTTGAGGAAAATTTTTGTACATACTTTTATGAGTGTTGCTCCCGTTTAGGACGAATTTAAAATTTAACAATCCATAGATATACGTGTAATTTAACAGTTTTAATGGCGCACAGTTTCTGCTGGGCTAATTTTTCATGTCTTTGTTTCTTTTGTTTGTCCGAATTAAATGTTTGATAAAAAAAGTCCATTATCAAGTAAAGGAATTTTCTTTTGCTTTAGGCGAGTTAGAAACGTGAAGAATTAAGAACTAAGAGAACTAATACGTAGATTTTATTTCAAAAAATAGTCGTGGTAGGATTTTGGTGGTTTTTAAATGAAAATAGGTTAAATATTTGACTCTGTTTCTATAATACCTTTTACTCACAATAATTTTTATCAAAACTATGTTACAATTTAGTTATCAAAATTATAAGGATTTTTGAAAATTAAATGAAAATGCCGAAAATTATTCAAAAATTTGGAATTAGTCAGGTCCGTATAAAGTTGATGAATAATCTCAGAAATTACATACGATTTTCTACTTCTCACCCTATTAGTATATGACACTAAGAAAGAAACAAATAGTGCCCATATTAATTACAAACAGAATAAGCAATATCTTTTCTCATCACAGTGAAGAAAATTTTTATTTATTGTACGCACGTATTCTTAATGTTTATCGTACCTACTTTTTACTGTCTTAGATTATATATTTTACCATCTTTGTAGTAAGTAGTTTCAGCTGCAAATCTTGAATTGTCCCAGTTTTCCTATCCAAATTATAAAAATTAACTACCTAATGTCACTGTCGCGTATACTTTGAACCAATACAGGTGCAGAATTTTATTCCATTGCTTTTGGAAATGCCGAGTGAAAAGTGGAATTTAAAATGGCGGATAGATAAAATTATTACGGTTCGGTAAATCATCGTATCTTTTCTTCTCCCAGCTTTTCCCCCTATAATCTTTCCGTTTGCTTTCACATAGAGGACATTTTTCCGATCTTTGTTTCGATCATTCAATTTTTTATATTTTAGTTTATCCTTTTGTAGTAGCTTTTTGTTTCTTGGTAGGCTTGTAAATATTTTCTATTCTTCAACATACGCAGTACCTACAATTTTCGTATAGGTACTTTTTTTACCTTTTCAAATTGCTTATTTCTAAATTGAATTGAATCAATCGCATCATTACCAAATATTCTCCAGCTATTTTTTTGGTTTTTCTTCGTCCGACTTTTTTGTAGGTGCTGTTTTTTTTTTTTTTTTTCAGTTCTTTTTGTTTCTTTCGCAAACTTTGCTCGTAGATTTGTAATCTGCTTCATTGAACTCGTATGAAAAAGTTAGCTGCCAACTTTTATTACGAAAGAATTTTTGGCAGGAAAATTTTGTAAAAAGAACAAAAGAAAATATAATTTCATTTTTTTGCAGGAGAAAAAACTAAAAAAAAAAGTGGGACAAAAGTTTATTTGAGAAAAACGACCGAATTGAGTTCTCATTCTACCAATATATTTACTGCGTATGCCTCTTGTTATTGTACCAATTGGATTTAACTTTTTTTTTTTTTTTTTCTCAAGCCCAGATTCTTATAAATATTTCTTCTTTTGCATTTCCACTAGTATGGGAAATAATATTCATTGTACACTCTGAATCAATTTTAGCCTTCAAATAATATTGGGTATGTTGATTATGAAAAAAAGAATTCATTTTAGCATTCAGGATATTTCGTGAAAACCTGCAGCTATATTTTATTTCTACTATCAATCTTGAATTGTTCCTGTTTTCTTATCTCAAATACTGAAATTATTACAAATTTTTTCTATGTTTATGGATTCCATCTATTGTACGGTTTCTTGCTTAAACTTCTTGAGATTGAATTATGTTAGTTGTTGAAATAATTCAAAATGATTTCTCAGCCCTATAACTTCAGTGGTGTGAAATTCACATTATATCATAGCACCTATTCATTACTCATTCTTAATTTAATGATATGTAAACTGAGCGTTATTATTTTCAAAATTTATCTTTTTACCACACTTTCTCAACACTTGATACTGTATTAGTACGAGTATATACATCTGCGAACCATTTTTCTATTTGGTTACAATCATTTTCGAAGATGCATTAATAGTACACTTACAAAAAATGTATATCGTACTTGCGGAAGCTGTATATAAGATTAAGGGTGTACGTCTGAAACAAGAAGAGATTTATTTTATGTTTGATGTTCGAAATTCCCGACTGACGATGTCATTTGCTTCTTTCCTATTAAGATGGAATGAAAACAAAATTTCTGTCGGGAACGTTGTTTCGCTGGAATTTTTAATGACTTCTGTGTTTTTGCTCTACGTGTAATGCTGCACTTGATAAAAAATTTGTGATTTGTTTTACTCATTTTTTTTTTTTTGCACCCTTTTCATAACTATTATTATTCGGAGATCTACGACCTTTTAGAAAGTTTGGTTGAACTTTTGTGAACTCTAGGTGTTTTGGCTGGAGAGAATTAACAACAAAAATTTCCAAGAGAATTATATAAGAGTACGAAAGGGAAAAAAGGGCTTCCTGGGAATTTAACTTTAGTGTTATGTTTTCCTTATTCGTTGGACAACTTTTCTTATTGATTTTAATTGCAATTTGAAAATGGTACGTTTTTACAAGTATACGTGTGAGGACAATTCCATAAGGAATTTTTCACGTTTTCCCTATTTTTTGGAGAACCATGAAAAAGGAGAGAAAGCTAAAGGTGAAGAAACTGCGACGAGAAAAAAATTCTCATTTTTTGCTTTTGCTTTTTTCCGTTTTCAATCCGGCAATAGAAGTTGTACGTTGATGAATGATCTGCGCGTTGATTTCAAAATAATATATTTTCGATTGCTTGCAATTTAAAATGAGGCTGAACGGTTTGAAATATGGTTCAACGTAAGTAATTTTTTTCATCCCAGAAAATCATTGAGTAGAGTACATTGGTAGAAAATATAAACGCCGCAGTTTAGTTTGTTTTTTGACAAAAATTCTGACAGTGAAACTTCATTGAAAAAATTTTTCATATAAAGATAAGCATACCTATTCCAAATGAAATTGCACAGCTTTTGAATGGAAGAACTGAGAACTTGACCCCTATTCCAACCAGACCCCTTTAACCATATATGGGTAAAGTACAAATTGAAAATGTACTAAAATGTTAAATCATTGAATCTGAATTGTGGTTTTAGGACCGCTTATATAAATATCCATTTCTCTATTTTTCCTTTTCAAAATCTTTTCTTTCCTTCATCCACTTTCCTTTTCCTACGATTTCTCCTTTGACCTTATCTTTCTTTTATCCGCATATTATAACGATGCGTATGTGTGGGTTTGTTTCCCCTCTCACTAATATATTAAATATAAATTAAATAAATTAAGAATAGTATCAATAAATTTGTTCGTAGATTATATGTAAGGTTTTCTTGTAAGATTTATTTTGTTCCGCATCCTCCTACAAACTATAGAGGTCACACTTTGAATTTTTAGATAAATAATTATATCATCATTTTGATAATGCAAAACTAAAAAGAATAATTTTTGGCTTTTAAGTTAAATAGTATGAATACAGCGTATGTATTATAATATAGATATATTTGAAAAGTCTAACTATACGGATTTATTTTCAAAAAATATATACGTACTCTTAAGTCCCTTATACTTGGACTTATTAAATTCAAGAATAAGAGTTATGTACAATTGCACTTAACCAGATGACCGAAAGCTATACGAGAGAATTATAGTAATGAGTCCAACGAGGAAATCGAGCTTTAGTATTGTCTAATTTTATCCATTTATAAGTAAATTACTAATTTCAACCTACTCGTATTTCTCCTGACCTAGCGGTCGAGTAATAAATGCGTTTACACTGTACCCAAACGTAGTGTTTTGCAAAAAATTACTGTACCCATACCAACCGCACTTTTCTGTCTAGAAGAAAAATTTACCACAAAATGCTAGTTATAATCCTTCCACCTAAATGAATTAAAGGTATCTTCAAATTTTCCAGTCACGTAATAACATTGTTCACACGTGGTTAACAACCTCATATTACACGTCGTTAATTTCTTGTATAAATTCTTCCGCATCCTTGTAAATAAATAAATCTTGGTTAGTTATTTCGTATATCTTCGTATATAGCCAAAGCCCTCTCCACAATGCCCATTTACCGCAGAATTACAAAAAATTACAGTCTATGAGAGTTGTGTGAAAAATAGTCCTTCAGAATTTGTCCCTCTAAAAGACGATTTCCTAGCGATTACTAGCTCCGATTCTAACTTTTCTTCTCTAATGAGTTGAACTTGTGCTACACTAAATTAAACTATTCCGGTTTTATAAATATCCAAGTGAGGGTGCAAATGAAGGTTCCTAGAGAGAGATTTGCAGATATCTTCAGAAATAGGAACGGATGGATTTAGTTCTATGTCGAGTGAGGCCCTTAATTCCTTATCCACATTTTTATTGAGACTTGAGTGTAACAATGTTCTCTCTATAGTTGGTTGTTTATTCCCTGTGTTGCCTAGAGGAAGAAAATTACTGATTTTGGAAACTTCATTGTCGCATGCCTTATAATACTTTTTATACTTCTTGTAGTTAAAAGTAGCCCTTGGTTACAGACCAGAGTTTGGAAGCGCGTAAGATATGGCTTTAGTTTTTGACTTTTAGCTTCTGACCTTGAAAATGAAACTTTTGCTTTCAACTTTTGGCTTTTTAAATAGAAATTTTGGCTTTTGACTATCACTTTTGTTGACTAAAATTGAATGGCTTATGGCTTTTAGCTTTCGGCTTTCCACAATAATATACTTTTTCTTGGTAAATTTTATGCTGAATTCGAAAATTTAGGTGAAAATTGTTATTTCATTCATCAAAACTAAACAGCCATAAAAAATACGGCTTTTACTTTCAGCTTTTGGCTATTCCTATAAAGCTTCAAGCTTTTGGCTTTCCAGTTTTTCCTTCAAAAATCGATGGTTTTTGGCTTTTAGCTTTCAGCTTATTCAGCCTTCAGCTAGCTTCCGAACTCTGGTTACGACTAATATACCTGTTATCTTGCTTAGATAGAATGATTGTCATTATTGTTTTTTTATTCACTGACACTCGTCCTTCCTCCTTCACTTTAAAGCATTCCCTCATAATCTCTTCATCCGTATTGCAGACATCTCCAGGTCAAGCCGACAAGCCCCATGTAGACGTAGCATAGTGAATGATACTTTTTTAACCATAGACTTGAAAAACTGTATAATTTCAAAAGGAAGATAATTTGTATACGTTTCTCAATTTTGCTTAGAGACCAGAGAGTATATTTCCGATACGCTTCAATGGTAAAATAGGTCAGTCATCAACTTTCATAAATTAGCGTCACGTTAAAAACCCCAATAAAAAAAAAGAAAAGGATGAAAAAAGTGCAAAAAAAGTGTCAAAAGTTTCTCCACCCTAACCGTTAACCGACAATTACGTTGGCTGCCGAAGACAGCTTTTTGTCTTCTTTTGAAATCGTCGAGATAAATAAGAGCATTTAAAATTTGGCACAATTCCTGCGAAAACTTTAAATTGCCATCGATGCAGCCAACTCGCTTTTTTTTAACCCCCCCCCCCCCCCGCAGAGTGTAGGAGATGGGGTACTGTTTGTCTTTAAGTTGATTGCTCGAAGGAAATGGTGAGAAAGTCGAACCCATAGCTGGGGGCTTGTTTTCTTAATGCGTCAAATTTCAGACATGTCATTGTTTCGTTAAAAAAGATAAATTGTACGAATGTGCTAGCTGCTGGCGAACGATTATTGCACTGACGAGGAATTAGATTTTGCCATTAGCAAGTTAAGAGGGAGGAAAAAATGTTCATCTTATTTTTTGGAAAAACGACGACGAAGACGACGGATGCAAAAACAATATGGATAAAGAAATGTTTGTCGTCTTGTGCGAAATGCTAATTGTGAAAAATGAGTTTTAGGGTGCTGAGCTATAAAATCGTTGGTATAACTTTTTGCGAAATGCTGAATATACGATGAATGGGACCATACATTTCCAGAAAGCTTTTTTTTTTGTGTGGATGAAAAAACATAGAGAGCTGACAAGTGACAGTTTGATTGAAAATTTATTTCGAAATTATTAATTCTGTAGGTTTTATTCAAGTTTCACAACTTGCTCTTTTACTATGAATCATTATTGAATCCACAATGCGAGCAAGAATTAGGGTCAACCTCTTTCACCAGTCAAATAAAAGAATTGATTGGTTCCCAATGCGCAAACAATTGTTGTCTGAATTACACTTTTAGGACACTTTTCCCCTTTATAATCTTGTGACCAACATATATATATATATCCTTACACCATTATATTTCTGTACAATCGAGCGGTGTTGTCAACATGACATCATAATCAATTTCGTTGCATTTGGAAATGCGCATGCGCGGACCCACATAATGTTAAAATTAGCAGATGTAGCATATATTATGACTTTACTAGAGTGCTTAGTTCTGGAAATGACCAACCAGAAAGCATAAAAAATGAACTAAATTTTCGTACAATTGCGCATGCGCTCTTCCTAATACCGTTAAATCAATAACGCCATATTGACACAATGAAAATTTAATTGCCAACTATCCAGTCCTATTCACTAAGAGAAATGGTTAGTATCAATTACAAAAAGTAGTATAGTAAGTTTTCTCATCACAGTTAAGAAAATTGTTATTTATTGTAGACATTCTTAATATTTGTAGTACTTTTTATTATCTTAGTCGAAATAATATTTTGCTATTTTTGTAGTAATTTCTGGTGCGGCAAAATGACCGGCTACATTTATTTTTTGAATTATACGCATAAGAAAAAAGATAAGGACATGCAGTTGCTTCTAAATAAAACTTCATTCTTTAAGGTTACGTATGAATATACCATCAGTGACGTACGAAGAAATTTTTTAAGGGAGAGGCTAAAGTATAAATTTTATTCCCAAAAACAATGAAAATCTTCTATTCAGCCTTTTTTCGATGAAATTCAAGGTCTAAAGGGAAGGCTTCAGCTCCATATCCCTACTTCGGTGCGCTACTGAATACAATTTCACCCTCTCATGTTGACCATTTTGCCTAACACATTTCTGAAGGCGTAAAATACAATTTTTTAACTTTGCTAAGCAATGATTACATTATTTTGCAATTTCTTCCGCTAAATGCTATCAGTGATGAATAAAATTGACCGAGGAGGGGAATTCTGCACGTGTGGCATTCTTCATGGTTAGCGCGTGGAGGTGAACTCCCTACCGGATGAACATGTAAGAAATTAGTAGAAAAAAGTAACTATTGCTTAGCAAAGTCTTAAAAAATTGAGTTTTACGCCTTTGCAAATGTGCTGGGCAAAATGATCAACATGCGAGTAACCTTGAAGAATGAATTTTCATTTAAAACCAACCGAATTTCTCTATATCTTTTGTCTTACGCATAATATAATTGGAAAAACTAATGTAGCCGGTCATTTTGCTGCACCCTGTAGTTTTGTTCCAATTTTTTTTTGTCACTGGTCATGTTATTTATTCGTAAAATTGATTATATATCACCTTTTGTTGTGCCTATGAGTTATATCTTAAACTGCAAATATCACCTTCGGTTGTCATTTATTCGTTTGAGTAAGTGAGCTGAAAACTTTATTTTACCTTTCAATTATTTTTTTTAATTCTTAAAATTATGTCTGGAATCGACAGACACGTACATAGATATAATGGCAAAGAAACAATATTACTTTTTTTCTGCTTATTCGACCCATTTGTGACGACTTTTTCATTGAATTTTCCATTACAAAGTTTTAATTACGGTATTCTATCGAATGGATGCTATCAAAAAAAGGCAACCAGCTGAGTCGAGAGAGGATCAAATAGGTGAATGAAATTGTGGGGAAAATGAATAGGGGTAGCTACGTTTTATATACGACGAAATGCAGACAACAACCCCTTTTTGTCTGACTCAACTTCCGTTAGGGAGAGAAATTTTACTTTTTCTATAGCGAATAGGCTCCTTTTTTCACTTGCATATATTTCGCAGTATTCTGTAATATACTCGTCTAGAGTGATGCTGCTTTTATATTACAATGTGTAACCTGGTTCAGCCCATTGACCATGCACGAAATATTTTGGAGGTAGTCAAAATAATGATGAAATATTAATCTTCATATTGGGGCTAGTATTAATTAGACACACTGTTTCATTGGTTCAATTCAAAAGCCTCAATAAGTTGGAGTAGCGGTACGAAATTTGATGTTAGATAAGTATTAATTTGAAAACATTAAGCTCAGACCGATGTAATGTGTATGAAAAAGAGAGAACGGCTAGTAATTATAAAGAGTCTTTCATTTTCTATTAATGAGGAAAAAAACATTGGTAGGTATAGCTATAGATATATTAAAATATGTTGAATTGTTGACATTAACAAATCATTCAACATATTTAATCCTGCGAGTTGTAAAAGCACTTCCTATAGGGCTAAAAAACAAATTTTATTGTAGAGCATTTTCAGAACTTATCTTCTGCCTTATTTCTTGGTTTGAAAAAGGGGCATACGGATGAAAAAGTTATTTGTATATATATTTTCAGTTCTTGTGAATTGCCTGTTGGGAAATTTGGTATCAGGGAATTTCTGTGTTTAAGAAGTTATTGGTTAAGGAATTGTCTATTGTTCGATATAACGACATATTGAATACGCAAGTCTTTAAAATAATGGATGGTTTGGGTGAAAGATGACCAGAAATTCTTTTTTTTTTCCTCAATGTTTGCTCCGTGAGTGTTATAACAATGGAATTTGTTTAAAATAAGCAGATTTACTCTTAAAAGCTTACGAAAAACTATTAACAAGTTTTCAGTTTGAAAATCTGTTAAGAAACGCTTCATGCATTACAGAATCGACTCGAACGCTTTGTCGTATTTACGGCGAATCGAGTATGCAATTTTGCATACACGTTTCGATCAAGTACGTATGTACATTTTTTGATTGCTTGGTGTTAGCTTATTATTTCAAATTTAGAAACCCTATTGTCTGTGGCGGATTCAGAGCTCCATGGGGGTGGGGGGATCCAAATTTTTTCAAAGCATGATAAATGCTAAAATGATGAGATTGTGTTTTTTTCAGCATAAAGGGGAGGTTCAAGAAAATTGATTTTTTTGTGGATTATCGGTCTATTTTTTTTGGATTGGGGGATTTCCCCCCGTCCGCCCCCTTCGATCACCCACTGCCTATTGTTTAGTTGGAATTAGTTTTAAAACTAATTTTCACTTTTTTGTTACTGATTTGGTTTCCATTATCAATCATTTTATATTTGGTTTTTGTTTTTTAATGCGATAATATTTTTTTTACATCGACATTTTGATTGTATAGTGACAAATGTTTAGAAATTATGTAGACTAACTCAGCCTCTGCTATTGTGCCTGTTATTATGACCAACATATTCATTATTTGTAGTATTTACTCATTCTGCAAAGGATTTTGGCAAGATTATGGACAATATTATGTATATTAACTTTTAATCATTAAGGAATACCATGATTGTGAATTAGGTGTTCTTATTCTGGCTATAATGAAATCAGTAGAAAAAAAATGCGTCGTCCAATATTCTACAGCCGAACGGAATGTTGCTAATTTTCCCAATGTGACTTTGCCTTCATTTGAAAAATTTATGGAATTTCATGAGGTATAGGCTAATTCGTTAAATACTTCCATCTCTCGAAAAATTTCGTGTATGCAAAATTTTTTGCAAAAATTTAAAAATAGAACCTAAAAATTACGAAGCGTACCTTACGAAATTTACTGAAAAAATATGATCTACCAACTCAATTTCGATTTTTTTTTTGAATAAACTTGATGTGATCTCGGCTGGCAGGCAAAAAGAGTTTTTAATTGTCATTTAGACTATATGACATGCTCCTTCATTTGTGACCATTCTTTAAAAAAATATTTTTCAGAATGTTTTGCCATCCTAAATGTCTATATAATTTTATTAGATTAAAATGTTCGTTTACAATACTTAAAATGAAACCGAGTAAATTGTCTAAAGAGAGAAAAATAAAAACGATAAAAGTTGGCTACGAAAAAAAATAGATTATATACCTACCTAGGTATGTATTGTTAATTGAATGCAACGTTTCACGAAATATTGAAAAGACAAAGTCGTATTTTCTCGTGAAATGACAAAATGTTTCGGGAATTGCCAATTTGAAATTCATCGAGAGGCGTCAGTGAGGTGGGGGAGAAACAACTCCATTTTGATATTCGAAGCCCGTACCAAAATTCTGTAACTTTTTCGCTTATAAGGTTGAAAAAAAAAAACCTTACTTAGTGTGTCCCCAGCTCTTAAACATTGCAATTCCTGGCCATTTCGTCGCTCATTTTTGACACGGCGTAAGAAAATGGCGGATGGCGGGATACGCCAAGCGGGGAAAAATCTCCTGTAATCCAGCATTTTAAGGCAAAATTTTCACTAACCGACGACGAAAGATGTAAAACTTTATTCTTCAACGTCAATTCAAACGCGTATAATTCTTTAAAAATTAAATTCAATCGTTTCGAAAAAACGTTAAAATTTTTATACCCCTCATTTCATAGAATATTTAAAAGAGCTTTTTCTCGCGAGGGTGCAAATGTGAGAGTGGATTGTGAGCATCAATTTTTAAATTTTTCCGAGGGAGAAAAATGATGGCTGGAAGAAAAGGTAAAGGAAAAAGTAAACGCTGTTGTTGATTTAACTTTTTATACTTTTGATGAAATTTAAAAGCGCGTCTGGCACAACAAAAAGGACCTAGTGACCAAAAAGTCACATTTTATTTTTTAAATTTTGAAGAAGAAAATTTAGCCTGTTCTTTTACAAGTATAGCATAACGTGAAATTACCCGAATTATATTTTATTCTTATTGCACCCTTCTAATTCGGCTTCTATAATACGAATATATGTACACGAGGAACCAAAGCTATTTTCTTGTTAAAAAAAAAAAAGTTAAAACATTCAAATTACTTCGTAAAATATTTCTTTCGAAATTTTTTAACAGCCAAAATAATTTAATAAATAGGAATTGTCCCAGTAGTGCGAGTTTTAGAGAAAATGCGTGGTTTTTACGCAGAAGAAAAAGCAAAGCATTCGCACTCAAGTTGAATTCGTTTACCTCATTGCAATACTAATCTTGGTAAATGCTATTTTATGACTCTTTTCTCTTGAAAGAACGTAGGCCTTATACAATTAAATTTATTCGCACTCACTTTCCTGGCGAAATTTACTATTAGTGCTTCCTTCTAGGCACAAATTTATTTGTGCTGTAGGTAAGTCGACGGAAAAAATTTCGTTCAAATTATTACATCCATAAAATTTTTTTTTTGGTATAGAAATAAGATTACAGCGAAATAGGTATTCTCGTGGGTTAGCTAAAATTTGTATATTTACGATGGAAAATTTTTTTTAGCTCTGAAATGTACACACGAAGCGAGGAGAAAAAAAATTACTTTTTACGTAACAGTCTTAAAATATTTACAGGGTCATACAATTTATACTCACAAAGCAGGTCAGAAATTTTAAAATATTTTCATATTGATCTTATTATACTTGTAATAGCTGTAACCCTAACTCGATTCTATTACACTTAGAGCCTTGAAGGTTGAAACAATCGAGGAGTTTCTTTTCTAAAGAGTCTTAAGAAAGTTTTGGTTAGTGTTCTCTTTTTTGTATAGTACGTTTATTATAAAACTTGTTATATTTCGCCACTCACCTGACTTTGTAAGGCCATCCATTGATAATATTATACTGAAAACTAAAATGTATGCTTATCATTTGAGTAGCTTACTATGCAAGACAGGGATAAGTCCACTTTATCAAATTTTTAAGGGAAACAAAAAAACAAGGTCGTGTGAAATTCCACTGCCCTGGGACAAAGCTAGCATAGGTTTGGGTGTGTATGAGTGAAGGTCCAATTATAGCGAAACTATCTTATCGATATTGCATTTATATATCTCACATCCGGAGCTGAAAAACTAAAAAAATTGTTGAAAAGGAAAGACTTATCCTCTTGTTGCATAGCAATTAAAAATGTTTGTAAGAAGAAAGCAGGGGGTCAAGTCCAAAATCGAGAGAACCAAGCAGAACGAAGTATCTATAATGATAATAGCTAGAATCAAAGTCATTAGAATCCGTGATAATGTAATTCAATCAACCTTCAAGTGCAAAACAGACAAAAAACACTTCATGAGATGATATTGTATTGTATGTGTAAAATATTTTACTATCAATCGATATAAGTACATATCGCTCATTTATGGGTAATACAACAACGTCACATCTCAAAATTTTCAATTTATTTAAAAAGTTATACCATCTTAAAGCAGATATGAAAAAATTTTTTTCATATATTTAACTCAAAAATTATGATTTTTTGAGTTGTGACGTTGTTGAATTAAATGAGCGATATGTATCTACTGATATTTGTGAAGAGCTAAAAAATATCACAAAGATGAATTAATTTAGTATTTACATTTTATACTTTGGAATATGGATTTACTTCACGTAGGTACGAGTATTTAATGAAAAACCCTAAAAATTAAACTGGACTTCTTTTTAAAATCTATCTTCGAAGTAGGTACTGGTTATAATAGTCCAAGTACTAAATACTTACTGGCAGTACTGTCAGCAAAATTCAACGAGTTGAGAAATATTTCATTTCAAAACCGAATTTTTTGTGCCTATTTGCCTCTCCCACGGTGTTTGTGCTTTCAATCAAAATGGCTTTTTCCACGAATGGGTACATTGAAAAAAAAAAAAAAAAAAGGAAGCTGTTTTTTCTCTGCGTCTATGTGGTTGTATTTTACACAATTTCAACAATCAACAAGGAAATATCTATGAACGTAGAAAATCAATTTCACATTTACTTTCTCGTGTCGCACGTCGAAGCATAATCTTCAGTTATTTACTTCAATTTTGCAGACTCGTCGCTTGAAATTGATTGCTCAGACTATGAAGTGTGATGAGGCAACCGAAAAGGGATAAGAACAGACTGAGGATGAAAGTAGAAAAAAATGAGAAAAAAATTTGTGTTCGTCGAAAGTAATGTGCTCGACTCTGTCGGCAATGTAACTTCGTTAGAAACGTTTGTTGAAGCTGGGTTTACTTTGTATTATATGTATCCAGCTTAAAGTAAGTGATATCGTGTTTATCTTTTTCAACCTCAAGAAAAAAAGACGCTCAAACAAAAATTTTTCTATCTTTCGTGCTTCAAATATATGGCACGCAAGCATATGAAGCGGGAAAAAAGCTGGAGAGAAGAAAGGAGAAAAGAAACAGGATGAAGAAAAAAAAATTCCCAAACTGTAAATATACGCGTTCTCTATCTTTCAAGACTGTGTCAACACAGATAAGGATTTTTGAACATTTTTCTGTTGTATTTTAGCCTTAGGGAGTTAGATAAAAAATTAAAACGGAATCCTCTTATTTATAAACGGTTTCCTGTCGATTTTTTTTTATGTGTTTTCCTCGGAGTGTCGAAGTTTGTGGGAATGAAATTTGGAGGAAAAGAATCGAAGAATTTTAATGATAGTTTCTTCAGGAAATTGCCATGAATCATTGAAAATCGCCTTTAAGGCTTTAAAATCGGTCACTGTCAATTTTAGATGCTATAAAAAATAATTTTTCTAGTAATATTCATCATTCATTTGAAAATCTCTCCTACATACAGTCTTGAATTTGTGATTTTTCTATCATAAATGTTGATATATGAGCAGCGTTTTCGTATATAAGTATACCAGTGAACGCTTTATTTAATCATAAAGATATTTAAGAGATAAAATCATGAAATACTATGTTTGAAAATTGCGTAACTTTACTTGTAATTCAATTTTGGTTGTCATCTTCATTAGAAAAATTACATTGAAAGTCAGCCTCGTGTAAAAGTGTTTACCAAGGAGCTAACATACTTCCACTAAATGTTGTTAAATTCATGTCGAGGAGCTCCTAGGTTCACTATTTTCTCGTTTTTGAACCTGATTTTCAATATTTATGTACACAGCTGTATTTAATTTTCATAAAGTATCTGTCACTGGGGAGCATCTGAAGCGGTTCCGGTTCAGTTTCCTGAACACATTTTCCTGACATGACATCCACCCGACTTGACATTTTCCTGAAATCACATTTTCCTGACATTCATTTTCCTGACATTCGTTTTCATGACATTAATTTGTTCTCCTGACATTCATTTTCACAAACACCGAAATTAGTGTGGCTGAACTCGCTCTAGGAAGGCTAGTTGTTAAGAACTCTTCAAAGCCTAAGTGGGTTCAGCTACAAACACGCATATGACACATATGTAGAAAATGCTGAGGAAATTGAGTATCTGACAACATTAGCCCACATCATAGTTCTGTCATAAGAATGTTAATAAATGAAAAATAAAACAAACAGAAAAACGGTGGCAGGGAAACATAAATGTCAGGAAAATGGTGTCAGGAAAATGATGTCAGGAAAATAAATGTCAGGAAAATGAATGTCAGGAGAACAAATGTCATTAAAATGAATGTTAGGAAAATGAATGTCAGGAAAATGTAATTTCAGGAAAATGTCATGTTGAGTGGATGTCATGTCAGGAAAATGTGTTCAGGAAACTGAACTGGAACCATCTGAAGCTTTCTAACTCATATACGAATTAGTCCATAGAGAAAGTAAACTCTAATATGGTTCAATAATATAACAAGCCAACCAGGTGCCTATAGTATTTTTTACTCCTGAACGAATTTTGAAAACAGAGCTGACTTTCTTTACGACATAGATTAAGTTGACTTGTGGAACCTATTCATTTATTCATATTCTGAGGAAGTGATACGCATCCAAGATTTTTTTTTTTTAAATTGTTTAAAGATTATCAGAAATAGAAGCTCCGGACCATTGAAAATTACTTTGATTTTTATTATCGAAGTGGTCAGTAGTCCTATTTTAAGATACACTTTAAAAAAAAATCAGTTAGGTATTTTTATTTAAATTTAGATAACTGAAAAGAAAAAATACGAAAGCGTCAAAAAATGTTGTCTAATTTTATAAATCCCACTCCTTAATTTTTATGGTAGCAGTCTTGAAATTTTGATGGAATTCAAATATACTTCAGGAGATACCAAAAGCGAAAATTTTCCAATATTTTCTTCGACTTGTAAGTTTTTAAACCTATCAGCTGGAATTTTATTTTATCTGTGTTCGGATTCGATTTTCACCCGCTTGTCACAAACATTTACAATGTAAATTTTATAATTTCAAAACTGCTTCCTGCGAGAAAAAAAAAATGCGATCGTTACTTTCAGCGGCCATATTTGTGCGTGGGTTGAATATTTTGCTACGAAAAATATTTAAGCGTTTCTACCTACATAGTACTCGTTTATTTACCATTTAGCTGAAAAAAAAAATTATAATAGCTACCTTTCTCACATTTTAAAGTGTGCTTTTTTCTTCGAGAATATAATGTACATGGATCATTGTAGATCATTTTTGAGAAAAAGGACATGAAGAAAATTGTAGTATTATGCGTGATAAATGCTGAAGAGAGTTTTACTGCCTCCAGCGCTTAGTTTTGAACAAATAATCAACCATGTTTGAGGTATCGTACAAATGATTTTTTCAATGTCTCATGAGGCTGAGTGATTTAATTTGTTAATTTGTTACAATAATAAAAAAAAATCTCATCTCCATTGATGGTTACATTTGGCTATCAACAAATAATCAACCAGGTTTGAAATATTGTACAAATAATTTTTTTAATCTCTCATGAGGCTGACGGATTTAATTAGTTAATTTGTTGCAATAATGATAACTTCGTACCTTCATACCTAGTGTATTTGAGGAGTATTTTTTGCAATTTGGTGCGGCGGTTTTTGACAGAATTTCATTTTTTCATCATTTTTACAGAATCCTGCAGCATCAACTTGTGGCAGGTATTTAGGATTCTTCAGACCACTGTGCGGCAAATCAAAAACCTGCTTTTCTAGTGTGACAGACTGTGCTAGAATTTTGTTTGCTTTCTTTTTGTATGTAATTAAATTTTTTTTATAAGAGCAAAAAAGAAAGAATATTTTTTAATACTTAGTAGTTTAAAAATAAGACTAATTCAGCATAATGAATCCAGTTTTGAAACAGTTTCGAGAAACCGTGCCAAATCAAATATACCTTAAGATTCCTCATCTTGAGTCGAGATCGCTGTTTTCTTTATGTCGATTTAGGTATGTTGATTGATATTATACCAATATTTTATTTGGTATATTGATATTTCCTTTCTGTCCCAACATCGCACATTTTTTTATTTTCCTGAGAGAATTCATGTCTAAATCAGAATTGAATCCAGCTTTCAAGGAATATTTTAAAATGTTTTTTCCCTTAATCCTTACGTCATAGAAAATAGTCTCATTATCATAAAGGCTCTTGAAATTTCATACAGACTGCAGACATAATCTCATACGCCATATCTCCTCGCCTCCAACCAAAGAAGTGACTCGTCTTCCAACTTTTTCAATCTTTTCTCATGTGTAGAATTAACGACGTGTATTCGACGCGGAAATACGATTTGGTGGGGCTGGGATTTTAATTAACGAGAAAATTCCGGGTCCAAGTTGAACCCAGTTGTTACCGAAATGCTGATAAAATTCGGAGACTTTTTGATTATGACGGCGACGGTGTACCGCCACGTTAGTCGCCACGGATTTATGATGTACGACGGCGGTATTTGCGGTTTTTCCCAAAATTAAATTGCCTAAGCTCTTAAAACCTTCTCCTTACGACTTTTGCCAAACGATAAGAGGATAGAAATTTTTGAAGATAAAAGTTTTTGCGAAACTTTGAAGCATCTTTCGGAAGTTGGCTGATTATAGTGAACGAGGCTATGATATAGATTTTATAATGTAAGTACATTAAATGCCATTTTTTTGATTTCATGTAACAGCTGTCTATCATGAAGTCGGATAAAAAAGTTCTAAATGGACTGAGACGTAAATACGAGTATGTGTAAAACGATCTTGGTGGAAACTTAAACCAGGATAATTAGTGTTCAGTACCTACTATAGTACCTCTTAGTATGCAATGAAACCCATTTGTAATTCAACATTTGAATCACATTTCTCATTCAGCGAGCTTATGATTTTTTATCGTAGCTTAATATTTACCATACTTTTTGCCATCTTAGATAATATCGATACTTTAAAGCCAAAAAGGTGCTATGTCCATTCTGAAAAATTTGGGAAAGGTGAGAAAAGCGAAAAGTTATTATTGCATGCATTGTCTACTTTTGTGGCAGCAAACTGCTTTTATCAACTCGGATGAAAACTTTAATCAAATTGTCTGCAGATCTACGAGTAACTTGATTAAAGCAGTATCACTTCCGATAAAATGTATTTAATTACATTTCTTTTTTCACATTTCAAACATTTTCCAAAATGAACGTTGCGCCTTTTGGCTTTAAGACGTATCGATATATTGTACTATTATTGCAGGTTTTCACGTGAAAACCTGCTTATTAAAATTGGGGTGATTAGTGAATTTTGGGGTGGGAGTGCGATAGTTTTTCGTTCATTTGTTGTAATTTCTGCTACAAATCTTGAATTGTCTCTGTTTTCCTATTCAAATTGTAGAAATGACACTATTTAAAATTTTTTCAGCGTGAGAGAAACTTGAATATCTTATACAAAACAAACAATCCTATCTCCGTCTTAGAATTTTTCATTTTCGGCTACCAAAGATTTATACTTCTCGTCTTCTCTCACAGCCTCAGCAGTAGCTTTTTCACGTAATCTTTCCAACACCACACCAATTCGAGCGTTTAAAAAAGACCAAAAAACGGTTTAGTTTCCTGCCTGAAAGTCGCTGCTATACTCCATTTCGTCGAGCAATCGTCAAATTTTCTTCTTCATTTATATTTTTCAGACCTCATAAGACTTTAGGTCTACGTCATGTGTGTCGCCGTACAAGCACATCATTTTACTTTGTCGGCAAAAGAAAATCCCTACAGTGTAATTTTCCGTCATGCTTGTTATGTACTCGCCAGATTACCAAACACTGCCTTTAAAAAGTCAAGCCTTTTGGTCCGAATTGGAGGGTGTTAAACCGTACGTCTGGGAGTTCGTTAAAAAAAATGGAGAACGTGTTACATATAACATAGAATGTAATTTTTTTGTCTATAGATAGGGGGTGGCATTTTGTTTTCTCCGCATTTGTGGGGGTGATACCGGTAAAGGCCTGCACAGTATGTACAGTTTTATTATTTGGTGAACATGTGGATGGGAAAATACGATAAAAAAATTTAGGGTGGCTACGTGAAATCGATATATTATGACTGTATATAGTGTTGTATGTCTGATAACGTTGCAGTCTAATCATATTTGTTTCCCTCGCTATCTATTTCAGCGTTTCCACCCATATTCCTCTTCGGTACTGCGGGCTATCGGAAGTTTTATTTAACCGATTTTTCCTTGCGGATGGGGGAAAAAAAGCATCTATTTCTGGATACGCAAAAAAATTATCAAAACGAAACATAATTGAGGGGAGCAGCGAATGAGATAATACATGTATAAGCAGTACTTATTTTTAGTGGATGCAGATTGCTGCCTATAGTGAACGGCAGTTTAGAAATTATCCAGTAGCAAGTGAAAGAGTAGACTATATTATGTTTTATTTATTCGTAAAAATCTGATAAGGTGTGATTATACTGGCAGACTACGATCCGTTTTGCTCTACGTCGCAATTTAGACCCATTTTGGAGCATTTTTCACTTTTTTCTTCTTTTTTTTTTGGCCATATCTCGCCGGGCGAGAGTCGCCGCCAAAAACGACTACCAGATTCGTGCTCAGCGACCTCGAAAATCCCCATACCAGTGCTTAACTTAAAAATTTATCCCCTGAGTTGAAATCAGGAAATACAAAGTTTTTGAACATTGTAATAAGTTAGAGACTCATTACTGAGATTCAAACATTTTTTGTTTGGTATTTTATCAAATTTCATATCCCCTCTACCTTTTCAAAGAAATATTCAAGTAATAATTTGCTTTTTTGTACTAAATATAATGGAGAGGGAGATTTAATTATTCTCAAAACGAAAAAAGTTTGGATAACTTATACTAAATATGGATTGAGTTACTAGGTTTCTGTATCTATATGCAATATCCTGAAAAGAGAAATGGTAGAGGACTGTCGTTCCTATGGGAAATCAACACTCAATTGTCAACCAACCGTAGAAAAGGTTACAACTTTTGCGTTACATAAATTACCCTACTCTGTACCTTTCGTTACTTGATACTTGATACTTGAAAAAGGAAGCAAAAGAGAAACGTGTGGACCGAAATACGTATAGTTGCTGGTACATACATGCGTAGTTTATTTTGAATGAAAAACGGACTCGATCTAAACGTGATAGCTAGAAAGAAAAAAACATTTTTCAACAAAATTTTTTTCTGCAAACTTATAGCAGATCCACTTCAAGTTGAGTTCCTCAATATCTATTTCTAGTAAGTTTTATTTGGAAAATGATGGATAAATTCTTATGTAATTTTTTCGGCAGACGAAAAAATAATTGAAGGTATAAAGGCGAAAAAACTAGTCTTCCATTTAATTCGTGAATCATGGTTGTTGTACGTTCACAAACCATAAGTCTAACACTTCACACATAAATAAATTTAACACAGGTTTTTAACGTGGGGAAACCTTTCTGGGCAATCGGCCAGCAGGATAGCAACCCCACGGCGAATAAAACTATTATTTTAGTAATATTCATTACAACACTCTTTATTCTCTCTCTATAACTCATCACTCTCTCTTTCAAAGCTCTCTTTCATAGACTAACTTATAAACGGGGTAACTATAAAGAAACGATTGTAAGTACGAGTACAATGTACAGTGTAGCCACTTAATATAAATTACATATTGTATGTTCAACAATCATTAATTCATATGGCTAAAAATGCTTAACAAACCAGTCAGTCATAAGTCAGTAACTTCACTTTTTTTAAATTAAATATATCCACTCGTATTACAAATAGCACGCCCATATTTTCATTTCAAACAGATAAACTATATGTTTAAAAAATGTTTCATGCTAAAAAAAAAAAAAAAAAAGAGAGAGAGGTCTAGTTTGGCTCAGACATGGGCTCTTCCGCTCTTATAGTGAGTTTTTTCTTGCTAACCTGAATACTTTAGAAGTTAGCTAAAATTCGTCAAACTGTATATTCATCCCCTTCTACCGATTATAATTAGATTTTATTTTTCATTTGATTGACGCATAACGCAGCTGTAATCTTATTTTGGAAAATTTTTTCGTTTGCCTTTCCTTTTATTCTTAATAATGTACCTATAGTCTATTTTTTCCCTCTTACTCTAGTGCCTGCGGCACCAAGTTTTCAAATTGAAATTGGGAAAACGAGAGCGGTTAAATTTAATCGGTTTTATAACCTTACCTTTCAACTTTTTTTTTTTAGTATGCTTTCTTTCACTAAGCAGATTACAAATTCCCCTTCAAATAATATCAATTACTTTTTTTCAAAAATTCTCCACATCAGCATGAAATTAAATTATTCAAAAAGAGAGTTTCTCTTGTGTGAAAATACTTCTGCTTTTTCCCTCTTTTCAAGTTTTTTTCTTTTTTTCTTCTTCAATTTTTTTGACACAAAAAATTCGAACAGCGGTGACAAAATGATGACTTCGCATTGCATTGACATCATTTTGTATTGCTTTTTCTGTTTTATTAATTGGAAGTGAAGAAGCGTATTAATTATGGATGGCTTTTGAATTAATCTCCAAAACTTCAGTTAATAGGCCGACTCGTCGAGTTATTTGTTCATTTATAAGTATATCTTTCAAAACTGGAAAATATTGATAGCTGCAATATTATTCTGGAGAATCTTGCTTATTGTTATTAAAAATTAATTATTGTCGTATAAAACTGCGCGTAAATGAACATAGAGGGCGCCCTATTTTGTCGTAAAACAAATCAAAATGACATTTTTGTCGCTAGAATGTTGGGGTGAGCATTTTACGAATGCAACGTTGGGAATCGGTGGATTAGAAAGGTAGGATTAATAGCTTCAATTAAATTGACATTTAATGGAATTTCTAGTCATTTCTTCCCTCATGACCAATTAACTTCGCAGAATTCGAGCCACAAACGTTGCACTATCTCTGTTACAGTCATTATTTTATCATCGTTTGTAATGGGTATCTTCTTCGTGTACGTTTTCATTCTTTAACTAACTGCTTTCTCAACAGACCACTAACTGCACCCTCATTAATCTTTCTCTGGCGAGCGCTTCAAGAAGCTTGAATAAGGAAAATGAAAGAAGTACACATAAAAAAGCAACGCACATTCGCATAAACTAGAGCACTTGAACAGTAAACTGAAAATTAAGTTATTTGAAAAATATTTTATTTCCTCGAACATTAAATGTTTTATGCTAGAACCTTTTTTGTTTGTCAGCTTTCCTTTGACCCTGGTATTTCCATCGAGGTAACAGCTCGTAGAAGTTTTATTTGACTAATGTGTAGGGTATAAATAACTTTATAATTTGTGTTAAATGAGATAGATTCGATTGGTATATCAAGTACACTAATGAGTATATCAGCATGTTAGTACTAATTATATCACTTGGTACCTTAACTAGATACCTGATGAACTTGATACAGGTAATAAGTGTACTTACTCGTATATTCGTATAGATAATAACGTCATATGTATTGACAGTTGGATCTGATTATATATGAGTTGGTAATGAGGAGTTGATTAATAAGCGAGTGAGTTCAGATCTTGAAATTAGCTGTACTATGAACCCCAATTTTCCCACCAAATTTCGTTTTATAATTTCAAAAGGCGGAGCTAAATTTAAATAGTTAGAGAGTTTGTCATGGTAGGCACGAGTATATGTAGGAGAATGAGAACAAATTCTGAAATTTTGATCACAATTTATCCATCTAGTTTTGGGGGTGCGAGTTCATATAAGGGAATACTTAAGTTTCCAATCTGACCTGTTGTTTTTTTCAAATAATGAAGGAAGGTGGAAGCACAAATCCTGAAATCAGTTTTTCTAGCTGGAGGGGTGGCTAGGGACGAGAATCTCAACGCTACTGCTTTACCAATAAAATTGTGAATATAGCTTCAGATTAGTCTATCCATTTATTAATTATCTACCACTTTCTCCGTCAGAGTGGTAATCCATTTATATGGCCCTCATTTTTTGCCAGCTCCTTCGAGAAAATATTTTAAAAAAAAACGAACTATTTTGCAGAAAGATGTTCGAAAATGAAAATACATTATCACCTATCTTGTAAAATGAGTAAAGTTATTCCATATTTTCTCCCCTAGTTTTAGAGGAAAGGGTAGTTTGAAAATGAAACTCTTCTGTTTATATGTCCATATAATATGTAGGCTTGCTCTGTACGAAACTCAATCAGAGCATCGATGTTTGAAATACGAAAATGTAAATGAAATATCGAAGAGCACTTTTTTATACCCTATTTTTTTCCTTTCCCCTTTTTTTCATGAAGTCAAGTGTAGACGTTTCAGTGCATTTTCAACTTCTCACAACTTTTCAAAACACGAATATTTTTTCGCTTTTGCCTCCTCCACTCACTGCATAAGACATCGTATAACTCTTTCTGTTATTGTATAAAGAACTCCAGACGAAGGAGAAAAAAAGAAGTAATCTACCTCGGCGGAGATGAATAGAAAGGAAAGTAAGCAGGTTTTTAAGGGAGAAAAAAAAAACACAGAAAATAGAGCAGGAAACGTTTCGAAAGCAGGAAATTCGACGGTACTGTGGAATTAGAATTGTCTAACAAAGTCATATTTTTCAAAAATATTTCCGACGAATATTAACCTTTTTTTTTCTTCTTAGTCGGTACATTATATCCTATTATTTCCAACGCTCCTAAATAAGAAAAAGTAACAAGGTGATTCTTTACTTTCACTTTTAAAGCTGGCCCAAGATTTTATGAACACTGCTTATAGACTTCTTTATACTAAGACCTGTATATATATTTTTACTGTGAACTATTTGAATGAAAAATGACTTTCTAGCGTGACTGCTGGAGTCTTTTGCAGACTACTATAAGCACACGTATAGATCATACAGTACTATGGGAGACTATTTTGATGACTTCCCGTGCAGGTATTGGTATTCACGGGAAAAGAAAACAATTGATTGGAAATCATACACTTATATAAATTGTATTGTTATTATTTGAAGTGGAAATGTTGGAATATATCCTGAAAATCAGGTTTACTATATACAATCAGGCTAAGTGTGATTAAATTATATATTCTCAAACTGGAACATTATTATCAATAATCACAAATCTTACAGAAAGTCGAAAAACTTGATTATGAGTCTATTGAGGCTACCAGTATAATGATATATTTATTATTACGATTATACAGTCGACGATAACCTTTGTACGTTTTTAATAAACGTCATGTCTGACAATCAATCTACCAATAATTTCATTCAGAGCCTTTGTTTTTTCAGAACTAAAAAATCTTGGTTCCCAAGTATTATATATTCTAGACTAAAAAAAAAGAATTAGGTATAAGAATAATTTCACAAGTACAGTACGTATTTTATTGAATCCCATAACATATGAGAAATGAAGTGGTATGGTCCCCCTAAAAAAATTATGGACCCAAAGTTTATAAATTAGTAATTGACTATGTTTGATTCTGAGCTCCTCATATATTCTTTTAATAAATTAGTGTAATGCTTAAGTGTGCACTGGAAGAAATTTGAATTGTAATATTTTCATTATTTTGTGTGAGAAAAGTTATAGACAATTCGAAATAGAAGAAATTACTACACAAGTCGTAAAATATACTCAATATCTAAGATAATAATCAGAAACAGTATCTACTTCAAATGTTAAGAATATCTACAATCGATCTTGAACCATCCCTGTTTTCGTACTTGAAATGGTGCAAATTACTACTTATTTCTCTCAATGTATACTCATTGTTTTTCCTTTAAAAGTGTTACAGTTACAATCTGCCGTCTCAAGTCGCTTAGTCAAATCGAGTGTATTTTTCTCACTTTTTTTTCTCCCATCAGAATTGCCTGAAAAAACAGTTTTCAATAATATATTGTATCCATCGCACATTCTTTTCCCGATTCAGCATAGCTAAGTAACTATTTTTCCTGACTTCGAAGCAATCTAATCTACTTACATTTCCAAAGTGGGGGGAAAAAAAGCGAAAAGTTCTACTTAATTTGATTTTCTCTCTTTGAAGGTATGCCCTCACTCGATTTATTTTGCCGTTTTTTTTTCTAGACTTTCCAAACTTGAGAAAACAGATATCGATAACGCGTACATATAGTAACTGAAGAAACTCTTCCAAAAGACGATTAAATTCCATGTAATTTCTTAAGGAATGCGAACGACCAAATTTATCTGGGAACTGAGAAGAAGTCAACTTCGCTTACGAGTATTTTCAATCGAGTTTGATTTACACGTGTTCGTCTTCCCCGTTATGGATGTTTTCCTCATTGCCCCTGTTCCCCCTTTTCTAAAGTTTTTCTTCGAGAAAAAATAATGATGCTATTGCAAAGGAAAAGGAGATAAAAAAAACTTTGTTGACTTTGATGAGGGACGCGAATATATAACGCAATTGTTTACGTGTATAACACAAATTTGCTTTGGGCTCTAACAATATCTTTGTTTGGAGGTAATCCGTTTTCGATTGCACAAGAACCAATTGGTTAGTATATAGAGGTTTCCAGTTTTAACATATTATGCGATTGTTGCAGATCCTCCAAATTCCGAGTAAATGCAAAATAGAGTGGAGGAGATGGGTGGGCTGTATGGGACAAAGGAAGACAGTGAAAGAGAATGAGAGAGGAATTCTAGCATAAAAAAAAGAAAAAGCACTGTAAAAAATATTCAGTTGATAAAAAGGATCGTATGCTAATGTCTTTATTCGAAGTAATTATTAATGGTTAGTCATCGGCTTTTTGAATTTCGATATATTTTACATAAAAAATCGAAACTCGAATATACATTTTAGAATTAATTATTGTTTCGACCGACCAAGCTTCGTCAGCAGACTACAACGATTGTATTATTTGTAACGAAAAAATAGGTAGGTGTATGCTATTGGCCTTTGATTAAAAAACAAGGAAAATTGACTATGGATGGGGAAAAAGCTGTACTTATTTTCGATTAAATTTTGCTAGTCGTTTTCATCTTTTTTCACTTTATTCAGTAATCGGAGTGCTTAGTATAAGAATGGCTTGAATGCATTAAAAACGAATTTGAAAATTTCCATCGTGAAACAAATTGGACAATTTTTCATTATAACTAGCGACCGGATTTTTTGGCGCTGAAAAATCAAAATTTGGCGCAAATCAAGGCAAATTTGGCTTTATTCGGCAAAAACATTTGAAAATCTAAAACAAACATTAAATCGTGAAAAATTTTTAAAACAAAGGCATTTTTGTCATTTCTTACAACTTTTTCTTGCTAAAATTTTCCCTCGAGCACCTGGAATTATGCTCATTTTCTGACAAACATCGTCAATAATTTCAATTTGAGCATGTAGAGTCAAACCTCTTTTTTTCAAATTTTGAATAGCATCAGATAGGTATGCCAAATGCATGTTAATGAACACCAAATCAGCTAATTCGGCAGTTTTTGTTATTTAACATATATTTTGGCATTTATTTTGGTTTCGGCAATTTTTGGCAAAATAAATTTTTTTCCCAGGTCCCTACTACCCCATAACGTATTTCTTTTTTATTTTTGATGTTCTGCCTTTAAAGGAACTCATTCGGCAAATGCCAAGGAATGCCGGTCTCTAATTATAACCATGAAAAATTTGTTTTTATAAATGAGTATCATTTCCCATAGAAATAAAACTTATTGATTGTAAAACTTTAAGAAAGTTGAAAAAAATTTTACTCAAACAGTCAGGGAAAAAAACGTGGGCCTATCTCTTGTGAGATAATCGAAAAGAATCTCCAGTGAAGGCTGATTAATTTTTTTTAAGGAAGGGGAGTACATTGCTTCGACAGCAAAAATATAATAAATTTATTAAAATACAAATTTAGCATATCGAAAATCATCCCTATCTTGTCTTCACATAAAAAAGAAAATAATTTATTTAAAACGCTTTTTATACTTTCTCGAGACTTGAGGTCATCTTTTTTTTTGTGTGTGCTATAAGCAAAATTCAAAGCTTGCAAAAAATAAAATACAGATAGAAAAAAATATAGCTCAATGAAAAAGAAAGGGATAAAAATGTTGAATGTCGATACTCGTAGAATCTCTATGAAAGGTCTAAAATCCATCCAAGTTTGCAAGTTTTTTTATATATTCTTTTTTTTTTAGTAGATATTTTTCCCCTTACAGGATCCATTTTTAGAAAATTTATGGATTCGTCTGCACGCTATATTTGAAAGACGAAATTCGCATCATTAATTTTGGAATAGATGTTTCGTCGAATTTTAGTCTTAATCACATCTTTAATGGAAAAAGTTGATGAATGCCTCGTTAGGTCTCATATTTTCATTGCTGCACAGTGACAAAGAAAAATTATTTTGCGAAGTCATAGTGTGAAAATTGTCACCATCTTTCGAACAATAGCTACCCGTATCGAAGTACAATAAGCTGAATGTAGTCTATCGATAGTACTTCGCCAAAGCTTTATACACTCCCTATGGAATTTAGTGAATGAAACTTGATATACCTAATGCTCTGTCATAATCTCGATAATATACTTCTAATTAGGTTTTTGAGAGAGAAATGCTTTTCTAGAACGATGAAAAATATAGTTTCTTAAAAGTGAAAGTTGGAAAAATCAATTAATTTTAAAAATGAAGTGAGACGTTAATTATCGAGTAGTGATTTGCCAAATCAGTCTAGTTCTAAGGAAGTATTTTTTATACTTCGAATAAAAAAAAGTGTGAGCAAAATATTTCAATGTTTCTTTACAAAATTTAGATTATTGCAAGACTTCTTTTTATATGTACCATTTCCTAGAGATTATAGTTTGTATTGTAAGAAAAAAAGTGATAAGAGACTCTTCCAAAAAAATATCCTTCACCTAAAGGATATGAAAATAGCTACAGGTCATCATGAAGCATCGTGAAGGTTTTGATGAATTCTCTCTTCCATGCTCAATATTTCGTTATTTTAATGTTAAAATTTATCGACTTATTGATTTAGACCTTCATTATAATTATAAGACTATCTTGACCTTGACTTTGATTTGATGACAAGATTTGGATTTTTTACATTTCCATTTTGTAAAGCATTCTTATTATTCTTAACAATAAAGATAGAAAGAATAAAAAAAGGAAAAAACGTAGAGAATATGAAGTATTGTATAGAATTTTTCAAAGAAGGTGAAGAATATAGGTTAACAACATATAATTCATCTTGCACAAGATTAAATAATTATAAATGAAAGAATTAACATTAATAAAGAGAAACAAACGAATAAAACGAATAATAAGGATATAAGAAATAATAATTATTTCAATATTTACCTTTTTTTTTCATTGTTGTTCATTTTTTTTAATTGACAAAATTTTCTGCAAACGTTGGCGGACTTTGCTTGATATGTTTGGGGGGTGGGGGGCTAGAAATTTGAGGTTTATCTGTCATTTCTACCACTAAAAAAGCAGAGAAAAGTTTTACTTGACAAAAAACTCTTGATCAGGTGACTAAAAAAGAAAACAATGAAAAAATTATGAAAAGTTTTGTACAAATAAATTAAATTTTCAGTTATTTTCTTTAAACAGGAGAGGGAGGCTAACTCGATTTTCTCTAGAAAGGGGACTAATTTCAAGGGCTTAGCTCCCCTGTCACCCTCAAAGACTGCCTGTAAGATAAAGAGTAAATAAATGATATTTTAGATGAGAAATTCAAATGTAACCTGATAAATGAATTAAACATTTTTAATCCAATTTTTTCTTCAGTTCTCCTTAATACGTTATCTTCTGAAGCTGGTAATATGAAAGTATCAAAATTTTAAGTGAGTCAGTTTGTGGTCATGTCAGTAGTGAAGTTGTGGTCAGACTTGTCCTTCAATATGACTCTCATTGTCATAAAAATACAATCAAACTTTTAATAAATATTTCTCCGGACATCACATTCCAGTTTTAATTATAAAAAAATTCGCCTAATATCAGCATTCTGTTAAACCTACCTAACGCTTTCAGTAACTTGTTGATATAAATTTGATTACGTCGAAACAGGAAATTACTTATTCTATAAAGTACTAGAAGGATATTCAGCCATTTTGGGTCCAGCTTTATAGGCTTTGATAAAAACACGTTTTTTCTCATTGGCTGGCATTTTGAAATGTCGCATCGGAGAATTTGCAATTTCACAGAGGAACTGAACCTTTTACAAGATATATAATCCTCCATTTCTCTTCATACCGCCTTTTTTCTGTCCACTGCACCGTCCACTGCTTATTTTTAGTCTCCAACTGGACGTCGGTTGTTTGAATTCCGTTCTCTGTGTGTATTGTGGACGCTTTTGAATGCATGGTAATTTTCGTAAAATTGTCACTGTAAATAACAATTTAGAATGGTGTTAGTGCTGGCGAGGGTGCAAAGTTGGCTTAAGGCGAATTTTATGGTCGGATAATTTTTTATGCATTCGCGTCATCTGCCGAATGTGATGCTGTATTAGTGGATTTTCTGTCTGCGAAAAAAAAAAATTGTTTTTCCAAAATGTTTATATCAATTTGCTCTAAAGGGGTCGAAAATCGACGTAATATTAGGGTGTGTATTTCGCTCAATGTTCGGTAGCTTGTGACAGATATTACTTTGGTGAACGAATTAACGAAGTTTACGCGTTTGATATATATAATTAGTGTCAGTGTTGGCCAAATTGTGGTTCCTTCGTGTACAATATTGCAGTTGTAGCTTATATTATTTACTCTCTTATGCTTGTAAAGCTCTGTTAGGACCACCCATAAATTATATATTTCATTTTCTTTCGTTGAAATAATATGTAAGTAACTTTTTTTACAAAGGCTCATATAGTACAATTCGCTGTTAGAACACCATGAAAACCTAAAGTGAAGAGTTTGATGAGAAAATATTCATCAGCCTAACACATCTACAACATTCTGTGTCAGTCATCTAGGATTCAATATATCATTTGGTTTTTAGACTTTTCGATGGGGGCAGGTAGCCATGGTTATGGGCCTGGTAAAATCATGCAAATATACTACAGAAATAGGATGGTTTGCTGTCTAGTATACTGTATACTGGTCGAAATTTATCACCCAACTTTTTGGGCTCAAATGATCCTCAGGTTTCTGGCAATGTCAAATCAATCAAGAAATGAGTGATAATGTTTTTGGAATTTGATATTTCTTGGACTTTGGCTGAAGATGAGATGTTTCTCGAATTTTTAGATAGGTACCCTTACTGTAAACATCATCATTTCGGAACCGGAGTATACTTTTTCTAAAATTTAAGCCGTCATGCTCATTGTATCTGCAGAAAATTCTAATCGACTATAACAAATTACATAAATAATCACTTCTCTGGATATTTACACCCCACCTCTAGACCCCTGTACAAATAACGATATTTTCGCAACCATCGTCAACCTCTGTGTTCATCAAGCCGCAAAATTCTGATAACATCTGGTCGACAAAACGACCAATTGGGGAATAAGCCAACTCGATTTCATATTTTGTCCAGTGCCCAGTGGTTTTCATTAGCCTATGCCGGAATTTTTTTTTGTGTGTGGCTGAAACGATGAAAACCGTTTTCCTATTACCACCAAATGGCCACTGTGCTTGATGCTCGTCAGTTTGTCGCCATTTGTGCCCCCTCCCCCCTCGAACCCCCTCGCCATCCATTCGTCCTATTTAATATTCATCGACGGTGAGATCGTTTAACGCGGACGGACGACGACATTTGGATAATGAAATTTTGCCACCTCATAAATGATCGATTTGAAAATGCGTTTGGTTTTACGGTAGAATAAACTCTCTCTTCCTCTCAGTCTACAAAACGGTAATGGTCTCAAAAGTGTTTCACAAGTTGGTTGAAAAGGTTGGCAGAAGGGGGTGTAGTTGCAAGTGGTGACAAACTTCGTTTTGTTGGCTGTCTGGAGATGACTTAATTTCATATTTTTCTTAAAATGAGTTACATTATAGC
Organism: Parthenolecanium corni; assembly: GCA_038050395.1. Classification (NCBI taxonomy): domain Eukaryota; kingdom Metazoa; phylum Arthropoda; class Insecta; order Hemiptera; family Coccidae; genus Parthenolecanium; species Parthenolecanium corni. The sequence goes on along the minus strand of JBBCAQ010000038.1, from coordinate 435,702 downwards.
AAGTTTTTAAACACGACCTGCAGTTGGCTAAACTTTTAAAAACTTTTTTGGGGCTTTAGATTTTTTTTTTTAGATTAATAACAGATTTGTAAAGGCTAGCGTGACTCATCCAAAGAGACTCCTATGGGCATTTGCTAATGCTCAATTCGCAATGTGTTGAGCTTGACCAATTATCAGCTGCTACTGTGCATCTTTGTTCATTAACCAATTATAGCTCTTCATGAGTTATTATATTTTATTGTCCAGAAGAGCCTCTAATTTTAATGGATAAAAGTTTTGCATTGGTTGACAAAAATAAGGTACGGAAGTATGCGTAATCAGCCAGATTTTCTAGACATACTCAGTGGATAAATCTTTTCCTGTTAAAAAAAAAAATTGTAGGTAGAAATATTGTATTTTTTATTGGGGACATGTCCAACGAAAGATAATCAATCCGATTTTTTATTCTTGTCTCTTATCTATCTGTTATATCGATCAAAAATGACAAATCTGGTCTCACTTTCGCAGTCTTGACAATTTAATCGATGCTAAAGCTCTCTAAACTTGGAAAGTCCAAAAAAATGGCACTTTTAGCACTTCAAACGTATGCTTACTTTTCAAGTATCTACTTTTGAGTGTCCCGATTGTTATAGCCAACAGAAAGACCGAGTAGACCACAGAAATAAAATTTGTTAAAATTGGTTTAGATACGAGTATATTGCGATCAAATGTACTAATTTTTATTTTCGGGCTTTCAATTTGATCTTCTTGAATAAAAAAAAAAAAAAAAACACCTTAATATTTTTTGTAAACTAAAATGTGGCAATGAAAATATCTTTTTTGTTCAATGTATTGGTTACAAAGTCTTAGAATAAAGCAGTCGATTATGGAACCTGGAAAAGTATTATATACTATAAATGCAGCCTGCATTTGACTCCATATAGTGTAGGTCGACAGAATTAAAAAACATTTGTTTGGAACAAATTAAAGTATAATTCCAATGAGTATAAAATAACATGCTTTGAACAGTTTTTCGTAAATTAAGAGAAACGAATCGTAAAATTATTTTTTCTGATCATGGCCAATCTATGACTCGTGGAAATGGATGTTAACCGCATAATATCGTAAATTAAAATTACTGTACTTGTAAGTTTAGCATAAATTAACCGATATTATTCTATTTGTTAGTTTCTTATAGTACAATATTTTAATAATTCCCGCTGACGTTTCCAAATACATAGTTACCCCTGTAATAGCTCATACGTGGTTTGTGCATTGTACCCTCTATTTCATACACCATATCAATAGGAGTCAGTTCAAAGGCTAGATAAGTTACCAACGAGGTCATTGACTGGTATATAGCCATTTTAATATACTTTTTCGTTGAATTTTTTGGAATTAAAAAATCCCTGTAATCGAAGGGTCTTAATTCACTCACTAAGAACTGCTGTTTGTCTGCAAACCAATAGTAGACCTTTGTGAGAAGTATGTAGTTACCCTTATTAAAAACTCTCACGTGACCCATGGAAATGTCAATGTGGAGCATTGAAATAAGTAGCATAAATATTATAAAAATTTTAAAACACCGCATTTCAAAGGTGGCGTGGCAGTGGTTACAATATATTTTGTAGCAAATGCTTTCAAAAGCCTTCGATTTTACGAGTAGTTTGCTTTGATGCAATTCTTTATTTCATCTTACTGCAAATAAGAAATGTGTTGGAATGAAGTCGAACTACTGCAAATACGGGTTTCTTGGGCAGCTATAGCCTACTGAGAAAAAAATTGAAAATTCGTATCAGAAATATTTATCATTATTATAGCAATCAAATTTTCTCTTAAAATCGATATATTCACGAAGATATAAGTGAAAAACACAATGTTGGGGGGAGGGGGTAAAACAATGCCCGTAACTAAAATTCCAAGAGGGTTGTAGAGGAGGAGACTCTCAGTATGTTATTCGGAGCTTAACCCACTCAAAAATCCGAGAGTGTTATAGAAATCATGTGCTAATGTTTTTTTTACATTGTTTTCTCGTTCATTTGACTGAACTACCCATAGGTACACCTAGTTCCTTGTTTGTTTATCTTTTGAAAATAAATTTCAGAAGTGTCTCTGTCTTTATCACTTTGAGATTTCATCAAAAGTTGAGTTTGGGCGAGATTTATATATAACTATACTTGGTATAAGTATTTACCTACCTGATTTATTCTGGACCCAAATTAATCAATTTGTTGTTTGATGCACGTTTGTTCAAATTTTCATTCACACCTGATCAAAGAATTTTGAAAACTCACATTACAAAATTTTATTTAAATCGATAACATCTATCAATTTTCTCATTTATTTTTTCTGATGATAAGAAGAAGCTATCGCAATTGAATAAAAAATTTGCGAAAAATGAATAACCAACTATTTTTGAAAAAATGTTAACGATATGGAGTGCCGAATCGTTCGCTTCGCTCACGGACCTTGGAGGGCAAAAACATCAAAAATAAATTCGTTCATAAACATTCTCCAACTTTTACCACCTCCCCTTCACGTTCAAGGGTAGGTACATATTTTACGAATTTCTCCTGTAGCTGGACTACGATCCCGTACGCTCGTCTCCTCTTCCACGTTTTCATATTTTATTTAGTTTTGCTTTTGTCTCTGCCGTTGTGTCTCGTAACCTTCGGGCAGGGACCATTTTCGTACATCGACCCACACGAAAAGTGGATACCGTAACGGATATTTAACCTCACGTTCGACACGATCTACTCATTACGTATTAATTTAGTGGGAGCTTTTTACACAGCGAATTAAACCGTATAAGTAAAATTGCCGCCAGTATTTGAAAATGCACTTTTGATTGCGTTAATTCCATTTAAGCGAGCACGTAGCCGTCGATAGTGTGTTACCCTCCACCTCCACTACCCCATCAACCCTCACCTACCTTTTGCTCTTGCGACCTTCTCCACTGCAACACTTTACCTACTATTTTAACGTCTGACTGGAAAATCTTCTGCCCCCTCACTCATGCAGTTAGTTAAAACGACAACAGAATGGTTTAAAGGAGGTTGAGGGAGAGACAAAGAGAGGCGTAGATAGGATGGTAATTACGTTATGCGCAAAGTGTATTTTCAAACCAATACACAGAGCAAAGTGCCCTTTCAATGTGTAGACTAGGCTACTCGTTCGCCAAATTAATGGCTGCCTATTTTAATCCGATGGCGATGATCTTATAAAAGGCTCACACCAAAGTCTCGTTCGGTGGACGCTTATCTGGCGCCGATAGCCGCTGCGTTTTCTCCTTTTTCCACGGTTTTGGGGCCAGTCATAAACGTATATTGCCCTTTTGGTAAGCATGTTGATAGTATCGTGGATATAGAACACACGTTCGTCGGATAATTTCGAAGCTTTATTTTAAGCCTCGAAGAAATTGGCCCAAGTCTTTAAGGATTCTCTTGTACTGTTGTAAAGCTGTAACAGTTCTCCATGTTCCAAAATGAATGAGTTTGAGTTTACATTTGGCCATTTTGTGGGGAGCTGATCAAGTGAGCGGAGTCTCATTTCGAAACCGTTCCATTGAACGGGTGAACCCTGAAAATTGATAGACATGAAAAATTCGATTACAAGTCACTTCGAATTTTGATTTGTAATTGATGATGTAGTGTGAAGTGTGAGCAGCATACAATTATTGAAAAGCAACACGTAATGAATTTTAAAAACTTTTGTCTCTATTTAACAAAATAAACTCGCGTTGTTGGGAGAGATAGTATTAGAAGACAATATATGCAATTCTTACTTATGGTCTGTTCACCTTGAAAGTCATCCAAATTCGTTGCAGCATTAATGATGTGAATGGAGAGGATCAGGTACTTATACTATATGCACTAGGTTCCAAATATCTTGGCCGCGACGAATAAAAGACTGGAAAAGTTTTGAATTAACCCTTAAAAAATAACATTCCACTTAAATTTCTAGTTTATTTCAATAATGAAATTCAAAAGTGCTCCTACAGGGTCTCTTCAACCTCAGCAAAGCAAAGGCTATAGGGCAAAGTCTCTGGTAAAAAAATTTAATAGCATAAATTGAAGAGATCAAAGTGGAATAATATGCTGTCCCTATACTGAGGAAGTATTCTATTTTAAAGTTTTGATGAAAGCTTCATCTTAATCCATATTGTATGATTTTTTGTTTTTTCTTGTTTCAGGTATGTGTTTGATTCAATTGTTATTAATTTTTTCAACTGGATTCAGTCTGAAGTGAGTCTTGCAGAATAATTTTGATTAATAATTCGTAATTTATGATTAATGGTTTTATTGGGGAAGACCATTGAAGCGCTATTTTTTACTCATTTATATAAGCAGATTGTTTCAAAACCTACATCTCTGCTGACTTATGCCATTCATGGAAGAGCAGCAGATCTAAATCATCGTACGAGTATATGAAATCAAATTAAATCGCTCTGTAAAATGTAAATGTTTGCATAACACCTTTTATTCAGGGCCAATGTGAATTTTAAACTTACTTTTTTAAATAAATGCGTATACTCGTAAACCGTCTGTATAGCTTGAAACTTTCTGTTTAAATTCGAAATCTATCAGCCTTTTCCTGTTTTTCCCATAAATTCATAAATAACCTATCTTTGGGTTCGTAAAATTTGATAGGTACCCACTACTTTGATTCTACGAGTATTTCGATTCAAATATTCCATATTAACAAAATTTAAAATTCCTTCAAAATATATACGAAAAGTTAGATCCAAACATTCTCCATACACATGGCAACTATAAGAATACAATCGTCATGTGGCAAAATACTCATATATACGATGCAATTCTGAGATCAAATTTTCCAACAACTTTCACCCTAGACTTGAAAGTTTTGCTATAAATTGTGACGAGAAAATAGCTCACCTTACTCCGTATCTCCTCTCAAACTGAGGTCTGTGGACGAGATGGCGAGGCGGAGGGAAAAGGAAGGAAATGATAGAGAAAAAAAGGCTTCTTCTCGAATATACATACCGTCGCTGAATAATTCATATTGGTTTAATATTAAACGAAAAGAGAAGAGGGAAAAAAGACTGAAAAATCGTGAGGTGAAATAGAGGGAAAGAAGAAAATCGACGCGTATATTGAAACTTTATAGGAATTCTTATAAAATTCCTTTCGGCGGAAGCTATTACACGATATTGTCTACAGAACATGTAACTTTATGGGATTACACAGTGTAGGTTGCAATAAAAAACCAGAAGAGTACGTTACTTCTGAACAGAGTATATTATATTCTTTTGGAATTAAAGTTCGATGTATCCATGCAAATCCAGTTGGTTTCCTCATTTTAATTTTAGTTGAGTAAATTTCAAGAAGTAGGTACTTTCGGATGTTTTTTTAGCAGGTTTTCCCTTGAAAACCTGCTTATTTTCCTGTATTATATCAACACTGAGAAAAATAAGTAATAATTCTAATCTCATATAAGTCTGATAACACCTTCCACCACTACTATCACCTCCTCCGTCTCTACTATTCTCATCAATACAACTGTCAGTATGGAAAATTGTTTATATGTTTGTTTGTTGATTCAAAGAGGAAAGGGACCTTAAGGTAAAAAAAATAATTCAAAATTAAGGCACGGGTTGTTGTTCTACGAGTACCCTTAATTCTGGGCAAGCAATGTCCACCCAACAATTCTTCTTCACCATAAGATCCTTATCCGCTTTGAATCCCATTGCATTTGTTTGTTCGTTGTTTCATTTGTTTTGTTCTTATCTTATAAAAACACACTTTTTTTCAATTATAAACAGAGAAAATATAATATGAGTAGAATTACCTATTTTAATGTTTCCACAAAAATGTAATTTTCGTAAAATAATCAACTTTATATTAAATATGAATTCTTCTTACTAGACCCTTAGGTAGTCAAAAATTTCGTGTCCTGTGATTCCTCCATGTTATGATGACGTCATCATAGGTAAATATAAAATTTCAGAAACATGGAGATAAACATTCTGACTGGAGAATGATGACGTCATCATACTATGTATAACATTTTGTAGACGCAGATGATGACGTCATAATATCTAGTTAGAACATTTGAGACGTAAGGGAATAATGACGTCATCATACTCATTTTCTTTTTAAAATGAGAAAAATTTATAAGTACCTATGCGCTTCATATTAAAAAAAAATTGTTTTATAAAGAAACCATTATGGATACTTTTTATTAACTACTGTTGTAAAAAAGAATTCATCTTTCGCCTTCACGAAACATCGGTGAAGGCTGTAGCTATTTTAATTTAGCCTTTAAGAATGGAAAAGTTAAGGCTTTTTTTCAAATTAGATCTTGTCTAACTTGATCATATACCTAAATGAGTTATTAATTCGATTTTTGATGTGTTAACATATCTTTGTTTTCATTTTTCGTAACACGGGAGTGAATTTATAAGTTTAATAGAACGTTAAAAATTCGATAGTCGATATCGAGAATGTAGGGTAAAACATGATAATTAATGATGCATGAGTCGTTGTCAGTTGTCATCGAATGGTTCTCATCAATAATCCCTTGATTCATTTTCTTAGTCATTCGTTAACGTTTTTCTAACTTTCATTCCGTGTATGATGTATAATTATTTTTAATGCAATACCTATCATGAGAGATGTTAACCCATTAAAGATTTAACAGTGATTAACTGAAACTTGCGTTTTATTTTTTGTTGCTGAATTTTCGTATAATTCATTCTAAAGACGGTCGAGGCTGGAGAATTATTTGGATAACAGTACGAGTAAACAAAGTTTATATTTATTATGAAACACTTAAGTTCTTGTATGCAGCAAAAAATGTTCATAATGAATGCACCAAACTAATTTGCAAATGCCTCAACAATGCCAGTCATATTATAAAATATTAACGAAGCCGCGTTCGCAGAAACGTATTAATTGCCGTTTTAAAAGCTCCACAGAGGGTTTTAAATATAACCAGCTGTAAACAAGCTTGCAACGATACCCATGTGTTTCCCCTTTTCGCGGTGATGCGTGGTAAAGCCGACTTTCATTGTACAAAACTTAAAGTCCGTTCACCTAACTACAGTTGATTTTAAGTTTGATTCAGTACACAATAAACTATTTTTTTTTATTTTTTTTTTTGAGGGAAAGGTGAAAGCAGCAACTCGCTGGAAGATGTAGAGAATGGAGCATACAGGCAAGGAAGGAGTGGGTGGGTGGGGAAATGAACCTCCTGTTGAAGGACAGAGAAGGCAATGTCGGAGGCGGTATGAGGCTGCGTTGAAGATGTAGATGAGGCAGAAATTTTGAGTCGAAAGCGAGAGAGACAGAAAGTTACGGACTACGGAGTGAAAGGACTGCTCTAAACGTTATTTAATCCTCGACCGTTATACCTGATGCTTTGTGCTTGGAAAGTAAACTCGACTTCAAAATACCCATGACCGGGCATCGTGTTTAGCAAATACGAATTTAAAGGATAAATCGAAAACAAAATAATTACTTCGTATCCTGGACGACCAACTTTTCCCAAATACCTACGAGGAGTATCGCGGTGTGAGCGGAAATGGATAAATTCCTCTTTTTTTTTTTTTTTTTACAAACTTTTTTTCCATATAGTGGATTAAGAGAGGCCGTAGGGATGAAAAACAAATTAAAAACTCAACGGTGGAAAAACGAAGGCTATAAAACTGGGAGCTTGTGCGAAAAAGCTCCGGTGCAGATCTGTTTTTCTGCTTCGAATGCACGATTCGATGCTCGAGTACACACATCGATATAGAGGTACCTATATACGGAATTATTTTGGCTCTATAAGAAAATTTTGTAATTAATCACCGATTGAAACCAAGAGTTGGTTACGTCAGTTGATAAATGATGGACGAAAAAATTTCAACTTTTAATGGATTTAATAAAAACTGGTACTCGAAAAGTTTAGATAATTTTCCAAGTTAGCCTTCTTTCCCCATAGCCCAAACTGAGCATTTAGGAAATACACGACTTGGATACGCTGCCGTGGTCATTTATTTGGAGCTAATCAGCTTAAACAGATTTAGACCATTTCTTTTAAACTATTCAGTTTTTAAGCCCATATATTCTGGATACTCGGGGCTGGGTGAAAATAATATTTACCTATTAAAAAAAAAAAGGCTCTACACCATCGAAGAGAAAAGATGATATACGGACCATACGTATTTTATAGATTAATGCGGTCCATTGAGATTGTAAATAGAGTGCGACTTCAAGGCAGGTGTAAGTTAACAGAAACAATTATTTTGTAAAATAAATTTTCCTTATAACTGTTATGATGGAAACATATTTTTAAAAAACTTTATCAACGCATATCTAAGTCTAACTACATGCTTATTACGAGATTTCTATTTTTGATTATCAAAAAAATTCTCTCTTCATTTTTCACGTCTCACATTGTACATATACCATGGTTTTACCTCAACTGATATTTTAATTGGATCAATTAGTTTCACGCGAACCTAGAATGATAGCAATGAAAATCTATATATAAATTCAAAATTCGCAAAACCCATTCCTGTTGACATTTTTACTTTTCTCCTCGATGCTAAAAATACTTTTTTCTACTTTGTTGTACTATTTAAATTCAACTCGGTTTCTTTTTTCGTTCCTTTTTTTATCTTGCTTATTACAAAATCACAAAAATGAGAGAATACAAAAAGAAAAGCGAAAAAGATTGGAAAACTATAGAAGAGACACAGAGAGGAAGAACATCCGAATTCGACATTTTTTGAGGGAACAGGAGAGAAATGGTTTCATTAAGGTAAAGATTTTCAATGAGATATTTGAATCGACAAGAATTTATGTTTTTGAGCAGTATATAAGAGTATGAGAGGAATGAAAAAGTGTGGCAAAGGTAAGAGATGGTTGCTTTGTACGAGTATAGATTTTAATTTTTACTCCTTCGACGCAGATGTTTTCCTTTATTCGAAGCCACCAACATTCGAGCATTCGAGAAAAGGCGTTGAGTTGTTTCGCTAAGGTTTAATAACGCACGATTATAACACCGCAAATCATTTCTCTTTGGAAAAAGAATTTTTCATCAACATTTTTTGGTTTGAGGCGAGATTTTTCACAGAAATACCGAAAATTAGTCCGTTCGCATGGGGTAGCAATTTACGCGTAGGCTATATAATGGCTAATTGAAATCTTCAGGTTTTGGACGGTCAAGTTTAGTTGTACCTATTTATGCTTTTGATGAAATCAATATAATTATACGTACTTATTGATTTTTCCTGTGAAACTAAATTTAATTGCTGACACAGATTTCTCTTGCACAGATTCTCAACTACGAACTTTGTGTTATCACAAATAGTTAAGCAGGAAAACAGTTTTTTGTCTTTACTGAAAAATCACATTTTTTGACTTAATGCGTTTTGGATCGATACGCTTCGAATTTTATGAAGAAAGTTGCAATTTTTGTTACTAGTGTCCTCATTATACATGTATTTCCTTCAACCCCACCTTATACTATGTAAAAAAAAGAAAATCAGTCTGTTTTTTATTTGGATTATTTTTTTCAGACAAATTCTTCTTTCCTCGTCAATTGCCATTGACAAGTGACTCGTCAAAATCGTTGTGTCTATGAGCACTCCTGAAAGACTATACAGAAAAATAAATTTTATGAATCATATACATAATCTGAAACACAGAAACCTATAATTTTCCAACATTTTGGGCACTTTCCATTAATGGGACAGAGAATGGGATAAGTTACTTAGATCATTGTGGATTATCATCAATTTTTATTAACTATACTCGAGCAGATGGCTACAACGAAATTGAAAAGATTTCCCTTTCAAGTGAGTAAATTAATATTTCAAAATGAAATTTAAAATTGCATCGAATTCACCGTGAATTAACATTTTCACTGAATTTAACATCTCTGTTTTTGGATTAAAGTGTATATAAGTCATAATAAACGAACGGCAGGTTGAACATCTGTTGAGCTTAGAAAATGTGTACTTTTATTAAAAAGAAGAAAAGATGAAAGAGAGAACGGCAAGGTGGATGAGAAAAAAAGGCGACTTTTACAAAGTTGAAGGAGTAAGGAGTGTACGAAAAATGGAGAGAAAAAAATTTCTTGATTTTACACTCGTTAGTCAGCTTTTTTCGATTTTCATCAGTAGACGAGAGTAGAAAACAAAGCGCATAAAATGCTCCTTTTTTCCCTCTTTCATAGTCTTCACTACCATAAAGTAAATTGCTTCGTTAATTAAAAGACAAATATTAAATCCGGGGTAATGCCGACGCCGTCTTTTCTGTGTTCGGAAAAATGAATTTGAAAATTTTTAATCCTCAGCTTACTTATGGCTGCGTACTCTTCTGCCTACCTAAACTCTCATATTAATCCTCGAACGAATTACTTTATGGATTTCCGTTTACAGATTCTTAGTCTAGTGCACACTTTGCATTTAGAAATTTGTTTTTGGGTGAAATTTATGGAGTCCGAAGAGAAAGAATGTAGCTATTCTGCATACATCTTCTTTTTTTTATTGTTTCATTTTATTTTTCAAACACTAATTGGCTATACCTAGGCCGCTGAAAATTCTTATTTAACATGAATGCGATGAACCCGGTTGAATTAAAAGTACGTCTCTAAATTTTCCTGTAAAGTGTAAACCTCGACTTGGAAAATTTGGTTAAAAGTTTGGATTTTAATTAGGTGATAAACATAATTCCAGTTTTTTAATCGCCATAGAAGCCAAAACACTTTCATAACGAACGATGCTATTTATAAGAATTCTAAGAGAACTTGTTAGGTATTTTGAGGGTGGAAAAAAAATCAGTATACTGGAGCATGTTATTTTGTAGTATTTTTAGCATTCTCATTTAAAACTGATTAAAACCCTTAATTTTTCGTTCTCCCAAAAAATGATCTCCAACTCGAGATAACTTCTTCTTGAAATAATATAAACGTTCCTTCCCGGCGACAACTTATTTTACGAGTTCTCAGTCGTGCAAAGTTTTCGTTAGAAAGAAAAATGAACTCTATCCCTGCAAGTCGCGTTAGAAACGCAGGTTTTCACTTTAGCAACTCTAATTTTGTTAGTGTCGTCGCTTCATTTCTACAGGTAATCTTGAATTAATTTACTCAAATCCGGAAATTCATATTTCATTTGAAAAATTTCAAACTAAGTTACGTCTTTTTCGGTGATATGAATTATGCCTAAGCAGTGGACTAAAAATGTTCACAGCCTTCCTGTAGCCTCCTTTAGGTGTGCCTCTGTTTATCAGAATTCTGATACACTGATAAAGACTTGTGAGCGTGTGACAACGTTGTGATATTTGAAAGAACAGAGAGTTGAATAAATGAGGAGCATTTTCCAGAACGTATGGTAAGTCCATTTTTATCAATTATGAGATTTTGGCAGATAATTATGGTCTATTAAGTCATCATCCAAATCATTTGGTATGTCTATCAATAGTGTACCTGGAATCAGTCTGGTTTTATGGGTTTTGAAACAGACGCACAACCTTCTTATTTAAAAAAAGAGAAAAAAAAACTTATTAAGTCAGTAGGTACCATACATACAACTTTTTGTTTTAACCGAATTTGCTTTAAATTAGGATTTGATGATTTTGTTCTTTTAGAAACTTGCTAATTCTTTCCTTTTGGACACATTTAGATCGACTTGAAGCACTTTTATTGGAATTAATTTTTCAAAACCTCATTATGTCCATTAATTTTTAACTCTCCCATTCTCCTCACTCGTTTAACTTAGCATCACTTTAGGAAAGTTTGATCAGACTATACATGTATGACCTAAATTTTGTGTGATATATTCACACACAGATCCTATTCCTGATAGTTTTTCTTGATTTTCTCAAAATAATTTTTGTTGGACTTATCTCGTTTTGGAAAAACGCCCTCCACATGCTTATAAAAAATGAAGAAATAAAAAACTACCTAGGTTCTAGTCCTAACATTCCTATCCAATCCGAATATAATGAGCACGTTTCTCTGTGCAAACCTGCCAAGAAAAGTTGTAACGATAGCGTTTCTAGCTAATAAATGACCAGCTGAAATTTTAATTTAATTTCAAGATCAACGACGATGGAAGAGTGGGGGAGAATATAGGATAAAAATTTAAACCACCAGACAAATGGTTGCCTTCCAACGAATACACCTTTAGCCTCTAAAAGTTGGAAAAAAAGTTACCTTCGTAATTCAACGTTTCCTCCAACTACTTCTCATGTGCCCGAAGAAAGACTGAAGAGGGTACTTCGGGGTGTAGCGCGAGAACAAATTCCAAGATGAAGAAGTTTGTGAGTGATCGATGAGTGGGAATAGGCTGAAGAAATGTAGACACTAGACAGGTTCATTACGTGTTGAGTTGTGAAGCTGTACAGTCTTCTAGAATGTGCAAAAAAATTAAACAACCAGCGACGAGGCGAGTGAAAAGTGTGTTTGCGAAATAATGGAGAATGTGCCTATATTTTAGTGTTAATTTTTAAACAAGGGCAACATTACTAGAGGGATTTTCCACGGTCATTTAACAGAAAAAAATTATTACGTTGGAAAAAACTGACGCAATGTTCATTCTGATGCTTTGAATAAGGCACAAAGAAGCCAGCGTACCTAAAGTAATTTGGAAAATGAGTTTTCAAGTTACAGAGAAAAAATTTCAACTACTTATGGGTCAAAAATGTCGAATTCATATTTAAATAATTTTCTAGTTCAGTTTTATTACATACCTGTATACACATACTGCAGAGAGGTATTAGCTATGTGACTCACACTATTATCATTTTGAGGTAGACGAACAGATAATAAGGGGTAGGCATTATGGATAGTTTTTGAATGTGATATCAAATTGTTTCGTTTTGCCACGTATTCATGAATCCGTTTTGTAAAGCCATAGCAAAACGAACACGCCTGCTTGGTGTTTTCTAATCTCGAGGTTCTGAATTTCTTATGGAACCTTGAGAGTGAAAAACACCAATTTCTTATCACAAGTTTGTGCATCTTTCTCTAACCAATGCCCGCAATCCTTATTCTCTATTCTACTTACATGACTACATGTATTACACTCTTACATGAGCAGTTTTGAGAGAAAACGATGGAGAAAATTTACCCTGTTGTAAGTACAAATTGTTGTCTATAACGCTGAAGAAAGTTCTATCTGGTGACCCATTTGTGCATCTGACTATCCATACATTATAATTATATCATAGCTAGTTATATGATAATTATTTATTATCCATTTTTGCATTTTTTTTGTTATCCACTCCAGTATAGTGAAGACATTTTCATGTTGAAGTCAAATCGCAGCACTAATTTATTGACGGAGTGGGGACAGTTTAGTTTCATTATAAAAATTAGTAATTTTCTAATAAAATTGAGTTCTATCCCTAAATAAGACTTGCTAGAGCTGGTTGTTGAAAATTTCATTTACATCCCTGAGCGTTTGAGAGTCCTATAGTTATCATTTGTTTTTAGGTATATGCAGCATATCCGGGTATCAAATCATCATTTGAGCATAAAAAATTATGAATAATTGTTTTGGGACTTGGCAGATTTTGGACCAAGTCCAGCAATACATGTACTATTAACTCAACATGATACAATGACGTTGAGAAATCTTTAAGGTCTTCATTCAACCCTATGAATAAATAAGCCCAATATCAGACTACTGCAAATGGACAAATATTTTTCTTTATTCTCAGTTATTCTCAGCTGGTAATTACTGCTTTATTTACTTTCAAAAATCAATTTATCTCATTTAAACGTGTCTTTGAATTTTCTATTCTCTTAGTTAATCTATAACTATCTTGACTAGTGAAACTCGTCTGCAAAATTTCGTTCTCAAAATCATTTAGTGTGGACACTGGACATTACAAAGTTATGCTGCAAAAGGATCAACATTTTCCTGCAAGATACTTCGGCAGCATCGTAAAAACCAACAAACAACTCCTTGATCTTGTCATCTTCAGAAAATTGCCATATCCAACGTCATAAAAAAAAGAACCCCTCTTTATCGAAAGCATGTCGTTTTCACATGTAGCTTTTCTAGGCGTAAAGGATACTTTCTTCGTTTTTATCATTCGTTTAAAATAAATTTCTACATAGGTTTCCCTTTTTTCCAATCTCTTTTTTGACCATTTTCTTAGAACCTTTAACATATTTTAGAAACATGTCAAACGTCTTACACGACTTTTTTAAGATTATATCAATTTTATCTGTTGCCATTGTCAAAACTAAAATGCTAACCAGCTGAGTATATTTATTAAAAAATTATTTATTTATAACCGTGGAACATTCCTTGTTTCGGTTCGACCGGTGGAAAATGGGCTTCGTCTTTGATCAGTATTGATACAATTGGATGTCAGTCTGGTCCAACTTGGTGACCAGCTGTTTCTGAAAGAAGACGTTTTGTGAGAGTTTTCATTTTTATAGTACATGCAGTCTGCATGACACACCAGGCTAGTATGGTGTTAGTAGTCTATAGGTGTGACTTACCCAAATGTAGTTTTTTTGATTTCTAAATTCTAATATACTCTGTTCAACTTGAGAGTGCCTAAAACGGAACGTCAAATTCACATTTATCAACAATATAAAAATCGGATGTGTGATAAGAAACAAGAAAGTAAAATTGGAAGCGTAGCCAAATATTGTTGCTGAATGTGAACGAGTACCTTTTCCTTTCCCCGGAGCCCTGCAAACTGCAATCCCTTTTAGGCACTCTTGAGAACCTCTTGAGTTGAACAGAGTACAGAGTAATTCTACCTCTATATACTCTGTTCAACTTAAGAATGCCTAAAACGGAACGCAGTTTGCAGGGCTCCGGGGAGAGGAAAAGGTACTCGTTCACATTCAGCAACAATATTTGGCTACACTTCCGATTTTAATTTCTTGTTTCTTATCACACATCCGATTTTTACATTGTTGATAAATGTGAATTTGACGTTCCGTTTTAGGCATTCTTAAGTTGAACAGAGTATAGTGTGTGAACTGTGAACCACACTATTCCATATTATTATAATATTTTATCGTATTTATAAAAATATCTGGCCTCCAAAAGGTCTATGTAAATTTATTTGTCTAAAATATGTTTTTTTCCTTCTTACCTTTTTGATATTTTTCTCTTGTCATTCTTCTGATTTATTCTGGTGATGGATTTCACATAATATAATTTACGTCTTCAGAAATTTCAAATTATTTAATATTCTTTTATTAATTTTCACAATTTTACATACGAAGCTGAATTACTTGATTTCCTAAAATGGTGATTCCTACTTTGCTGAAATACTCTTGTTCCAGTTACGTAAGCCAGATTAGGGATTAGCGCTGAAATTCATTCTTCATATTTAATTTGTTTTGTCATAGTTTTTCAATGCATCTCTTAAATAATTTCTCTACCGCTTTTTATTTGTTTTATTTTGAGATGTGTTGTTAAGATTATGATAATGGGGGGAAGTAAAGCGCTATTTACTGGATGAAAGGAGGCTGTAAGTGTTATTTGATTTATTCTTCAGTTTCAATAATTTTATTTGAAGAAAAGATAATGGTGATTGCGTAATTATTGCACCCCATGGGTTCCTACATCTTCTTTTATGAGTTCTGATTTGGCTACTTTTCTTGGATTTTCTTGCTTGTATTAGTTTTGAGAATTTTGGTTTTTGTTATTTCTCAAACACTACATCTCTGCTTTAATTGGTTGGGACTGGGTGAGGAAGTAAATAGTTTGAAGTTCAATTTTATCCATTTTTACTCTTCATCGTCTAGTTGTTAATTTGTCAGGATATTGAAGTACTCTCTTGAACAATAAAATGACAGTTTTTTGTGATCGACTCTGATTGTTACATCATACGGGTATCATAAATAATTTGTCTTTCGCAAAGCCCTTCTGTTTTGCCGTATGATGATTATAGCCTACATCGGTCCTTTCTAATATGAATAGAATCTTTGAAAACGATGTATAAGACTATACGAAGTAAGGCTGCTGTTGGCCACCTAAATAGTTCTCCACTCAAAGAAATGCCTAATATTGAAGGGCAGCCAAGATGAAAGGAAACTGCCATTGGTATGTCGATATTTTTTTTTAGAAAGGGAGACAAACAAGTGAAAGTTTTGTAACTTTTCGCTCTGTATTTGGGTTTCGGGTAAATGCCGGAATTAAATAAGTCCATATAATTCGCTTATGCTGAGGCATACATCGAACGTAGCTCAAATAAAAAAGGGGTCTCCTACTTTTTTTCTTTTTTTTTCTTTCTTTAGATTCAATTGAAGAATGTCAAAAGTCAAAGAATCTCAGGGGAGACTTTACGTTGCAAAGAAAACAAAAAAAAAAAATCAACGTACATCGACGCACTTCTTTCTTTTTTGGCTTTTCCCTCGTGCAAACCATTTTCGAATAAACCGTATCCTGCTCGTGAAAGAGCCACTCTTATTGGTCAGAATAGATACCTACCTGGTGACTTTTTGTACCGAACGTGCGAAGTAAAAATGGTCGATTCAGAAAGCACATTCACTTTTTGGTTGGGCTTGAGTAATTTCGAAAACTGGAAAATAAGGGAAAAAAACTATAAATATTTTGTTCGTGCCTGCAATATTTGAGGCCCTGTCGTAGAAAGAAGTGTAACCCGCAAAAAGTAAAATTTTCAGAAGAGCAATAAACTGAATTACATGACAAAAAATAAATTTGAAGGCGACAAGTCACATTGGATGAGTCTTGTCTTTGTTTAGTTTCATATCTTTACCTATTCTACTAGTATGCACGTTCGCAACAAGATTTTCTGCCGTGTTGGCAGCTTGTGTACAGAATATACGTATTGCTACGTGTAAACCAGGCTTAAGATATAAAAGAAGAGAATATAGAAGGGATAAAAAAATTGACTATTTTCTGTTTACCCGAATCGTACAGTCTACGAGCACCTTTTTGGCTAAATATTTACAAAACACTCGACAGTCATAATACATGGAAATAAAGTAGGTAGACGACTGTACGAAACGTATAGCTTTCATCATAAAACCTTTTCGAATGGCAAAAGCTTCGATGTTTTAAGCTCTCTGCATGAAATGTTTGAAAATCGTCATTACGAATCAAACATTTTCGATATTAAATTGTCGTTTAATGAAGTAGTTGAACCTTTCTTCAGAATTCGGATTATTTACTGGCTTCGAGGACAGAAGGGGGAAAAATGGCGAGAAAAAAAATGAAAAAAGGAATTCTCGGAGAATCTAACAATAAATGTTTCTAGCTGAAAAAAGGTTTCTTGTCGTGTATACCACTGTGGAAATATTGGACAAACAATGGAAAACCCTGTGGGTGTAAAATCTTGTACGTCGAATTCATCCAATGTTGGTATATAAATTTTTTTATTCTGAGAGATTCTATTTTTGTCAATACATGCCTGTAATGGAAAACGAAATATCCTATCCTCATTTTCTCGTCTTTTATTTTCGATAAATTAAACTGAACGTAAAATGAAAGTCGTTATATACAAAAGCACGAATTGATGTACATACAGTTTCTTTATTTTTTTTTTTCTATGCTTTGTAAGTTGGAGTTCATTATCAAGGGTCGTATGTGTTATTTTTTCTTTCATATTTTGCGAACAAAATAAGACTCGATAGAAAACCTTTTTTTCCCTCCTCTCTACTTACCCTGTCGCATTATTTAAATAAAATACAAACGAGGAAGAAGACAAAAAAAGAGGGAAAAAGGTACTTACTACTTTCCCTCGTTAACTAAAGTAACTTACAACATGTATTTATATAGTTCATCAAAAATGAAGGGAAAAATTCATAGAATATGAAACATTAACTTTTCTTTTCACCATGTAAAGTTGTATGAATGAAGTCAACGAAGCGAGCTCTAAGAATAAAACGTCAAAAGTGAAGACTGCAAATGAGAATTTTTTTCTTCAAATGCAGCGCTTTAACTAGCGATTTGTGTCTTGAAGATACAGAACTGTAATAATTTCAGCTCATGAATTTTTTGTTACTTACTAAGGTAAATAATCTAGATATTGTAATTTCATGGGGGGTCTCTCATCCCAAAATAATTACTTCTTATTTGTATCAACTGGATAAAAAATTTTGAAAAATGTGCAACAGGAATAAAACAATCAGAAAATAATAAATACCTGAACAAATTGAAAGCGTCAATATTATGTTACTAGAAAATGGTTTTATAAATTCCTGAAGGATATGACCACAAACAGAAACATTGTATGACCAAGCACCATTGCTAAGGAAATAACAACTGCCCTCTGTTAACCAAGACTTGCCTTGAGCAACCAAATAAATCAGATTACTAGGCAGCAGATAATATGTAAAAATTATTCTCTTCCACTGCACAATAATATGTGTAGTACGTTCACCCGTGTAAACCGGGTTTCAATTCCGAAACACATATGTGCGATTATAAGAAAAAGTAAGTTTCAGTCAAAAGTAAGTGACAGCCCTTTTTTCGTGCCACGCTTCCCTTCAATGTATGAAATCCTTGAATAATTTAACACTAAACATTTTAACAATTTATTTATACAATACTTGAAAATGTTAACATTTCCTTAAGCGTAATGTATACCTAGTCTCAGTTCATCAAAAAGACATTCAAAAATACTTTTTGGATGGACATAGCAGAAAAAATAAATCCTACGCTTGTTATAAAAATAGGGAACATCGTTTTCATGAGCCCCAGTATTAATATAAGTGGATGGAATATCTTCTTCTTTTTTTTTCGTTTTTGCTAATTTAGTATTATTTACCTTTTTGCGTTTTTATTTCATCGTAATTTATTTTTTGGCCCAAGTCAAAAAATATCGTCGGCTAAAAGATGCTGCTCCCCTTTTTTTCTTGAAAAGGATACAGGGTATTTCTTTCCTTATTAGGAATATTGTTTACTCGTAAATTTCATTTCGAATTCCAACTCAGTGGTTGGGGGAGCTTCTAAGGAGAAGACGAATGATTCGGCTTTAGGAAGAGAGCATCGAAAATTCGTTTGGAATAATAATGTGCTGAAAATTAAATCACAGGAACGAAGGGGAAAAAATGTAAAAAGAGTTAATTACTAGCATTTTCCCCCTTATTTATTTTTCCGCTTTCCAAATTTATAAGTACCTTACATTGTACGAGAAGACGACGAAACCGTATTTTTGAACAGGACTTGAAATGTAATTGCTTAATTGCTACGATATTTTTATATACTGCTGAGTTTGCCAATAAGTGCTCGGGGCTTGCAAGGAGTAAAAGGTTGTGTGCTATTTTAAAGCTTAAAAAAGTAATCGGTACTTGCTAACGATATTTTTTTGAATTTTTGTTTCATTTTTTTTTAGCACTCTATATGTACCAGCAATTAAAAATAACAAAAAAATAAAAAAAACTATAGCTGTGAGACTCGCTAAAAAAGCAGGTTTCCAAATAAGTTTATATAGTGATCTGAAAGTCACTTAATCAAAGTGTAAAGTTCCAGTATTGTTTCAAGTTGTGTTCAACTGCGAATATATCAAAATTTAATAACTGGACTTACAGTTAGATCACCTCTAGTTCTCGAGTCAAGCTTTGCTAAAATTTTTGTTGAATTTTTTCGATTACGCCATTTGAATGAGCATATAAGTATATCTTTAATAGTCAGAAACATTGAAAATCAGTCTCTTGATGCTGTGTTCCCTCCTTTTTTTGTCACTCTATATACCTACGTATTTCTGATAAGAAAAAAGTGCTATTTTTATTTCTACTGATGGGTTAAAAACCAAGAGATTTAGAAATCGAATGAGAAGGTAGGTATACTATGCGGTATACCTACAAAACATTTAAATATACGATCAAGTCGAATTTTACAGAAGAATTAATGGTTACAAATTTTAACCGCACGCGCTTGCGTTTGTGCGTAAATTTTCAAATCCCCCCACCCCACCCTTTATCTTTGGAGCTCCTTCGCTGTGAACGTAGGAGGCCGAATCATTTATAACTTTGAGAGCATATTCTCGTGGCCACAATTATTCAAAACTTTCGCCTGAATCGTTGAGGAAATATTTCAGCCATCGCAAATTACCTGTATTTTCGGCGAACTTTTGTGCGCAGAATTTCTCTCGTTTCCACTCGTTCCTTATCGCATTATGGGCAACATGGGACGCGAGCAGGAAAGTACTTGAAGTTTTTGCAAAACTCTCCTCAGGGCTTGCTCGATGTTTGTGCAACAGAATGGAGGCTAGAAAATTTATTCGACAGAAGTCATTTGTCAAGTTCATGTCGATGTCACGTTATCAGTGTTGGTTCTTCTTGACGAATGCGATGCTGTCACAGTTGACAAGAATTCACGAGTGTTTATAACTTTAATTTAGTACACTATACCTGTTAGATAAAAATTATACCTGAGCCATTTATGCGTGCGCCAAAGTTTGGTAATAAAATGATGAATAAGCCAAGATG
This sequence comes from Parthenolecanium corni, assembly GCA_038050395.1. Classification (NCBI taxonomy): domain Eukaryota; kingdom Metazoa; phylum Arthropoda; class Insecta; order Hemiptera; family Coccidae; genus Parthenolecanium; species Parthenolecanium corni. The sequence continues at coordinate 415,338 of JBBCAQ010000038.1, read as the reverse complement.
AAAGCTACATTTTGAACCATTTTCAAACAGGTCGGTAGATCTATTTCTTCGAGAAAAAAATTTAAAATGTATTTTCTTATTGAATTGATCATACATTGAGTAATCCGTTTTGAAAAAAATCATGTTTTACTTAAAACAGCTTCAACTTGGTTTAAAAAAAAATAATAGGCCTAATCCAAGTTCAGTTCATCAAGTCACGTTTTAATGCGTTGATAATATTATAATTATGTATTTTCATAATGTATTTGACTTTTACTCACCTTCTGCTTTTTTAGTTTTTATTTTTACCACCTTTAATAAGACTTTCTAGGAATTTTATCTGAATGTGCCCCATTTGAAATGTCAGCAAGTGCCCCATCAAGTTTTGTACAATATTATTTTTAATTTAAAATAAATTCAATTGATTCGAACCTCGTTATTCGTGTTGTTAAAATCAAAAAGGCAATCATTAATGAACCTTATCAAATAGAAAGTATTGATGAGAAACCTTCGCCAATTGCTCAAAATATTTTTTTTAATTTACATATAGAAAAATTTTTTTATTTGTACGTGAAATCACATATTTGTGTCATTTTTATCAGTTCCGTTCCACTGTAAATTATTATAACATTTCCATGGAAAATGAATGTTGGCAGCCAAAAATTATTACAATTACGATCAGACGTGGAGGAGATGGAATGTGTGAATAAAAGTCTGAATATGCCTGATGTCCGAATGTATCCCATTCTGCCATACTCAATGGCAAAACTTGCTCCTTTTAGAATTTCTTTCATCACTTTTTTTTGCAACCCCATTCTCGAGAATGAAAAAGCCTGCCATGGATATAATTTTTTCGAGCGAAAAAAAAAAGATTGCTCTAATACGCATTTAAATTGCTTTTCAATCGTTCGTCTTCTTGTCTTCTCAAAGTACTCGCGCCTCGGTTTTCTTCAATAAATAACAGTTTACGCACGTTTTACTCTTTACGAATACCTCAGAAAATTTGCACCAGGGTAAAAATGCGAATCTGCAAGCAAAAAAAAAAAAAAATGGTTTAAAGGGAAAAACGATATTCGAGCATGAGGGAAAAGACGTGAAATAGAAAAACCTCGAAAAACTGATAAACGAGTAATTTGTCTCGTGGAAACACTTTCAACATCAACACACTTTGAAAAACCTTCAAATACCTTAGCTTCTCTCGCTGTTCCTTCTTCCTGCCATCCACAAAGTAAACCTACATTGCTGCTTTTTTCGCCTATTCCCTCCCCTCAACTTCGTATATTTTTCACTTTCTCGCAGCACCTTCAAAAAATCTAAACGTCTAGACGGTAACAAATGGTTTTTCGAAAATCGTAAAAATAATTGTACGTGGTCGTGTAAAAAAGGTGAAGTGTAAAAAGTAAAACGTGTCCGCAATGTTTAAAATGCGATTTCGAATTCTCGAAATTGGCTGCCGAACAAATTCTGCCTCATCGCCCACCCTTAGCCCTAGCCGTCAAAAGCCTGCAGTTGCGGCCTTTTCCTGCGGCTTAACTCAGTAACGTCTTTCGCCCTATCAGACACTCATTACCCCAGATGCCTCGCTTTAAACGCTATTAATTATGGTAATGTCTCCTTGGGCTGCGAAATGTGCCTGTAAGAGTAGATTTGTTGGATACACACGTGGCATCTGTTCCATATATAGTTGAAAGTTCTCGAAGCTTCTACCGCCTCTTCCTCTTTTAGCCATAATTTTGTGTTCGCCATTTTAAATAGAATTCTACTTACAAGCTGGCTGCAGTTCTTGCACTTCGTAAATTTTCAAAAGCCAGGCGTCCTGTGCGCGCTAATTTTGTGGTTTAAGAAACCTTTTCAACCCGCGTCTACTTTATCGCAAAGAAAAAAATCTGCAACCACAGAATAATTTTCGTCATTTTGGTCAAAGGCTTATTGCCAGAAATTTATGGATATAATTTGCTCACGTGCAAACAATATAAAGTGGGAGGCTTGAAAGTTTCTGAGGGTAACGGACACGGGAACAAAAATTACTCAGAAAATCGTCGCCGCAGACGTTCTTTAAAAAATGTCATTTTCAAAATGAAGCTGGTGAAACTTTCGACTTTGTGAAAATAAAATGAAAGCTCGCCGTCTATCTGTAACTGTATTTCGTCCAAATTGTAGCCTTAAGGATCCATTTACATAAATTACAGAAAAGCTCATTTTGTATTTTTTTCTATCCAAATACCATAATAGTTTTGTTTAGTTTGAGAAGCTATAATATTTTAACTTCTAATACAGACCACAGGGATCAGTAAAACGAATATCTAATTCTTTTTCATATTACGGATGAAAAGTGTTTTAAAAATAAATTCTAGCTGGTCCTCGAAAATTTGGCATCCAACATTCTCATCTCAACTTACGGAGCACATGGTGCTCGTATCTCTATACTTATGAGTTATTCGTCAATATCCAATATGGAACTATAATTACATTTATGTAGAATAATTTCCATTTTTGAAACAATCTTCACCCATTGGAAATAATTTGTGAACATAAACAAGTTGATCGGAGCTTCCTATCCAAGTGTATATTATAGGTTATATAGCTTACATATTTTCCATAGTACCTTTGTAGATTACCCACTTTATTCAGTAAAGGTGCTTTTAAAAAAATTGGAAAATTATCGATGCTTCATATTTTAATCGTTTGGTAGCTGCGTCTACAAAAATTATGGAAACCAGGTACTAGCACTGTGAATTTCGAATATAAGTAGGTATAAATTTTATGTAGCCTAACGGACATAAGGTTGAAGGAAAAAAGAAGAGGAAAACACAAAATATACGACAAAGGCCGTTAAACTTAACGCAGTGTAACGATCTTCTTGCGGCTGTAAAAGACTAAAATGTTGTTGCGGAACTTTAAATGTCATTCTAACCACGTTAAGCGAAATTTGTACTTTATTTTCTCTAAAACGATACCGACGTGAAGAAAATTTTACTATCCCTTAAAATGAAAGAAAAATACTGACTTGCCTCTTTTTCGCTGAATTAGACGCATATTTTTCCATTTATAGGTAAGTATATATTTTTCTCCTCTTTCGATTTTTCAAGTGTTGAAACAGGAAGGAACTGATTGTTTTTACTGACTCAAAAGTCTATAGCTGAGCTCAAGATTTTTTTTTACAAGCTAAAGCCACCTATACACTACGCTGTCGTAGTATAATTTTTACTGTCCGACAACATCTATATACCTACTCAAGCACAAGGAATGTGATAAACTGGAGCAGGGGCAATCGTTATAAATATCAAAGTAATGGAGCCTTAATCTCACCAATAACCAAAATGCCATTAGGATGAATTGCTTCTTGAAGTTCTCTGTATTTTGAAGAGGTTAAACTAGATTTTTGAGTATGTACTTTTTTAAGTTAAAATCATTTATCAGAGTCCATTTTTGGCAAATCAATGAAAAAACAAATTGTTTTTGTTCGGGACCTAATATCAGTTTTTTATCATCAGGAACAACTTTGTTCCTTGTCACGGAATTTTGTTTTGACAAATGAAAAAAGAACATCCCTAATGACTACATTTAATTTATGAAGAAAGCTGCGATTTTAGGTTGCCAGTGTGTTCTCGCACTTAATGAAACATTGGAAAATATTCACAATAAATAAAATTGACTCCAAGGAATATATCTCGACTACTCAGTTCAATAATCATTCAATATCTTTTCGATTGAATTTGTTAATTACTTTTTTCGTCTTCTTCAATTTGAACATTTATGTATAACCCGTCCAAAGGGTAGTTGCGTTTTTCACTTTAGTTATCTTTCTGGAAAGAAAAAAACGAAAGAAAAGGCCGAGACGGATGTCATAGAAAATTGTCGACGGAGTAGAAAGTTTTCTATTTCAACCCACTGAGTAGTGAGCACTCTCAAGTATGTCCAACTTCGGCGTGTATTTTTCATGAAATTTGGTCGAAATTAAATCGAAAAATAAAAAAGAAGTTTTTTCCATATGCTCTTTCGAATTCACTCGATACGTCGTATTCTTAGAGAGAAAAACTTATACTCTATCGAAATGTTCGTCCCAACTTTTGTGGAACATATTTTTCAAGTATAGTTTAGATATAGTTCTGAACTTATTGATTTGTAGATACAGCAATTACGCACTGTGCTAGTGTGACGTGCTGTTTTGTCATCCGAGCAACTTATTCGGTAAATTCTCAAAACTAGGTTAAAGGGTGCTAAAAATAAATTGCCAGCTACCTACATACAATTTTTCTTTTAATTCAAAAATTTCATTATTTATCCTACTGTTTTCTTTAGAAAGATATAAATTAATAAAAAAAATAAAAAATAAACATCCTTGTATTTTTCTGACGAGCTGACCTCTCATTAGATTATATACTAGGTACACATATACCCATGTATCAAAATAGTTGATCATGGAGACCTATCCTAATGGGTGGACCTGAAACATTATGTTTCAAGGTTGAATAGAATAGAATTACATACTAAAAAAATTTTAAAGAAATGTAGAAAATTTCTGGGAAATTCACAATAGCTCAACGCTACGTAAATTGTAGCATTGAAATTTCAATATTTATTGACTTCCAAGCAATTGAAAACGAAGAATATTAATTTATGTATCTTCGGGAATGCTTAGCAGATAATAAAATATACAGAAATTTCCACGATTCATAAGACGTTTTCTTCTTTCCGCCTATTTCCACCTTACAAAAGTCAAAAACCAGTGAAATCGTTCCGTGAGTACAGTGTATTATGAAGATCTGCATGGTGAACTATTAATGGCATCAGTAACTCATTTTTTGGTAAAAATTGACTTAATGCGTTTTGGAAAGATGTGGTAAGAGTTACCTACATATATTTTCTACATGAGAGGGAAGCATAACATCTCATAACCCCTGGCTATTGGCTGGGAACGATTGACAACCCTAAAATTTTCTACTCTAATTAACACTTAAAACGCTTATACTCGTATCTAAAAAATTTCTTCAGTAATTTTCACAATTTGTATAGGAAAACTGGGACAACCCAAGATTTGTAGGAGAAATTACTACAAAAATTGTATAAAATGTTATCTAAGGTAAGTATTACAAATATTAGAATATTTACAATAAATATTAATTTGTATAACTGTGATGAGAAAAGTTACTATATGTGAGGCGGTCTGAGATACCATACACAAACTCGAGATTTTTCATTTCAATTTTTTGATTTTATTTGATAGAGGAGACGAATACGAGTATTTAAAAAAAAAAAGTCCAAAAATATCAATTATTCGCCGAGATATGGCGTTTTTACATTTGAAAGCTAAAAAAGCACATTTGGAGATTTTAGAAAAAAAATTTTCATATCAGCTAGTGTGTGTATTTTGGCAAAGAAACAGTGTTTTTTAAATCAATTTTTCACGCTGAAAACGACGGTGAAGTCCATTTAGCTGAAAAAGATCGTACTAAGGCTGTAATGGCTGTAATTTGAAGAAATTCAGTACAATAAAGTAAAAAAGTAAACATTAAGTACAAAAAAAGTACAAAATTATAATTTTTTTTTTTCGTGGGTGGCCTCCCAAATCTGTAGAGTCATCACCCTTAGAGTCATCATCCTCAGATTCCTCAGAGTGCCCATCAAAATAATTACTTAACACAGATTCGATATCTTTCTCAACTTCGAAAGGACAATCCATTTTTAATATTTTTTGACAATTCATTCATCAACAATATAAAAGTCAATCTGTGTGATAAGAAAGAAGGAAATAAAATTTTAAATCGAAAGCGTAGCCATTTATTGGTGTATAAATGTATTCACCGGGTTTGTGTATGGTTTCTTATTTTGCGATGTTGAACAAAAAAATGTGACTGCATTCAGCATAAAACACACGTGCGCGTCAACCATATTCACAAAAATTTTGCTGGACAACCCCTCCTTCCGTTTCTGTTAAAACTGAAAACTGACATTTTTGACCCCGCTAACTTCAGATGCTGTATCTCGTTTTTTTGTTTTCCGAGTTTGTGTATGGTTTCTCAGATCGCCTCATATATTCTGTTTATAATTAATACTATCCATTTCTCCCAGTGTAGTTTGTAGTTGAACGAAAAATTTTAGATTTAAAAAAAGTAGAAAGTGAGAAACAGGCCTAAAGTACGAGTACATATTTAATACAAAATAAAAGCTGCCAGAATCAAGTAAATTCTATGAAACCCCAGTACTACTCCAGAATTTCTTGCTTCACTTACTCGTCCTCTTGAGTTAAAATGGCGTAGGCAAGAACCCCTTCGTGCACTTAAAGGTCGCAGGAAGGTTGTATTTTCGTTTATTAAAGAAAATCTTGTACGCTCTCGGTAACCGAGAGTCGTACACCTGAGAGCTCTTTAGCCTTTAATTGTTTCGTGAGCCTATCTTGCTACTCGAATTATGTAATTATAATCCGGAATTTAAACAACTTCAAACTTATGCGGAGAGTTGCGGAATAACGGATTCGGATTCGATAGATCGTTAATTAAGTTCAGTCCTCATAGAAGTCGGATTGAAGAATGCGAGTTTGGAAATACGAAGCCAGGGATCGCTTCGTTTGTTGGGCTAATACTAATTGGGGGCATATTATGATCTTGACATCGATTTTGCTTCGAAATATCCTCCTAACAATTCGCCCCACTGAAAGCAACATGTGAATGAATTAAGCATACGACATAAAGTCATACTTGAGTAAATACTTATGGACACAGTGTGTAATTTTGTTCCACTATTAATGAAACAATTTTAATTTAAAAGCTTTGTTCTGAAACCTCTGATAATTTCGCTGGGGCGTAATTTTCTATACATGTTACCATCAATAAAATGATTTGATATTTATCACCTCATCACTGAATTTTCTTTCTCTATAAAGGGTATACAATCTACATGGCATGTCGGCTGACTGAGGTGTTAAATCTGTAGATGTGACTATAACGTCTTTTAGTCTGTTTGACCAGTGCGGAGGTTTAACTTTACTTCGCCTCTGTTATAATCGGTCTGGATTGGCTTAGTTGCGTGTTGATCTTTATTTTCATTTAATATTTATGTTTTGATTGTTATTCAGCTGAAAAATTCTTGGCCTCGTTTGAGATGCGAACCATATGCGTCTCTGGGTTGAAAGGCAGCGTTGAATCCTCCGCGGGCCATCTTCGAGAAGAACGAGTAACTTTTTTGGTTGGGGAAAAGGGGGATATACTACTGTCGGATACAATATCTCAACATAAAAAAGTTAATATTATAAAGGCATATACTTGAAGCTTCTAGATTCTAGCAAAACAAATTTTCAAACCAATGCAATTTTCACTTCGTACAAATATGATCGAAAATGAAATTGAAAAAGTTTTCAGCATTCGCACGTATGGGTGGTCTAAGATAGCGCACGATAAAATAGCACCGAAATGATTCGGAGAAAACAAGTCCACAAAAAAATCTTCATAGAAGAGGCTATAAAATATATTTTTGGAAATATAATTTGTCCAAATATCCTTTTCGTCGTTGAAGAAATCATGTGGGTATAGCCTCTTGATTCACTTGAACATATTCAAACTGAAACACTCGAAATTTCATTTTTTTTTGTCTTAGGTACTTCCGGCTTGTTCGCATTTCCTCCATACCAGTTCCAAATCCTTTGGCCCTACTTCTTCACAAAAAAGTCTTGCGAGTTTACCACGGAGAAAATTCCCAACGAACAAATGATGGACGTTATCGATAGACGTGAGGCGAAATTGGATTTTGAAATTATCTCGAAAAATCCTTTAAGGGACTGAGTTACGATGAGGCGAGGGAGGGGTTTCCTATTCTTCATTTGGCGGGAAACACGCGAGTGTTTCACCGCAGATAGACGTATATATATCGTTTTGTAACCCAATCGACCTTACGGAATTTAAGGAATTATATTTTTAATTTCCCAATCCTTGAGGATAAAGTTAACTGAAGCGAACGAATATAAACTAGAGCCGGCACGTATACTTTGAAAGGAAGAAGGGATTTTATAATGATTACGAAATCGGTCCAACCAGCTGAATAATATGCCTCCTCCTCGAAGAAGCGACATAAACCACCGTTTTCAGTGAAAAGGGGTCACATAATTAACCTTCTATAAGTATATTCCGAAAAATAATTCTAACTCTTGGCATTTTAAATAAACTTTTTAATGTCTCATTAAACGTTGAATTAACTGTTGCTAATCTTAAAATATCATCTCGAAAGGTTTGTTCGCGTATTTAATCCTTGGCGATTTATTTTTATAGGTTTCCTTATTCATTTAGTTCACTTCATTTCTCGTTTACTTTTTTATTGTAGGTATAACTTTTACTGAGCAAATAACTTATTACCTATGCTGGTTCATTTCCTCATATTTTGTGAAAGGTACTCAGACTTCGACTAGCTATGAGCAATTTTGTAAGGGTGTTGGTATTTCAATTGGAAAAAATTCCAACGAACACTGAATTCTTTTAGAATTATAAATATCATACAGATAGTTCATACAATGTAAAGGTGATTTTGCTTTTGGTATATTTCCTTGGAAAATGTTGTAAGTAAATCGTACTCATTGAAATCGAACCCATTTTTTTATTTAATTCAACTTGAAAGTAAAAGCACACGATTATTTTAGAAAAACATAACTTTTTTTAGTTTTTTTGTTCGTATCTTTCATTTTCATCAACAAATTTTCTAGTTCGTAAAGTTTATGAAATTCTGTACACCCATCATATGAAATATTTTTGTATTAACTTAGTACCCTTATTTTCGTAATTTTCAACAATTTTTTTTTACATCCATTATCTAAGCTAGATACTGATTTTTACTAATTCTTAATGGAAGTGGGACACAAGCAGTTTTGTTGGTATTTTTATTTTTCTTTCAAATATTGCAGTTTTCAGTTACTTTACCTACTTATTTCAATTTGGTAAATAATATATCCTGCTATACATTTTAAGCTAACGTAACCTAAGTTCATACTCGTACAATGTTTCCTGAATTTCACCACATCGAATGTGTTTAGTCTGCTGTTAAAAGTATATATATATACGGATGTTATCAAAATTTCTTTTACACTTCCTACATATCTGTGACTCTACCGTAAGACCATTTCAAAGGTTATCGGCAACCAATGGGCGATTTGCCAAACTAAAGTATATATGAAAATCTCGAGGCGCCATTAGCGATGAAAAACTTTTTTCTTCCAAGTTGCAGCAAGACGGCAAGTATACTGCAGCCGCAGTGATTCTCAATTTATAAACAGTTCAAAAAATCGCTAACTTTTCGTCGAAGTTCATAATTAAGAAAATAAATTAACGAAATAATTTTTTGAATCGTTAAAAAGGAAATTTATTAATTTAAAAATTGCGAAGAGTCGAGCAAAGTTTGTAAGATTTTGGTATTCAAAAATATATACATATAGCTTAATAGAAATACGCGTAGGAGAATTGTTTATTTTTAGCATCACTGTGCCTATACTTCAGTGCAAAAGGTTTTCGTCCAACAACTCGACTTCAATTAACTATATAATTAATTTTTCCACTTACTGAATCAGCAACATTTTTGGAACGCTTTTCTTTCTTCGGAAATGAAGTTTTTTAATTTAATTATAAAAAATGTAGTCTTTACACTGGCAGAATATCTTCACAAAATTACTAATATTTTATTATATTCAAAGAATTTCTCTCGAGGTATTCTTTTTACAAAATTTCAAACTGATTTTGATTTTTCTTGCTGGTATATTGTTTTGTTCAATCTTGGAATCATTCGCAGTAATTCTCTCTTTATATTTCGTCCACAAAGTTTGAGATTTTTTTTCTTCAATTAAATCCTTCAAACCTACAACTCGACTCTTATTGCATAGACCAAAAATATCCTACAATTGTTTTAGCCTGTAATAGTTTTGATAATACCTCATCTGACCCACCGCCACCTACTCGTTTTTGAACTACTTTTCTGTTTCCTCCTTCTCCTCCATATCCTCCACTACTCATATCCTAATGACGTGCAATACAACCACCCTATCAACAAGAAAATAGAAAGTCAGACCCTATTTTGATTCCCACTCATTCTGACTACCCGATTTTGATCCCCACAGTCGGGCAATAGGTTGCTAATAATTTTGAGAACCCGATTTTTAGTTCGCACTCATTGAAAAGTCGGATAAATCATCTCTACACATACGAGTACATACCGACTGTGGGATTCAAAATCGGACCCCAACTTACATCCCATAGTGGGTACCCATGCCAACTATTGCAGGAAAATGGGTACCCACTGTAACCACATTGTCGGTGCAGATATCAGTGCATTCTCATACCTGTGTTTCATTGTAAGCACTATAACCAACTTTCATTCAATTAATGGGTTCTTTTGAGTAACATTTAATGCCATTAACACTCCACAGCACAACCTTTTTCTTACGGTGTAAACTGATTTATTTGCTTTTCCTTTGTCTTAAAATAGAAAACCGTCTCGATTCCATTCAAAATACCTACAAATGATTGAGCTCGTAAATTTATGTTAATGTCGAAGACTGAAGAAAAAAGACACCAAAATTGTTAGAAGCGGGTGAATATAGTTACTTTAAAATACGAATACAATTTTTTAATTCGTACTTTTCATCCGCCAGCACCAAGCTTCTTTCAATTATTTCCAGCAACTTTCAAAATTCAAACGTTTTCAAACTGAGTGCTAACAAGCTTTATACCAAGTTAGAGGATAAAAATACTTCTCACTCTTTTTAAGGGTTTCATTTGTTGCGCTTGAAGACACAGATTTAAGTGCTGCTTTGGGAATGAGAAAGTGTAAAAGAGAAAAGTCGACCAGCAGAAATGGATGCACAGACGCTCAGGGTGAAAATGTATGTTAGTGAGGAGGGGTGGTACAAGAAAGAAAGTAGAGAGGTAGGAGGTAAGAAAAATGAGAAAAGTGAAAATAAACACGATATTTTAATGTCCGCTCCGTTATTTGATTTATAATCTAACTGACTTTTTTCTTTTTCTTCTTATCCCAGTTGCAGATTTTCATTTCTTACAATAATTCGTTGAAATCCTTTACACAAATGATTATTGAGAATTTAATAATGCTTTACTTGAAAGATTAGAATTGTGAGTCTGGATGATACAACGTCTGAAGGGGGCAATTTGCTAGGATCGAGTTAAATGGCTGAAGAGGGTTGGGCAAAAGGAACCTCTTTTTCAAGAAATCTTACGTTCAAGAAACTATAACTAGTGTCAGAGATCTGAATCTAGTTTAATTTGAAAGAAAAAATCCTCCTTTATCAGATAAAATGCGTTATACCACTTATTACACTTCAAACGTACAAAAGTTACTTTTTTTCAGGTCTATAAAAATTCAAAGTTGGATTCTTAAAAATGTGAATTTATACAAATTATCACTGGTTAATTTTGCCTGAGGATGTTTTCAACGTTTTTATAATTACATATTCAAAAATATGACAAAATTCTCCTTGGAATGAGACTTGAAGGAAGTATCTATTTTAATTTGATGCGAAATTATTTTAAATTGAAGTTTCTCAATTTAATGAAAGTCATTTTAATTTCATAGAAAAAATCGTATGAAATGGACTTTTTTTGTTCTTTCAAAAAGTGATGCATTTGGATCTGCTACCATTTTGCAGTGTTACCAATTAGGTAAAATAATTTAATGAAAAGTAATCAAAGTGGTTCCTTTTGTCTTTTCGTACCCTATCCTGTACCAAACGTTGCATTGCTGTCTTTCTATCGGTTCATTCTTTTTTGCAATTTGATCGTAAAAATGTTAAATCTGCATCGCGTGCTCTTGCAAAATAAAATCGCCCTAAATTTCTTAATTAACATAAACTCTGAAATTACTTTTGAATGCCAGAAAAGTCTCGTAAAAAACATAAAATTTTGCGAAAACTAGTGATTTATGGTTTCGATTTTTACGAGCAGCAGAATGTTCATTTTTACTGCTTTTTCCATACGCGTTACTATAGAACACCCTTACCTATCGTGCAGTCAAAGTTTCCCCTCAATTTTATGTATTTTCTTCAAAATAATTGCAAAGGCTTTTAATTTTTTACTATGCGACGTTCAAATTTTATGGTTGAATCGTTCAGAAGTAGATATCGTTTGTTTTCTTCGCTATTTAATTTGGTATACCATGCATTGATCGTTTGGTAAAGATACTGTATTATTATTAGTAAATTTTCGACTGGGGGTTGCTGGTTGTACTGTTTACAGGTTTTACTTAAACCGAAAATTTGCGAAGTTGTTATTTTTTATAGGATTTCTTGGGCATCTAAGACTGGTGAAATCTTAATTTCATAGAAATGTAAAGCCTATACTTCTCTAGAGTAAAGTGATTTTATATTTTGGTGATGAGTTTCATGCCCCATCCACACCAGTCAGTAGACACTTAAAACACCATCAGATAGCGTTAGTATGGGTGGGTTGTGCACTATGCTGGCTTAAGTGAATTTGATATTTTGAGATTGAACATGGTTCAAGTTTGAACCTCACTTCGTCAGTCTTTCTTCGGTCACCAATTTTAAACGTGATTTGAATATCATTATAATCAAACTGCAAATGTACCTACAATAGACGCAATTTTAAGTCACATTGTATCAAGACTATATCCCAGCTTAAAAAACCATAAATTTAAAACTTCCAATGTTTATATATTATGTAATTTATGTAGGCTGACTATATAATTCCACTCTGAACAGAGACATTGATGATTGACCACGAATGTGCGGAAAAAATACACTGAGATGAATTTCAATGGCAATTTTTACAATTCGGATAGGAAAACTGGGACAATTTGGGATTTGTAGCTGAAATTACTACATAAAATATATTATCTAAGAAGTACTATAAATATTAGATTATTTGCAATAAATATTAATTTTCACAACCGTGATGAGGAAAAGTCACTATTCTGTTTATAATTAATATACTATTTATTTCTCTCAGTGTAGTAGATGGTACCTATTTATTATCTATTCTAAAGGCACAAGAGCCAGAGCTTTCATCTCGGAAAAATTAAAATGGCAGCCACTTGTCGATATGGATGAATGAAAGAAGGAAATTTGTCTTTTTTAAAACAGTAGCTGCATGTCGTGCTGTTAACAAAAAGTTGATGATTATGCGCTGCTGAAGATGGAAAAAAAAATAGGTGAGGAAAAAAAGACATCAGATTCACCTTAGTTGTCGCAAAACGTTTTTCTCTTATTTTTTATTCAGTTTTCCCCATATATAAAAATATTCTGCTATGGCGGAAACATTATATCTGCGACATATTTTTCCTGAAAAGAAAAAGAACTCTTTCATGGAGACAATTTTTAAGTACTTACCTATCAAAAAAGTGTTTTTTAATTACTTTTTCATTTCCTATTTCTCACTAAAGGGGACAGGAAGAGCAGTAAAAGTTGGAAAAAAATAAACATGAATTTCTGAGAGTAGAATATAGGCTATATTATCTAAAGAGGGCCGTTCAGCTCTTTTTTGTGAAATGAAATCAAAAAATTTTAGTGAATGAAATCAAAAAATTTCAGTGACAAAACGGGTGCTTTCAATACAAGCTGCGATAAAATCAAAACTGGTAAACCTGGTAGAAGCCAAAAAAAAAAAAAAAAAAGGAGAAAACTGAAAGGTAGGTAGTCATAACGACATCAAAGGCATTATTTTGTGGTCCACGTAAAAAAGGCTACGAAAATCTTATACCCTCTTGCGTGATACTATGTCACTCATACTAATGAAAAATCGTCGCATTCACGTCAACAGCTTCCCACAGATGAATTTTTTTTTTCAAGTTGCACCAAAGCTCCAAAGCTCTCCTTTAATCAGTAAATGCACGCACCAAAAAAAAAGTTCAACGATCGTTGAGGGGTAAATTTTTGGGGCGTCAAAAGTTTTCATCTTTTATGAAGTTCTGGGGGGAAAAAAATCTCCACTTTATTTTCAAGTGAGTAAAAAAATAATAGGTACAATGTAGCTGTACAGTGCTTCTCGTAAACGTCCTTTAATCGCATGCTCTGCTTTTTCTGGGTTATAGAACCGTGAAATTCTGGTAAAATAATAAATATTGACCAGGCTCACGAAGGAGTAAAAAGTAAAAACAAATGGTCCCATCTAACTGTTCCTCCTTTTTTCTTCCCTTTCTATATTTCCACCCCCTTTTTTTTTATTTGATTATCTGTTCGTCGACCTTTACGTGAATGATTTCATTACCAAAGTAATTCCTTGAGGAAAGGACTTTATTTTTTCGACCGACGACGTCAAAGACACGTTCTCTTAATTATAAAATTGCTTTCAGGCATTTGCAAACGTTACATTTTCCCTTATACATAATTTCATTATTTGGGAAAGATGAAGTATTTATTTTGTTTTCCCGTCTACGTGTTTGAGCTTTAAGCCAGTATCATGCTTTCAAATTTGATAAATTGGTAGGCATCAAGTATAGTGGGTAGGCTATATTCGATATAGCACAATGTGATATGAGCTTTTTAGTCGTGAGAAGGAATCCTGAAATTGGAGAATTCAGTTGAGCGTTTATTCTGAACGAAATTAGTTTCAGTCGGAGTTTGTCATATCTAAGCCATGGACAGTTTTCTTTACCCAGAGAACTACACTGAAAAAAATACAATTGTAATTTTTATTACTTTTTATAGAATAACGGCGACAATACAAGATTTATTGAACATATTTATAGATATCTCGATCTGTAATGTGACCTAAATGTGGAGGAGAAATGTGACGCGAAATGTGACACAGATGTGGCAAAAATTCAACTAATCAGGAAGCAGTGGCACTTTTGTGACACTGATGTGACCTATTATTTTTCCACCGGAGAAAAATGGAATCACATCAGTGTCACAAAAGTACCACTGCTTCCTGATTGGTTGAATTTTTGCCACATCTGTGTCACTTTTCGCGTCACATTTCTCCTCCACATTTATGTCACAGTTTGCTGATTGGAATTCTTATAGTATGTATTTGTAGAATTTTCCACTGTCGTAGATACCATAAGTATTTTACTATTTTTGTGGTAATTTCTACTATAAATCTTGAATTGTCTCTGTTTTCTTATAAGTACAAATCGTAATTTCTATTGAACTTCATTTCAATGCAGGTATACATCGTTAATTTTTATTCGTTAGACAATGTTTGAGCAGTAATTTTGTGAAAAATACTGTCCTTGACTTACCTGCTTTTCGATTGTTCACCTATTTATTTATTTATTTAGTATTTATTTATATTTAGTATTAATTAATTAATTAATTATTTTCAAAGAGAGAGGGTGGGCTGGATTGAATAAAATTGTATTTTATTGCTGGTCTACTCAATAGGCTACCTATTTTTGATTGCTCTCAAAATAAGTAATTCCTTGAACTTGAATTTGTTGGTAAGAATTTTGATGTAGGAACCAAATTACTCATTTTTTCACTCCTGAAAAATATTTTGTTTCAATCATATAGTTCTCAATTTTCATTAGAAAAATATAAGAACTTCATTATTTATTCAATCCAAATCATGAGTTGGCAAATCTACTGTTGAAAATACAATTCACAGTGTTACTTTTACTTTTCTTAGCCGAAAAAAAAAAATTGTTCTGCTCCATTTACTTTCTGTGGAATCTCACCCTCCTCTCTCCTAAATTAGGATGGAATGGAAGTTATTGTGGTTTTTCATTCTTTTTGGTACCTTCTTAACTGTAGATGTACCTAATTCATAAAATTCAAAAATGTTAATAATTCATCTACTTTAAAGAGCATATCGCCGACCCTATCCCAGAACCTCTAAGTCCTAAAAACATAATCATCCTTTTGTTGAGCTCAATTGTGATGTTTTGAGGGCTGTTAACAGTGAATCAGCTAAAAAAAGTGATAATATTTTGGGACTTGGCGGGTTGTTGGCACTTGGCAGTGATGGGCAGTATTCGAATACTTCTTCATTCGAATCAATTTTTTTTTTTGGATGATTCAATTCGTATTCGAATCATTTTAATTTGGCCTTAATTCGTGATTCGAATAAAAAATTGGCTTGTATCCAGGGGCAGTTTTCGAATACTTTTCATTCGAATCATGATTCGAATCAATTTCTTTTTTTTGATGATTCGATTCGTATTCCAATCAATGTTTTCCCCGGATTATTGGTATTTGATTCATTTTTTTTTTTTGCGATTCGTGCCCATCGCTGGTTGTTGGGCTTAGGCTGGCGATATATCCAACTTATTGCGAAAAGTTTTATGGAAATGTGAATTTTTAGTTTTCCTTTGTCGATCGTGAAAATGATTTATATACCTATGTATTTCGAGAGATATTTTTGTTTTAGAATACATAATTAAATTTTTAGAAATTTTTCCTACTCATTAATATCATCGACAAGATAATATGTCGGTCACGTATTTTCACTTTTAGTGTAGTCTTCCTGCGTGCCAACTCCTGAATTCTGCGCTTCTAGAGCGTCGAGAAATAACATTTTAATTAATTTTGAACGTGAGTTAGGTGTTGAAAATTATCTCCCATAGGACTAATTATTTTCATTTTTTATTTATTTTTTTAAACTTTCTTTCTACTTATTTTAAAAGTGAAGTGAATTGAAAGAAAAAAAAGAAGAAATACGGGTTAAAGTATATGGCGTATCGTATCTATTGATTATTTGTCATTTATTGATACTTTGTGAGGCACCAAACAATCAGATGAATACCTATATGAGAAAATTCCTGATTTTAAGTAAAGTTAATAATAATGTGGCGAGATTACCTCATACACACGTGATCAATTTTGAGTAAATATTCTGAAGAACCATAGTTTATAGTGACCAAACTTTAATACACTATCTTCTCTTCATTTTAATCAAAAGCAGTTCCCTCATATGCGACATAGTGCGCCTGGGGGAGGGGTTATTGATTTAATTGTGGTGATTTTTTTCAGATTATTTCTACAACGTTTGTTTTTTACTATTTGTTTTTTTCTTCAGGTCGGTCCCACGGCAAATCGTACGTCCTATTTCGAGTAGGCAAGAAATCGTCGGCCGGCATGAAAACGTTCGCCGAGAGTGGAAAAGACGATTTACTCAATGAGAATGGACAAGGCGAGAAGGACGTGTTCGACGTATTCACAGCTCCAGCAATTCCCACAGGTTCTGGACGGACGGAAACCCAATTCGTAGTGGACGGAAATCATTCGCTGGTAAGTAAAGATTAGGGCCGCTACCCTTGGAAGAAAAAAAAACAGGGGAAAAGTTGGGCTACGGGTTGATGTGGTTTTGGGGAAAGAGGCGAGGCTGTTGGTACGAAAACACATAAAATGAAAAGGAAACACTGTAGCTCTTCTCCTCATCCTATGTTATTTTCTCCCAAAATGTCAGTTATGTTTTCGCATTCAATTTATACCATAAACTTGGTGGAGCGATTTAAATTTCAAAAAGGTAGTAAGTATAACTTCGCCATGTACCTTGTGGAAAAAACGGTGTGTGTGTATGTGTGGGTATTCGTTAACTGGTATCGTCTGTTCCTGTAGAATATGTGCTGAGGTAAAATTTTCATATACAGAATTGTACTTGCACACATTTTCCTTCCAATCACTTTTAAAGTCGAGCTAAAAAAACTTTTTTACGCCTGTACCTACGTATAAAGGGAAGTTTTTTCGCCTCGATCCCTCGTTGAATGGCTCTAGTTCTTGGGTGCTTTTTGTTTTACGAATTTATGGCCGATTGGTTCGAAATGTATTATCGCTTTTTCGTATTCGGCTTTTGAGAAAATTATTTTCATCGACCGTCGCACTGCCTATTTCACCATTCAAACCCACCTTTGTAAATGGTGAATTTTGGTAACTTTTTGTCGTACAGTTTCATTTTTCCTTCGGATAAAGGTAAAAACGGGAAATTTAAATTGCTTATTTGAATCGTTTCGAAGGCCTGTAGAAAACTGCCCGGTAGAATGGCTTGCTTTTAATTTTTTTATCTCATTTTCAAATCCATGTTCTACCATCGTTCATTTTACCAAGTATCTCTGAAGAGTGCAACATATCTTATATTTTTTAAGAGGTTTGTGCTAGGTTTCATTCCTGGGGTAGAGTTCTGCATTGATTTCCACCATATTTGGATGTCATCAATCGATACAAAAAAGTAATTTTTGAGAAAAACTAATTGAATAAGGTACCCATTAATTTCCTCAATTGCTATGAGCCATTAATACACATTTATATAGGTTAGTGATGACAAACATCAATTTGATTTTTATAATCCCTAAAAAGTTCGAAACCGGAAAATCTCATTTGAAAATTTTGAATATCGCCTGTCACCTTTTCCCTTTATAAGATAAACAATAGGTATATATATATATGTCCTTGAATGTACTCTCTGTATGCATGACGAATTGATTTATTATTTAATTGAACTTTATGATTGCAAGGGTATTTTTAACTCCCGCAAAAATCATTTTTTTATTTTTAGACTTTGACAAATTAGCTTCAAAATTAAAATTTGAACATAATTTTTGTTTCATACATTTTTTTGGAAAATCAACAGTTGAGTTATATCTACATGGACAGTAAGCCAGTTTTAACTGTTAACCATCTTATACACTTTTTAGCTTACTATTGTTGAATATTTTTACACAAAAACATTTTCAGAGCATAATTTAGAAGCAATTTCTTATCAGTATTATATATTTTTACAATGTAACTGGCATGAGGCCTCTCTACCTTTTACATAAATGATCACATTAAAGAAATACTAAAGTCTTTATTTTTATGATTTCAGCCTAAAATTTGCAATTTTTAATCCCTATGCTATAAATTTTAAATCTTAGGTTGGTACTGACCATATATTTGTATAAACATAAGTTTCATTTTACATGTAAATTTATCTGAAAGCAATATACCACAAATAGGACTACAGCTTTACTATGATTTGGTGTGTTGGCAATTGTTAAATACAAAAGAAAAATTTGACGATGCTTTTGAATTTGGTCCTCACTTATGGAATTCAATTTTTGACTAATTGTAATTTCTTGTTCTATAGCCAACCCAAAGTTTTCTTTTTGAGTGTTTTTGATTTTTTCACACTTTGCATGCTATTTTCCTCTTGCTATACAACTAAAATTGCGTTTCCACAGGTTTCGTTGGCATCAAGAATCGTCCCATCACCTGACTGGTTCATTGGAATCGATTCCTTTAATTTATGTGTCAATGGGAACTGGTTGGACAGTATTACAGTTGAGGTATGCATTTTTTGGTTATAGCTCATTAAATAGGTATTCAAGTAGCCCTGAAAGAGTTTCCACAGATCTAAATAAGATTTTGCGTAGCAGATTGAAAAGGAAGGAATAAGTATTTTCGACAAAAAATTATGATAAATGCTGGTAGAAAAATCATTTTCAGTCTGATAGATCATCTTTTTCGCTAGATGAAGTTGTATTCTGATCATCATTTTCAGGCTGATCCTATGGATGCAGGAATTGACAATGGTTTCACATTCACAGCTCCAAACTGGCCCACCCAGCCCCAAGGTGTAGTATTTCGTATGTCCAGCAAATATCCGTCGCATCCTGCTGGCTCTTTCTACTACCCCCAGCTGAAGCGTTTGCCACCAATAGCTACATTTCAATTCATAAAAGTAAGTACAGTTAACCTATAACTTTACAGATGAACTTTAAAACTTCTGGATATCTGTAAGTATAAGTATGCTGTAAAAATTTAGTCAGTAAAACCATCAAATTTTTAGTTTTCAGTTAATGTAGCTGGGTGACATATTCTGGGGTACTATAAAGTTTGCAATTTTAGTACATTATAGAATAAGTCATTGAACAAAAAACACCTGCAAAGCCAACCAATTGTAATGTTTCTTATTTCTTTTTTGAAACAAGGTATGGGGTAATGAGGGTTCACTAACCTCGATTATCTTACAGGTAAAACTATTAGAATTTTTAAACCTAATCCTGGGCATAAGATTCGATCAATTTTCGGTATGCGGAAAAAATGCGAAAAGTACAGCTTTACTCAAAAAATATTCTTCCGCATGCTTTTCAGGGTAAAATCTCATTGGCGAAAAAGATTTACAAAATCTAACTGCCATTTCGGTTTTCACGTTCAGTTAAATGAATCGGAAGAGAAAAAACCAATAAAGTGGAAATGAAACAAAGTTTAAAATTTATCGGGTGACTGCATTCTAGCAGAAGGTGCCGGTTATAAGATAAGCTGGGGTAAAAAATATTAGTGAGTCTACTAGTGTCTTGCCTACCATTTATTGGAGGAATATTAACCTAATACGAACTGACGAACGATGAAATGTGTACCTGAAGAAAAAGGGATTCTTATTCTTGTTAAAAGCTTCCACGTAGACTAAAAAAAGTTCCCAGAAAAAAAGATAACAAACTAACCGTGTTCATTGATTTTCACAAAAATTGATAACATGTGTTTTATTGCCTCCATTAAATATTCTATCAATTCTTTTCCCTTACTTTGATTTTTTTTTTCCGAAAGAAAAGAAAGATTTCGTTTTTTATCGAATTTATTTTTGGCAAACGTAAGATTTTTCTTCTTCTTGTACATCGTCTTGGGGCTGTATCTCGATTTTATATATTTTTTTTTTTTTTACGGCAAAGTCTAGGTACAGTTTTCGTTTTGGTTAGAATACGAGACCATTCTCTTTTATCAAGCTTTTAGAAATGAGCAGAATGAGGAAAATAAAAATTAATCTGGTATAATAGCCCTAATATTTGAATTTAAAAAGCGTTAAAAAAATAACTCATATCGTTATAATTTCTTATTCCTACTTCAATACGATGATATTTCATGAAGGTGAATAAATTTAAAAAAAACTGAACATTTCTTTATATTAAAATATTACAAAATGTTGAAGATTTAGAGACAGTAGCTTTTCGTCAGGATAGATACTGATTTCTATTATGACCTAAAAATTGATGAATTTAGTGAGAATATTGACCAAGTAGTCTGTAGTCTTATAGAATTAGTGAGAAGCAAAACGACTCAAGTCTCATTTTTCACTTCAGCTTGAAGTTTGTATAATTTGTTACAGGCTTATAAATGATCTGATTAAATTCGGTTTAATAGGTAGGCTGCATACCATTCTTTCTTTTGTTTCAGATTCGTGCTTATGACCTAAGCGAAGTTTTCTATCGAACAGAAGACGAAAAAAAATATGACGTTTTCAAAATCACTGACCACGAGAAGGAGGAGAACCTAAGTCCTTTGTCTAATGAAGTTGATCAAGAAATTGAAGGCCAACGCTTAGAACAAGAAATACTGTTAAAGAACGAGCTTTCCAAAAATGGGTGAGTGATGCTTTTATTTAAGAATGGCGTTTGCAAGTACAAAAATCCATTTTTCGACATATTCTTGGTAGGTATACGGGCAGATCTGCATAAATAAATTTTATTTGTACTAATTGAAAATGTTATAATCCTGCCTGGTAAAATAACTGGCTTAGGAACTTGAAAAATGCCCCCAAACCAAGCTAAAAAAATATAAAAGCCAACAAGACTCTTCTCTTCTTTTTTCAAATTTAAAATAGCTACAAGCTCTTTGAATCCTATCCAAAGCCCATAGCCAGTGGAACTATGTTGTGCTGAGCCCTCCATTTGACCAAGTTAAGCCCTCCTTCAGGTACCAACATATCGAAGCGAAGACGATGAGAGGGGGGACATAACAATATCTCTGTAGAGCCTTAAGTGGACCTGCACCTCTAAGAAATTCAAACTATCCTCGGACGAGCCTATCGCAGCTGAAATTGTGTGACTTTTTTATTGTTTGGTAAGAGATATAAAATAGCTTTCATTAAATTATCTTATATCAAAACCGTTTGTTCGTAGAACATTTGAACTCCATTTACTCACAACTCCAAAAACCGAGACTTCGTCTAGAGAAGCGGAATCCAATCTTCTGTCGTTGAACGATATCGATCATTATTCACAAAGTCGTAGACACGACACATACAAAAGGAAAAAGAAAAAATGTAATACCTCATTAATGTTGAAAATCAGCTCGTATATTTTATTTTTTCTAATTTAAATTGGTAAGTTGAAAATTGTTTTCACATATTCTTTACTCTTACAGATTCAAGAGATTGTAAAATAAGCGAATGGGGTGCGTGGAGTAATTGCAGCGCAGTTTGTGGAGTCGGTGAAATGATACGCAAACGAGAAATTCTCAAGCATCCAAAAGGCAAAGGACTATCTTGTCCACCTCTGGTGGAAACGAAGTGGTGCAAAAGTAATCGTTCTTGTAATGATGATTTACTGTTCAAGTGGTAAATACGAATAGGTACCGTACCAGCAATGGTCTATGTAAACGTACCTACATACTTACACATGTATTATATGTTTGTTTACCTTTACAAAGTGAAAAGACATTCAGTGAAGAATATTTTGTGGGTCAGTTGTACATATAATAATAATTTATTTATGTTCGCGGTTATGTGTAATGGCTTAAATTCGTTTCATAAACTCACGATCGGTTCAATTATTGTGAAATAATTTTATTTGTTAATTTGTAATATATACGAGTACGTTCGATCCTTCATCAACTGAGACAATTTAAAATGTTTTGTAGGATGATGATTTCAACGTAATCAAGATCGGGGTTAGGAGTAGTATTCTATGACTTGAAAATGGAAAATCACTTGGCTCTATTCTAAAAAGGAAACATAGAACACATGATGAAATACTCGAAAGGTGCATAATGGGATAGTGCCTATTGTCGGGTGCTGGACTTGGCTTTTATCTTTAACTTGCAGAATAAAAAATTGAAAACGAGGCCATAGTGGGAGGACAGCCGGCAATGCCCCCTTCCCAAAAATTTTTTCCTGGTACAATGGGGGAAAGAGGTTTATTTTGTCCCATTTTAATTTCCCCTATGAAAAATTTAATGAGTGAAATTAAGCATCTATTCATTCAATACATTCAACATCACTGATTCAATTTCAAAGCAAAAGAAGAAGACACACTCACATTGTGAACCGAGCTGAATAAGTGACTATAACATTTGCAAAATCAACCAATGTAATCGAGTAGGTACATTATCTCGTGTTTCCTTTTTGAAACAGAGTGTACTAGGCTTTTTTATTCTTCAGGAAAAAGTTTTTTCAAATACCAAACCTAATGAATGATTTTTGTAATGCCAGTGGAAGAAAAATATTTTAAAGATTGAATCGTGTTCAGAATTTTGCGTCTAGCTATTTCAAATAACCTGTACTCATTCACAAGTCAAGGCAAAAAAAATTAAGAAGTACAGTTATTATTTCTTTTCCAATTTTTTTTCTCTCATTAGCATTAATTTTTTTCGTATTGTTTTAATAAAAATTCATTGTCATTTTTGAAAGATATTCTGTGATTTTGTTATCTTCCACAATAATGAATTAATAAATGTGTAGATAAAACTGTAACGCTGCCATTTTTTTTTACGAAGGGCAGTTGGGGAGCAAAATATAGTAATGTAAACCTAATGCAGAAACAATAATGACTAATTATTACTATACTTGATCAATAATATAGTTATTGATCATCTTCAAATGTGCTTTTGGTGTTTCATAAAATAGGTACCTTATTATATATTTCATGAGTATGGGGCTCCGCTACATAGCATCATAGAATCCGTCAAAACAATTGATGACAATAATGACACTTTTATGGTCTAGAGTCTAGAGACCTGACCTAGACTATCAACGTGTTCGTTCTGTTCGTTCACAATGGCTTTCAACTTTGAGATCATTTCTATGCTTGATTTTAATTTTTTTAATTCAAGGAAAAATAGAATAATCAGAGAACGCGGAATGCAAAAGACAAAACAAAATACGAAAGGATGATGATATACCAATACCAATGCCCTTGACCAATGCCTACCATGCGTCCATGCCTACCCCTACATAATAGTAGCGCTTCTAGTGTGAGGAGCTCGATTATCATTTATGTCAGATGCCAGAAGAGTGCGCTTAAATTGACAAAAGTCGAAAAGAATTTGAAAAATTATTTTGATAAGAGGTTGAATGGAGGTTGATAACTGATAACTGATAAGTCGCGAGTTCGCGGGTTGGATTATGCCGTTTATGTAAAAGTATGTAAGTTTCATAATTATGTAATTTACGTTTTGTCAACTTTTCTTGTTTTCCATGTGCTTTCTTTCTCATGAACTTTGATTTATGAATTAAATGAACGAAGTAAATTCTCATTATGACGATGAAGTCAGAGAAAAATCGGCTCGTGAGCAGTTCTTGTCACCCTGTCCAACTACCATTAAGCTGTTCTACGTTGAGTGATTACCGACATCACTATTTGCCAGGATTAAACCTAGTAACTAAAGAACTAAATGCCATCAATTCAACTGAAGAAATCTCTAAACTTTACCATGAACCACGAATTGGAACCAGGAAACCATTGCCGTGTTTAGTTCTCGACCAATTTGATTCTGTAACAGGTAAATATGATTCTATACAAGATGATTTTCTTGAAAAACGTCTTGGTACATGTCATGGTCCGTAACAATATTGTGCTATTTTTCTGAACTTAGGTAATGAAGATCTCGCTTTGAAATTAGTTCGAGATAAATACGTCTGGAAACGCCGCAAACAACAAATGCTGGACTTGATCCGTCGTAAATATAAGAATAAAGGAAAAGGTAATATGTGATTCGAGCGTTATTTTTTAAAAAAGTCATTTCATTTGAGAATCTAAGGGTTACTAATCAGCTAGTTGAAAACGCAAACGAAGCCCTGTATCATTAAATGTAATCCAATTAGTTCTGAAATCTTCAAAATAATAAGTTAAATGATTCAGTAGTTGTAGAGCAAAGACGATTTGAAAATCTAAAATCACTTTTCCTTGAGAATTCTCCTCAGAAAAATTATTTGTTATATTTTTGATTTCAACTGAATTCTGGGAAAACACTCAATATCAGGTAAAAGTTTGATAAATGAATAAACGCGTTGAAAACAAAGATTAATAAATATTTTTGCTTGAATACCATTTAGTAAACTCGGAGGCAATACTTCAACTTGAAATTCCACTGCTTATTACTCCAGATCAATACGTTTATGTGTCATTATCTTAGTCTTCACCTAAGGGCTAAATATTGAAATACCCTTTACTGACTGTTGAAATGGAACTAACCGATTTGGGTACGATACGTATATGTTGGCAGACACAGAATTGATGTTTTCTGAGTTCATCGTTAGAAATATAAAATTCAGAAAGACACTTAAGAAATATGAAAACTTAGTTGATAGGGTTGTAAAGAATGACTTTTCATCCTGAAAAGCATATTATGTTCAATTCACAATCAATGACTGTACTTTTGTTTCTTTAATGCTCTTGAGAATTTGATGAAAAGATATTAACGATTGAAATTTCATCTGTGAGATACAACTTGAAACTTACGGTAATTATTTTTTTCATACTTTGAAATACCAATGTTCTGGTATACTTAAATATACTACTGTGAGTAAGAACTTCAAAATACTGCCAAAATAATACAGAGTAACCTAGAAGTCCTACAATGTGAACATTTTGGAGTACTAAAACTAAAATACTGCTACTGGCACTTCACTAAATGAACCGTATTTTCACTCTGTCTTTATGTATTATTTTTACCGAATTTCAGATTACTTGGCATTATTTAATTATTATTATTATTATTTTCAAACAATAACTTGTAAGATGTTTGCATCATAAGATTTTTATATTGATTCAGCATTTCTCTTGAATTAAACCGATTTCTAAACTATATTATTACAAAATTAATAGTGTAATGTTGGGAACGTGTCTTACTTGAAAATTAAGTGGTTGAAATAAAATTTTCGTTATGAATTTGTACTTTCCATTCAATTTATTTCACCTTTGTTTTATACTCTGCTTTTACAGGTCCCTGCCAAATCAACAAAATAGTACCGAAAAATACCAATGGAGTTACAAAAGTACCATACGGTGTATCGAGACTTGCTGACCACCTCTCAAAAAATCCAGATAAAAGTTTCAGTGGAGTAAGTGTTTGATTTTTTTTTTGTAAGTAATAGCACTCAAGATTTAATGAGAATAATGTGACCTTATTGTGGAAAAAAAGAAAAAAAGACGTTCACTAAGTATGTCTAATCAAGTTTTTTGGGTCATAAAACCAGTTTCTGAATGGAGTAAGTACTCGGGACCACTTTGATATTTTCTATCAACTATACTATTTTTCCAGTTGTATAATTGGTATTTTGATAACGCGTTGTCAACTATGCAGTTTGCCGATCAGCCGTACTTGATGCATGCTGGAGGCGAAAAGTTGAATAAATTATGTAAGTGATATTTCTATGCGGTAATAGTTGGAAGCAGAAGTAGCTAATCCTATATTTTCTGTTATTTTCCAGGTTTTTCCGCTATTGATTCAGATGAAACGTCTTCATCCATTCCAGTTGTTACTACAAAATTCAGTATTCCTTTAGAGGAAGAGGGTCCAATTTTTCACATTTTTTCGTCTCAAATGAAAGGTTTGTTTTTTATCTCTCAGGAAAGCCCTCATTTTGACCGATTAAAAAACGAATTTCATTTCATCCGTTGCAAAAGAAAATAAAAATCAACTTGGAATTTTCATTGTGAATATCAAATCAAAACCTGAAAAGCTTTATAAATTGAAATTTTCTTCTGTAGCCATTTTTTTGTGGGCATTTTTTTAATTTTCAATATTTATTATTATAATATTAGGAATTCAAATTTTGCGTTTGATTTAACGTTTTTCACCTACAGATCGAATTGGTATCAGACAACGAAATTCGTGTAAAGTTTTTGTCCTCAATACAGACAGTGATGTCAGTGACATTGCGAGGAAAAGTTATTCAATTGGTTGTGGTAACTACCCATTCGTCTCTGCTGATATTGCGAGTAAAGAAATTTGTACTGTTGACGCAAATCGTGTGATGAAACTATGGAACGTGTCTAAGAAAAAGTAAATTCAAGTTTCTACTAGTGCGTAATTCATGTCAGAGAAGTAAGAAAAATCTTTTTTTTTATCATCCTCATAAAGGTGCATTAGCCAAGCTAGTTTACCTCAGTCAGATTCATTTTTGAGCGACAAATTCGTTCGAGTTGAATTTTCGGAGAACTGCGATTTCATCACAGCCATTGATCGAAAAAATGTGTACAGTTTTGATACTAGGGTAAGAAAAATCTAGCTTGACAATGTAATACGTTCTAAATTTACTGAAATGTCACAAATGTTTCGTGCTGTTGCCTGTTTGTGTAATATGTCAGTAGGACTTGGTTATTCATTTTTTACTTTTTTGAAATAAGTAACTGATTCCCATTACTTTCTGTTTAATATTTATTTGAGGGTTTTTTTCATCATCATTTTCTACCAGTGTAACGTAATGGTTATTTTTTTATCATTCATCAACAGTCAAAGTTAACCAATCCAGTTGCTCACTGGTCATGTGAAAATTACGTTGAAATGTGCGAAGAAATGTCATTGATGATTTCGTCAGCTACAGATGATAACTTCTTCATTGGAACCACTCATTCGTGTTTATTATTAGACATGCGTTCTGGCTTCGTCCAGAAATGGTCTCATATGTTACCACAAACACCAACTGTCGGACATATTACTTCGGTTGCATATGAAAGGTTTCAAAATAGATTTTGTTTTAAATCGTTTGTTACGTTTTTTTTTCCATAAATGAAATAATTCACATCGAGTATAAAATCTTATTTCAGCGGAGAATCAGAGGAGTTATTAATTTTATGCTCTCAAGGCTGTAGTGACGTAGTTGCTATTTGCAATAATACATCCTCAGAATCTTCAATTACTTGTTCACCTTTTTCTCTGCCTAACAGAACCGATACGTTGCATGAAGCACGTTCTCATGGAGTTCTATATCAGCCTGTTCTTCAGGATAAGTAAGTCTAACAATTTAATTTTAACTTTACGCAATATTTTTAAATTATCAAAAAAGAAAAAAAGATAGGACTTATGGCAACGAAATTGCTAGTTTCAGTTTATATCGTAAACCTAAGCAGTTTGGAGAGAATTCATCTATGAATTCCTTCGTATTAAAAAGAGGACAAAATTAGAAACTATACGTTATTTTCCGAGTTTTTGAATACTATGAAGATACTTATGTATTAGAGTATGAATAACAGTGAAAAACTGAAACTTGAGTTTTTGAAAATATGAATAGTGCGAGTATGTATTTACAGTTAATAGTACGCACTAATATAATTGTGAAATTTTATTTTATTCACTTTTTTCATTTATTTATAGTTAAGCTGAATAGGCAATAATATTCCTTTGTCGAATTCTATGTTTTCAATCATTTAAACCTCATCTCTTCTAGAGAAAAAACTAGCAGTTTTATTTTGAATTCTGATCAGACAATAGTGTTGATTTTGTTGACTGTACCTGATTTTTCTTTTTTTTTTCACTTCTAGATTCGATTTCAGTGTTATCGGTCTAACATCATATGATGTCTCTGAACATCCAACATTATTTTCTTTGATTTCCTCTGGCGATATTTTTCAACAAAAACTCGTGTTAAAAACGCCCGACTCTTCTAAACTGTCCAAAAAAGAAATATCATACTTGGAAAATTGGGAAAATAAGTCAATTAAATTATTTTCTAGTCGCAAAAAACCTCGTCTAGTCATTACACATACCGTTGGAATGGAAAATTTATTTTCTAGTGAGTAGTTTCTTTCATACGATCCTACCTTAGTGATCATTACATTCACTTATACGTTTGTTTAGCATTAGAAGACGTTGAAATACCCGAGTGGACTACAAAGCCAGCGAATCTAGAAAAAATAAAAAGATTTACAAAAAAAGAATTAGAATCATATACTGATCTTTTAGCACCATGTTTACTGAATGATTACGGAGTGCTGAATGATTCGGATTGGGAGGACGAGGAAGACATCATGACAAATTTGTCAGAAAAAAGCTTCAATATAGTCCAAAATTGGCTACAGGATGGTAATAATACACAATCAGCTCGTGAAACTGGTGTTGGATATGATTCGGACGAATTTTCATTGGATGATGTGCAGAATTCAGAAAAAACTAATACTGACGCAGATGACGTATCGATTCTAAGTAAATATGTAATCAGATTTTGAGCTTTTTCAGGCCCGTAGCCAAGAGCGATTCTGGGGTTTAGCCCAACCCCCCCCCCACCACCACCTCAAACTAGTTTCAGCCCACTTCTAATTATTTTAAAGGCCCTGTAAACAAAAATTGAAAAAAATTTGTGTCTATAAAATTTTATCTTCAAGTGAAAATTTACTACGAGTATTGATTCTCGACGCTTCACGTCCTCAAATTTATTTTTACTCCTCAAAATTATATCAACTTTTCTTTTAGCTGATACCATACACGTAATGCTATTTTCCGACGCAAATTCCAAGTGTTCGGGTCCTACAATTATCGACATGAGCTATTTTTTGATTTCTAAAAAATTTTATTTTCGCGCTCGACTTGTTTTGAAATTTGCTAGTTCTATGTTCATGTTATGCACAGGGGCGCAAACCTATGAAAATTTCAATGCGGCGAAATATTTTTCAAGCCCACCCCTCTACTCCCCCCCCAACCCCTCCCCACCAAAAAAAAAACACTAACCGTACTTGAATCAATGTGGACGATCAAAAGTTGACCGAAGTTTACGCCAATGGTATTGTAAGATCACCTCCACTTTATACAGTGAATCATAATTTAAAGATGACACATCTTTAGACCCATCTTCACTGCGGTAAGGCTTTTTGTGAACTTTTCTCCTAATTCGCTTATTTTTTGCAGGTTTTGAACTATCCGAAGATGAGCTATGAAGTACAACTATATTTTTTAACTTACAGACCCGTCCATCTTGGAATTTATATGTTCGAATTATTGATGAGAACTATTGTTTTTCTCTTAAGCGGTGTTTTTAATTGTTTCTAATTTTTATTACTCAATTTTTTAATAAGATTTTATTACGTCTTTGTTATATGTGTGCTATTTTGTTTTCAAATTCTTCGCTACTCAGTACTCCGAGTACCTAATAAATTGTTCACTTCTCACAAATTTTGAATGAGACATGTATCTCTATATCTCAGATGAACTAGGCATTTCATTCAGTTTTGAATTGTAAATACTAAATAGGTTTTAATTCCTTTCGATTTGAAATAGGAAATAATTATGGGTGAACAAAAACTTATTCAGCTGGTATTTCTAGAATGTGGATTTATTTAGATTGTGGATCGAGTTAGCATCAATGATGGGACTGCTGTTTCGGTGTTTCCTCATCTCTTTCCCTACTGAAATCAATCGTGTCACATTTTATTGAATTTTGAAAATAATTTTGATTAAAGCGAAGCAATATGAGCATTTTTTCCAATATTACCTTCTGAAGACTTTCATGACGTCTATTGACGTATTGTACAAATCTTATAATTTTTTTAAAAAAGTAATATTCAGTCTCATTTTTCGAATTGATTTACTTAGTTGAAATTTCAAATTTGAACTAATCCCATGAACAAAATGTTCTTTACATAATTAAATAATTCAGTTGTTCGAAAAGAATGAGTGAGAGAAAATTTCATTTTACTTTTGGAACTAGCAAGTGAAAAAAAAAAATTGAATTGAACACTTGATAGATTTCGTAAAAATAATATTGAAATCAGTATGACTCATTATTTTTCTCATAATTATCTTTCTTAGACCATGATTAATTTGAATCAAACTGATCAGGCAACATTAACTATTCCATCATATATTTCAAGATCCCAGGGGAATCTTGAATCTGTCCCCTCCGGTGGGCCTTTTGATTTCAAATTGAAATATTGAATCAATACTTGATCGCCCTGTGATTTCTGAAGCCAGAGAATAGATCCGATTTACAGAATAATATTGAATTAAATTTATTATGGTTCTTGTCTTCTTAACTAAAGATTTCTATTTTGGTTTGGTATTCTATAACAATAAAATGTGTGAATATCTGACCCGAGTCCCTCTCCCTTACCGTATCTGACGCAATTCTCGAGGAGATTTATAAAATTGCAACACTGGAGTACACTGTGAACATCGAATGACTTTGAAAGTTTGAAAATTGAAAAAACTGGGTGAAGGAAACGTCAAGCGCACTTCAAGCGAAAGAGCTGCTGTGAGTGCTGACTGCTGACTCTTCGTGCTCCTCGCGCAAGCCAAAATGATTGAGCATCGTTCCGCTTCCGCCTCCGGCCTTCCACATGCAATTTTTCGTGTAAACTGTAAAGTAATTTTCAATTTTCGGCTTCATTTCTGATTTCTCAGTATATTTTTCCACTCATTTCAGTTTACACTTCATGTCTTCATTTCATCAATTTTTTTCCGTAATCATTTAAGAAAAGTACGTAATTTTAATAGATTTTTCGAATTTTATTATTTATTAATTTCGTGTTTGGAACCAGTATTTGTGTAATTGTATTTATTTTTTGGTCTTGTGGACGTTTTATACCTCTTGTCACCTCTGGCTCCGTGTTTAGGTATACATTGGCTTGACTGCTGTGGCCTGTGTTTGTACAGAACAGTTCGTGCTCACAAACGTACAATCGGCTACTCTTATGTTTTTGAATTATTTTCATTTACTCTACTTCATATTGAATATTTTAGTCGGATATTGTAATGCATTTAAATGACTAGCAAAATGTGAAAAATGCCGGCTAAGTGCTATGAACTGAAAAGTCTTGGTTTGAAAACCAACTTCGAAGCGAAGAAATTCTCCAACACCAGGCATTCCTTAGATCGAACGTTTGAAGAACGAGTGAAACAGGTTATTACATATTATTATTATTATTATTATTATTTATAATTTTGAACGTCACTGATATATTTTATTCGAGTATTCTTCGTTTCAGTACATTCAAGAAAACAAGCATAAGTCTTTCATTGATGCTGGTGCGTTAGTTGATTATTTGAGACAAAAGTATCCTGAGTATCTGAGAAGGCAAAAAGCTGCTGTAAAATACTTAGCTGGTCAAGGTATTGATCTCTGTATTCTATTAAGTTGTTGTCTGTTTGTCATTATTTTCAAGTTTATTTTCATAGTTTTTGCTAAACTGATGGCTGAAGAAAAACAGGATTCTAATGCTGAGGAGAATATGTCTGTGGAACCAATAGCTAGTGATAGTGAAGATAGATCTAATTTAAGTAGTATATCGTCAGAAGATGAAATGACCCCGGCTAATATTTCATTGCCCAATATTAATGACACTATTTTAGAAATGTATAAAACCGCCCACTCAAGTACTTCCCAGTAAGTATCAATTTTCTCGGTGCAAAATTTTAGAAATTCAGTTTATTATGTTCTATCTTAATTTTCAGGGATGACGAATTTATAAATATAAGTAGTGATGAAAATATTGAAGAAAATCACAGTTCTAGTGGCTCTACTATTACTATTGATGATGATCAGGTAATGACAGTTCATATTCTTGTTGAAAAAAATATCCGTATTGCTATCTCAGAATGATCATTTGTCTGAAAAATTTTTGTCCAAATTGATTATTGACTTAACGGAACTTTCAAAAATAATATTTTCATGATGTCTACATTGAAATACAGTATCATCCAATTTCACCTAATACTACTTCAATCATTAGTTTTACATTTTTTATAGCAAATAAAACCTGCTGATGACCCCAGTTCGCTAGCCAAGAAAAGGAAACATTGTGACCAACCCGATCCTACTGAAACCTCTAGTACCGACAAAATATGCAAAACAAACGGTGATATCGCTGCACCAGATTCAAAAAACAGCACCCCAGTATGTAAGAAACCAAAAAATAGAACTTCTACTACTGGAACCAAGAATAATATTACCGAAATCAAGAATAATGATTTGAACTCTTCGAAAGCACGAAAGTCCATAGCTTTTGAAGATAGTTTAGCAGCTAGTAATGTTCCATCAATTACATTAGCTGATGTAGCAGGCTGCCAGAATGTTATTATGGTAAATGTTTATAGAATATTTCATCTTTTTCAGATTATAAGTTTGTATGAAATTCAATCTTATTAAATTACAGGAAGTAGTTAGATTAATGATGCATATATACCATCCTGAAATTTACCATCACATTGGAATCGACCCACCTCGAGGCTTTCTATTACATGGTCCTCCTGGATGTGGTAAAACTTTATTAGCTAATGCTGTAGCTGGTGTAAGTTCTTTTCGCCCGTTGGTACAAAAATAAACTGTGAATTTTTTAATGAATTGAATATTTCTTTTAGGAATTGAAAATACCTTTAATAGATATTGCTGCCCCTGAACTTGTAGCTGGTGTTTCTGGTATATCAGAGCAGAGAATAAGAAAACTTTTTGAAAGTGCTATCAAATTATCTCCTTGTGTATTATTCATCGATGAAATCGACTGTATTACCCAAAACCGTGATGTTGCTAATAAAGATATGGAACGACGAATTGTATCTCAGCTACTTTCATCATTAGATAGTGAGTTTCATCTTCTTCTCATGATGAGAATTACTGTTACTTAGTGATAATTTTTCTCATTCCTTTTCGCAGGATTAAGTAAAGATCCGAAAGGCTCGCAAATTCTTGTGATTGGAGCTACGAATCGACCTGATAATTTAGATCCAGCGTTAAGAAGAGCTGGTCGCTTCGATCGAGAAGTCTGTATGGGCATTCCCGATAAGGAATCGCGTTACGATATTTTAAGATTTATGTGTTCAAAACTGCGCATAGCTGATGATGTTTGCCTTCGAGAAATAGCTTCTTTCACTCCAGGTTATGTTGGAGCAGATCTTTTATCATTAATTCGTGAAAGTGCCCTTTCCGCTGTATATCGGTAAGCATTAATATTGTTATAATTTTTGAGAAATGCAAAATTTTAATTTAAATATTTATCTAGCGTTATGGATCAAGTTCCTCGTATTAGAGAATCGCAAAGTAATAGTGAGAATTCCGGTACTTCTACAGAAGCTGAAGAAACTAAATCAGCTAATCCAATTGAATCGAGCAGTCACACATCTTTGTCTAATAAACTGAAACAGTCATTATTATGGATGAGAAACAAGTTACCTATTAAAGAAGAGTATCTTGAAAACGTTTGCATATCTAAAGAAGATTTCAAGTTGTCGCTTAAACGTGTGCAACCATCTTCTAAACGAGAAGGATTTGCTACAGTTCCAGATGTAACGTGGGATGATGTTGGATCCTTGAAAGATATACGAGAAGTCTTGCAAATGGCCATATTGGTAAATCATGTTTGTGTGATGTGAATTGCTTTTAATACCAAATTCTATGCATAAGTTTATTTTTGTAGGCTCCTGTCAAATATCCTAAACATTTTGCGGAATTAGGACTGCCCGCTTCAATGGGTGTTCTTCTATGTGGCCCACCTGGTTGCGGTAAAACACTACTCGCCAAAGCTGTTGCTAATGAAGCTGGAATTAATTTTATCTCTGTCAAAGGACCCGAGCTTTTAAATATGGTAAGATTTCTATTTTCTCACCTATTATACAGCTATGCTGTGCTGAGTAGTACGAAATAATTAATGAAGTAAAAAATGAAACCAAATTAGTAATATCTTAATATTGTTGAAAAAAAAAAATTTATTTCAACGACGATTATGAATTTTTTTTTTAGTAATATTTTACAAATTCGAAATTGAGAAACAGAAGCTTGGAAATCGATTCGTATGAACAGTTTTATCAACGAATTATTTTATTAAATTGTTAATAATTTTTATTTTGTAAAAAAAAAAAGTAATCACTATAGGTTGCGTAATGTCAGATTTTGATGTTCACGTTTCTTGGCTGGATAACTGAATAACTTAATTCTCAAAGTGAATAATATTTTATTATGAAAGCTTTGTCAAGATCACCTTCTGAATTTAGATTTTTATCATTATTTACTTGTGTATGTGATGCATCATAATAATGTATTCAGGGGCCATCTTTTGCAAAAACTTATCGTCAAATACTATAATTTCTTGGGGCTAACTAATTAGATACATATTTGATTGGAATTCCGTTTCTATGTAAAATGTTATTGAATACGTTTGATGCATAATTTACGTATATATCATGGAAAAATACCTCTACCTATTAATAATTTCAGTATCTTTTTGGGTCATTTGGAATTGGTCCTTTTATTACGTGAAATTACATTATTTCTGAGCTGCAATATTTTTATCCGTAATTTCATCACTGTGCGCAACGAAATTGAAATAACGAGTATCGTTGATTTATGTCATAGAAAATATCTGATGAGAAATCAATGAGAATTTTTGATGGAATGATTTTTTTAAGTTTTCTAAAAAATGAGGAAAACGGACTGGTTCCTTTTTTGCTCGATAGCTCTTCAACCAAACTTTCAATTATGAAAATTTTCAGCCCACTGAGTGTTTTCAAGTAGAACATTATTATTTTTTCCTTACCTTAACATTATAACCATCCGAAAAATGAAACAAATTTTCTTTTTTTATGGAAAATTTTTCGTTAAAAAAAGTATTATATTTTTCTTTTGTTTCACTTTTGCATTTTAGTATGTCGGTGGCAGTGAAAAAGCAGTTCGCGAATGTTTTCAGCGAGCCAAAAATTCGCAGCCTTGTGTTATATTCTTTGATGAGTTGGATGCGCTGTGCCCTAAAAGATCTGATCATTCTGAGGTGAAATTGATTTCTTACTTATTCGTACGTATGTGACGCATAATGTGGTTGTCAATTTTTCAAACATGTTTCGTTTTAAAATACTTTTAGAATAGCGCTGGTATGAGAGTTGTGAATCAGTTGTTAACGGAAATGGATGGCGTTGAAGGTAGGACAGGTGTATTTTTAATGGCTGCCACTAATCGACCCGATATTATCGATCCAGCTGTTCTGAGGCCAGGTCGACTTGATAAAATTCTTTATGTCGGATTCCCCAATGAAGTGGATCGCATTGACATACTACGAGCACTCACCAAAGTAATTTCTGTGAAACATTAGTTTTATTATTGTAACTAGCGTGATTCGAGGACTACGCCTCCTGTTGCTGCTAGTCCCAGCGACCCGTTGTTTTAGCAAATTGTGACAGTGTATGAATGTCAATACTAATTTACAAATATGTAAAATAATTTCAGAATGGTTCAAAACCACCACTTGACGAAGATGTCAGTTTGGATGACGTAGCTAAAAATCCTGTGTGTGAAGGTTTTACTGGAGCAGATCTTGCTGCGCTGGTTCGTGATGCAAGTATGCTTGCTCTAAGTGAAATAATTTTGAGTGCCAAAAGTGATAACGACTTTACACCCGTATTCGTCACCACAAAACATTTTAATAATGCTCTTCAGAATTTGCGTCCATCCGTTTCAGAAAAAGTAAGTTTGTTGGAGTACAGGAGTACATTTGCTTATTCCATATTATTCGTTCATGATTTTGTTTATTTGAGGTGAAAAAAAACTTCGCTACATCAGCGGTGTTTTGAGAATGTTTCAATTTTTTCTTTGATTTAATAAGAAAATCTTCAAAAATAAAGTATAGGGTGAACTCATCGAAATTTAATAATTTGCTTCTTGGGTCAGGGTTCATGATCAAGGGTTACTGGTTTATCAACAAAACTACTCCTATAAGACCACAACACTATCAACCGTCAAATGTCATTTTTATTCGGGTGGAACTCGCAATGTTTCAATTTTTGAATGATGATTAGCTCAACTAGATATAACTCAATTAACAAATTCGATCTAGAATTTTTCAATATCTAACCCTATAGTGAAAACAAAAGTTTTATAAACGAGGACGAAAAATTTAATTTTTTGTTTAAAACGGCGATACTATTCGAATTTCTTAATTCTTTCTTTCACTATCAAAATGCGTTTTTAAGGATAACAAGAATTTATATTTTGATAAATGAATATCTTACATTCAACACTTGATAGTAAAAAGAAAAAGTTCTGATGCGATATATTATACCTGAAAGATTTACCTAGTGGTTAGAAGATCTTGAAATTTTCGATTCCAGAATAATGATTTTCTTTTTCATTCTCTCACTTTGAAATTTGAATTATTTTTATTTCAAGTTCAGAATTCTGTGTGATTCATCATCCTCTATTTTGGGATTTTTCTGATTTCTCTAGTTAATCGATTTGATTCATATTCGTAATTTAAAAATAATTCTAATTTTTTGAATTGATTGTTTCTATTTTTATTTGTACCGTAGAATGGGGCGACTTTACACACTTTTTTTGTTTTTCAACTTTGTCCTTTAATAAGTCCCCCAATTTTTAAGCTACTGAAGTGAATTCGGTTTTAAAATTTTGGTCCAACATTTCTTAACACATTTGTGAAAAAAAGTTTGAGTTTGCAGCCTTCTATTTTTTATGATTTTTCAAAGAATTTATGTATAGTCAGCCCTTAATGGGGCGACTTTACCCATCAATTTGTTATTGACGGCTGGAAGCAGGGTGGAAGGCAAAATTTAAGGATGTTTGTACTGGAAACTGGAACATAGGATCTTTTCCTCCTACCTGGTTCCATCCAAATCGTATTTCGGTTTTAATTTTTGCCTGGCAATTATTTATTGGGCTAAAACGAAGTGGGTCAAGTCGGTACTCGCCCCTTGGATGTAAAGTCACTCCGTTCTACGGTACCTTTATTGAAAATAGAAATTTTTTTTTTCGCTAGCTGTCTGCAGACTCATTGGGATGTGTTGCATAGTTTAATCTGTTCTATCAGAAAATGAATGATTCTTATATTACATATAAATCAATTTTAGAATTTTCACATATTATTACTTATTGGAAGAAATGAAAACAAGTTTTATCATTTGATATTATACTAATTTGCAGGATCGAAAACATTACGAGCAGTTACGTATCAAATTCGCTACATCGGCTTATCAGATGCAGAAAAAAGACGATTAATGCGTAAATTGGGTTCCTGTTCCATTATAATGTTTCCTTGTTCAACTTTGGTATGCATTATTCTGACAGCATGTCCGAATTCCACGTTTCTACGTTCCAAAAATCTAAGTCATACGTTAATTGTTTTGAATATTGAGTAATTTGTTCATTTGTTTTCATTGATCCCTTTTTTCATTGTACAACGCTCATTTGTAAAATGATTTCTGCATATTAATGTTAATCAATTGTTTTTATTATTCTCGATGTACATCCGAGCAAAACAGTTTGTCATTATAAAAATAATGTTTTATTTTCTCTGTGATTTCTGGTTTATTTTAGTAATAAAGTGGATTATTTCTTATTTTAAAATTTTGATTAAAAAATTGTCTTGTTGCTGATGTTGATGCCCTTGTTGATCAAATGAGAATTCTAAAACTTTTTCAACTGGCAGCTTCTTATCTTGAACAAGAAATTTCTATTCATGATTCATGAATTGTTGTTTTCGGAAATTTAATTTTCTACTTCTTTTTTTTTCGTTTTCATTGAGAACAAAATTAAAACCTGTTCTCTCTTTCATCGGTGCCGCTTTTCAAATTATAATTCTACGTCTTAGCCAATAATGTAGAAAGACTGGTACCTGCATGTTTGCTCATTATTGTCGAAAAAAAGTGATTTCCCCTTACTTGAAAATGATAAATTTTGTGACTATATTCTGATGTAAAGACTGGTCTTCTTGTCCCTTTTCCTTGAAAAATTACCTGTGTCACTTTTCAATGTACTTCTTCAAATTTAACATTTCTCACTCTTGAGGTAGAACCATGGTAGAACTCAAAATAATTATTAACAGCACGAGAATGTTATTGTTGATTAAGAAAACTGAGATTATCAGATGGGAAGAGAGGAGCTATCGTTAGCTAGCTACTGCCTCATTATTTTACTGTTTAAGATTTCGAAAATTTTGTTGATGTTCCAGGACGAAACAAGGCCAAAGAGGAAGCTTCAAGTTTCAGTATTTTTGACACGAGACTATTGTTTCTCATCTTGAGGCTTGGGCTTCCCGCTTTTATAATCCTGTGAACCAAGTTGAACATAAACTGATAGACCCTCCCCAACGTAGTGGCTGTCGGCTGACACCTGATGGATTTTCGAATAATGAAACGGAAGGGGTCCTGTCCTGTTCTCCTGTGCACTGAATATCCTGCTGCAGTTTTTATCACCTGTTATATTTATTTGTATTTTGATTAATGTAAATAAGGATTCAGGAAATTTCATAGATATGTGGGAAATCTGCCGGAAATGTCGAAAATATAAAAATGGAAAATATATCCAAGATCAGCTGTGGCAGACAGCAGTACTGTAAAACATGTAAATCGTAAACAACACACTAGCGCGCCACAGCCGTAGACTTCTTCATGTTGGAAAATGCAAATAGACCAATTTTGTTTTGTCAACATGCTCGCAACATTAATCTTCAGCATTAATCTCGCGATCCGATCGGGAAATTTGTGTTGTGAACATGTTTTCAACCTCGTTCGATCTATTTCCAAATTCCACATCAGTCGATCTAAAGAATTCTAAATTCAAGAAGTTTAATTCATTAAATTAGGTAACACTGATGTCGCTCATTCGCTTCGCCTTTTACCCCCTAACCCCTAACTGCCCCTAAACGCTGTAAAAGAGTGGAAGAGTTGTTCTTCTTCTTCGTTTTCATTGTGCTCGTTGTGGTACTCGTTTAAGAATTCCCTTGACTTCTCGTCTTCTTGTATCCATTTTATTTTTTTACGTTGTTGACTCGTGAAGTGAAACTGTACTAGAAAGTAAATTTGAACGTGAATTTTGTCTTTTAAAATTCAATTTGAGAGCCAATTCCTTTTTGTGAAACGTTCATCATCTCTGAAGTCGCATGTCCATCCAGAATCTCAACACATTCGGTAAGTCAATTTTGACACGTTATCTTATCTAATACTCGAATAACAGTTTCGCAAAATGGCAGATACTCAACATTCAGCCTATATTCTATGCCGTTTGGAGACTTTATGTATTCATTTTACTATTGCTGCCGTACTATTCGATGCGCAGTATAAGTTTATTTATTTTTCTACCAAAAAGCATGCTGGTCCACAAACGTTATTTTTACTCCACGTTGTGGAGTCATCCTGTTTTATTTAGCTGCCAACGTCCATTTTTTCTTAGCATTCATCCAATCTCGCTCCAATCGTCATTGCAAGTAACTTCGTTAAGAAGAAAATACTCGACATGAACTTGTAAGTCGATGTCCTATTTCTGTCAACGCCTTGGCCTTCAACATGTCTCTCGTTCATCTTTATCGAGTCCTACCAATTTTCTCATTATTACCACGCTCTAAACTTCTATAATTTTCTCTATAGAGGTGAATGAAGAGACGACCTCACGACACTTCTAAATTGATCCATGCCGCTGAAACGTTTCCTGTTTCCTCATTCGCTAATAGTAAATACCAACTGGACTCGGTCTGTCTCGTAGAAAATAAACACAGTGGACTTTTGAAACTCATTGTTATTAATGGCGAATGTAGCATCTTATTTATTGACATTGGTGATGCAATAATAGTTGAAAAACAGCAATAACAGTCATAAACTTTTATTTATCTGAATTATATTGAACTTGAAGTAAGTCGATTTCGAATAATGTGGACTCAATCTTCTCAGTGAAAAACATGTTTGAATATTCAGGCATACGTCGAGCACTCATGTCGATCCCCCGCCGCATCACGGGTGGGTCAAAGGTAATTTTAAAATACCAACAACTTTTCGGAGCCTCTTTATTGAATTCCTTTTACAGATGATTTTAGGACTGAGCTTGTTCTATGTAAGATCAAGTGTACATATGTACTATTTTATTCGAAAATATATGAAGTTAATATGTCGAAAGTACCTAGATAGTTGACTGGATTATTGATTCATTTTCATTTTGATTTAATCTTCTGCAGTATTAATGGACTGCTGGTGGACATTAATTATTTTACACTTTTTCAGACCCGTTCGCTGATGCAACCAAGGGTGCCGATGAAAATGTTCAAGACGGTTTCGTTCATATAAGAATCCAACAGCGAAACGGACGTAAAACATTGACCACAGTCCAAGGTTTATCATCGGAATATGATCTAAAGAAAATTGTTCGAGCTTGTAAGAAGGTAAGTACATTGCTTTCCAAGTCTTGAAGATTTTCTCTTCGAATTGTTCACCATTCACGTCTAAAATTTCAGTATTACCCTTAATCACCCTAAGAAATTGTACAAACTTCTGGGTATGTCCAATCCTGTAGCATTGTCTCAAGTGGTGTAATTAATATTTAAAAAGATTGTAGTTTCTAAAAGTCCATTAACGAGCTTCAGCATTTGCTTCGCAATCCATCCAAATTGTCAAGCCTAGTTTTTGTGTCAATTTTATTTTTATAATAACTAATCAAACTGATATTATCATAAGTCATAACACTTCTCTTCGAGTTTGAGAGATATTATCAGTTAAACGTTTCATATTTGATGAGTGAGGAGTTAATAAAAATGTGTGCAGCTCAGCTTGCACTTGCATAAAAAATAATGTTCAAGGATAACATATCCAAAAAGCAAATTTGGTGCAAAACTCGGCGAAAATAATTGAAACGCGTAGAGTTCGTTGGATTTTCTCAATGCTCTACAGAATTTTTTGATGTTATCGAGGGTTGTTTTTAATTAGCATTTACCGTTCCCATTTTTCTCTGTCAGTGTAATGACTCATCATTTCTGTGTAATTTATTCGTATTAACTAGGTATTCCGCGATGAAATCATTGAATTTCTCTCGAATGTTTCCTCATTTTATTTCATGTTTCACGATTTACCACTCCACACGTCTATTAGTACAGGCGGTAAAAATTGGATAAATATGTATTTTATGCTTTTTTCGGTGATTAAGGTGACTGTTGGTAAAGTTTATTGCCAGCAGAAACAATTATTTGAGATAGCG
This sequence comes from Parthenolecanium corni, assembly GCA_038050395.1. Taxonomy (NCBI): domain Eukaryota; kingdom Metazoa; phylum Arthropoda; class Insecta; order Hemiptera; family Coccidae; genus Parthenolecanium; species Parthenolecanium corni. The sequence continues at coordinate 373,561 of JBBCAQ010000038.1, read as the reverse complement.
AAATTAAAAAATTTGAAAGGATGATTTCGATGAAAACAAAAATACCTACGTTAACTTCTCCGAGTTTGTTATTTAAAAATGTCTATGGGTAGTTTTAATAAATTTTAGCGTTTTATTTTGCATCGAAAAACTGTATCACTATATGCTATATGTACGCGTTAGTTGAAAAAACGTATTCGAAAAAATTATACATAATGGGATTATCTAATCTCCGTTGAACTTTTTCAACCGCTGATTGAAAAAAGTCACTTCTACTAAAGCGAAGATGAATGAGAATTATGACACTGATTCGAAACCAGGTTGATGACCTTAAACTGAGAGTGAATTAGAAGGATACTGATCAATGAGGAACATTTTAAAATTAGTTGATTGACCTGTATTTTTCGAAATATTCACCGCGCACTTTCATACGGGAAATCTGGTAATTTAAAATCAAATATTATTAATTATTGCTTATAATGTTATTGTACGATTCGAAACAAAGAGGCGAAAAAATAATTTTGTGTCAGTGTTTAATTTTTATTGTTGATACCTAATTCTTAATATTGAATTTTTGCGAGGTTAAGAAAAACTATTACATGATATGTGTTGACTATGATCTATGAAATAGTACCCTCAATCGGTAAACAATTTTTTGAGGAACAGGTGAAGAATGATTGTCTGGTGAAAAATTGACAAAATTGTATTTTCATATTTTCTTTTTATACATACATGTAACTTTAACTACTTTTTTTGGTGTAGATAACCGTAAATTCAAAATTCATGACATTGGACTTAGTTTAGTTTATTATTGTAATTATTTGACGTTAAATTGATTTTTTCTTTTAAAGGAATTTGCTTGCAATGGTACTGTAATCGAGCATCCAGAGTACGGCGAAGTTCTGCAACTGCAAGGCGACCAAAGAGAAAATATATGTCAGTGGTTGACCAAAAATGGACTCGCGAAACCGGATCAGTTGAAAGTACACGGTTTTTAAACAACAGCATCAAAAAATCTATTTTTCAAATACGATGATAATTAGTCAATAGATCAGTTAACGGTCGTTCAGGGTTTCAATAATGCAAATTTATTTTAGTCGTCACAATATTCAAAAATATTGGCAATCCAGAGTATTCACTCGGTGGATCAAACTCGATCGGTGCAGGAAAAAAACAGTTATGAGCTAATTTTCTTTTTATTCGTGCTAAATGATTTTTTTGTTCTACTTATTTTCCAACAATTTGGACGTGAATATTTTTTTTTTTACCCTTTCGTTTTCATCTCCGTTACTATTGCAATAGTGTAATGATAGTTATTTTTCAAACATATTGTACGAAATTATTTGCGTTTTTGATGATAAATGAGTTGAAATAATGAAATCCGTGTGTTATCTCCACTTTCTTGCCTTATTTATTTTGATTTGGCACCCACTTTGATTCTGATGATATATCGAATATTCATAACTCTGTCGATCGTTAGCTGCCTTTTCGGATCTTTCCATTTATCTCTCTTACCAATCTTTCATGAATATTATTGGTGGAATGAGATATGCTAATTTTTTTTTTTAATTTTTGCATCATGATAATGTGTGTACTGTATTTTCGTTTTGAGAAGATAATGATGTTTTTAATCCCAGAAACATACTTTTAAACGCTGAGAAAATGTACTTAGTTCTTGACGTATTATCTTTACTTGGACCTTTGCCAGGAACTCTTCTTCCTACGATTTTCACAAAGAAGCTGGAGTCATTCTCGTGACAAAAGCCATTGAAATTTTTTTCCTTGAGAAAAACGATGACGTAATTCAAAAAGTGACACTTTCTTGAGTTGAAATTATTATATATTTTGTGAAAATATTGAAGCGCTCTTTAAAAAAAATTATCCCTCTGTTTTCCTTGTCCTTTTTCGAATTCCTTTTTTTATTTCTGGTTGGGTGTTTTTAAATTTTAGTTTGTATTGATTAATCTAACTATCCAAATTTTCAAATATTGCACTTTACTGTACTTTCGACTAGAATGAGCTAATTTTCCTAAAATGAATTTTGATCGTTGGAAAGTATCGTGAAGCATTCGTCGATGTCCAACAAAATTTTTTTTTCTCGAAACTTCGACAAGCGCAGACGAGCTCGAGAGCATGCGTTTTGTGACAGTTTTTTGAGCAACTCACGTAATTCGTTTCAGTCGCTGCGAGCTCAACAGGTCGGTTTTAGTGTGTTTTGTGAATTCAGTGCTCCTTACAAATGCCCCCGGCCAAAAAGCAAAACCGCGAGTTAAATAAGTGTTGCTTTGTTGGCTCACAGGTACATATGCATTGCCGTTTTCACGCGAATAGCACGTATGTACGTACAAATTGTAGCCCGAAATGCTTTGTCTTACGAAAGGTACAGTTGTTGAAAAACATATTTTTTTACATACCATATGGTATAACTAGAAGGTTGAACTTTTTTCTAAATCAATGGGAAAATCTGTCTCATACAGCTGCACGTTAAGAAATTCAATTTTGAAAACATGATAATTTCTCTGATCTGTATCTTCCCAGCCCCGATATGATATTTTGTGAAAGTATGCCGATTTTTATTGAAAAATGAGTTTTTAAATTCATTTTTGAGAGTTATTTTCTATATTGCAAGCGTAGCGAAGTCGTAAAATATTTTACTTTGTGTCAAGTGAGACGGATTTTGTGTCATTTTCAAGTATGTTGTGACTTTCCCTACAAAAAATTAGAACAAGAAATACGTGTATATTTTTGTAGATTTCTGCTGCAACTTCAACTCGTCCGCTCAATCCAAATGTCAAGGAATTTGTTTCAAGAATTTCAAACAAGACTTGCTCGAATCATGCGAGGAAGAAACTGGACTCGCCTAAAAATATCAAAAAAGGTAAATTTTATTGGTTCAGATTGAATGAGACTTGTACAAATATGAGGTAGGATGCAAAAAGTGTTTCAAGCTTGAGATAAGTTCTACTTTTATTTTTATGCTTGCAATTGATTGGTATATTACTGGAAACTTCTTTTGAAGTTCTTGTGAGAACCTCTCAAATCTAATAAAACAAATAATAATGATTGCCAATGAAACGTTATTTCGGTAACTTCATATTGACGTCATATTCAGTGGTGTGATGATTTGTTCAAAAATTTAAGAAAACTTAAGTTGAACATCCATTTTTCTTTTGTATTTAAAGGTTATTGGTTTTATATTTCGAATATTCTGTCTATTGGACTCCTAAATATTGGTTTTTTCTCTTCTTTTAGAAGTGAATTGTTTTTCTTCATCTTCTGATCCAAATACTTTCATATATTTTTACTTGAGAAACATCTAATTCAATTTATGTGGTTAGCATATACTATGATGATATTTTACCACTTGATGATCAGTAATGATTATTGTTTTACATGCACTACCATCTGACTGTATATGCTAAGGTCTTTATGTAACCTAAAATTGGTATTCAGTTTTATACTCGTACAAATAATAGGTACTAGTGCCTATTTATTGAGCACTGAGGATGATTTCGTAACCACCTTATATGATCTCTGTGATTATTTAAATTACATGCACCTCCATCTGAAGTTGCTCTATTAATTACATTTCTTTCTCGTCCTGTTGTGTTGATACTACGCTTTTCAATCTATTTTTTTAAATTTTATTTTTATTTCGTTTTGAGAAATTTTAAATTTTTCTCGTAAATAGTTCTCAGTAGATTCTCAAGTCTTCATGATGATTTCGTAACCACCTTGAATGATCTCTGATTATTTCAATTACATGCACCTCCATCTGAAAGTTGCTACTAATTACATTTATTTCCTGTCGCATTGTGTTGACACTACTATTTTCAATTAGTTTTATTTTTTATTATTCCTTTTGATAGGTTTTTGATTTATAATATAAATTTAGTACTTCGTAATCGTACTCAAGTTTTCATGATGATTTTGTTACCACTTTAAATGATCTCTGTGATTATCTAAATTACATGCACCTCCATCTGAAAATTGCTTTTAATTAAATTGATAGTGTAAACTATACCCATTTTAATTAATTTTATTCTACTGGTTCTATTCAATAGGTTTCAAATTTTTCATTTTATTAGTTATCAGTACTCAAGTTTTCATGATGATATTGTAACCACCTTGAATGATATCGATGATTATTCAAATTACATGCACCTCCATCTGAAGTTCTTATTAATAATGTTTGATATTATACGATTTTAGCTTTCCCTACGAGGGTAAATTCAGAAATTTTTAATCGGTGGGGCAATCGAAAAAGTTGACCGAAACGCAAATGGTGTTAGTTAGCTAACAATATGATGCTCGCCCAGGTTTTGTCTTAAATTTTTAACTTTCGTTGTTGTTTTTAGTTGAATATTAGGAAGATGTTAACACATCAGAGATGTAGCAGTGATTTAATCTAAATTTTTTTTTTTTGTCGTTTTGTGTTGACACTATACCCTTATTTATAGTTTGCATTTGATTGAAATCTCTTGAATATTGGTTTTATTTTCATGAATTGAAAAAAAATACTCGTAGTTCTCAGTACTCGGATTTTTATGATGATTTTGTAACCACCTAAAAATGATTTTAATGATTATTTCAATTACATGCACCTCCATCTGAAATCTCTAATGGAACTATAATGTTTGATTATTTGTCATCTTTTCAGCTCTATTTTTTTCAGTCATTCTCAATTGTTATCTTGTAAGTATAGATTTAAAGTGTATAAAAGACAAAAAAAAAAAAAAAAAAATGATTTCGTTTGAATAAATTCAATGTTCGTAAGAAAATCCGTCTCCATCACTCATATGGCGTCATTGTAGATCATTCTAAGAATTTGATTGGGTAATTTACGAAATTCTAAGGTTTCCTTGGAGCTCAGGTTACTTCGAACAGCGTATAACACCTAACTTAATGATGATTTGTAACCACCTTGAATGATCTCTATGATTATTCAAATTTCATGCACCTCCATCTGAAGTCTCCGTTTTAATTTTTAATATTTGCTCATTACATTGGCTGTGCCATTTTCTATCATTCTTATTTAACTTGTTTTTTCCAAAGCAGTTTTTAAATTTCGGACTCGTTGAATTTATGTCTGATTGCGAGTTAATCAACTTGTTGGCTATGCAGAAAGTCAAACATTTAACCTAAATACATAATTATGATGACTGTGTAAACATCTTGAATGATCCTTGTGATTACTTTAAATTACATGCACCTCCATCTGCAGTTCCCGTTATTGAATTTAATAAAATATATTTTGAGTATTTTTATTGGATTAATTACTTAATTCCGATTTGGGACTTGGTCTGCGTGCCAAAGTTGTTTAAAAACAGAATTTCATAACTGTTCATTTCGTTTTCCTAAGTTGAGAAAAAGTACTTTTAAATATTTTTCTATACCGGTTATTATTCATTTTAGCAAATCTTATTTTAAAAATTCGATTGAGGAACCTTATCGGTGCCATGTCCTAGTTTTGAAGTTGAACGGACTATAGTGACGTGTTGCAAAAATGGTGACATAAATCCGAGGACGTGAAAAATTTGTACATCCAGCCTAAGAATCCATTCATTTTTAAAAGAAATTGAAATTACGTAGCGGTTCTCTCTTCTTCCTTTTCAGACGTTGAGCTGTCAGGTGACTACTTCGAACTTCCGTGTTTCACAGCCCTTGATTTTTGGGCTCTAAATTTCTTTTTAAAAAATTAGTCCATCTGGTATGTGCAATTCAAATTTTATTATGGTGTCGAATTAACGTTTCCTTTTTTTTGACAAATTATTATTGAACTCATCACGAAGACATTCCTCGAATGACGATTTTAAAAATGCGAATTCTTTAGGATAGAATTGTGTATACTTCATTTATACAGACATAGAATAGACCAACACGTATAAAAAAATTAAAATTATTATTGCTACGACTGTCATAGACGTAGGTTTGTAGTCGACGCACCTGCACCTCGTACCTTTAGGTTCTGGAATTTACTTTACAAACCTGCACGAAGATATGCCGATTTACTTATTGAAGGCGGAAAAGTCCAGTCGACTAGTCAAGTTCTTTCTTGTGAAAATGAACAAATTTTGATTTAAAATGTATTTTTCCAAGCTCTGATAGAAAAGTGATAATTGTTATCATTTTTTTTTCTTTTTACTCCTCTTATCGTTTTATATAGGGTCCGTTCACAATAAATGTATGCTTTTGCTTTTCCGCCATCAATCAGGACCAGGAAAAGTAATTGAAATTCCTTCGTAATTGGTATGATTGGTTCAAATAAAACGTGAACGCACTGCCAGCAGGTTTTCAATAAAATTTTTTTTGTAGTGATGGGTTAAAAAAAATATTGGCCCCCGCTCAAAAAAAAAAGCATCTCATGAAAAGAGTTTTTGATTATATAGACTTGAATCATTCACCTAATGATAATAAGTTAAAACAAACCCAAAAGTTTGATTGAAATCGCATTTTAAATTTTTAAACCATTTTTTTCGATTTTCTAACTATTATTTTTTCCGACTATACGCGGTTTCCCAAGAATAGAGACGGTATAGAGAATACAGAATTGTCAATTGTGAACTGTGAGTGGGAAGTGGGAAGTTCATGTTCAAGTTTGAACAAAAAGACAAAACAATCCGAATTCATAATCTGTATACTACAAGATGTCCTAGATTTCACTCCTTGGAGAGTTGGAGGATCTTATGACTCATCACTCATGTCATGTCATGGCCGTGGTCATGTAGTAGTAGTCAATTCGAAAAACTTCTCACAAAATTTGTCTGTGCGTGCGCACTATCTTTTAAACGTCATCTTATCGTCGCTGGATAAATGTATTGTAAAATGAAATGAATACCTCTTTGTCGTCGTCGCACAGTCGTCCATTTTGCACATTTTTCTTCGAGTTTTATTAAGAACTAATTAGGTTTCAGTAACTAAATTTGTTATCGTTTCTGAGACATTTTATGGTAAAATTGTATATTAATTCTATCGTTAAGTGTAACCTTCGTTAATTTGTTAAAACATTTAATATCATTTTTGCCCTCGTAGTATCTAATCTATTAATGAACCATAGTGTTTTTCCGGGTTGATTTCGTAAGATTCTTACAGTTTTTGTCTCTAAATCAATATGTTTCATTTTTAACCAGTGTTAATGTGATGAAGTGATTCAAAAGTTTCTACAACTTTCAATGTTTGTATACAAAGATCAAGAACAAGGTATGTGAATTGTGTATTACACTCGTAAATGTGTCACATTATAATCCAACCGACACACACCTGATAGCAAATTATAAATAATCAGGTACCATTTGATTGTTTCTATTTTAAGTAATAATAAATTTGCCTCAGTTTCCTGTCTTCGGTACTCGAGAGACTACAAGACTTGGAAAGTTTAGAGTGCTGAATTCATTTCAGTCGTATCACCTTTGAGAGAGCATGTTTAACGGTGTAAATCATCATTAATAAGGTATGTCATTTTTCCTGATATTTTCATCACGTTATGTACAGTTGTTTCTTATTCAACCTTGTATTGGTCATAATTTTGATGATTTTGTAAGAAATCTTATCATTTTCGACTATTATTCTGAATATATTAGAAAAATCTCGTCCACCAATTTAGTCCTCACTCGCCAATGTTGAGTTTTGATGATGCCATGATTTCTGTTCCATTCCATGTCCTCAATATTGAACGTTCATTTGATCAGGATCACTCAAATTAATTGACTAAATCCTCTACGAATCATATTTTAGCAGTTCTCATTGGCTAGTTTATAAGGGTAAGTGGGTTATGAAGTCATTTTAAGAATGAATGCTGGTTTTTATGGAATTCAGTTCAAAACGCTCCCTTCGTTTTGATTTCATTCCCTCTGATCTTAATTTGTTTTGAATAATTAAGAAAAATTATTCATATGCTAATTTTTGTTTCGAAAGTAGACCATTGGAGGCTTTTGAAAGTCATTTTATCGACTAAAAATCATGATAACGAACACTGAACAGAATCTGGGCTACTATTGAATTCCACATCTTTCGAAATTGATGAATTCATTTCTGAACTGAAATCGAATTCTTTAGTCCACTAATGTTTATGTTGCTGATATTTTATAAAACAATCTAACTGAATAATCTTTTTAATAGTTGCTATTTTGTTTTTAGTGAGTTCGCGTCTGACTAATTTGGGTCAGTAATTTTCTATATTATGTCGATTAACTGATAAAGTGAATAGTTATTTGCATGTGATTTGTCTTCTGAGTTTGAAATCCGGTTCGATTTTGAAAGTGTCGATGTCTGGCTGTGTTTGGTTTCGTCCAGGCTCGTAGTAAATATCCTCTGTATTATAGTAGTACTCAAAGTCCACGGAAACATTGTACAGTTGAATTTGTTTGAACAAATTGCTGAAGAATTTCGAATCATGACCATCCATAGATTTTACTTCATGGTATATTTTACATTATGGTTTATTATCTGCTACTTTTCTTTACACTTAATAGCAATATCTGGCAGATTATGACAATTCTCAAATTAATCGGAGATAATATCCAGGCAGAAAGTTTCACTCTGAAATAGTTAACTTGGTGTAGTATTCAACTTTTTATCGGCACGCTTTCATTTTATACCTTCAGTTGACGAATTCATTTAAACGAAGACTAGTAGGCTTGAAAATGAAGTATTCAATTTCAGATTTATCAGCACATTCCATTGCTGTTGAATTCTGTTTTTTTGACCTAGTAGTATTTATTATTAGATTTGAGGAGTATCAGCTCGTTTTTTACTATATTTATTTATTTGTTTATTTATTTATTTATTTATTTATTTATTTATTTATTCATTCATTCATTCATTCATTTTTGAGCGGAAATTAGATTTTTCATAACGTTATATTTCAAAATGCGTTTTTGAATGATGAATCATTGTTAAAAATCTAACATATTTCGACCTAAGTTTGATACAGGTCTGATTTCCATGTCCTATATTTGCCCTCTTAATATTGTTTTTGCTTAGAAATGCTACCATCATCTGTTGTCCTTGAAAAGACGTTTTCATTGAAATTTCGTTCGAAAGTTTGATACAATTAGTGCATCGTTTCCTACATGATAATTTTGAATTTTTCTCGTGTGGACTGTGAGCTAGGTATTTTGGTTTGTGGCTGTGTCATCACTGATGAATCATTCGTTATTTAAATTATTATTTTACTTCATTAAAAATTTTTTGTCTACATTTGTTTCATGCTGAAATGTCAAATGGTTTTATTTGAGTTGGCTATACGAACCGAACATTTTCGCATTCGTATGAAATAGTAACTTTTAACTTTCTTCACTTGTGAAATATACTGTTATTTGAAAAGCTTAAAAAGTTACTGACACTTACTCGCCTTCGTTCTTAACATCCGTGAAAAAATAAATTTAAAAATAGGGCTGACCAGATTGTTTGCATTGGTTTCGATTTAAATATTGTTTTATTTTGTTTATTGACATTTTGGAACGTGTCGATCCAAGAAAGATGGACAGTTTAGACGTGATACAAAATCAGTCTCAAAATTATTGTATTATTCATTTGTTGCGCTCATTTGTGTCTGTCTGCTATAAAATCTTGTCATTTTTGATCTTAATAGGGAAATTCTCGAGTTGAAATGAAAATGTTTCTAATTCTGCACTTCTAGGATCTGCGAGATACTAATGCTAACCGGTATTAGTTTTCAAATATTCAAAAGTTTGTACTGATAACTGAAAGGCTCTTTTTTATCGTTGTCAGCTGTCTTATATTTTTCACTCCAGCTCTGTCACAAAAAACGATTTACCAACCATTCTGTAAAATATAATTTATGTATTTTCCATTGGTTTCTTTTCTATTTCATGACGACGACTTTTTTTTTCTATTCTTCATTTTCAAATCTGTGAAAGTCCAATTGAAAGTGAAATCCAACTTTAAACTTACGTCAGTTTGTTTTATGTCGTATTAAGTTGTTAACGTACTTTATCTTCTTTATTTTGATTAATTCCATTACTAGAATTCCCTTTGTCTCCCACCATTCGCTATTAGTAAAAGTTGCTGTTAACGAATAGTATGCAGTCTTAGCTTCATTTCGATATTTCATTCGTTCTAATCGGTCTGTTCGAATGTTCGTTGTTATAGTCGAGGTGATGAGATTCATTCGTAATTTTTCGAATTATCTAATCTAGATACAAACTGAACTGTAAATGAAATGCTGATAAAATGGATTGCCTCCCCCTTTCTTGTAATTTGTTCTCTTTTCGTTTGTTTCTATGGACTTTTATCCTTAGATGGTGTAGCATATTATTATGCGTATGCTTCCTTACCATAGAATGATGAGAAGCCGGAAGGTCAGAATGGTTTTGATAGGTAATTTATTTCAATAGTTCAGTAAGACATTACAAGTTTGACAAGAATTAGATGCGGGACAATCTTTCGTGCATTATTTCTTCCAACACTCACTTGAATTAAAGTGTGGATTAGTATTAAAATGGAAAATTCTACTTACTTTTTTCTTCTAATGTATTTTCTTCCATTTCGTAGATTTCAAGTTATTACTCGTACATTTTAAATCAATGTTGGGTCGAGTTTGTTGAATATTCTGAATAAATTTTGTGGGAAATTAGAATGTTTTGAACAAAATATTAACTAACTTTTTAACCCCTTCCTGATAAACGAGCAGTCCATGACTTTGTCCAACTATGTAATTCACTTTAGTGCATATTTTTGTTATTTTTTTTCCTATCGTAAATCATAATTTCATAATCATTGTTAGCGGTTCCTAGTAAAGGATATAATTTATGGCCCTATCCAGCCACCTTGCTTCGAACTTGAGAACGGTCAAGGTATATTTTCACCGATTTTTGAGGATGGTAACAGTAAAAAAAAAAAGTAAAACTGTATTATACAATTACGAGTTATATTTTACTAACACTAAAAGGGAGTAATTTCTGACGTACTTATGTAATTTTTTTTATTTTGACCCATTTTGTGTAAGATTTTTAAGCAATGTCAATGACAAATGAAAGTGATTCTTATCTACTCGCCTATATTTGAATAATGAAGGATAAAACTTCATGAGTTTTTTTTTCCAAGGCAAGGGATGATATATTTATTACTCATGTTTCTTTATATTATTATATACTCGTATCTAAAATTTTCCCAAAATGCGATTATTACATTTTTTTCCGTTAATTTTGGTCTAACTTTCACAAATAAGCATGTGTCATGCATAGTTTTCGTTTCATGATCTCAGGATTCGAAAAATACCGATCTTGCTTTTTCATATTTTTTCTATTACATCAGCTCCTGCCACGATTAATCGTTGAAAGTTTTCCGTCCGCTGATTAACTGCCGAGGGCTTTTATAGTTCGTCTTTCACCTGCGTGAATCTTTTTTACTCTTTTCTTTATTTTTATCGTAACCATGGTAGGAGCGACAAGAAATATATATCATAAAGTGTGACTTCATTCGGGTGATAAGGATGCGTTTTCGTTTTACTAGTTCGTTCATGTGGTTTGTGGAGGGGCAACAAAAACAAGACATCTTTATAAGCCGGTATCGTGTAAATTCGTCGACGGTAAAAAAAAAAAAAAAATTAGAAAATAGAGAAAAAAAACTCTTCCAAAACGAATATTGCCAACGTATTCGGTTTCAGTAATGAGAATTTCCCTCGAGTACAGGAAAATGGTTGCATTTTTCGTGCGAGAAGTTTAAATTTAAAATGTTGACTGGATTGAATTTATAGATAACTTATTCGACTTTTAATTTAATTTCTCGTACATTTGCAGGTATGCCGAGACCGAAACCTGAACTGTATGAGTACGGCGCAGACCTCATTTCTGCCTCGCCCGTCCCTTTAAATTTTATAAACTTTAAATTTGAGAAATTTTGAAAATTTGAAGAAAGGTGAAGGAACATTTCGGCTGGTATGTGTACGAAAGTGTATTACAGGACTGAGTTCAATGAGTAATAAATGATTCACACTTTTGGTACTGGTAATGGGAGTGGCTTGTAGGAGTATGGATTTTTGCTCAAGTCAAATTCAATAATATTATCATTTAATCGATGTATTACGAATCTTATCAATTTTGATATTTCAACAAGTAATCAGAGATCACGTCAATACAAAATTACCATGGTAATGTTGAAAACAAAGTTTGAATGATAAATTACTGTGGTATTCTATTGAACAATTTTTTTTGTGTGTGTTCGTTTCGCCTCTAATCATGAATCAAATTTCTTGAATCTGTATTAAAAAGAACACGCGTTATATGAAAATCATAATAATAATATTATAACTCGATTTCTGAAACTACAGACAATCAGTTAGTTGAATGAGATTTTGAAATGTTGCGTTTCTGGAGCATCTTCCTTCCCCCGCCTCAAAAAAAAAATTAATAGGTTTTCTAGTCGAAAACCTGCTGAAAAAAAAAACAAATTGAAATAATCACTCAGAGTAATGTTTGAAACGGAGGAAAATGTATTGACGTATATTATGTTGGCACTAATGAAAGCTTCGAAAGTAACATATCTAATTATCTATGGAAAGTAAAAAAAAAAAAAAATTGGGAAAAAATCCGAACTGGTCGACGAGAATTACCTCTATGCCCTGTACAGGCTTCAGGCCAGACAGGTAAATCGTTTTTCGCTGTAAATTTAAATTATGTGATATTGTTGAAGCGGTCTATTCTCTTGATTGCGGATTGTTGGCAACACTGGTTCCCCACATTCGTGCACACACGCAGTGTATACTCGCAGTCAGACGATGGATGCCCAAAAGGAGCTTATCAGTTTCATGACTCGCGTCGGTTATCATGTGGTGTGTGGGGGCGTGTGTGCTCGTTCGTGTGTATTTCGGTATCCGTGTATGTGTGTTCATAAATAATTTATGAGCGTAGTGCTATTATTCTGCATTTTAATAAAATTTTTCATGCAATTTCGCGGTTGAAATTTTTTTTTTAAACCTTCCCTCCCCCCTTTAATCCGTTTAAATATGGCAGTATTCGCAATTTTTTGCCCATAGTCAAAATCGCAACTGAAATGTTTGCCAGCGAAGCGCGTATCGAGTGTAGAAAATTACTGTTCTATGGAAGTTGACAACGTCAAAAAATCGAAGAAATAGCAGCCGAAAAGAAAAGAAAAAAAAATGAAGCGAGGAGGTATAAAATTTTCAGTATCTAGGCACTTTCTATTCCAATTTCCAGGATTCTATTTTTATTCGCGAAACTGGTGTACCTGTGCTACCAGTTCTCGTAAATACTGTTCGTGTCTTCAGTATGAAGGTATCCGAGATTCACTTTAAACCTGCGTGAGCTATTTGGCCGACTGAGTGCACGGTAACACCTTTTTCTTTTTTTTTTTTTTCTTTTTTTAATTGAATACGGAGTACAAAAACCAATCACGATTGTTGGCACTAACTTCTCAACGTTTATTGTGTTCCCAAATATTTGATTTTAAAACATTTGTTGTTACCCCTGAATGAAGCTACTATTGCACGATTGCACGTGCAGAGGAGTGCTGTCGTAACTTTCAAATCAATTTTTTGAAAAACTAAATTCGTAAGTTTCGAAACAACAGATTGAAATGAGAGTCGAGGCATAGCTTCAGTTATTGATAAATGTTTTCGCCACGGATCTGTCACAACACAATTCTGAATGGAAAGGGTAGATTGGGAGAAGAATGGAAAGAATAGAAGTTCTTATCATTTATTGGATTGATTATAATGAGCTAGATTATTGATGAATCAAAGGAATCATTCAAATGTATTTCGATGAGTAAAAATTCAGTTATAGACACTTATGTTACTTTTCACTTTTTCTGCCTAACTGTGTTGCTAGATGAAATTATATTAATTATAATACCTAATTACCTGTGTAGAATCTGATGAAATGAATTTTTTTCACCCGTAACGTTTTTCAACCTTAACGCAAGCTAAAAATATTGATGTTTTTGCATTATAATTATAAATGTACTTACAATTAGATAGTTAAATTATTCTTCATTTGGCTTTCCTGAAATATTTACGACAATGTCTGAAGCTGAATTTCAGATCACTGGGTCACCTATTGAAAAACAATTACCTCCATTCGATTCAGTGGAGTAGTAGCGAAATTTGTTTTTTTACTCGGGAAAACTGGTTGATTTTGTCAGTTGTTTTGGAGTATTATCTCATTCTTCACTTCACTCTCGTGCAATGAATCATAATTCTGAATTTGTTTTCTCAGTAGCCCCTACGTGGCATTTCGTTAGCAAAATTGTCTATTCATTTTCTGAAGTATATGTTTGCTATTACAGCATGGTTTTCTCGTAACACATATTTTTTTCTTTGATTGTATCTTTATTTTAGTGCACCTATCTCTACTCTGACGTAACTTCAACTCAGTAATTTATAGTTTTTCATTTTCATAGTTTACGTTTTGGTAGTTAATTTTTGAACGATTTTTTGCAATGTTCGATGGCGATCCTGTGAATTTTCATTTTTTCCCCCATTCGTTTAATAATTATTCTTGCGCTAAGTACTTGATAATTGTATAGTTTTTACGTGAGAATCATTTCTGATTGGTAAACTAATATGTATTGCAATTTCACTTCGAGGTTTTTCTAATTTGTCAAAAGTATTTTATATTCGTTCTGTCGGTTGTGGTTGTTGGGTAGAGAAAGACCGAGGCATTTGTATGGTCGAATAGAAAGGAAATTTTTTGCCGAGTCATTCGTATCTGCTCACAATGGGGAGGCTAGTTAAATAATATCGAACCAATATCAGTTGTGAATGAAGGGCGCTAATTCCATTTTCGTTTTATTGATCGACGATTTGTTCTAAAAAATTGTTCATTTTCCAAGTATTGTAAAAATATGTATCGTCTCCCTTGAATTGCAACCACTTTCTGACGTTGATTATGTTTTAAGCAGCTGAGTAGTATACCATGGAATTCCCATTTTCTTCGTTCAAGGTCCATTTATGAAAGAAGTCTTTGTATTCTGCACTGGTTTCATTGTGGTCGCCATCATCAATATGGTTTACCACTTGGAGACGATAGTTGGCTTAATTGGAGCTCGTATCGAGGAATCTTCCTTTCGATAATTATTTATTCCTTTAAAACATGAAACTGCATCATAGGGTAGGTGCAAAGACGACCAAATTTCTTGATCTCGCTCATTATACAAGGTTATTCAAATTTCAGCACTCCATTGGATAATAGCTTTTGGTGCGTCAAAATTTGAATCGCCCTTTGAAATACCCATTCGATTCATTTTTCTGTGCACCAGCCAAGAACAGGAACGTAATCAGAAAAAAATTGTTGATGATGGGGGGTTGGGGGGCGGTTTCCTCAAGTCCCCGCACGCCCACCCAACCAAACCGGTTACTTTACTGGGTTCTTAACTGGTGCTTGGCCTGGTGTGTTCGATTTGCCACGGTTTCTCGAAACTTTTCCGAAACTATTATTTTAAACTTGGCGCGTTCATTTTGTCACGATTTCCAATCCATTGCTGTTCGTTTTGCCAAAATGAAACCGATTTCTGGTTTCGGTTTCTGTTTTAGTTCCTAAAAAAAAAAGAAACATCACTGAATGCGTTTCGAAACCGATGGGAGTAGTTTTGAGCTAAATAAACAGAACTCGGTTTCTTTTCGTTTTGTTTACATTTTTTGTGAATCTGATACGAAACTGAAACCAGGAGAAACAGTTTCGAGGAACCGTGGCATATATTTCAAAGAGTGCTCCAAATTTCGACGCACCAAATACAATTTGCCTGTGGTGTGTCAAAATTTGAATCACCCTGTATTAGTAACTTTTGAATTTGAAATGATTTGCGTTCATTCAACTTGAGAATTTGGATTTACGAGGCCCCGCAAAACGAATGAGAGAAAATCGGAAATATGGTTTCAAGCTGTTCGGATATAAAAGTTTATGCTCTTTCGAATTGTGCCAACCGCAGTTTTCTACATTCGAAACTGGTTAAGATACCGTAGTTTTAGAAATTGGGTTCAGGCTCGTAGCCAGAGTAAAATTCCAGGGGCGGGGTAAAACTGCAGTCCAGAGGGAGTAAACATTTTTTTGTGAATAAAAAACTACGTTAAATGGGCTTCATTCTTGTTTTTGTTTTTGTTTTTATTCTGATGAAAATTGAAAATTTTGCTGGGGGAGACGTCGCCCGCCTGACCTCCGGCTACGGGCCGGGCCTGTAAATGATAAAAGGGAGATTATTTTCTTATTTTTGAGAAACTACCAATAGAATCGACATTATCTTTTAAATATAAATTTTGTCAACTTGATACATTTCAATAATGAAGCTCATTTGAATTATTAAGAGTCAGGTTTGGAAGTATCTTACGATTGTTGTATCACTAAATACAATCTGAAGTCGGCTCTTTATCTGACATTGGTAGTGTATTACGTTTTATAGCTTAGTGTAATTCAGATTGTCGTTCTATTTTGTGCTTTCATTTTACCTTAAATGAAAAAAATTACCATTTCGAGGAAGGGATCATTTGCATTCAATAGGTTTCAAAGAAAATTTTTCTGACATGAATATCTATAGCTACTCCAAATTCGCTTTTCGATTTCAGACGTTGTTTTTATGAGGTGTATATCTAGTATAAGACAGAGCTTAGTATAGTAGGGTAACTAGGGTTTAGCAAAGTTCATGTTATCAACTTTATGCCAGCTGGATTTCGTTGAATTTGTTGTGACATGCGTATAACCACGATAATAAAGTTGAACTCTTCAGGGACCAATAAATGATTCATACAGCTATTTTCTTGCATCTTATGATTATGTAATCAAAGGAACGCCGATTTCACATGTTTTCGTTTGAAGATTGGCTTATCTAAGTCCAAGAATATGGCGCCTTCGCTGTGATAAAATCATATGAGTCGAATTATCCAATGAAAAATACTCATCGTGAAAATCAAACCTCTTTTTTTCCTCTCGCTTGCATAAAGTATGATTCAAATTACAACCATTACAGAGAAGGAATAAAAAAATGTAATAACATTTTGAGTTTTTTTTTTTTTTTTTCATTTTTTTATTTTTACATGTGTGGAAGTGAACGCTTTATTTTATTCGCTCGATAAATCGAAATTAAATTTGCAGAAATTCGATTTATTAAAGACCATATTGCTACGACTTATTAGCTACCACATTACGTTACCCACCTACCCTAACAATTTATATACGTAATACGTGCGTAGTGTATTATTATAATACCCCTAGTAATTAATTAATCCTGAATTATTCATGTTTACATTGTTGCAATTTGTTGAAAATATGTTCTGATTTTTCTTCTTTTTTTTTTCCCAACAGGTTATGCACACATGAATGGGGATGTTGGTAAAATACCTCATGGTCAACATATGTATACGACTACGCACGACCATTACAACATGTCTGTAATTGGTGGAACTCCTGCTGGAGATTTCGGGTGAATATTGAATTTTTTCCCCGCCATTTGTTTTTTTTTCATATATACTCGTAGGTATATTTTTTGCTAAATGTACATGCATCGTGTTTTAATTGAGGAAATGACTGCTTTGTATGTCCGATTGCTCTTCTTCTGTTTCCGTTTCGGGAGGAACTTATAAGGAACACTTATTTTTTTATTATTCTTGTTCCGCCTACAGAAATAATTAGAGTGACATATCGTTTATAAACGCGCACTCGTACGCATGCATACTTTGAAAAAGCAAAAAAAAAAAAAAAACACTATTCTATGTATTATTCTTTATCGACCTTGTGCTAGTAATTTGTTCATTTATATTAACGTGTATTTTGGTACGTGGGGAGAAGGAAGGAACGGCAGAAGAAATGTGGAGTAAATTCCAGCAGCTGGTAATGAGCGCATTAGTGAGTCGATATGACTTTTGGCTACAATTTGTCGGAATTCGTTTAGAAAAAACGGGAAAACGGGCATTGTCATATTATACTCTGTTCAACTTAAGAATGCCTGAAACGGATTGCAGTTTGCGGGGCTCCGGGAAAAGGAAAAGGTACTCGTTCACATTCAGCAACAATGTTTGGCTACGGTTCTGATTTTACTTTCTTGTTTCTTATCACACGGACCGATTTTTATATTGTTGATAAATGTGAATTTGACGTTCCGTTTTAAGCACTCTTAAGTTGAACAGAGTATAATAATATCATCATGGATAGCCAGCGAACGAAATTTCGGCTTGTCAACGTGGCAAAAGGCAAAAACATCTCAAATTATTATGCGGGATCGCATGCGCAGAAGGTAGTCGTTTGGCGTCGGTTGATACGATTTTCAAACGGTTGACAACGTAGGTGATAGGGTTGCTTACTCGCTTTGCGCATGGCTGCGCTTGTTCGATTTTCTTGTTCTGCGCATGCGATTCCGCATAACATCTTGAGATGCTTTTGCGATGTTGACGCTTGACTGGGTCGTTCTATGAGGCAAGGATAGGGCGCTGGCTATCCATGCTGTATTATCTAAGATACTCACAGTAACTAAGTTTACCACTATGTTTGTGTATATTTTATTATTAAACATGACCGCATGTCACCACCTTTGATCGAGTATCTTCGTTTGAAGATACGGTGAAAAATGACGTATAGTTTTCTAGTGAAAATTCTCTATCTAAGCTACATATTCATATCATATGTTGGTATCAGCCGTCATCCACGTTTTTCTATTACCACATCTTTACTTCAGTTTAATAATTAGATAGTCTTGTCTGCTGCGGTTTTGATGTTTAAATCTTTATTATTTATGATTTACAAGTTATCCATCCTACATAATAACCACACTATTTCCTACTGTGAATTTTTCGTATTTTCACGACTTATCATAGTTTTGATAGTTTTCTAATGAAGAATTGAAATTTAATCTATTGATTATTTTCGGTGCGTATTTTTCTTGTTTGCCAAGTCGAAAGATATTTAAGCATTTTGTTGTTCATCTGGCGATAGTTGGTCAATAATACAATATTTTTTTTTATTTCTTGATTCTTCTGATTATTTTCTAAAGCCATGTATACACGTGGGAGCGGAGCAGTTCGCGAACTGCTCCACTCTCAGGTGTACCTTGAAATTTGGGGTTTGTGAATACCGAATATCGAAAATTTCATCGCGCTTTTACTATATTACTGGTGCATTGCGCAGTGACGGTAGAACGTAGGTGTTCTGTTTGGACGATGGGAATGTAGCGCTGACTCGCCTTTTTTCAGAACTTGAACGGGCATTTGTAGTAAGGCTTCATCGCATTATTCCTTCATTATATCCTACCTGCCAAAAAATCGTTCACAAAGTGATACCATTACCACGTTATTTCGACGCGATTTCTTTCGTTTTGGTTATTCGTTAGGTACTCGTATTATATTCACCTTGTCAAATAGAAAAGGAAGCCGAGCAATTAATTAATTATTTTTTTGTACGTTGAACAGGAATTTGTAAAATTATCTTTCTGTACATGCTTTGATACGGTATAATATATTTTTTACTTTTCCAAAAGCTCATGATGTATGCGTTTAGGTCTTTGGTCAAAATAAACAACTTAGGATTCATACTTTCTCTAAACCGAACGATTGACGAAACACTTTTTTTACCCAAGATAGGTCAGAAAAAAAAATTTCTTGTTTTTAAATAATATCACTAGTAAATTTGAAAATCCTAGCTTTATATATTTTTTCCTCTTACAAAGAAATTTTTTGCGACGAAACGAAGTTCACTAATTATTATAACATCACAAGGTTCATCCTTCAGTTCCCTCAAAATGGGTTTTATAAATCACACACTATACTGCTGACAATTTTTTGGATTACGGTGTTGCTTTAATTTTCTGATTTTTAATCTTCACATTTGTCGACTGTCTGGATATTGTTCTAGAATTAATAGTGTAGTTAATTTGTGTCGGAGGTCAAATTTCATCGTACGCGTTTCTCACTGTATTTTTTCCTCAAGTGAACGAACGTTCTGTTAATGAGAATTTCGTCAAGTACCTTTGATTCGTGATTCATTAATTTGATTATTATGATTGCTCTTTTATTTTATTTAATTTTTAACGAGGAGTCGTCGACTATTTTTGTTTGGGAAGGCTGTCTGTAAATGAATTGAATTTTGCGTTTTCCTATACTTATTTTGTTTTTATTTTTATTTATTTATTTTTTAAATTCAGATTTTAATTTTTGTATTAGGTATTACTGCTCGTACGTATTTTTATCAAAATTACCGTCTACTTTTTTGTCTTCATTAGTTCGTTGATGTTTCTGTACGGAAATGTAATACATTTTAATCAGTGAAAATAGAAAATTATATAATTAATGCACCTTGAATGTGTCCATAATGAATGATTGCTATCAAGTTCTCAGTTCTGATTTCGATAATCGCGCGAAATTTGAACTGATGTTATGGTGTTAATCACTTTGTTTATATGTGATTGAAAATCTTTTCGAGTGGAGAAATGCGTACCTATATTTTTATTTTCCTTAGGTAGGCCCACCTACTGTTTTTGCCGTTATTGCTTTTCTTTGCGAAACTACGTACGAGTATATTATCATCTCACTGTATCGGGTATTGAATTTCTGGATTGTGCGGAAGATGTTTTGACTTCTGACATTTTTTGAGCCGACCTCGATTGAAAAAAAAAGTTCATGGTTGTAGAAATTACTTTTTCAAGACCGTCTCGAATCTCGATTAAAAAGTATATTATTAATAATATTAAAAAGCATAAAATAATTTTTTTTTTTTACAATATAGTAAATTAATAATATTTACGCATTCAGTTCGAAAATCATCAAAAAATAGCCCGAAAACTAGCGATTTCTGTCAACCAGATAGTTATTTTGTTCATTTATTCAGAGTTTACACTTGTTGATGATTACAGCTATAGTTGATAAGATGAGGATATAACAAAATTAAAGGAAATACTTGGTCGATCGTTTTGTTTGTTAGTGTTATTTTTCTTTTCGTTGGTAATTTATGACCGCTAATTGTTTTTTCTTATGATCACTACGTTATTTATTTAGTAATGTTTATATAATTGTCTATACCTATTATCCCTGTATAGTGGGAATTTATCGATGCTTTGAAGCAAAAAGGCGGTGTGTCTATTTTAAAAAATTCGTACGATGTAGGTAGTAGTTATAATAATGCTCTGGCGATATCGAATTTTGGATTGAAAATGTGTGTACTAATATCATGTGCATAACTTTATTGATTCGTTTATTGTAATCATTCGGCAGAGATCACGATAATTAATCATTGCGGTGGTGAATTGTTCTCGTATCTTCTTCGTTGTCATGAATGAATTAATGAATGGAGTGTATTCATGGTTACCATCGACTCCATTCGCGTATATTATGGACGTGTATGTGTGTGTGTGTTTTTTTTTCTACCTCTAGCAAATATCTGTCGTGTATACTATACCAAAAATATGACTGTGAGCTTGTGTGCGGCTTACAAAATGGTGTAATCAAACTGCACTATCAGTACGTTGAACTTGGAAATTCTATTTTTCACCTATTGAATCGAAAAAATAGCCTTTTTTCGTTGAGCGTGAATTATAATTTACTGTAGAAAAGGGTTGCTAGTCAAGGTTTTGTGAGGTTTTGTAAACTGCCTATTACTATAAACATTGCTATCATTATGACTTACATCTACTTGACAAGTATTATGGATTCCGCCTGATTTAAAGAGTGATTCTTGGCGGAGGAGTTATGGGGCATTAGCACACGGGTTCACCCCATCCAAACGAAGGTGGATATCAAAGAAAAGCTCTAGTTGACTTGGATCGGTTTTATTTTTAAGAAAGTTCATGACTTATGTGATTCCAAAAAATGCTAATTTTTGCAGCCTTCTGAAATTATTGTGACGCAAAATTTCAAAATTCCAGCAAAGGAGCACTGCGCATATATTCTTTTGGAACAAATTGATGAACTTTTCAGATCGATCGGTGCAAAGTTGAGCCATAAAAAGTTAGAAAAGCATTCCAGTGAACGTCCATTTTGAACGTATTGGAATTTGAAATTACTCCCGCTAGTATAGACTACACACATATTTTCAAAATTATAAAATAGGGCTGGAAATATTATTGAGGAATTAAGGATCGCGTTAAGACTATAACGGTTTCACATCCGCTTTCTTAATTTCTCCCCTTCCTCCCATCCCGAAAAAAAAGGGGAAAAACAAAACATTAATCAATGATAAGATTTGGAATGCTGAACTTGATCATAATTATTTATTTTTTGAAAAACCTGAGAAACGTTCGGATTTAAAAAAACGAAAAATGAAAATTAAGATTCATATAGTCTTACCTATTCTTATAAAGATGATAATAATTTCAGTTTTGACTGAAATTTTAAACGTCATAATCTAGAATCAGTTTCGTCTGTAGCCGAATATTATTTCGATCTTCAGTCACGATAACTGATTCGCTCCTGCGAGGTAGAGGTTATATCATTGTTTTGTCACTGATACGTACATGCTGTTATTATTGCGAATTTTCCCTGTATTATTTCCTTGTACTATCACGAAAATTTAGTCGTCAAAAAATCGACTCAACACGCCAGTATGAATGTTTCAGCTGCAATAAAAGTGAATCCAAGTTGAATGCACATCTGTAGACGAAAGTGAAATATTACAAATCGTCTTACCACCTAAGTCATTACTTTATGTGATTTGTTTTATCGAATGACTTACGTGGTAAATTCCATGTAAGTTGGAAAATTCCACGTAAATCGGAAAATTCCCTGAAATTCCCTCATAATATAGATAGTGGAGGGGGTAAAAAAATTTCGAATTGATAAGACTCAATCTCTAAACACCTTAATGATAAAATCCAAAAGTTCGATTAAATACCGCGTTTTGAATTTTTAAAACGATTTTTTCAGTTTCCCAGCAATTTACTTTTTCGTACTTACGCGGTTTTACAAGAACAGGGACTGGGACGAAATATTCGCTAACGCAAAGTGTATCTAAAATTCCCTATCAGTTTTCCGTATGTATAAAATAATTTTTGACTTGTTTTTTATTTCCAATTCCGGTTTGACGCCGTCTTTACGATACACATGATATAAAAATATTGTTTTGTTGGTGTCATCGATTTGGCGCTTCGGGAAGGAACTTTTTTTTTTTCAATGTTTTGCCTTTCTTGAGAAGTTATGAAACACGTCGATTAGAAAAATACGCGCGCGTCAAATAGAAGGATGAAAAAGAAAAAAGTATTATTTTCTTTTACGCTCTATATAGTTTAATTGCACCGTGTTGTGGACCATAAATTGCTAAGATTTCTCATCTCGTTCCACCAGTTCCTAGGTGCTGGCTTCGTGCACAGGTTGGCCACCATGCATTTGCTGAAAATGTACGAAATTGAATTAACCACTATTATTGCTAATTAATTATTAACTTGAGATTCTCATTTATGCCTGGGGTAGGAGGAATGTAGTCAATTTATTTTAACACATCTTGATGCGAACATGTATAACTTGTTTGTTCGTTCAATTGGTAGTACGAATGTTTTCAACACCTTTGGAATGGAGGGTTTTGAAAATTATTTTGGAAGTCGCTTTTAAGCAATATTTTTGTACGTATTTGTCGAACGAAAATTGAATAATTTATTTCAGGAATGTGGAGTAAAAGTTTTTGTTTCAGTAAATTGAATTCGTCCTAAAATATTGAAAATCATTCTTTTCTAGTATTGTGACTGTACCCGTTATTCGACTTGATTTATGGAATGTAGAAAATGTAGCTGTTATATGCTTAAACAAAAAATTGAAAAATTTTTAAAAAATTCGTTCGAGTAAAATGAAAGAATTTACAATTTAACGAGGAAGTTTACTATCTGATGATTAAATATAGGACCACTCAAAGCTGGATGCACCCCAGACATCAGCGGACTCGAAAAACCATCAGTAGACGCATCCCAGGTCTGCTGAAAGTTTTAATTGTTTTTTCCAAGTTCCTGCGGTCCAATTAGCCTAGAAAAATTGAGAAAATCGATGGATAGAAAAATTTTGTTTTATACATAACATGTATGCCTGCATCGAGTATTTGTTTTCACACATGTCCGAATTAAACCTTCACAAACTTATGAGAGTTATGACACTCGCAAGAGAATATAACAAACTCACTAGAGGCTCTATTCTGTGATACAGTTGAATCAATTTCCTCTCTCTAGCAGTTCTGTATCTCCTTCCATTCGTAAGATGATTCAGGTCTACAGTTTTATGAGTGTCATAATCTATACAGATAGTAGGTTTTGTTTACTGATTGATGTATCCAACCTGCTATCACTGATGCTTCTTCTATTCGTTAGACATACGCTTCTAAACATGGTCGAACTTTGACAGTGTGATTTTCGATAGGTACTCGTTATCATTCTATTTCTCCTTCTTTCGGTTGCCTGTACCCACTAGTATTAATTAATCGTCCGAAAATCTCTTATCTAGTGATCTTTGAACTGTAAAAATATTTTGGCTGTGAACCTTCTACTGGGCATTTAGTATTGTCCCACAGCATAATGCCCTTTCGCTTTCTCATCCGCCTCAATTTGAAGATCTTTAAATAAAAAAAGAAAATTTTATTATTATTATAACTCCTACTTAATTAAAATATGTATAATCTAATCCATAATCTATTTTTATAATAAAAAGAATTCAAAAAATTGAAGAAAAAAAACAAAGAAAAATATTTAAAATATAATACTTATTATATTTTAATGAAAATGCGAATTTACATCTTAACATTTTTTGTAAGTTATGGTACTTTCTGCGCCAGAAGGCCGTCCAAAACTGTTTTGTCTATTTTTCTATGTGTTATGCTTATTGTTTATAAGATCGAATTCTTGTCTGTTAGTCCGCGTAGATTGAAATAACGTTTATTTGGTTCGAATTAAGCACACATTTACTCGACGCCCAAGAACGGTTGTGTAACAGTATGAGTTTACCAGTACTCTAAAAATTGACCTTTGAATTTTTCAAAGGTTTTCTCGATCAACTCTCGGGTGGAATTATTATTTCCCACCGTATGACTAGTCCTAAGAGATAAGTGCTGGCACCTTGACTTATTGAGAGAAAAATTGAACCATATAGACAAGGTCTCTATCATATTACCGTTTACCACCATATCATATAGTACAGGTGAGTGAATGAAAAATGGAAATTCGATATCCACGCAGCACGTTTTTGTTTTATTCAGGTGGCTGTAGGTTGTGTTCCAAGATTTTCGCCTGCGTTTAATAAAGGTTGAAAAATTGATTTCCCTCGCCCCCGCCCACCCATATATGATTCATCGTTGGAAATTTTATATCGATAATTTATTGGAAAAATCACTCAACGAGCACTCATCCCTTCCGTTTTGGCTTATTTCAGAGTATTAATGAATGGCATTGACTCATCTGAATCTCACGGTGAGCATAACTCAGTCAGAGGATCAACCATGAATTACAACGCTGACAGTTCAATTTACCATGCGGAGGCTGGCATGCCGCTCGATAGACTAAAACAATTACTTTCTACTCAGTTGGAGTATTATTTCTCCAGGTAATCAACTTTTTATGTTCTTTTAGTTAAAATCTAAGGTAGTTATAGTTAGTAGGGCTCCCGGGAGAGGTATCGATTGCGAGTGACATTTTATTAACAAGATTATAGGTATATTTCTGATGATTACTGATGACCAATAATCGAAGAGTCGCATGTTGTGAATTGTGAATTTATCATTCTATTTTTTAATATAATATTGAAATGAACAGTTCGTGAAAAGCTTTGAAAGTATAGAGAGGGAAGTGGTTAATGGGCTTTCAATTCACACCCTGTGTCTTTGTCGCATTATCGATTCAAACTCTACAGATTATATGAGCAGTGGAAATGCTAATTGATCTGAGTACCATTTTGACGAAAAATGAGTTAAGGCCGGAAAATGGTATAATTTTTCATCGCACATCCGACTAGCAGTGTGCCGAGTTACGAAATGTTGTTTTTTCATGTCAAATTTAACCCACAAATAGAGAATTCTGTAAGGGATAGTACGCGTTGCGCTCCGTTTTTTTTTTTCGTTTTCTCGAAAATCACGATCGTGGCACTTACAATTAGATCAATTAGCATTTCCACTGCTCATATTGAAGACAATATATCTTTGAGACCGTTTTTTTTTTTTTTTTTTTTTTTTTTTGGAAAAAATCTCAAAAAATTGAGCTTCATTTTAAAAATTCCCTATTTTCAACATGTCTAAATTGAATGAAATCAAATAAAAAAACTCAAAATAAGAAAAAATAAGTGTCCTAAAACATACTTCTTCTAAAATTATATAGAGTTCGAATCGATATAATGAAAACTACGTGTGTGATTCGAAATCCCGTGGAAGTCCTTTTAAGAAAAAAGTTGAAAAACAACCGTCAAATATTTCACTCTTGATAAAGAAAAAAAAATTGGACTTCTTCATTACATTATAAAATGACCTTAAATCGAATATTAGGTATTTGGAGATTGAATATTTTTCAAATTTGTAAGTTTCATAGCATATGCTTTTTGGCCAAAATATAATAAAGAATTAGGTATATACTTTTAGCTAGTAGTGATATTCGGAAACAGTTCAGTCACTATTTTTTTCCTCGATCGGTCAGACCTGAAGTAATCGAAGAAGTAGAAATCATAGCAGAAATCAATATACCATATCTTCTTACTTTTTCATATTTTTCCGGTGTAAAAAGACGTTGCTATTTTATTATTTGCTTTTTCGTGTGTAATCTAGTCAGGGTGCCCAACGATGTAAGAATGTGCGCGCTTTGACGTGTACTTCAGAAGGGGAGGTTCGTGTTTGAAAATGAATAGGTATCTACTTTCTGGCCAGTTCATTTCAAAATTATAGCCTGTGAAGTACACATAAAAAAAAACATACTTTCGTACGATTCTACCTGGGAAAACTTTCGTTATAGCGAAATTAGCATAAAAAATCTGATGTGGAAGTTTGAAAAAACTTGATCTACGTGTATAAGTACATGAAAATGATGGATTTAGTTAATTGGAAAAAGATTTGAATCAATATGTGGAATTTAGTGTTGATACTTTATTAATATGAAAAAGAACCCTTGTTTTTCATTAGCTCGCTTATTTTTTAGGTATGCTCAAAACTGGTTATGTGGTCCCTTTCCTTTCGTTGTCAATTATTGGGTCGACACCTATTGTTGTAAGAGTACTTTCTCTCGTCATACGTCATTCGTTATTATTTGTCTTGTATTACTAAATGAATATACATATTTTATCGAATTTTATGGGTTTATCCCTATAAGTAGGCTTAAATGACCTCTAGAATCTCGTTATATTTATTGGTGTGGTTGGGTCAACGAGTTTACTTTCGATTTTAAAGAAATCGATATTATTGTGTCAAATAGTAACGGAGATCATTTACATTAATATTTAGTTTGTATGATGAACAAACCTGTTTCTTATAGAACTATATGTGATTAACGATTTTCGCAGTTTATAATAATATTATTGATTTATAAATTTTAAAAGAAGACAGAATTTACATACCACACCTATAAAATGTAATTCAAATAGAATGATAATTTTTCGTCGAACTAAACTCTCAGTCGCATAGATACATAAACTACGTATGAAAGACGTACGGTATGGGTATAATACGTACCTATATAGATTCATAAAAATTTTTTTCACGTTGAATTTTTATAAATTCGTCGATTCGTGCATAATAATTTTATAATAAGTGGATGATGAAATTCGAATTAAAAAAACAAAAAAATATTGGAGCTTGTAGCTTGTGGAAAATAAAATGTAATAATTTCCAATTCTTGATTTGACTGTAGCAGTTTGAAGAAAATAAATAAAACTAAAGTGAAATAAACTGAAATAAAAGAGAAGGCGAGAACATGTAAGAATATGTGAGAATGTGTAAGAACGTGTTAGAATGAGTAGTATAGCTTGTTTGTTGATATTGGTAGTTAATCTACTTGAAGATTTTTAAGATTCCAAATTGCTGAAAAAGAGTTTTTGTAAAATATTGAGCCAATCAAGAAAAATCAGTACTGAAGTTTATTTGAAAATGAAAAGGAGAAACAAGATAACCCATAAAGGCAGATTTCTTGACTCGTAAGCCACTAAATCCGTAATTCTGGATACTTTTAGTCAGCGTTGCTGTCGATTTCCGTAGATTCTGAACGTGAAGATAAAATGACAATCGACGTACGAAACGCCCTTTCAGTGCATATTTTTCACCATAAATAAAAATAGTTTATTCTGTTAAGAAAACATGCCACTTTCTAATACGATAATAATTGTGTATATTTAACTTGAAAATGGGAAAACAAAAATTGTGTATAGAAAAATTTGGTAATTCGTATGCGTTAAAATAATGCAGTAAACTTTGGCGAAAAAATGAGAGGAGAAATGAGCTTTTGAGCATTCTTCCGTTCCTGGTTTTTGTTAGGAACTGTAAGAAATATAACGAAGTAAATGTTTTTAAATAATTTTATTTTGGCATTAAATGCGTTTCCATTTTCACCAGCGGTATTAGCTTATGAGTTATGAGAATATCATTATACTATCGTCTTTTTTCATCGTGTACATTAGTTTAGGTCTATCAGTAACTTATTTTATTGGTTAAATGTTTTGTTATAGTTTGGAAATGCGGTTTTTAAAATTGTCAATATTTTTATGTGCGATAATTATGCTTAATTTGGTCAGCGAGACGCTCCATTTTTCCTTTTCTGTTTGGTTTGTGTTTCGTCGTGTGAGTACCTACTTTTTCTAACGACTTCTATCTCGAAGTGTAAACACATTGTAAAGTTAAATAAAGATAAATAACTAAATTAATTCAGAAAAATTATAACTACCATACTGTAAGTAGCCTACGATAACTCATTATGATTTTTGAAAGTGAAAGAAAATAAAAACATAATAAAATAGCAAAAAATTTAAAAAATTGTTAGGGGTCGACTCTATTAATTGAAAAATTAAGTCTCAAATTCAAATATTTTGAATTAAGAAATACCATATTTTTATAATGTACGAGTACTATAATTCTTACGTACGTTCTTTCGCAACTGTTGGCGAATAATCAATTTAGGATTTTAAGTACCAACCTAATCTAAAAAAAAAAAGAATAAAATTCTTGAGTGTTCTTATACTTACTTAAAATTAGTGAATTACCTTATTCTCTGGATTTCTCTTAATGTTCTCGGTATCGTCGAAAAATGTAGCGCATTTATTACCTGGGACATAATCTGGTTCGTTGAAAGAAGGTATTTTTGTGAATTTATTGATGCCAAAATAATATAAGGAAACTCTATAGTGTATATTATATATATAATAATGACTATGGTTGTCTTAGATATTCCGATAATAGTAGAATTTTCCATACAAGCAATGTAAAATTGAAATTTTTCACAATTTTTTACGAAAATTACAACAGCTACAAGAAAATTAATGAAGGCTAGATATTGTATTTTCAGCATTTCGTACCGAAAAGATTTAATGCTCAAGTCTCTGAAAATAAAATAGCTATTGAAACTGAAAGTCTGCTTAATTACTCGCCCTTTTTGAAGATTGGAAAAAAGGAAGAAGGAATGAAAAAGAGGAAAATAATT
Source organism: Parthenolecanium corni (assembly GCA_038050395.1). Taxonomy (NCBI): domain Eukaryota; kingdom Metazoa; phylum Arthropoda; class Insecta; order Hemiptera; family Coccidae; genus Parthenolecanium; species Parthenolecanium corni. The sequence goes on along the minus strand of JBBCAQ010000038.1, from coordinate 344,056 downwards.
TGGAGCTGTTGTCTTAGTCACAAATTACAGTTGGGTGGCTGGTATCTAGTATCTATTGGAACCTTTATTCAAGCTGCTCGGGGAAGCTGTGACATTATTTTTGTGTGCGTTTTATTTATGATTCGTTGATATTTGACATAGTGTCGAAAAATCTATAATGAAGATGAGGATATCTGCCTCGCTGGAATCTTGGGTATTCTTGGTCTTGAAAAGTCTCAATACTCACCTTGACTTCCCTGTGAAAAATGTCATTTTTATTTTGAACCTCTCGCCCATAAGAAAGAAAGCTTTAAAAATTTCATCTTCGCTAAATACCGGTGTACAACTACATTGCAAAAATTAATTATTCACTCGCTCATTAATATATCGATAGTGAAACTTATTTTCTTTCACTTTTGAATGTTGTTTTTTTGACTATTAGCTGTCATAAAAAACAGTAAAACCAATCCTGTATTCGTTTTTTTTTCCCCTGCGTATCACCCATTAACATATTATCATAAATCATTAATAGCTATAATTTCGCATTTATAGATCTCTTTTCACGAGTAATCAACAAACGTGTGCAAAACATTTATGTAAAATGCTACTCGAGCAACACTTCATTATTTTTTATTCTTTTTCATGGTCCATGATAACATTTTCCTAAAAGTTTGCTGGTCGTTTCTACTCGATTTTTACTAGTTTCGTATGTCTCTTTTGTTACAGAGAAAATCTTGCTAATGATACGTACCTACTGTCTCAGATGGATAATGATCAATACGTTCCCATATGGACAGTCGCTAACTTCAACCAAGTTAAACGTTTGACAAAAGACATTAAGTTAATAACCGAAGTACTCAGGGGTAAGTATGCACTATCGATATCGATAGAAAATTATTTTCTCGACCCTGAGATCCAGAATAATCTTGAATCCTTATTATCAGTTTTAATAAATTAATATTTTCCGTTGAAGTTTTCGAACCATAGCTAATTTCCCTCATTTTTAGTCTTCGTGGTTTCCATTTTAAGGACAATAAAGGGTATTCTTGCGAAACTGAAGTCAAGGGATCGTCAGTATCTTCTTTTTTCTAAATTGAATTTTGATTTAGATCCTTCTGGCTTTCAGGTCCAGTTGTATGAAATTGATTTCATAGATTTAACATCGTCAAATAAAGTATCTTTTTTAGTTCCTATCAGATATAACGATGTAGCTGACGTGAAAATTTTTTGTATAGCGCGTGAATTGAGGTGTAGGAAAATTTTGAATCGATGAACATTCTTAAATTGACTGATACAGAATGATCATTATATATTTGCCGAGTGCACTAGAATTTTTTAAGTTGATCACTCTGCGAAAGGATCTTATGTTAAACTGAATTACAGTGGTCATTATTACATTTATAATATTGTTGTTCAGTACATTTGAGATTTGCATTGTTGGACTTGGCGTCGCCTAATCCTGTAATGTTCAAATTTCAATAAAAAAGGCAGTTTTACTTTATCGGTTAAATACAGCGCAGTCGTGTATGTCTCTATTATTCCTTGGATGTTTTGATCTGTGGTCTTGCGATTTCTGAAGTAGTAATATGAGACTCGAATAAGATATCATACATTAAGATAAATACTCTGTTGAGTGAAAGATGATAGTTCACTTGTATTTCGAATGTGTATTTCGTTTGTGCTGAAAGTGTGCATGAAGCTGGTGCATCTGTTGAAATCGTAATTTCTTATTTGAACGTTTGTGAAACATTCCAGTTATGACTGGAGGAAAAAATGTAGGGAAAGGATGCTTTTAACATGACTTTCGATATAATTATAAATTTTTTTTTTCGACGTGCTCGTTCGATTAATTATGTAATAAAAGTTAACGAGGACGTTTGCATAGGCAAGAAGCTCGTTATTTCATTTTATGATTAATGGGTGTTTAATCTATGCTAAATAGAAGACGGTGTGATCGAATTAAATAATGCATAATAATTGCTTATAGGATGATTTAATCGCCGCCAACACTGACTTTATTTTTCTAATCTTTCTTCGCAAAAAAAAAAAACTTCCTTATTTTCTCTTCGTTTGCTTAGAATTTTTTTTAAATTTTATTGTTACCTAGGTAAATAAATGAATTTACCGTATGTACTTGACTATTTACCCATGTATAAAATATTATATTATGTATTTTGTAGAAACATATTATCCAAACCGAATATATACAGTTCACTATGTGATTCATAAACAATAATTATACTCATTTATCTTCTTTTTATGAGCATGTTTTTGCTAGAAAACTTATTAATTTTGGTCCAACTTTCACAAATGGACATGGGACATGCATAATTATTTGTTTCATGATCTGAGGATTCCAAAAATGTCCATCTCGCATCTTCATATTTTCTTTATTTCTTTATTCATTTATTTATTTATTTATTTATTTATTTATTTATTTATTTATTTATTTATTTATGCACACTTGGTGAAGTACAGACATCACAAAGTTTGACTTAGAAAGCTGATTATAAGCTGATTATACAGAAACTACTTATCGGATAGAGTTGAAATTTCAACTGTACATTTATTGAAGTCTTTAGAGAGGTCAGTTTTGGTTTGAGGAAGTGCAGTTCAAAATATGACGTCGATTGGTTTTGCTGTTCTCTAGATATTAGCAAAAATGTTGCCAAAAAACCGATGATTTTTGACAGGTTTTTTGAAGGAACGTATTCCTTCGAATTCTGATGGGTTTTTCAATTTTACTGGCTTCTAATTGGGACATATTGAATCGAACCGATATGGTGTGCAAATAGACGCTTTCAAAACGTACCTTTCAATTTTCAAGCCAATCTGTTGGTTAGTTTTTATAAAAAGTAGTTTTGAAGGTTCTGAACTTAAATTTTCAGAACAGAAATTCATTTTTCACCCGATCTTTGCTGAATCCTAAAATATAAACTTATAATGATTCATAAGACCCCTGTAGTTCCTTTCGAAAACCTGCTTTTCTAGCGGGGCTTGCTGCGCTAGAATTTTGTAATCAACGATTGTAGGGAGTTGTTTCGAGTCTGCAAATTTCCATCAGCTGTTCGGAAATTTATACTAAACCATAAGCATGTAGGTATCTTCAAGATGCAGCACAATGAAATACTTGTCTGTTTCATCAGAGAAACAGATATAGCTTCTTTTATTTACGAACAGAGGTTGGAATTTTTTACTTTTCATCTATGTACTCAGTAGAGCACCTTATTAGAACTTGGTGTTCTTTTCATGGAGCAACATGTGTCGAAAGAGTGCTACATTATTGTCGTCGTACAATTTTTCATATTTGTGATTTTTGCGCAAACATGAAGGAAAATTGGTTGACGGTACAATGTGTTAAATATTTTTGTTCGAATTTTTGGGTATTGTGACGCACACATTGAAACAACGCGCCGAAAACGGCTTTGTAGATTTGTTTACGCCTCATTCCCATCAATCGATCACGGTATATAGCTGAAAACTTGGAAATTCGGATCGACATTTACATAAATGTAGTGTTTTTTATCATTCATAATTTCTGTCAATCTGTTTAATATCGATGCAGTTATGATTTAAAAAAAAATTTATGAACACAACAAGACTTGTCTTCAATATTTTCTAAGCGGCTCTTATTACTGTGTGTCGAGAGTATTTAATAATTTTACTATCATCCATTTACCTAGACTTTTTCTAATCTTTTTCTCTGCTTTACAGAATCTCCCAACGTGCAAGTGGACGAAGAAGGACTGAAAGTGCGACCGAACCATAAACGCTGTATCGTAATATTACGGGAAATACCTGATAGTACTCCTTTAGAAGATGTTAAGGTACGGTATTTTTAGTCTTATGGACTTTGATTTTCGTAATTTGGAAATTCCAACCGGTTACCAAATAATCTCATCATGTAATTTGCATTTTTTTTGTTTTTTACAGGGTATATTTTCCGGTGAAAATTGCCCGAAATTAGTGTCTTGCGAATTCGCTCACAACAACTCATGGTATATCACATTTGAGAATGACGAAGACGCACAGAGAGCTTTTCGATATCTTCGAGAAGAAGTTCGCGAATTTCAGGTTAATCATATTTCTACTCTCGTCGTGTGAACTGATTAGACAACATTTCGTTGGATTCATTGTATACTCGATACTTGCGACAAATGAGCTGTGAAAAATGACAGCTTCACACCGAAGCTGAATATTATAAAGTGATGATAGTACCATGATATTAGTCGCGCGAAGCCTTTCTGTTCTAATTTCATACATTTTCCTTACTTCTATGAAGTAAAATAGTCCACATATATTCTGATGTAATTATCGACTGCTTATCCGAAACTGATTATAGACAGTCAGAATAAGACTGGTCTCATATAAATGGTACTTTTATCTGCTGATAATGCTGTGCGATGTAGAAATATGTATATTTAGTGTAGATGGTGTAGGTGGTCAAGTCTTGCTAGTCAGCTTTTTAAACAATTTTAAAAATGAAAAAGTTTTATCAAGTTGTTATTTTACTGCCGCTAAATTTTTGCTCAGGTGACGTTAGCTTTTTTCATTTTCAGTACTTGTCACATTTGCTTTATTCAATCTGATATGAAATTTATTTTGATAAACATAGTTTTCATTTTCTCCATGAACATTATTTTGGAAAGATTAGCATTTGAGGAAAAAAAATCGTCACAGTTTGCAATTACGCTATAATGTTCTCATTTTCAGATTCGGTGGATTATATAAAACTGACCCATTTTTTCTAGTTCATTAACTGACCATATTTCAATATAATTGTCCTAAACGTGAATTTGCTATTCTTGAAGGTTGGGATTTGGGTATGCTCAGCTCGCAGTTTCAGATTAATGAAACCGATATTGAAAGTTTTGCCTCGATAGCCTCCTCGGGGCATCCTTTCAATGATGAGATAGACTCTCGGACGAATGTTCCCGTATTTTTTTGTCCTTTTAAGAATTATAATCGGACTAAAGTTATCCTTTTTTATTTCAGGGTAAACCAATAATGGCGCGTATCAAAGCAAAACCAATGAACAGATTACCAATAAGTACGATGCCAGGTTCTGTAGTGAATATGAAGAACGGTTATCGAACGCCGACGGGCACGGTATCACCGGCTGGACCTCCAGCTCCAGCACCTGGTGCTGTATACGAACCAGCTCCTCCTTACCAACCCCAACCGCCGCCGCCACCCGCACCACATCAAAGATTTTTGTATACCAATAGCGGAACCCTTCCTCCTACCCTTAATTATCCAAACCATCTTCAAATTTATGTGAGTACTTGTTTTTAACTAGTTGTGTTGATGATTTCTGTCTTATGATAGGCAACTCTTCCGACCTGATTTTCTAATACCTCGAGTAAAATTATTGCGATGAGAAACTGTCCATCGTAGATTATCGGGAATGGTTGTTCTCCTTAACCGAACGAATAAATTCCTTCGAGTTGGAAAATTCAATGAGACTTGTTCACAATTTCTGATCGACTTTTGTCCATACAAATAAGTATGATTATTATGATTTGAGAATAAATTATTGCCAGAGTGACTGGAATGAAATTTTCTTCGGTAAAAAAAATGCAGTTTCCCATTTTACTTACTTCAAAAATTGTTCTGCACCATTTGGTTTGATTCTTGCTGCTCGCTTACAGTAGACTAAAGCTTTAAAAATACTTATTCAATTCAGATCGTGAGCATCGAGCAGCATGTCGTATTATAGATTTTTCTCTGGAATCAAAAGTGCATTAAGCAAAATAATTTTTATCCGTACCAAAAAATAATGTTTGTCTCAAGTTTTGGGAATCGACCATTAAAGGAGAACCGCTATGTGATCGTGATGTCTATTTCAGCGTATTTATACTAAAATGAAATTTTATTTCTCGTTTATGTATGCATATTTTGTTTGTTCTTCTGTCACTGTAGGCTCTGCAGCAACAACCATTTTATCACCCAAGTATGTTGCCACATTGGCCACCAAGTCAATATTACGACGTGAGTGGTGTCTTTCCTATGAATAGTTTAGTCCAGCAGTCTTTCTCAAAAGCTCAAAATAATAGATATGTCAATAGAACCAATAACAAGTGCGTACATGCAAATGTATCGTCGTTTTACATTTCTAATGATATTTAAACTCGATTAATCACCTTGTTTTTTTTTTCCCCCTCCCTGTGCTCAGCAATAGGAATAAAGGCCGTCAGAACGACTTCCGTAATAGCATATCCGAAAACAGCGTTAATTCTGGCCCGATTGGCTCGAGGTCCAACGCCAAAACGTCCTCTGGCGGAGGAAATCTGAACAATATTAGCAATAGCATTAGTACAGGGTCTGGTTCGGGTAGTTCGGGTAAATCACATTCTGATGTATCTCGAAATGGTACACCAGGTGGTCAGTTGTCGACGTTATCTGCTGAAAGCAGCCATTTTACAAGTAATAAGAACTCCGTTGATTCGAATCCTTCCACTAACAATACTGCAACGTCTCACCAACGTGTGGCTGTGACCTCAAATTCTCAAGACTGTTCTTCTCAGTTTGTTCCGACCAAGGATACTGCTTTACCGCAGAGGTAAAATATTATGTATTATTACGAGTATTATCATTTTTTTTAATGCACGTGTTCGTATTCTGTATTCGTATATTCTGATGGAATGTTTTTGAAATTTCAAGATCGACCAATGAAATCATCCGGGTTTTAGGTTCTCAGTTTCTGATGATTAAATTTAAAACTCTTTTGTCACTTCACGGTTTTTTAGCCATGCACTTTTGTGTAAACGCCTTGTTAGATCTTCTGCAATAATAAGTTTGTTGTAGGATTTTAAATTACACTCTCGAGGTCTGAAATATTTTTCAGAAAGAGTGTTTTCAGGTCTATTATTTTATTATTTTATTTTTTCTTTCTTTAGACTTGGATATTTTTATTATTATTACAGCCTGTTGAATTCTCAATTCTCAACATACTATAAACATACCTATAATGAATCGAATAAAATTTAAAAATTCTGAAAAAGCAGCTCTCAAACAAACTCTTCTGTCATTTTCTGAAGAGCTTGACTCAAATTGTACTACGTCAATGGTATCCTTTTAACGATGATAATCGTTTCATTGTGTGTATTGTCAGGAAGGTATACTGTAGTATGAAAAAAAATAAAATTTCACAAGTACTGATTTACATAATGTTACCATAGTAACAAAATATAATTACACGTTCTGTATGAGGATGTATTTCACAATAATAAAATATTTAGAAGTTCATGAATGTGGAAGAGGGTAAAATTGCCGCCCGTTTAGAATTTGATCTTTTCATCGTTCAGTCACTTATATAAATGGAAAAGAAACATGCTAGCTATTCGTACGTACACTATGTGATTTCGTGACATTCTTGGCTAATTTTTCAGTAATCTTCCCTAATAGACCACGATAAGGAGAACGTACTCGTATCTTTAAAAGCGAGTAGTTATAAAAGGAAAAGCAAGTTTTTGCCCATGCTGTTGAAAATTCAATGAAAATTTATTTCTGTGTGGAACTTATTTTTAATAATTTTAATTGACGTTTATCTGGTACTGAAATTTACAGTGCACTCGAAAACTGTCGGAATTTTTTGTGTTTTGTAGAAAAAATGTCAGTTTTTGTTTGTCTTCGCTCGTTTTTCAGTTTAGTTTTTTTTAGTTCTTCTTTCTGATTTTTATTTGATACAAATATTATTTCTAAATCCACTTGGCTAACTCGAAGTATTACGTCGAGAGTCGGTGCCTGTACTCATTTATTTACTTGTTGATTGTAATTATGCCTCGAATAACAGTCGAAGAACCCATATTGTTTCTAAACAATTACTAAATTAATTAACAGAAAATTTTTCAGGCAATAGCTGTTGATTTGAGGATATTTCAATTTACTGTCAGTTAGACGTTGCATTTATCGAATATTTTTTACTCTTGCAGGCGTAGAAAAAAGGATGAGGATACGAGTCACAACATTAATCACATAAGTCGAACGACGGAGAGTGGCGGAGGTGGTGGAGGTAGTAGTAATAATAAGAGTAGTTCTGGACATAAATTCGATTTGGAAGCCAACGCCTTCCCTCCCTTGCCAGCCCATATTGCTGAAACAGCCGTCTCTTCTGCATCAACCACCAGCGCGCCATCTGAGCAGTCGGACAATCAATCGCACGATGAGTCGCAGCAATTAAATGGTGAAAATGGGTTAGTAATTTTATGTTTGTCATGAAATGATTGTAACGTCTCTTTCTAAAATCTGTTTTTCTCTTTCGTTGGTATTTACAGAATAGTTCCTGTAACCAGTGCCACCGTTGGCAATAAGTCAAAGACTGAAGATACGCTTAATTCTAATGGTGTTCTAGCCGATGATGCCGAAGAATCATCACAGTTTTCGCAAAAATCGGTCGCCAACTCCGCTTCCCAGGTGACAAATAATTCGAAGTCTGCTTCATCCGTTGATATTGCTAGTGTTGCTAAGAAAACGCAGGTAAGGCTCGCTTTGATTTATTAACGTATTTTAAAACAGATTTTTCGTTCTGACAACACTTCGAGATTCCGTTGTACGACTAGAGTAAAATATTCCTGTCTATCTCTCTCTCTTTCTCTCTCGATGAATTACTCGTACTTTTCAGCAATGTCTAGTCTTGTCTATTTTCTTCAAAGATATCCTTTTCGAATCTGTCGTAATCCATTGATCCTTTCATCGAGTATATACGATGTAATTATAAAAAGAGAAACAATCCAAAAATACTTTTGTTGGTTGTAAGATATTACCATATTTTTAATAATGTACTTGAATTGAAAGATCAGTTTGCCGATAGAACGTTTTATAATTACGCATTTTCAGGAATGTGTACCCATATTCCTGGTACAAAACTTATTTCATTACACATATCCTTTGTCTCGTTTCGCAGAGTTCCGATTCCAGTGCGGTAGCTGCGACAGTTAGTAAGAGTAGTTCGAGTAGTAGTGCGGGTGCTAATTCTGGTGCTGGGAAAATGAACGGATTCGTGCCGCTTGTGAGTCAAAGTCAGAAAGGAGTCAGCTGTTCGAACAGTTTTGGCGGTGCCGGGAACAATAACGGAGTCAGCGGGACTAGCGGGAATGCCACCAGCAGCGGCTCCGCGCCCAAAGGAGTTCCTCCGATTTGCCCTGTCAATGTTGCAGCCGCGTCGAGCGGCGGGCCACGTTTAAGCTATGCTCAGGTCGCACAACACCACAGGGAGAAGTCCGAAATGGAGAAACAACTTCAGACGACGACGACGACTGCTGCTGCTGCTGCTGTTACAACCGCTACTGCCGCCGCTGCTTCCGTTACAACGTCCTCACCGCCGTCTGCGGCTGCCAATAGTCATTCAGGCAGCGTTTCGAATAGTGCCACAACAACCAACAGTACACCATCCGTGTCGACGACGTCGAAGACGCACGGTACGAGTACTACCACTTCCTCTACCAATGTTTCGAGCTTCAGTGATAATGATAAGAAAGACGTGAATTCCGGTCATCCAGTTGCCAAACAAAGTAAGTTTTCCTACGAAAAGAGCTTATTTACGTCTACTTGAGAATCCTTTTGCTGAGATAATTTAAGCATTGATAATTAATTTGTTTGGAAAACTATAAACATTTGTAAAATGCAAATGGTAGGCGTTTGTAATCTGTTCGCTACTAAATTTGCCCATACGGACTCGGCAACGAGAACCAATGTAGCACTGAATGCACGATTATCCGATTGTTATCTATTTTCATAATTTATGTCAAGTTGGCGCGAGTGACAGCTGAAATATTATCACATTTTGGTTATAATCGTACGTGATTGTATTTGATTAAAGTGGATTCTTAATCAGATGAATCGCTACCAAAATGTTACTACAAATCCGAAACGTTTGAAATTGTGTGTGCTGGTCTTTTTCACTTTTACGGGATCGTAAAATTCATTTTATATCATCAGTGTTCGAAAAATTAACTTTGTTGGATGAGAAATTTCCAAATTGGTTTGTCTAAAAAAAACTATTCATGTAGAGACAGACCACCTCTTCGTTTCAAGGTTATATACGTATAAATACCTAGATTACCTACGAGGGAAAACTGAACATCGATGCGCCATTTACGATTTCATCGCTGCGTATGTGCAGTTCGCTCTGGCGCTGTGTATGTTGAAAGCAGCATCCCTGACGTTCAGTATCATTCGAAGAGCTCGTTCTTCGAAATTGATTTGTTATGACTATACTCCTCGAATTTCTTTCATTCTAATGATGTGAAATTTCGCAGACAATAGCGGTGGTGCTACTAATAGTCCGCGTGAGAGGTCTGGAAAAGGAAGTCGTCAAAGTCAAACGTCCAACGAACGAGATCGCGACAAAGATCATCCGCCAGGAAAAAGCACCAGAAGGGAAAGGAGAAGCGAACATGGATCAAAACTTGTGCAATCATCTTAGTGTGCGTCGTACATAAAACTGGTATGTAACTACATTATTTTCGTTATGAATTTGATTTTCTTTTTTTTGTACGTTCTTATTCAACTCGGTGAGATTTTTTATTAAATTTGATGCCTTGCAAAGGAGTTCTAGCTGCCCAGCTCTTTTTTTTCTCTCTAGCGGGTGGACAAAAATTCGAATTTCCAGCGAAAACAATGCTTTTACAGGGATTTTTATGTGCCTCTATGGTTTTTTTTTCTTCCAAAGTGGGGATTTCGAACGATTAGGGTTGGCAACACTGCCAGAACCCACTAGATGGTTCGAGTTCTTTTCTTACCCGAAGACCTCGAGGATTCTTGTATTTTATGAGAAACGATTTGAAATTCGACTCAGTATGTTTTATACTGTGCATACCCAGTCCAAGTAATAAGGAATGAAAGTATTGTTTTTCATAAGATTTGATTTTGGGCACTTAGCCATCATTGAATGTGGCCCTTCACTTCATTTCTCTTAATTTTTGTCTAATGATGCGCTCGAGTACTTCTCACAAGTATACTAAAGCTCTTCAATTTAATTTATATTTGACCTGTCTCACCTATGATGATGTCGCCGCTAGGTACTAAAATTTAATTGAGAGAAATGTTCGATATTTTTGCTGAAGAAACACTTGACATTTTTTCACCTGTACACTTTGTAGAAAAAGAATTATTAAAAATTCATCTCATTCACTTATAATATAATTATTTTTGGTGTGGTTTGATATGAATTTTCAAAGCCCGAGTTGAATTAGATTCGATTTGTACAATTTTTTTTGTCGTGAACAGAAAAAGAAGCGAATAACCGGATGGAAAATCACTTGGACGATGTTTTTGTATTCGAAGACTGAAAATTTCGATCCGCACTATTTGGATACACCGAATATGTCTTATTTTCCTTTCGTATTAATGTCGAACAATATTGTTGAAATTTTTGAAAATATTCGTAATGCTCGAATCGTTTTTATATTCTATCGAGCGTACCACTTTTTTTTTTTTTTTTTTTTTTTTTTGAAAATAGCGATGGTGGAATTTTTTCGTAGTCACTTGACGAAATCCGAGAGACACACTTTGTACTCACAATCTAATATTTTCCTCATGATTATTTATTTTTTACTGAATTAGTAAATCATTGAGACGCGAAAAAAAAAAAGAAAAAAGAAGAAGCTATTCGTTATATTTTTGTATTCAAAAATATCTTTACATTATGTACTTTTTATTTTGGGGAGGAAATGACAATCTTTTTTACGCCTTTCTGTTTACAGATTAGTATCGCGCAAATAAAATGTATAGTTTTAATTAACGTAATAGCAGAAAAGAAAATAGTACTCACGTAAAAAAGTGAAATTCGATCAATCTTACGATTTTATATTTATAGTCTTCTCAAATTTATTGAACAGAATATTGAACGGAAAAAAAGACGAGAGCAAAAAAAGCGACAAAAAGTGGTTGAGGATTTCGTGTGTACATCTTTTTGCACCCAGTGCTTCGTAATAATCTTTTCTTGTGGTCTGACAGTTACCCCATATTTACTATACGCATTGTGTTTTGTATAAATAATTATAATTATTACCAGTTAGTGATTAATTTTTATTCTTGTTTTCGACCTTAATCTTCCTCTTTCTCTGCCCCCCTCCCCTATCTGTTGATAATTATTATAATAATTTCTTTTTCTCGCATCCCTTTCGTTCATGAGTACATCAGTGACCTTTTTGTGTATTAATATTTAAATCGGTATTGCGGACGTTATTAATTTTTGTTTCCCTTTAATATTTATTAGGTATTTTTTGAATTTCTTTTTTTTTTCTGATGAATTTGGCATTCAACAACAGCTGTGATAAAGAAAATAGATCGTATATTATTACAATATTTTTCAATAATCCATTCGAATCTTTTGAACGCATTTTATACGAAACGTAACATTGAAAGAGCACCCTTCTAACGATATTTAATTTTTTTCTCACGTATTTTTTTCACTTATCAATAAAACGTAGGTCCTAACGGCTAGTTTCTATGTGTTTATTAAATTTTTGAAAAGTGAAATGCAAAAAAAATTTTTTTTTAAGAATTACGAATATCTTATTAACGAATAGATAAGTAAAAAAGTGTTGCAATTCGTGAACGATTATTATGAATGGTATTTTTTATCGACTAAATCGATGTTTGTTGAATTCGTGTATTTGTTCTGATGCATTCGTTAATTGATTTTGCCACTTTAGAATTTCTTGATCAGATTTTTCCCCCTTTCTTTGAACCGAAGCTTGAATACGGTTTATTATGCTAACTCTGAGAGATGTTTGAAGTATTATTCGATTTAAAACAAAGAAATTAATTTTAATGCTTGTCAAATTGCAAGTTAAATTCGACATAGCGATATATTCACGTTTATGAAAATACCATCGTAAATTGATCTCTCTTAAATTTTTGGGAGGATAGAAGTTAAGTAAGGTATAGGCTGTTTTGATGATGATGATGATGATGAATTCGCATCGTCAACTACGGATAATAAGTTGAATAATTTTCTCTTTAGAGTGATTTATTCTATGGTTACTGATGGAAGTGTCGTATTTCTGGTTTTATTTGGAAGAAGTCATGCACTTTTGCCCTATTTACGTGTACAACATAGAATTTACAAAGGGAAAAAATATTTTTATTTAGTTTTTTCTCTTTCGTTGTATATAATTATTATGTATTAGTAGCTTCGTTGTTTTTTCTATTTTTTTTTTCTTTCTTTCTTTCATATAATATATTATTCATTTAATATGATATGTATTTACCATCGTTTAAAGATTTTAAGTTTATGGAAGGCGTTTGAGAGTTGTTTTTTTTTTTTTTTCTTTTTTGTAGGGGGATGTTTTTTTCACAAATTTCGTGGGTCGATTTTTTCAGGTGTTTATTCGAATTATTTCAGATGTGCCTTCCTATATTATTTCTTTTTCTCCTGCTTGTTTGCCTACGGTTATAGGAGTCTGTTGAATTTATATCTATATAATGATTAAACATCGAGTAATATTGAAATACGAATGTGGTTACTGAGATGAGCGACTGAATGAATACGTTTGTTGAAGGAGAAATAAAAAAGTAGTGATAAATTTGTCATTCACTACTCAGTTTTTGTTTTGTTTTGTTTTTTTTTTTTTTTTTATTTATTTATTTATTTTTTTTTTTTGTAATCAACGACGACTAAGAAATTATTAGTTTACGTTTCTGGCTGTATTTTTTCTTTTTACGTCATAATTTGACTTCTTATTTGATTACACTAAATTTTTTTATTATTTATCAGTTATTTATGTATGTAAAGGCGATATTTGAAAAACGTTTTTGAAAATTAATTGACAAAGTACTCTACAAATTTTTTCACAAGGTTTTTTTTTTTTCTTAATGATATTTTAAATACGCTTTAGTATTTATTTATTTATTCGTTTTATTAGTTTTTAATTTTTGAGTTTTTCTTTCATTATTTACTATAGTAAACGAATTTTCTTTTTTTTAATCGCTTTTACATGTACTTCTTCTTTTTTTCTCTCTTTATTAAATTAATATTATCTTTATGTAATATCCGAACTAATATGGTATAAGATTTCAATGTTTGTACAAGATGATTTAATTATTATATAATATTTAAATATTATTCGTGTTACCATGCCCAATTATTTACAAACGACAAGATTTATAATCTCTCTTTCTCTCTCCTAAGTCCATTACATTTCTACGTGGTTAAAAACTGAGCCAGAAAATTTACTCGTTTTCCCCTTTCTTTTTGTTTCTTTTATCGTCGTTGAAAACTGAAATTATTTCGCTAAAAGTCATTTGTATCGTCTTTTATTTTCGTTTCAATCGGTAACACTGTTCCTAATAATGCACTTTTTTTCGGCGCTGAAAAATTTCAAGAAAAATCACATTTTATTTCTTTTACAAACATAACGTATTAATTAAATGTAGTTAATTTATTAATATTTTATCCAATTATTTATTTATTTTTTTTCTTTCAATGTTGATTGTTCTTTTCTGCAAAAATTTGAAATTGGATTCCTCGAATGTCACGTCAAAGTACAGTTTTTTCGATGGGAAAATCATCAGTTCGGAGGGTTTTTCCGTAATCAATCAGTTTAGTATTTTTCCTTTTTAGTAAATTTTTGTTTCCTTTTTAATTATTTTGATACAATTCTATTTTGACTGCTTTGATGTTTGAGTATCCAATATGGACTGAAATTTATTTATACTCTATTAAGTTGACTCGAACAGGCATCTATTCGACTGCTAAGCAAACGTTCAAATAATTTATTCAATGGAAATGTAGTAAAAGAAAAAAGGTATACGTGTAATATTTTCAAAAATTTAATTGGAGGGTTATTTTTCTTCTGAGGACCATAGAATTGATTTACAATTTTCTGTTTTTCCCCCCCGGATCAAGTGGCTATGTCCGCATTTTAACTTTCGTCGACATAATTTTGTCTCTTTACCTACTGTTTTTATTGTAATCTTTTTCTTTTTTAGAAGAAACTTTCCCCTCAACCATTTTCATCTATGATGCGTGTACACTGATAATTTTTCTTTCTCTCGTAGACTAATACGCAGAATGATACGATTATATTCGTGTTTGAAAAAAAAAAAAAAATATTTTTCGTCCTTTACTCATTTTAGAAGAAAAAAAAATCGCATCAAAAATTTTTTTCGTCTGTTTAACGAACGGTATGTGTTCTTTCTGGTTAGAAATTAAAATATATCAAATGAATATTTTATTTTTAAATTGTATATACTATACATACGACTATTATTTTTTTATTGTACATAGATGTGATTTTTGAAATGCTTAATTAATTAATACGGATTTTTATTGTTTAAATATATTTTCATTTTTTTTTCTTCGAATGAAATCTGTGAAATCGAAAAAAAATGATAAATGTAAAAGCGTTTGCCTGTTGTTATCGAAGTGTTTTGTTCACGTTGTATTTTTTTTTTTTTTTGTCTCAATAAAAATTGTTTTACGAGGGTAGTTATTTCGTATTTTTTTGTCGATTTGAGTATTCTACTAAATTGAAAATTCGTCTATTTCAGTTGGAACATATAACTGAATATTTTGTGGGATTTAAGCCACGAGTATTTTGGAGTAGTACAGTTATCTACGATGGAGTATTTTTTATTCAATAAAACGAGGTAGGTGTTACTGAATTGAGAAAGTAACCGATTTATGTCCAGTTAATGTCACATTTAACAATAGAAACTGCGCATTGCTCCAAGTGTAGTAAAGGATGAGGGAAAAATATTTTTTGGTGAAAAGCAAAAACAAGAAAAATATTAAGTCTCATGACTTACAAACTCCGTAATTTTAATAGCGCTTTATGGAAAGTTATCATGTTTTTTCGCGAATCCAAAGCTTATTTTCTCTCACCTTTTTCGGGAAGAAAAATTTTTCATGTTAACTTAATGATTTCTTTTTTACATTTTACCTGTGAAAAAATCCCAATATGTTTTCAATTTAATATTATTGTACGATCAGTGGACATATCTTGAATTGGGATTTTTTATTGTTAAACACGAATATTTAATTTTTGTCTATTAAATGAACGGAATGTTTTTTAACCTTGATGAAGAGCAGAAGAATGCGTTCACCGGATGGCCAGATAAAATGGAATGCGTTTATGGAATGTGGAAGCGAATTCTCGGAATCGATGTTTGAGATGAAATGAAAAGAATCAAAATTGAATAAATTGGCGACTCCGTGTACTGGTGAATAGTAATATTCAACACGGTTAAAGGGGTTGTTGAATTCTGAATCTCAACAAAAGTTTTCATACGCTTCTAGAATGATCGAAAGAAAACAAGCATCTCAATTCGGGAAGTGCAGGCCCCACAATTTTTATGTAGCCACCATGCAGAAACTGTTTATTCAAACGAAGAAAATATTAATGAATAATAAAGGGTTTGAAAATATCTATAAAATTGAATAATATTGATTTGAAAAAAGTTTCAGGTAAATGCTTAATGCTTTTATCCTCATGAGCACTCCAGGTTACTGTTTTCAAATTCCAAGGATCCAACTTTTTACTCCCCCGCACACTAGTTTCTTGTATGAAGTCTACTTTTTGCTCCACGTCATAGATAAAAACATTTTTTTTTAAGTAGTAACAACTAGGTAATAGTCATTAGAACTAAGTATCTTGATAGAAAATTTTTGAGACAATTCTTGATAGAATAGTCACTTAATACCAGTGTAGTAGTCTAGTATATAAGAATTTATCAAAGCAGAAAAACGAGTTTTTTTGCTTAGCTTTTCGTTTATTTTTCTGTTATATCCAAATGAATTTATTTCGTGGCACCTACTAACCTAGTCAATATATAAACCTATTCTCAACTGAAAAATACGTGATAGTCGATTAGCGAGCGACAAATTCTTCGAATATTTTAACCATTACCGAGTTCTACCCATTACTATGAAATTTCACAGCATTTTACGCCATTTGTACCTACTCCTTGGTTTTAAGTTCAACTTTTTCAAGAACGAAAGAGAGCTATTCTAATTACCCGATTACCGTTTTCAACCCAAATTGTTGAAAATTTGGATTTTAGCCGCTAAAAAAGGGGGAAAAAAGAAATGGTTTGTAGAATTTAAATTGGAAAAATTTTTAACAAAAGGATAAAATACCATATAATATAATAATTACCTATATTGTTCGAAATTAACACAAAATCATCAGAAAAACACGCTAAAACTTCAAAAAATCCACATCATTCTTAAGAATAGAAATCCCTGAAATTCCAAAAAATCTCGTGTTTTATCGCTGACAATTTTTCAAGACATCAAAAAATCCTTGGTTTCAGGTATTAATCCCTGTAACCAGCTGTAACCCATCAAACAGCTGATGTTTATTTTATCGTTGACATTCTTCTGGATTCACAACCTCTGATTTTTTTTCTCATTCTCTTCGTTGCCCTGTGCGAATCGTTTTCATTTCCCTGCGAAACACCTGATCGTAAACGAAATTACTCATTGCATTGTATGCCTTTTCAGTTTGACCTTGACAATATCGCCCCTATTGTAATGTGTGAGATGAATATAACTAAATCCATTTTCGCTGTGTATGGGTGTTTCAGGGGTTCCAAATTCGTAAATACTAGATATTATTCGCGTCTGAAATTATTTCAAATATTCTCATAATAAAAGTAGGTACCTACTTAATCGCCCTAATAGGCTGAAGCCGTTTTTGGCGGCGGCTCTTGCCCAGCGAGATATGGCCATTAAAAAAATGAAAAATTTCCTCAAATTTTATCCAACTTTATCAAACTTTGTCAAAACTCGGCAGAAGTACTTGGTAAAAGTTGAGAGGACTTTGCAAAAGTCGGCATAAATGGAAGGTTAACCCTTGGCAAAATTTATTTTCAAGATTAGCACTGCTTATTATAGGTACCTACTTCTTTATTTTTAGACTTTTTATTTTTAAATAGATAAAATTTTTCATTTTGCGAGCACAAATAAACAGCCCAACGTGATTATCAGCGAAGGGAGATAAATCATGAATTGCATAAAAAAATAGGTAGACTATACCCTTAAAGCCCATTTGCTCTGCATAAAGTTTAAATAGCCGGACCATAGAACCATTCTGCAGATACCCTGATAAATTTAGTCATCTTATGTAAATTAATGTGAAGAATTTTTACAAGATCAAATACAAGTATTAATCGAAATGATCTCTTCGCATAAATGTGGTATGGGTACCTGAATACCATAAATTACAGAAATTCCAAACATTTCACGACTCTACTCGGAATTTCAGCCTCATACCTTTCAAACTTGTGTATTGTTTACAACTACAGTCAGTTAGCATAGCTGCATAATGATGAATATTTTAACCACAAACGTATATGGGCTAAAATAGGCTCATAGTCGTACCCGTGTAAGTTTATAGCAAACCAGATTGTGGTATGCGAAGATGGTGAACCGTAAACGTTAACCGATTGGCCATGCTTAAAGAAGAGAAAAAATAAATAAAGCATATAATTTTCTACCATACCATTATTATGACTTGTGTAAGAAGTAAATGAACGATTTCCTCTCTTTTTTTTTATTGAAATATAGCGAGACAAGATATGTAAATGACTGAGTCTGATGACGTCTGACATGAAAATGATTGATGTCTTGACACAAGAAAAGTGTAGACGTACCAGGTGGCGTCATATACGACGCCACTCAAAATTTTGAGATGGATTTTTCAAAGGACTAATATTTTAAGAACCCCTGACATGTGTCATACGACGCCACCTGGTCTTTTGAACTTATTCTTGTGGCGTCGTATATGACGCCACCTGGTCCTTTTGAGTAATCGAGTAAAACCTGATTTTTCTAGAGTTAAACAGGCTGGTAAGTATGAAATTATGAACTGGATGAAATTGAAAAGCAACGTGGCACCTAAGTCTAGTGGCGGAACTAAGTGGTGTGCCGGGTAGGTCACACCCCTCCCCCCGTAAAAAATTCTGGAATTTTTCAAAATTATTTAAAAACTATTAAAATTAAGAAACTATTTAAAAAGTAATAAAAAATCAGCTTCAGTATGAATTTTTTGGATGTTGAAATTTTCATGTGATTTTTCTTCTCCCCCCCCCCCACACCCACCCTAAATAAGCTGAGTCCGCCTTCACCTAACCGCGATTATGTATTTTTTTTTTTAATACAATACATACTAATTAATTTATCTCTAGCCCGAATTTCCAAATTTCTCTCATTGGGTATCGTTGTAGACCATTCCACAAATTTGATTGGCTGTGTGAAAATTTTCAGTTTGTTTGAAAATCAATTTATTGGGTAAACTTCAATTTCATTTATTGGTAAACTTTATTTTTTATTGGTAGATACATAATATACTTATCCATGTACCGCAATGCATAGAGATTCGTCATCAGTTTACTGATGATTTTTTTATTATTTTACTCGTCATATCGTCTTAACGAGGATTTTTAAAGGGTATTTTTCGCTGATTTTTGATAGAAAACATGAAAAATTCTAGCCCGCCAAACAAATCAAACTAAGTCCGCTTATGCTTTATTTTAATATTATTTCATTCTAAATTTCCTAATTTAGATTTTTATTTTCCAGCAAAATTGAGTTGAAAAATTTTAGAGCTCAGGCATCTCGAGTCTCGCAACTTATTATTTACAGTCACTTTCTATCATATTTGTAATTTGCTCGTAAGAAAACGCCACGATAAAGAAACATTTTCGATCCACCTGCATACCGTACCTAAATAAAACCTGAATTCACCACACATCTTTTGTCCATGAGTTGCCCTTTTCCCCTTCTACAAGACGCTCCATGTTTCATTTTACGAAGCCGTATTCTATTCTCAAATGAAAGGGAAGCTTGGGGGGGGGGGTTGTTTACCTGCAACTGTACATCTACAACAGGTTCACTCCACAAACAAGTTCACCAAGATTTGGCGGTAAAGATGGTTAGATGGCAACGCTTGTATTACTCCATTAATTTATTCGAATCGCAAATTATATACCTATAGAGAATCATCACAATGTAATCCTCTTGACTTCTTCGTTCTCCTTCCAAGTATGACGTAAAAATTATGATTTCGTTAAGTTACCAAGACGTGTTTATCCTACGAGGCTTAGTTAACACCTGATGAGTCATCGAATCAGCAGTTTTTCGTTGTACCAAAGACAGTCTGGTCTTTAGTGAATGTAGAGATTTAAATGGACGAAACTGTCAGGTTAAAACTATTCGGTTCCTTTAAATCGGCGAGCAATGAGCCGTGTGGAATGGTGTGACAATGCAATCATAAAGGCTTTAGTCGAGATACGAAAAATGCGATGATAAATGCAAGGGTGACGGTTGGGTGGTAGGGAGAAATCCATAAAGGGTGAATATTTTAATTTTTTGAAAGCTATATTTGCATAAATTAAGAAATTCAAGATGCACCAAATTAAATGTTGATAAAAGTTCGTCTTAATGCAATCTCATAATTAACATAAATTACTCTCAGAGTTCCACTTGAGTCGATTAAACTAAAAATATTTTCAGTGGAGATGATAGTCGACGGATGTCATCGATTTTCAGATTTTTAACCCTAAAGAAGTAATACATATGTTTCATTAGTTTTGAAGTGATAAAAATCAAAGTATTTTATACACCTGCAAAATAGTCAGGGGTTCTCAAAGAAAGCATTAAAAAAAACAAATTTAATTCAGGGGTAACTTGAGTAAAAAATTTCACACTATCCGTATTTTCAATTATACTCACTGAGAAAAATTTTAATAGTACTTTTTAGTTTTCACTATTTTAAAATTGGAAAACTATACTAAGGACAATTCAAAATTGTAGTAGAAATCTATAAAAAAAAAAAAAAGTAAAACATATTATTTTTGTAGTACATTTTACTATCATGTAAAAATTTATTAGGTACTACAAAATAATATTTGCTACTTCGATGAGAAATAAAATTACTGTAATACGTAGTAATAAGTACTACTTGTTTCTCTCAGTGCTCATGTGAGTCATGGGATGTAATTGTTCGATCATGCTACTTATTTTTGGAAAAAAATGTGAACGTAATTTTTACGCAGGTTACCATTACGGATTAAAATCTCCATTCTATATATTTTTTGAAATTTTGCACACAAATTGCGCTTAATTTGTGCCGCTAGTTTTAAAATTTCTGCTAATCCCCTTCCAAAGATATTAGCAAAAAAACTTTGGGTGGGGCTGTAAAAATGCTAGCCCCCCCCCATTTGGAATTTCCACCTCAAACTTTGCACATAAATTGCGCTCACACCCCTCCTAAATTTTCAAGGTCAGCCCCCGAGAAAATTGATTCAAGTCTTCGTTTGAGTTAACAAAAGCAACATAAGCACCGAAATATAGAGTAATGTGTGCAACCACATTTTTTCTCGCTTCTCGTACATTTTTTCTAAAACGGATTTAGCACCATTTCGCTTTAGGATATCGTTATGTTAATCCAGCTACTTCACTACCCTACTGAGATACCCGGAAAACTGCCTCAAAACACAAAATTCTCGGAAATTCTCTCATCCACTTTTAGCCAGTTCGGAAAGTTGCTCTCAGGGGTGTTTCCTTTTATTGTGGGCGATGGAAAGTGTAAAATATGTGGAATCGTAAAATGTGAAGAAAAACTTAGAGAAGACCTTGTACAAGGGTGTCCGTCAACGCGCATATTTTTTCCCTTTTCCTGCGCCGAAAACAGTCGAGGCTGACCGACTTGGTCCGAATGTAAACTGCCGTCGCACCCTTCGACGTTTTTTTCTGGGAAAAAAGTTCCATTTTCATCAATGGGGGATTTATCGAAGGGGTGGGTGAGTATTGATCGTGCGAGAGGTATTTGCTATTTTAACGAAACGCAGCTAACTTTAGGAACTCGTTTTCCAACTTTAATATTCCTTCTTCTTTGGTGCGTCTCCACTCTTCCAGTGTATTCTCTCACGTCTTCTCAGGTCTCTCACCATCAGCATTATTTGTGGCTGCTACATAGACTCTGTGACGTCAATTGTAGCCAGCAAATCGTCTTTTGTGAAGTGGTTCTCGTGTTCTTTTCTTTCTCATTCCGTCCATTTTCTTGCTTATTGGTGGGTGCGCGGGTGAAGATGAAAGTTGTATAAGGTAAAGCAGGTAAAATATTGTGTACTTGAAAACTCGATGGAACCAAGAGCATGGCTCCATGCGGTCGCCGTGGTACTGAATCGTGTTTTTTTTTCAATTTTTTTCTTCGACTAAAGTC
Organism: Parthenolecanium corni; assembly: GCA_038050395.1. Classification (NCBI taxonomy): domain Eukaryota; kingdom Metazoa; phylum Arthropoda; class Insecta; order Hemiptera; family Coccidae; genus Parthenolecanium; species Parthenolecanium corni. The sequence goes on along the minus strand of JBBCAQ010000038.1, from coordinate 321,902 downwards.
AGTTGATCTGAAATCCGAAAACGTGCGGTTTTGTGCGCATTGATTGCCGTGGAAAAGTGAAGTGCGATGATATTTTTAACTGAAATTCAAATTTTTCAGTAAATTTTCAGTCTAAATGGCTTTTCGGTGGCGTTGGGTCGTGTGATATGTGAATTTTTGGCGTGCAGTAATTATGGAATGTGAATTAGTGTGCGCTTTTGGTGGTGTTTTTGTGTGAAAACTGTGTGCATAATGTTTCCACCAATGAATTTGGAGAAGGCACAATGCTGTGATATCACTCGAAGTGAGGACAAGTCTTTTTGTTTAATGTCAACGGCTGAGGCAGAGGATGATCCGGAAAGGACGTGAGTATTTTTCGTAATTATCTTTTTCCAAATTATATGGGGTCATAGGTCAAGGCAGTAAGTGCAGGTAGCTGTAGTAATGCCCCGTTCCCTTTTGAATTATAAACCACTGATGGTCCATTGAGATGATCGATTATTCAGAATCAGAATGATCCAAGTCCAACTCCAAATTAGGGTTTCGAGAAAAACGCATTTGAAATTGTCAAAATACACCCATTTACTTTGTTTTGAGTGCTGATTTTTATTTCAAGGACAATGATTCAGGCGCGTATTTAGACTGACCTCGAGGGGTGGTCCATCATTATGACGACACCTTCCCCCCCCCCCCCCGTAAAAAATTGAAGAATCGAAAAAATTAAAAACATTTTTATTCTAAAAAAAAAAGGTTAAGGGGGGGTCCGGACCACATGGACCCCCCTAAATACGCGCCTGCAATGATTTGTTAGTTCGTAGCACCGAATTTAATACTACAAAAACCAGGTGGCGTCGTATACGACGCCGTTTGAATTTGGATGCGCCATTCCTCAAAGGACCAGGTGGCGTCATATACGACATTCTCCGGTCCATTGAGGTTCTTTTACTGTTGAGTCCAGTGGTGCTGTGATCCTCCAAGACTGACGAGGAGTGCCCCTCTCCAGGTCAACTAGTTATGATGAAAACCTCCCCAGTGCTCGAAAAAAATTTTTGGTATTCGATCATCGCTTTAAAATTCTTTTCTAAATTTGAAAAAAAATCAGCCCCCCCCCCGAAATCGTCAACGAGGAGTTGCTCCTCAAGATTGTACCTTCACGGCACCCCTGGTTGAGTCGAATATGACGCCACCTGATCCTTTGAGTTATCGAGTAAAACCTTGTATTTCCAGTGCTGACTCCCATTTTAGAAATTTTAATTTTTTAAAGGAGACATTATGGATCAATTGTTTCCCATTGAAGCCAAACCGAAATTTGCGTATTTTTAAATTCCAAAAACTTATTTTCTAAAAAGTAAACTTTGACTTATACTGTAACTCTTTGAGACGCTAGAATTGATATCGATAGATGGTTTTTGAAAAAAATGTCAGTAATATCCTCTATTCCTATTTTCCAAATTTGAAACAAATAATATTTTATTTTCTAAACTGCTTATACTTTTTAGTGAATTAATAAACTACGCAGTTTCCCCTTACAAAATGAAGCTACCAGCCTACAAATTCAAATACATTTTTCAGGTGTAATTTGTAACGAACTGTCACTCGCATATTATTTTTATCTGAAAAAGAAAAAAATTATTATTGTCACCATAATTCAGTCTGAATGATGACTAATAAGTGTTCAAGGTTTAAAGAAATTTTCCAGTTTGACGAAAAAAAAAAAAACTGATGGAGTAGGTCTCATTAATTAGTACAGTCTTTGCGATCGAAAATTGTGTCTCGCGGGTTATTATTTGAAAAAGCAGGTGTTCAGAAATTAGTTTTTTTTTTGTATTTAGTTATATCAATTAATGACGACTTACGATTAATTTAACCTTGCGTGCTTGTGACAAATAAGGACTTCTTTTAGCGTAATTTTTGGCACACTCTACTATATCCATCCCAAAAAAATTTTTGTTCACTTTTTTATGCACTTTAAGAATAATTATTGTTAGGGTATAAAAAATCAACCTTAAAATTGTATTCCTGTTGAACCTTTTTTCACGTTAAAATATTTAAACGCTTTGTCCTAAATTGTTTTAGTAAAAGTAAGGAACAACTATAGAAATTTAAAAAAATTCATTTGCTAGCAAATTTCGTTTGTTGATTCATGCTGCAAATATTCTGAAAATTGTTGTCGTTTTTTTATGTATAGTTTATCTGTGACGTTATGGTGCTGTAAAACTTGATGGAATTGAATAAGTACTTGTAAGTTGTAACTTGTTTTTTCGTCTTCTTGAAAATTTCAAAAATTACAAGTACCTACTGCTAAATTTCTTATGTTATAGCATCTTGATCTAAATTGATTTCCAAAGTTAATAAATCAAATCAGTTCTGCCATTGGAAGATATTAGTGATTCATTCCATCGTATCAATTTCAATGAATGAAAAAAAAAAATGTTATAATTAAGAAAGTACCTATTAATACCAGGTTTAATATTCCTGTCAAAATTTTCATTTAATTGCGCTTTTCTCACTTCATAATTGGTCTTTCGTCATTAATAAATTAATATTCCACTAAGATGTTATAATTTTAAACAATGATATACTAATTATTTATTTTGCCTGTATTCATTTTTTTTTTCTTTTTTCTTTTTTCTGAATCACGAGTAAGCACTAAAACCATGTAAACTAAAAGGAAATGCTACATAACACGCGAACTGAGGAATATATGTATAATTTTATAGTCTGATGGGGAGTAGAGCCGTGGGAAAGTAGAATAAAGTGAAATAATATTTTCAGTTTTTACACATCCTTAACTTAATTCTTCTATTCATGAGTGAATTTATACTACTAATTAAAATTTTCATACGTGTATCCTAGGAGAGAGAAGTTCAGTCCGAAAGATTAAAGTTACAGAGAAAATTTTTAACATAGAAGGTATTTTTTGGACATTTTTAGTCATATAATATGACTTGGTCAAACAGACCAATTTAAATTTGAAAAAAAAAAGTCATCGAATTATCAAAAATAATATTATTGTGATCAAGCTGATTTTTTCAATTAAAAAAAAGTACGAGTTATATTAAAGTAGAAAAAGTAAAATATTCTTAAAGGCTTCAGTTGAATGGCTGCTGTGCATGAGCTGATTTAACCTCTTCAAATTGAGCTCCCGCTTAAATCCTATAATGTTAGATAAGTTAGAGTATTTGAATTCTAATCTAGCTTTGAGCTTACAATACAATAATAGATTCAAAATCAAACTAGCTTGGCTCATAGCTTCGATAATAATAATCAGGGTTGTATTCAAATTTCTAATTATGGTTGAAAAATACGAAATTATCACAATTATTCGCGCAAAGCGCAAACCTAATTTCAAGCTAGCCTTTGGAAAAATATTTTTTGAAAATGCGGGAGATTTTGGTAAAAATGTGATGGCATAGCAATGTTATAATTTAACAAAATTCTAGTTTTCGTGAAATTCTCTAGAAATTTTTCAAAATGTAATTATTGTGGTAGATGGCGGTTAGTGGGGGTGAGAAATTTAGCAAATATAGTGATTGAGTAGTGATTGGGTCAAAAGTGGTTGAAAGTGTGGCAGACTATAGTTTGTTCAAGTGAAGAGTTCCATGATGTCAAAATACTTCAACGAATGAGAAAAAATATTTTTCTTTTCAACCGCGTGTTTCTACCAATCGCTTTCTTCAGATTCGTGTGACGTCATGGAACATGCATGGAACTCGTAACTTGAACAGACTATACTGGGAGATCATTTAAATTTGGTAGTCCTACCATCAATGTGGTAGATGATTCAACCTTGGTAATGATAGAACATTATATATGTAATGTGTTAGAAATTATAGGTGTACTGTTTGTTTTTCATTTAAAGGTAACATGCGTAAAAAATTACACATTAAGAAAGGTTATTGTTATGTAGTAGGTACGTAATTTTTACACGTGTTATCTTTCATAAAACAATTTTATAAAAAAGCTTTGTTGTTGAACCCCTGCAAATTTTGCTGGTGTGTAATAAGTGCTGTGAAAAAAAACCAGGTACTTGATTCTCATATTACCCGGAATCGCAAATTTTCAGATTCGAGTTACCCATACTCGACTCTTAGACCAGTTTCGCACATGTATTTTGAAATAGGTGGTGCAAGATCACTTGTAAGGTCCTTTTCAGCCAAGAGGCCCCCTCATGATTTTGTTCACTTCAATGTTTTTCAACATTTTTGGTAGTAAAGAGCGGTCAAAATTCCCATCTGATGGGGCCCATAAATTGTGAGGGCCGATGCGACCGCACCACTCAACCCCTTAGGTGGGCGCCACTGTCTTAGACTCGATTCATGGTATCAATTCTCAGAATCAAATCTTCGAATCGAGTCTGACTTAAGACTCGATATCTAGTATCGCTTTTTTTTTTCCCTCAAAAGAAGATATATTCAAAATTTGAAAGTATTAATAAAAGTGGAAAATCTCAATTGATCTTCTTAAATAATAATTGTAGTGTACAAATATTATAATAGTATGGAAGAAAAGAGACGAAATGAAGATGAAAACTTTTTTGAAAAGATGTCAAACTAAAAAAAAAAAATTTAAGGAGTTCGTAAAGAAAAAAATTTGAATCGATTCGAATTCACCACATTTTGAGACTCGATTCCAGGTCGATTCCATACAGGCACGTTAATTCTATACCCGATCCTTGGAATCGATTCTGAAAAAAAAAAAATACGATTCTCACAGAATTGGGTACTCGTGTTCAAAAATAAAATCCAACAGCACTTTAATCAGGTATGCGATACCTTTTATGATTTGATTTTTGCAATCTCTAAACTCATGAAATATATTACCTTTCAAAGATTAAAAGTCCCACAACCGGTCCCAAACAAGTTGGCTCCTTTTCCTTGGAATGAATGCACCAAGTGTCATACCATCAATATTTTGTGACAAATTTATCATCTTTGAGGTACCTAATACAATTTCGCTGCGAGTGACATTGAATGAATTTTGAGTGTTGTCATAGTCGTTGCCCCTCATTTACAGTTACGTTCGTTATATAGTTGACAAATAGATAATGGTGGAAAAGTGTGCGAAAAGTGAGTGGAAATTTTGTTCATGTGTGTGCCGCATCGCATTCACCCGTAGGTAATAACTCAAGTGGCAACATTTCATCCTGCATGTATTTTTCATGTATTCGAACAGTTATGGTTCGGCGCTGGGCTGGCAAACACTGTACTCGCACAAAATATGTACATATTGCCAGTGAATGAAGGAAAATTTTCTGTGCTCGCGTTTTTGTGGGTGTTTTGAACAGAAATATGTTCGATATTCGTGTTTTTTCGACCCGTATCGCATATTGATGAAGTTCTTCAAAACATTTGGCAAGAAACTCAGACGTGCCCTCAAAAATGTCGTCTGTGGGAAAAAGAAAATCAGGTCTGCTTTATTTTTCCACCATTAGCTTCGTGAGTGGAGGGAAGTTTAGATAATGATTCGAGTTTCTAGGTTGCATATCACTGGATTCAAGTGGGGCCATTTTTAACCCGTGTACTTGCATAAGGTGAAAAATTTTTAATAGAAATTAGCACATGGTACAAATATCTCCGATACTTCCTCTTTCTATCTTTGAAAACTACATCTCTCTATCATTCACTATAATCAAAATAACGGCGAAAATAAAAGTAGCAAGTCGTCATATTATTGCAAGTGAAAAAAAACAAAACTAGTTACTCGTATATTCAAAACGATTCTATCTAATCATTCACTTGGGCTAAATATTATGCAGGCTATAAGTAAAACATTGGCTCTTAAATTATTCTTGTACATAGACGGATTTGGGATGGTGACAGGGAGGCTATGCCGCCCAGAGCTGAAATAAGCATCCCATAGAAAATCAAGAAAATGAACAAAAGTTTTGATTTATTCGTACCAAAAGTTTCATAATTTTTGCTTTTTGTCTTCTTTATTTTACTCTTCTTATCGTCTTATCAAGGGTCTTTTCAGCAGGTTTTTGACAGGAAATCTTTTTTTATTTTATTTTAGTGACGGATAAAAATTTTTCAGCCCAGCGCTCCCCCCCCCCAAACAAATTAAACAAAGTCCGCTTATCTAATTCTCATAGAGGAGGGACGAAGCAACACAACAAACAGAAACCCTCACATATCTTCTATAAGCCATTGAAAAATATAAAAAAATGATCGTTTGAATATTTCGAATGTATTTTTCTCAAAACTTTTTTTTCTGCAGTTATAGGACCTTTTTGAATACGCATAAGCACTCAGTACGCAATTTATTGCTGTCCAGACTGGAAGCATTTGAAAGAAAAATTGAAAACATAAGTAAAATACCTACAACAGCTTTTAAAGATGATGAAAATTTATGAAGAAAATATTTAAATAGTAAACGCGTCTCGAAAAAATTTCTCAACTCCCAAAAAATTTAACTTTTTCACATTTTAAAAATTTTAAATTGGTACAATTTTTATAGATGAGGTAATTATCAATTTTTTTGAATAACTTACAGTGTTCGCACTAACAAAGAAGTTGAATGTATATTATTTTAGGTTTTTAGATTAGAGAGACTCTCGAGTTGAGTTGGAGTGGTAGAATATACAATATACGTACAACTGCATAATATCAAAAATTTCTAAAGTACTTACTTTTGTGTTGACCCCCTATAAACGGGCATGCCAAAGGTCCAGTATATTATAATTGAAGCATTGGAGGAAAGTTTTAGCGAAGTTAGTGTTTTAATAGATACGTATGGATTGCAAGAATTATTAATTTATGTATGCATTTTTCCAGATTTCATCAACAGAAATCCATCTATTATGAAATTCGTATCAATTAATAAGTAGCGAAATTTAAGTTTCTAATGGAGCATACGCTTCAATCAAAGTCACCTTGAATATGTCTTGAATTTCGAAAAGCTCTAAAATTTCTTTAATTAATTACTGCTTAGGTTTTACCTTCAAAGTACATATTCTGATATTCTTTCGTCTTTAAAATTTTTAATTGTTTCTAATTAAGATTACCGCTTGTATTTCTGAAATTTCATGATAGTGTAATTAATGCCACGTTCTTAAAAATTATCCCTTTGTCGACATATTGTGTATTTTATATCTAAAGTCAAAAACATTATTAGAATTTATATCAGACTGTTTGATAATTGATGACGTCAATAAAATGATAGTTCTTATGCACGCAAACAAATGCAACAGACGTAAGTAAAACAAATATGGAACGCACACACATTTAATATTGCTGGGATAATTTCAAATGTATTTCGGGTTTTGTGCGAATGTACGTGTTCATTTAATATCCTTGAACTTACCTTGAAGAGCTATTAAGGGTCTGACTGTGTTTTAAAATACGACTGGAAGTCTGAGTAGCCATCTTGGGAATTTTCGTATGCCAAAAGTCGTATTTTTTAACTTCTTATGCTTCGAGAGCGTTTATTCTCATTAGACAAATTTCAAAGTGATTTATTAAAATGCCTGTTAGTAAATCTTGGAAATGAATGATAATCATTAAAAGGTTTAAGCCTGCCGGTTCGTACCCCTAAAGAACATGACGTTCCATCATGTATGGGGTGGTCCGATTTTGAAGTTTTGAATTTTTACCGCGCTCATTTTTTAAAATGGTTCCATTTCATGAAAAAATAATTCTATACTAATTATAGCTTCCTATAGCCCGTAGGAGGCGATTCTCCCAATAATACGAAAATTGACTTTTTTTTTTGAAAATTTTTAACATGTTGGGTAGGCGTATTTTTAAATATTTTTTTATGTGGAAATAGTAGTACGTATGTCCCTGAATACGTACCCAACATTGGTTGAGCTTGATTCTCACTCCAGGTGGGGTGGGGGGATACTTCCGGCTCACTACAATAGAATTCCTTAGTAGTGATTTGAAATATTACACATTGTTTTGATCAAATTAATGTCTTCTTCGGCCATTTTTCAAATATTTTTGGTGTTTTTCATAGACTAATTAAATTAAGCAAGAAATTTTTGCTAAAAATTATTTTGGTGTACAAAAATTTTTGGGGTTTGGGGGTAAAATTTTTTGCGGGGGAGGGGTATTGCCTCACTTAACCTCCTCCTAGTTCCATCTCTGACTGATAAGTGGACAAAAATATGCATATTCAAATTTTGGTTAGCTTTGTAGAAACGTAATTTTAAAGGTTGAAAACGTGGATTTTTGCTTTCCACGCGCTCCAGGACGAACTACTGAACCAATAGGACTGAACTTTGTCCCATTCGTCAATCTAGATGAGTTTTAGGTCTGATAGAAATTTTCTTTAGATGTTTGCAAAAATGTTGCCAAAATGCGACGATTTTCGATGACTTTTTGAAGAAACGGATTCGGATTTTCTTTTTACAAACTTTTCTAGAAGCTTCAAGTGACCTCGAAGGGGTAGTCCTACGATCTAAACGATTAAATTTTAAGAATTTTATGATCCCTTAAAAGACGAAAACAAAAATCTCATTTTTGGAAATTTCGAACTTGCCACCTTTGCACTTTAAAATAACGACGTATTATATTATTAAATATTGATCCATTGTATAGAATTGTTGAATTTTCTACCAAATTATAATGAAAAGATGTTTTACACTGTAAAACGAGTCAGATTTTCGTGTTGAATAGTTTTTTTTTTTTCATATAAAATATATTAATAATCGAAGGTAAATCTACCTAATAATAATCCTACTCACTTCTTTTGAAATCTGTACAGTTTGAACGAGCAGGCACGTAGATACTCCATTGAAACATTAACCTTGACGCTCATTCTTATTTCTCTACTAAAAAGAAAAACCATGCAGTTGGAAAATCTCGAGTTGACTTCTAGCATCGAAATTTTACACCAAAGAAATATTCTTTGTTTTACACCTTCTACCTGTTTGTGGGTGACGTCACTCATTAACCTGCTCCTCATACCTAGTTGAAAATGGTCTTTGACACTGAAATGAAATACCAGTGAAAAACCAAGTGAAAAACTATCGAAAAGAGTTGCGTATAGAATCTGCAGGGTTGCTACTGTTAGAAGAAAAAAAAAACTTTTCCCACAAAACAGTCTTCCTGATTCCTTACCCGCGGAATGAGTATGAAAAGTTTACATTTTATTTCAGTGCCAACTCTGAAATCGAGAGTTTTATTTTCGATTTACATTTTACTTGACTTGAACATGGTATTCCCCTCTCTCTACCCAGTCACTAGCAAAGACTAGCAGGAGCAAACATTCTTTACACTCTGATAATGAATATTTGTTCGAGTGATTTTTGTTATTTCATGTGCAACTTTTAACCTTTTCTTCTCTTTTGTAAAATAACTTTTCCTTTTGAATAATTTTTTTCTTTAGCCTCTTGGGCTTAGTACCTACGTAAATAATTGAACTCGAAAATTTTTTATGTGTTCCTTCGCTGCTGACCTTCATTTTACTGTTATGAACTGTGTTATCGCCATTTCAGTGTAATTTATCAATATGTTATTCAAATGTGTTAACTATAAAAACGATATTTTTGCCGGTTTCAGGACAAAAAAAGAAGTGGTTGATGAAAAAGAGAAAACAGAAGAAAATGCAAATGCTAACGAGTAAGTTGTAATTTAATTTTTCGAATTAAAAAAAATGTCTACCTTTAATTTTCAAGTTTCTCTCAAAATTCATGGCCTCATTGATTGAAATTCATTGTTTAAAAATTTTTCAAAAATGTAATTTAACGTTCATTCTTCGAATAATAGTTGATATTTTACATGTAACGTGAGAAAGTCATTGAATTTTGACGATTATTGAGTATTGACGAGCTTCCTTCAAATTCCAACACTTACTGCGCCATTAGCAGACTGCACAGGTATAATATTTGAGCGTATCATCTTTTTGATTGATTTTCATCCTTGTGATGGCAGTTTATGGAATAATGTTCGTAAAGATTGCAGTTCTACGAAAAAACCTAAAATTAATTTTTTTCCATGAGACCTCATATTTAATTTCTCTTGTAATTTTTTAAGTGAATAAACTGATGCCGATTGATTTAGGGATGTTTTTGAAACTAAATTGGACTTATCAGACTTGTATTTAAATTCTGTTCTTTATTTACAGAACCTATAATCTCGATAGCGATTTTGGACGACTCAGTATTAATCAGAAAACTGAAGATTCGAAGGACCCCAATCTAATAAATGATTCGAAAACTGTGGAGCAGCCAAACTGGATTTATAATTTGATCGGTTGTTTCAAGCCTATGCTGAATATTATCAATAAAGTAAATCCAGAGGAAGCAAAAAATCTACAAAGTAAGTTAATTGCACTAGTTGAATTAATTTTTTAAACATCTTAAAATTTATTTATTGTAGGTCTAAATAACTGGGTATTTATAAAATTTTCGGTGAGTGTATTTAGTCGAAAATGTGGCAAGCTTTCAGAATATTTTTCAAATTGTACTTCTCACTTCGCTTAGTTTTAATTTATGAAGAAAAAAATCAACTTGATACTTCTTATTTGAACATGAAAAAACTCAAAGTACACAATATTAGAGGGTACCAACAGCTCTTTAATAATGCGTGACGTTAGAAACTAAAGAACTGCAACCTCAAGAGTTGGAAATTGGAAGTAGTCCACCCTCTCCCTCCCCTCTTCCCCACAAAGAAAAATCAAATTAGCTTTCTGTTTTAAAGAAAATAAATTGCATAAATTTTTTACTTGTTACTTAAAAAATCATAACTTAGTTGAAAGTGACGAAGCTATTTTCTGCAGACTTCCTCGTCTCTATATAAAATATTTCAAGCTTCTCTTATAAAATGACTGTAAGCGTTTCTTTTATGACTAGCAAAGAACTATAGCCCCCACCCTAAAATTATTCTATCAAGCAAAGAACGCATAAATTATGAGCTAGACGCAGGTATACTTTTTCCAATTGAAAATTATTACTTTCATTGAGTTTTAGTAAAATGAACATTCTTTCAAATCATTTCTCGTTGCTTTCTTTGTTGTTGTTGTTGTTGTTGTTGTTGTTTTTTTTTTTTTTTAAATGAGGTAACACGGTCCCTTTATCGCCATGCTCGTAAAGTCGTCAAGTTGTAATTTTTGCAACCATGATGATTTATATCGATTTTACCGAGCCACTACATTAACGGTCCGACCAAATACTTGTCACATAGTTCTGAATTTCCTTCGTGTGCCTGACTGAATGTTTTTCAGACTATTTTAATTTCACTATTAATCAGTAACAAATTGTGACTTGTCTGCACAGGTGGTTGATTTTCAAAATTGATTTACTCGCTCATGACGGGTTCAAGTTTCAAAATCAGAATTTAGACTGAATTCTAAGCGGGAAAAAATTTTATTTTTTAGAAATTTAATTTTTTGATTCTTTTCAAGACAATCAGAGCTACATTCTAAACGTTTTCATCAAAACGGCAATGAAATATATTTCCCTCATTTCGTTGACGTACCTAATATGTTTGTTTTCAACTCGGTTACGAACATCTTCGTTGAACCCGCATGATTTTTTACTATCGAAAAATATTTTTTATAACCACCACAATTACCAAAAAGAGGTCAATATGATAGTATATGATATTGTTATTTCATCATTTTTCTCAATTCGATTATTTTTTTTATTTTGGATGCTTCTTGAAATTTTATTACGAGTAGGCATGCTAATAAAATATCAGTATATGTGATGTCAGCAAAGAGTTTAATAATGCCGAGTTTGAAAAATGTATTGAGAAAATTATGTTGATTTTAACCAAAAATCATCAACTCAATTTCTGAACCTTGTGTCGAATTGGAAAGCGAAGCTGCCTATTTTAAAGGGCACATGAAAAATTTGATCCGATTTTAATATTTTCTGGATTCAAATAACTGATGAAATTCGATAAGCATTGAATATGATAGTTATCAATTATAAGTAAAAATAAAATATTTTGATTGACGTCAGATTATCTATTAATCCGGTAATCATAACCTTTATAACTAGTGGGAATTTTCAACAAATTAATCATCCACCTACGCAAGTGCGACTTACCAAAAAAAAAAACCTTACAGAAGCCGGAGGGAAAATAGCCTTTAGTATAATTATATTAATTTATTTTTTGATTATTTATCTGTAATTAATTTCACCGGTCTTCTCTGAGAAAAATATTATAATTCTAATATCTTTGCTCACAAATAATTTTTTCCTTCAAATTTTAGATGATAAATGGGAAATTGTATTTGAAACAATTAGTGATCTTCAGTGGCTCGGATCTGGTGCTCAGGGAGCTGTATTTCGTGGAAAACACAAAAACGAAATTGTCGCCGTTAAAAAAGTTCGAGATCAAAAAGAGACTGACATCAAGCATTTGCGAAAATTAAACCATCCTAATATTGTTAAGTTTAAGTAAGTGTGTGTCTCGCTTAATTTTTATTTCTTTCCAAAAAAATCCTTTTTTTTTTTCGTCACACGCATAGCGTACCTGTTTCATAATATTAAAATTTATTTTTAAATCAACCATTTTTCAGTTGTCCCATAGCTAATTTGTTTTTCGTTTTAAAATTTTCAGAGGTGTTTGTGTTCAGCCGCCATGTTACTGCATTGTAATGGAGTATTGCCCCTATGGCCCTTTATATAATTTATTAAAAGATGGCGAAGAAATTCCTCCGAAGCGATTTGCATTGTGGGCCAAACAAATTGCTTCTGGAATGAATTATTTACACAATAATAAAATAATTCACAGAGATCTCAAAAGTCCAAAGTGAGTTTTGATTGTAGAAGTTTTCATATTTGTATTCTGTGATGCTTTAAGGTCTCCTTGTTATCGATTTTGTCAGCTGGTCTAATTTATTTATAGTTGAACAATTTCGTCGAAGTTGGTTGTTCATTTTTGCTGAAGTTCATTTCCCGACAAGTGTAACATTGTACATAGGTATATCTGTGTCTCCTCCGTTTTTTTTTCTTTTTTAGGTACATACAATATTTACGAGTATGATGTATTTTCAGAAAGATAGATCCTTTTTAATGTTCTATCTCCGAAATTACCATTAGCCTAATTTCTTTTTGAAGTGATGACACAACAAAATCATGAATTTGTGAAAAATTTGTGTGATCGAATGGTTAGTAGCCACAACTAATTAAAATGAATACGAATAGTTTATCGATTGGTAAAAAAGTTTTAACGAATAAATTTACTAACTTTATTATTGGAAATAATCATAGTTGAATTTATTACGGTTTAAAACGGTCAGTTGGAAGCCATAAATTCAAAGCGAGAGAAAATTTTAAACAAAATTAAAATTATTTGTCGGTGATTGAAAAAGTACGATAGTTGATTATTAGAGTTAAGTTAGTGACCCCCAAAATATCTGATTTTGCTTAAAAATAAATGCAAGAAAAGAAAAATATAAATTTTTATGCAAAAAGTTTTTGTTATTTTTCAAGTCATTTTTAAAATTTATATATTCTAATGTTGATTTTGATTCGTGTCGAAAATGGTAAAAATCTCTCTCCGAGTGAAATATTGAAAATATGACTTTTTCAGACCTTTTCAGCCGTTCTGGTATATTATTGAAATCTTAGAAAAACTTATTTCCAAAATTTTACGAATGTTTAATTTTTGTTTCAGTGTTGTTTTGAAAATTTGATACTCTTTGAATAGCTTCAAAAAAATTAATTATTTATTTATTCTTTCTTTATTAAACAAATAAATTTATTCTCGACGTTGATCGTTCTGACTGTGAGAATAATCTGTTGTTGTGGCCTTTTTTCTGGAATATGAATTTATTGTTCACAAAACTACTATTACTACCTATCAACTTTTGCTTAGTTAAAAAAAAAAAATGAGGCGAGTAACTATACGAGTTTATGGTCCTTCATCTAATTCTGGTATTTATTTTATTTTGAATTGTTAATTTTTAAAATTAATTTTCGTTCTGTACAACTTCCAGCGTCCTAATCGGTTGCGATGAAACCGTCAAAATAAGCGATTTTGGTACGTGTCGTGAGTGGAATGAAATCAGCACTAAAATGAGTTTTGCTGGAACAGTGGCTTGGATGGCGCCAGAAATTATTCGCAACGAACCATGCTCCGAAAAGGTCGACATTTGGTGAGTATTTTCCTATATCACACACCTATACCAAAGGATAGTTTTATACTTCTGCGTCATTGATTAGCTGAGTATGATCGTATTACTCTATTTTGAAAGAGAAACATTGATGTAATATGCGAATGATGGAATGATCAAACAATGTTTGCACAACTAACCAATCGTACTAATTACTGAATAATTGGTAATTGGTAACATGCTTCATGTTTCTCTTTTGGATCAGAGTACAGGTAATTTAATTTAGGATGTAGGTAGTAGGTACATAGACAATATAATAAAATAAAACTCATGAAAAATCAGAAATTTTATTTTCGACCACTACAGGTATAAGTAGATGTAGCTGAAAATAATGCGAAAATCAATAATTTTTGATATGAATGAAAAATTGTTTGGTTGTTGAAGTCTTTCATTTCAGTTCGATTTTCAAACCCAAAATGCTCAAGTCTTTCATTTCCTGAACACTTATTGTAACCTTATTGTAACTTATTCTTTCTAATATGAAAAATGTAGGAAATATTTTTTTGGAATTACATTTATTTTACGGACGTAATGAAAAGTTTAACAAAAATTGAAAACTCGTTCGGGAGGATCCTTCCGCAATGATTGTATTTAAATAATTCATCTACTTACTTATTATTTTACTCAATTGTACTTAATTGTAAAAAAAAATAAAACACATTTTCAGGTCATATGGAGTTGTGCTATGGGAGTTGTTGACTTGTGAAGCGCCATATAAAGATGTCGACTCGTCGGCGATAATCTGGGGTGTAGGCAGCAATTCGTTACATCTACCTATTCCATCAACCTGTCCGGATGGTTTCAAATTGTTGATAACTCAATGCTGGAGTGAAAAACCACGCAACAGGCCGTCCTTCAAGCATATTTTGCTCCACCTTGATACAGCTTCTCCGCATGTACTGAATATTTCGGATCAGGAGTGGTTCAAATTACAGGTTAGTATCGAATTTATTGTCTTCAAGTTAGTAATGCAGCCAAGCAAGCATTTGTGTGGATGAGGAAAAAATAATAAATTAATGCGAACTGTAGCGTCAATTTAAGACGAGAGACTAACTAATATTCATTATTTTCTTGTAAAATTTTTTAATGATCCTCAATTCAAAGGAAACGAAAACGCTATCTTGAAAATGAATTTAAAGAAACTAATATTATCATGTAAAATCAACCGAAAATTTTGATTTAAAATTCTGAAATTTATTCTAGTTTAGTTTATTAATTTGAAAAAATACTCGACTGAAAATGTTATTTATTATCAATGAATACAGAGAAACTGGAAAGATGAAATACGGATCAAAATGGTTCATATTCAGTCAAACAATAGCAATAGTAAATTCGATGACGGTGACAAGAAACGTGAAGCCGAATTGAAGCATATTCAGGATATACGAGAGCATCTTGAATGCAGATTAGCTCAAACAAATAAATTATTTATGGATTTAAGTTACACATTGTTCCAGTTGAAAAAAGAGAAAGATAGTCTTAGGTAAGTAGACTAGGTACTATTGTTTCGAATTTTTCTTACTGAATATTTTGAATAGGTAATATATTACTTATTTAAAAAAAACTAATTACGTTATTAATTTTTTGGGAAGTACAAAATAATTTTTGCGCTTCGTTCAAATTTTTAAAAGTTTTTTTGGGAATTATGCTACAAAATTAATACAAATAAATGGGAAGATATATACTTTAACAAATGTGCATAATATATTTCTACTGAGGGAAGATCGGTATTACATTATTCATATTTGTAATCTAATAAGATTTAGTTCTATTTTTAAATTATTTTTATCCGCCAAATTTTTATTTAAGATGGTTTTCCTATGAATTGGTAAACAACCGATGCAAATTTTGAAGGGAAAAAAGTCTATAATTATTCTAGTAGATTCTTTCTAATTTACGTTTGTATTTTTAAATATACCTGTTTATTTCAGAAAAGACAAATCGTTTTCAAAATCACATAAAAAACGATTTGGTCGTTCGGCGAATAGAACTCAGGATAAAGTTAACAAATTTCATAAGAACGAGTCATCGTCGTCGCCTTCTAAGAGTGATACTAGTCAGGATATGATGAATAGTGTAAGTATATTTTATTCTAGTTGAGTATATGAATCGTGACAGCTGCAATGATAATTCAAAAATATTCAAGAATTACTGATTAATACTTAGGTAAATCTTTTTTGTCGACGCTTGCCGCGGAGAATTTTTCAAAAATTTGTATTTGGTGATGGAAGACATGCACTATACATCCTCCTTAGCTGGTCTTTGCAGTCAGAGGCTTTAATTCATTTCTAACGTAATCATGCGAATCATTTGTATTTAAACAAATTTACAAAAAAAAAAAAATAGAAAAAAAACCTTTAAACCTTTATCTGCTCAGATCAATTTTGGAGAACGTTCACCACATGTCCTCCGTTTTGAAAGTTTTATCTATTGGAACCTCTAAGTAATGAAGATTTTTTTTTTTATTACAGAGTCCTGTAAAAGTACAAATGGTTGCTCAGTTAAATAATAAATCACGTCCAGAGTCTGCAGTTGTTGTTAGATCAAAAAAAATTCGACGGAGAAAAAGTCAAGCATCGCCAAAACACAGTTATCGACACGCAAACTCTGTAAGAACCTACTCTGTATTTGTTGCATTCTTTTGATGCTGCAGGATGCTGTTAACCTTTATTCCGAATGGAGAGAGAAAGAAAATTACTCTGCAGGTAGATTTATTGAAGTGAGGAAACAGTTTATATACAAATTTGGCGGCAATCGGTACTCGAGTCAAAGAGAAAAATGGTTTTTAAGAAACCTCTAAAAGGCTACAAAATAAAGTTTGTAGGTAAAATAATGTTGACATCACGAAAACAGGTTAACTGGTTGTCCAGTAGGTTCTGTTTGAGACTAATTCTTGATCGTTTTTGAATGAAGGAATGAATTGATTTTCAGATTTGGCACTTGTGAGTAAAAAATGAACAATTTGGAATCTTTCATTTTTGCGCACGATATTTTCAGAATTTTCTTACTCTACTTTCGAGTGAAAATGAGCTGAGCTACGCTGGATGGCTTATTTTCAGTTACAAATAAAACCACTCTCTGAATTAGTAAGAAATTAATTTTATCGATAGCCAAAAAAACTGGGTACCAAGCGCAGCTCATTTTTATTCATTCGAAAACTCCAGCTATTCGTATATTTTGCCTATCACTAGCTTTTGAAAAATATCTACGGACCACCGATTATAGGGAATGTTTTTGTTTTCATTTTTTAATCGTGTTTACAGCAGTACAGTAATAGTAATCAGCTAAAGAACAAAGTTAATTCTGAAACCCAGACTGAATATATTTATGAAAATTATCAGCCATTCGAAGAAGATGCTATTAGCAACCACCATATTTTGTCCGTTGAAGACGAAGACTTAATGAATGCTAATGTTCTTCCATCCGTCTATCAAGTAAGACAAGCTTTTGATCATCTCAAATCAGTATGTAAAAATTCGAAGTACATATTTTCATTCTTCAAAATGTTTCTTTATGCAGGTCAGCAGAAGACCCAGTAGCGAAATTAACTCGAATAAAACTCTAGATGAAAAAACAGAAAACTTTGATGATTATGTTTCAGAAGAAGAGATAGATACCATTTACTCTTCCAATCTCAAGCGTAAAAGGTATGAAAATTCGTCATTGGAAATACCACTTTTAATTTTAAGTTTTCTTTTTTTATTTTTCAACTTGATTTTAATCATTACTTTTTGAATTTTTCTTTTGCAGTTGTTTTCGGCAACCTTTACGTTACAGTACGAGACAGAAAAAGAGGCACATTCTTCGTTACCGTAACTACAACGAAAATCATTTGAATTCCATTCGTATGTTGACCACACGTTCTGGAGAAATTCTGACGGATAAATCCGATGTGAGTGTACTTTTTTCAATGATGATAATCCATCTTGATAGAAGGTTTTGTTAAATGTTTCTCAGTTTTGTCCTAATAGGCCTCCATGTTAAAGCTAATTGAATCGTTGATTTTTACAAAGGAAATTTTTCTCGGCAACTAAAAACTACTTAGTCCAAGATCAGTCTTCTGAAAATTCTTTCTTTGAAACTTATTCTTCCATTTCCTAAAAACAAAAAAGTATTATATGTATTTTCAACTGGATGCTTTTTAGGAAGCTGTTGACACAAAACCCAGCTTTCAATTTTGTTTAAAATAGTTTCCACAGTATTTAGTTGATACGACAGTCG
Source organism: Parthenolecanium corni (assembly GCA_038050395.1). NCBI lineage: Eukaryota > Metazoa > Arthropoda > Insecta > Hemiptera > Coccidae > Parthenolecanium > Parthenolecanium corni. The sequence continues at coordinate 303,629 of JBBCAQ010000038.1, read as the reverse complement.
ATGAAATGGGCAGTTTCCCTTTCAATGATGAATAATTCAATGATAATAGGTAGTCCGTTGTGAAATGCCCTGGAGATGGGATTCATAAGGTTGAAATAGTACATTTTCGAATTTTCTCTCACTAATCACCACTGTTCTTTTTCTGTTTTTTTTTTTTTTTTTTGGTTGGGGGGGTGGGAAAGCGGGAGGAAGGGAAATGTTGAACCTATTTGTGATACGCCATGTAAAAGAAATGTTAAATAATCCCAATCAAGGTTATTCAGAATTTAGATTCAGTTTGAGAAATTTTTTCATCAAAACCGCACAATACTGACCAAAATGTTTCAACTTAATCTATTTTTTATTTTCCAGATAAATTTAAATATTACACCAAATTACCTGCATGATTTGATGAATGAAAACAATAATGTCATTTTATCATCGAATGTACCTACAACAACGGGTTTGCAACCCTCGTATTTTATTAATAAAGGTTTAGAACGTGTGTAAAATCATAGTTCTTTAGTTCTGTACCTATTTTTATTTATTTTTTAAAATTTTTTTTTCAACTTCGGCCATGACATAACTTGTTACGTTCCCATCTCCCCTTATTTAGTTTGTATTTTTCGTAGATTTTCGAAAAGTTTCCCATGTACTTGTTCTTCTTCCTATATAATTTTAATTAATTTTATGTTAATATGTTTTGAATTTTACTTTAAAATCTTTTCTAATGGTTTTTTCTTCTTTTTTTTTTAATGTTTGCGAAATGAAAGTTAGATCTGTATCGTAACAGGTAAATTATATCAGTATTGTTGCAATTTTTTTATTTATCAATAAAATAATGTTTTGTACAATATGAATCGTCGTCTTATTTACCATCATGGTCTATTCGCTGCTCTTCTTATACGTATATTTGTATAGACTATAGAATGCTGGCTTACATTATCTATTGTAATACAATTGAAAAATTTTGGTCATGAAAAAATATATAGGTACCTCTTTAAATAATTAAAAAAAAAAAAAAAAGTTAATTACATCTTTTCGCGAGGGATGAAATTAACTAGATGTTCATCAACAGCCATATTCAAATACCTCCTAATTCACATCTTGGACAAAAATGACATTCTCATTGATATGGGTGGCTTCTGAGTTCTGTCTGAGGTTCTGCGTCCGACAGTTGGCCTCCTGAGGCTTAGGGGTGGTATTTTATTTTCCTCTGATTTTATGAAAAAAACGAGATCTTGTAACACTCACCTTCAAAGTTTCTATCATTATCTTGTAACCATGTTGTAACTTGTAACCCGTTTGACAAAATTTCGTAAAGCTATCATAAAATCATACCAACATCTCGTATAAAGCTACATTCGAAAATTGTAACATAAGTTTTTGGTTATGAGAGTTGAGGTGTATCTAGAAGTTACAATGCGCTGCGTCAAGTTTTGTTCGCATTAAGAAGCAGTTTGATTGGCCGTACGAAACGCTTCTGTGAGCATCATTTTGAACTCACCCCTTTCTTATCAGTTATTCAATTCATCACTGCTTTCAAAATTCAAAATGAAAATGTAATTCAGAATTTCAGATGTCATACTAATTTTCTGCTAATTTTGTGAGAGCTGTGTAAAAAAGGAAAAAGTGCGTTACGGAAGAAGTGAAAAAACTCTTTCTTACTTCTATTTGAGATAAATTGATAAATTCCGTAAGATTTGTTGTTTTGTTCGACGGTTGGTTCAGTAAAGGAAATTCGGAAAACTTGAAATACCGTTTTATCTCGATTATAGTTCATTTCTTTTCTTAATCTATAGTTCTTGATCAATATAAAAATGACCAACATGTCGGTTGAAGTTATTCCAAAAGATTTACGATCTGCAAGAGCTTGCCTCGTTTGTTCCTTGATCAAAGTAAGTACGAATTGAATTCGTTCCCTGTAGATTTGTATTTAGTACGTATCAGCCAATGCAATTCCATAATTTGATATTTTTATGTCACTCTTGCAGTCCTTTGAGCAATTCGAATTCGATGGATGTGATAATTGTGACGAGTTTCTGCGTATGAAGAATAACAGAGAAAATATTTACGATTGTACCAGCTCTAAATTCGAAGGGTAATTTATGTTTCGATGTGTATTAACATTTTCATTTCCATTCCTTATGGAATAGCTGAGTGAGTAATACTGTTCTTTGTGTTTCAGAATGATCGCTTTAATGAGTCCAGAAGATAGTTGGGTCGCAAAATGGCAACGCATAAGTAAGATATTTCGTATTTTACCCTTTTTCTGTCTACGTTTTTAGTTGAAGAAGTTAGTCTTCAATTAATGGTGTTGATCGTGTTAATTAAACTGAAGTAAAAAACACCTCTCGTCCAGATTTAAAATTGTTTTTCTTCAGTGGATGATTATATGGTTTTTTGGACTATTTAAGTAAACTACAATCGAATTCATACGTACTGCATGTAATAATTTTGATACCATTAATGTTGTTTACTCGCAAGTTGCAACGTTTTATTATGAAAATGAATCGTTTGTGGTAGAGTAATCGAGAATATTACAAACTCAAGAATATAATCGTTTATGATTCATTTTTTTCTTGAGGTGAAATTTAATAGGAGTATTAGATTTAGGTTGTATTTGAACAGTCTTTTGTTATAAATTTCGACTGTAGGGTCAGTCAAATTATAAAATAATCCACATTTCTTATCTCAAATTCCTCATCAGCTTATCGTAGCCATTCCATTCTCCCTCGCTAAAAGTAAGAATACCTGGTTGTAGTTTATTATGTTGAAATTTTTCAGATCGTTTTACTAAAGGAATTTATGCTATCTCTGTCGCTGGTCGTCTTCCGCCTGGTATAGTTCGAGAGCTGAAAAGCAGAGGTATAGTCTATCGTTCCAGAGATACCAGTAACCGATGAGCATTTATAATCATACTGTGAGCGTAATCTGAAGAATACTATGTTGTAAATATACTGTATAAATAATGATGTCATCGTTCAACTTTTTATTATGTGAAAGGCATTCTGTTTGCCAAATTGGAAAGTGTTAAATTGACCAAAAGCAAAAAGAATTATACCAAGTCTTCAGTGTTTTTTCATTTCTGAGGCTTGATGGTTTTATTTCCGAAAATGTTTTAAATGTCTCATACGATTTCCGTATTTTGATGATACACGTCCAGATGTAATTCAAATGCATACGAATTTTCGAAATAGGCTTTTTTGGTCTACTTTTGACTTACTTGATTTCTGTGTAATTTTAACTGTATGTAGACGTCCATTTTTTCAAGTTTTGCGGATAAACTCATATTTGATTCTGAGATTTAAAAAAAAATGATTATCGGTTGCTGTCAAAACATGAGACATGTTTTCACGCGCACTGTTTTATATTTTTGCAAGAAGTTTATTATTATTGATTTTGCCTTTATGATTAAAAATTTGTCAGTTGACATAATGTAGATAGTAGTAATCATCTCAGTATTTTAAACAATTTCAAATATTTAATCGAACTTCACAAATCTTTAATTCGCTAAAAATTTTAAGTTTTCTCGGCATAAACGAAAGATTTCTACGTGATTTCACTAAGAAGTATTTTCCGAAAATGAAAATACTCTGATAAAATCAGGAAAAATATCGCCCCCTCGAGTCCAAAATCTGCTTACTCCAAATTCATAAATAGGTATTACAAAACAGCCAAAAATACTCTTGCATATTGGGTTCTATTGGCTTTTGCAGTTTTCTCTCAAATGAATGTTATCTTGAAGGTTTCGGTGTTATTTTTATTAATTATTTTTTATTTTTTTTATACAAAAATGATTATCAGAGTCTCGTAGTTCCTAAAACCAACCTTCATTTATTTTCTACATCAAGTTTAACTCGGTTTGTGTGTTATTTGAAATAATTTCAAGCATAAATACCCGTGACGTGTGCAATTTAGTTGGCTAGACAATTTTTTATGACTGAATTTTTTAAACTATTTTTCTCACTTTCGGCAAAATTTTCCATTTTCGCACGTCGTCTCCCTCGTTATTATTAAAGTCGCTATTTCACAGAATAATTAATTCGGCTCAGGAATTTTTTTACAATCGCATTATTTTTGTATCTGTTTACTCGCGACAAAAATAGAAGAAAAAAAGTGCATCAGTGCCGTATTAATAATAAGTACATCTAAACGAAGAAAAAAGTTCAGTGTCGAAATTTTCCAGAAGGAACTCTCCAATTTTACTTTTTTACGGTTTTTGCGTCAAAAAAATAGTTGATGAAATGTTTTGATTGTTCCAGTCTTTTGTTGAGTTTGGTACTAATGTAAAGAGATGAAAAAGAGTCAGTTTTTTTCTCAATCTGTCCTTGAAACGAAATTCGAAGTTATTCATGCGTTACGAAATAATAATCTTGTTACAGATTTTTCTAACTATTCTTTCAAATTTTTTTCTCAAACTCATGCGAACATTTTTTTCGGTAAAAAAAAAAAAGAATTATTAGATCAAAAGAAAAATAGGTACATCAAAACTGAAATATTTCTAATAAATTTACTATAGTTAAAGGTAAGCATGCAAAATTCTGTTAAATATCGTTGATAATTCTGGTATATTATCAATACTTATTACCCATATTAATTCAAATCAGACATTGAAGGATGAAAACTTTTAATTCAGCTTTATGAGTAGTTAAAATCCCAGCCCGCCATAATGGGCACATTTTTCACTGAACCAGCGATAAGATCGATTATATATCAATTTATCTTCTCGACGTTCACGAATGAAGAACGGCTAAAAATGTTGGTATGGTTAAAAAATTCCTACATTCAATGATTTCTCTAGCACGATTTTCTTGAAAGTAATTGTTCATTTTTTTTTTTTTGTCAGAACAAATTTTTTCTAGCTGGTCGCGAGATAATAATTGCTCTAAGGCTGCCTAGGCTATTTACCGTGTATTAATTTTTTTTTAAATTGTTTTTTAAGAATATTATAACTTGAATAAATTTATAAAATGTAAAAAGAATAGTCGTAAAACTTTTTTTCCTCGAAAAAGACGTTGCTTTGATAGGATCATCGATTATATAATATATTAATTTATAACTTCGGATTTTCATTGATATTAAAATGGAAAACATTAGAAATTGTTTTTTTTTTTTTTAATCATTATATTATTCTATTTGATTCTAATAGTAACTTTTTTCCCTTAAGAAAAAAAACATTAAGCTTGCATCCGCTGAATTGATTATTGAATTCATATGAGTTTTAGCAAGGAGATCGATGTTCCAAATCGCTACATTTTCTCAAAATATTTGAAACAGAAAAAAAAAAACTGCTCGAATCCATATCTTCTTTTTTGTTTGGCTTGCCCTCGGATTTTAGCCATATTAGGAGAAAAAAAGTTGGCGGATTGAGAGTAGTTTTTATGATGAATATTGAAAAGAGATGCTAATTTTTGGAACATAATTTTTGAAGGTAATTTTTTAGTTTTATGGACCTGTATCAAGGATTGTAAATGCGTGAAAGACATTGAAAAATATTGCAAAGTGGCGTGAATATGAAGTTTGTCTCCGTTTTTGTTCCCAATGATTCATGAATCATTGTTTTATGTACAAGTGTTAAAAATTACTCACTAATTTAATATTTTAGTCTTTTGTTCTACTATTCTTTGTAAATTCTTTTGAAAGTCTTAGTAAATTGGGCGTTACAACTTTATTTTAATTTGTTTTAGCTAATTATTTCGCCGTTGCGGAATTTCACCTCTTTAAGAATCACGCTAAAAGTTATTTCTACGCTAAAATCTTTTCATATTGTAATTTGGTAAGATGACGGACTACGAGAAAGAATCTATTCCTAAGAACGAAATATAATTAAACGTTTTGGATTATTCCACACATTAGTTTAGTTAATTTTTTTTCTGTTCATACCCTTATTTATGATATGCTATTATTTTACTTCTGTGGTCCAAGAGGTAGTTTTCATTTTGCTGAAATTTTTAAGAAGCATCATTTTCATTTTTTCAATTCAATGAAAAATTAAAAAAAAACAATGACAATTAACATTTTAAGAAGATATGCTTTGGCTCAGCCGTTGCTAATGTTTATTCTTGGAATCACATTATCGATAATTTACGCCGATTAATAAATTTCACCGTTAAATCGCGATTTTTTTGCTGTTTTTTTTTTTTTTATCCTATAGGCTAAATATCAGATTTGAGAAAAAAGCAATCTGAGAAAAAAATTTAGGCAGTTATTTTTTTTTGAAATCTCAGTTTTTTTTCCCGATAAGTATTGTGAAGTTTATCCGGTTGATGTTCCGCGAGATGTATTTATTTGAGATTCAGATTTAATGAAGAAAGAAAAAAAAGTTTGAGGAAACAGAAAACACGGAAATGAACGAAATTTTGTCGAAGCAGATATTTCTAATAATACAGTGTCGACTTATTCTCCTAAAGAGAATTATTGTTTAAATATTATTATTGCTCAAGTACCTACCTATTTATAATTTACTCATTGAAGGTATGATAAATTGATGAGTTTCATGTAGGTACTTGAGATTTTGGGAAGACTTCTATGTATAAACCTGTTGTATTTTAGCAATATTTACCTACGTATGACGTACGACAATTTCTCGTTGCTTGAAAGCGTCAGTGTAAGTTTCGAAGAGTTATTATTGCCAAACATTGGATCATGAGTTGTAAAACTTGATCATACGGATACGGACGAGAAACGAAATATTTTCAGGGTTGATATGAAACCTTAAAAATTAGGCTAATCCATTAAAAATTTTTCGCAACGCCTAAAATGTCGTACATTTATTGGCAACATTTTGTTCTTCAACTAGCGTTTCATTTCAGAGTACATTCGTCTACATTTAGAGACATAATTATAAATAGAAGTGAAAAGTGCGAATAATAAGAATACAAAAAATATAAATTTTTGACCTTCTATTAATACAGTCACAGAGGACCTAAAATATGTTAATTATCGAATAGGCTAATTGAAAAGTATTTTTTCAGTAGATACAAGAAGATGAAATCTTGACGAAATAATTGAAATTAATTGTGTTTGCGAATGGACTGTTTGGAATACTGATTTTCGCATTTCAAGAAATTCGCATGGTATTCACGTACTAGTGATTCGAACTGAATAATTATATTTTTAATTGTTAGTTCCTAAGTGAGAGAATTGTCTTAGGTTATACTTGGTCATTGCAGGTGTCTGGCCTGAAAACAGAGCTGGCTTATAATCCAATGATATGTGTACTTAAGGCCACTTACATAATTACATAGGTACTTAGCTACCTACTCTATTTCTTATATTAACTGAGGGATGAGTTTTAAAAATGATCTTAGTCCAACATCTTCAGCCTGAAAATTTATTATTGCTGGAAGTGGGGGCTAATCAACGTAATTCGCAATATTTTCTGTAACATTCGACCTTGAGTTGATGACCTTAAATGTGAATTTAGCTTATCCATGATTATGGTCAGTGGTGTTATATAGGTCTAGATGAAGTTTAATCGAATTCAACTAGACCTAATAGACTCTATTCTGCTTTGACTGTCATTTCAGCATTTTTTGGAACACTGCAATCTCATTTTACCTCGGCTAAAAAATTTAATCATAGGTTTGGATGATTTCATTAGTACCTGCTACTTACCTATGATTTGTGATAGGCTCATTAGGCCTGACGCCTGGTGATCGGCCAAAAATGAAATAACCACTCAAGCTTCTTGTTATTTTTTACAATATTTTGAATTTTGAAATTCAATAAGAAAAAAACACTTTCAAAAGAAATCTCAAACCTCAAATGAAAAAAATTATAATAAGCTGACAGCCATTACTGCCAAAAGCCTTTCGCTTTTGACTAGAAAACGTAAAAGCCAAAAGTTAATAGATTTGTCGGAAAAGCCAAGAGCTGAAAATGAAGGATCGTTCTTCGTAAAAATTGAACCTGCATGTAAAATCCATGGTGTAGTCAAATGTGTCCTCTAGGAAAAGAAAAATACAAAATTACATTGTAAACGGTCCTTCAAAAATGAATTAGCAAAAGTTTAATTTTTTGGATTAAAAAATTAAAATTTTAAATTAATTTTATTTAATTGATAAGCATTAAAGCAAGTTGAAGCTTGCGAAGAAGGTCAAAAGCTTTTCAGCGAAATTACCGCTACTTGCGGACTCGGACTGTGAAAAATGAAAATCACGATTAGACGTTTTTATTAATTGCAGCAGAATAAATTTGGCAAAATGTTTGTGATAAGATTATAATAATTATGAATGATTGGCGGGAAATGGAAATCAAATTGAAAAAATAATTGCTTCGAAATAATTCTATTATAAATTGGATTAAAAATTTTAAAGTGGTAACTCATAATGAAATTTTGAAAGTAAATTTAATTAATCTTGCTTCTGAAAAGTGAAAAGTAATAATTTCAAGTAACGTAATGATTTCTTCTCATTTGTTGCAGATGAATTCGTATTTCTACGTAACATCTACCGGCGAAAAATGTTCTAATAATCGCTTTTTCTTTTCGATTGGAATGTTGAATTCATCGAAATAAATTAAACTCATTTAATTTCTAGCTTTTTCTGAAATTAGATAGTTTTTCATTAACAATATGAATCCTCCAAACGCTCCGTCAACATCACGACAATCGCAAAGTTGTCAGATGCAATTGAAATTCGTGAACAGGGGGACTAACAAAGAAAAATTTTCAATTCTGGTAAGTACTTTTCAGATAGTCGTTATTCTCATTCTTCCGTTGAAACTGCTCTGTGAATGAAAACTATTTAATTTCTCTTTTATGAATCTGTAGCTTGTCGGCTCCAGTGAATATTGCCACTTGATGTCAGAATGCTTGTATGGACTTAACAAACAAACAGATAACTTGGCCCTCTCAATTTCAAAAACTGAAAGCATCGAAAATATTTTGAAATCTTCTGCTTCTTTACACATTGATTTCATAGTTTTCTTGATGAATACGGCTCAACGACATTGCATCGAACAAGTATGTTGAAAGTTTGAAACAATTTCAATTGTCAGTAATCTTGTGTTTTTTTTATTCTGAAAATTATTCAGTCATTCTTCGGAATACAAAACTTAATCAGAATTTATTGCTTCTAGGTAGAAAGAAATATCTGCTTGGTCGACTCTATTTATCTTAGCGGTAAGATAGTACTAGTGAATGGAAGTAATCACTTGAGCCCTGTCGATATGGGACTGAGTCACGATGAAATATTCAATCTCACTCAGAAGTATCGTTTGCACTTACTGAATGGCAATATACTGGTAAGTTTCTTTGAAATATCTTTATTTTATGAAGCAGTCAGTATTCTAAATTTATAAAAAACCATAACCACAGAGTGCTGATTGTGAACATATAAACATTTTTTCATTGATTTAATTTCTGTGAAGAAAACTGTATTTATATCAAAATAATTATCAGTAATGCCATATTATTTTCAAGGATAAAAGTCAAGTATGAAATTTATCGTTGTTAAATTGTGCTACAGAATTAAAATTAGTTGAGTAGATTTTCAATGGTCTGAGGATTTCATTTTCGAACTACCGCCGAAAAATTCAATGAAAAATGTCTCAATTCAAAACCTAGATATTGTAGAAAAAAATGAAATTATTCAAGTATTTCTTTAATAACAATCTAAGAACGTCATTTATCCGTGAAACATTTTTCAATTATAGTAAAAATAGTTTCACAAACTTGAGAAGTCGTAAGCACGACTGAAATTACTGAGAAGCGGCTTGTTCTATAAATTAATAGTTATTACATTGGTTATCAAGATAGACATTTTTACTTGTGTGCATGTGTTATTTTCTCGTATCTTTGGAAAAAATCATGTCTCTATTACTGTTGAACAGCTGGAGAGAGATTAGAGAAAGAATCGTTGAAATGTTCCTACGTAGCAACCCAATAATAAGTATTTTCTTCTTTTCAATGTACATATTTTTTTCATTTTGGTAATTATTTTAACGAGGTCTTTCAAAATGAATATTATCGAAACGTATTGAAGTGGTCGAAAAATTTTTAAATAATTGATAGTTCAACACCACTGACAATAACTAAATGTTTGAAGTCTTCAGAAAAGTAAAAAGGTTGTACTTTGTAGAAGACATATTTCCTTTTTAATGTTGAATGTTCCCTGTATGCACAAGATTCATCCCATTGCTCCAGTACAGCAAAACTTTTGATGCGAAAAACAATTATTTCATTCTTTTGGTTTCTTGTAATTTCTGTTCGAACACAAAAAACTTCATTTCAAGAAAATTTAGTAAATAATTCACTTTAGTGTCCTATGAAAAGAAAGGAACACAGCATTCGCTCAACAATGGAGCCAAGTCATGGGGGGAGGGAGTCAACAGAGTAATAATTCAAGGACATGGAGAATTATACATATAATCCGTGGTCCCATACCAAGTTTTTTTTCTTAAGAAAGTAATACACCTGTGTTTTTCTGAGAGGACAATAATTTTTCTTTTTAGTTTTTCAATGATTGTCGTCGAGGTTAACGTTGCCCTCAGCTGTACCCTCCATACGTCTAAGAGTTTGTTCTTTTGGATTTTGATTTTCAAAATTGTTTTTCATACACATTGAAAATATTTATCGTTAATAAATAAAAAAAAGTTTACATTCTGATTTTATATATGGCCATTGTGTAATAGTGTACAGAATCAGCTTTTTCACGCTATGGAGTTACCCCGATTTCAGCGACTAATTGTTGGAAATAACCATGCTTTTAGGATGAAGATAACTGTTATCTCCTAGGAAAAAGAATTCTTGCATTTGCCTCTGTGGTATGCGGATTAACTACAGGAACACCCACTATGTTGGACTTTCCCATCGACAAATTTCCTTTGTTTTAGTTTTTATTGCTTGTTTCATTTACATTGTATATAAAATATACAGTAATCAAGTTTATCAACGTTTTTATTTTTGTCACCAAACAACATTAAAAATCCTAGAGCATTAATTTCAATCAGCTTGGTTACAACCACTGCGGAAAATGATTCAAATTTTCACCTCTGCCCTCTTCGGCTCTCATTTGTTCAGGCGTCCTATAGAATGTACTGTGCTTGAAGTCTACTTATGTCTAATTAGAACAAAACACTAAGTAGATGCTGAATTCCGTACGTGGGTATTAGGTTTATGTACTTTTTTTTTGCAACGACGAACTTGCTAAAATTGACTTTTGAGTTGTTTGTATCTGTATATTTTGCTGAAAATTGTCGTAATTAAAGTAATTTACGTAGTACATATTTCATAGCAAACAATGTCTAAAATGGGGAGAAATAAAATTAAAAATTCATGAAATCATGTGTCTGAGTGACTGGCGGAGATAATATCAATCAAAAAATAACAATTTTACAGATGAGAAGAAACGGAAGTTCACTCATGTCTTCATTATTATACAATGGCCAAGGTTACGCACGTTTCTTATCAGAATATTAAAAAGCACATAGTGTTCTGAATAAGTGTAAAGAAACAAAAAAATATAAATTTACGTTTGCTTAAAAAAAAAAACGCCCCTTCCAGTGTGTTAAAGAAAATAGTATTTAAGTATAAGGAAGTGGGTATTTTTAAAGAAAGGAATTATTTTGTAAGTAGTAGATCGGTATCATCGTTTGTAAAGATGCTCGTTAGTTGTTTGTTTGTAAAATTAAAGCTTCGTAGTGTAGTATCTATCAGTTAAGTATAATTGGTTTCAGGGAATATAGCAATGAAAAGCTAATTAGATTTGTAGTCTCCAAATAAGCTTTTTGTTAAGCAATTGCTATTGAAAATTCTGGAAACTGAGATATGTGGATAAATAATAAACTACCTATTTTCTGGAAAAATGAAATAAGAATTCTGAAGGGCAGAGAAGAAAATCAGGTTTGGTTAGCTTGAGAAAAAATGAATGAATGGTGTCATTGTGATGCATGCTATGCTTATAAATTCGATATCAGATAATTATTGTAGCATAAGGAATTTTCCAATCTTTCTCTGAAGATGGTAATAAATCAGCCTATATCTTTAGGTACAATTTATTATTTCTAATAATCAAGCACTACAACACCTCATTAATGTCTTCTTCGCGCATAATATGTTCGTATTTATTTTTACCTTTAGAGAAGCTATATATATCTACAGCCCGAGTCCAGAACCTGGCAAGTCCCAAAATAACGATCATTTTTTTCCGTTCAAATTATATTTTGGGACCTGATAATGTTAAGTTAGCTAAAAAACAAAATGGGATAATAATATTTTTGGTACTTAGCAGTTTTTGGACTTGAGCTAGCGTTTACGACTCGAGTCTATCTGATTCGCCGATGAGAGGCTAAGCACATTAAGTACATATTAAATAATTTAAAACCATTATTGTTGAATCAACGATGCAATATTTTTCTTCATTTGCTCTCTTAAAAACTTAAGATGGCGTATTGACAGACTCGAGTCAGTTTTAGGCAGTGTTGATGACCGAAATAAATATTGGTTTTAGCTATGATTTTGATTTTACTTTGGTTTTTGTGTTCTAATGTTTTGTTTAAGGACGGTTTTTTAGCGGTGTTTTTGCTTTTTACTATTTTTTTTTTTTTTAGTTTTGGTTCTTGGTTTCAGTTTGGGTAACAACTCTGGTTCTAGGTTTTGTTGTATCCAGAAAAAGAGAACGTACTGCTCAGCAATTTCCTTACTCATGAAAAAAAAGATTAGGTACCTATGTCACAATATTTTCTGCAGATTAGAAATAAGGTTTGACTTCTTCTCTTGAAAGTGATAGGTGGCTCAAGTTTAATGATCAATCTCATGAAAATACTTTGTAGAATGCGTCTCTTGAAATCGCAATTAGTATAACCTACCAGTTATTTATTGAGGTATTCTTCAACTACAGGTTTGTAGTTACTAATTTGTTGCTGTCGCTGATGAATAAAAAATTCGTCGAAATGTTTATTCGTTTTCACTACTCTTCATTATCTTTTTGAATTTCTTCTAGTATTCCGAATGTTGAAAATATCAATTTCCTCACTTTCGTTATAAGAATTTCGTGGTCGAGCCAATCATGAAATATGTTTCGACTTTCGTTCGTACGAGTCATGTTTATTTCGATTGTTTAAATATAAAATGTACTTCAAATGTATTGACGTAAAAACGTCAATTTTTTTGTTGCATATTGCAGGTATATTTTTTCCTTCTTCCCTTTGTCTGAATTTTTTATTGTGAGACGCGCTTTATGTTTTGGCAATCTAGCGTGAGGCTTTCGTTGTATCATATTTTGTATTATTAAATAGCTCAGAAGAGACATATGCTAAAGAAGAAACAGGAAAATTGCCTTTAGTTGTACCTAGGTGTCCCGATTTGAGATAAAAACAATCCAGCAGAAAACAGAAATATTCTTCTATGCCTCATGGACGTTTTTCCCAATTTTTATTGAAATTTTTTTTTTATTAGTTTCTTCTGCCTTCTTTTCTCTTATTTGTATGCCCTATTTGTTCTAAGTTTATTAGTTTTGGCCGCTATATGTCTTGCCTTCGCCTTTATTTTTCTTTCCCCGTAAGTATTCTATATTATAAGCCCCTGGGTCTTTTTTTTTTTTTTTTTGTTATAATACGATTGTGATAATCCACGTCATTATGTGCTAAAAGCAATATAAAAATTTGTAGGTAACCTTTTTTCACAACATCTTGTTACAAAAATTTAATAAGTGGTTGAAAAACTAATATTTTTTAAATCGATTCAGCTTTATTATGACCGATGACTTCATTATCGCGAGAAATATTTTTTTTTTGGGAGGGGGGGGGTGTAATAGTGAAAGGTAGGTAACCGTATTTTGAATACCTTCAAGCATTACTTGAAACTTATTTGAATTCTTGGAAAATAAATTTCATCTGTTTGCATTTTCATGCTAACGTCAAATAACATCTGGATAATTTATTTTTAAATTTTAACGTTTTCATGTCTACAAGTGGGTATTGATACTTTTGAAAAGGCGAAATCAAAATTGGTCTTCAACATCAGGTATCTATCTTCAATGTTTTACTAACTTCGGCGAACCAGGCGAACCAGTAATAAGATGAAGAGTGGTTTAATTTTAGATGTGACGTTTGTTGGTCTTATTAAATTGAAGGTATAGCTAAAAAAAAAAATTCAGTTTCAGTGTATTAATAAAACTCCGCTCCTAATGTACTTCTACTTTTGCTCTTGCTTCGACCAATCAGCGTGAAGAAAAATTAATCAAAAATAAAATTGCTTTACATGATTGGTTCAAGTAAAAGAAAAACTACATGGTGACTGGGCTATACTTACCTTCTGTGAATAATTTAACCCTGCACTGCTAATAGTTCCTTTCTTTATTCTCACGATTTAATTCAATTTTCGACAATAACTAAACCTCTGTATTTTACGTTCTTGACATAAATCAAAGATTTTTCGATTAGCTACATATATATAGTACCCACCTACCTATTTTACATGCGATGATATTATTTGAAAAAAATATTATAGGTAATGGATAAAAACATGTAAACTTGCATCAAACATGCATGCTAAAGGAAGCAAACAAACGTTTGCCACAATCATAAAATCTGCAATAATTTTTTCCTTCATCACGAATCAATACGTTCGCTGAAATTACACATCCAAAAAATTTATGTCGTGTTTACATGCAAACAATTGAAATGATTATTGGTTATTTCTTGGAAATCTTTAAATGCTTTATTAACACACATGGTCAACTTGCCAATTTAATTTGTCACAAACTAACTCTTAGAATTTTTTAATAGTTTTCAGTCAACATTTATAAGTAAATATTCTTTATGCTCCATCTTTTTTTTCTTTTTTTTTTTATATTTTTTATTTTGTTCGTATAATAAAATAGGAAGAAGTAGGCTAAATGATAATTAAGTGGATAAGTTTATACAGGATTTTATAAATTTTTCTGAGGTAATGGTCTAGCTGTAGACTGAAATACCAAGCGCTGCCTGTGAAGGCAGTCAGGTGAAATCTAATACCGAGTCCGTTTTCAAACAAAATTACGTTGTATTTTATTGCATTTTTGAAAAAATGTCTTTTTGTTAAAGCGATTTTCGGCTGATTTAGAGAATTTCTGTAAAATTACGAAAATATTAAATTTTTTCATTTTCTAATACAGGTCGTCATACCTGGAATCATTAAAAAGTTAATAAAGAATAGGGCATATTGAGACGAATCGAAATAGTCGTTAAGAGTTGTTGCCTACATTCAAATTTAAAGGGGTTATATTGCTTTAAAGTAGAAAATTCGACTTATATGTAACTTTTTCTTGCAAGTACTGAGGCATGCCCAGTCGTGCACTGTCCTAAACGGAATACTTATGGGTAATAATGTTCGATTTTGGACTTAAACCAGAAACAAAAATTTCACAGTATTTCCCCTTCGAACAGCCAAATAACCCATTGGGTGCAGATACAAGGTCAGTGGGCTCATTAACTGCTGAAGTAGATACTCAAATATATTTACCTGTCAAAATCGATAAAAATGGATTTATCACGTTTTGGAAAAGTGCCCCTTGATATGTTTAGACAGTGAATATCTGAAGTTGACTAATTCACTGCCTTTGGAAAATGACTCTATCGAAGCTGAAGTAACCCCTCCCAGAAGAAATAAAATTAGCCTCCTCGTCCTCCCAACTCTCCGAAAAAACAACCAGGAATTCTGATAATGTAGGTAGTAGGTACTGTGGTTCCCACATATGGTAGGTTATATTTTTAAGAACTGAAAATCAGATAGTTTTTCATCAGAAATCCTCTCGAACAGTTTTTCTCCTGAAATTCTACATTTTCATTTTTTCTGAATATTAATACTTCCGTAATATTTGCAATCCGAATTCTTAACTTGAAAATTTTTCTTTCTTTTTCAAGTATCTACATTCCCCATTCTTTTCTTTTTTTCTTTTTATTTTAACTCACTTAACTTCAGATATCTTTTTCTTTTGTCTTCAGAAATCCTTTATTTTTGTAAAGTAATCTTTTCATTCTTTTTCTTTTTTCAGTCTTCCATATCAATTTTATTCTTTATCCTTTTTCTTTTGTTAACGTCCAGGAGATATGGAATGAAGACATTGTGTTTTATTTGAATTCTAAAGAAGTTAATTTTATCAATTCAGTTATTTTACAGAAGTTCCATTTAAAGTAAAGTTTTTATTGTGTGAACTGTTATCTTCAGTTTTCGTCTTTTGTTTCACTTGTTATCTGTTGTGTTACAAGGTTGAAATTCTTTTGTCTTCAGTTTATCCACACAATTTCGGAACTTATCTTTCTTTATCTGTTCAGTTACCCTTTATTTCTTTTTTCTGAGGATTCTTTTTCTTTCAACCTCAATGATAGTACTCTTTCCTTTTTATTTTACCCCTTTTGTCCTATTTTCGAATTTTGGATTGGTTCTTTTTGTTTCAATCTGGCCAATAGCTTTTGAGCTTTCGTCCAATAGACTTTGAGGATGGTAATCACTCCGCCTTTAGGATCGTGTATATAACCAGCGGTTTGAGAGTAGAATCTTCACTAGTGTTCCTGACTACTGAACAGTAAACACCTCTTGGACTAACTGAACCTACTAAGTTAGTTGCTAAGAAAACACTGAGTTCTTTTCTAAGTATAGTAAGGTGTATCACCGTTGTTCAATTGTGCTGTTTCGGTATTTCAAGTCTTAGTCAATTTTGTCGAACAAAAGTTTTGTATTAAAGTCTTCAAGTTAAAAGCCTGTGATCCTAGTCGGGGTATAGCTTACTCTCAAGCTGCTGTGTTGCCGTGAATTACCATCCTCGTTTGAATTCGTATCCGCCGTCCATGGAGTCTTCAAGCACATAAATAAACTGTAAGTTATGTATATCTTATCTTTTTATTTGTGAAGGTAATCCGACATACTAGATAGGATTAACAAACTTTTTGACTTTACTGTTTTCTATAGTGTTAGTTAGTCCAAATCTTTTATTTTTCCGAATCTCTTCTCTTTTTACTATCCAAACTCTCTTCAGTCTTCATCTGATTTTCAACTCTTCTTAAAAATAGGTTTACCCCTGTTCGGGCACCACAGTACCTACCGACTCATAATCGACTCATTTAAAAATTTGCTTCAGCTCCGACTTGGAGCTTCAGCTGTTCAAAAAATAGTTGCTCATATGAGCATGCGAAAAACAAGTGTTTTACCCTTCCCCTCCGCCACCAGTGTTTCAAGCGAAGTCTGCCTTTGGACTCCTGAAATTTAAAATGACATTATTTTTCATCATGCAATATTGCTGCGAATTTCATGAGATTTACGGCTCTTAACACAAATTACGTCGTTGGAAAAATTTTATTGTTTCGTCCGACTTTGTTTTTCAAAAATCAGTGTATTTTTTTTCTGTTGTTCTACTAATCAGTACATGAGTTGGGTTACAAAACAATTTCTTTTGTTCTGGAATTACGATTTTCCCTTTTAAATCTAAATTAGGCTGACCGGATATTTTTAGTAAAATTATATTCTAGAAAATAAATTGACAGTAAATGCGGTTAAAAAAAAAAAAATCTCATGCAAAATTGACGAATGACATCTCTACCTGTAATTAAATACTTTACTTTTTTCCCAAAGTGGCAGCTCATATAAGCGTATCTAGCCATGTATTATCTGCATGCAAAATTCGATTTCCTGTAAAAATACAAACATTGCTAAAAGAATTTCAATTTTGATTTAAACCTGATGCAATCGTGCGATTATAACTAAAATATGAAAAATTTGAATTGAAAAAAATATCAAATGAGAGATTCGCTTTTTACTCATGGTCAATTTAATTATCATCATTTTAATATTCCCATGTTATTGTGTTTATATTATTTATTCCTCTATGTCACTGGCAATTTATAAGTTTACTAATCTAAATGACAGTTTTTTAGAGTTTATTTTCTACCTTTTGAAATTTAGCTTTATTATTAAATTTACAGTGTTTGAAGGAGGAAATCAATTGTTTAAGTAAAATACAGCTCACTAAATACCTAGTTGATTTTTTGTTCTTTTTAATTCATAGGTTGAAAACATTTTTCTCCCTTCCGTGATGTGATTTTAATACAGGATTTTAGTTGTCGTTTTTGTTTGTTTTAAAATTTACTAAATTTGCTCATTTTCAAACTATCTTTGTTTTGATACAAGAAAAACTACCGTCTACGTATCTGTCAATGAAATGTTGTTATTTTGAAAACTTTGATCAGGAAAAGAGAAAATACATAAAATATTTTAATAAAGAAGGGTAGCAAGAAAAAACTAAAATATATATTTCAGACACGTCTGTTAGAGTGAAAATATAGTGGCATAACTATAGCAGAAAGTCAGAGAAAAAAAAAGAAGCAAAACACTAAATTAAATAAATAATTCCAATTATATGAATATATAAAATGTATTCCCTCTCCCCAATCTCTCGTCATTAGTTTTTTAAAAAGTACATTTGCCCCCTCCCTTTCCTTTCACTGTTGTTTGTTCCTTTGCAGAAACATTTTTGGGGTCCAGAATTTTTAGGGGGGTATGTGGCCTCTCATAACGCCCTTCTAACGTTGGTTTTTTTTTTAAATATTTTTCGATCACAATTTGAGATAAACATGAATTTGCTGTAGTTTCCACTCTACCTACTCTCATCTTAACGTTAATTTCTAGTTGTATATTGTGTCTGTTTAGGTTTAGAAACTTTATTAAAATAAAAATTTGAACAAAAAAAAAAAAACATGATAGCGTATGATCTCATGTAAGTTGAATATGCAAAATTCCAACTATATATCAACATTTTGACTTACTTTAGAAAATGAAAAAGAAATTACATGTCGATAAAAAGAGATTTTTATGGTAAAATTTCACAGAGTTCTTTGAACTCTGTGAAAACTAATCATTCGCCTAACTAAACTTTATTCAGCTTTTTGCACATTCATTAAAATCTATTCAGATCGTTGACGTATAAGCTACATACTACGATCTTAGAGCAGAAACGATTTATGCTAATGAGAAGAAACAAGTTGTACCTGTGTGAAAAAGTAAACGGAACAAATATCAGGAAATGTCACTCATTCACAATTTTTTCCCTTCTTGCCTTTATCACCATTGCTTAATACTATCGTTATATACCTATTTCTCTGCAGAAATAATTCACTGGAAATTAATTTTTTCTATTTGTTTGTTTTTTTTTGTCTTCGTTTTTGTTTTTTTTTTTTGTTTTTTTTTTTTTTTTGCAAAACACAAAATAATAAGGAAGGAAAATATATATAGTTCACGTACTTTACCGGAATAATTATTTAAATTCTTTGCTAGCGTTTAACTACTCACTTCAGTTGATTACTTGAAGAAGTTGAATAAACAGACAATAAAAAAATTAAGATCCGTTACTTCTCTCGTCCTCGAAATCTCATCGTTGAACACTTTTTTGCTTCAATTCAATATACAATAATCACGAAAATATATGAAGGTCAAAGTTGAGGTATTAGGTAGGTAAGTACAAGTTATTTGTGTGGCTGAGAATTCCCCAAAATTTTGAAATATTTAGATTATAACTTTTGGTAGAGTATGTTTGGAAATATTATTACTAGAAAATTTGTAAATTTCTCGCATGTAACCATTTGCCAGACTTGAAATGCATTTTCTTTCAAGTTTTTTCTTCTTTCTATTAATTTATTGTCTATTTTTGAAGGAATAGATAATATTTTGTCGCATGTTATTGGGTATAATGACATTTTGTTGGTTGAGGAAAAAATATAAATTTTCAACAGATTTTCAAAAATGAAAACACTTACCACTCAACTTGTTTTTTTTCTTTTCTTTAAGGTTCATCCTATTTGCTTATCTATATTTAACACTATTTTTCTCCCGAATAACTGTCTTATCATTTTTGTCATTGTTCTAATTATTTATCATGCTAAACCCATATTACAATTCATTTCAAGTATTAGGTAGGTGGTGAAGTAGAGGTATCTGAGGTTCCACGAATCATTTCAATTTAATATTGCAAAATTTTATGAATTTATAGAGCTCTGTCTAGTGTGTCTTTATTGGAAGAGAGAATATTACATTTATTTGTAGGTACCTAAACAAAAATAACTTTCGTACCTACGATTAAAAATAAAAAATTATTTTTATCTGTCTGCAGTCGTTATAGAAGTGTTCCGGTGAATTTTAGTAAATAAATTCAACTTTACAGTGGGTAGTATGGGGGGTGTCAAGTGAGTTGGACTTATTACAAATAAAGAATGGAAATAAAGCACCAAAGACAAACGCATTCAATCTTATTTGAATGGAGAAGACTAAGTGTTGCCATTTTTGACAGTGAAAATGTAGGGTAGGTTGTTTGATAATCATGGATGTCAGAATTTCAGAGTAAATTACAGTTGTCTGACTTCAGTCTCCCTCTGAATATGTGTTTATAAATATTGATCCAGGTCAATTATCTGTCAATATTTCTAATCAAATCACATTATTTTCCAATTTATTAAAGTATCCAAAACAGTTACAGATAATCTGCATTGTGTTAGATTCTATACAAACAAATTACACCAAGTTGAAATCAAAATGCTAATTTTGGTGAGATTAAAATCTTTACAATAGAAAAATTTTTATAGCCTGGGTTATCCAGGTAATTAATATTAGCGTATCAAAGATAAAACACATTATAACTAAGGTATGAAGATTCAATTTACCTGTAATTTGTTATTATTTTTGTGAATAATAAATATTTACTCTTTCTGAACAGCTATATTACCTTCAAGAATCGTTTGCCAGGTTGTCCTTTAAAACTATTCGTATGAATTTAGTATTTACCTAACAAGTTATTACAATTTTCAAAGCAAAACTACAAGCTTTCTCGTAATATTTACTCTACACTTGGAAAATTTTCTACATTTCTAAGATGAGTATGACGGAGCTGTAAATTTATAAGATAATTACGTCCTTCTTTTTATTTAGTAATTTATGAGTTGGAGGATTATTACTTTTGAAGTCTACCTTTATTTGTTTCACAAGAATGCTGCGCATGCATGACGATGAATAACAAAATTTCAATTTGTTTTTTTTATTTAGTCCTCTTCAGACAACTACACTTAGGTACCTTTCCTAAGGAAAAATTTAGTTAATACAAAAATGATTTTTGCCCAGTATCATTGGTATTTGCTTCGTTAGCATTACTGAATACATAATGTAATTACACGGATTATGCGTGCAATGCCAAACAAAGTTTCCTCGAAATTTTGATGAGATTTTTACAAACAAATAAGGGGGTGATGATTTATAACCAATAACAGTCTATTTTTAACTGCATAGGTAATTGTTTAATTTTTTGTTGCTGTGGTTCAGCTGTCACAGAAAAAACAATGAATTAATTTAAAAAGTCGAAAAGAAGGTGGAAAACTAAGCAAATAATTTGTTAAAGTTTATCTAAGTCATGTTTTCAGAGCTCTTGAAAGTTAACCATCACTTATCTTGCTATGTGGGTACATATTTACGTACGATCTGTTTTGTTCATTAGATTAGTGCTCTTAAAAATTAATACCAGCACAATTTAAATGAAAAATATAATTACTCGTATTTATTCTGTTTACCTCTTTTTTTTTTCTTTTTTTTTGTCTCAAATGATACACTATTGACTATATAATGAAATATGTGACCTGAAAGATCATACCTTCGAGTGAAGGGAATCAAAATTGAGTGCTTTTCTTGAAGAAGGGCGTACCTCGAGATACCAAGAAATTAAAAAAAAAAATTCTATTATGCTTCCTTTTTCTGGCAGTGAAAACCGCATCCCTCTATCTATTGGTATTGTAAAGATATTTACAAAAAATGTCGCAGAAATCCTTATAGTTTTGTAATTAATGGCATACAAATTTTAAAAAAGTGCCTATAAAAAACTCAGTATCTGAATTAAGGTCACATACGCCAAAAATCAAACTTTTTAATGGATTCTGAGAGAGAATTTCATATTCTGAATGATGGAAAACTTGGTTTTTCGTTTAGCTACAAATTTTCCCTCAATAAATAGGGATGGGGTTAAAAATGACATCAGCAATTTTTTTATGGTCATAAAAACTCTAATGTTGTGTTCAGCAGTATTACCCAAGCCATTCTTCTTGCATTTAAGACATTATTAACTTCCGCGTTCTATAAAGTACCTACTGGCATCAAAAGTGAGAAAAAAGTAGTTTTCTTCAAGAAGGGCGTATCTAGGCACTCCCTTCAACCAAATATTATTTCCACCCTTGCTGAGTAATCCACTGACTCATTAGCAATTCTTATACGGGTAATTGTAGCAATCAAACCCAAAAAACCGCTCGTCTCTAAGTCATTGTAAAAAATAGTTATGACCAATTGAATATTTCAAATGCCTTTTTCTCAAAACATACCGCCCTTCTTGAAGAAAAGCACTCGATTCATTTTTTCATAATTTTTTATTCAATATTAAATGACGAATTCAATGGTCCAAGAAGCGCATCTCTCTATTTAAAAAATGAGACGTGATTGAGATTATTGAAACTAAAAAATAACTCATTTTGGAAAGAAGGGTTTAAAAGTTGGCAATTAATATTATTATATTATATTTTGTAAATTCCGTAATATCTAACTTTTTCTACTAAAAAGAATGTGCGGCCAACATTTTTTGCGCAAAAACACGCATTATACCCTAAACGATATTTTGAAATGGAGCGAGTAAATTTTTCAATCTAGATCCTCTTTTGGGTGTCCTTCAGTAATTCTCACGTAATTAAAATAAAAAGTGAGATCACCTACATCTTATTCTTATTTATTTATTAATTTTCAAGATCAAGACCAATTAATTGTTTCACCTTGCTTCGAGATGAATATTTATACAGGCAAGATAAGTAATGTTAAATATTTACATGATTTATTTCTTGGTTGAACTGAAATTTTGATATTTTCAAAGCTTAAAATTATCACTTTATTGATAATTGTCATTGAGTTTTGTCCTTTTCAAACCTATAGACACTAAAATATGTAACAATAAAAAACGGAAAAATTCAATAATGAGAATCGGAACATTGAAATTAAATGAACAAACAAGGATCAATTCGGGTGTGCCTAACACAATTAAACCCTAACTTAACAAATGTTTTTGTAAAATATGAAGAAAAACTAAATGAAGAATCATAATAAATATCCAAGTATAAGTTAATAAATACGTTTATGACCTACTCGTAGTTCAGGCTTATTTTACTCATAGGAGGCAAGCTTTATTAAAATTGAAAAAAACAGTTTTGATGATTGTTAAAACTGTTTGATAAACATTTACTTAGCAAATTAGGTAATAGTTTTAAAATTCCAACTGTCCCAAAATAGGTTTTTTGAAGTTGAAAAAATGTATTTTTTGAATAGCTGTTGGAAGTCGGTTTTTTGGGACTACACTGAGAGAAAAGGGCAGTACAATTGTTACTACGTAGTACAGTAATTTTTCTCATCGAGGTAACAAAAATTATTAATTTTTAGTAAAAATTTCTTATATGAAAGTAAAATTTTTTACAAAGATAGTATATTTTTTTATTATTTTTTTAAGCAATTTCTACTACAATTTTGAATTGTACCAGTTTTCCTATCCTAAAATAATAAAATGTACTATTAAAATTTCTCTCAGTGTACCGTTACTCCCGGCTTATACAAGCTAGAATTATATGCAACTTTTTAGAATGATTTGCGTACAGCTTATTATGTTGAAAGTCCACAAGTGCCTAATAATAAACGCATAATTATTTTTTCATCACTCTCATTCACTCATTGAAAATTAATTATCAACCCTTACTTTAAAACTCGAGAATATAATATCATCTTGTATAAGGTGTATAACTGAACTTGGCAAATTAATTCCGGAATTGTGAAATGTCATCAATCATACGTTTGTTGTTTACTTTTCATTTACTCACTCGCAATTAAACAAATAATATTAACATGACGGTATATACGTCACTCTCTTTACTCAAGTACATGTAAAATAGAAATCGGAAATGACCGTTACCATTTACAGTAATTTTATAACCGTAACAAATTCAGTTTTTTCCCTTACATCTTGCCCTCTCCAACTTATGTACCTCTGTTTACTTTCTCAAGACAATACACGATGGCTACACCATACTGTTATATATATAAATTATATAATCCCTTATCAATCCATCAAACATGTTCGATATTGGTAGCGTCCAGCAATGTCAATTTATTTTCCTGTATATTATTTCTTATGGATATTTTTTCATTATTTTCATCTCTTGGTTCGCTTTATTCCTTCATGTTCAAGATTTTATATAAAAACTGTCTAAAGGCCAGATAATTGTACCAGGTGATGAGTCACCTTTCACAATCAGTGCACCAAAGTCACCAAAACATACGTCACTCTGAAACCTCATGTGTTGTGTTCTGAGTCTCCTGAACCGCTTACTGACTTGAAAATTTTCTCTTTATCTTTGGCTAATATTTTGTTTGCCTAAAGCGACGTACACACCTGTGCATTTTTGGCAGAACGAACCAAACTACAGCGAAATGGGACGAACGCAGCAAACATTTCTATCTAATTTTCCGCATTTCGAAATTTTGCTTATTTAAATTTGCCATGTTTGGCAAAAAAAATATTCGGGTGAGTACGAGCAGCTTTATTTATTGTGCGAATCAAATTGTGTGTCCATACCCGATCTGCAACGATCTGCAATGTGACGCACATGTTGAGGAGAAATGTGACTTTTGTTACATTGATGTGACCTACAATTTTTCCAGTGGGATCAGTGTCACAACAGTGCTACTGCTTCCTGATTGGTTGAATTTTTGCCACATCTGCGTCACATTTCGCGTCACATTTCTCCTTCACATTTGTCTCACAGAGATCGGGTAGCGGCGTCCATAGTGCTCCATACAACATTTTCTATTATGACCAAACCAAACAAGCAAAATAGGGCAAATGCAACGAACATTTTTTTTCTTTTTTTCCAATGTCAAAATTTTGCTTGTTTTGTTCGTTCAACAATGCTCTCGCTCTATACAAATGATTTCTCCGTCCACACCGGAACACGAATTTGACCAAATGCAATCTGCATTCTTTTAGATCATTTTCGATTTACTAATATTGGGTCGAAAAAGTTTGGTGCATTTGGCGCGGATTATCTTGTTCAGGTTACATACACTTGCAAATTTTTGTCTAAACACCATGTTTATTCTGTTTGTTTAAGGAAAATATTGCAATTGTGCATGCCGCTTTTCTTTAAAACCAGCTAAGTGCTAGAAAAAATGATCACACTTGTTTAGCTGTACCAAAATTTCATTTAAACGCATAAAATTAGGTGCTAAGTTTTTCATGATTTAGATAACTGCGCGCCTCCATTGTTGATAATCATTTCAATTTCTTCCTAGTCCTTGTGATAAAGAACTCAGTCCCGGAATTCCATAATTTTTTATGCCTGTGATGCAATGAAATTCGATCTAGGCATGTATAATGAAGAGACACCAAATATTATTTCCCCAAAGTGCGTCGAAATGTGACTCACCCTGTATAATAAAGCGAAAGAGTTGTAAGTTGAAAGTTAAAATTACCTACTCAAAAGATAATATAATGTCAACCGAAAATTAGAAAAATCTAACCCAACCTTCCAGCATTTTTTCGAAACTAATCATTACTAGTCCGAAATCTAATTTGTTGTATCCTTGTTTACAAAGTACATGTATGGGGCAATGTGGTTGAATTAGTTCATTCTAAGAGACGCGAATTTTGAAATTTACATGCTAATTTTTGAACAAAATACTAATCAAGAAAATTTTACCTTGCTACGAAAATGTGTGATGAATTCGTTATTAGCCCAGCTCAGCCATATGGAAAATAACTTGGCAAGCTTGCCATCAAGTTGGTGTTACATATTTGAAAATAAAGCAACAAATTAACGGATGAATGTAATGTGGTATGTAAGAGACACAATCAATAAAGGCAAAATATGTTTGTCACTAATAAATCACGTTCCTATTACCAATAATTAAGCTCTATTTCGCGATTCTGTCAAAACAAATAGTTCCAATAAGCTTGTTAGTACCTTGCTTTTAAGAAATTTTTTATTTTGTTTCTTTATAACTTGGCTGCTACAGCAGGAGAGAAATTTCAGATCTTAAATATTTAAAAGTTAATAGTTGAAGCCTACATGAAAATAGAAAAAAGGTCAACATCTGCAAATGCGCTTTACCGCCAAAACGAATAACAAGGGTATTTTATACTCACCCCACCCACCACCTAATTAAAACTGTTTTTCCTTTGAGGAAAACGACTGATCATGGATATGTCCGATGGCTGGCAATGCAAATCTCCCCCACCTTCCCCCTCTTCAACCTACTATTGAGATATTACCACGATGACGTCATCATCTTAGGAGTAAAAAATGCTCGAGATTGAACGCTGGATAACAGGAAGATAATGAGAAGAAATGCTCGGTATATTAAAAATGCTGGTTATTGAACAATAGTAACGATTATACATAGGCTGATTCATAAATTCCCGCACTATTTCGATATATCCACAGGAAAAAGTCCAAAAAAAAAACTAACTGCATAGGCGTGTAGGGTAAAGTGTTTTGCATATTATGTAACCCAAATTTCAATTCAATCAGACAAACTGGACACCTTTATGGTCAATCCGTACCAAAGCTCAACAAAATTAGCCTATGGAAAAAAGGGTCCCAGAGAACTAATCCTTGATGCAGTGGCAACACTGCAAATTGAGCCAAAAAACACAAGGTTGACTTTGTTAATGTATTGGCTACTTGTGGTGAAAAAATTGTGATGACAGCTCATTTCTAACTTGCACAGTGTAAATTATAAATTTTTTTTTTAATCTATGGAAAAAAATGATTTTGTGAAAGACAAATTTCTCCCTTCACACCTCTCCTTTGAAGCAGGAGCAGAGGCATGCACTGTTTCATTTATTTTTACCTAGTAAAACTCGGATACAACATTAAAAGAAAATGAAAAAAAGTATATGGCGAAGGCCCGATGTATAGGAGGCAAGTATTGGAGTGGCAAAAACAGTTTTTGAGTGGTCACGTCACAACTAAACATATCCGGCCATCTGGACAACCAGAAACAGTCTTTATAGTGATGTAATAAACAATTTGCTGTCTGTGTTGTTGGCTGGCAATATTTTCTTTCTCTCCCAACTCTGATTTACATTTCACAGTTAGCTGATTTGTAAATTTGTGCTTCAGTATGTCTTGAAAAATTTTTTCCCCTCATTTTTTTTCCATAGGCTAATTTTGATTGACTTGGGTATACATAGACCTTAAAGGCGTTTGGAAGGTTCAATTGACTTGAAATTTGGTATTCTAACATACTCGTAAAACACTCTGCTCTACACGCCTGTGCAGGTAGGTTTTTTTTTTGACCTTTTCTCAGAGATATATGGAGGCACTGCGGAAATTTATGAATCAGCCTATGTAAATACTCCTTGGAAGCTGAAAATTCAAAGAGCAACGTGGAAAAATACCGAGGATAGCATAAATGCAAAATAATAGATGATGATTATATTTAAAAAATGCTCAAAGATGTTACGAATGCTGTACTTATATTTAAACGGTATAGCAAGCGGAAAATGCCTTTTTTATGCAAATAGACGATACAGTTTCTGAAATTTAAGACATTCACGTTGAACAACTGAATAAAGTTTGGTGAAGATTGGTTTTGTATTAACCTGACCTACGATAAAATACGATTTTTCAGGAATTTTTCGTAGACAAATTCTCAATCCAATCGCTCTTAAAATTCTAAACGAAGTTTTTCATTTTTGCTAAACATCAGTTTTATTATTGTTTTAGGAAAACCACTTTACAATTCATTAAATTGTTCAGAAAATCTTATCAACAAAATACTAATTTATGAGGTATAGTTAAAGTGAACAAAATTATTTCACTGTTATCTTAGAGAGTAAAAATTATATCTCACCTTTATTGCTTTTTCATTTACCTACTTTTTCTTCACGAAAATCATTTTTTTCATGAAGGGTTTTTCCTGAATACTATGGAAGGGCACCTAGGCATTTTTTCTCTCAACTTTTCAAACCTAATTTCCTTAGGCATTAAGGAGACTTTGCCTGATGTGTTTGTGGGGGTTAAATTCTGTTTTAAGACACTTGATTAGACAATGAGAGGAGTAAAAAGGAAAAAAAAGACAGTTATCGCAGAGTTGCAGAGTTCAGTACAAATGAATCGAAAGTTTGTTAATTTTCATTGACCAGGGAGGGGACTAATTTAGTTTTATTTGGGGGAGGCTGATTTCGGTTCTGGTAGCGTATAGTCCTCCCCGCCTTGTCACTCCATAAGTCCGCTTTTGATAATTTCAAAATTTCATTTAGCCTTTGCAGAAGTAGTAATTTTTAAAACACGAGTAAGATAAAGAGCAAGATAATGGAGAGAAGATACTGTCAGACATTAAAAGATTCTTATATGCGTGGGTCTTAGAAGTTTTTAGCCTTTTACATGGGTACCTAACAGTTCTTCCACCTTCATAACCACACCACCCTTCTAATTAAAAACAACAAATTTTTAGTTGGTTATTTCACTTCTAAGATATCTGTCCTTTGTCGCCTTACACATTCGTTAGCCATTTATAATTCGAATAAATATTCATTTTTGATTTACAGAATTCGGAGATTTCAATAAGCCTTTTAATTTTATTCTAGTCTCTGCACTTGGTAGATTCACCTTGCATTCCGGATAATGGAATAAAATTTTCTCTACGAATAGATAGTGTCATTGTAAAAATTGTGAAAACACGAAAAGGGAGAAGTGATTTTTAAATTCCAAAGTGCTTTCAATGTGAGAGAAGTACATAGCTAATGGGGGTGGGGGAGGGGTCTATGACTGAATACAAGAAAGACTGGAGTACGAAAAGACCAAAGTACCTACGTAATAAAAAAGATAGGTAGCTACACGTAAAGATAGTGCGAATGTGAGAAAAAGTATGGAGGGAGAGGAGTGTGTGAGAGAAAGAGAAAGATGTTAATGCGTTACGTTTTTACGATAATTTGCAAGTGGGAAAGATAAAGAGAGCATTGTGAAGAGGAAGGGATAACCAAAGAAGAGGATAGAGAGAAATAATTCAGAGTGAGTCTTTAGTTATAGTGTGTATTGGTCTGTATGCAGGTAAGCAAATTGTACTGTACTTACCTTACAGTTCAGACAGTTGCGAACTAACCATTTTGAAGCGTCCGCCATTCTTACGCCGTAAAGTCGCAAACGTGAAAAAATTTTTAATTTTTTTTTTGCCATTTAATGACCGAAATTTCGATATAAAAGTAGTATGAAATAATTCCACAACGTTATCTTAGCAAGTTCGTTTTTTATTGAATTGAAAAATTGAATTTTTTTCATAAATTAGCTGAATTTTTATTTTTAAATCACTTGTTAGTAATCAACAAGAGAGGAAAGAAGTAGAGAAAAAAAATCAAATTTATGTACTATTTATTTTGTTGCTACTCGGTTGTCATTTGTTCGGATGACAATTAGTTCTTATCAACTTTCACAACTTAATACATTCGTAAAATAAAAATTTTCAGTGTTGTTCGTTATTTATTATTTTTTTCGATTAATTTATTTTTAATATTTTTTCGCGAGTATTGTTTTGCAATAATCGGTGCAACGAAGTTCAAGTCCTGGATATCGATACAAAAGTAAGTCCTTTGAACATTGTTTCATGTTTTTACGTTAATATGTATATTTTATTGCTAGCAAGAAAAATCGTGTTTGATTGGAGTGACTAGACAATCTCTTTTCAAAGATTGTTTGCTTTTTAGTACATCAGAATTAAAATAAATTCGTGACAAGCTTTCAACTGAAAACACTCGAGTGTTTCTACGCTGATCATTTTTTTGGATTTTGGCACTAAGTGCTATAACTGAATAGAACATATGATTATAGAAAAAGCATGAAATGATTATTTTGAAACTAATCTGATCCTATAAAAATATTATTCAAAATGTGAATTTTTAAGAAGCCAACTATAAAGCTTGACGCTTTTTATCTAATATTTCACTGAGAATTACATTTCATTTGGATGTTTAGGATTAAACCATGTTTTATGTAATTTTTAAAAATTGTGATAGTTATCCAAGAGCTTTTTCAATTGAAAAATTTCTTTACCCCAATATCAAGGGTTATCAAAAAAAATTTTATCGTGGAATTTCGATTTTATGGGTATTGTGAAAACCTGCTTATTTAATATTCTACTTTTCAGTTATGCATTTTAAAATTTCGTATACTTGGACCTTATTTTAAGAGGGTCATCAAGGAGAAATGACTAATTATAAAACAATTAAAATGAATTTAATACGGTTGCATATTGCTTTGTAGAGCATAAAGTTAGGATGCTGAAATACGAGTATAAACAATATTAATTTTTGAAAATCGAACTGGTCGTGTTGTAGAGCACATTAAAAATGAGTTCAATAAATCGGAGGGTATCGAAAAAATTACTTATTTCTGTAGAAATGTTACAATTTGCTGTGATGTAAAATTTTTTCTACCTATTTTAATTTTAATAATGACTGGTATTTTATGAACGTTCTTCTAAAACGTAGCCTATATCGTGAAAACTGAATCAGGTAAATTGTGAAGAAGAAAATTTCCAGTTAATTGGATGAGTTCCTCGACCTGAAAGTGCATTCTAAGCATTTACTTGTGGGTTTATCCGTATTTGTATTTATGTAATTCAATTTCCCTGAATATTGATTTCATTTCTAATAAAAATAACTAGCTGTGGGTATACTTGAAGAGTTATATAATTAAATTTCCTTCAATATTGATTTTATTTCTGGTAGAAATGGTCTTCTTGTTTGAGCTGTCAATGTATTTTTTAAATTGCCTCTTTATTTTCGGGATTAGGTATATATTTTTCAGAAAAAATTTACTATTTTTAAAATCAGAAAAAATGATCTTATGAGAAAAAGTTACAATTAATTTTTTTTTTCTCAGGAGTGAAAGAAAAGTTATTCTACTCGTATGTTACTTTGACCTTCAGATGCTAAAAAATTTCGAGATTGAAAATTGAATTTTATAATTTTGAATTATGATGATAATATTGATCACGCAGCAAAAATTCACTAAGATTATCTCTTTAATCCTACAGTTCTGAAAGTTTTAACCCTAGAAATACCAGGTTTTACTCGATTACTCAAAGGACCAAGTGGTGTCATATATGACACCACAAGAGTAACCTCAAAGGACCAGGCGACGTCGTATGACACAAATCAGGAGTTCTTAAAATATAGGTCCTTTGAAAAGTCAATCTCAAAATTTTGAGTGGTGTCGTATATGACACCACCTGGTACTTCTAGTGTTAAATTTCATGTTTCATTTGACTCATAGGAGATGAAACATTTTTCAGTTTTTGGCAATTTCCCTTGACAAGAAGTGGAATTATATTGTTGACAATGTGAAAAGCTTACGACTATGGCTTCGAGGCTTCATACTTAGGAATTTTTAAAATTTTCTTAAGGTAGAGAAGCTAATAATTTCATTTGTGAGGGAAAGTTAGCTACGTAAGTCCTCGGATTGAATAATTATTTGTCAATAATACCCTAGATATTTTTCAAGGAGTAGCTCATACTTATGACTCACTGGACTCTGGAGGCTGTTTCCTTCCTCTTTCTTTTTTTTTTCTTACCTGGAGGGGCTTTACTTGGTCAAAAATGGCTCAGATCCATATAGCCCCCCGGCTATGGGCCTGTTTGTCAAGCATCTCGATAAAAGGGTGGTTTTCTTTAAAATCGACTGATGCGAGGACTCGTTCATTGAAAAATAATCGATGTATTATTTTCTTTGACCTCAGATGGGAAAGTTGGTTTTAAATTCAGACTTGTTTCGTTTTGAAGCGACGTGTTTATATTTCGTGTGTGACGATTTCGTCCTCGATTTGCGAATATCGAATTTTTGTTGGGTTTCTCATAAAGTCAAATGGATACAATATACTACGGGTAACAGCTGTATAGGTATAATGCTGATAACAGGAATATTCTTGATGTCGTTGTTATCTTATAGCGTTTTCGAGTTTTGAGTTCGGATGCAGTCACGAATAGATTATAGAAATTTGGTATAAAATCGGTTTTTTTTTTTCTGTAAGTTCGAATTAAAAATCGCTTCTTCCGGTTGTGCGTCTTTTGTGCGAGTGAAAAAGTTGAAATTTTCTTGTGGAAATGGCGCGGGCGTCCGTTTGATGTAAGTAAATTTTTTCCAATCGATTCGCTAATTTATAAATTTCTCTATGCTTCGAATAGACCAAATAATTATGTTTTAATTCGACAATGATCGTGTTGTTTTCTGGTACAAATTAATCGTGTACGTGCTCATCCATTCGACTACCTTTCCTCAACTATTTGCTTCCTCGTCGTTGATTGCATGTGTTTTGAGAAATTTAGTGTGGTTGGTGGAATGCTGCGGGAAAATTTTTCAGATAGTCTTGAAGATTCAAGAGAAATGATTCATTTAGTAGATCCTTTAATCTACGTGGCTAAAATGTAACAGCACTTCAGCAATATTGACATTAATTCAATTACTTTTTTTTACATTAGTATGGTAGGTAGAGTTGTGGTGGTGATAATTTCTTTTTACATGGCTTTGGCTGGCTTATCGCGAAGAGGGCTTATATTGGTGCAAATGTAACCTTCGTATCATTCAACCAAAAGTTTCCATCAAGCATGACCAAATAGTGTTTTTGTATTTTACTATTCATGTAATTTCCTCATGCATATCAAAAAATGAGTCACTCGATCTGAAACAATAAATTTGGGTATATTCTCCCGAAGCACCTCTTCGTAATAACAATCGAATCGATCATTTGGGTAACGTTTTAAAAAGCCTTTTAAAGTTTTTTTCTTATTAAATCTAAACCTGTCTTACCAAAATCCAGCAGTATAATTAAGTACGACTGCAAGAATTTCGCCTCCAACACTCCTTGCTCGATTCTTGAATATGAGAGGACAATGAAATTTCATTGTTTATCGAAATCATTCAGATCATTCACACTTTCGCTTCACGAATTTAGATAATTTGCCTACCTTCGAGCAATATTGAAATATGCTCACTTAATTCTTCCATATCCGAAGAAAAAAAAATCAGTTATTGAAACCGCCCAACAAATAGGAAAATAAAAAACTGAATTTTTTATCTGCATGAATTTTACAAAAGAATGGAAACAATTTTTTTTTTCAACATCGGTTGGTACTTAATTATTTCAATCCGAGTAGAAAACTGTTCAATAAATTCTTGTCAGAGAGTTGAGAGAAATAATTTAAATAAAAATTACTCTTACAGAGGCACGAGTTATAGAGGGCCGATTAGATAATAAAATTCGAGTATAATAAAGGTATTTTTTTCTTTCCTAGAGTTTGACATATTGAGGCCAATAGCTTTAAGTTGTACAGATGATTTTCTCTAGAAAAGTTATGGAAATGTGTACGAAAAAAGAAAACTTTCAAAGATTTTTGATTTATTGAAGTATAACGTTACTGAAGCATCGACTGTACTTTATATCGAAAGTATTTTATTAATTTTTATGATAGGTACTTGTATTCTTTTATTCCTTTGGAATCTTACAAATGGCTACCCATCTGAGTGTGAGATGGGTCTTTACACTTGCGCATTAAAAAAAAAAAAAGATGGTTAGAATACAGGGGGCAAACGAATCGTGCCAAATAAATAAAATATTACGTGGATACTCAGCTACTGATGTGAAAATTATTTTATTTGACGGGTTTGATTTGTTGAATTTAAAATGCAAAGGTGATTATCCATCGTTCAGTGGCGTCCTATTCTTTCGAATGCTTGATTTAATCGTGTAATTTTTTTATTAAAAAATGTGTCACTAAATTATTTTTCACTCGACCATTTTTGTAGAAAAATTAATTTTTCGCGATTAATA
Organism: Parthenolecanium corni; assembly: GCA_038050395.1. Lineage (NCBI taxonomy): Eukaryota > Metazoa > Arthropoda > Insecta > Hemiptera > Coccidae > Parthenolecanium > Parthenolecanium corni. The sequence continues at coordinate 269,788 of JBBCAQ010000038.1, read as the reverse complement.
AACAATTGCGATATGTTGAGTCGTTTAAGAAAAACTATTAGATGAGTATGATCTGAGACGCATTGGAAAATGCTATATGGCCCTTATTTGAAAAACTCATGTGCTAATTTTTTCATGCCCAATTTTTGTAGATTCCGATTCAGACTTGGGTATAATAATTATCAAATGATAATTATGGCTTACACACCGTCTCCAAGTCGAATTAATGACGTATTTGTCTCGGGTTAGAATACAAATTAATACCGAGTGTTTGTTACTAATAATCAATTCTTCACCGAAAGTCAATGAAGCGAAAGAATCAGTTGCGAAATTCGGAGTGACATCAAAATTTGTCAATAGAAGTACCTCTTTTCACTTATCTCATCTTGTTATTATTTGCCAAGAAAACTGAAGTTGTCATAATTTTCTGACGTACGATCGTAAAAAGTTTAGTCTTTTTCATTACACGAATTTGAGTGTTTCATCCCACAAAAATAAGTAATAAATTTTTTATTTCTACTAATGATCCAATATCGAAAAAGAATGAAAAGATTCGGATTCTATAGTATTCATGTTCGAGGAGTGATTCTTGTGATTTTTTTATTTTGAAGGACGTTCATTTTTTAATCTGAGAAAATTTGGAGTGCTGTTGATGAGGGTGTGTGTAACTAGTGATTGATAAATATTTCGAGCTGTATTTATTTTGTGATTGATAATTTATAATAAAAAGAGCGTAGTAGATAAAGATATAATATTTTTGGAAAAAGAATTTTTCGTTCTGTGCCTATACTTACTCGAATTTTTCTTCTAGGGAAATTAATTGAGGTCCTCAAAAAAGAATATTATGCTGGCTAACATTCGGAAAAGTTAGCCTTCTATGCAGCTGAATTTTTTTCTTCTAATTCTCTTAATTTTTCCTCAAAGAACTGAGATCTTGCAACTGGAGTTATTTTAAAAAATTTAGTGTAATGCCTTTGAAAAAAAAAAAATATATATATAAATCGCTTTCTGTGTAGGTAACTGAAATATTATTAAATTTTGAAATTGAAAAAAAAAAAAGATTTATTTATGTGCATTTTTTTCTCCTATTTCAAAATTCCAAAATTATGTTCTATAACTATTCTCCAAAAAACATTCTAGCTCTACTACTGTGTTTAAAATTAAGTAAATCTATGAGTAGAAATTCTTTAGTAGGTGCGCCATTAACGATGTTAGAGTTTCGAAAAAAATTGATTTTACAATATTGTCTTCAGTGTTACATTACGTGTTAACAGTTTCATTTGTAAATGCCTCATTTTAAAAGAATATACTAAAGTTTTACTAGCTATTTAAAGCTTGAGTGTAAAAATGATTAAACACCGTTTATTGTAGTCAATTAAAATTCTAAACTCATTTCAGTTATTTCAAACAGTTTGCGGTAACGAAAATCTTATTAATCTTAATTTGTGAAAAACAATGACGGTACTGATTAAAGTACTCAAAGAGAGTGTCATAGTTTAATCATTTTAAATTACGAATTAAAAATTCGTCAGTATCCGCCTTACTCATGGTACAGTTCTATTCTGTTATTTTTTGCTGAAAATTAGCAACTCAACGTCTGTCATTGATTACCCACTGTAATTCTTGTTAAATGGGGTATCAAAAAATTTCATTAGGTCTATTTATTCCTACCAGAAATTTGCCTTTGTCGTTAATTTAAGAGTCAAAATTGTTTATTCTGGCAATAAAGACATCAAAGATCTTGATGCTTGCTTCTAGTCAGCCTGTGTAAATGTGTTATGTAACACCTTTTACTGACGAATTATTAGCAAAACGCTCACTTTAGAAGTTCATTAATGAAAATGTATTTCTGTTAAATATTCAAAAATTAAGCCCGAAGCTAAATTATGTTTTAGTTCAGCTACTTTACTTGTTTTATTGTAAAATTTTTTGATTTAACTTACAACAACGAGTTACCTAGATACGTTTTCAAAATTTCATTTTAGATTCATATTTTCATTATTTCGAAATTAAGAACTGATGCAATTTACTTTTTGTCGTTTTGCTTAATTTATTATTTATAATTTAGTGAGGAAGAAGAGAAAACGGTTCTATGAATATAAATAATAACGAGTATCTACGACACCTTTGTGTTATTTTTGCAAGCGTAATTCAGTAACCTAAATTCTTCCTTCTGGTTCTGTACATTGTTAGCAAAGAGAGAAAAATTAAGTTCATTATATGTTTAAAGTTGTATAAGCAGGTTGAATCAGGAGTAACACATTTTTTTGTCGTATTCTTAATTGCTTGATAAATTGTGTACCTATATGATTAATGTCATTTGTACAGTTCATATGTTATAAAATGTAACGTAGGTATACTGTTCATAAATTTTATACTTGGGGAAAATATTGTACATCGAAATTTTTATTCAAAAGTGTGATTGAAAAAAAAAAAAAAGTCCAAACATGCTTATAAGGTATCCACACGTACAGAAAAAATTAGTCATGCTGCGTCAAAGTTGACACATTGAACTACTAATGTTTTTATTTTTTTTCTATTTTGTATTCGTCTACATTTTCTAAATAAAAACCGAGTGTGAATATGAAAAAGATATTATAACTTGCAATTAGTTCAACGGGTTGGTAGAGCTCGTTGAAAATTTTCAGGAACATCTATACATGCAAACGCATTAGAAAAATTACTGCCACTTGAGGATATAATTTTTTTGAATTCTAATTTTCACGGTGTGAATTTTACGATAGAGAATTTACAAACTACTGACATTGAATGGAAAAAAAAAAAAAAAGGAATATAGTGTTGAGAAAAGTTTTTTTAGACGATTGGTATAATATTGTACTTCCCCTCTTTATTGTGTGCACTGGTAAATTTATGAGTAATTTATCTATATGTTTTGATAAAATCTTATGTATAAGCTTCAAATTGTGCTGCCGAAATATTACGTTAGTGCCTAAATGTAAAATTGTCCTGTTATTATTTTAAATCATGCTTTTCCTTGTACCTGCTTTGAAAGAGGCCAACTTTATGGGATGGGTTTTAATTTCAGGTTTAGAAAATTTCTATTTAATTTTTTATAAATTTTCAATGAGGGACTTCTGAAAGTAGAAATTATCTAAAATTTTCAAGGATATTAATTTAATTAATATTTTAAAGAAACTGTCTAAATATCTTCACAGAATATTTTGAAGATAATTGACACTATTAAACCGTAAATATTTATGCCATGTTGGTATTTAAAAATTAATATTTTAAAATAATGTACAGGTACTTGAATTGATTTCAGATGTATTTTTTGAATTAGGTAACCAACAAAATTTGAACTGTTCTGAAAATATTTTTGAATAGACATCTCAGAGAAGTTGATGTTTCTGAAATACTCAGCTCCCGAGTATTTCACCTAAAATTTTTTATAAATATCTATAAGTGCTTATTGAGAATACTATTAGCTATCTAAATGAAAGTTGAAGAGGAATCTGGAAGTATAGTAATTAAAAATCCTTAATAACCATTGCAGTCTTTCTCATGAGGTTTTGAAAGAAATTTTATTCATCCTTCTGGCTGCGCCCGATTTTTATGTTAGATGAAGGGATGTATTTTTTTTTCTTTTTAATAATTTGTTTGTATTTAGGTTTTACGTAGGTGCTATTGGGTGCGTTTCGATGTTCTTCTTTCGTATATATCAGTAGGGTACCTGAAATAATAAATAAAACCTTATTAGTAGGCAGGGTGCTTGCCATTCAATGCAATATACAAGTTCAGATTACTATTAGGAACGCATAAACGAGTGTCTGTACATAATTTCATGTGCCTAGTTTGCTTTTAAAAATATTAGAGTACGTTTGTCAGGATCATCGAACTGACCATCGGACATAAAAATTGGCAAACGAGTCGTGAATTACGATTATTGCCAATATGAGCGAAGAAATGTGTTTATTTGTAGTTCATGTATTCATGTACGTAGTCATTCTTATTACATTCAACTTTTCTCCTTTTCTATTCAAATGTAAGTACAAGTATATGTAGGTCTTTGCCATTCGCTCATTTGCCTGCAATAATTCTCGTTTTTTCCTACTTATTTTTTCTTTCATTTTATAATTTTCCTGCAATTCTCATTAATCGTTATTTTGCCAATTTCAACCTTGGCTCAAAGGTAATGAAAGAAAAAGTAAAGCCTATGTATGTCTATTGTTCGAAACTACGAATGAAATTAAAGAAAATTATAACCAGTTTTTATCGTACGTCTTCGTATATGAAAGTCAGGAAACGGGAGGGAATGAAGATATTCTTTACTTCACAAACAAAGTAAGCTACCTTCTAAATATGTATCATAATTGCATAAAGCATGGCGTTTCAATTGAAAATTGGAAAAAAATATGTATTCGTGAAAAAATTATAACTCATAATCTCATATTCTCGCAACTTAAGGTTGTTATAGATGAATTAGGTAGGTACTTGATCTCTGATTAATAATCAAATGAGTTTAGATTAGTTGCTTAAAAAAGCTGATTAACTGTCATTTATGATTTCACTTTATGATCTGTGATCTCACTATTCCATCTGTGATCATTCCATACTGAAAGAAATTAATAATTTTTACGACTTTATAATTTTTGCTATAAATCATGAATTGTTCCAGTTTTCTCATACAAATAGTAAAAAAAAAAATTATCATCGAAATTTTTTTCAATGCAGGCTATTTTAGGGAGCTAAATAGCCCATAATGAGTATTTGAAATTATTTCTATATCAATGAAATGGTTCAAATCATGATGTTTCGAATTGTGAATAAATAATTGCAAAATCTTGAAAATAAACAAAAATCAGCTGGAGCTTGAAATGTGTAATTTGATCCGTAATATTGTGATTGAGTAATCTGTATCACCTTTTCCTGTAAGTCAGTATAACTCTTATTTGACAGGCTTCAATTTTCTTTGTAGCACAATTACCTATAGCTATATAGTGTTGAACATTAAATTCTCCAAAATTTTATTTGGGCCACAAAAATAGTTAAATGTTATTGGTAATCGTTAATTTTAATTTTAATTGGGTACTATAATTACTTTAGTATACATTTACCTACGTTTCTAATGATAATTTTGCAACAGTTATTATTTGTTGAAACTAATTCCTGTTCAAAATATTGTAATCAATATGCTTGCCATATATTCGATCAGCTCATTTTTGATATTCTAAAAGCGTGCTAAATATAATGAGTGCAGGTATACATATTGGTCAATGTTGTATTGCACATCAAAAGTAGGAAATACTATAAACTCTGTGACCTATTTATTTTGGGACTACCATTTCAGTTTTGATAGCACGCGTTATAATCGCGAGCTATATTTTCAAAATTATACCCACATTTGTTATGTCTGGGTAAAGATACGAAATTTCAAGAACTTTAATAAAAAATATGTCATTTTTATCAGAATATTACGGTATAAAATTATTTCATATACGAGCTGCCTGTATTTAGATACCGATGGATGGCGATTCTGGTGAAATAAGTTACAGGTATCATCCATTAATGAATTTACAGACTAAAGCTGTCCGAATTAGTTCAGGGCCACAGCCAAAAAGGCTTAAAGAAATAATGCAAAATAATTGACTATTGCTTATAGTATTTGAAGTCTTGAAAAATTGGGTTGAATCAAATGTTCAATATTCTTAAGTGAAATTTATATTTCATGTGAGATCTTGAAAAAATTAATTTTAATTTAAGTCTCTATCTTTTTTCTTACGCGTATGATTGAAAAAAAAAAAAAAAATGTAGTCAGTCATTTTGCCGCACCCTGTAATATAATATAAGTAATTTTTTCTGGTTCTGTCTCATATTAGGATTACTCATCCGTGTTAATTTTTCTCGTTTTTGGCAAAAATAATCAGTTTCTGGCAGCTCCTACAGGTGAATCACTTCAGAAAGGAACTCTACAATTGGAATATCAATATTTTTGTCGAATTTTATATTTTTGATGCATATATTTTGTGACAGGGTCATACCCTTGCTTTCTTACAATGAATTCTTCTTAGCGAGTGATCCCCTTTTCATCGGCTTTTCAAAAAGTAAATCGTGCATCCTGTCCTGATCTACGTACAGATTCATACTGCATAGTTTGAATAAAAAATGAAGACACGATATTGGATTAATATCGTCAGTTGGTATCCATGTATGAGGAATCACTTTTAGTCCATTACCGACAATGACTACTGTGTTTATTATTCATTCAACTTGACCTAACCGAAATTTACAAACAATTATTTAAAATACATTCTACAGTTACTGATTTTCTGAAGGTTTTACTGTCTATTAGTATTTAAACAGTGTATATATTTTGGTTACTCGTACGTACGAACTGATAGAAAATTTTTTATTTCAAAATTATTTATTATCGATTACAGGCGTAGAGACATCTATCAGAAATTAATTAATTTCACGAAGTAATCACATAATTATAATCTGTAATATAGATGTTTAAGCTATTGTATTATGTTTACCTCTACGTAAGGGGCGGACGTAAATAAGTTATTATGTTTCGTTTATTAATACTTCACAATTATTCGCGTATACCTATCAGTAATTTCCGATATTTAATTACCAGAAAAACTTAAGACTTTATTGCAGACTTTATTGTGTTTCGCAACGCATTCGTACTTAGAATACAGCTTAATTTTCTTTATCAGTCGTGAATCACCAGAATAGATTTTACGACATAGAGCTTTTTTAATCGCTAACAAAATGTTTAAAAGGCATTAATTTTATACTTATTTGTTCCATCGTAAATAGCTCATGATTTCTCTCCTATCACAATATACCTATTTGTAGAGTGGGCAAAATGTATCTGTACCTACTCGAACAGTATATTGTGATAACTGGGTTTAAATAAGTAAAAAAAAAAACCTTCGAATTTAGTTATCTGCGTATATAAGTGACGTCAATGAAAAAAAGGGAGTTTAGGGTCAAACCAAAAAAAAATTTATTGAGTATTCAAGTGGAGGAGGATTTGACGTATGAAGTTAACGGCTCAGACTATTCGCTACACTGAAAAAAATTTAGGTAGCAATTTGTACTATTCGAATAGGAAAACTGAGACAAATAATTCAAAATTTGTTGCAGAAATGACTTCAAAAATAGCAAAATATTATCATCTGAGACAGTAAAAAATTCCACAAATACTGAGAATGTCTACAATAAATAATAATTTCAGCATTGATGAGAAACGTTACTATTAGTAATTATAATACTATATTCATTTCTGTCAGTCTAGTCAAAGGGATGTGTGATCTGTGCCTTACTTAACGTGCTCTCTACTTTCAGTCATGAATAGATATTTCATATTTGGGAAATCGTGAACACCACCTCCTAATCTTTTGGGAAATCTGAGAATAGAGGAAGATTTCTTATCTGTTCTACGTTTGTACGTATTTTACGTAGCCGGTACCTGATAGTTACGGCAAAAATGAAGGTGAATTAAAAAAATAAATAAATATCAAAATGCCATCTGACCTCTGAAAGTGTTTCAAATGAGCTAAGTAGGTTGTAGCGACGAAAAATAACAAATTAATTGAAGTAAAACAAGTTTGATCGTCTAATAGTTTACTGCAGTGGCTGAAATCATATACGAGATACTTGCTGCTAATAATTTTTATGAAAAAAAGAGAAAGTTCTTTTAATTTTTTTTTTTTTTTCGTTTTTGAATTTATGCGGAGACGATAAATCGACCATTTTTCTAATTTAGCAGGTTTTTACTTTCATTCGTGGTATCCGATTTACAAAAAATAAAATACCGGTGTCTGGCCCAATAACATGATCTATCCGAATATGTATGAGTTTTATTCTGAATTATTATTTCTTTATTGTTTGCCATAAATTTTTGATCTCTGCTTGATTTTTTTTTTTAATTTTAATTTTGACTCGCTATTGCTGGTCATTGGGCGTATTTATTTTTGTTGTCCTTTTCCTAATTGCATAGCTAGGAGAGCCGGTGATCTATCTGTTAATATGAACATTTATTTATCTATACTTATTTCATATAAATTTTGTTTTCTTTATGTGAAATATTCGCATTTAGCTTATAAACGTTTTCTCATACTCCTAAAACTAAGTTTAGAATTTTAAATACATAAATATATATACTCAGGCATTTTTAGAAGAAAATTTTTTAAAATAATTTCTCACGCAGTACTGTTTCTTATTTTCTTTCCCCATAGTCGAAAAAAAAAAGTATATATATTGCTGCAATATTGTTGAATTATCGATGACAATCTTTTCCACCCACCTAGAGAATTATCTATGCGAAGAAATTCTTATTTATTTCCACGTTTAAATGAAGGTAGAACTGGAAAATTGGAGAACTGATGCATGTAGCTACGACCGGATAATGACCTTCTCAGCAGACGAATGGACGCGTTCGGATTTTATTTCCTCTGCAAAATTATGAAAGGAGTTGAGAGAAAGAGGCAAAGAGAACAGCTCGCAACGAAGGTCAATGTTTAATTTTATAACAACAAACATTTTACATTAGGAGAAATTATTTTTTTCCCCCTTATTAATTCGTAATTCGTAGCTATCCATAGGTACTTTCAGTTTATTTTTGCCAAAAAAAAAAGTTGTGATTTTAAATCAATAGATCCTCTATTCAACTATTCACCATCGTTTATCTCTTATTGCTAGTTTAATGATCACCCATCTAAGACTCGACGAGTAGGTTACTTTTTTCAATATTGCACCGCGTATAAATTCATTTCTTTTTTTTTTTTTTTTTTGCTTGCTATTAACCTAGCACGATCTTGACCTCGAGAAGAACTTCCATAAATTTTAATTCGATGGTATTGATGAAAAAAAAAAAGAGCTTGCAACGTAAGTACTTGAGCACCTATAGGTAGCTTACACCACCTAGATCTATACATACATCATTTAAAAAAATATATCGACAATTATTTCGTGGGTAAAATAATTAGAAATTAGCAGGAAAAGAAATGATGATACAATTTTCCAATTATTCCTCCGGTAAAATTAGAAATTGGCTGGAGAAAAATAAATGATTATGGTAATTACTTTTCGCTCTTTTTTTTTTTTTTGCAAAACATTTCTTCAAGTTTAATTAATATCGTATCGAATGCAAATTAAACTATACCATGGTGTGTTCAGAAACTGGTTGCATTTCGATTTTAGAATAAATTGCAAACTGTAAACTCTCTTTTTCAGGTTGATGGCTGGTTCTTCCGTATTTTTTTTTTTTTTTGACTATGCAGTGCTTCGTCCACTCAGTTTAACTCCCTCTTTCCAAAAGTACTCGTATATTCGCATGTATTCATGATGGTATACAGAGTAGAAATGAAAATTTGGTGCAATAACGGTGCCTTCTTATCGCCACTTTACTGCGGTGTAAATAAAAAGAACGAAATTAAATACTCATTTCATCTTTTTTGAATTTGCAAAAAGAAAAAAAAAATTAATTAGTCTTGGGGTCTTGGGCAGAAGGAACGAAAAAATTTCGGCGTATAGCTTTGAGTTATAATCGTACAATCAACGGTCTTTTTGTATTTTTGACAGCTCGTTATTTTTATTGTATTATTTTAGTTTGATACATTTACTCGTTGACTTCTTATTCTTGGTTTTCAATTTCTATTCTGGCAAGCATAACAATTTGCGGATGAATCGTTTGAAATATAGTCGGAATTAATATTTTTCTCCGCTTGGTGACCTGTCATTTTTCTCTGAAAACTATTAACACAATGCGTCAGTCTGCGTATCTTTTTGTAGTTTTTCCCTTTTTAATGGTTTCCTTGAAAAAGTTGCTATCTCTCAGCAGGCAAAATAATGAAAATAGGTATCCTAAAACTACTATAAATATGGTAGAAAAGTGTTCATCCGTCTTGTACTAATTCCACAAAATCTTAGAAATTCACCGAATAAAAATGACCCGAGGTTATTTTACACCCTTTAGTCTAAATGAACAACGAAGACATGACTGTAACTAATTTGTTCGCTCACAAAAAATGAGATAGGTGATCCAGTGGCTGTGGGGATGTTGAAATTGTCACCAAATAAATGAAGAATATTATGGGGTCAATGTTTCTTGAAAAACATTTCACTTGTAATGTTTGCAATTTGAATAGAAAAGAAGGGATAATTCAAGATTTGCAGTACCAATCTCTACAAAAATAGAGATGTTTTTGTCACTTGTGAGACCAAAAACAGATATTTCATAACACTTGCGAGACCCGCAAAAGGGTCTCGCATGTTCATGAGGTGTATGTATAGTTTTTCTTACTCCCCCCACTCCGCAGACCCCAAATCTGCATTTTTTGTCTGGGACTCACAAGTGCCCCCAAATATCAATTGTATGTACACTTGTGGTTCACTCATTTCATTTTACTCCCTATAAACTGTACTGTGCACCTAACCAATAGCTGTGGGCTTCATTACATAGCCTAAGGTATCTACAGATAGCCACCAAGCCATGTGAAGACGAAGGTTCCATTTCTGAGTATTTATAAGGGGGAGTCTCGCAAGTGTCATACTTTATCTTGGGTCTCACATGTGACGTAAAATAACTATACATAGTGAAATATGTATATTATCTCAGATAGTAAGAAATACTACAATTATACATTTAAGTATACGTATTTAGATTGTCTACCATAAATAGTAATTTTCGTGAATGTGATGAGAAAAGTTAATTTTACTGTCTATAATTAATAGGTCTACTATTCATTTCTCTCAGTGTACACTCGTGCGTATCTAAGTACATTTCCCCTACCTCCTTTAAGACTCAAAGGCTGAGGTCATTAACCTCTGCTATTGAGATCCTACACCTTCAGTGAGATAGGATACATAATCGTGAACCACACTGGTTAATACGGAGTAAAATGTACTAACAAAGTGTATTGTTCAATTCAATTCAATATTGGTAGTGTTCATTTTCAAATTTTAATAGTATAACGAGATGTGTGCACATTACCTGTTTACATGTAATTGCCACCTGTGAAGAGAATGTGTTTCACTCACTGATGAGTCATTGCTGTCTTTCCTTAAATGATCCGTCATCTGAACTACTACAAGTACAGTCGAGTTTTAGAGCTCAGCAAGTTATAGGGACAAATGCTTCAAGTTGGATTTACTACACCTGTAGACCCTGTAGTCCCTACAAGTGAAGAAGATCTATCAAATATTATCAAAATTATTTACAAGCTTGACTTAATCAAAGTTGAAGTAAAAAGGAAATAATTCTTTCCCACAATTCATTGGCCTCTTGATGATCTTCTGTAGCAAACCTCTCGACCATTCGGTTTTGGGATTTTCTAGTCTGATAATTAAATTTGACGTCACTTAAGCAAAAAGTTGCACCCCTCTGCGTCTACTACAATACTCCAAATTCTCTCAGTTGCAAAAACTATATCGAATTAGGCTTTTCTACACTGGGCTAGTTTTTTTTACTAGTGAAAGTGTCTTCGTAATACGTCAAAAATGGAAAAAAAGTCTACATTACGCGTACACAGAGTGGTTTTACGCTTGATATAATTAATATTCTATAGACGTTTTGCAAGGATTGCGGCTTGAGTATCTGTCACTCTCTACCACCTCGTTATTTTGTTACTCCATCTTTGTCTCATTCTTTCTGACAATTTACAAACTCAGCACGCGAATAAATCGAACCTTCTACACCAATTATACGATCAGCCAAATAAAAATGGGCAAAGACACAAGAAATAGAAAATTGAAGAAAAAAAACTAAGTGCACTAACCATCAGACATTAACTTTAGTATATTATGGTTTATATGTATGTAAAGAATAATTTAAATGAGCAACCATAAAGTAACGCATCGATGCATTCGTTTGTAGGAGAAAATTGAGACTTGTAGCTGGCAATTTTGCATTTCGAACCTTTGCCAAAAGTGAATGTGATAATAATTGTGGTGGCGAGTGTTTTAATTCAACCAATAAAGACAGTGTTTACAATTTTTAATGAACTATCATTTTCTAAACCTACCCCCTCTTCGCTTGATTTTGATAAATGCGATATTAATGGCCATAATATACTGAGAAAATGATAGCCCTATGTCTAGTATCCGTATTGCTGCTAGCAGATCATTATAATTTATGCGAATATGAGCAATTTTTGGCGGTGAAGTCACACTTTTTTTTAACAAGCAGTCTCGTTACTATGAGAATATGCTTGACGGTTTTCTGTGTGGACAATTCCACGAAATCATGCTATGATATTGAAATAATCGAGACAAGAGAGTGCCTATAATGTCTAGAGTAAATGAATTACTGTTAATTAAAAATCAATTGTTGAGCCACGCGGAAATTGAATGTGTTGAGTCAGCATTAAAATAGAGACATCCTGTTTGAGGCTGCATAATCTTCGAGGGCAAAGTATAAAAGTATTAGAATTTGGACATGAGTTATTTGGGATATCATGAGTATCGTATAGAAGTTTTGTGATTTCAACTTTTGACAGTTATCGGTACCTATTTTACGTTAAAGTTTTGCAGTATAATTATCCAATGGCTGGTTGGCTGAACTAAGAAACATACCCATTCAAAAAATAATTACTTTACATTTCTTACTGGTTCTAATGGACCATATTGAATACATTTAGAACGACCAATCTGAGTTGGAAAAAGTGACTATAACTGTCACTCATGGTCCAGTTAGTTTTCCACTGTTTCCTTCGGTCAAATTTATATTCCTGGGAACAGTCAATAAAAATATTGAAAAAAAAAGTGACAAATGCTAATATTCATAATGTGTTGAAATATTACTTACACGTCTTACGAGAGAATCAGATTTCTTTTCGCATTCTTCCTCACCCTCAGAAGCTGTTTTCCACACCCAAGTCACACCGCATCCACATTCCCACCAAAAGACTTGCCACATTCTATCACAGCTACCCCTCTGTTAGTCTGTGCTCCGTTTACACTAAGCCAGATTCAGATCGTACATTCATGGTGAAAAACTATGGCCATTCGTTGTAGCAGTGGTCCGTTGAAGTGATGGGGTGGGAGGAGGGGGAGGAGGATATACAGATTTTAAGCTAACACCAGTCCCACCATCCTGTGTTTCTTCCTAAATGAAAAATCATTTGGTTGGGTGGATGCGTGTTTTAATTTCAATGGCTTCAAAAGACCCATTAAAAATCGAATTAAGAAAAATGATTGTTTTCCGATGTAATTTAAAGAGCTATACATTGTTCATAAGGCTATATTGCCAAAAATGTAAAATCACGTAAAATGTATGAAATGTTATTTCGAAACCTTTCAAATATGCAAGCTTGCCCGATGATTTCTCACAGTTGTATGAAAAAAAATGTCTCGGTCAAGCCAGTTTACCAACATCTCCAAATTCGGAAAATCGACTTCTGATAGTACGTCGACTTTTAAAATTGCATAAAATCCAGCTGTTTGAAATATTATAGCTCCTCTAAATTTGTTTTGGTTAAAGTCTGCTATCTCTACGAGGTCACCTGCGTCTGTATTAGAAACTTGGAGCTGGTTAATTGGAGTACGACTTACACTCAAAAGAAACAAACAGCTCAATTCTACCCAAACTTTTGCTACGTTTCAGGCTTCATTAACGATTGGGGTTTAGGTAAGCAATGATGAAAGATAATATCTCTATTTTTCTTCGTAAAAAACCTGGCAAAATTTTATCTATAACTGACCATATAGTTTATTAGTAAATAAGTGCATAATACCTTCAATTAATACTGTCTTCAAATTTATGATTGGACCTACATATATGGTGTGAAATTATGTTAATTCAAAGTTAGCATCAGTAATGAAAAAATCGTATTGCATGTCTGTTGCATTCCTCCTTCCATGAGGTATTTCGAGGAGAAAGGTCGCCTAGAAAATCCTTGCTGATCGGATCGTGGCAAATTATATCGCGGAGTGGCGTATATTGGCATGAAATCGTGAAAGACTATCGTTTTTTGGATTGAATTACCCGAAGGTGATAAAGGCCTTGTTTCTATACGACGGACATCAATGTAAATGCATGTTTTTTTCTCTGTCTCTGTCTCATATTCTGTACGACTTACTTGGTCGTTTATTCTGCAGACGTATACAAGTACGCACCTGATTCTATGCAAATCTCTGTCAATTTATTTATTTTGCTGCATGCGGCTCATGTTGACAAAACGAGGAAATGTGTCGCATTTTTCCAGCCTCGGTGATTTGTCAGACAGTCAAAGGTGTACGTATCTATGCAAAGAAAATAAGCCACTGCGTGTGCTTGAGTGTACATAAATACTCGTATTATTTAGTATTTTGTCTGCGGCTTACACAAAACACAAAGCACTCGAGATGAATTAATGCGGTCAACATTTCATCTAGCTGACCTATCCTACCAAACGACAACTCTTTTAATAACCGAGCTGGTGGTTGAGCAATAATCTGCTGCATGGTCATGCAATTGACAGAGACACTGAATAATATCATGCTGATTTCAGACATGCAGATGTCCTATTTAGAACTATTTATAGTGAACCCAAGGGGAGGAGAAAATCAGTATAAAGCTTTGAAAAATGAAGCTGCCACCTGTGAAACTTCATAGTCTGTCATCTATAGGTAGATAGGCCTCTTTAATAGTTACGTAAGCGTAGGAGATTATATTATTTTAATATGATAACTATAGAGACCGGATACCTTGGCATTTGCCAAATGAGTTCCTTTAAAGGCAGAAGATCAGAAATGAAAAAGAAATACGTTATGGGGTAGTAGAAGCCTGGGAAAAAATTTTATTTTGCCAAAAATTGCAAAAACCTAAATATGTGTAAATGCCGAAATATATGTTAAACGACAAAAACTGCCAAATTAGAATTACATGCTCAAATTGAAATTATTGACGATGTTTGTCAGAAAATGAGTATAATTCCTGGTGCTTGAGGGAAACTTTTAGCAAGAAAAAGTACAGATGTTTTCACAAAAAATCTCGGCCTGCAAATCATGGAAGCAATTCGAATTCTGCGATTACCGATGGAATTATGAGAAATTTTTGTAAAAAATGACAAAAATGCCTTTGTTTTTAAATTTTGTTCTATGATTTAATGTTTGTTTTTGATTTTCAAATGTTTTTGCCAAATAAAGCCAAATTTGCCTTGTTTTGCGCCAAATTTTGATTTTTCAGGGCCAAAAAATCCGGTCTCTAATGATAACATATTTGAAGAAAGTTATTCAGAAATGACCTTAGTCAATTGGGGGATAAGAAAAATAGAACTACCACTTTCAAAAACGAGGCAATATATTGGCAATATTATACATATTTATACCTGTATATTTTTATTCCAAAAAGTTCATCCAAAATATCCTGCAGTATGCGTTTCTTCTCTTCACAGTGACATGCCATTTTTTGAAAACATTCTTCATTTTCATTTCTGCTCCTGAAATATGTCAGATTGTGTTTATAAATTTTATACCTTCTTAGAGGTATATAATTCTCGATAAAATTTTGTGGGTGGCACAAAATATGTACCAAATTTTCGAGGAACCTGTTTAAAGTTTGCTATCAGAAGAAAATTTATCAATTTTGTTGATTATTTAGTTACATGCAATCAAAGTGAGGTGTACAAATTTCAAGGTACCTATAAGTAATTTACTTTGAAATGTGTATATAAAGTTCATAAGTATACAAAATCCATTCTATTTAAAAAGGTCTATTAGGTATACCTGCATATCTGCTTAGGCTATTGATAAAAATGAATGTGGCAGAAAATATAATTAAAATTTAAAATCGCAATTTCGCAACATTTGACAACTAATGTGCGATGATGCAAACCTGTTCGTACCATTCGGTGCCGAAAATAAATGGCAGAAAATTTCGCCATTAAATTCTGCTCACGTTCTAATTTTCGGACATTGTATTCAAAATAGAAAATATATTCGTTCGGATTCGAAAAGAATGAAGAGGATGGTTTGCAAATTGTTTGAATAAGAATAAAAGATGGAAAAAATATGTTTAAAAGCCACCTTCAAGCCTAAAACTGGAAGGTTTGGCTGCAAAAAATAAATGCAATTCCACTTTTAATTACACACTGTTTCGTGATACCGTCTCAAAATTTATTAGCTTCGGGGCAAGTCGGAATCGAACTGGGATTTATATACTTACATTAAAATGTACATTCGATTTTTTTTTTCTTTTCTCTCTTCCATTAAAAAAATCGTACCCGTTCCACAATATTATCATACTCAACAAGAATAAATCGTTTTCGCAGTTATAATAAATACTCGGCGTGAAATTCGAATTTCAAAAACATTAAACTGTGTGCATCTCTTAAGGTGATTGACCCGAGAGTCAAGTGTTGAAATTTTTTCTTATTTTCTGTTTCTTTTTTTTTTCTTTCAACTTTTATAATAGGAATAATATAACATGTAGGTAAAGAGGAAGAAGGTGATAAGTTAACTTTTCCAAAATTTACAAGAGAGCGAAAAATCACCTTCTTGTGAAATCATATTGCACTGAGCTAAGATGGCACATTTTCGAGTAATACATTCATTCGTAGGAGGTGAAGGTCCAACCCTTGAAAAAGTATTCTAGCAATACTCTGTTTACTGTTTTTATCTCATTTCTGGATTGAAAGGAATGAAAAGGTAGGTGAAATGGGAGGACTTATCAACTCCTTACAAATGAATGAAAAGTGTAAAGAAAAGAAATAAAAAAGGAAATACATTGTAAGTCCAAACAGAGAACTATTCAGAACGAAGTATATGCTATGAGGACTTTTCCTCCAATTTTTTCTCTCTAATACCATTATACCTGACAGATGAGAATTTTCTTACTAACATTAGAGAAAAAACCCTCTTACCCCCTCCTCCTCTCACTTATCTTTATCACTTATCTTAGGGAAGCAGGAAATATCTGAATTTCATTGAAAGGAGATTAACATGACAAAATCCTTGTATGGACGGAGGTATTCATGCCATCCACATGTAACTTACTATTAACTCTAGAAGTACCAGGTGGCGTCATAAACGACGCCATTCAAAACTTTGAGATGGACTTCTCAAAGGACCAATATTTTGAGAACCCCTGACTTGTGTCATACGACGCCACCTGGTCCTTTGAGTAATCGAGTAAAACCTGGTTTTTCTAGTGTTAACTAATTCGAAATTTTCTTACGATCTAAAGCCGAATTATATAGTACATACATATCTTGATATTCTCTCAATAAAAATATTAATGAAGTATGTATTGGTAATCCAACGGTAAATGTAATTAGTAAAATGTCAAGGAAAATAAATAACTACTTAAATATTAATTTTTTAGAATGGACAAAAAGTTATTATTAATTCTTTTATCATTAGGTGAATTGACTTTTCTCACTTTCGCAAATCATGTCAAGTTTGAAGACTTGTTTTCCCTACAATGGTTACATTTTGGGACATAATATTTTCACCGCAAGTAGAACTGTTGGAGTGTAGAAGAACCCAATTTGCCTAATAAAGTCGACTTATCTCCTTCTTGCAAATCACTAGTTCTCGTTTTAATCAAAAAAATATTTCCATTTCTACTGCAGCTTCTGAATCTCACATTATTTGTTAAGATTTCAGTTTCTCTGTTAATCTTGAATACACGGAGGGCATCGCACTCGATGTGAATTGTGGCGCTCAAAAGGCACCAATATATGCATACATTTTTCTATTACTTGTAGGTTGTGTTTCTTTTACACAACTCAGTTTATTTAACGATATCAATCGCGTTAAAGGTGTAAAATATTAATTACCAATTAACAATTACGCGATTAAATGATGTTAATTGTGTGACTGCACGTTGATTTAAGAAAAAGAAAAAAAAATTATATTCTGCTGATGAGATTTTCATGGAGACCTAAACTGAACACATGGCATTCGAAGTATAAATCTTCTAAGAAAATTGTGAAAAGTTTTTTTTTTTTTTTTACGAATCCCTCAGTTTTATTGATGAATCATCGATTTTTTAATAATCAATTAATTATTTGCTCATTTATTATTGTCAATTGTAATGGCTAATTGAGAAATTACTTACTTGAAACGACTGCTTTGGTTTTTACCGAATATCTAATATAGAGTCCACTTGAAATTTTTTAAAATTCTATGAAACTCTTCAATAAGATCAATGGATATTAAGTTTAATTTAAATTTTTCTGAGTAATCTTACAATGTGAAATGGATTTGCTATTATCATATATAACAAATTTTCGAATTCTTTGAAAAATAAAGCGGACATTCTAAAGTCTTCTTTTGTCGAGTATTTTGTTTATTGGTTTTATTTATAAAATTATTGACAATTGACTACCCATTCGTGTGGGCGAAAATTGAAAATGATATTTCACCCACTTTAAACTCCGTTTTTAACGGAAAATGGTCGACAGATTTTTAGCATATTTCGTAATAATTTATTTCCAAAATATAGCCTAAATTTTCAAATACTTTTGAGACTGTTATTTTATTCTAAATTTAGATATTTTTAATACTTATACCTAATTATAGGTAAAGTTTTGGTGTACATTAGACTCTGTTTCATTTAAACACATCCGGGCATTTTGGTTTTAAATTATAACCGATTAAATATATAATATTTCCATTCATTAGTGAAAACAGAGAAAAATTTTGCTAGCACATATCATGCGCGAAGGAAAAGAAACCATTATAAACGAGAATGCGAAATATTAGTTTAAAAAACGATAACAAGTTCCTATAATGCACTTGGTGAAAGAAATCGCAGTAAGTATTATGCGATATATTCACAATGGTGATCGGTGTGTACCAGGTACTTGGAAAATAATATTTTTCACGTTATAAAAAGAAAATTTCTTTATCAGATTTAAAGTTTTGTCCATTTGTGATTTGGTTGCTTACTTTACATAATTTATTTTATTTTTTCTATAACTTTTAATTTCGTGTTACTGAATTGTAGAAATACTACCTCGAGATGATTAGTTGATATCTGTTGAAATTGAAGTGGATTTTGGTGAAAAGAATTTAATTTAAAAATATGTATTTGACAGTGAACGGTGCTTGAAGAAATTTGATTTGTATGTCAGATGTGAAAATGAGTCACAGGTACAATATTAACATAAATATTATTCATTTAAAATAAGTTATCATCCGACGTGGAATTTTCATTGAAAAGCGTTATAGCTTATTTGCAATTAAATCGTCCTAAGATTATTTTATTAAAATTAGAAAAAGTGGTCGTCTTCAAAGTACGACGACTTTGATAATTTGGCATTATTAAAATGGAAATTTCACTCTTATTGTCTCATATTCAGAAATTTTCATTGGATTTCATTCTAAATACGAAAGAATACATTATTTGATTCTAGATACAGCACCACATTAATGAATGCCAATTTTCCAATTTTCTTTTTGCTTTTCAAAATAAGTTAATAAACTGGATGAAGAATTTTTTTGCTCTGTATCATCCATGAATAAGTGTTACTCAGAAAAATATTTTTAATAAATGTCCGGATTAATTTCAATTTTAAAATAAGTAATATTTTAGTAAATTTTTTTTTCTAACTAATATTTAATAAGTTTTCCTACAAGTGAAAGAATCTTATGATCAAATATTGAAAAATTAGATTATGGTGATTTTGATGTAACTTGGGAGAAAGAGTTGGATTCTGTCAAGTATACACTTGTCTCTATAATATTGTACAAATATTTCAAAATTGATTATGGGAGAGTATGATTTCAAAGAAAATCAGAGAGAATGCAGTTCGAATATTTTGAAGTTTGTAATATTTTCTGAAAATATGTGAAAGTACTTAACTACTATTTATACTCATCTTGTACAAGATTTCTTACCAATGCAATGAAATTTTTCAATGCATCTCGAATACAATTCAGCTCATTTTTTCCCTTAATGATTTTTAATTTTGCTCATTTCCATTTTCACCGGTGCATGTTTTATCACTAAAATAATCTTTTCAAGGTTCTTAATGCTCAGAACACAATTTTGCATTTTTTTTTTCTAAAATAAAACTGGTTCAACTGGGTGCATAATAGCAAATTACGATCCAGAAAAGTTGGTGCATGCAACGAGAGGAAAATTTGACGCAAGCACTTTGAAATCGTTAAATTTTCGATTTGTTTCTGTAAACATAAAAACAATTTGTTTTCTACCGCATTCGAGCAATCATTTACTCTTCACGCTCAAACCTTTTATCCATTTTAACACGCTTTA
This sequence comes from Parthenolecanium corni, assembly GCA_038050395.1. Taxonomy (NCBI): domain Eukaryota; kingdom Metazoa; phylum Arthropoda; class Insecta; order Hemiptera; family Coccidae; genus Parthenolecanium; species Parthenolecanium corni. Next base: position 249,636 of record JBBCAQ010000038.1, on the reverse strand, counting down.
ATAATACCCGTTAAATTCCCTGTAGTAACATACGTGGTCACGGATTCTCTAATAAAGCAATTCAAAACTGCAACAAAAAAAAAAAAGTTGAGTAATTCGATAGGATAAGATTACTTCCCATATGTATAATATGTTAGAACCATCAGAATTAGTGGATGGAGAGAAAAAGATCAGAGAAAAGTTTTCCGGGCTGCGTGATTTGGAGGAGAAACTTTTTTGGGTTCGTGTTCGTACATGAAAAATCAGTTCATCAAAATGGTTGAATGAAAAAAAATTAGGAAAAATTTATGACGAAATACACATTAGAAAAAAACTGGTTCTTGCACGAAATAATTTTTACCATATTCTTACAGGTGGTCACATAATTGTGAGGATTATACTCGGGTGAATATATTCCCATAAAATTTCATTGGTTTTGTTTTGTTTTTTTTTTTTGCGAGCAAGAAGACAGAAATGAAGAAGGCCCAACTTTAGGAAAGAATTTTTTCCATACGCCCTTGCAAAATATTTTGTAAACACGAAAACTGAAAAGGTATTGACCGAGACCGGATGGTAGATTCGGAATAAGAAGGGAGAAAAAAAAAACTGGTTCGAATAACTAGTTTTGAAAATAACTGAACTTCAAGTGAGAAACCTACATTTTTGGAGTCTAGACGGTGATTTAATTAATGTGTTGGTTAGTTAAATTGATGACAATTTTTTTTTTCACCCTGCACCATGACAATCGATTTAACTTGATCGGTGCAAAGAAACTTTCTTTCATTACAGTCAACCACTAACCGACTTTTTGTGTAGGTAGTGTGACTGCATTTGAATGGTGAAAACCACTTTGGATTGTGAAGCATAAAGTCAAGTTCAAGCACCAGCCTTCTTACATAAAAAATATAAGATAAAATAATATGTACCTTACATCCTACGCATTCAGTACATGAACTTATTAATGAGATACTTATAATTTAATTTGGAAAAGTCGTTATATGGAGGAAAATAGGACGCATGTATTAGGTATATATGTGTGGTGTATGTGTTATTGGTCTATTTAATTTCTTAAAATTTAATAAATTATTCGTTTAATTACTCTCGCTTGCTAATAATCGAAGGGCTGAGTTTAGGAAGTGGTTAATTGTAAATTTCAGAGTGAGATTTAGGGTCGTCTTAACCTATCGTGGCGGTTTCTGTGGTACACCCAAGAGGGGTTGAGTTGCTTCCATCGCAAATTGTTTTCTCGAAATTTTTGTGTTTCATTGATAAATTTCATTTTCAACCCTCCAAATTTTCCTCAGTATTACTTAACTGTTATAAAAAAAAATGTTTTCAAAAGTATATGTAATGGAATCGTACCTATCTGACTTATTCGACACTATACACATCATTTTTCAATCTTATAAATTTGAAATTTAAAGTTCATTAGATTATTATAAAACTAATGCCAATAATCCAATAAACTGTATATTATGTTTAGAGGAGTTTGGTATTAGCACTAGAAGTACCAGGTGACGTCATATACGACGCTACTCAAAATTTTGAAATGGATTTTTCAAAGGACCAATATTTTGAGAACCTCTGACTTGTGTCATACGACGCCACCTGGTCCTTTGAGGTTATTCTTGTGGCGTCGTATATGACGCCACCTGGTCCTTTGAGTAATCGAGTAAAATCTGGTTTTTCTAGTGTTAAACATGGTCCATTTTTTACTGATATTTCAATTGTTTACTTTTTTACTTCATAATTTTCGCATGAGCTAACTAATTGAAATATCGTGACTATATAAAAGTCAATATGTTAGCTATGTAACACTATAAAATATAATGAAAAATGCTTCTGGGATACTTGAGGGTTCGGCCAGCACACTATCAATTTGATAACCTACTTATTTTATTTTGTTTTTGGCAACTTATTTTAGATTTCCTCCTCTTTCATTTTCTTGTACATATACTCTGGCACTAAGGAAGGAACTGATGGTTAATGGGAATCTTTCCAGCCTTATATAAGAACCTCAAAAGTTACCAAATCTACGTATTTTTTAATCGCAGTTCCTACTTTTGCTAACGTGAATACAAAAATTGATGAACGATATGAAGGTGATTTTTATCTGCACTGCACAGCATTCTCGCTCATTCACCTTTGTGAATTTTTGAAAGTATTTTTGTGCTGTAAATGAGTCAACATATAATCGGCGGTGACTTGACGAATTAATTTGTCTCTGTATTCCAATACGGAAGATAATTATCGACGACGGAAATTCAGAACTATACATTGTTATACGTGGCAATTCATCCTCTGTAGTTGCCCAAAGTCCCATGGTAGGTTGTGAATAGGTACCTATTTTGCTTGGAGATAGAATTTTTTCTTCTTTTCTTCTTTACTTTCACCCCTTTATTGCTGATTTGCCGGGCAAAAAATTCGATTCAGTCAACTACTCGTAATAATGATCACGTAGAAAATTATGCACACGAAGTGTACCGAAATGTTGTTGAGTATACATTTTTACAATATCTCTCTTACCAAAACATCTGGGAGGTAATTAGAATAATTAATTGGACGGTATACCTATGTAATAATATATTACATTTACATATTTCCTGGAGCATCTCCATAAAAATGATCCTAAGGCCGCAGAAATCTGCAAAGTGGGTCCCAAATGTACTTTTTCATCACTCGAATGCGTAGATGGGCTTTCTTTTTGTTTTTTTAGAAACAAAGTTGATTGTTTTTTTGACAAATTAATCAGATTTTTTTACCCCCTTTCTATCTCTTTTTACACATTTTTTTTCTCTGCGGGTGGAGGTGGGCTATTTCATTTTGTGAGGCTGGCCATGTCCCTTTCCCCAGTGCATCCACCTATGCCTTAATGGAATATCCACCAGGTTTTGTATAAATCGGCTAGACGTTATGCAAAAGTGTTTTCAAAGAAGAATATATTATGCTTTAGAGAACTCATTAGGAAATAATTTTAATTTTGGATTCTGTGCTACCAAAAATATATGGGTAATATAACTTTTAGAACGTATTCTTACAATTCGATGGACTCTGCCATTTCCGGGAGAAATTTTCTTTGGGGAGGGGGCAAACAACTTTGCTGAGGGGGCTTTGCTCCGTTGCCCCAAGCTTTGGGCTTGTTTTAGGGCACTCGATTATGGTTGCAGAAATTATTCACATTTGGAATGAAATTTAAACACCGACCAAAAAAAAGAAACTTGAAATTAAAGCAAAAAATTTAATAAAAGAGTAGGGGAAAATTTCACATTCGAAGAATCTTTTTGAATTTTTCGTATTCCCATAAGCATAGAAATAGACTAGAAAAACCCATTTAACTGAAGGGGAAAAAAACTTTTACATTACTTTTTTCTTTGTGCTTACTAATTTTTGACAAAAAAAGTGTTCTTCAACCCTAAACTCTCACTTTTGGTAGACATAAAATGAGAAGGCGAAGCGACCCATTGGTTCCGGTCCAGTTGACAGAATTGACAAACATCTATTCTGTGGGCTCGAACTACTCGATATTCTGGTTAATGAATTGTTGTAGACCTGCGATTAAAACTATAAGGTAATACACCTTAAAATAAATAAATAAAAATAAATACATATAACGACAACAGACAAGGGGGCAACGTAATAATTATATCTGACCGTGATTTCGTCCATTTAAAGGCCGAAAGAAGGCCGTGGGGTGATGCTGTTTCGCGACAGGAGGTGAAATATTGGTCATGGTTATGACTTCCCGCCAATACACTTTGTTTGAAAAAATAAAACTAATAAAAAAAAAAAAACCTGCTAAAAACGTACAGCAAATACAGTAGGTACATGCCAGTGGCTCATCTCAATCGCATACCAGTGCAATGGTTGTCGATATTTTTTATTTTTGCTTTTGCTTGGTATTTGTCATCAAAACAAGAAAAGCGTCATTTTCAGGGTGTTGATATAAGGAAGTTATGTCATGTACCTGTGTTTTTTCGACGACGTCATCGTCATTAGTGACTATGTAAAATGTGAAGTACCTATATGAAACTGATACGAAATTCTTTTGCAATCTAAAGGAACGGCTAGTCGCTAGATCGAATTTTCTGTACCATAATAAAAAGCAATCTGGATTCTGGTATCATTAGCATTGACATTCAAATAAGAAGCAATAAACACTCTATTCATGGTTCATCGGTGTATAGGTCAGGATTAACATTTTAGAATTTTATACGTACATCAGTTTAAGGACCTATTACATTTTTTAGTGTCTGAAAGCGAGTAGATGTTTCATTCTGTGAAGACAAAAGTTGTTGAGAAATCCTCAGTCCTAGGAGAATAGATACTTCAGTATGCATAAAGTGCCCACCATACTTTCAGAGCTCAAAGTCACGTAGAGAATATTCAAAAGTTCTTTCAAAAGCTGTCACCCAGTCAATACTGAACCCTTATTGTAGTATGTTATAGAAAGATGTAAACATGCGATTATTTTCAATCAATATAGGTAAGTACAAAGACGAGCAGATGAAAGCCAGGAACTGTATAGAGAAGGCTGAATTCAAAAAATAGACAGGTTTCTCAGACGGCAGATTTCACAGTTTCTATAAGTGAGCCGAAATGAAGCTTTACTTGTTTTACTTTGCATATAGTACATGCCAAATGATCTAAAAAATGTCACTTTAGTTCATAAGAATACTAACAGAGTGATAATAGTCTATCCATGTCTTTTTAAAAAGTTATCTTACTCTTTGACTGAATGTAGAAAATTACTTATTATCTGTGGGTATGTATACTTGATAAATTCATTATACACTTACATGTTAAACTCAAAATTTTCCTCGTTAAAAAAAGATTTAGCCAGAAATACCTAGAATTTCATGGTATTATCAGAGAAACTCGTGTCGAATATAGTGGGAGGTGAATTTTACACTAAATTTGAATTTAGAATACCAACGAAAAGTCTATTAATAAATAAAAAATTATTTTTAGACCGAGAAAATTCCAACGAAGAAAATTAAGTAAGCCGTGGAGCTAATTTTTGAATTGCATTGATATATGTACTTGAGCAATATTTGACCAAGAATAGGTTGCTCTACCCTAAAAACTTATGAGAGCGAAATTTATTTTTCCAACTTACGTTACGAAAATCCTCCACTTTTGTTCTTGAATTCGCATTTTAACTTTTAACTGCTGCCAGCACCACCAAAAAAAAATTCATGTTTTTAACCCTGTTTATGAATAAAATATTAAACTATTGTCTGGAAACGAGTTCATATTTAAGAAATAATCCTTTAGTCTATAATTCCTGTGCTGGAAGAAAAAACGAGAATTGCTTTAGATGTGAAGGAAGATTAGAGGGGAAAACATAATATTATGCTAAGTGTATAATTTTTTGCTTTAATTTATATAGAGGGTTTATTGTGACATTTAGTGTGATTTACTCGAAAATATTTCAATTATAATAACTCTACGATGGTTACTAAATGATTCCTATATGATTATACATAATATTTAAAAGCAATTCGAAAGTTTAGTTTCACGTAGCTTCTGATTTTTAAATACATTTTTAAAAGTATTGCTGGTCAGTTTTTTGAAGACAAATTCTAGGCAATGTGATTTACGATAAAATCACATATGGCCTGCTCCTAAATATAATATAGACTCGAAAATATTGTCAAATTCATATTCAAGAGAGAGCATTTTCATCATCAAGAATAAAATCACCAGAAAATTTTATCTTTAAATAAAAATTTAACGATTGGATGACGGTTTGAAATCATTCAGTGTTTTTAGCTTTCACAACAGACTCATGTGATGTAAGAATTTACCAATCAAAACATTTTTTTAATGTAGATAATTTGAAAATATTTCACGGTTTGCGAGTTTTAAAATAGATACGAGTATCTATATCATGTCCCATAATTGGAGTTGGGGTTGGAAAAGTTTTTTTTTCAGAAGCCTTAAATCAAGTTGAGTACATATCAATTTTATCATCATTTAGGTACTTGAGAGCTAAAAAGAATTATTTTCTAAAATAAAAGTGAGGTTCAGCTAAAAATATAATAATAATTCGATTTGATACGAAGTCTGAACATTCAAAATGAGATTTTAGAGTCAGCGTCGGATTAAGCCTATTCATGGGCCCCCGGGCAAAATACATAATAGGCCCTCTCCCCACCCCCAACCCCCAAAAAATTTTTCTACCAAAATTTATCAAAAAATATGCACATTTTTTAAAATTTTAATTTTTTTATAATTCAAACATTTGTAAACGAATAACAGTATTTCGATTTCCCTAAATTAAAATTATATTTATGTATTTTTTCTTGGGCCCCTGTTTGGCCGTGGGCCCCGGGGCATTTGCCCATTTTGCCATATGGTTAATCCGGCGCTGTTTAGAGTGCATTACCATTAACTATTTTTGAATAAATGCTAAAAATGCCCAAAAAGAGAAATGCAAAATTTTAAAAATAATTGTGCTAATCACTTGCGGTTGGAAGTACTGCGCCTGCGCTCTGTTAATTTTATTTTTAGTAATGCATAATATAAACTCCCAAAATTATACATCTTTTTTTTTGTAGCTTTTTTGAAATGTTATTAGATATTCTTTAAACGTAATTACCTTTTCACAATTACAATGATGAATGGTTTATATTATAAAGAGCGATTTTTTTTTTCTCAATGAATTATGCCACCTAATGATAGAATGATTGAAGAAGTTGTCAGTCGAATATATACTTAGTGCATATATCAATAATTTCAACTAACCATCAAATTTTTTTATAGATAGTATACTACAATTGAAAATGTCCGACAGCAATTATAAAGATAAAGATGTAATAGAAATCAATCCTTCAACTTGTTGTATGCAAATATTTCACGGTGTTGACGGTAAAGTGACTGACTGAATTAAAGTCAATCGAAATTTGTATAAATACGACCGTATTGCACTTTTCTTCTCAATTGTTTTGAAATTATATTTCTGTATTATCGAAGGAATGAATAAGTGGTGAAGAAAAACATAATTACAAGTTGAAGGTTACATAAATGCGATTTTTGATTAACTGTGAAAACTCAGTTCATATAAGTGGATAAATTAAAGATCCTGACACCCGCAGCCCTGTCGGGTACATCGTTGATCACCCCTAGCTACGCACTCCCTCCAGATTGAGATTCTGTTTAAGAACCCTTACACACATTATTAAAAAATTGATGGGGGGTGGTTTCGAAATGACCATAATTATATAATCGTTCCAACTTTTTTTTCTGATAATAGTATAAATGTAATCTATACATTAGTCTGATATCTCAATTTTACTTTCTATTCCTTTTTATTTTTTTTTTAAAATCAATTTTCTATTTTTTTGTTATTTTTTTTTCTTTCTCTCTTTTTTTTTTTTTTCAAAGAGATGCCTTGCTGGTTGTTTTCTATGGGTGCCAAAAAGGGCTTGCACCGATGGTTTCACCCTTAATCTTGAACGTTTTAACCCATCTTCATCCTTCGTTACTAAATATTTCGAAGCTGTTCTTAAGATTTCAATCATCGATGGATGACTCGTATAATACGACAAATAAAAGTAACCCCTTAACCCCTCTCTTAACGATGGAATATTGTTATTGCTTTCAGAGTGACGTAACGGAAGTATTTCCAAAATGGTTGTAATGCCAAGTGATGACAAATCAAACAGTTTTGACCACTGCCACAGACGAAACGATGACAGAGGAACGTTCCCGATCTCCGGCTACGATAACAAAGCATTCCGACAAGATGGCGATCCTCTGGCCGACATCATTTCGAAGCCACCACTGCAGCCTGAAGAAGAGCCGGTGCCGAAGGGCAAATTCAAAATGTCGCGCAAAGAGAAATGGAGGATATTGAAGAACATCGCGACCATTAGTTTTGCATTTATGATACAGTTCACCTCGTTCCAAGGAACAGCCAACCTACAAAGTTCCATTAACGCCAAAGATGGACTCGGTACCTCTTCCTTATCGGCCGTGTACGCGGCTCTTGTCATTTCCTGTATATTTGTACCTACGTTTTTAATTAAAAGGCTAACCGTTAAGTGGACCTTATGTTTTTCATTGTTCTGCTACGCTCCATACATTGCCTCCCAACTTTATCCTAGATTCTATACGCTGATTCCTGCTGGCATCCTCGTCGGATTAGGCGCAGCTCCCATGTGGGCAGCGCAGGCCACCTACTTGACCCAGGCCGCCGCTGTATATGCGAAGCTCACAGACCAACCGGTGGACGGCATTGTGGTACGATTTTTCGGCTTCTTCTTCTTGGCCTGGCAGACAGCTGAGCTGTGGGGAAATTTGATCTCCTCGTTAGGTAAGGAACTACCTACTGTTGAAACGTAATATTTTAAGTTGGTTAAAGGTGTACATACTGTGTACCACGAAAGAAAGGACTGACGTCATAAATACGAGTAGCATTGATATATAGACGCTTCGGTATGCCAGAAGCGAAAGAGACCACCTTGGTGCCTGCTACAATCAACGACATCAGTCCTTTCCTTTTTAAAACACATGGAGGTCCTTTTGGAACTACGATAAACTTGAAAACGTAGTCATTTTTGCCACTCATATAATCGCTTCACTGAGAAATTGAGCATTGTAGGTAATTATATTTTATGATTTTAATTCAAATCTCCCCAACCACATATTTTTATTATTATTCTGCTGGAATTTGAGTTTGTGGATTTTTTTCTAAAATGGCTAGATAATTTTTTTCACAAATGCGAAATACCTACTCGTAATGTTGAATAAAACAACAGGTACTTAGTATATTATTGTAGCTAAAACTCGAACCACTGTGTTGAAATTTTCATCCTCCCATTGGGACATTCAAATGAGAAGCACAGAAACAGGTCTCTTAAAGATGAAACTGCATTTAAAAAAATTTCTCATCCGTTATATATAAGTACATAATATACTACAAGCGAATATTTTGCGGTGAAAGTCGTAGCATAAATTTCGCACATATTCGCAGTCATTTGAAATGATATGTCTTTTGTTATCGATTTATCTGCTGTACTGCTGCGGAGACACTGGATGCATAAATTTTCACGCAATCATAATCACGGCGCTCGAAAATATCATCCTCAGCCAGCTCTCTCCAATCTTTCTGAGAATATTGTGCTTTTTTTCCTCCTCTTCTTTTTCGATCATCTGAATATCGTCCTGGCATAAAAATATTTAAAAATCTCTAATTAGAAAGAAGAAGTCAAAAAATAATAATTGTATTTAGGTAATATATTTTGTTTTTTAAATTTAATTGCTTTCTGCTTTCATAATAATATACAAGTATTTATGAAAAAAGAGGAAATATTCGTCTTCATTAGCGATTGAATTTTTTTGAAACGTGAGAAAAATTGAACGCCCCTCCTCGTATAAAGTGGAATAGAAAATTTGATGATATGATAATTAGGCTGTTTAGTTTAATAAAAAACGACGTAAAAAATTTTATTTGTTCAAGCATTTTAATCCCTTAGCTTACCCAGAATAATATAAAAAGCTACACCTTGAATTATGCGCTAATTGTCTTTTCGATAAAAATTAATTTTATTATAAAACAAGAGTGTCCCAGGTGTCGTGATTTTACCTATTAAAATTTCTAAAAGGATTTGCTTTAATTCAATTAAGAAGAATTATGTTTCATTATATGCAACCGCTTCTCCAAAAACTTTCTTTTACACCCTCCCTAAAAACGATAAATAGTAATTTTTACTTTTTTTTAAAAGGAAAATGCGAAAGTTTAAAGATTATAGAATTACCAAAAAATCAGTAAGAATGACTATATTTCATGAGATTTAGTAGTAATCTCTCCTATAATCTCTAAACGATCCCAATTTTTTCAAAGAAAATGGGAGGAAAAATGTACTATTAATTTTTTTTCAGAAGCTTGATTAATACAGGAAACTCTAAAACCTTAGCTTTAAAACCTGAACTTCTGCCTCAACACTAGAAAAATCAGATTTTACTCGATTACTTAAAAGACCAGGTGGCGTCATATACGACGCCACAAGAATAATCTCAAAGGACCAGGTGGTGTCGCATGACACAAGTTAGCGGGGTTCTCAAAATATTGGTCCTATGAAAAGTTCATCTCAAAATTTTGAGTGGCGTCGTATATGACGCCACCTGGTACTTCTAGTAGTTGATAGCAAAACTTATAGGTGGCCGATTTGGTCACTTCTACTTTCATTGCGTATTTATTTAGTTTTGTCATTTTCTTGCAGTACTCTCGAACGGAGTACACGGTGGAGGCAGTCAGTCCAATAACCACACAATGTCTGACGAGGATCTCCGAGTGTGTGGTTCCAATTTCTGCGTCCTTGGCGGAAGTCAGAGCGGAAACTTGGAAAGACCGCCAGACTCCGAAATTTACGAAATTAGTATAATCTACCTCGCATGTATCGCCGTTGCTGTCTCCATTATCGCGTTTCTACTTGATCCATTATCAAGGTAAGATGAAGTTATTTTCATATTTTCTTTCTTTTTTTTTTTTTCATTTATTTTTTACCAATTTTTTTTTCTCGTATTTTTAATTGGCACCTATCTAAATATTTTTAAAATTATCACAGTCCTTATTATAATATGTATGTATAATCTCATTTCTGGTGAGTAAAATAGCGTCTACAAGGTGCCATTTAGTTTACTTTTTTTTTTTTTTTTTTTTGCGCTCGTAGTTAAGTTCCTCTCCACTCTCACACACTTCCAACATCAAGATTCACCATTTATTTCCGCCAGACTGGAGTGTTCAAGGTAGAGCGTGCGGGAATTTAAATTAAAATCGGACAAAAATATAATTAAAATCGGTTCCCTGTCAATTACGCGGAGATTCGCCAGTTTATTAACCATACTTTTGACAAAATTGCGGCGAAACAGTACCAGACTGGTTCAAGGTTTGGATGGAAGTCTGAGCACGTATGTGAGTTTTGGAGTAGGTGCCTATCTCAGTTTCCATCATACGTAGATACGTGTGTAACATTAGCAGACTTTGGCACTGTTTAGAAATTCGAATGATTTTGAATAAGGTTCTTTCAAAGGAAAAATACGAGCATATTCTTAGGCAAATGCTTTCAGCTTCATGCAGTTTTCATTAATCAGTAGCTTGGAGGCAAATAATTTGATAATTTGCAAATCAATCGTAGCCATTTCATTTAATATAAGCAGCACAGTTAACCCGTTTCATTAAATTAAGAGAAGAAAAAATTAAAGCCTTCAGACATTGGCCTTTAAAGCTTTATATCTTATCTGGCGATGTGATAAGATCAACCCTGATGGAGTGTGAAAATTTCACCATTTGAAGACAACAATTGATGGAAGAATGCGCTGCTTGCTCTTTGAGAATGCAAAATGTCGTCATAAAGCGGATAGGAGGCTAATGAAAGCACCCCAACCGAGTTATTGTTTACTTGTTTACTGGTAGTACCACGTTTTATTAAGTGAGTGAATTGAACTTGGCTGTTTGATTTTCGACAAATTTAGTAAGAAGACCTTCGCTGGAGCATGGTGTCTGAGTTACAAAATTTTTTCATAGCTGGAAACCGGATTTAGCCAGCAGAGAAGTGAGCCGTAGGAAAATGGTGTATGCTGGAAATTAGGTCGTTTTATTATATTTTTATTCTCAAATGCATATAACTGTCGCGTCTGTAGGTGGACATTTGATTGTACATACAAGAAAATTTTTGTGCATTCCTCGTAAGATATGGGTTTGAAAATCTTTGCAGAAATGAAATCACTAGGAATATCATTTCAAAATCACTCTCCCAGTGACCAGTTTGCAGTGATATTAATTTGTGACATATCATTCTCAATTTCATACTATATTCATTCTCGGTATAATATATTATGTAACTTATTTATAGAGAGCCAGGTTTTAACCTAATACAAACTAAAAGTTAAATCAAACTGGAAACCCGAAACAAAACTCGAGAAAAAAACAAAAGTCAAAATTTGAATAAAAAATTAGAGATAGGTACATCCACAAACTAGAATACCAAAACTGAAACACCAAAAGTAAAAATCCCAATAATTCTAAAAATAAGTACGTGTAAATTCAAAATGGGAGGGGGGAAGCGAAATCACAATATTTCAGATCAAACTTACACCCATAGGTTAACCTCTATTGTGCTCACAGAGAAATTGTGCTGAAAATTGTTTTTTAAACCTCTTTTACTGGTGAACCCACGACCGATCTACACCAAATTCAACATAACTCTTTTAAAATATGTACTTACCAAATTTCAGCTGAATCAGTATTTCAATAAATTTTGACAGATTCTTCCAATTCTCTGGTCAAGTTCTGCAACTTTATTTTTTCCTTTTTTTTTTTTTTGTACATACGAATGCCAATTTTTCTACATTTTAGTTGGATTTCTTAAAAAATTTCATTTTGAAGTAATTTTACTTTTGACAGCGAAATGTAATTTGCATTTCGTCAGTTTCTTCATAAATTTTTTATAAAATAAAACATACATAAGGTGAATCTTATAATTTTTACCAAAATTACATAGTAAAAGAAGTTGCGAATAAATCCCAATTTATGGAACTTCTAGTAGATTTACTAATAATAAATCAAAGACAAAAAATCGGGGCCAAGTTTTAAATACCGGTTGCTAGAATACTGAATACCGTATAAATTCAGTTAAAAAATTAAGACGGGTAAACTGGTTTAATGTTTCAAAATTTTAGAATCTATTTTTTTTTTCCTCGAGTGCTTTGTAATTCATTGCCATTGTTTTGTATGTCGGTAGTCGGTAGTAAAAAAGATGGGCATACATTAAAAAAAAAAAATAACAACAACAAATTTCAATTCAGAACTGCAACCATATAAAAGATTCTACGTATAAATGAAATTTTACGGATACGAATGAATTTGAGAAATCTTTGTGAGAGGAAATTTCGAATGTATTTCTGTCTGATACATTAGTTAAAAGGGTGTGATTCCACAGATTTAAAAAACTAGTTTATGGATTTTTAAATTATGCTTTGAGTTTTGATCTGTAGATTCCAGCGTTAAAATTATCGTAGAAGAAAGATGCCTTAAGATCGGAATTTTGAAATAATAAATAAAGTCTCTCAGCATTTTTATACGATAAATGACAAGTTTTGCTGCAACGACTTATTGCTAGAAATTTTAGCTACTGACATCCTATTAAAAACTATTTATTTTCAACAAATCATAAAATATATTATACTTCATGAATAGAATACGAATCAAAAATCTAGAAATGATGCAGGTCTTGAAAATCCATCTAAATTAATCTGAAAAGTTTCAATCAATAGTATTAAAATGCCAGGGTATGATATGACAGACCAGTATGTAGGACTCCTTTCAAAAAGAAAATTGCAATAATAACCAGTTATACATCAACTTTATGAAATTGGTATTCCGGCGATGGCACAAAATGCTAATATGCAACGAATTTAAAAAAAGTACTATACCCTGGATAACTGCCTAGACGTATATTTTGGATATAATTTCTCGTATTATCAGTGGCGTCTGCTCTGGGTGTGCAAGGTGTTCACTGCACACCCAACCAAATTAAAAAAAAAAAATTCATTACTCATTAATTAATCATTAATTAATAAGTTACTATGAAATAAGAAAACAGAATGGAAAACGTAAAATAAAAATTTTTTTTTTTAAACAAAGAAATGAGGAGCTACTTGTATTCTTGCGTTTCTTCTTTTTCTCCTTCCTCTAAAATTTTTGTTAACAGCTGAAGATCCTCTTCTCTTTTCAGTTTTGTATTCTCTATTTTTTCCCCAATTTTCATCACTTTTTTTTAGCTGATTGGAGGGGGGGAAGAGGAGGAGAAGGAAGGATTTGATTTTTGAAGATGAACCTCAGAGTTGAACAACCAAAATATACTACCAAGCGACGCCACTGCGTATTATTTTCTATCGTGTCAATTCTTTACATTAAATTTGTTGTAGGTAATTTTTGAAATAAAAAGCGTGAACAAAAATCATTATGAGTGGGTCTTAATTATCCATAAAATTCGAATCACAATGTAAGCGGATGTAGGTAAACGATGAAACATTTGAAATATTGTTAGTTGAAGAGCAATTTATATACGCATGCAAGTTGTTAAAATCGCCATTTAAATTATTTAGCCATCTTAAACGAATGAGATGAAGATTTATATCGTTTCCGCATTTATTGTAAGTCTATACGTGAAAATTTCTAGGAACATGTAAAACTCTGGACTAGCAGTAGAAAATTGATTCATTGTAAAATAGTTTTAGTTATAGGTACTCAGAACTTAATTATGGACTTCGATCAAGATATGATATATGGAAAAAATAATTCACAAAAAATAGCACGTTTGGTATTTACATAATGTACCTACGAATAAATCAACAGCTATTTAGCGAATAGTAAACATTTTTTTAAATCGTTTCATACAAGACAGATTTGTGCCTCTCCTTATTATTTAATATAGGTATTTTCTTTTGAACCAGAGGCGGAAACCTGCATTTTTCCTGCACGCAACGTAATCAAAATTACTGAAAATTGCACTTTTTGCTTATTTTCTACTAATTATAGTTTGTAACAAAATATTTCTGAACATTTTTTTTCAAAACCCCCCCCAAACCCTCCCCTCTTACTAAACATCCAACCCCTGCTTTAATTTTTAGGAGAATCTAAAATATGCGAGCAATCGCTGCTAATGTAAACATCTCATAAAGACTTATTTGTATTTGACTATGTATTAAACATTTGCACTTTGAAATTTTAGGGAAAAAATACGTTAGTAAAATTTGTTTTAGGAAATATGATTATCAGAAAAATTGACCTTAGAGAAATTTGCAATTAGGAATAATCGTTTTAGAGAAAATGTCGTGATACCGGTAACTAGGAATGATGACACAACCCTCTACCAGTGCGCGAGAAAAAATTTTTGGTATTCGATTTTCTTTGAAAATTTTTTTATAAATTTGAAGAAAAAAAATCTACACCTTCAAAATTAACGAGGAGTTGATCTTCAAGATTGTGCCTTCACGGCACGCCTGGGCTGAGAGCACTGAAAAAGTAAGAGGGTACATAATTATTTTTATAATCCCAGTTCACGTTACTTCCTTTCTCCTTATTATCTACCTATATAGGTGTTGAAAGCATTTGTGGTCGTATTAATAATTTCTTCGTCATTAATCCTTATGTCGTGTACGATGCGGTAAATGATGTTTTTAAATAAAGTTCTAATAGTGTAGAAATAAAAAACATCATAGTGGATAAAAATGCTTATTTCTTGTTGATGCCTGCGACCAATAAGGTGTCATATAAACTTGGGGAAATAGTCGTACGTGGAAATGTTTTTATTTGTTTCAAACAAAATTCAGAAATTCCAGAAAGAGCTATGAATACAGTAAAATTTTTTGATTAATAGGTGGGTCAGCTGTCTATCTTTCAGATCAACTCATGGTTTCTAATTACGTTCTATCTGTCTTAATGTATTGACTTATTTAGTGGTGTCGTATCATTGATAATCTAACTAATTTACTATTTTTAATTCTCATAGTAAACATATGTTTGAAGAAAAATTATTAATTCCTATCTTCAAAAAAGTAGTTTGATTACCAACCTAGGTCACAATTACTTAATTACCGTGCAAAATTTCGTACATTTTTTTTTAAATTTTGCAAGTATGTACTATACGAGTAGGTATTATGCTAATTTTCGCAATAGGTGCTTACTGTAGGATCTAGTTCTCATCAACAACCTTATCAGTTAGTGTTTATGTTGACATTAAGTTTGCCTGTAAGCCAATTATAGCATTGTATTGCAATGGCGCTTATATGTCTAAATTTATGATTTATAGTTCCCGCACTAGATATTTGGGAAACTTACGACTTCTGAATAGATGAAAATGAAGAAGCTGTTTACTATTCAAACACGGTTTATTAGGTTAATATATTATACGTAAGATTTCATTAAAAACTACAGTATTATTGAGTTACGAAAATTACACTTACGGTGTCCCCGTCTGGATCAAGTATTTTTGGCGTCTAAATTCTAAATGTAATTTATACTTGAGCTGTATCGTCGAACTGGAAAATAATCCAAGTTACCCGAACAAGGCTGAATGTCTTCTTATAATTTTTATAGATTCATTTATTAATTTTATTAATTTTTCGGAAGCAGCGCATATGGGTGGATGTAAAATTATTTTCTGAAATAGAAGGTTGGCGAAATACATGATGGGTGAGGGTAGAAGGGTATGTTATTGATCGTGGCAAGTAACTTATTTAAAAAAAATAAATGTCATATTATTTTAGTAAATTCTAAAACAAAAAACAAATTGGTGAAATTTTGCATCTATATTAGTCTATCTCAAAGGCTGGACTGATTAATTTTTTATTTTGGTAAGGTTGAGTATAAATGTTTCCACCATATCTCAAATTAGAATTACTTTTCATTCCTGATGCTCTGAAATCACGGTCTTGTAAGACTTTTTTTATTGCAAAAATAAATGAAAACACAAGTTTTAGTTTATCACTATTTCATGTTTAATGTGTTATTAACATCGTCCATAATATGATGCATAAAAAATAACTACAATAACTCAATATACAAATTATAAAATTACTAAAAATTCAAAACAATTAAGGGATCACGAAAAAAATTAATCAAGATTCAAGAAATAGGTATATTATTTATTGATAAAAAAAACCATTTGATGAGAACTGATTACAGCATGCGCATCATTCGCATGTTCCACCACATCGCACCACCACGATTTTATTTTTCTATGACTGAAATTTCCTAATTTACCCTTGTGTAGCAAAAACAAAGATGTTAATTCATCAATAACACATCAAAAAGTATTTTGCAAAATCTATCGGCAAATATGTGACATTCGCCGAAAAAAGGTACCCAGTGTGCGAAAACAAGTTTTTGAGAAAAACGCGTTTCAACGTCATGCAACGTATTTTTACTGTGGACCCACCTTTAGTATTCTCACGCGCCTCGTTGAGATTTTTTCGTATTCTGGTGGTGTGTCCCATGTTTCTTCCGCGTGTAGTGAGGTGGTAGCTTCAGTTGGGTCTGTTTTTTTGTTTCTTTTTCTTCGTATTCTTTCTGATTTTTTCTCTACCCTTCTCACTGTTTCACACACAAATTAATTAAAAGCCAAGTGGCGATCTTTTTTTCTCTCTCATATCTCTCCTGCAATCCAAAGACACAATTTGTAATTACCATAGAAATCCAGAAGTCTGTTGTTTTAATCTTGTGGGGACTAAAATTTTTAAATTTCAAGTTGATTAATTTTTTTCAATTGTTTTTAAATATTGGGGGTGCAATATGACTTGGCCTGATAAAAATGATGACCATTATAATTTTATAGCCTGAAAACAATAATATGAACCAAAAGAAACATTTCAGCTAGAAAATAAATTTTTTTTCATAACTTTTCAAGTTTTTGAATTTTTTGCCCCTTTTTTTTCTTTTCTTTCAGTCAGTTTTGTACATTTTATGATATTAAAAAAATGTTGGCGGAAAAAATTGTCTATTACATATTATTCTACACACTTTCAAGCACCAGAATCCATCTTTAACTCTAAACCAATGGTTTGACACACTAGGTCCCTTTTTTCAGCGAATGCCACATATACTGAATTATTGCCTGCAAATACCCTTTGCAGGCCATTTTATCAGATATGATGGTGTTATCAGATTTTTTGCAACATTAAACTAGTTTTCTCGCATTGATATTAACTACCGATTATTAACTATACTCGATGTAAAAAGTCAAATTTCTCGTTGAAGTCACTAAAAAAAAAAGACAAAAAACAAAAAAAAACAAAAACAAATAGAAGCTTCACAAATAATCTCTGTTCATCCACTTAATTTCCTCGTATTTTACTCAAATTCACTTCGGATTATTAATAAATATGTCAAATATGAATGAAAATGAAGTTTGTAAGTCAACATTCGCCAATATTACCCCCACTTACGATTAAAACGGTCAAAAAATGAAAGTGAGACGAGCAATTTTTCTCAACCACATAATCAGACGTGTTTAAACATACATATAGCATCTATCGAAAGGAGTTATTCGCCACAATATTTTCATAACAGCTAATGGTAATCCACACTGCTATTATTACATTCGCTTCACTTTTCGCCTTCTTCCATCCGTGTGAAGTACATCATAATCAATCATCCAGCCGTATAATCAAATGGCATGTAATTAACCGCACATAATCGAACTACCACCCAACGCAACCGGTTCAACGCATACAAAATTGTCCAATTTTTTGCAATTTTTTCCCTGTTGCTCGCATTTTTACGCCTGGGCCCCGCAGAAAAATTCATTGTTTCAGCTATATTTAGACCGAAGGTGCAGGCAGCAGGCTTACTGCGCTGGCATCTGTAGGTTAACATCTTTTACAAAGGGTGTTTTCACAAATCTGGCAAGGTGAATGTCACCTACCCGGTTTCCGCGCCAACACTTCAAGTCTCACACGCATGCCATCAGCATCGACCATTAATTTCCTCATTCATATACGCGTAGGGATATTGATCCTTTTTTTTTTCTTCTTCTAAATAAATTCAATTAATTATCTCATATGTTTCGTCTGTATCGTAATCTCTTATCGCATAACCGGTTTATTAGCGTTACATGCATAGCACTATTTTATATTGACCGTGTGTAGCGTGGAGGACAACGATCAAGGTTAGAGTATCTGCACCAGGTACACAGTATTTTGGACTAATTACAGGGGGAGAGTTGAGAGTACAAAAAAAAAAAAAAGAGTTGTAAAAAATCGAGCGGATAGAAAATTATTCGCTATAGTGGCTTCCGTCATTTTCTCATTTCAATAAAAGAATAGGAAAAACAAAAATAGTACATGTATAACTACGCATTTAAAATGTGCACCAGCCAATCAAAAACTTGGGTGTTTATTGCAAAAAAATGAGGAACTGGAGGAAAAGCAACAGTCGAAAGGGAGATGAGATGAAAATGAGAAAAAATGTTGGAAATTAAAACCTGTTATCGGCCGCATTAATGGATTGATGTGAATTTCATGCTACTGGAAGTTCCCGTTTTATACGATTATTTAATCTTATGACAGTTATGACTATTAACTATTGACCTTAGTGCTGCGGTAATCGCATCGCTAAGAAAATTAATAATATTTAAAATGCTGAAAAGCACAAAATATGCTGGACACCCTGGAACAGTAGGTAATGTAGAGCAAAACGTATACTGGGTTTCGGTTGTGGTTTTGGTTTTGAATCGTTTTGATTTTAATTTCTGTTTCAGTTTCGGTTTTGGTTTTCAGTTACATTTTGGTTTCGGTTTCTGTTCTGGTGGAAGGAATTTTTTACTAGTTCTGGTTTTGATTTTGACTTTGTTAGCCATATTATTCGATTGATTGGTAATTCAGCATGGGTAAGAAAACACAAAAAACCACTGTTGTAAATACTCGTAATTAAAAATTCGGCCTTTCATGGGAACTATAAAGCAGTGTATATTCAGTAAAGAAACACAAGAAATAATAAATAAAGAAGATAAGTCAAAGGGCAACAGCTGTTTAAAAATGAAAAAACCATAACAAGTCAATACTTTTTTTTTGGTGATGTTTCAGCTTTGATTTTGGTTTTCGATCGTTTTGGTTTTGGTTTCCAGTCATTCTGGTTCTGGTTTTCAATCAATCTTGGTTCTGGTTTCGGTTTTGGTTAATAGTGTTCTTAGTATTTTTTACTGGTTTTAGTTTTGGTTTTACTCCACATCACTGCCCAGGACATCTTACAGGATCATCCCAGGCTACATTTCTTGCTGAATAGCTGAAATGACCACGGATTACTGTGGCGAAATTGGAGGGGGCAGGGGAAGCGACGGCTGCGTGACCAAAAAATCAAAATAGGTGTTAAAAAATGATTGCGGGTTACCGTTTCACCCCTCTCTTCTCCTCCTCACAAAAAGAAATTCCCAAATAAACTGAAAATCAGAAGGAAATAAAATCGAAAGAAAAGAAGGAAATAATCGAAAAGGAACAAAAAATTAACTGGAGTAGGTATACGAGTATGAATTTTTTAATGATTTCTTTTGACGCCCTGGCCTCCCCTAATAAAAAGCTAGTTCGACCACTGATGGGGTCAAATGTTGATGAGGTGATTTTGTCCTTCAAGGTGTGAACGTTATAGTTGGTAATTTTCTTTTGGTGAATTTAATTTTAAGCATAGGGGAACTTTCAGTCGGTGTAATGGCCTTAGATGAAATTATTGTCGGCATACATTTTAAGGGAATTTAGAAACAAGTAAAAATTATCAAAAAAAGTTCATTATTAAACCCAAAAAATGTCGGGACATTTAATCACTTTGATAATATACTTGCTGCTCCTAAAGTCTGAATTATTTCTTTCGGTGTAGCAAAAATTTATTCTTCTTTTTAACGAAAACATTACGTCATTTTTAATAATTAATCTTAAACCCGGTATATATCACCTTGTTCTTCAAATAATTACTGAATAATTTATGGTTCTTTGTTTGGTGTAGTATATGTGTTTATAATATGGTGTACTCTTCCCTTAACATCGAAGATTATCTGCACATCCGTTTTCTACTCACTATTGTCTGTGTTTTGTTTTTACTTATTTGTGGTTTACGGTTTTTATTTTCCTAAGGATTTTTTTCATTTGGCCAGGAAAAAATTGTTGTTCTTTGAAGGAAATTAAATTTTGACAAAATCTACGTATAATTAGTTTTGTACTTAAAATAATGGGCATGGTTGAGGAAAGATTCAAGTCATCTACACTTTGAAACAAGGTCATTTCGAGAAGGATCTCGATTCTTTCTGAGTTCTTATATTTCTATATAGCTCTCAAAATAAACATGCAAATTTGGTCCGCTTTTATTGAGTGTTCCTTTTGAATTTGTTTTTTGCTCTCGTAATATTTTCATGTTTAGCGTGGATACTCCAGTTGAAACTTAAAACAAGGAAATACCTAGAGCATTCACAAACAGGATTTTCATCAGCTGTAGGGACTATAGGTGTAGAATTGTCAGTTGTAGGATAGGAAACACAAAAGTCAGCTGACTGGGACTGAGATTTGAAGACAAACAGATATTATATTAATTCATTAGAGAGTAAAATTCATAACCTTTACAGGCGATGACTCTACTTATTTATGTAAGTAAATGTTTTCAAAATGTCAGTTGAGAGAATTCATATTCTGGTGATGCGAGTGAGATAAATGTCAAAATATGTGATGTGGCAATAAAAAAAAGGAGCTTGGGGATCAAAGAAATGGCTTTATGGGTTGTTGTAGAGAAATTTTCAGCGAATTGATTGAAATATTCCGCGGTTTGATACTTTGATTTATGTAGTATTCGCTTTAGAATTGTATTCTGAAGTTCTTGAAGTTGATTAAAAAAGTTCAAAGTTTGACAGTATAATTTTTAGCCCATTTGTCACTTCATATGTGTAGAATTTAAAATCTAGACCTAAGCCTACATCTTGGCGAAACCTTATTTTTTTGCTTACGTCATTTGCAAAGGTTACAAAAAGTTTATTATAATTATGAAAGCTTGGTAATATGAGAAAAGAGAGGACCTTCACGAAAAGTGAAATTCAATACACTTCGATTTTTATTTTGTTTTTCAACTTGTTTATGTTGAGAGACGAAGGATTTGATCATCGAATTCCATCAAAAAAATCAACAAAATGTACAAAAAATTGCCTCTCTTTATGAATTTAACTCTCTTGAGGGTAAAAAAAATTTTAACTCAACCTTTTTCGTTATCGCGTCGTATTTTTTTCAATGTAATGGAATAACCTGATTGGAAGTTTGAGTAGAAAGAAAATAAATAAATCTTTTACTTATCTCTTCTCGTTAATAATTAGTCATGACTGGCAATTAGTGAAATCAAATGTTATACTGTTTATATATAAACTGTGATTACTTCTGGAACATTTTAGATGGACCAAAAAAAAAAAATTGTAGGTAAAAGTATTATTCAAAATAATGTGTTGATTGTACAGAAAATCAAATTTTATGGAGATAGAAGTTAAAATCATGAATGAAGATATTTGAATTCTTGTACTGCGAGCAGTAGACTTGATTATTTACGGCGTGAGAACGTGAATGAAAAACGAAACAGAAATTAGGTACTCGTATCTGAAGTAATACAAAAATGAGAGTATCTGTGTTTTGTTTCATACATCGATTGAAAACATTTTAGTACCTATAAAGAGAAATGTAAATACTTTTTGAATCCCTTATAAATCCTTTCCACTTTCTTTATTGTAAAATTATTTTTCACTTTTTGACTTCATCAAAAACTTGACAAAGAAATTCCACTTTGATGGAGTATAATTATTTTAGAAAATTCATTTTATATTCCTGTAATCGTATTTTCATTCGACAAAATGAATTGGAAGATGAAAAATTTTTTAGAAAAAAAAAAACATTGACGAAAACAATATAATAGAACTGTGTATACAAAACTTCAAAGAGGTTTATCACCTCTACTTGCAGTCCTTTGAGGCCATGAAGTTAACGATCTAAAATTAGACGAATTCTCTGAAAAAACTCTATTTGAATGTTTTCAATCATTCATCTAACTAATTAATTAGCCTGCAGTTTTATTATGTCTCATTCGTCCACAATATTGTTCAATATGTAGACATGCTTTAAATCTTTGGTTATTATGCATGACACGCTTCTCGCATCCGGTCCTACGTTAGCATATTTGCACATCTAAGTACAAAAGCATGATGATTTCTGTAATACCTGATGTCAATTTGTCGGCGAACTTATGCAGCATTTAATTCTTAAAAGGAATTTTACCAATTCTTATTTCCGAATCAATTTTAATGACGAATATATCCGATATGGGTATAGAGTATAATACGAGTAGTTACGAATACGTAAGTTCTAAAAATGAAAAACCATATTTGGAAGGACTGTAAGAAGCAGAATTTGTTCGTGGAAGTGGAATATTTATAGGTAACCAGAAACTAGGGGAACCGAAAGCCTAGAAAATTTTTAATAAAAACTGCTATAATTGTCAATGCTGTAGCCAGTTTTCCAAATGTAAACGTTTAAGCTTTCCACTTAATTGCGTGTACTTCTCCATTCTGTAAGTAGGGATAAAATAATTATTTAAAAAAAATAAATACATTCAACTTGTAGTCAGTATCAACATAAGAAATATGTGTAGATCCGATTTCCGTGAATTCACTCAGTCTAAAAACTAAGGGTCAACAGAACACTGAATTATGCTCATCCTCTTGAAAGAGTTCAATGATTTTGACTAGGTATAAAGAAGGTGATAAAGGGCTACATCTGACGGTAGATATTTTTCCTTTTCCTCGTCAGTTTTGATCTTCCCTTTTTAAATATTTGCACTCTTTCGCTCATTTATCATTATATTTTCCCCTTTTAATAATACTATTGATCTTCTTCCATTTAACTTGTTTGAATTTAATCATTTAGCCATCAGTAAAAGATAAATTGTATAAGCGACACAGGCGTTGACTGGTTGCAACCGGTTTTATCGTGTCACATGGCATATTGTTTAAGTTATACCATCTTGTACATTAATTACTATGTTATTAACAACTCGTAATCTTTGAGAAGATCTTGTACTGGGAAGAAAAAGTATCTGTCTTGAACTGAATGGAACTTGCTATTAGCGGATTTAGTATAATACTTGGTGGTATTTCTTCTGCCCCACATAGAGTCACATCACATTCGATTCCCAAAGTCCCTGGAAAGCCTGAAACAGGTCTTCTAGAACCATGGCCAGCATTAACCGTAATGCGAACAAATTGCACCACATAAAGAAATTTAAGTGAAGCTTTAGAAATTGATATTTTCTAGTTGCGATTACACAGCAAAAATTAGGCTTGAATGAGGTGTTATACGCACCTACATAAGGGTGATAATTTGATTTGACGATAAAAGGGTGTACAAAAACGTCTAAAGATCACGATTTTGAAAATGTTTTTTGCAAAATTTGAGTCATCTCGTGACGTATGATATTGGAGGTCAGTCATGACATAGAATG
This sequence comes from Parthenolecanium corni, assembly GCA_038050395.1. Lineage (NCBI taxonomy): Eukaryota > Metazoa > Arthropoda > Insecta > Hemiptera > Coccidae > Parthenolecanium > Parthenolecanium corni. The sequence goes on along the minus strand of JBBCAQ010000038.1, from coordinate 225,641 downwards.
TATTTGAAAGAAAAATTTTGCATCCATTTATATGCAAGTTTAGTCACTGAATGCGTTCGTAGAAACGTGTATATCAGGTACATCTGTCAAAATTTTGTTCTAAATAAAAGACACAAAAGCTTGAAAAATTAACAAATCATTACGAACATTATTGCAGATACGGTATTTACGCGAGTACTTGCATAATTTGTGTTTTGTTTGAATTTTTACTTATCATTGGATACGAATGGTATATGGTTGTTCCACACTCCACAGTTCTGCCTGAAGGTTTTTCCCATCAATATTTTAGGCTGTATTATATTAAGTTATGATCTGCTTACCAATCTATTGCTAAATCTTAGCATAATATGCGTATTTCATGGAAATTTTGAAGTCTCATTGGCAAGGTCAAGTTTTACGAGCTCAGTTTTGCAAAATAGTCACTGATGATTCTTAACACAAGAAAAACCAGGTTTTACTCGATTACTCAAAGGACCAGGTGGTGTCATATACGACGCCACAAGAATAAGCTCAGAGGACCAGGCGGCGTCGTATGACACAGGTCAGGGGTTCTCAAAATATTGGTCCTTTGAAAAATCCATATGAAAATTTTGAGTGGCGTCGTATATGACGCCACCTGGTACTTCTAGTGTTAGAAAGTAAATCTTGAGAATTCCGCTTAGTATTGGGGAAATGAGTGGATTTTGAAGACTTGAACTGTGTGTATCTCTAACTGAAAATTTTTACTCGAGTCCTCCTGGTTCGCATAACCAGAATTTATACACACTTGGAATATAGGATTGAAAACATCTAAAATTAAGGATTTTGTCCATTAGGGAAAATGTCTTTAGGCAAACTGGATTAGGGAAAGTGTCCGGGAATCTGTAATAGCACCTCTGCGAGTGATTTGAATAAAAGTACATATAGAACTGCTAAAAATCTGCTCTAGAATTTCCAATATTTGTTCTTAGCATGTCGTTGGAAAGGCGACTTGAAAAATGAATTTCAATTCTGCGTAATTATGTTATAGGTAGATACAATTAGTATGATATGAATATGTACTTGATATTGAAAAACAAAAAAACTGTTTTAGTTTTATAAAACTATATTTGTTTTTCGTCTTCGTAAATAAGCCTGCAATATGCCTACCTTAGTTTTCGTTATAATAAATAATCAATTTGTTCCATTTTCGATAGTCAAGGATCAAGTTAATGTACTCGTATATGAGTACCTTCATTTAGAGGGTATTTTTTCATGGTATATCGTCTTATGGTCAAATAAGGATACTTACATCTTATAACTACAAATCAAAATACATTTTTTACATGACATTCCACTCTGCTCTACCATAACAAATTCTGGCCCACAAATTGGTTTAATATTGCATTTAAAGAACATCGTCTTTGGGCAGGTATAGGTACATTTACCTATAAATGTAACGGTGTTTTTGCATTCTTTTGAGTTGTGCACAATTTGCAAAAACAGCCACGAATATCCATTATAGAAGTAAAAGGTACCCAATTAAAACTCTATTCGAGTTTGCGATTATATTGTTCGTTCGCGTGGCGTGTTTCTTATATGGACACATCTTTCGTCTAAAAACAGACGAATTAAGATTCGTTCGAAATAGGCCTGTGGCAAAATGTGACCGTGTGAATGAAGAAGTGATCTGCCTCTTAGGTAGTCGAATTGCTAACTCATTTCGTTCTCCTTAATTATGAAGATTCGCTATAACCAGTGCCATGGAAAAAATTGCCAGAACACGAACCTTATAATCGAGTCGATAACGGCCCACATGCAATGATATTTTCGTGAACTTGTTAAAATCAAGAAGTGCTAATAATGGCTGCGTAAAGGAGTGGAAAGGTAAAATTCCACAAGTGTGTGTGAAAGATCTAAAGAATCGTGAATTCGGTGAACTTTTTAATGATAAGTTGCCCAAGTCTACTATGAGGCTTCATAAATTAGAGAATTACAGTAAGTTTTTAGTCGGTACCTGTGGCTGAACCTACTAATTTTTTTGAAAACGCGAGGAAAAAATATTGAAAAATGTAAATTGTTCGATAAAACATTCCATTTATTAAGAGAAAAGAAAATTTAAGTCTATAGAAGAGGGTATACTTTTGTGTATTAAAAGTGAACAGCATCGCACTCCATCAGCATCTTCTGAGTGAAACTGCGAAGCTTGAAAGATATAACTGGTCAAAAATTGAAAGGGTGAAGGAAAACTATATTTACCATACAGTCTCGAAGAAGATTTATGTTCAAGTGAATATTTTTGAGGAAAGATACGCTACCAGGGCCTTTTGAAAGGTGTATCAAATTCAAAAATTATATTCTCTTCTAACTAATTTGATTTTAATTGAAATCGAATGGCGTTGACTCTTGGAAAATGTAATTTTTTTTTTCAATTTTACCCGCTCTGATCCAAGGTAAGTGGACGGTGCCTCAGTCGACGCCACCACCTTTGGTCGTCCATTTTTGGGCATAAGCCTCTGCCAGGTCCTTCACCTTTTCCTGTCCCCCGCAATGGTGGGCCAGGATGGACCAAAATTTTCTTTGATTTCATCCCCCTGTCTCGTGACTGGTCTCCCCCTTCCCCTTTTACCATCATTTGGAACCCGGGTAGTCAGAATTTTGCTCCACTTTGACCCAGACTGTGGCATAATATGTCCTGCATATTTGAACTTGAGTTTTTTCACAACTTTGCCAACACTTTTCATTTTTGTTTTTTCTTTTATATTTTTAATCCGAACACCATCTTTTTGTTTAATTTTTAAAATACTCCTCAACATAGTGTTTTAGGTGACCTGGATCTTTTGCCTTTGCTTTTTTGTAGTAGCCCATGTCTGAGCTCCATAAGTCAAGACCGGGGAAAATGTAATGCACAAATATTAATATACGTAGGTGGTTCAAATATTAACCAGAAAAATTAAATACCATCAACCAGAGGTTAGGCTCGGTGAAAATAGCAACTCCCTGTGTTAGAGACATTCTCCACCAACTACCCTGACTGCATAAGTCCGCTCCGTCTTGAAAAAAACGGATCCAAAAACTTGGAGTGAACCAGAGGGAAATTATTTCGCTGCAACATTTTTTACTGCCTCACAACAACGCGCGACCGTATACAACTCAATACACGCACACATGTCCTTCCTAACTGATCAGCGAGAAGTTGGAACGCCCTCCCTACTCTCCCCAATCTATTAGGAAAGACATGTGTGCGTGTGTTGCGTTATACATGGTTGCGCGTTGTAGTAAGGCAGTAAAAATGTTGTGCAAAGGAAAACTTTTCACTCCATATTCTCGTAGACGTTTTTTTCAAGATGGAACGGATTTATGCCGTCAGGGTAATAAGTGGAGAATGTATCTAACGGACTATATTGCCATTCGCACCAAAATTCACCTCTGCTTGGCAATTTTCAATTTTTCCGCTTTATATTTGAACTACCCTCGTATTTCTGATTTAGTCTTCAGAATGAAATATTTTTCATTTTCTATAAAAATAGGTAAACTACACATTTTTTACCAAATTCCAACACCTGTGGTCATCTCATCTCATTTTATTTTTACATAAGAAAAATGAACAGTGTCTTGAAAATTAAATTTCATTCGTTTCTTAAAAGTCTGTATTAAACAGAATTGTGATATTAATATGAAATTATTGTAAGTTCAAGTAAAGTCATTTTTAAAATAAAATTTCAGTAACTTTGAATGCTTCCAATAGGAATTTTCGCTAAAGAAGTAGCACATCGAGTGAGACATTCAGATCGCACAATAGGCAAAGAATTTCCGTACTTGTAACGTTGTTAATCGCCACTAATGACAATGACAAATTTAGTTTGGTGACTAGTCGCAAAATTAATTAAGGAAATTTGCAGCTGTTGACTGAGTACGCACTAATGCGACAAGAATTTTTTTTGTCGCAACTGCTGCCAGTCAAGAAATTATGTCAGTACCCGTTGTAGATGAATTTCTCTATGCATACCATAATTTCCTTGTTTCTAAACAAAAAAAAAAAAAAAAAAAAAAAAACTATACAATATATAAACTCGGAACTTTTATTCTTCTTTCGTTTTAGACACTATACATACCTTATACCTTAGGCAAATCGAAAACAAGTTTCTTTTCTTTTTTTCTTATCACTTTATAGCCACCTTTTGTTTGCTTAGACACAGCGCGTTGAGACAATTGGAAAATTTTAAGTCTTCCAAAATAGTAAATATTGACTGTGGCGAGAATACGTGTAAATTTGAAGCACCTTTCGCAGCGTACAGTAATTTTTTTCATCAGTATTTGCAAACCCGAGAAGGTGCCAAGAGACAAGATTTCAGCAAGCATCATTCGAATTGAAATTAAAAATAATATTATCACATTATCTTTATGAGGTTATGAAGTAGTTTTGAAATATCCAATGGAAAATTTTTATTTACTTATGAGAAGTGTCTAAAAACCATATAGAAGTTACTAATTCATAAATCAAAAAGAAAGTTGTGAAACTGTAAAAATTGCTGAGAATGTGGAATTAGCAATTTAGGATTAGGTTACTCGATTTTAGAATAAAACTCGTAAAACTAGAAATTCAGAAAAAATTTGGTATCGAATATGATATGCGTTTAATCTTTCAAACGTGAATAATTAAGTATTTTCTCATGTACTCACCTATAGATTACTTCGAAGTTTTCCATTTTATCAATATAAAGTCAAAAATGCGAAAATTTGAAAAAAAAAAAAAATTGGCTGGAAAATATGAGATAATAACCATTGCATATAGACCTATTCCAATAAAAATGAAACTGACAAGTGGCACTGAGGATAACGTCGCCTTAATTTAATGAGAAACTTTTAGTTAAATAAAACTACGAAAGGCTCCAGCTTGGGTTTTTAGCAAAAATGGCTCCAAGAAATAAACTTCCTCTCCATTCTTGATTTTTATCAACTTTAATAGATACCGTCTAATAACAACTAATCTCCAAATCCAACTGAACAAATACAATGTTACAATTGAAATACTTGTAACAAAATTTATTTTTTCTTTTCTCCTATTCGAGTATTAAAAATAGTTACGATACATTTTTCCTAATCCGATTTTTCAAATGCCATTTTTCCTAATGCCCTTCTTTCTAATGCCTTTTTTCCTAATGCCATTTTTCCTAATTTTTTCTTCTCCTAATGGACATTTCTACAAAGGGTTATTTTTCCGTATGGACATTTTTCCTGTGGGTATATCCTGTATTGTCATGGTAATAAGAAAAAGATGGCAAGGTGAGCTGTTGAAACTCATTACACAGCACAATGGCCGGATCCATAGTCAACAACATAATAAATTGTTAGTAGGAGGGTACGTCTAAATAAAAACTATTATGAAAATAATACTGAAATAAATCAACTACATATTTCCAAAAAAGAAAAAAAAAAAAAAATTACGAAAATGTTAATGAAATTTAAATAATAATAAACAAATAAAAGTACATACTATAATAAACAGGTCTGAAATGAGACTTGTTTTCCTGGGTAGGCCCTTATTTTTTCACATCACTTACCCCCCACCCCCTCGCTGTCACCAAAAAATTGCAAAAAAATTTACACGTTTCTGAACGTGTAATTTTCAGAGTTTTCTAAAAAATGTCTTGGGGTAGGCCCGGGCCTACCCTACATTTCAGCCCTGATAATAAAAAGAAAAATTTATAAAAATTTTATAAGCCTTTTTAATTCTGCATTAGGAATGTTGTCATTCAGAAAAATGGCATTACGAAAAACCGTTTTGGGAAAAAGCGAATTAGGAAAAATGACGTTAGGAAAATTGGATTAGGAAAAATGCCCGGAAACCATTAAAAATCACTTGTGTGCTTTGAGATATCTATGAGTGTTGTTAAAAAATGACCAATCAATATCAAGCCTGACGGGGTTCTATATTTTTCAAATTTTTATTTATTCAAACTGACAGGGTATTTATTGGATCAACACACCTTGTATGCATCACCAAACTAATAATCTCAATTCTCCTAATTCAACCGACCCAACCCAGTAGCGCATCCAAAGGGAGGCTAAGGAGGCTGAAGCTCGTTTTACGTCTCAAATTTCATCGAAAAAATGCTGAATAAAAAGGATTTCTTGCAATATTTCTGTTTAAGGTACAGTCAAGACTCAGCGCCTCCCTTAAAAAATTTCTAGGCAGGCCACTGCACCGACCTTTGCTCGCGCTATAGTGTAATATTTGGAATTTTTATTAGCGAATAGTTTGGTTCCTGCGAGATGTATACTTCATTTTACAGTTAAGCAGCTAGAGAATGGAAACATCCTCCAATAAATGCTTCTCTCCTTTCTTTTCACCGATAATTCCTCAAGCACGTTATTCAAATGCCTTAAGGCAATTTATTCTCTTGCATTTAATAGACGATTACAATTTTTTCCCTCTACAAAGAATGCTGTAGCATTCGCGCATACCTTTCAGTCCTTGATGTCCGCCCTATGCGTTACAAAACCAACAGCTCAAGTGAAAAAAAAGTAGGCGACGTCATAACTGATTTATTTAATTTCTTTTCTACGCTTTCAACTTTAAAGACATTGAATGCTTGGCTTAATGTGAACTATACCGTTATCAGGAACTGACAACCATTCAAGTTCAACGCCACGAAAATTTTTTTCCAGTCCATCAGTAGCACAGCCAACCTTACAAAGTCTTACATCACGTTGACCCATCGCAGAGAGAATTATATAGATTATTTGAAATTCAAAAAGATCTAATGAACTGCTGACATACTTCTGCCACACCTTCGCATAATTATGGATTAGTATGATTTTTCTTTCATATTCTACTCGCCATTTTGGAGGACACCCAGGGGCATTCATCTCCACTCCACTTGGCCAAAGAATTTGTATAAAAAAATTTTCAGCATGATTTTACATTTTTGTATTGTTCCTCTTATTACTTTGGGTCTTCAGTGATTATTATTTTGTCTGCTCCCCCTCAGTGGTGCTTGGTACCTTTACAATATCATAAGAGTGATTAACGTAACAATCGATGAAGAGTGTTAATTTTTTTTTTTAAATTGCCTGTAATTACATTTTACGATCGTGTGAGGTGCCCTTCTTTGATCGGCAGTTCAGGAGGTCGATGATCTGCCATTGATGCGGTCAACAAGATCAAGGTCTGATTTTTATCTCTACGTAATAATTTTTGTAACATGTTCATCGAATAAAAGTTGCAACGATTTTTTATCCAACGTCTAGCTTTCAAGCGGAGTCAAAGCTTGTTTATGTTTCGCAGCATGATTCAATAGGCTCAAGAGGGGGTAGGGTCACCTCAACTTAATGTTTGCAAAAATAAAATAAAAAAAAATATATCACATGATTCTAAGGAGAAATTCCAAGGCAATATCTAAAGACAATTTACAAACAAACAGAAAGACACTAAGCTAAAAACATTCTTAAGAAAATTGGTAAAAATGAGTACTAAATAAGTACAAACATTTTTAGTCAATAATTTCGAGTTGTGAAATTCTGGTTGTGGTGCGGAGTGGGGGGGGGGTGAGGTAAACAGAATTTTCAAGGTGGTACAAAACAGTACAAACGAAGAGGAATACACTGAGCTAAAAAAAGTTTGATTTTGGACCATTGGGGGGGGGGGGGTGGTGAAATGATACTCTATAATTGGGGGGCTATTTTAGGTGGGAAATTAAGGGGTACAAATGATTATTTTGGTGGTACAAAAGAGTACAAAAAAGGTACAAACGTTTGAGACCAAAAAATTTGAATTTTGTGTAATTGGGGGGGCTACCATTTCTCCAGCCCCCTAGGTAACTTTTCTAAATTACAAGAAATGGAGGGAGGTACAAAAAATTCGAAAAGTGGTGCAAAACAGTACAACACTAATATAAACGTTTCCAGTCAAAAATTTTGAATTTCAGGCAATTGGGGGGGGGGGGGCTGGTGAAATGGACCCCAAATAATTGAATTTGTTTACATGACACACTCGCTTCTCCTCTTCAAGTTCAAAACAGTTAGCCTTTCAAAAACTATTTTATCAAAATGAGCCCTGCAGAAACACATAATTATATAGATTTTTTTTAAATAAGGGATGTATATGGTCAACCTGTTTCATGGATTTTAAGTTACACTTATACAAAAATTTCATACTTGACCAGGAAATGGTTACGTGTGTAAAAAATTACATACGAATATAGCTGAAAATTTTATTAGTGTGTAATTTTTACTCGTGTTACTTTTAATGAGACGATTGTCTTCTCAGAATGAATGAAACGTATCTTACTTTATATGGGTTAATGGGTTTTAATATTACTCTTTATTTTTTTTGTTTTGTTTGATAAAAAATAGGTAAAAATTCGCTAAGTGCAAAAATATGCAAATTTTATTCGACCGTTTATTTTTTTATTGACAATAATTTTTAGAGCCTGGATTTTTATTAAAGGTCTGTGGCTTCTAATCTAACTAATACATATCTGTGGGTTTTTCTAGTCAGATTATTTTTTTAATTTTATAAAAATTGCAGTCAATTAAATTAACTTTGATAAAGTATGTAAGTATAATTACGAGTACATCATATGTATGTGTTGGTATACTCGACACATTTTGTCAGTTCACAAAGAAACGTCAAGAAAATTAAAAGTTAGCTTTACCCAGAAACAAGGGAGATCTCAGTCATGAGGGGTGGTAATGATGGTCAGTTTCAAATCTGCGCACCCTTTCAATTTTAAAGTCGAGCACTTACACTGCGGACTGTTCAGACCACAAATGATTCTTAGTTAGCAGATATAAATTAAATGAAAATGATTAAAATTTTATAATGAAAATGTTTCATTATAAAACTGCATAGAGTACCTGTAGTGGACACGCCTTTCGAAGGTTCGTAATAATGAAGTTCTTACAGAAATATAGCTATAGTATGCAGACGGCTTTCACTATTCATTTATGTATATTTATTAGCTACCTATACGTTCTTTATTTTGTGTTATTGTTCGTTCGAAGTTTCGAACTATTTATCTCGTGTATGTTTGCAACCTGAAATCTTGACCTACCAAATTTTTCTTCTTCTGACCTACAAAACCAGTTCATGAATAAAGAGTTCTGAGACGACGCATTTGGGAATTAATATTTCTTCCTTTCTTTAGCAATTGTATAGGTACAATATCGTGCATTTAAAAAAAAATAAAGCTCGAATTTTACTTCAAGTCACGGACATCCACAGCTGCTGTAATTTTCAGAAGCTATTTCATGGGTTGTGATGGGTTTAAAAGCTGGTATAACTGTTTCTTACACTGAGAGAAAAGGGTAGTACTTATTATTACATAGTATAGGTAGTAATTTTTCTAATCGAGGTTACAAAAATTATTATTTTGTAGCAATAAATTCTTATATTTATGATAGTATAAAATGTACTACAAAGACAGTATATTTTACTATTTTTTAAACAATTTCTACTACAATAATTTTGAACTGTCCCAGTTTTCCCATACTAAAACAGTAAAAGGTACTACTGAAATTTCTCTCAGTGTATTAGAGTCAGTGGTGGATACCAGGGGGGGAAAGGGGAAATTCCCTCCCCCAAATCCAAAAAAATAGATCGATAATCCACAAAAAAAATCAATTTTCTTGAACCCCTCCCCCTTTATGCTGAAAAAAACACAATTTCACCATTTTAGTATTTATGCATGCTTTGAAAAAATTTGGATTTCCTCCCCTCCCCAATGGAGCTCTGGATCTGCCACTGATTAGAGTGTAATTTTAATGAAATATGTTCATTGGTGCACATGTTTCTAATTTGACCCATCGATGAAGAAAGTCAAAATAAACCTTTCATAAAATATAACTGATCCGATTCCCGGACACTTTCCCTAATTCAGTTTCCCTAAAGACATTTTCCCTTATGGACAAAATCCCTAATTCTTTTATCCCTAATCCATTTTTCCTAATGCCAAAAGTCCTAAAACATTTCCCTAATGGACAAAATCCCTAATGCTTTTATCCTCCATTGACCATGAAATAAGTTTATTGCCATGCAATGCAATAATGGCAGTCTATGGACAAGGTCAAAGCGCTGTAATCCCACCTCAATACCCACCATCACTCTAGAACCACTACGAAGCTGTCCTCATAAAGTCTTATAATACCAATAACTGTAGTAGTGAGGGTTGGCACAACCGTTTTTGCCTTGTGGTGGGGTAACATCATCCCAATTTGTACAGTGCCCTTGTCAAATTTCAAAAGGAACCTATAAGTGGAAGCCTGTGTAGCGGAACTCGCAATGGGGAAAAAAATAAGATCATCCCTAGAGAAAAAAAATGGCTGGAATTACAAGAACATATTTACACTACAGCCTCTCTGTATCAAACCTACAACACTTCACTGGAATATCTTAAAAATGTATCGCATAATATAAATTTATAAATGCACTTTCTTTCCTTTTTCTTCTATTTGTGCTTTTTAGGCAATTTATTTATTACGTTAGGATTTTTTATTTTAAGGAAAATAGATAAGGGATAAAAGAATTAGAGATTTTGTCCATTAGGGAAAATGTCTTTAGGGAAAGTGTCCGGGAACCTAACTGATTTCATACATAGGTTATCGAACTGTGCGATGTGCATAAAATTAACAGCTGTTTTATATGTCTGTTATGAATCTGAGATAATTAAATAGTATTGGATGGTCTTCGATTCAGTGAATCTTTTTCTTCACGCCCTGTGTGACTATTCAAATCATCTACTTATGTTATTTAAATAAATATTTTGTCCTATTCTTCTTCATATATTGCCTTGAAGGTTGCATTCCCCACTCGGTGAGAGTTCTCTCATCATTTTTTTTTTTTTCATTTTCGACATGTCTATCTAGGTGTCACAAAAACCCAATACATATAATCAGCCAGTCTTGTTTTAGTTGTTCATAGTAATCCTTGTTCCCATTGTCTCAATATCTGTGTGAAATATTATTTCACGCTTATTTTACTTCATTAATACAATATACAGTCGTACATTTGTACGTGACCTTACATTTTCCACGGATTATATAGAATATCGCCAATTTTAATGCGAACATGATACTTAACTCTTAGGGTTTTTTTAATTTTTTTTCTTCAGTTAGATATATATTATATTTTTTGCGAACGCGTGAATATATCTGTATACATTTTTTTTTTTGTTATAGGAATTATTATAATTTATTCATTTTAAAATTTTTGTAATTTTTTTTTTTTCTTTGGATAGATACGGAGAAAAACAAAGAAAACCCGATGCACCTGATATCAGCGGCATTCAACTTTTATCAGCCACAGCGTATCAATTGAAAAAACCTTACCAACAGTTACTTATACCTATCACCGTGTGGATTGGTATGGAGCAGGCTTTCATCGGAGCTGAATTCACGCAAGTACGAATTTACATAAATTTTATTTATGCTTTAGTGAATTTTAGAGCGAGTTTTGTCTCCTAAACATGCGTACATAATGGTCTTGGCGCGAAGATGAATAAGTCAAGGTAAATGAATAGGGGAGAGCTGCATATGGGCTTGTTAGGAGAAAGTACAGAGTAGTGCCCGCGTATTACAAATCCATTTGGGCTAATTGATATTTTTGACTTTCATAGGCATATATTTCGTGCGCAATGGGAATTCATTCCGTCGGTTATGTCATGATTTGTTTCGGCGTTATAAACGCAATTTGTTCGTTGCTTTTCGGATCCTTGATGAAGTACATCGGCCGAAGTCCTCTAATGAGTCTGGGATTCGCCGTTCATGCTTGCCTACTGTGGGTTCTAATAATCTGGCGACCACATCCGAAATCTCCGCACATATTTTTCATCATATCCGGCCTATGGGGAGTTGGCGATGCTGTATGGCAAACTCAAGTGAATGGTAAGTTTTAATATATTATGTACTCGTACTTCGTATATTTATTTAAACCAATTTGATTTTTTGGTATTTGCTTCTTTATAGCGGTACCGTATATTATTATTACTAAATTCGAAGAGTGATTTGAAATCTGTGAAAAGTATTTTGATTAAAAACTATAGGGCTTCGCCCCCCTGAGGCCTTTGCTTTGCTCAGCCCTCTCACCCATTCCGCTCGGTCCTCCAACCACTTCCAGTGAAAAGAAGCCTTAGAATGAAAGGCCGATATTACCCTAAATAGTCCTAAGGTTTTTTTTTTGGCCGATATTATACCCATACCCAAAGGCTTGATGACGTCATCATATTGCTCGGTTGCCTGGCAACGAAAAAGTCCTAAAGTTTTTTTTAATTATAGAGAGAAAGACTAGGGGCTTCACCCCTTGAGGCCCTCGTTTTGCTCAACCCTTCAACCCTCTCCCCTTGGCCCTCCAACTCTTTCCACGGATCTTAGGGTGAAAGTCCGATAATATTCTAAAAGTCATAAAGTTTTTTTTTGGTCGATATTATCCATCCAAAAAGTTTTGGAGTTTATTTTAAAAAGTTGGTTCTGGAGCAAAATACTTGAGGGTGGGCAAATCGAATTCCCAACGGGCAAATTAAATTCCTAGAAAAGTAAAATAAACCGTTCTCCCTCACCGATCCAGGGGAAAGTTTTCCTGAAGAGGACAAACGACTTTGCTTGGAGGTATTTCTCCCTTCCCCATCGCTTTGGCTAGGGCCTTGAAATGGTTTAATTGTCATTTTCAGCTCTCATTTATCAAAGTATTTAATCAAACCGATATTATTGCTTGATAAGGTTCTATCATCAAGTCCGGAAATATTCCCTTACTTCAAGAATTAACACACGAGGCATTGGTAAAGAAGAAAGTGTTAGGGCAATTTTCATTAAGATTTTGAAATATCTGTAATTTGATTCATTTAAGAAATGCGTGACGTCTCAAGGCTCTAGTTAATCAGACGACAGCATTTTGATTTTTTTTTGTATCGCTCTGTCCAAATTCATGTGACCTCTCACGCACTTAAGACTTATTAAATGAATCAGACTATTGTCTAATCTGAACGAACTAAGTTTGGATTTGTCATTTGCATTTATTTCTTTGAAAAATTGATTCTTACACTTCTTTATTTGTCGAAGCCTCATTCAGGAGATTTCCAAATGAAAAACTACTACCACCAGACACTTTTATTTACTTATATACATTTTAACTGAAATATTAAAAGATACGTAATGAGAAGATAACAAGCATTCTCGTTAAATCAGCTTCTACCTACATCAGATGTCAGTCCCTCAAACTTTTCAAAATAATAATTGATTAAAGTAATTCAACTGAGCTTGCCTATTGTCATCCACAGTCATGAAGGTTGCACTGGATGCAAAACAATTCAACAATAATACGATTACATAAACTTTTTGGCTGGCGAAAAAAAATTGAAAGTCTCGACGCATCCTTGGGTGAATCTTGACTTTCGCTGAGACATGCAACATCCTTCAATTTATAATATTCTTTAGATGCTCGACTGAATATATAAAACTATCGATACATTAAAATTTGTCGACGATGACGCGTATGCGTTTGTATACGTCCTATATAACAGGGGGAAAAAAATGAAAAAAACCTCGCAGAAATGTAAAATTATATGATGTAAAAAAATTACAATGAAAAAGGTGACATGCTGAGATGGATATTAAAAAGAAAGACAAAAAAAAATTTAATGGCAGATGGCAATAAAAATATCCGACGGGAGTTCTTCTGTTACCTATTCGCGAAATTTATGAAGAAGACTTGCATTGTTGAAGCCTCTCTAATGAACAAATCAAGAGAAATCAGTGTAATTGTTTCTTAGCATAATAGCTTTCAGCTTTGGTTATCGACTTGGGGTTCAATCTATTCAATATAATCTATTAACAGAGTAGGCTAGTTACAAGAATGTAGATGACTCATTTCAGTTTAAGTTTCGCATTTGCCATTTACTATAGGTAGTTTGCTATACTTTTGAGCAGAGAATATATAGCCGGACGTAAAATTTCCTTTCCATAAAATATTTTAGTCCCAAAACGAAAGGGAAGAGGTCGAGCACAATTATAGGCCAGTTACATACCTGGGACTAAATCATTTTAAAGGGCTATTACAGTAGAGTATTTATCACTTAATTTTAGTGTATTATAGCACACTAACTGGAGGATAATTCAGTTTCATACAAAATCTTATAAAAATTAATTTAAAGAAAAAACTATGAAAATAATTAAAAAATAATTATAGTCAAAATAACAAAATATAAGTACCTAATTAGGTAAGTTTATTCATAACTAAAAGTTGATGGAAAATAGTGAAAATTAATATAAAATACTACATAAGAATTAATGTTGTGCATTTTCACAATTAACGTTCACTGGAAAAACGCATTCAATAATAACTTGAAGAATTTTTTCGCTCAAAAAAGGGCACCGCTTTATTTGCACAACCATGCCGATTATAAAAATATAGGGAGATCTAAAGTGGAAATGAGACCTTGGGATGAAAAACATTTTCTTTGTTTTATGACTTCGATTTTATTCTACACATAGATACCTATGTGGTTCTACATAAAAAAAAGCAAAAAAACAATTCATTGCTTGAGAGGGTACTGCTGATTTCATATTGGGGGATCCAAAGCTAAAAGGGACCTTAGGATGATTCAATCATCAATGTGATTCACTCATTCACTGAACTAACATCTTTTACTATTGTTTTTTTGTTCTCGCATGTTTAATGAGGGGCGACAACCGTACGGTAGCCACCCCCAACCTCCCTTCCTCCATTGAAAGAACGTGAAAATAAAAAAATGCATTGCCTACGAAGAAGTTTTGCTTCAAACATGCGTCCCAAAACTCATGTTTTTCTCGTAAAAGCTCCAATTAGAGAACAAATAGATTAGTTTTTTCGTTTCATGATCTCAGGATTGCGAAAATGTGCCTGTCACAAATTCAAATATCCTTATTTATGGGAGAAAAAAATTGAAAAGCAACTTGATATATTTTCAGTGAGGTGAGAGAAAAGGTACACTCACTTGTATAAGACTCGAGTACTTTTGTACGAATAATTATATCATCAGAATTTTTAACAGTTTTTACGAGACCAGTGGTGGATTAAATTTGCTCAGGAGTGGGGACGTAAGCTCTGGAGGGCATAGCCTCTCTGTCGCTCCCCAATGTCCACTTATGTTGATAATCAGAATTTCAAGGATATTTATTATTTGTTCTTATTTTTGATACCACGTTTCATAAAAGTTCAATCGTGCACTTAAGAATTTGAATAGCAGGAGTCAAAATCTTGAATACTCGTAGTTCAGCCAAAACGCAAGCGTATTTCTTATGAGCTTATTTTATACTCCGTTACTCTGATAAGACATAAAATGAAAAATGACAAGTGACATTGTAATGACGGAGTTAGCTACGACAAGTTAAATAAAAACTCAACTTGAAGAAATGATATTCACGACAAATTAATAATAATAATAATTATGAGGAATTTGTTTTTTCAACTCGGAGAACATTCTTCTCTGAAAAATAAACTTTTTTGACTTTTAAAATTATTTTCTTTCTCCTCCTCTGTTTTATTTGCCAAAAGTTGAAAGAAACTGTGATACTGCAGCGTTGAGGTCATATGCGCTGACTTCCGTGGGTGAGTGGGTGAATTTTTACCCACGTAAAAAAGTCATGTGGGTTAATTCACCCACCTGAAAATGAAATTTAAAGTGGAGGAGAAGGGAGAAAAATTGGTTTTAAGTGGGGAGGAGGGTGTACTATGATGGGTAGGGCAGTGTATAGGAAAGGGGGCGATCGAAAGGCAAAGTTATGAGAAAGGCTATTTTGTGCAAAAATGTTCTCACCCACGTAAATTTTTATAAATGTCAGCGCATGAGGTCATGAAGCAGATAGGTACGGTATTGTATTTTGTGCGACAATTCTTTAATTTTGAGTGTATTTTAAATAATAAATTGGAAATACAGGGTTATTATAAGTCCCGCTTCCACAAAGATGACAGAAAAAGTTCACCTATAAACAATGGATGAATGTAAATTTCCAGAAATACATGAAAAAAACTTATGCTCTAATAATTAAAATAAAACCACTGACCTTTTTCTACGTTTGCGGATATAAATGTTTTATGATCACTTCCATAATTGGCGGTTTTGGTGTCATGTTACCAAAACATGAATTTTTTTTTTCAAATGGCTTATATTTATTTATAAATATAAATTTTAATCACCTATGAATGTGACTGCATAAAATTATTAGAATGTCACCTGTGAAGGTAACATTTTATAGAGCACACTTAATTAAGCTTAATTCTGTAAATATAGGTAGTACAAGTTGTAAAATTCCTCAATTAGACCTAATAAATAATAATAATAAAAAATAAATAAATGGAAAGAAAACATTAATGTGTGACACCGATGAGACGATAGCACACAGATTAAATAAATAAAAGATGAAAAAATAAGATAAATAGGTAACGTACCATACTCTAAATTTTTTCCTATGACATTAATTTCTGAAAAAATGCTCGTATATGCTCCTAATTCCAATAATTTCAAGGATATCGTCTTTATTTATTTATTTATTTAATCCTTTGCATAAAATTTTCTGTATGTGGATGAGGAAACATTACTGGTAGGCTAAATAAATTTTGTCTACAAATCGAACCGGAAATTTCCTGAAATGAAAGGAAGTCAGGAAATAAGAGCAGAAATTAATTTTGATGCAAGCGCGTTTATTGCAAAAGATTGGCCAATGGCCAGGTTTTTTAGTCATCGATTTGAATTTAAAAAAAAAAAAACTGGTATATTCCAAGAATGGAATGTTTGTCAAAAAACTCTAAGTAACGAATTTATTGATTACATTCGCGAGTGCAGTTCAATTTTGACAAAAAAAAAATAATAGTGGATTAATAGGTACTCGAATGAAATTTTTTTTTCTCAAATAATTAAGTATTTTCTTTAGTCTGTAGCTCTGTAACTACTGTCTAAGAAAATATGTAAACTGCAGTGTATTAGCTGTGACGATAGTCATTTGTATAAAATAAAATACTTGAAATAAAATAATGAAAAAAAAACTTAACGGTTCTCATTAAATACGATGACACTTTTTTATTTTAATGAAGCAATGTCTGGCCTGTAGCGCCTGCAGTTAAAATAAATTGGTTGAAAAAAAAAAAAAGTAACCATTTGGGCATCTTTTCTTTCTTTTAAACGAATTCCAAGTTGCAAATTATTCGAGTTACTATAGTGACTAGTGTCAAGGCAAGTATTTTCACTCATGAACCTATAGTTTGCGATTAGTTTATTTTAACAGCAATATTTTTGTTAACGTTGAGATATTATGTGGTTAAATAGAAAAAATAAGTTCTTATAAACAAATCAATACTAAAAATTGGTTAATTGGCACGTTTCATACTATCTTTGTGAATGGTTGAATTAAAGGTTTTATAATAAATGAAAAGTGCTTGTAAAATAAAATATAATACTAGTCCTTAGAAAATTATACCATGAAGAACATTACAATCAAACTCGAGAAATAAATGAAATGAAAAAGAAAATTTGAAGATGTCGGAGAGGGGAAAAGAATGTTATTTTTGAAAACATTTATTTATAGGTGGTAATATCATATAAGTACTCCAGATAAGATAACATTATCTTACTCGTTGGTTAAATATCAATATTTAAAAACCTCTGTTTTGTGTAACTCAACTTTAATTCCTATTGTCTGTAAAATTTCTAACCAGTTTGTAGAACAATTTTTACTGCCCATCATAATGAGGAGAAAAAGTTTTTGAAAATTTTTATAGTTTGTTAGAAAAACGTGATTTGATTGTTATGAAAAATCTATGCCTGAAGATTAGTCTCATGAAAAATGACAGTAGATTTTGCAAAAAAAATAAATAGAAATAGGTATACTATTTTTTGAGAAAGAGAAAAAAATAGGACAGTTTTGGCCTGTATAGAATGTTTGTACAAGATAAAATTTTGAAATTTAATTCTAATCGGTGGTTGTAACAGAAGGGGGCATAAAATTAAATGACGCTCTATCTCATCCCCTCGCTAAAAAATTTTTCGCATTTTGTAAAAATTGAAAAATTAATATTTTTAATTGTTTCGTTTCATTCAAAAATAATTTACTCATTGTCAGTTTTACTTCACCATAGCCAGTGCAGTGCACAAACTAAGAAAAATATTTTTTTTAAATAAAAAAGTAGTAAAATGTATTACGAGTAGCTTAGGTTATATTTTAATTCAATATTTCAACTTAACAGGAAACAGAAACCCAATAATGCTTCAACATTTTTGTATTCTTCAAGCCCCCGCTTTAAATAATATTTAATATCTTATCAAAATTAGGATTTCATAATTTTTAATTACAAATTTTATATTGGGAGGTGAATTTTTCGTATTTAATTGAAAAAAAAAAAATTGAAATCGAAAAAAAAAGAAAAATAAATATAATTATAAAATACCAAGTCAATATAATTAAGTATTCGTAAAATAGTAATTTCTCGTTTTAAATAAATTTAAATAAAAATAAACTGTCCCTCCTACCTTCCTACCTACTGTTTTGATGTCTCAGTGAAAAAGTGAATCTGCAAAATTTGATATTCTATGCGTAGACAGGCTAATTTGAGCCAAAGCGTAGACCACGTAATTATTATAATCCGAGGTATAGTAAAATTGATTTTATAACATAAATAAACACATCCATGCGAACAACTTTTCACTTTTCACCATTAATTTCTCGCTCACGTATTGACCTTTTCTGTTAAAAATATTTGTAGGCCTGATATTTTTGGTTAAAAATAGAGTATCGAAAGGAGATTGTGTCAAATAATAAAGTAAGTAATAAATAAATTGAAAAAAAAAAGAAAAAAAAGGTGTAAAATTAGAATATAATGGAAAGACGTGCTATAACAACAATAAAAACAAACAGCAACATAATGATAGTACTTATAACAATCGAATAACTCTTGGGAAAAACAACCGTTACACTTCCTCATAATCTTAATAGTATGACAACGTTGTAAATTTAAAAGTATATTATGGTGCAAAAAGGCAAAAGCTTATTACGAGTTTCCTAGATTTTCTAATGTCTGGGTCAAATTCACACTATACTTAATTAGTTATTCCATTTTTGTTCGCCTCATCTGTGGTTTTGTGGTCTACTTATAGCATGTACAAGTGAGGGACGAGTGAAATTTTAGAAGAAAAAAAAACAACAGAAAACCAGACATTTTTGCATAAAACATTTGTTAACCCATTAATAGACATGTGCATTTATCTAACAAGCTGGCAAGTTGTAAAACATTTTTTTTTAATACACGAAGCTAGTATCAGTGGTTGTTGCAGGTTGGATATAGATTCAAAGTGGAACTTAGTTCGTATTTTTGCTTGCATTTTCAGAAATCAGAATTTCTAATATTTTAAATTCGAAAACCTCTAAAGTTTATACGGATAAAATCAGCTCGCATCTTACAATCTCTGATATTTACAAAATTAGACTGTGAGTTACAAAAATTATTAAAAAATGGTAAAATGAAAAAAATTCATGCTGAAGTTGATTTTTTGTCTTTTTTTTCGATAATTTTCTTATTTTAGTGATTCTAAGTTTATTTTGGGAACAATTTTTGGAGGCTATAATTTTTTTCTTTGGGTCCGTCACCTCCGCTAGATCCCTCCTTGGTTCTGCCGCGGCCTTCATGAAAGTTTCTGATGAATGGCTTTGGCCCTGTAAGTATATACATCAATTTCAGAATATTCCATGAATTTCTCTCTTTGATAACGAGAGGTTCCTTGGAGCAGTAGGGCCCCGTTGAAATTTCATTGCTCTCAAAAAACTCCCGAGTACACCCCTGACTGAAACAACAGCATTCTGAAATGTTAATCTATTTTTGATGACTACTGAAAATAGACCTTTCTGGAAGTCTGTATGCTTTTGAAGTATAGCTTCAAGTGATTTAAAACGCAGGTGTGAAGGGGAAGAGCCAGTGGAAAATCATTTTGTTCGCAAACGTGAGGATAAATTTTCCAAGGCTTTCATCTGTTTTAGTAGTGTCCCCCCACAATATTAAAGGCTATCTGGAAACAAATATTTTTAAAAACCGAATTGAAGGTATGCGTTGTAACTTTGCCAAAAATCTGAATTGTAATCATGAATTATGAAAAAATATATGCGAATTGTCCCCCAGATAATGTATCAACGTAAACAAGTTGAATAATACGATACAATTTTGCTTCATATATTTATGAAACAAAAAAAAAAACCATTCACCTCTCATATAACGGTGCAGCAAACCCTTAGACAAATAAAATGCATATAAGTTTCTTAATAATTCCAGTCGGACAGGCGTGCAAATGGCTTATTCATAGAAAAATATGAAATAAATTTATCTTTTAATAACATAAATATATAGTCGAGCGTTTTTAGAGAACAACCGCTCCTCTTAAATTTTCGATTGTATCTGCTATTATATATTATGCATTCTCAGATACCCACACATATCTACTCTTGGTGCATGTGCGAGTGTTACAAAATTTTCTACTCTAAAAAAATTCAGTAATTGTATACGACTCTGAACATCGAAAACAGAAACTATAACACGAGCTTGGAACTATTTACCTTTCCGTAGTTGGTTATACATTTTACATTATACAGGCGATAGTCTATGAATATTCCATTCTTTTACTTGGATCTCCATCACCTTTGCATTACAAAGGTCGCTTTTTGCAACGTCCCTGAAATTCTTGAATAGACCCTGGACTATAAGAATTTGGCTCTTTAGAAGAGGGGGCAATTAAAATTGTTAATTACATAGAGAGGATGCTAAACGAATGAGATTATGTTTTTCGTACAATTTTTCATACAAGAATGAAAAAAAAGTTCTCCTTATTTCTTATTAAAATTTCTGACACTATAAATTATGAATATTTGAATAAGTGACCCCTAGGTTATTGACACTTATGTATAAAAAAGTCAAGTAAATGTCTTTGTGACCTATCATAACTAAATTCTAATGTGGCCATTGGTACAGCCAAAAGCGCATTCGCTCTTAGCCATCAAATTTCATACAAAAAAAAAAAAGACTGTATAAAAAATTTTCCTCTGTCTTTTGGGGATTAATTCAAGACTCAGCCCCTCCCTTAGCAAATCTCTAGCTACACCACTGATTATGGTAACCATGTATATGCAGTTGTAAATGTCATTATAGCGCCCTATTGTCAAATTTTGGGTGTCGCTTTGTACAGAAATTATCTGTGGGTCACAAAGACACTCATTTATCAAACACCTGCGAACTCTGACGAAAGATACAGTAAACCTCGCATCCAAAATTGGAAGGATTAGTTTAGATGTCAAAGTGACTCCCTAGGAAAGATTTGGATTGACATCTTTCCTAACCTTTCTTCCGAGCTGTTACCTTACCTCCTACACCCGAAAAATAGCATTTTTAGCCAACAACTTTGCACTGAGAAAAAAAATTAAAAGTTAATACAAAAAAAATTGAAAATTATCTAATAGAAATATTAAAAATTAGTAAATAATACGTACTTACTAAAGTTTAATACAAAAATATTAAAAATTAGTATGCTACATATTAGAATTTCTTATTTTTTACTAAATTTTTATATAAACCTGAATTGTCCTTAGTTTAGTATGCTGCATATTAAAAATTAATACTTATGTAAATTTCTCTCAGTGTGTAGTACCCAAATCACAAAACTAGGTGTTATAACAACAAAATGGGTGCCATTATGACATTCATTCTATAAAATGGGGTTTACCACGATGTTGAACAAGTGTATCAATTAGTTTGGTTGTATTAATTATGTTGATTTTTTTCAAATATTTTAAAAATCTGCATACTAGCGTCCCAAAGGAAGATATTATTAATTGCGGCCATTTTATTCCCTTTAAGACTAATCCTGGTGGCAAATAATTCCATGAATTTTGACAACGTTTCCCATTTCTAGTTTTCTTTCGCATAAATTTCTTACTTTTATTTATGTTATTTTACAGGTATTTACGGAACTCTGTTCCGACGAAATAAGGAAGCTGCATTTAGTAATTTTAGACTATGGGAATCGTTTGGTTTTGTCATTGCATATACCTACAGCACACATTTGTGTGAAAAACCGAAGTTATATGTAATGGGATGCGTCCTAGTTGTCGGTTTTATTGGCTACATAATTGTCGAAGTGAGGCATAAGATACGGGCTAAGAGAAGGAAAAGCTTGGCTGAGGATCCAAAAGCTGCAGCCGCAGAGGCAGCCAAACCAAATAACGTCATCGAAGAAACAGACGATGAAAAAGACGACATTGATGACGAAATTATTGTTACACATTTATAAATGTAGAGAAAACCAAAAATTTAGGTCAACTATTCCAGCAATATGGAACGCTCGAAATTCAGGATTTAAAATCTGTTTTACGTTATATTTTTAAACAATATAATTGAATTTTCAAACTTCGTCCATATGCATAATATTACTGGAATATTATCGGGAATTGAAAAGAAAATTTCGGGAAAACACAAAAAAAAATGTCGATTTTCAGCTTTACCAGCCAGCTGGATTTCAAATTATGTCTGGAATTCGGTCAGTGGCGATTTTTTTTTCCTCATTTTATCATGTTCTTTCTTTTTCTTTGTTTTTTTAAATCCATCTTAAACTATCTTCTTTATGTTTTTTCTGTAAAAAAAAAAAAAAAAAAAAAAAAAAGCCACTGACTAAACCTGCTGTGATAGAAATGAATATTAATGTTAGTAAATATAGTCGTTGCAGAAATTTTAATCTTAATCTATAACGACTAAAATATGCATTAAGTTTGATATTATATTGCGTTATTTTACGTACATAGATGCCACGTAAATAAGTATTATTTAAGATTTTTTTTTTTTCTGCTTCTTTTAAATGTAAATTGATTATCACCAGTCAATTAAGAGAGACAATACTCTTGAGTGAGAGACAAAATAAGAAGAGAATAAGATTTTCTTTGCAAAAGAAAAGTTTTTAAAAATATGCGATGGTTACCAACAGGATAGCTCGTAACTTTATTTATATCTATTTCTTTTCCATTTTTTGTATAGTATCTTAAATTCCTTTGTACATTTTTTTAATTTATAAATTTTTTGAGAGATGTATTTTGAGAATGTGTATATTATGAAGTAAATTGCGAGCGACCGTTACATTTGTGTTTCTTGTGAATTTATATTTATTTTAAATCATTTTAATACACGCATATTCTGCAAGGATTTTCGTGGTTTATTTGAAACTCAGAAAAAAAAATTAAATACTTATTAGTTTTGTATGGAGAGGCAAATTATAATATTGGTATATATCGTATCAGTGATACGTGAGAAAGCATGTTTGTGACCATAGTCTAGTCACTCAGATTTCAGTTCCGAAAAATTGGTTTTAAAATTTTTATTTTAACTCAAAACACTCCACTCACAATAACCTATCTCAACAAATTTTTTGCCTATCATCAATAAAAACCTTTTTCACTCAGGTTTTTTTTTTTTCCTGGAAAACAAACATTGAACTATTTTTGATGTTCTGTAGTTTTTTATTTTTTGAGTGAGTTTTGACGCTTTGACTGAAAAAATAAATTTTTTGGCCATATCAAAGAGAAAACCCAAGTGAATAATACATACATTTTTTTTCTTCAATTTGAGCATTTCGGCTTAAAGTAATAACGGTAAGACATTTTGTAAATTCATTTGTTTATTTCTTTGTACGTGAGCTTTGACTGTAAATTTCAGAATAAATATTTTCATCGTTGAGTTTCATTAAAGCATGCCGTTTATTTGTTTATAGTAATAGAAACCATTCCTTTTTGTTTGTTTTTTTAGAATCTTTTTTTTACCTTTGTGGCCATATCATTAAATGTGATAAGTAAACATTCGTTAACTATAAGTGTTAGAAGAAATTGTAGTTTATGACCTACCAAAAATTTTATAATAACGATCTACATATAATTGAGTAGGTAATTCCGTATCGTGTCTATTGAGCCAATTTTTGTGTGTTTTTAATTATACGTAATTCAAATTGTAAAGTATAAATAATAAATATTTATTGTTCCAGAATGTAGAATATGTAAGTTTAAAGAGAAAAAAAACCATAATAAATTTCATTAATTTGCTGCTATACGTTTTCTTTGCAAATGAGAGAAAGTTTTTTCCATAATGTTCACATTGAAAAATGAAGGTAAATACCAAGCACAGAAACGACTTGACGTTTATTTCGTGATAGGAACCGTTAAAACTGTATCGTATAGTCAAGAAATTAATGTAATTTTACCCGCGAATTTACAATTAGCCAACCAGAGTAACGTTTCTTGGATTTCCACAATATTTAAAAGTGCTTATTAATAGGCGTTGTTATTTTTAAACTGGCACAGGCTATATTTGTGAACCAGTAGCTTGCTGACTATATTAGTTAAATGAGACTGCGATTGAGCAAACGTTCTGACGTTTTCTAATGGTCTTTCAAAATGTCATTTTCTTTGCTCCCAACTCATTCCATGACACCTTCAACTTCAATTTGTTCTTTTGCATTTATGATGAAAATAACTGATAGAAATTAAAAATAAGAATGAAAAATTATTAAGACATATAAATTTTTTGGTAGTAGCTGGAAGAAAAAGCTGAGAAAAACACCTTTTCTCGCTCAATTTCTATTATATTTGAATCATAATTTCTTTATGATGTAATAGACGATCAGTTCTATTCAAATAATATCTTATAATACCTTTAGGAATTGAGTCTAATGTTAGAAAGGCCTCAATAAATGGCTTTAAAACTGAAAAAAAAAAAATTCGAAAAAAACATTTCTGAGTACTCCGCCGAGAGCCCCAAGTGGGTCGTAGACAAAATTTTACCACATTCCTCACGAGACTAAATAGGAAATAGATAAAATTACGGAAAGCAACTTTTTTCAATGTCATCAGGCCTCTTATGCCCTCTCTTTCAGCAGGTTTACAAATGGGGTGTATTTTTGTTAGATTTGAATAAATTGAAAAAGGAAAGAGCCTCTAGATACGGCTTCTAAAATTTTAAATTTCTTACATCAACTTTCTTACAGACTCAAACGCACCCAAGATCACTTTTACTATGAGCTCACGTACACAAAAGTCGTATACTTTTCTTGCTTAGTGTCAGGCATAAATAATTTTCGTTCAACAAAATATACATTGGCCTAACTTAAGGTTAATAAAAATTGTACATACCTCCCACCCTGACAAATGGTTAATGACTTACTACGTTTTAATTACGAGGTCCGATGTTTCATTTGGCAAATCATAACTTCATTTTTAGATGAAACTAGGAACCACATGTAACTATTTTTATTTTATTATTTTTTGTAAAAGTGGCGTGATATTATTTTGTCACATATTCCCATCAAAATTAGAACCTCATTCATGGCCGCTAAAAAGTTTGATGCTTAGCCTCGTTCAACTATTTGAAAAAATCCTGGAAGTGTTTGCGCCATAGATATTTCTCTCAAAGTTAAGCTCTTGAGCGTACGTTGTTGAGAATTTGTTTAAAAATTAAGGTAAATGGTAATGAGCATAAAAATAGAGGTATACCTAATATTATATGTAAAGCACAGCGTAATGATTATAATAACATGACTCAATCGTGAGAAAAGAAGTTCAACACAATACAAAAAAAAATTTATTGCATTCAAAGTTACGAGAAATTTTACGTACGAAATAATAATTAAGTGCGGAAGATAAGTCTTAGCTTTTAACTATAGGTTTGTCATGAAAACATCCTGTTTTTATTGCACGAATAAAAATTGGTGCTGAAATTTTGTAGAGGAAAAATATAGAGAATAGTATAGCAACATGATTAACAAGCTTCGTTTCCAAACTTGTTAGACGATGGCCATTCTCTATTGTTAAATATTATAATTCGATCATCTGAATAAACGTACAAGTAACCATACGGATTATGAGCAGTTAAATTTCAAATTAATGTAATAACAATGCAGTCCACATGTGACTATTAAACATTTATCGTCAGATTGAATTCATAATTTGGCAAAAATATTCATGTTTTAGGTAGAATAGTAACCTCTTCAATTCTTTGTTGCATTCATAAAATATGAGGTCAGTTACTCGTATGCTGTAATCACATTTACGGCGTTTCGCTTATGCAACTTGACTTACATGTTCGCTAGTTTTTAAAAAACAATTAAAAATCCATTTATGTTTATACACCCAAGGAAATGGAATGACTATGATTTTGAAGCTGTTAAATTCATTTCGCTATCAGATTTTAGCCGTATTCTCCTCCCCGCCCCGAACCTCAATGGGGCCACAAAGCGGGCAAACTGTAAGTCGACGTACACGTGAAATAAATTAAAACATATTCGAAAATGGAGTACGTGGGGGGGGGACACGTGAACTAAATTCGAAAATATTAGAAAATGGAGGATGTGGGGGGGGGGGTGCTGGAACTAAATTCGAAAATATTTGAAAATGGAGTATGTGGGAGGGGGGGGGGTACGTGAACTAAATTCAAAAATATTTGAAAAGGGAACACGTGGGGGGGTACCTGAACTAAATTCGAAAATATTTGAAAATGGAGTATGTGGGGGATACATGAACTAAATTCAAAAATATTGAAAAAGGGAACACGTGGGGGGATACATTAAAAAAACTAAAAAAAAAAAGTAGATAGTTTTAATTGTAGTATGTAATCTTGACTGACGATGATGGTAGGACTATCAAATCAAATTGAAAAAAAGAAAAGTCTGAAGCTTGTAGGTATATTAAATTCATTTATGGTAAATAAATATTTCTTTACAGAAATAAATTCTATTATTTCATTCCTGAGTACAAATATTTTGCATTATAACTAAATCTTTGGTAAATTCGAAATCCTTTCTCATATAAATTATTTAAACGAACTCTTAAGAGTTCTCCTAAAGAAAATTTTCAAATTTTTCAAGTCCATAAGAGGCATTTTTTGTGAACGGTATTTCAAGTGAACGACCGTCTTTAGTTTCAGTTTTTTAAGCCTCCTTGAATTAATAAACAATTTTTGTCAGCAGCACTGTCGACTATCATTCCCTCGACTTAAAAATGAATTAAAATAGAAATTTCATCGCAATAAAAGAAAGTAAAATTAACGAAATCATGTATTTATAAAACAGGTAATAATCACTCATAAAAAGGCCGCGACAATGAGCAAATAGGAAAATGGCTAATGAATAACCACTAATCAATTCACAGCCGATAAGCTTAACACTGAATGATACAACGTGACTTCAGAGACGATCGAATAACTTTTTTTTTCTTAATACTTAACATAAATTATAACGATGAAAATCACATTACATATATTACTTTATATTATTTGGAAGATATGTCACCAACAATAGCAAATTCAAGACGTATCTTGATTGCTTATCAGAAAATTATTTAAAAAAATAACGAATGCTGTTTGAAAAGTATTTAAAAAATTAAAATTAAAATTAAACGATTAAAATATCAAGCAACACTTACGTATAGTACATATAAAGAAGAAAGCAAGAAATTTAACTGGACTTTACATTAGATTTTATGGTTAAAAAGTGATTTAAAACAGTCAACTATACTTTCTTCTTCAGTACCTACTTTCTCGGGTAATCACAAACGAATAATTATGGGAGAGGAGGCAAGAAGGTAAACGCATATCAATTATTACGTAAGGAGCAGAATTATTTGTTCACTTTAAGAACAATACATTTACGCAACATGCAACAAAACATTTACGGACTGGTATATCGAGGGGAGAAATAAGGGGAGTATATTTACAATAAAAGGGCTCTGCGTTGAAAGATTCAAACTTGATTCAACTTTTCAAGGGCGAAACTAAGACCAGGCAAGACGATGTTCTTGGTGGTTTTTTATTAATGGGTGTGAAAACAACCTTCAGTGCTTTGAAAATTTACTCGATTCCTAATACGAACAGAATAATATAGTAAACATGATTATAAAGTAAACTGATTTTTCTCGAATTATAATCGATGAAGCAGAATAGATGTCTTAAGATTAACACAAAACGAAAAGTCATACTTATTGAAAACCTCCAAGAAAAGTTGGAATAGGGCACTTTTTAGCTGCACCATTTAGGTTCATTGACGAATTTTAGAGCGTCCAAGATCTCTAGTTCTTTCATATTGAATGTACCTATACCAATCACTCCATTCATAACTTACAGCCAAAGAACTACATTCGCTTACAAAAGACAAAAAAAAATTTTTCAAGGTAATGGTCCCATTTTTCAATTTTGCCAAATACAGCTACATTATTTTCAAGGAATGCATAATAGAGTTAGATTAAACTATCTCAGTATTATGGCTGAAGCTTCAGTTTAGCGTATCACGAAAATAATTTCAGTTATAATTTGTCAATTTGTAACCAAAAAAAAATTACAAGAAATACTGGATTATTGTCGTTTTCAAAACCAACCCTTCAATTGAATAAGCAATAATTGCGAATTCGAGCTGTAACCAAATTTTAGCTTAAAAATGCGACACTGAGATCTTCTATTAAAGATAACTAGAATGTATGATAAGTCAACATATTTTATCAAATTCCGGCGAGGGTGTGAACTATAGAAAACTAACCAATAACGCGGTTATTTCACACAAATATTGGCAGGAATACGAAAATTACTAACGAAAATCGAAACATGAAACATACATTAGGTACCTTCATGAAAAACGAACATTAAAACAGTAATTTATAATAGGGAATATATTCGAGTATAACAGCATGAATCGCGTTTCTTTGGCTAGAATGATTCAAATGTAACGGAATTTAAAAGATGAATTATTATGAAAGATTCCACCTCTATTTATGTTTCACAGTAAACCATTCACAGTATGGCAGCCTACACATAACTGAATTCAACCTTTCATTGTGGCTTTTTAGTCACACCATTAGTGATAAGCAATTATGTAACACGATAAATACACGATCACGGGGAATTCTATTTAAATAATAATCTTTTAGAGACAATCCATCGCAGAACTGGCTAAAAACGAAATCCATATTCAATAATACGCAGTTGAAAGAGAATCTTTGAGAAAGAATCATATCATCAATATTTCATTCCTACCAAGTTTGGGGCTTGACGTATTTTTCCCCACTCAGGCTCTCGAGTTCTCAATAAAAAGGTTACCAATTAAGTACGTAGTGTATAGGAATTTTCATTGATAACTGTGAAAAAACGCCGCTAAATTGGCCACGATCCGATCACATGCTGGATAAAGTCACGTGCATATTGTTCATTTCATCAGTCAGCAAAGGCTTTTGGTCATCTTTCGCCGATTTTCGCAAATAAGACGGAATGGGTCTTCTGCGACTTCGATTTATGACACCATCTTCTTCGTCCATCATGCGAATCACCTCCAACGGATCCGACGGAGCTATTGGAGCAATACAAATATCTCGCACGGCTCTGAATTTACCGCAGTTATTCAAGTGTTCGTTTTCCAGGCGGAAAAAATTCCACACGAACCTTCTACATACGGACAATATACACACAAAAATTACATAATTTTTGAAATTATTTTCAATAACGAATGAGCTGAAACAGAAATCTAACCTGAATATCTCCAACGGAGCAGAAACAGAACTTATGACTTCGGATGAAACCCATCCATTGGCATTCAGTAAGAAAGTGATGAGCCAGAAGAATCTGAGAATGAAATCTTCAATGATGGCCAAGTAGTAGAACATCTGTATTGTAAAAATAAGCTAGTTACTTTCTTCTAAGTATGAAGTTTAATTTTAAATTATTTCAAAAATCGATAGAAAATTATAAACAAACCGGCGAAGAATATACGATTTCCTCTCGAAGGAATTTATATTCCGATTCCCGGAAATCGAATACACCCCAATCCATTTTCACGTCCCAAGTATACGTATACGTAGAGGCAATTGTCGCACAAATGAAGTATACATAGAAGTATGGATTTTCCGAGTAGTGTGAATAACTTGCTGCAAAACAAACGAAATCGAATAAGTAAAATTTACAACACATGGACGAGATACGATGCCACTATTTCTCATATTATGAAAATATACTCAGATAACTGCGGCAAAAGTGCGCTAATATTAGGCAAATCGACCATCGCCATAACCACAGAAAAAAGTATAATATTAAAACGAATCTAAAGTACCTATGAAAAAAAAGCAACTAAACCACAAAGGTCGATGTTTCAGACCCAAGTTGATGTTTTAACATGTATTATTTTAAATTTCATTCAGTCAAAATATTGACATTGACTTTTTTTTTTAATCAAGCTGAAATATCAATACTAATAATTATTTGAACATGAAAATTTTCAATTTCTTTTTTTTTCTTCCAATAAATAAAAAATGAAAAACGTATCTTGAATATTTTTACGACTACAGTTGTTTAATCTTGTAAAATTTAAATGTCAAGATTATATTATCGTGCTAATATTAGCGCCACTTTGCCTTTGCCTGAAGTAAAATTAAACTCGTGAATCATAATTAAAAAAAATAAATAAATAAATAAATAAATAAATAAATAAATAAATAAATGATTTAATTTATTTTTCCGATCACTAAGAGGAAACTGTAAGACTGCTTACTTTTGCTGGAAAGCAGCATAGAATTGCTGATGATGCCGGCCATCGAGGATGCGTATTTTCCAGCATTTATTAAATGCAAAGTTTCTCGCGAATCGCGATATCTTCTCAGGCACTGAGCAAAACGCACCCATGCCGGAATACAATTAACAATCGTTTTGGAAACCATATATTCTTGAGTTATTGTGACACCATCTGCAATTCAGACGGGCACAAACAGAATCGTTATCAACATATTTTGTTAATTGACAAATTATTAGTGACCGTTTACGAAAGGCGGGGGACTTCTGTCGTGAAAAAAAGATCACAACTTATACAATATTTCCCAAAATACCTACGATCGCTGTACCTCCATTTAGCCAGTTGTGCGTCAAATAGAAACAAAACGTGTAATGCAAGTCGGTAAACACAGCCGCTAAACTATTGAACTGATCAGCCAGCCAGAAATCAGCGAATCCTACACGAAAAAATGGCGCAGCAATTATTCGCCCCTTCGAAAAGATATATGAAATACAATTAACAATTTGGCGAATTAATTTCACGTATTTCGATCAAATAATAAAAGACACTCACGATTAACTTCACCAACCAAAATCTGGCGTCGTAATGGAATGCTTTGACAGGATTGAGTACGAATGCCAATATTAAAATGAGAAGAACCAATGGGCTTACGTAGGGTGGAATGCTGATGTAACTGCTATACAGAAAACTAAGAACACTGAGCGCCCAACTTACACCCAAAATGGCTGAAAGTTCCATCAAATGCTGCTCCGACAGGTGATTTCTCGGATCCAACTCGAAAATCAGAACATGATTAACGCCCGATGATCGCCAGCCATACACATTTACACCAATAAGGAACATGAATTGCATCAGCAGCAAAGGAGCACGAAACAGACGGTACACATCTGAAAACTGGTTGTTATTTTCGTGGAAAACAGCTGTAAAATTGAAGAGAAAAAAATTCAAACCAGATGGCAAAAGCATTCATCCCAACTAAATAAAATTATTAATAGCGAAACTCTTGCCAATCGGAGAGTAAATGATATTTCAATCAGGCTTTTAATTACATGCTTAGACATTTTATTGGTTTTACTAAATGCCTGAGAAGCGTAGAAATTTCACCAAAATGACTAAAAAAATTCAGACATTCGATCAGTTCCTTAGGTAATTTGTACGATACCTATCAAAATTAATCAGAGAACTTTGAAAACTACAATTAAGAATGGAACATTTAATAAATCTAGGCACACGTTGTTTTAGTTGGAGTTATGGCATTGCCTCAAAGAGGAAAGGTGGTGTATCAAAATAATAAGAAAAAATCCATAGAAAACTGAAATTCAATAAATTTAAACGGGCGAGATATCAATGTCTCAATTCTTGATAGATACGAAAACGGAAAACAAGACTTTTTTTAAACCAAATTTTCTTATCTGAATAATCCAGCATAAAATACATCTACTTGAATTATCATTTTTTGTTTAATTTCAACAACAGCGTTCGAGAAAAAGAAAGATTTAATCCCATGTTTCTTATCAGCGACCGTTTACTTTTCAATTGAAGATAAATTACATGAATATTACAATGACTCAGTGGCATGTTTTCTTATCAGATAATTCTTGAATCGTTTTCATTAATTTGATTTTTATTATAGAAGTATTTTCTTCTAGAATTTTTTTTTTCATGGTTTGAGAACCTCACCAGCCACGTCGTTAGTGCATGACTAGATATAATTATACAAGACAAAAATATGAAGGAATAATGAAGAACACCTTGAAAGTAAGATATTTGACCATGTTTTATTGAAAATTTTGTACCACTGATTTTCAGGTACGGTTATAATGCACGAAAGAACCAACTTACACAATTTCAAAATTTACACTTGTATAAAGAGATAAGAAACATTCACACTAGAAGATACTAAATCAAATTTCTTACTTAATCGTGCTCCTACAAGGGTTTATGCAAACTTGGCTAAATTAAGATTTAATGTAAATAACTCAAGGGCCAAAATGATGCATTTAATACCAACGTAATACAAACGTGACAAAATAGAGTATCTCCTGCTACTTTTAAATGGCCAAAATTCGTATTATAGTTTTTAAAAAAATTCTATTATACAGCATGCATACCTGAAAGTATTACGGTCACAGACAGCACAATGAAGCTTCCTGAAAAAAGGCCCACTTTAAACGTAATCCACGGACTACGTTGTTCGCCCAGGGGAGGAACTCTCAAACGTTTCATGGCTTTTTGACGATCGCCATGCTCTAAGTACACCGTAAACAGGTGCTCGGTTTCCGAAATCAGTCTGTTGATGTCGTTGTTCGTGTGAAACGTCGAATTGTCTACATTTTCTGCTCGCCATTGTGATCCTTCTGGTGTTTGCAGAAGCTGTACAAGAAAATCCAACGTATAAATCAAATACACTAAGTATATTACACAAAATATTGTTGAAAAATTCATAGCGATTACAAACTTTATCGTGTTTTTTCAAAATCTTTCGAAATCCGGTAAAATTCAACGACTGATAATTCTGTAACAACACTAAACTCAAATAGAATTCGGTGAAGGCCAATTTTAAGTCTTGAAGCTTTCGAGCAGGTATATGAGGACGATCGTGAAACGGATAAAGTGGCACTGTGCTTCGAGAATCAGACTTTTTTCCTGGTGGTCCTTTTGGAATAATAAGCTCATTTTTCAATGACGAAAATTTTCTTATAGATTCGGCCAATTTTTCTAAAAATAAGCAAAACAAAAATTTTGTCAAAATAAAAGCATCCAAATGATAAAACTAATAGGATCAAGAGATTTTCTGCTAAGCAGAGAGTAATGTGAAATATGTTCACGCTGTCGGCACCAGAAATACTTAGAAGGACGCATTGTTTTTAAAAATTACTGAAGAAAAGTACAGGGAGCTTCAGCATTTACGTCTAGAACAAAAAGTTATCAAGTCTAAACTCTGCAACGAAAAAGTGCCACGGAAAAAAGAAGCATTTTTACATTATAAGGCTAACTGAAAAATAAGAAATTCGGCCATATTTTTTAACTTAATTATGGTGGAATTTAAGCAAGCTGTTGGAACGAATTCAGATTGAATAAAGTAATATGTTCTAAAATTGTTACATCTTCGAAAATTTGAGTGACTATTCAAAAAACATCATTTGCGAATGAATATGGTCAACTTATTTGGTCACTTGAATTTGTTCACATTTGTAATGGACTTTCTTTTTCGGTTTTTGATAATTTTGACTACTTTTTTTCTCCAACAAATATAGCTAACATTATTTTCCATAATTTTTGAACACAAACATACAATTTATGATGAAATTTATCAAGGTGGACTGAGACGAAGCTGCTGACGTTAACCTTGGATAATTCAAGATATTGTGGCGGTAGCTTGAAAAATATTCAAACAGCACTAGTTTTTCAATTTTTATTTTCGTCACTGCGCTCTAGTTTTCAAACCCATTGCAAAATACGGAAGACAAATTGAATTAAATTATCGTAAATTTATACTTAATCAAAAAATTGGGGGAAGCTGAATAAAAAGATAGGGAGGAAAAAATGTCAAGGAAAGAACCTAACACAATGAAACTATCAAACATTATCGCCAACAAAGCACATCTGACATGCATTCATAACTTCTTCACTTCACACTCGACCAGGCCACAAATATACGCGACAATTTTCGTACTTGTTTAGATGAGCTCTGCATACTGGCCAAAGATAAAATATTTTTATTTAAAAAACCCTGCTTTAATTAACAAAGAAAGTATATAATTTGACGAAAATACGTGTATAATCAGTTTAAAATGGTCGAGAAGAGAGGAGCCAAACCACATGAGCAAGATATTACGCACTCGAGCGTGATTTATTTTTGGCACGTCTCAACACTATACTGTAATTCACGCGTGTATGGTTATTGCGAGGAATTGCGAACAAAATTAAAATATCCGGAATGGTAATTTACCGGAAAAGAAAATATTGATTTTCTTCAGCTCGCCGTCGCAATAACGGAAAAAATAGTCGTCGAATTGGGCAAATTTCTTTCTGCGTTCTTCTTCATCCAGGTCTTCGGCATCAGCATCAGCTACAGCATTGTAAAGCATTGATTTCATCTCCTAAATACATCAAAAATCAATGTTAATTAACAATTTACGTCATAATTGAATAGTAACGAAGCGGACATACGTGTAATTATAAGTTTCTATTTATTGACTCTTAGTTTTTTTCTATATTTATTGACTTTAGTTTTTTTCTTCAACATTATAAATCAAGATTTAATTGACTACAGTAGACAATGGGTATTCGTGCATCGATTTTGAAACATGCACGTAATAAAATATTGAGTCACTTACACTCCTTAATAAATATTTTTCATCGAATAGAAATAATAGGTATTATTTTATATTCTGCTTAACAGAAATAAATTTTCTTTTCCCTTCAAGAATTGTTTAAGCAATAATTTGAGAAAATTGATACAATTCTTTCGAAGTTTGCTTATCACAAAATTATGCTTTTTCCTCCATCATCTTTATACCAGAATAATATGAGGAAAATATTTTACCTCATCATTTGTATGGTTTCTATAACAATCAACAGGTACAATTATGTAAAGGCCTATAGTCTCTCCACAGTCCACACCTTCCCATCTTTTTTATGTTACTATATCTATTTCATTACAATGTCAATTACTCGAACAAATTCTTAAATACATGTAGTTATACATGATGAAACATTCTGATAACTATATGTTATTATTTAAAACTTTCTTACAAATTTCCCCAGAATTTTTCCACGATTTTTTTCAATCATTATACATTTCTATTTATTTATCAAATAGAAGTGATACCTATTATTGATCAAGATGCATATCTTCAAATAGTTGGTTAGTAGACGAAAAAAAATTATGAAATACCTATAAATTACTCCCAGTTGTTTTTTCATTTACCTTACATTTGATAAGAGTCAGATAATATTCATGATTTCACAGAAAAACCATTTTTTTTCCCTCTTTAATCTTTATTTCTTTATAGATTACAACTGACAACAGATAAATTTGTAGTAACTACCCACCTCAAGTCAAGAAATTTCAACAAAAACAAACGAGTTCGACTCTCCCTCAACTATTTCTAAAATTTTTATGGTCAGTCATTTTCAGAGGGAGCAACAGCTTGTACAGATTGAAGTCTGTTCCAGTCAAGAGTTCCATCACGTCACAAGATTCAACGAATGAGAAGAAAGTATTTTCGATTTCAACTGTGTCTCAACTCTCAACCAACCACTTTCTTAAAATCAATGCTTGTGACGTCATGGAACTCTCAACTGGAATGAAGTATAAAGAAAGCTTGCATTTGATCATTTCAGTTCGCCAAAGAGCTCACTATTTATGAATTGGAGAAAATTTCTACGGACTTAATGGTCAAATTAGAATAAAATTTTTCCAGCAATGTAATCTGCTCTTCATCGAAAATAGTACCAATAAAAAATTTGAAGTAACATCTTGCATTGCATAGTAGTCGGAAGCTGGAAAGGTTTTCCATTAAGTTCATTTATTTTAAAACAGGAATAAACGGGAAAGACTACCCAGTTAATTAATCGAGCACCCTAGACTTTCAATATCCAGTAAAAGTGTTGGAAAAGAATGCAGGACAGTATCTTCTTTCACTCCAAGTGGGAAGAAAAAAAACTTCACTTTTCATATTTTACCCGATTTTACCTCAAAGGAACTCAGTAAACACACATTAATGAACAGGTCTTATGAGAAATTCGTGAAAACTGATATTATCATGTACCTATTTTTTTACTTGCGTAAAAACTTTATCAAAGGGTTATCTATTTTCTTAATGGCACTTTACTTAAAAAATCAGGTTATTCATGTTTTGTCGTAATTTCAATTTCGTACAGGTATTTTAGAATACCTAATGAACTAGCCAACACCGTTCTTTGTATCGCAGTATGAATTCATTTTTCAGACAAAATTTCCGAGAAAAAAATCTAAAAATATTTCCTCAATAATTACATATTTAGTGCACAAAGCTGAAAATGTATTCTGGAAAAAGTATTTTATGGATGGCTGGAACGAATACTCTAATTTATAAAATGAACGGTCAATGGGGAAGACCAGAGGGGAAGACGAAGGATATTTTGATTTTTGAATGACAAAATATAGTCTGTTCTGTACAGTCAATACAAATTTTAGCTCTTAAAGAGTTCTAAATATTTTTTGAGTTTTTTGGAAAGAGTTTAGGCTACAAGAGAAAAGCTTAGTAGCTTCGAAGGTCAAAACCATCACTAATTATTATCATCATCTATAAAATAAAAAAAAAGAAATAAATTCAGGTTCAAGACTCGACGAACAACAAATTAAACACTGATTTTGTAAGATAAGTAGCTTTCAATTATTTCAGAAATGTTTAAATCTCTTGTCAAGATAAAATACAAAGATTTTGCTGCTATTTTCGCTTCTCGAATCT
Source organism: Parthenolecanium corni (assembly GCA_038050395.1). Lineage (NCBI taxonomy): Eukaryota > Metazoa > Arthropoda > Insecta > Hemiptera > Coccidae > Parthenolecanium > Parthenolecanium corni. The sequence goes on along the minus strand of JBBCAQ010000038.1, from coordinate 188,644 downwards.
TGACTTTAAAAGTACTCGAATAATTAAAAACGTTTAACACTTTTTTTCAAAACAGCACATCAAGTCATGAGTTAGAATACTTGACTGAAAGCTTCAAGGCAACCACTCACTATTTGGTTAATTAGTATCATTAAATTAGAGCAAAACTTATAACAGAGCTAATATATTTACCTCGTATTCGATGTATTGCTTCCTCCATTCTGGAGTAATATGAGCAGAAAGGTGTTCGGCAAACTTCATGATTCTGGGCTCAAAGCTCCACTCGGTTCTTCGTCTTCGACGACTTTGTCTTGACTAACGAATACAGGACATCAGTTCAAAAGATTGCGAAAAAAGAACGGATCCAATGAAAGTGAATGAATGTGTTATACACTAATGGGAGAATGGCATTAAAATATACTTGATTACAGATGCTGGATAGTAGATACTCGAAACAAATAACACGAAATGAGTCTGATGTTCTTTGTAAGTTTGTATGAAATACATGTGCACCGATCAGAACTAAGCACTGACTAGTGTGAGTGGGGAAACACGGCGATATCGCAGACGGTAGAAGTCTTCAAGTGGCGAAATGGTGAAATACGAAATTTACGAACGTCGAACAGGAACAATAGAGTAGGTCGTAACAAATACAATTTTAGTACTCACAAGAAAACTTGAACTTTCCATAGTTACCCACTGGTTACCCAGCTTTTTAGATTTTTACCTCTTATCAAATCATCCCTAACTAAAACGTTATCAAACAGTCAACACATCTTTTTTTTTCAAAAACAGTTTGAACTTTGAAGTCGATGGATAATTCTTCTAAAAAACACGACAAGCGCTAAATCACAAAAGTCTTATCAAAGTCGTCACTCCATCTCACTCCATGTTCATTATTTTGTCATTGTCAGTTTTGTATTCGAGACCCGAGTCAGTTCGAGTGTTCGAAAATTGAAATTTTTATTTCATTCGTTCCTGAGTAGTTCCTGAACAGACATGATGAGTTTCTCGAGCTAGACAGTCCGTGAAGAATGGCAAATACAGGAGTTCTACCATTCGTTCGTGGGATCGACTTCAGTTCTAATGATTTTAGCGTGAGTCGATTTTCTTACTGTTTATAAAATTGTTAGCTTCTGACCCAAAACTTGATCATCTGCTACATTTTATAAGTTTCGTATTGCAGAACGAATTCCCCCAGTCTGTGAAATTTATGTCCAGCGTCCAATGGTTGAAACTAAATGGAACAAAGCTGGCAGAAGTGCCGGAAGAGATTGGAAATTTGCTAAAATTGGTGAGGCAAAAATTTATCCCAGCATACTTAATCCATATTCATGTTTCAAATTGTATCACTAATGGAATTACTTTATTTTAGGAACATCTATCGCTTAAAAGAAATTGTTTAGAAAAGCTTCACGGAGAAATTACAGAACTTACTAATTTGAGAACATTGAACGTTCGCCAAAACAATATTAAATCGTCCGGCGTACCACCAGATCTATTCAAACTTGAAGAATTAACTACTCTTGATTTTAGTCACAATAATTTGAAAGAGGTTCCAGAGGGTTTAGAAAGAGCTCGCTCGTTATTGGTTTTAAATTTAAGTCATAATAAGTAAGTCATATCGTTGATGATGTATATGGTGTCGGTCGGAGACTAATTCTCCGTTTTTCATTCCAGAATTAGCAACGTACCTAATATCCTGTTTATACACTTGACGGATTTACTGTTTCTCGATTTAAGCAATAATAATTTGGATACTTTACCACCGCAGCTGAGAAGATTAACTAACCTTCAAACGCTAGTGCTTGATCACAATCCATTAGAACATTTCTTATTAAGGTAAGTTCTTAGTTCTTACATGAATCGGAGCGAGAACAATCGAGTTGTGCAATTGAATTGTTCATAGCTGGACAACGTTTATGACGTGACAGTCATTCTATTTTCGTTCTTCCGTACTATCGATTGGTAACCTAATTATCATACAATGATGTTGAAATTAATTGTATTGTTTAGTTTCAGTCATTATTATGTGGATGTAATAGAATGAGGTCTTGCAGATGGTGGAAAGAATTGTTTATCCTTGTGGGTTTCCTTTGTTTAATTTGTATTTCTATTTTGGAAATGCTTATAAACTTGAGAAATTGACCTTATTGATTTCTGAGTTCTTAAAATTTCATGATTTCTGTAATGTTATTTCTCTGGAAAAGAGGACTGCCTATTTGTGTAACTTGCAATTTCTTCGTCATTTTAAACTCGGTATCAAAAAATTGAGGGATTCTATTGTTCTGCTGTTGTGTAAAAACCGATTAGCTTTATTCAAGTCAAACAACATGAGTATTATTTCATGCTACTAAGTTATTGCAAAACCTTTCCGCAGTCAATGTCACTGAATTTTGTACCTGCTATTTGCCTTAGTATTCTAGGTACCTAGGTAGCTTTTTTATTCTCCTTAATAGCAAAAATTAGGATTTTTATGATGTAGATAAAAGGATAGTTAATTCAGTTTCTATGGTAATGAAAAGTTTTAGGAATGTGAAATTTACCAGATTTTACCAACAGTTAAATTTATTTGACTATTTTTTCCAAGCGGGCAGCCAAATGAAATATTTATGTTTTGATTGGTATTATGTCGTGTAAGATTGCTTATAACTTTCGCAGGCAGTTACCATCACTGACAAGTTTAGAAACACTTCACATGAGGGATACGAAGCGGACCCTAAGCAATATGCCAAGCAGTTTAGAAACGTTAACTTGTCTCACTGACTTGGATTTAAGTCAAAACGAATTACCTCGTGTTCCAGATGCCTTATACACATTGACTAATCTAAAGAGACTGAATTTATCGAATAACGTTATTGCAGAATTATCATTAGCTTTAGGTCTGTATCATTGAAATTGGTGTCTTAGCCTCAAGAATTTTTTTAACCTAAAATTATTTTCTATTGCAGATGTTTGGCAAAAATTAGTAGTACTAAACTTATCCGATAATTTACTTACATCACTACCTGCGTCGCTATGCAAATTATCATCCTTACGTCAATTGTATTTGAACAACAATAAATTAAAGTTCGATGGCATACCATCGGGTATTGGTAAATTGTCGTCATTAGAAGTGTTTTCTGCTTCAGGGAACGAATTAGAAATGATACCCGAGAGTTTATGCAGGTATTGGATTAATTTCAATGTTCCCAAATTATGTTCTTGAAAATTTCGACCTATAATTTTGGTATTTTTAGATGCGGATCTCTGAAGAAACTAATATTAAGTTCTAACTGCTTGGTGACTGTACCAGACACTATTCATTTGCTCAGTGATTTAGAAACTTTGGATCTGAAGAATAATCCGGAGCTTGTGATACCTCCTCGTCCAAAAGCATATCAACAGGGATCTGGAATCGAATATTATAATATAGATTTTTCACTTCAAAATCAGCTTCGGTTAGCTGGCGCATCAATACCACAGCCTCAGGTGAATTCAAGTAAGTCTTGTCCTGTCTGCGTTATTCTAACAATTAGCTGAAAAAAAATAAAAATTCAACAATTTTTATGAACTGTATCTTAAACGTTTTCCTCTTTACCAGAAAAATAGAACGTTGTTGGATGTAATTTGCTTGTCCGACCGAGTACAAAATAACCCAAACTTGAATATTTACTATTTTTTGTTCGTTCATAATCATGTTTATGTAATTTTGTGCCATGAACCAGTGACTGAACTCGTAATTGTAGGCACTGAACTATGTTTTATCGAATTTGTGACATGAATAATTTTTAATACTATTGTTACTTGTGTGTTTTATTTCGATACGACTCGTTAATTTTTAATATAATTATATTTCAGATGCTAGTAAAGATCCCATAGCTAGAAAATTGAGATTACGACGAGGTCGCCGAGACACCGAAAATAGTGCCGATCAAGATCAAGCTAAAATTTTAAAGGTACATAGTTTCAGGTTTTTAATTGATTCTTTTCACCGAATGATGTTTCACTCAGCGGTGTTGAAATTTTCTATCGCTTTATTGTATGAAAAAATGTTATTCAATTTTTTCCCAAAAATAATGAAAAATAAATTAAGCTTAATTCAAATCTTCATATCGTATAAAAGTGATACCGGTACGTAAATGAGAAGTATGAAATCCAAAGGAATGACAAGAAAAATGAATTAAAATTGAAAGGAAAATTATGTCGAACTGTACAAGTTCATCGGATGGTACAATTTTCATCCGTATCATCTTAGAGTACGGAAATAACATAGTTTGGCTAAATTCTATCCAAAAACCCCCTTTTCGAATGAAATTGACGAATTTTTCATTCCTTTTATTGGCCATTCATTTAGCTGATAATTTCCCCAAAAAATACTAAAGAATTCTGTAATGTGTTTTATAGGGTATGAAAGACGTGGCAAAAGATAAAAATCGTCAAACATCTTTGGATGATGAAGAGATTCAATCATTAAAGTAAGAATTTTGCTTTTGAAATATGACCATGTGATTTTACCTCATACTAATCAGACGTCAATCATATGTGTATATTATTATTTTTTCATTGTAATCTTTATTGATCATCTCCATTTTCTTTCACAATTTTGTTTTGTTTCGCGTCCAAATGTTTCTCATGAGAAATGGTTTTATCTAATGAAATTCTTGACGTCAGATTAATTTATACACATTTTTATTATTTCTAGGCCAAAAAGATGGGATGAGTCACTAGAAAAGCCACCTCTCGATTATTCCGAAATATTTGATGACGATATTGGCCAAATTCCTGGTCTCACGATTTGGGAAATCGAAAATTTCCTACCCAACATGGTGGACGATGCTATGCACGGTAAATTCTACGAAGCTGATTGTTATATCATTTTGAAAACATTTTTAGATGAAAATGGCGGGCTAACATACAGCATTTATTTTTGGATTGGCGAAAAATCACCGGTAATGAATAATATTAGTAAAATTTAACAGCTCTTGGTCAGACATTATGATGGAGAGAATGATTGATAAAATTTTCAATTTACAGTTGGATAAAAAAGCATGTTCTGCCATGCACGCTGTTAATTTGCGTAATTTCTTGGGAGCCGAATGTCGTACCATACGCGAAGAGCAAAATGACGAATCGGAAGAATTTCTGAATTTATTCGATTCGACGATTGAATACTTGGAAGGTGGACGTACATCGAGTGGTTTTTACACTGTTGAAGATGTGGTACGGTGTATTTCATTGTTCATATTCTTGAGAAAACTGTTTGAACTATAAGGCTCAAGTTATAATCCAGAATTTAAGCAGCGTCATGTTGCCTCACTGGACTCAAAATTATTGTTGATAAGAATTCTTAGTCTATAAAATATTCCAAAATTTTGCGCTAACTTCATTTTACAGATATATACGACACGTTTTTATCGTATTCATAGTGCAGGACCTTCAATACATTTGGAACCTGTAGCCATTTCTGTTGAATCTTTGGATCCGAGATACACTTTCATATTGGATGCAGGGTTGAAAATCTTCATCTGGTATTGCTCTAAATCGATGAACACGCTCAAATCCAAAGCTAGGTAAAGACAATTTCTATACTAAACTATGGAAGTGCATTTAATGGCATTCAAGTGATGAATGCTTTTTGTAGGTTGGTGGCCGAAAAGATTAATAAAAATGAACGAAAGAACAAAGCGGAAATCATCACCGATATAGATTCTTGCAAAGCATCGGAATTCTGGCTTTATTTGGGCGAAGAAGACGACGAGAGACCAGAAGATCCTTTCGAGGTATTGAAAATCTCAGAAGGGTTGTAGAAAAAGTAAATTCGATTATTTGAGAATGCCTTCTTTTTTTAAAATTTATTTGAAATTTTTAACCAATTTTTATTATGAATTTTTATTTGGCTGAGAATGCTTATTTCGATAAGTTGATGCAAGTTGAGAACCACTCGTTTGTTTGATCATTCTTTATACCGAACATTATGATTTTTTATTTCGTGTATTTAAATTTATACGTGATGCAAAAAATAATTCTCTTCGAACTTTGAATAACTGATGACAAAGAACAATAATTTTCTTATCATGATCAGGCAGTTTTTCTGCTTTAAACATAAGATAAATTCAGAGATTAGCTAATTTCATTTTCTTTAACCCGAAAAATCATTCAAGTGCAATGGTGCATTATTATTAGCGAATTTAAATACAGATTAAATTTCTTATAATTTGATCTCCCTTTCAAGTTCAGTTTTTTAGATAACTTACTTTTTTCTACATTCGTATCTTTGAAATAGCATTTCTGTCACGCGGGTACGTGAGTAGTACTAATACATACTCGTATTATGCTATTCATGAAAATGGCATAATTTTTCGAAAGAATGTAAAGAAAGTTTTGCGATTACCAATAATTGTGGTAATTTATGAAAAAATGCTGTCAGTCCCGGTATTCCCATTATAATTAGTTTTAATTTTTGTTAAATTAATTTTAATATTGATATCACTAATGCTATGACTGATTTTCCAGGAACATGTTTGTTCAGATTTCAAACCAGTTGTACCAAAACTTTACCAGGTAAAGCTTGGAATGGGCTATTTGGAATTACCGCAAGTAGAAGTACCTCATTCGAAACTAGTCAAATCTTTACTGGAAACTGATAATGTCTACATTTTAGACTGTTTTCTCGACCTATTCGTTTGGTAAGTAAAATTTTGGAAGGGAATATGATCGACGAAGTACGTCTCTTAGATGGTGCGAATGAAAACTTTTTCAGGTTCGGTAAGAAATCTACCAAACTAGTGCGTGCTGCAGCCGTTAAACTGTCGCACGAGTTATTTTCTATGCTGAATCGACCTTCGCACGCCCTCATCACGCGAATCCAACAAGGCACCGAGCCGCAAATATTTAAAATAAAGTTCTCTGACTGGGATGACGTCATTGCAGTAGATTTTACTCGAACAGCCGAGTCGGTGCAGAAAACTGGAGCCGACTTGACCAAATGGGCTAAACAGCAAGAGACCAAAGTAATTTTGCTTTTAAAAAAATATTTTTCTCTCAAAATTTTGTTCTAACGCTGGTTTTTTTTTATTTTTCGCTGAATTTCAGACTGATTTGAGTGCCTTATTTACCGCCCGTCAGCCTACCATACCTTTCCAAGAGGCAATGCAGATGATGGAAGAATGTAACGAAGATCTAGAAGGCATGGAATGTTTCGTACTAGAAGGAAAAAAATTCGTTAAGCTACCAGAGGAGGAAAAAGGTGAGCTTATTACAGTGAAAGATAAAAATCGGCCTAATTTGTTGAATAAAACGTTTGACCAATGATTAATTTGAGTGTGGAAGTGGAAGAAGCAATGGAACGTTCAGGATGTTGTAATTTAGTCCCTCTGACAGAGAACCGACTAATACTGAGAGTAACTCCGCAAAATCCGATTATTTTTCATCATTCAAGCAATTATGCACCCTTTCCGTATTGCATTGTGACAATCAAAAACCGATAAGTCAACGACTTTCCCAACATTGACATTTCCTGTAGGCTTTGTGAGTGGATACTGGCAAAAACCACTTGCGGCACGTTGCAGAGAAACTCTGGAAGAAAAACTTTGAAAAAATAAATGGACTAAATTCAGAGATGCTGCGCAGTTTTTTCTCAATTTCCATAAACTTATGATTTTTTGACTTGACGGTATTTTGTAGAGTAGTTCTTCTATTTAATTTGTATGATACCTAATTTATTCATACGGCAGAATGAATGTAGTGCTGAATTATTGAGTAACAATTTATGTTGGATTATTGTAATTGTGCAAAAATTTCTTAGAATGATATTTTTGCTTCTGCACTAATCGTTCGTTAAATAAGCATGATTTTTGAAATTCGGTGCCTCAATATTGACTCGTTACTCAACAAAAATTACCTAATGACTTTTTTCTAGAGAAGTGGTGCTCGAATAAAAAATACGTGACGAGAAAAATCTGAAATTAATCACGTTTAAAGTGAAGTAGATACTATTTTATTTTTGAAATGCTCCGGGCGTCAGAATTTATTGACTGTGCACTCATTTCCTGTCGTTGACGTGCTGTATGAGTTGTTATGTGATGTGTGCTTGAATAAAGGTGTGTAGAATTGATACGTGCTATCTTATATGTACCCTTTCAAACTGACGGATTAGGAGATATCGTTCGGTAAATTTGAAAATAATTCTTGTTCGAATTGCGTGATGGGAAAATATCTTTGTTTCGAATTGAAGCTACCTTTCAAAAGTTGTCGAAAAACTTAAATGACTCCTTTAAAATGCGATTACTCAAATGCGAGATTATTATTTTTATAAATGACTCGACGTCTGTTTTATCCTTTTACATTTTCAATCCGAGTCGTTGATCGAGATTTAATTTAAGAGAAGATGCTCATTACCTTGTCGACTGTAATGAATCTTACCCCCTCAAACCTATTGATAGAGTTGAAGTTTTCTTTCGCTTACCATCGTACTCTTTTGTAGGGCATTTTTACAGCAAAGAATGTTACGTGTTTCTATGCCGGTACTGGGTACCCGTTGACGATGTCGAAGAGGATGCAGACCCAGACACGCCCATTGAAGAAGATTTCCAGTGTATTGTGTACTTCTGGCAGGGCAGGGATGCATCGAATATGGGTTGGCTCACGTTCACCTTTGGGTAAACCGTCGAAATTCGTGACTTCTTCGACTTTCTTAAATCATTCTTTACTCGTCCTAAATGTAATTTTCATTTTTTTTTTTTCAGCCTGCAGAAGAAGTTCAAATTATTATTTGGCGAAAAGCTGGAGGTGATTCGTATGCACCAGCAACAGGAGAATATAAAATTCCTAGCTCATTTTGAACGACACTTTGTTATACATCAGGGAAGTAGAAAGGAGGAGCATGAAAACGAACGTTCGGAGCAACCGATGGCCCAACTGTACCAGTTACGTGCTAATGGCAGTGCTTTATGCACTCGAGTAATTCAAGTCAAGGCGGATGCTACATCTTTAAATTCGTGTTTCTGGTAAATATTGGTTTTATCTTGGGTTTTGCTGTAGGCGTTTTATTGTGGAAGTATCGAAGACATTTAATATTAAGAGAAATTGGGAAGATTTTAATTTAGAATTTCCAACTTTCTATTGTTGTACGGAATAGAATGGAAAGAAAAAGTTAGTTTTTCGAGCATTCTATTGAAACGTAAATAATATTCGATTTTTATTTCTTCAATAATTCAATTGTCACTTTTAAAGAGGAAAACATTTTTTTTCCTCAAGCTGGTTGTAATTTTTTATCCGCGTTGAAACTTTTCATTTAATACTTCATTTTCGTTGTCCTTTAGTTATATTTTGAAAGTTCCTTTTGGTAATGAAGATAATTCTGGATTAATATACGTGTGGATTGGATCAAAAGCGGATGCCGAAGATATTAAGCTGATTCAAGGAATAGCTGATGATATGTTCAACAATGTAAGAGTTGGTTTTTAAAAAACTTTTCTCCATTATTTACGAGTACAAATTACAGACGTTTTAATTAATTCTAACCAATGATTTGTTTTTGTGTTTTTGTTTTCTAGCCTTGGATTACTTTACAAGTGATAAACGAAGGCGAAGAACCGGATAACTTTTTCTGGGTTGCCCTCGGCGGCCAGAAACCCTACGAAGAGTCTGCCAATTTTATGAATTTTACCAGACTATTTCGATGCTCCAACGAAAGAGGATACTTCACGGTATCGGAGAAGTGCACCGATTTTTGTCAAGTATGCCTTCAATTTCATTTCTTGTCATTTTTCTGCGAATTACTTATTTTCTGTTACTATTACCCTTCCTATTAATGAATTTTTTTCTTAGGACGATTTGGCTGACGACGATATCATGATTTTGGATAATGGCGAGCAAGTTTTCCTATGGCTTGGTGCCAGATGCTCGGAGGTTGAAATAAAATTGGCTTACAAATCAGCGCAGGTAATTACTTAAATAAATGCGCCTTGTTCATTGCTGGAATGTTTTTCTTCTTTTTGCAATAATTGCCAATTTAAAAATCTTCTGGGCGTTTCGGCTAAAAGAACAGGTTCAAGAGGTCAGATGATACCGCGAAACAAATTGAGAGTGAAAATCAATAACAACTTAATTAAGATACATAAAAATTTGAAAAAAAAAATAGAATGGTTCGCTGATTTTTGTATTATGTCACCAGTCACCTTGAAGACCGAAAAAGTTATTTCTGAGAAAAATGAATGCAAAAGTTTTTCATCTCAGGAGGTTACTATGTACAACCTCTTTTCTTGACTACTGATGCCACTGATGAAGATGACAAAACAATCACGAATTTTATAATCTCTGAAAAGTCTCAAACGCAAAAATCTCAGTTTTGAAAATTTTGATCATACCAGCTCTACTCCTAATGGTGACGATATGGCCTGTGGATAGTCACGTAAATTTGGACTCGAAAGTTTATGTAACGTGTCCTTTCTCTTAAGTCTTCAAAAATATACTTAATGGTAGAATTTTTGATTCATTTCTCCATTCTTAAATACTATTCGAAGACTATTTGGGTACGAAAGTAAGTCTCTCGAATTCAGTATTCTATTTTTCAAAATTGAAGGGTGGTCCCAAGTTGCATGTTGGTTGGAAGGGAAGTACTTGTATTTCTTTGCATCAGTAAGCTGGATTGCTTTTGATACGCTCGAATCTTTTTAAACATGATAATAATTTTTAAAATCTATAGGAAGTTTCTCAACGTTGTTTTCTTCAATTTTATGTTCGCAGGTTTATATTCAACATCTTCGTGTAAAACAACCGGATAGGCCTAGAAATTTGTTCCTCACACTAAAAAATAAAGAATCTCGAAGATTCACAAAATGTTTCCACGGCTGGGGAGCTCACAGAAAGTGTTTGGATTGAAGAGAGACCACGAGTGCTTCAAAAGCGGTTGTTTTTTATTTTGCTCGTGTTTGTTCGGTTTATGCCGAAAAAATTTTTTTTTTCACTTTTGTTCCCAACGAAGTACAAGTATTAAGTATTAACCCGAAAATTTTATTTATTGACTCTTTTATACGTGTAGTCTTAATTAGTAATTACGAATTTTCTGCCAATGCGTTTGTCCCTCGAAGTGTTAAATATTTTACGTATTATTGTGATATTCTTCGCACTAACGAAATTATTTTATTTATTTTAAAAGTAAGCGAGAAAAGCGTCATTTTTAAAAATACAGTATTGAGAAAACGACAAACGAATCATGCTCAAATTCATGTCGATTGTTGTGTACGATTTTTTTATTTAAATGATCATATTATATGATTTATGTTACCATAATGTTTTTTTTTTGTTTTTTTTTTTTAATCGAATTGTCTCGCATTTATTTAATTTCATTACGCTATTTATTTGATTATTCAGAAGAAAACATCGAAATCATTTTTTCGCATTAATCGTGGCGAAGTGAATGTTATTATGAATAAACTATTAAGAAACTAATTAGGCGTATTTTGCTGTTCAGGCTATTTTTCGCTGTTTTTGCAGGTTTCGGGTTTATGTCGAATCGATAATAGGGTGTGAGCTAAGTGTTTAGAATAAAGAAGACAATGAAACATTACAATGTGTCTTTCAAACTACCACATTATTTTTACTTTTGAACAGGTAGTTTCAAAATCAACACTTTAACTCGCTTGGAACCTGGAGAATGACAGAATAAATGAAATCACTTGTTTTTGAAAATATTGATATTTTTTAAACTAAAATTTATGGTAAATATGATAGGTAGCAAAAATCACACCAACAGTCAACCCACTCTTTCAAATCGCTGTTTACCACAGATGAGAATTTTTTATTTTTTCACGCAGGTTCTTAAATTTGAGGTTATTAGCATGAAAATATTGTATAAAGCACACGGAGATAAATCATCATGGGAATTTCTAACAAAATAAAACAAACAGTGAATTTTATGTGCTTCGAAAAATTGAAAACCTTATTAATGAAAATTTTGAGGCACCACCAACCAGACTGGGCGCAAATTTATGCTCAAATGTAAATTACCTGCCAGAATCGATAAAAATGAACTTTATCGTGTTTTGGAAAAATACCCTTCATTAAAACTGCATTATTAAAATTCAACATACTGAGCTTTTGCAAGTCTAAAGGATAGTTTCGATGATTGTCAAAGGAGAAGAATGTAAAATACAGTCGAAAATAGTATATTATCACATTTCATCACAATGTTCAACAAACAAATAATAAAAAATGACCGCCTCAACAATACTCTTAAAAAATTAAAAAACGAATGAGAAAAAAGACTGGACCATACTTGAGCACCTAATGAACTGCCCATTAGGCCCTGCGCATGCTCTCTTTTCTGCCCATAGGCAATGGCGAGAAGTTAGTTCCGTTTGTTTTCTTCAAATGTTCGTTATTATTTTTTACAATTTGGCGAAATTTTTTTCGTTTTTCATTCTCTCAACATCTTCACGTGCAAGTTCGCAATTTTTTCCCAGATTTTCGCAACACAATATATTTTTACGAACACAAAAAGAGGTGTCCCAAAATCAGAAAAAAATTCCCAGATTTCGAATTTCCAAAAAAGTTAGGACGGAGGAAATTGAAAAATGTAACGAGAAACAAGTGAAGAAAACTGAAAAGAATTTTTTGTCTTTTTTTTTTTTTTTTTTTACTAGTAACGATGCTCTTTTAGCAAAAAATTATACTAGGATTGATAAATCAACATAAAATAAAGTCCATTTTTTCATTTTAGATTCGGTATGATATGAAAATACGAGACGAAAAAAAAAAAAAAGGAAGAGGGAAAACAACATTATTATAAACTAGGATACAGGCAATGGATACGACACAAAAAAAAAAAATAAAATGCGAGTAGGAAATGAGAGAGACGGAGAGAAAAGAATAAAAGAAGAAAAACAGTAAAAATAAAAAGAATGAGGACGACGAAAAATAATATTGAAGGAATCAAATGAGACGTATATCAAAAAAGGAGATCACATTTTTTTGCCTTAATATTAAACAATGATAAGTTATAAGTAAACTAAAATCATGACCATATTATCTCGGTTAATACTATTGTAATAATCATTATAATTGTTCATTCAAATAAGAATACAGTTGACTAAAAAATTACGAAATAAATCTGGCATATGAGGGAGGAGGGAGAAAATACTAAACATAGGTACTAAATAAAATTACTAAAAAAATGGAAATTATTTTCCAACCGAAGTTTAATATTCTTTATCGACATTATTCCACCCATAATAAACTTGATCTAAAAATTTTCCTCTTATTTCAACCCTAGTCAGATTTTCTGGGGCTGCTCTCCAAAAATAAAATTAGCTTCCAGAGATAATTGAATTTTTTATACGGAAGGGGTGGTGAGGGTTAAAAATATAGATCAAAACATTTTGGTCCAACAAAATTGCTCCACTACTCGAGATGATAGGAAAAGTCCATCTAAGATTCTAACCTCCCTCTCGAACGGCCAGTTTTATACAGATTTCACCACACGATTGTGCGCCTCCCTTTATTTTACTAATTTTATATTTTGGTAGTTTTTCTCAATGCCTAATAAACGGTCATCATCGGTGCTTATAGTAAATCCCTCCTCTATTGGTAAGAAATTAAATGCAAGATGAGAGAGACATAAAGAGAACAGCAAGAAAAGTGTGACAGAATTGACTTAATGAACATTATTATAAAAACAGTCATCTTAGCTTATTAATTTCAAGAATATCTTCTTTTTTTTCAGATTAAAAAGATTTGAACGATAATCAGTCATACTGGTTGTCGGGTAATGGTGATAAAGCTGCTTCTATTCTGCCAAATATTCAAATTGACCTACAAATTCCAAACAGTCCAATGAACATTTAACTGGAGACTATGAAGGCCATCACTGATGAGTGATGACAAATGTACTTCACAAAAAGATTACCTACTCCGAGACAAAAAACTGTACGATCAAGTCCCATTACAAATAAAATAAAACCAAGCTGTAAATACAAATAAATAATTAAGAAAAGAACTTGAGCATGAAAAATTGTACCAAACGACTAAAAATAGAGGTGAAGAAAATAAATTGACATGTCATTAGTGGAATATTACGAGTGATCTACAAAAATGGACACCAAAAAAAAAATACTCATTTCTCGCGTCCTTCATGATTTAAACAGTCAATTTAGATGAATTTCTTTCTCAAGAAGCTTTATATAGGGAGGCAGAGAGAGCAGTGGTAAAATGGAACATTATTTAAAATCACGTGTGGTTACATTTTTCAGAATAATAAAGCTAATTTTTAGTACGTAAATATGTTTTAAAGCTACTTGGCATTATAATTAACCAACATAAGAATTAATAGAAAGAAAAAAAAAAAAAATCTACGAGAAAACGATAGTAAGAAAATAATTCAAAAAGAGGAAAAGAACTTTTCTGAATAATTAAGGTATCATAGAATCGCTTTTGTCGAATATCTATCAAAAATTAACGTATCTCTTTTTTTTTTTTTTTACAACCTAAATAAATGCAACTCTCAAAACATAACGAATGAACAAAGGAAAAAGAAAATTGCGAAATGTTTTTCTTTTCCCCATGATGTAAGACTAGATACTGAGGAATTGCAAGAATCAATATCGTTCAAAGAGTACAAAATTTTCATACTTAGATGAAGATTACTTAGGGAATATAATAAAAATCTTATGATACAGTATATCTTTGTAACATTAATGAAAAACTTTTCTAACATTACAGGACCACCAAAAAAAGTATTACATGACACTAAATTTACTTTGGCAGGGTATGCACTTCATAATAATAATGACTTGGGCATGTCGTAACACAATCAAAAATACAAAAAAAAAAAAAAAAGTACTACGTTTCTAAATGACAAAATACTAAAAACTTGTTTCTCATCAATAAAAATGAAACCCATTTTCATAAGTACAATAACAAAAATTCTTATTTACATCAGGATAAAAAAAAACTATTTACACATAATATAGAATTTGTAAAAAACTTCAAAACGATACAGAGAAAAAAAAATCTCGTTAAAAATATTTTTTCAATGTCCAAGTAAAAAAAATTGATAAAAAATATGAGTTTAGTGCAATCTCTTATTTTCCTAAACAATTTTGAATATGAAATGTATCGAATGTGTAAACACATAATATTTTATGGATAACAATTATCACATCAAAATGTCTTACACATTATGTGACGTTCGAAATATCGCTATCGGTTTTTTCTAAAATATTATTCCGCTTGTAATGTTCGCAACACAATAAATATACTTCAAGCGGATAAAAATTAAATATAAAGAGAAATTGAACTGAATGATAGAAAAAGAAAAAAATAAAATAAAACTTCTTGGATCTAAAAAAAATTTCAGAAATGCAACATGAAAGAGGAAATTTGTACTTTTTTTTTCTAATTAATTACAGCACCCATGGTGCACCGAAAATATGCTTTTAACGGGTTACACTTATACTTAGTCAACATCAACAAATAAATAGAAGTTGAAAATGGTTTTACCGCTGAATGTCAGCTTTTTTACAAAATACGAAAAAAGAAACGAAATCAAACTAGGTTTAGCAAGTTGAACAACAACAAAGTTCATATTCTGAGGTCGATTTGAGCAGTTTTCATGGAAAAGGAGAAAATTAATAAAACCTGAAAAGAAGATAAGTATATTTCTGATTTTCAAGTGCAAGAAAATTAAATGTCAAATATCAGTCAAAAATATTTACTTCAGATTGAATAAGTGTGGTTCAAAAATTCAAGTTTCTTTGGTCGAAAGTTGAAACTATCGAAGAAAAGTTTCAGATATATTACTGTATTAGCAGATTTATTCACATTTACCAATTGTTTGGTAGTTGAAAATTTTTTTAACATAATTTTAATTTTTCGACTGTAATTGTTAAAATAGATCAAGTTTGTTGCACTTCAGCAGGTTAAAAACATTTAGTTTAAATCATAGGTCGAAACAGTCATTTTAAAGAGCTACGAAGACAGATGAAAAAATTATTCTTTCAAAATGTCAAAAAATCTACAAAAACAAAATTTATTTGATGTGATAGTTAATTTTTTTAGAATCAGTCGATTAGTAGAAGTTGTTTGGTGTTCAAATGAAATTAGAGTGAGGCAACCAAAAATATTTTTAACAGGTGCTCTATTACTGTTTCAAGCACCTCAGATAACACTCAAGTTAAAATCAAATTTTTTTGGTCGAAGCCCAATGGCAGCACCGTAGCAGTAAAACCAATTATTATAAATAAATTATTCAAAAAGAAGGAATGGGGTATGCCGAAAACTATGTTAAATAAAATTGATAAAATGATTAAATACTGGATGAAATTACACGATTAAAAAGTAAAACAAATGAGAACTTCTAATGAAGGTAACTCAAAAATTTTCAGCATAAAAAAAAAAGAAATTAAAACGGAAGACATCTTCAAAAATATTTACATTAATTAATGCTTGAACGTTTTAATTTTGAAAAGGAAACTGTAAATTTAAAGTACGACGAGAATGTAAAAATCGTGGTATGACTCAAGGAACCTGGCTCCCGAGTCATAACAATGAAAGTTATAATTTATTGTCAACAATGCTAATGAAATTTCAAAACATTAACTAACACTAAACATTAAAATATGTCAGCCAGTATTTTCACACCTTGCTGATGAGAAAAATAAACCCGTTAAAACATAATTTTTGAAGAGAACAAATAAGGCCATAAGTTGACGGTGTTCATCGAATAAATTAAGTGGTAAACTAGCTACATTATTTCACTCATTTGTACAGCAAAATAAACAATGTCAAAGAGAAAGAAACAAAACTTAAAAACTATAAGCAATATACAGAAGCATTTTCTTCTGAATGCGTATACTAGAGAAACAACAGAAGTTTCACTAAGCAGACACATTCAAAAGTGTTTTTAATTGTTGAGTAAAATCTTTACACGTTTCCATATGGTTAAAGGAGCAATTTTTGAAAAATAATTCGACTGTTTGATTTATAGTAGGAGCAGCGGAGACCGGTTTCAGAGGAGTGCTAAAACTGGATACGTCTGAAAGTTCGAAATCGACCGGAGTCAAAGATCTAGGGCTCGAATCTGCCGATGCAGCTTCGATCCAGTGAGCTGGTGGCAGAGGAAGAAGTGCCGGCGAAGGTGGTTCACTAAATTTGGCTCCAGCGTAATGCGAACACATTATGGGGGATGAGCTTAAACTACGTCTAACTCGATGCTTTCGATCAGCAGTTTGGATGCAGTTAATGGACGTATCCGAATAGTAATTTACGTTACTGCTGTTTTTATCCGGCGAATAAGTGCCCGAGAATGAACTGTTTTTCTTTCTCGAATTGAGAACGGTAATAGGCGAGGAACTGGATTCAGACGATCGACTAGTTTTGGGTTTGAATCCATACCTTTCGACTTTGCGAAAAAATGCAGCTAAATCGTCAGTATTCGCCTTCGGGCAAATCCCGCCGACGAATTTTCCATTTGGAACAATTACTCTTCCGGTCACCACCTCTCTTTTCCTCAATTTAGTTTCACTATTATTTAAATCATTTGCAAAAGGACTCTTCAGTTGCTCTTTGGCCTAGTAACAAAAATGAAGAAAATTTATTCAATAATAAGTGGCAGATGCAATCTTTTCACGCTACTAGAGAAATAATTAAAAATATGAATAATTGCAACGTATAGTGAAAATTGAAAAATTCAGGTCGATTAAGATCAATTTGAAGAATTGTGAGTACACGTAATTCGAAAAATTCGATTGCCCAGATGCCCTTGCTGAAAGCGATTCAAGCTTTCTTCTTTTGTTTACACTACGGATTGAATAATTGAACATTTATGCTCAGGATGACATTATTTATAGCTGATGGCAAAAACAAAACAATACAATAATCGAAACTTGGACAATTTTTCAAAACAAACTCGGGGATGAAATATTCAGGAAGGAGAATCAAGATAACATTCCAGAAGATATAAATTTTCGATATTTATGAACCTATGTTAGTTCTGTTACATTTCAAGTATCATGTATACTGAATTCTACGTAAATAAATCATGAGCAAATTGATAAGATCAACAATAATTGTAATATATATTCCAAAACTGTGGCACAAACAGGGTGCAGATAAGAATAGATTAATAAAATTCATCCGATTGACTCAGCCAATCAGTTTCATTATTTTATTTATAACAACAGTGTCAGGATAGGAGCTCTGTCTATACCATGAATCTAGAAGATTCGAGAACAAACATCTCTTTAAAACAAAGAGGTATATTAAAATGAACAGCGAACAATTCATATAGACAAAATGATTGAATATTATCATCGTTACATGTAAAAATTTAGTAGAAAACTTACAATGGGTTTCTGAAACGAAGACATTTTATACGAGAGAGCACCAATCCTACTAAACAAGCGGGCGGACTCGATATGCAACGCACTGCAATTCAGCTGAAAAGTTGATCAAATATGAAAAAGAAAAAAATTAGTATCAGGAAAAAGACTAGATACTGTAGAAAAGTAAGGTGTAGGTAAATGCGATGCAAGCATTGCAAAAATATATTATAGATACTAAAAAAAAAAAGTGAAAGTCAATACTTCAAAGGTCAGAAAATCCTTAATCTTCACATATGGGAAGATTACCATACTTCAAGTAACTATAATGAAAATATAGAAACGAACAAAATCCATTATAGTCCTAAATCATGATAGAAAATACTCCTCAACAGACTGGGATTACAATGTGAAGAATCACTGAAGGTCGAGGAACATTATCAAAAGTTCATAAGTGAATTTTATCTGATTGGCTATGCTTCAGAAGATGGAAGATGCTTTCAATTACCTTTTAGGTATTTGAGATTAGAAGACAACGAATTTGGAACAAGAATAAAACAAGGGCAAAACATTATTAAAGGAAATATAAAAATCAAACTTGAATGTGACACGCATTCGAAGAATGGGGTACATGATACATACCACGGTAAATTCAAGTTGAACAATCGATGAAACTTACTTCTTTAAAGACGTCCAAACAAGTTTCTTTGGTTACAAGCTATCAAATTTGACCAACTGCGGAATCTTTATGCAATAGATATTCTTCATTTCAAAAACATAAATCTGATCTGTGAACTTGAATAAGAATCAAATTGAATTACTTTCGATTCCCGAGTATATACACTCAAATCGAAAATGATATCCGTACAAGCAGCAGCGGCAAGGCAGAGCATTAGATAATATGGCAGGGTCAGAGCAGTGGGGCAGAGCAGTAGCGCAGAGCAGGGTGCAGGGAGACATGTTTTGCTTATCACGTGCGAGAAAAGTTGTAAAAAAGGCAACACTGATAAAGAAGAAAGCCACGATGCTGCAGAGTGGCTGCAGAGTGCTGCACGGATAAATGGAAGTTGAAGCAAGTCCTCGGTTCATTTGAATTTTGAAGTTGAGCAATTTGTTGAGGGATTTTATGTTTACCTCTTTGCTTCGCCCCTTTTGATCTTTTGAAGTTAAGAAAGGTGTATTATAGGTATTAGTTACCATGTCTGGAGATGCCATGGGGCAATTTGACGATGCCGATGAAAATAATCCGTAAGTACTCTCTCTATCTCAGCAGGTAATACTTTCCACTTTTCAGCTTGAGTCGCACATTCACAAATATTGATTTCAGAGCTTCACGGTTAGAGTTTCTATCATTGAGGAATGACCAGCCTGTCTCTTCAGATGAATACGACTCTGAATATTACGATTCCGAAGATGATTTTTGTAAGTTCCATATCGTATTTTTTTGTTCGGTTTCATCACCTGTACGTTTTTGTGAGTGTATTTTGATTTTTCAGACTACGACACCACGGAAAGAAAGAAGACTTTTAATGAGAACCGTGGAAAACAATTTGCCATGAATACTCAATGCAAAAGTAACAAAGTAACAAACTACCAACCTGCTGAAAAACTTTTGAAACGTTTTATGAACAAAATTAATGTAGAGAAATACGAAGGGCCATGCTTACCAATTCGAGTTGCGAATAGTTTGATCGAATCGAATAAACGATTTGAAGCCGAAAGGTATTATACATTCATAATTGCTTTCCACTTTTCGTACAGTCGTTTTAACGTTGGATTATTATTTCTTTATTCAGAATACGAGTGAAAGACAAACATGATAGAGCGACAGTTGAGCAAGTTATGGATCCTCGAACCAGGATGATTTTATTCAAAATGATCAACAGAGACTGTATCTCCGAGATAAATGGATGTATTTCCACTGGAAAAGAAGCAAATGTTTATCATGCCACCCCTGGTTCTTATTTTCAAAATGCAGTCGGGGACATCGCCATTAAAATTTACAAGACGTCTATTTTAATTTTCAAGGATCGTGATCGATATGTTACTGGAGAATTTAGGTAAGAATCGAAAAATCAAACTTGCAATTCAACAAAAATGTTTTTATACAAATGAAATACCTTAAAAACAAAATCCATAACTTTTTTTCCGTTATGATGATCTTTTTTATAATATTTTTTTGTAGAAAATGAGTTCTTTCAAGTCAAAAATAATTCTGACCATTGGAAAGCGTATAAAATTTTCTTTCAATGATACCAAAAACTCATTTTATCACAAAAATGTTGATGTAACCATTTTACTTCCAACCGTCGATTTTAACATTTGCTTGCAGATTTCGTCGAGGCTATTGTCGACACAATCCACGTAAAATGGTCAAGCTGTGGGCTGAAAAAGAATTACGAAATTTAACGCGAATGCACAATGCTGGTTTACCAGTACCAGAACCTAAACTACTCAAGTCGCATGTATTACTAATGGATTTCATTGGTAAAGATGGGTGGCCAGCTCCCAAATTAAAAGTATACAATTTGTTTCTTTAAACTATACTTTAAATTTGAGTGTGGCGATTTTTAATGGTATCACCTTTCATAGGACGTGGAACTAACAGTTACAGAGGCATGTCAATTGTATAGAGACTGCGCTATTATAATGTGGAAAATGTATAACGTTTGTAAACTGGTTCATGCTGATTTAAGCGAATTTAATATGCTGTATGTATGACTATATTTTCATCACTCCGCGGTATGGCAATTCCTTTATGTTGTCTCACTAATTTTTCCTTCAGGTATCATGAAAAAACTCTTTATATCATTGACGTTTCTCAGTCTGTCGAACATGAGCATCCACATGCCCTTGTGTTTTTACGAAAAGACTGCACGAATGTAACAGGTTAGTGAAAAGTGATGTAATAAGTTGAGCAAGCTTTGAAATTAGTTACTGCTTGGTGGATAGTACACCAGTTTTTATAAAGACGGTGTGACATCTGAGTTTATTGTATATCGTTTGATCTCTATATTAATCGAAGTAATTGAAAAAACTGCATCATAGAAATGATTTTATGCCTCTTTTTACCCTTTGATTCTAGATTTTTATTTCTTTTTCAACTATACTTTGTTACAGAATTTTTCTCTAAGAAAGGCGTAGCGACAATGACAGTGAAAGAGTTTTTCGATTTCATTACTGATATTACTATTGTCGAGGAAAATATGGAACAGTATCTGGATAAAATTTCGGAAAAATTGTATAGTCCGTCACCTTTGACTGACGAACAGATTATTGATGAAGAAGTATTCAAAAACGCTTACATTCCTAGAACATTAAATGAGGTAAGTTACTTTTCGCTAGCTGAATAGAATTTTCTTCTTTTAGCGAAGTTTTTGACATTTTTTTGAAAATGTTTCTACAGGTAGTAGACTTTGAACGTGACATCAACCTCATTAAATCTGGTTCAACTAACGACAACTTGATTTACCATAAAATGGTTGGTTTCAAAGAAGATCTTTCAGGAACTCAAAATAAACCTTCATTATTGGAATCAGAATCCGAAAAGTCAGAGGCATCAGAAATTGATAGTAATACTGACGATGAAGAAACCGGCAGTAAATTTGTTAATTCAGCTCGTCCAAAAAATGAAACAACAGAAGATAAAAAGGTACCTTAGTGTTTATATTTTTCATCTTCTTTTTATCTAGAAAAAATCCACCAGACGTCAGCTACTACGCGTGAAAAATAAAAATGCAAGTACTCAAGTTGAAACAGTCGGTTATTTTTCTGTTTTGAAATGAACACATATATGCAAGAAGCGGATAAGTACACTTCTTCAAATTTTACAGGAGAGCAATAAATCACTTTTATGTCTCCCAGCTTTCTTATGTAACACCTGAACTTTGAAGTCTAGTTTCTCAGTGATGATTGCATTTTCGTACGTGATGTTTTTACTGTTAGTATGGCTTGGTATGTACAATTGAACCTCAGAGCTCAAGTTTCGAAAAAAGTGGACTTATCCGCATCTTGCATGTCACTGTTGAAATACAGACCAAAGAAGAAAAATAGGTTTTTTATGTTCAGGTACATTTTCTTATGACAATTCTAAATTTATTCTCGCGAAAAATGACTTGGTCCTCTGCTATTTTAGGATTTTCTAAATCTCTATTCTTTGAATTTTTATTTATTGTTTTTCAGAGACGTAAAAACAAAGTAAAAGAAGAAAAAGCGGAGGCTCGCAAAACAAAAATTAAGAAGCACATTAAAAAACGAAAAGAAAAAATGCAGAAAACCAATTCTAAATGAGGAAATTTATGTACAATGGTTGCTGTGATATTCTTCTTCACTTGGGCAGAAAATTAGATTCTGGCAAAATTATATTATCTATTTTACAAGTTATTGGAAATCATGGATAGATCCAGGAATTCGTCGAGAGTATTTGATTCAGAACTGACTATTTGTAATTTATTTACATGTAGCGAGCTAACAATTTGAAACACTAAAAAGACAACCGAGTTTGTACCTATCAGATGAATTATAATAGAAGCTCAAAAATTTTTTCTGAATTCGAGTTGGTTCTGAATTCAAAAAACTTATTACTATTGAATTTTAAAATGTGTAAGTATCAAACGTAGGTATATATTCGGAAATGAAAAATTATTTTCCTTTAATCGTTGATTGGAATGCGATGAAAATAAACTGCTGTGATCGTGTAAAGTATGTTTTTTTATTCGTTAAAAATATGTAGATACCTAACTGAAGAAACTTTCAGGATGGAGTAAAACCAACTTGGTCAGTTTTTTTTTTGATTAAGTATACATTTTTATCCTAAGGTTCGACGATTTGAGTAAAACATGATGGCTCTTGTAATTCCATTTCTGATGATATTTTCACACTGTGACCATGTGGTCGCTGTGAAAACTAAAAAGATATTTATTTCTGATTACTGAAAAATTTGAATTGCGTTCATTACTGGCAAAAAAAAAATACACATCCGTTATTTCTGATCATATGCTCGTAATTAATTGTTTGATGTAGGTATTAATGATCATTAAGTTATGAGGGTTCTACATTGCAGCTTATTACATTCAACTGAAAAAAGAGTGCGACGCGAGCCAGAAGAGAATTCCTGTGTTGTGTTTATTTTCTATTCAACTGGTCTATAATTCAAGAAGAAAGGCCTGCCTTAGGCTCACCTAAAAAGATCCAAAGTTGGCCCGGCCCGGCCCCCGGGTCTTTCTTACAACTTTTTCTCTGATCAAACTATACGAAAAATTTGAGAAATTATGAACCATTATACGTGTATAGATATAAACCGTATAAGAAATGAATATTTTGCATCATAACAAACCAATAAATTTTTCTCTAAAAAATGTATCGTTTGATTATATTTATACATCATTTTTTTATGGTAATTGTCGAATTTTCGTCAGATTTCTTACAAATAATTTTTTTTGTTGCAGTTCATACTAGTAGTAACTAGTAGTATTCAACTCATGATAATATAACGAAATTGAATATTTTGGATATTCCTGATTTTCTGACGAGTGACGAATGACGATCCAGCAGAGAAGTCCACAGATGAGAGACATGAAAAAAGTCAGAAACTGTCGCATATTCTCGCTACTTTTTCACGTTCTCGTAAGCGGAATTGCGGAATGCGGATGACGGAACACCGCTACTCTGCTAGCGTTGCCATTTTTTAGCTAACGTCCCATCATGAGTCACGACTCACGAGGACGAGGTCTCATCATCTGTCATCTCTCATGCCCTCAAATGCTCAACGTCAACGGTCGTTCGCCTCGTTCGCTCGTTCTCGCTCGTAAGTCGTAGTCGTTCCGTTTTGTTGACAACTCTCGTCAGTCGTCATCACGTACCGTCAAATTTGTAAGAACAACGTTCGCGTATTTCGTTCATGTCACTACCACAAAACAAATTTCTTCCACTTCATAATTAATATTTCTTTACGTCTTCACTCACACTAGTACAGTGTCAGTATTGGAGTATTCGTCATTCGGCTGACGGCTATTCGCAGTATTCGGCTATTCGCTATCTCACTAAAATAACATCAGTTACACTCACACTCATACTCTCAACAGTCAGCCATTTTGGCTATCTTCCTATTCAATATTCATTCCATTCAGCTTAGCATTAGATTTGTTATTTTTGTCAATTTTAATCGTGTGTGTTTTCAACGTAGCCTTCTAAAATGGTTTACTATATTCGAGTTACTGACGCGGATGACTCCGACGCAATTGAAATACCAAGTGACGATGATGGTACGCTGCCAATTGAAACGCTTTCCGCACAATATCCAGGTGCCACCGGTTTGAAATATCGTTTAGAAGGCCATACCAGAGCTGTTAGGTTGACCAACGGTGTATTATATCCTCCTGAAAATGGCTGGGGTGACAATATCTATTACTGTATATTTCCAAAAGGTAAGTACCTCTATTTTTGTTGTGGAAATGAAAAAGATCGTAGCGACACCTTTGACGTTGCTTATCGATTTCAGATGCTGCCAAACGTAAAGCCGATGATGCATTAGAAACATCGGAATCGAAAACATCTAAAGCTGATTCTAAAGCTGATTCCGATTCGAAGTGGGTTAATACTGATCTGGTGGTGTTGGGTTTACCATGGAAAACTTCCGACAAAGAATTACGTGATTATTTCTCTAAATACGGCGAATTACAACTAGCACAAGTAATTTTATATGTCATTTAGCATGATGGAGTTATCGATCTGTTTTTAACCCATAATTCGTTGGAACACATAGGTAAAAGTCGATCCTATTTCGAAGAAATCAAAAGGATATGGATTTATTCGTTTCGCCGATCAGGAAGTGCAAGTTCGTGTTATGCTGCAAAGACATCAAATCGATGGCCGATGGTGTGATGTTCGTATACCAGTGTCCAAGGTAATATTGTCAAGTAGTTTGAATATTTCAGTTTATCTCTAACTATGTGATGTGTGCTCTCAATTGAAAAATATTCCTGATGACCTGATCACAGAACTTGATAAGTTCGGAGCTGGAGCTCTTTTGTGTTAAGACATGTATATTTTCTCGCGGAAATTCTCATGTGAATAAACCCTTTGAATTTCTCTTAACATTCAAATCTAGTCTCGTAATTTATGAAATACGTATTTCAACAATTCTTTTGACCTTTTTTTCTAAACCGGAAATCAGTCCTTGATGAAACATCTTTCACAGCCAAAGTTTGAAAATTATGGTTCATTTATCTACTAGGTTGGTTTTAAGAACAACTCCTGTGCTATTCTAAAACTCGAATATAAGCGATGTTCTCACGCTACCAGTACATGTGATACTGGGCTAGTTTTAGCCAGAAACTGTTCAGATACTCTACTGGTAAACAAGTTAACCGTTCAAACGCTTTCATTACGATTACAGGATCCAGTTACTGGTAATGAAATAACCAGAAGCTTAAGATGTCTTTTAATTGATGAAGAAGATTTAACCCTCGAAAAATTTCGTTTTTCTGCAAGTAGTTATCAGTATTATCTGAAATATATGATATATTCAAGAAAATTAAATGCAGTGGGCCTATTTAAGAATCGGGAAGCTGAGACTTACAATGGATTGGTAGCATTCGAACAAAGCTATTATCTGATCTGGAGCTTCGTTTTAGTCGAACTCGATCACATTCTTCTCTATTTATTGACTTACATTCAAAAGTGTTATGGTCAAAAATGTTAGATTATGATGGTTATCGAAGCCAATCTTTTAATTTCTTGATAAAACAAATGTCTTGGCGGGTTTGAAGCACACATCACGTATAAATTAATTTTTATGTTTCGCAGGATTAAAAACATTTCTGTTGATTCTTAGAATGATATTTTAAAACGTGTATCATACAATTGTTTCAGGTGATACCTTCTTTTGCCTGTAAACGAAACCAGTTATTTACTGTTGCGAACTATTTTAAGTGTATTTATGATTTTATTGTCTTGAATTATTTAAATGCGAGTGTTATTAATATGCCTGCTGGTTGAATTGAATTGTTAACAGGATAGCATTGGCAAGAAGTCTCCGTATAAGGTGTTTATAGGTCAGTGTACTGAAGATTTGACAGAAGACATATTACGAGACTATTTCTCGCAATTCGGCGAAATAAGTGACTTGTATGTACCGAAGCCGTTCAGAGCTTTTGCGTTCGTTACTTTTATTGATTCTGACTCCGCCAAAAATGTATGCACTCGAGAACATAAGATAAGAGATACAAAGGTTTATGTTACTGAAGCGGTGCCAAAAGGTGAAACGGAGAAATTTGAGCGTAGCCAATCCAGAAGTGGTGGTAACAAGAACAGACGTGGTGACTTTTATAGTGGTGGAAGCGCTAATTATGACGATTATTATAGTAAAAGGCGACCGTGGGCTAATGATAGAGAGGATAACTGGCGAGAAGGTCGATGGTCCGGCAGTGATTATAATAAGGATAGCTCGTGGAAGTCGAAATCAAGCGACTGGTCTCGAAGCTCGGGAAATAGGTGGCGCGACAATGCACCTCCCGCAGCCGACGCCAGCATCGATCCCGACCTAGTGGCCTCGGTCGTCAATAAAGCTGTTATGGGAGTCATAGGTAATCTGAAAGGAGGTCCACCTTCGGCCGCCAGTGAATTATCCCAGAATGGAGGTGGATATAAAGACGAATGGTGGAGTAGGCGGTGAAGTTGACGCTTGATTGTAAAATCATATAATGTGTAAGAAGATCAACATTTATATTATATTAGTTCTAAATACATTTTATCTTGAAATCATGTTTGTTCTTGATTTTTGAATGTTTTTGGTGTTTCATTTTATTTTCAATTTGTATGAAGAAAATATTCGCTGTACCAATAAGTTTATTTGACGGTTTCGAAACCCCGACGTTATTGATTAATTAATTTCTCGAAAAAATGGTAATTTCTCTCGCCTTACTCTAGAGTTTGTATTTAATTTATCTGACAAATAAACTTGTTGCTTGCACAGATTTTAGCTTATTTGAAAGTATCTAACGTTAGTGGAATATTCCTGTGTACTGATCATTCATAAATACAATGGCTGGTAATCATAAAATTTTTTTTCCCTGACGAAAAACGAATTCTAGAAACATGCTTATGTTGATTCGTCTTGAATTAAAATGAACTAAACCTGTCAGTCATGTCCTCATCGCAGGATTTATAAATCGCTCTATAATTTACTTACTGTTGTAGCGCTTTTTCGAAACTATTGCTGATGTCTTTGAATAACCTATGATTAATAACTATCGCTATCATGCTTTTTATACCCAAGTAAAATGTAAAATATTTCCGATTTATAATTTCATGATCTATTCTGATTGGCTGGAGAAAATTTGGGCGAATAAATCATACTGACAAATCTAATTTGGGTCTATTTTATAGAAGGATCCAACATCCAGACTAAATTCGATTGTTGATATTTCCTTTAGTAAATGATTAATTATCGGTAAGCTTACCTCCAACTTGTAGCGTAGCAACAGTTTCGGAAAACTATTTTCATTTTGAATAATGAATGATGGATCCCTATACGAGTTTTTGTCTAATACCAAACTTGATGGGCAAAATTTTCATATTTTGATTAAAATTAATATGAATGAAAAGATTGCAGGTTTGGAGTCAAGTCTGAGAATGACATTTCCAGATCATCACAGCAAACATAAATTTCTATTTTAATCGATATTTGTGAACTAGTTGGTTTTAAGAACGACCATGCTCGAATTTCACCATATTTTATTCTCGAACAGCTACAAAATATTTAATGAAAAAGTAGATGAAGTTGGAAGGTTGAACCATCGTCTTTCTTGACCCTCAGTTCTTTAGTGATATAAGCTGGAAGCTGGCGGTGAACTCAAATTTTCATTCCAAATTTAAAAAAAAGTTGCGTGGATTTTGAAAGGTACTCCTTTCTTAATTTTGGTTTTAGAAAGTGAATAAATGTACTTGGGATTTTTATGAACTAGGTACTTTATTTTTGGGCCAAATATTTCCATCTTTCAAACACACTATACCTTCTAATAGCAAAAAACAAAATTAGACTGTTATAAGAATCTTTATTATTTTTTGAAATGAGGTTCTCAATTATTTAATTAGGTTCGTTATTCTCATAAGAGATTAATAAAAAAATTGTTGAAAGATTAAAAATAAAATAAAAAAGAAAGAAAATTTTCCTGTGAAATATTTGATTTGACTAATTGGAAGAACCAAGTATAGAGTAAATGGGGTCACGAAAAGAGGGACAAATTCTGACTCATTGGACGTCTATTTTGTGGCAAGTCTCAATTTTACTTATTTTTTAAATGTCGAAGGATGGTACCTAGAATTAAATATTGTGAATTTTAATTATTTTCATTCTATGAAACGCTGCCTACCTATTATTATTCTGCATCTCATGAAAGATGGAAAATTTTCGCGGAAAAGTTGTGACAGGAAAAATTCTGGCAATAACTTACGGCCTTTTCAAATAATTTTTCTGCGTCATTCTTATGTTAGGGTATGACTCCATTTTTCTTTGACTTTGTTATGAATCATCCGTAGGTACTTACTAATTCGTTATCGACAAATACAAGTATAAAAAGTTTTTGTGATTATAATCAACTAAAATATTATGTATAAAAAAAAATCGTCAAATCCTCTTCTTGGTAAACTCGTATTCGATGGGAATAATAAATGAACTGGAATTCAGTAGGTGACCCCATCTTACCCGCACTTCGATTAGATAACTGGGTACCATTTGTGAATTTATACGATTGAAAAAGTCTTCTATATTATGTAAAATTACAACGATAATCAATTCTGAACTGAATAAGTAAAAACTGGCCCCTAACAATTTTGAGCAGACGAGTATATAAAATCAAACATTCAACGGTCGCAGACTAATAATCAATAGGAGACGAAACATGGAAGAGTTACAGCATTCTTTCTTGAAACCAGAAAGTACAGATGGGTGGCTTACAAGTTCATTGTGTCAAAGAAATGGATAAACCCATCAAAATAACATATAAATGCGAAATCGTTAATGGTATAATTTCTTGGAACTGATTCTTTGGGTCAGTAGAGCAAACAGACTATAAGCCTTGCAGGAGTTGCTTATATTTTGTGGGTCGAAATAAATACAGAACTATCGTTAGCCTAATGATAATGAAGTTGAAAAAAATAAGTCTAATGTGCCGAGTTTAGAGTTAGATCTCAAGTACCTATTCAAGGAAAAGAAGAAATTTATTTTGCGTGCCAGGGAGCAACACAATACACACATATATTATTGGATTAAGTCAAAACTCATATTCTTCAAACAAGATTTTTCAAGGCTGAAAAAAATGGTCCGGTTTGAACAGATTTTGGTATCATAGAAATACTTTTTAAATTACCATCTAGGTATTAATGAAATTCTGAAAGGAGTTCTAAAGTACCAGTAGCTATTCAAACAGCACTATTTTTTCAACTTTAAAAAAAACTTTTCTTTTACTTACTCCCTAGGATACGAGGTATGAATATAGTAAATATTGCATTTTCTACAATCAGAAGTGAGTATATGTAATTCCAAGATAAATAAGAATGCAGAATTCACAGAGGCGTGGAGCAACAGTGCTAAGGCTCCGAAATACTAATTGTCTTTGTTCTTTGGTCAGTGGCGGATCCAGAGCTCCAATTTTTTTTTTTTTGGGGGGGGAATCCATATTTTTTCAAAGCATGGTAAATGCTAAAATGGTGAGATTGTGTTTTTTTCAGCATAACGGTGGAGGGGTTCAAGAAAATTGATTTTTTTGTGGATTATCGGTCTATTTTTTTTTTGGACTGGGGGGGGGTGGATCCACCACTGTCTTTAGTCTTCATTAAAATACGAGTAAGTATACTTTTTTTTTTACCAAGTTTTATAAAATATTCAACTGATATCCAAATTATAACAGATATGAAATTAGTGGTCAAAAAGTAACTAGGTAGACGTTTAGGATTGTAAAAATCTATGTACAGGATTGTAAAAACTCATCTGAAATATTGCATTATCAGATGAACAAAATGCTCCAAAACAGTAAAAGTATTTTATAATAATAAAAACCAGAAAATTATTAGCAGATCAGTTTTCATGGTAAAGATGTATACTATCAGGGGGAGTAAAAAATTTCATTTTATAACTACTTCTTTCAGTACCTCTGCCCTTATACCTATAGGAAATGACTCGAGTTTATAAATTTTTTATAAGACACAATACTTGAATCGAAGCTGCTCATATTACAAATTCTTTCTTTAACTTAAGCCTCAAAACGAGTTCTTGCATAGCTGGCAAACATTTCCCGCCCAATTCTGTAACTGCACATCCCTTACAGAATATTAACCAAGTTAATATGCTTGTTATCTCTATATTACCTGGAGAATTTTTACCGGTCAAGGTGGAGGGTATTTCTCTACAGCCCAAAATTATTAATGAAAATTCTTCAAACTAAAAATTTATTGCGATTAATTTTGAAAATTTTTTAAAATGCCAGCTGATAATATTTTAGTTCCATAAGCTTGAGTTTAGCCGCCTCGTCTGGTTTCGGGTCTTGTTTTATGACCAATCTCAAGGGTGGTTACCGATATTCATCTTTCTCAGAAATGATAAAAGTTGTAAATCAAAAAAGTAACGTACATAACTCATGTACATAGATGACCATACGAAGATATAGGCAACAAAGAGAGTTTCGAGTGGGGACAGTTCCTGCTATATAAAGAATCAACTGGTTTTAAAGAGCATCATAATCGTCTCGTTACATTATTAAGAAACAGTCAATATTATTTAAAATAGTGATATCGAAATGCATCGGTTAACATTTCTCGTATTGTGTTTTGTTGTGACTGTGTGGGGTCGTGCTGAAGACCCAAAAGCACCAGAAGCCAGAGCAAAGGGCCAAAAGGGTGGAATTCCTAGTCAGTTCAACGAAGCCGATTTGGATGCTGTGCTCAGCAATCCACGTATTTTGGTGAATTATGTTAAATGCTTCATTGGTGAAGGATCCTGCACCAAGGAGGGCCGTGATATTAAACGTAAGTCACAGAAAATTTATTTTATCAAATTAATTAGTCGACATTGGCGAATTTCGATCAGAGGCTTAGATATCTAATTTTTGGGCCTATGACTTGTTTTTTTCATAGCTTAGACGATTTTTGTGGGTAGCTACGAAAGAGCTAATTTCTTGCAGAACTAAGACTTATACCTCCAGTAACGGAACCACATTTTTTTTTTTTATCAAGGGAGGCTATATGAGAGTGGCCAAGAAAAATTATTAAAAATGTCAACGTGAAAAAAATTGATGCTGAAGTTGATTTTTTATTCATTTACTTTTTTTATTGGTTTTTAATTTATTTGGGAAAAATTTAGAGGAGGCCAGAATTTTTTCTTCAATAAAGACGTCTTATCAGCCTCGTCTAAAATTTTCAAATTATTTATTGATGGCTTTATTTGTTTTTGTTGTGATCAATAAAATGGGTCTTTGAGAGAAAACTGCATATTAAATTTTAATATTATCTGCAGCATACTAACTTGAGGATAATTCAGGTTTTATATAAAAAATTAATATAAATTTATTAAAAGTTAGTAAAAAATGATTAAAATTAATACCTACAAATTAATATTGAACATTAGTATAAATACGAGTAAGTTAACAATTAGTGTGCTGCATACTAATTTTTAATAAGTATTTTTCTCTGAGCCTACCTCAAATCGAAAAAATTATTTTTCAGCCGACAAGTGTTTTTAATGCTTTTATTTAACTCACAATCAATCTGGGAGCTGTGAGTTTGTATGACAAACTGGAGTGGACAGGAGAAAAAAGTTGGATGCTTAGTATTTTTGAAAAAATTTAAATGGAGTGCGCATGAAGATGAAAGCATTTACCTAAAACTTTTTTCAATAAAATTATTTTATAGAAAAAGATATTCTGAATATTTTGGAGAAAAAAAATTACAATAAATAGCCTAATTCATCCATTTTTGGAGAAAACAAAATTATTTCATCTTTACTGTCAAACTTTGTTAGGTTGTTTAGCTCTTCTTAGCTCTCCTTCAATTTTAGATCCTGTCACGAATCCCAAAATAAATATGGCGAACACAAAAATAAATAAAAACGCGATTTAATATATCACGAACTACCGCGATCGTCCAAAGAATTACAATTAGGTACATAAACTTCCGTTAAAACCATAAAAATTACGAACATGGCCAAAAAAAGTATGGGCAGATTGAGGGAACTGCATAGCGTTAATATCAATATTACCTTCCTATCAGAAAACTACAGAACACGCGACGAAAAAATGGTAAACAAGTAGGTACATTTTTAGAATGATTTATAGCTAATTGTTAAACAAATTTTGGTTCAATAAAATTCTACCAAAATTGTCGCATCAACTTTATAAATCAGCCTGTATCATAAATAGACTATATATACCTTTCATGGAAAATGAAATGCTATATTCTATTCCATGCATCTATATCATGGCTAATGGTGAAGAAACTCACAAGGAAATCACTAGAATAGACGAATTTTGTGTGACGTTGTAACCAAAATTTTAGCCAAACACTGTTAGCTCACATTATAATCTGTGATTTTACAAAAAATTAAAATAAAATTTCAACTGATAAGCTCATTACTCAGCTCAGAATGGATTAATTTTCCATAGTAAAGGCTTAAAAATTTCTTCATTTTAATAAAATTACGATCCAAAAGTGGACCCTTTGTTTTGAGAAAATCAGAAAATATACCTAAACAAAGAAAAGTTGGCTAAGTGCAACACACTGATTTTCGTGAAGTGACGTCACCACGAAATTTGTCTGTTACCCAACGCAATCCCAATTCCCAATACCCTCCCCCACCACCACCCTTTCTAAATTATGTCCTTCTCCTCACTCAGGTGCCTCAATGCCATATTTATTCTATCTGAAAGAAACCTGTTTTCATGTGATATTCGGTGTTACCACTTATGAAAATCCAAAAAATTGATAATTTTAAAAATTCGTAAAAATTCATACAATGATTTTTTTAGTGATTTAATTAGGGTTAAATGCAGTGCCAAAAAAAAATGAGTATATTAGAATTGAAGTTATTCAGATTTTACTGATAGGTAAATAGGCTTCGATGTTTGCATTTTTTTGGGGGAGGGGATGGGGATGAATAGATTTCATTGTATACATTTTACTTTTCTTTTCTGAAGAGATTGATGAATTGCATTTGGAAAGAAAGAACAAAATTATTGTGGACTAATATTAGGTATCGTAGGTACTGTTTGAGAAAATGAAATAATGCTGTCACAAAATTAAAACCATAATTTCTATTTTTTGTAACTCATAATCGACTCGACTTGGTACCTAACCAGTTTTATGGTTTTTTAAAAACTGCATCATTTGTACTTACTACTAGTTTGCTGTCTTATTAAGTCTGCCTTTGAAAGATTTATATCGCATTTAAAATAAAATGTAAAATAATAGCTCTACTTTTACTCCACTACTGGATATCGTTTCAGCGCAACGTTAATAAATATTTTATAATTTCCAAGTTTTAACTGAAACCTATAATATAAATATTCTTTACCCTCGTCGAGATAAAAAAAAAAACATTAAAAAAGATGATCTCAGACTATTAAGTAATACAATCGCCTATACATACATAATGAAAAACGATTACACGTAATCACTTTTGTTTCATGTAGAATAAATTAATTTATTCTTCACGATCTAGAACCGCCTCAAATTTCAAATCATAGCCGCTTTCTCTTTAGTGACTGTCAATTAGCTTAAGTAGTTATCTTGTATGTAAACTTTCACTAACGCATGATTTTCTTTAACCAATAAGTACCGGTAATATTCTAAAGTATATTGATTTTTGTTCTGCAAACAATTGTGTAAGAAATTACTGTACAGGATACCGTTAATATTAATTTAATAAATCATTTTATATTCGAATAGAAAGCGTTCAACAGAGCACTTCCAAAGAATACAAGCCAAATTCTGATTTAAATTGAGGAGTTCCTTTTCAAAATAATATCTCATACTGGAAAAATTAGAATTTGGAAAAACCGAGTTCTGGTACCAAATTTTTGAAGGGACTCTAACGAGACAGAACCATCGGCGCACGCATCTCATGTTTTGCCGTAAATTCTCGATATCGACTATCGAGTTTTAACTTCTTGTTAAATTTCCGAATTCACTCCCATGTCACGAAAACGAAGTAACACATCGAAAATTTTTTTATATATTTTTTTCATTAATAATAATCTACTTAATTACACTGAGAGAAAAGTGTTGTATACTTACTACTCCGTAGTAGGTATAGTAATTTTTCTCATCAAGGTAACAAAAATTATCGAAAATTGAAAATTGAAAATATTTATTTATCAAAATATTCAACGACGATTACACAAGAATACCCCTCAGATGTCTGGCATGGCCGAGGGTGTGTTTGGGGGGGGGAATTCCCATAGTAAGTTATAAATTCTTATCATATGATAGTAAATATTTTTTTATATTTTTTTTTTGTTTTTAGCAATTTCTAATACAATTTTGAATAGTTCCAGTTTTCCTATCCTAAAATAGTAAGAAGTACCAACTAAAGAAATTTCTCTCAGTGTAATATAAAAGAATCATCTGACCTAAAACTCGTGTTTTAAAGAATTTTCATATTTATCCCAAAAAATTATAACCGACCAAATGGACTCTTCCTCTATATAATACCGCATTTACCTGTATAGAAAAATGAAAAAATTACCTCCCAAGAAAATGAAAATATTTTAAAAATAAAAATAAGGGTAATAGGATGTCAGCCTATCCTATGCACGAAAATACAATTACGTATTTTCAATAACTCAATAAGCCACCAAACTTTCAACATAATCTGACTTTAATTTGCAGAATTATTACCCGAAGCCATTCGAACAGAGTGCGGAAATTGCGACGAGAAGCAGAGACTTGGAATCGCCAAAGTATTGAAAACTTTGGACCAGCAACGCCCAGATTTATTCAAGAAATTGATGGACAAATACGATCCACATCGTGAACATGAAAAAAGTATTAGGGAACGAATTGCTACTTACGACCTCCAGCATAAGAAACCAGCAAAGAGGACAACTTAAATAAAATGTTTTTGTTATTTTTAAAATTTCTTTTTCTTGTAAATAATTTTCCATAATTTTTCCCTTTAATTTCTGTACGTTTTTCGACTTAAATTATTCTAAACTTAATTGTTTTCTTAATAAAAATTTTTTAATTTAAAAAATAATTGGTAAATTTTTACTCGTCTTCAACTTCAATAATGGCTATAAGGTTTATAATTTATAGACGAATGTGGCATAAAATAGACTTACGTACCTTCTAAAACTATATACCATTCTAGCAGTTCTATCGTAGTTTATACTGCTCCTAAAGCAAAAATTACCAGTTTTTTGCGAATATTTTGTTCTAAACTCTTGTGCATTCATATATTTTTGCATCCAATTTCATGGAAGTTGGTTCAAAGTAATTTTGTAATATAAGTTACACGATTTATAACCCCTTAAGTTTTACAATATTGCCTATACATTCATTAATATGTTTCAGATATAGACTTGAAAATTTGAATAAATTGAAAGGAATAACACATTTTGGCAAACTCCGATTGGTGTTATTCATGTTTCATGTTGAAAGTTAGTCTAACGAGGGGGGTGGGGGGTTAAAATAAAACGTACATAAACTCTTGGTTTTTGTTGAATTTCATGTGCGTTTTAACTGAATCACTGTACATCATCTGGCTTTAGTCCAAAACCTGCTAAGTCTCAAAAACATTATCACTTCTTTTGCTCTCGAATGATGTTTTGGAGTGTGATATTCAATTAGCTGAAAAAAAATGAGTGATGTTTTTTGGAACTTATGCCGGCAGTAACTACGAGTATAATAACAATTGAACTGTTATATGCAAGAAGGGGATAAGTCAACTTTTTCAAATCTTACAGAACAGAAAAAAAAAAAAAACTGTTATTGTTACATAGCCTTCTTACGGAGCATCTCAATTTTGAAGTCTATTTTCTCAGTGATAGTTGCATTTTGGGACATTATATTTTTACTGAAAATAAGGCTTGAAACATAAATTGATCTTGAGAAAGTGAATAAAACATGGTCTCAGGGACTGCGAGTCTCTTCGGGTCTTCAATCATTTCCTTTATAAAATCACCAATTAAAATAATATACCTACGCCTCCAGTGGTGAATTAAAAGAATAGTTCATTGAAATGCAGGACGTAACGATTGGTAAAACGTTAGTGACCTCCAATGAACTATTATGGTGAACTGTTTAACCATTTTTGAATTTAAAATATCTCTTTACCGTAAATGTTTACTTATTATTGTTTCAAGATTGCTTACTAAGAACCTTTTTTTAATTTCAATTTTAAAAGGACTTGGGACTTCAAATTATACCCTGAACTTTGATCTTGTTAATTCAAGATTTTCAGATAATTTGAGGAGAGAATTTCAGGCATTCTTCCAGATTCTGAAAAAAATTGAGTTTATAAAGACGTTCTACCTCTCAATAATTAAGATTTTGAAAAGTTATCCCTAGGGGGGTTTGCACCTCCAGTTAGGTGTACCACACAGAGCAATATGTCCAAATAAGTAGTTTTTGAAATAAATGAATTTAAAATTTAATTTCTCATACAGTTTGTTTGGAAATAATAAAACTTTCCCTTTTCTCATTGCTATGAGATACCTACTCGTACAGAGTGTCAAGTCTGTGATGATAAAAAATGATTTAAGTATAATCACTGAGACCTTTAAAAATTATGGACATATTGATGATCCATTTTGCAAGGCACTCGGCGAAAATATTTGACTATTGGTACAAGTTCTTGTGACAAGAGTTCAATATGTTCTTCTGGCAAATACAGACTCGAATTTCTTACATGAAATCGAGTACGGTTTTTCAATTAATAACGACAAGTCAATTTGAAAAGTTTTATTTTTATAACATGGCAAAACGTGAAATTCATTCGCGAATGACAAATTCAAACAATTTTCACCAATGAAAGTCTTATCGTTTTCAGAATACCAATATGAAAAATACATTCTTCTTCTTCATTCTAATTGAAGACTACCATCAAAATTTCTGCAGCTGAATAAAAATGTCATATTTTCTTCAGTTTAAATTATTCCGAAAATTTAATTATTTTTAGAATACTTCCTGGCAATTTTTTGCCATATTTGAGGATGATTTGTTTTGACAAAATTAACAATTTTCTCAGCTGTTTGTGCTTCTTCTGGTGTACATGTGTTACAGTTATCCTGCAGTACCTTTGGTATTGAAGCTGAAAAAAAAAAGTTGAAAATTAAACTACCAACATAAATAATTTTATTACATGATTAAATAACAATTTCGACGAATTGGAATGAACTATTGTTGCCACATTTATTTAGTACCCAATTTTTTTTTTTACCAATAGAAAACTCTCTATGACAAAAAAAAAACCCACTCTCCCGAAGGTTATCTAAACTAATCAACAATATTACTCGGCACACTACGAAAGAGTTTACTGACCTTCATCTTCAATAAAAGGTGAGTAACATCTTTTTTAATTAATGAAAAAATTAATTAACGTATTTGTTAATATATTCTATCTAAGTGATCCATCTTATGAGTTATGAAATAGGCAACAATAAAATAATATTATTAATGATCTAAACCCATATACTTACTTATTAATTTTTAATTATGAACGTGTAATTATATATTATTATTTTTACCAGTGTCGACATAATTTTATCGTAAAATCAGTTTGTGGTATCATCCAAATTATTTTAATAATGAGAAGAAAAATCAATTTAAACTGAAAGAATTAATTCAATGGTATCCAAGAGAGTTTATACCTATGGGTATTTTAGTTTACAAAACAATGAATCTTTCAGGTTTTCATGATGTTGGCCTACTGCAGACCTAAGAGTTGTATTAATACTCGTTCTCAGGCTACAAGTTGTTTCAAAGTGTAATTAGTTTTTGTTTTTTTTTTTCAATTGACACTCCAATATTGAGTAACCAGCCAAAGGAGTAGGTAAAGAAAATAAGGAAAAAAATAGGAAAATGAAATAAAGGAAAAGAAAAGAAAAAAAAAAGAAAAAAGAAAAAAAAGAATCAAACCTTCCCTATTGATTAGGCTAATCCAGACTCATTACAGATGAAAATAGAAATTCGATAGGTAAAGAAATTTCTATGTCTATTCATTAATGAATACATGAATCATTGAAATCGCCGACACAGGTGAGAAATTCAATAATACTTATTCTCAACACTAATGTCAAGCTTATCCCATTCTTCGATAGAGTTCAACTTATTGCAATTATTGTTATGTGATCTATGAAACCCTATACCTTAAGTCGAAAATTATAATTTCAAGCTGATGATTGCTTTTGGTAGAGGAAGGTTTTGTGAACATTTTGCAGAAAAAATCTTCTCAATGGGTGGAAAATCGACTGAGATATGGCATTTTGAATTTAATTCCAATTTAAAAAAAATCGAGTTTAAAGTTTAAGGAAAAATAGGTCCATTTTTCTACGGAATTCGCCTAAAATAAAGACTACGAAATCATTTAACGTCACCAAAATGTTACCAAAGGAATACATAAAAAGAAAATATCGTCCCTGTTCTTAGAAAACCGCGTAAGTCCACTTTTGGATGATTTTAAGGTTTTTGTTGATTTCTAGGCAACAAAAAAAAATCGAGAAATCAGCCCTGACTAAATTCAGCAACCGAAAATGAGAAAAAGGTAAGTTACCTAAAAAGCCTTTAAAAAAATACCACTCAAGTCTGAACAAGAAACTAAACATTTAAGTCTGAAAATTCCCTTATAATATAGATAGCGGAGGGGTTAAAAAAATGTTTAATTGATTAGACTCGATCTCTATTCACTTTATTCACTTAACGATTAAAGCCCAAAAGTTTAATTAAATACCGCGTTTTAAATTTTTAAATTTTTTTTTTAATTTCCCAACAATTTACTTTTTCAGAATTACATGGTTTTTTAAGAACAGGGACAATATAAAAACATGATTTTATTTTATTGTAAATCGGTTTTCAGTGGCGTCTGCTCTGGGTGTGCAAGGTGTTCACTGCACACCCAATCAAATTAAAAAAAAAAATTCATTACTCATTAATTAATAAGTTACTATTAAATAAGAAAACAGAATGGAAAAAGTAAAATTAAAAAAAAAAAAATTAAAAAACAAAGAAATGAGAAGGTACTTGTATTCTTGCGTTTCTTCTTTTTCTCCTTCCTTCAAAATTTTTGTTAACAGCTGAAGATCTTCTCTTTTCAGTTTTGTATTTTTCATTTTTTTCCCCTAATTATTATAACTTTTTTTAGTGGTGGGGGGGGGGGGAGAGGAGGAGAAAAAAATGTTTTATTTTTGAAGTTGAGCCTCAGAGTTCAACAACCAAAAAATACTACCACGCGACGTCACTGCGTTTTTTCTTATTTGGTTTACATAATATTCTAATAAATCTGATTCGAAACTGAAAGGAATCTACGAAAATCAGTTTCGAAACAGTTTTGAGAAACTG
This sequence comes from Parthenolecanium corni, assembly GCA_038050395.1. Classification (NCBI taxonomy): domain Eukaryota; kingdom Metazoa; phylum Arthropoda; class Insecta; order Hemiptera; family Coccidae; genus Parthenolecanium; species Parthenolecanium corni. Next base: position 148,820 of record JBBCAQ010000038.1, on the reverse strand, counting down.
TGCCAAATCAAACCTACTTATTTTTTGCCTATTTCTCAGAAAGTTGTTGGCCGATTGGAGGTACCTTTTCAAAGATCACATCTCAAATATAAGTAATCATTTTATTCGGTGCTTAGGTTTTAAACTAATGACAAAAGTAGGTTAACTTTAAAAATTATAATACTGACTGGAAAGAATTATTATTGAAATATAGGTATCTACATGCATTTTGAATCTCATACAAGGCCGGAGAGGATCCACGGGCCGCTATATATTTGGGCACCATCTTTGAAAAGACAAAAACAAGAAAAAACATCGAGGGACCTTCATGCTTCTGCACAACTGAACAAAATTCATATCACTAGTCTAAAGTGCAAAATCAGTCAAGTCCAAAAACAATTATCACCCAATTTCCTCTACTCAAAATATATGCGGTGCCTGGAGAAGCAAAACATTAATCAAAAAAGTGGATGATCATTTTTTTACGACTTCACTCAACCTATTTGTTAACTATACCGACTGAAATCAGGTAATGAATAGAAAAACTTAGAAAATAAATAACTTTAAGTAGAAAGAGATGGTGAAATACCTTTTATCTGTCGTCCGAAAGCATCACATCGACTTTTACCCAGAACACAACCAATTTGTTTCTTCACGAATTGGCGATCTCCTAGTAAAGAGTCAATATTTGAACTTGTAATTTGTTGACTTGCACAAAAGACAATTAGAGCTGTTGAAATGCAAATAAACGCGAACAAAAAATTCATTGTGTTTTTCAATTTCATAAAATAGGTGTAAAATATTGAAAAATCACACCTTACAGCTAGTAACGATGCAGTCGTTTAAATAAAATCTGGTGATGACAAACGAATTAATATATTTATCTCCGTAATCTTTGTTTTATCCGGTAGACGCCAGGCGTCCATAATTTGTCTGTACAAATCGAACCTTAACTAATTATTTTATTTCACACCTTATTACAGATTATTGCAAGAGTATTTGCCAATGATAGTACTTTGGAGAGGGTCTTTAAACATCATTATAACAGTCGATATTGCAGCAATTTATAAAAATCGATTAAGATTCCTTTGACTCAGGTATTTGGCACAATGTCATGATGATAATAGCGGTTAATTTGTCTTTGTGGTTATTACAAAGGATTATAATTTGTCATTTGCGTTCAATATAATTGGAAAGTATTTATAAGGAAAACCCCAAGCCGTAATGATTTATTTGTATAGACCACAAGATTTACTGATGTTTATTGCTCAGGCTTAGGCAAGCCTATTGGGAAATATAATTCGTTGGTGTCTTATGGCGTTCGAAGCTTATAGCAACCCTTTTTTTTTTTTTTTTCATAGGAAGGCATAATTATTAAAAGAAAATTTCAATTGTACTCGTAAAAATTAAGTGATTCTAGTATTCAGTATAACTTCGTTCAATTTATTTCGTCAAAATTTTTAGATTTTTCTTTTTAATTTTAGAAATTTTAATCGAAACAAAAATTATTAATCAATTATTTTCTATCAATAAAAATAATTTAATAATAAAAATAAAAATAATGATAATTTTAAAAATAATGTTGATTTATTAGATTGTTATTATTGATATAATTTTCAAGTCAACATTTTCTACTGATTAGGTATAAATTTTATTGAAATAAAGAAATATTTCTTGATATCCAGTTTTTTCTTCATTTTTAAATCTAGAAACCTACTCAGAGCTACATTAAGTTCAGTTGATGTTAATGTAAAATAGGTAATGCCATTTTCTGAATTAGCGTCTCGATTTAAACTTGGCTACAAAATGGCAACAGAGGCTGGTTGTACACGAAAAACATATGCGACCGACTATCACTCATGTGAAACAAAGTGAACGGCAGTTCATAGATGTGATGACCCGCAATAACGGAGAAATTGAAGGTTCAATATTACGTAATCTTCGTTAATAACAGGGAAAGCGCAATAAATTAGTGCATCGAATATAAAATATTCAAAAAAAAAAAAAAAGGAAACCCCACCGGTGAAAATAATCAATACCGTCTTCTTGTTACCAAAAAAAAAAATTTTTCATGGACGAAAAAAAAAACTCGACTGACTTCCTTTTCATTAATACGGGGAAAATGGTGATGAAATGTCAAATTTTCAGAATAACTACGAATAAGAAAGACAGATTTTCTTCGAAAAAAGTTAAGCAAAATTGAATTTTCTCGCGACAACAGTAAAAAGCACCTGAAACTTGTAAAGTCTATAACAAATATTTTTCTCATTCAAGAATCATTTATTTCAATGATGGTTATTATAAACTACATATGACTCCATATGGAAAGAAAGTCAAGGGGTTGCTTATACTGATCGTCAAAATGTATTTGGAAGAAATTTAAGATTTCCAGTTTTTTTTTACAAGATGTGGCAATCTTATTCTGTAATATATTAGCAAGTTTTTTTAAATATCTGTTAATATTACAGAATAATATTGCCATGATATAACGAAAGTCTAGACAATACATTGAGGATATTGTCTTGATGACTACTTACCAGCTAAAGTCCATCTCCACGGATCTAGAGAATATTACATTTCAATATCTACAGAATGGCTACACAATATTAGAGTTTGTGTACATATCTAGCCAATATCTTCTGATGGTCTAGGAAATATTATAAGAATTCTCTCCAAAAGCTCCAATATCTTGTAATATTGACAGAATATTTTGAAATATCCTGTCAATATTGCACTCAAAATATTTTCTAGATATTCACAATAATATTTTAAGGTATTTTTTTCCTAATATTATGACAATATTTTAGACTAATATTTATATAATATTTATAGGATATTGAAAATATTCAAGCAATAATGTCACAATTTCTTACTTGGTATATCTTGACAATATTATTTTGTAATATCACAGATCTGTCGGGCTACTAGGGATATTATTATCAAAAAAAAAAAAAGGAAAAATTTATTCAAGCGAAACGAGTGTTTTCATTACAAGGATTCATAATTGGTACCAGAAAATGGTAAGTGACGCTGTGACATCACTATGCGGCTTTCAAAAGGGACGAGAGTGACTAAAAGCGTACGTTGAAAAACCATAAAAAGTTACGTTTCATTCTGTAACTTCATCAAAATTTTGGGAATTTTGCCTGCCAGATGTACAACATCCTTAAAATAAAAGTCAATGATGAACGAATAATAAATAATAACCATAAATTCCGTAAGTTTTTACTGTCTTTCAGCAGCTACAACTTAAAATAGTGTATTGTTTATTTTTAAAGTCAATATTTGTAAATATTTTGAACATTGCGCAACAACACAAAAGTTTGTTAAATTACAGTCGGATCACAAGTAACACTGCGGGTAACAAAATCTATTAAGTAGGTATTCGTATTAAATCTTACTAGATCCACATGGCAACTAACATTTCCGTCACAAAAACGTAAAAAATCCGTTTGGATGGATATACACATAAATTTTATAGGGGATAAAAAATATATATAATAATCATCGTTTTTCATACGGTAAATGAAAATACCTACACGTTAAAAAATTCATACAATGACTAGCCAAAAAATGATCAACGACGACTAGCACACGTTAATAACGTATTACGGTGAACAAAACCATTACAGAATAACTCTTTTAAAATTTTAACCTTACACACAGTAACATCGAATTTCGAAGAGATCAGTTTAAAAAAGTAAATTTTTTGTGACATACCAGATATTTACAATGAAAACAACGAAAACTTTGTTACATTTAACTTACACGCAATTCGAGACTATAGATTTTTATAATTATAACATTTTACAGGCATAATTAGGTAGATAAAAGCTGAGCTCTCACGTATAAAAGAGAATGGCAAAGTCATTAATATACTCTTGTATATTTACCCATTTAGAGTACCTATAGAAAAACCATAAGATATTCTCATTTCCTTTAAAATTCGTGAAATGTTGGACTAATCTCAAAATGTATACCTAATTATGCCAACACAACGAGTTAATGAATAAAACGCATAATTATTATTTCTTTTTAAGAAACTAAAATTTTGATACTTACTAGAAGGCTCGATTAAAATGTAATTTTTTAGTTACGTACTGAACTAAAAAAAAAAATATAATGGGCCAGTGAAACCTGAATCTTTTCAACTGATGCTTTTCACAATAAAATTAAATGCACAAAATCGATAATGATAATGAATTACAAAGTTGGTAACTAAAAAAAATTGTTTTCAGTACGTGCTTACAAAAGGTATACAAATATAGTAGGTAAATAAAAAAAAAAGAAGAAAAAAAGATGAAGTTACAAAAAAAAAAAACATTTACAGCTGACATGAGCACTCAAAAAAGAATAGAAATTTTCGGAATTCCTCTCTTAAAAAAGAGAAAGATGACGATAAAATAATTATTTAGAAGTTTGAGAAAAGTTTTTCAGAATTTTCTCTGTTTTGTTTTTCTAATCGAAGATAAAAACCAGTAACTGAACGTAGGTACTCGAAAATTCGTTATAACTTTTTCAATTTCCGTGCTTATTTTGTCGATCTTATAAAACTAGATGAATTTGAACAACAAAATTTACTCAGGCATTAGGATAGAATGAAAAAATAAAAATGCTCAAAAAAAAGACAGAAAAGAATGATAAATTTTAAATTACTATTCAACAAAAAAATTCAAAAATCAAAAATACATTTTCAAGAAATTCCAAGTACATATTTAAAAATGTAACCCGAATAAAGTTAATAAGGAAAAACATTTAGATGGTACCTGCAGAATTTTCAAGTTATCATCTTTAGCGAATAATAATTTTTAAATTATTTATTTTTCCCATGTTAATTTATGTCTTCGAATTGGGAAAAATGCTTCAACTCAAATTTTGATGAAGCAATGATGAAATCATTATGATAATTTAAATATTAAAAGATCGTCGCTAGAAGTACACCTATAAGTGGTGTAAATACATGTAAATGCAACCATCCAGAATCAGGTCAAAAAATCTGATAATCACGAAACAACGTCTCCTCACTAATTTGCACCGAACGGTACTGACATACCCTTCTCCTAATTCCAGACAACCAGAGAAATTTTAACATTTTTAAAGAGGATCAAAAATCTGTTTCAACTTTAAGATTTATTTTTTCTTTTTTCAAAATGCAAAAAGTCCAGACTTGAAATCTCAGAATGAAACCAAACATTTTTCACTCCGTCTTTCAAACTTGAGAATTTTCGTTGCATTAATGAAAAAATACTCGAATAAAAAGATTTTATTAATATTTTTAATTTTCTCAGCTGCCGAATGTGCACTTAGAATACGTGGTTGTCGATTTATTCGATCAATTAAAAGAAATAGTGAGTAATTAAAATTTTCACTAGATTGAGCTGTTCCATATTTTTCTATGAACAATCTCGTAAATTAATTTAAAATTGCTCCAGATTTTTTCACTCAAATTAAATAGGTATTTAAGATTATAAAAAAACTGAAATTGATTTCCTTTTCTCGGTAGCTTTTATATAACACCAGCTACAGTTTTTCGAAATACGTTTTCTATTCATAAAATTTCTTTCATGAATATTGAATTCCACGAAAATCAATTTCGCCTCGTGAATTACCCAACAATACCATAATTTCGGAATGGATTAAAAACGAAATTTCATTAACCACAAATGTCAAAATTAATTTGCTTAAATTTAAAATGACGAGAATTAACTCACAAAATGTTCCTAAAATAATCACACAATAATCATATCAACAGTCTTACATTTTTCTTTTTGGAAAACTGACAAGAGGATGGATTAAGATATAGCCAAGTAGATGCCAAATAAAACTGAATAATATTGTTAATTCGTAAGCCAGATAAAATAATAGCAGGCTTTCACTGTCTCTAAGAAAACTTGCTAAAAATATCATGTTTTCTTAACTCAATCAATGTTAAAATATCAAAAGATACGAATTATCCAAAAATCACTTTCACTCGTGTGAACAAGAAATGAAAAAAACAGTCAATAGCTTAAAAAGGATATTTAAGAATTTATATAAGCAAGGGCACCTTCGTCGGTCAAAATCTGCACTCGAAGAGAGAGAAAAAGAAATTGAATACAAATTTTGGTTCAATTTGTAAACCGAAAGGAAGAGAACATTTAAGATGGATGCCAAGTAAGACTGTCAACATATTAATTTAGCTTCACCTAAACTTTACGGTCTTCCTTCTTCTTCCTTAGGTGAAACAACCTTTGACGATTCGGAATTGTCAGTTGCTGTACTCGACGTCTTATTGAAGACATCTGTCTGTTAGGAAAATAAAATACAACGAAATTATTACTTACATCAATTAATTCAAAGTTCCTTGCTCATGTTAAGATGAGGGGAGGAGAAAGCTACAGACTGACAATTAAATAACAAGCAGGCAGTCCACTAACAAAAATTCGAGGTTAAAGGAGTGAACGAGTCTCTTGAAATGTTCGTACGAGACTTTTACAGTTGACTTTTAAAACACAAAATATTTCTAAAATTCTTTGCCCCACATGTTAAACGTATTCTTCACAATCTCGCCGATTGTTTTCGGAGTTGGAAATCAACATTTTCTTCTAAAGTAGTATACAGAATTATATGAACCTAAATTACTTTTTTCTGTTTAGCAAGACTGAATTAATTTGCAGGGAAATGCTGGCTGAGAAAGCTGAAAAAGTTGAAAAATTTTTATACTCGTTTCTTTCGTCTATACATCATTCCTCAGACTCTCACACTGACTTCATAATATAGATTAATAAAAAAATAGTTGATCTAATTTCAAAATAGAAACAAACACGAACTAAAAGAACTATAATTTTAAATTCTCAATTAGTCATTTTCTTCAAATATAAATCTATTGCTGATTTTATAAAATGAAAATGTAAGTAATGATATCTGGATGAGAAAAAACTCATTTTTAACTACATTTTCTGCCCGTAGCTTGAAAACTTTCTTATGTATAGGTATTAGTTTCCACCATGATCTCATCATAAGTATACTTATTATTTATACAATAAACATATGAAAATATATATTACCTTATTGGAAGAACTGGATACAACGTTTAGCTTCTGAGACATGCCATTCAGCTCATCTTCGAAGTGATTCAATCTATGACTAACGTTGTTATAAGTAAAAGAACTCAGATTCCTGAGAATTTCCTGCAAATGAAAGTACCGAATAATTAATAATCAACTAATAAAAATTGGTGTAAGATAAAGAATCTGAAAAATACGTAAATTATAATAAATTTTTAAGTTTTTGTCGCTTGAGTTGAGCGAAAGATGAAACAATTTAGAGAAAAACAAGTTTTCTTGAATAAGTAATGAAAATTAATCATAAAATTGAAATAAACATAAATTAACTGTCTCGTAACTAACCGTATCTCTTCAATTTTTTCGATTATAATAAAAATTCATCAAAATAAAAATACCTTCGAAAAACGAATCATCTAAATTCATAATATCTCACACCTAAAAACCAAAAAATCTACCTTCACTGTAATCCAAATGGTATAATATGTAGGTGGGTGATTCTCCCAATAAGTCGAAAATTGACTATTTTTTTTTGAAAATTTTGAACTTGTATTTTTTAATATTTTTTTATGTGGAAATAATAGTGGGTGTGTCCCTGAATACGTACCCAACATTGGTTGAGCTTGATTCTCACCACAGGGGGCAGGGGGATACTTTGGGCACACTACATGGAATTCCATAGTAGTGACTTGAAATATAACACATTGCTTCGATCAAATGAATGTCTTCTTTGACCATTTTTCAAATATTTTTGGTGTTTTTTATAGACTAATTAAATTTTAGCAAGAAATTTTTACTAAAAATTATTTTGGTTGAAAAATATTTTCTGGGGAGTGGTGGTAAAATTTTTTGCGGTGGAGGGGTATTGCCTCACTAAACCTCCTCCTAGTTCCATCACTAACTGAAAAGTTGACAAAAATATGCATATTTTTCACAGTGGTGTCACATTTTCCATTGTGGTGTTTATAATGATAGGATTTGATACTACCATGGAAAAAAATCTTCTCCACACCATGGACAATTGACAAGTATTTTAATTCTGAGAAACCCAACATAACTAATCTGAACAAATCCACTCCGGATTTGTTGTTAGGGGTGTCAATCATTATAGAAGAAAATGTTTATTGGACTTATCAGATTTTGGCTCTCTGCAGTATCAGCATCCACTACCATGGAACATTAAGCTTTTATAAGACGCATTTTTGATGAAAGTTTATTAATAGCTTCTCAATATTCTGAAAAAAGTTTTTTTTTTTTGCTTGATTACTTTCATATGTATCAAAATAAACCACTTAGATTATATTTCATCATTGTAAATATTTCAGTGCCATTATTCCAGGATGACTTAAATTTTCTCCACTACCATGGAAAAAAACTGATTACAAGACTTCAACTTTCCCCATATTAATGTTCATGCATCCTAAATTTTAACCAATACTATTAATTTATTTGGACAAGGTATCTCTCCCTAGGAATCATTTTGTTCAATTTGAAAAAAAATTACTATACCATCAAAAATGTGGATAATGATTGAAAACCAAAGTGATTACATCCAATACCATGGACACTTTACCCTATTTGAGTGCTCTCCTCAATTTTGGTGAGGTGGGGAAAAAAAAAGAAATTATTGTATATTTTAAAGGAGATCATTAGCTATCTAACAAAAAAAAATAGTTTGAAAAGGTTTATTTATGGAGCACAAACAGTGATTTCAGCAATTTTCGTGTTATTGGGAGAATCACCCAGGTATTCATTTGTATAAGTGAACATTTTATTTTATAAGTGTATCTACATACGTAAAATACAAAATTTTTATACAAATTGTAGCACACGTATTAACATTCAGACAGAATCAAGTACAAATTTCGAGAAGACTTACTAAGTCTTACTTTGTACAAAAGTGCCTCCCATTGAAGCGACGATGGATGTAATTTCACTCTCGTACATTCCTACATTTCTTTACTATGACTCACCTACTACTACTAGGACAGTTAATTATCACATGACCAAGTTTTATGTTAAATCTCCAAAGTAATTTATTCGTATTAAAATTTATAGAATCTATTTTTCTGATTCTTCTCTTGAATCTAATATTATGCTTCCAAAATTTCGAAAATGATACTTGAATAGGTATGATAAAATTTGATAATTATTTTTATTCGATGGAAAAATCATAAACTTTTACTATTAGCTTGAGACTGAATCTAAAATTACCCGACCATATTAGTCCTCATTTTAACGATAATATTGCATAAAAATGTTTGTCTTATTGCTGATATAACTATGATTTAACGACGTTTTAAGAAGACTAAATAGTACGTTGCTTACATGGTCACGCGAATGTTCTTCTTTCATCAACTGAATTTCACTATTAAGCGAATTATTGATGTACGTGATGTTTTCAGTCAGCTTATTCACTAGAGACATGAAATGCGATGAGTCGTTCAAATGACCACGATCTATACTGAATGCATCGGTAGTAGGAACTTTTTCTGACGAATTTTCCTGAAAAATTATTATATAAGTTAGACACTTTTTTTTTTTTTTCCTATTTCATCTTCAACAACGTACTTTTTCACAATGTATTTGGCCAAAAATATGGCCAAAAATACCGAGATTTCAGCTCGCCAGAGTAAATTACTTTTCTACCACGTTTTAAGGTAAGAAAGAAATTTCATAGATAGAAAAGAAATTTCACATACTTAAAGAAAAGAAATAGGTAGGTATAATTTCTTACTGGCCTAGACAAGAAAGTAATATTTTGAAGAAGTTTTTTTTTGGCATTTATGATGTTTTTGCAAATTAAAAATAAAAAATATCTACAACTACAAGGCAAGGACCGATATAAGCTATTTTATATTGATATTTCATATTGAAGGGATCCAAAGTGGATATCGCTTTTTTTTTTTTCTTTCTTTTACTACACTCACCTAATCGTACTATAGAAGGAAACAAATTATCAAGTTAGTTTCATAAAAATAAATCTGAATAAATATTAATTCGGGAATATGTACAAAACAACTAAATTAAGGGAATATTTTCCATCTTCACTGAAACAGAAATTGGCGAACAGGGCATGAATTTCAACAGAATGTTGAAACAGGGAATTAATTTAATGACCCAACATAAGAATCTGTTTTTTTTTTTAAACTTATAACAAGTTTACGTAAGAAAATTTACTAAAAAGTTGATCAATATAAATTGTAACACACCAATCATCGTTTAAATTAATCACTTACCTTAGGACTAGTAAAATTTGAATTTTTCAAATGGCTTTCTGATATCTGTAGTTGAACTACAGTTTCATTCAGCTCTTTTATCCAGCTCTTTAGGATACTTAAATTTTCGAGGATATCTTTTTCATTGATAGGAACATCTGAACCAATGGAAACGTTCAGTTTACTTCGAACTGTTGACAAATCTTGTGAAATCACTGAAATCTGCAACAATAAATAAAATTTGACGATAATTATTACCGGGTAAGTATAAGATAAAGTAATAATATTTAGAAAAAAAAAATAATAATAATTTAGGTCATTATATTAGACCTGATAGCTTCTATAAGGTTGTAGGGGAATATGCTTCAGAGTGCACTGTACATTGAGTACAAAGCCAAGAGCGACGTTGAAAAATTTGCCTGAAATTTCATTCATGAAGGCAGTTTCTCCAAAGTCTATGCTTCTTACTGTAGGCCTACCACGCGTATGGAATTTCATGTAGTAAAATTCTATAGCGCAGTAAACCCAGCTACAAAAGCAAGTCTTCAAATGAGTGCACAGTGATTGGAAAATATAAATGTTTTTAAACCTTTCAATTTCCGAAATACTTCTCCGTCAAATCCATCAGTCACCTATTTTTTTTTTTTAAATTGTCTATGAACTGTCTAATTAATGAAATCACTCATTTTGCCACCAATAAGTGCTAATCTTGAAAATACCTTTATTCATTTACAGTTCAGCGAATAAAATGAAAGGGTTGATTTCAAGAACAACCACAGTCAAATCTTACAATTTGTTCAAAAATTATTTATCATTACAAGTACTATTGTTATCGTTTGAAGAAATGATAGGGTAAAATAGAATTATAACTCAAGTGAGAAGAAAGAAAAACAGTATCGCTGTAATAGGTAATTCTTAAGCAGCTTACACAGAAATTGCATTAGATATTAGTCACTATACTATAACTTGCCAATTATTTTGAACGAATTCAACTTATGTGTACATGTTTGAGTATAATTTTTTTTTTTCAAAATAAATTTTATGTGTCAATTTTTATCAAGTTTTTTATTGCTGGTCATAGTTTTATTGAAAGAGCAAATACTATTAGATAAAAATTCAAAAAATATTTTTCGCACAGGATTATCTGTAATAATAGGTTAATCTACATGAATGGAAGTAGAAATAAGAATTGTAAGAGAGTCTACTAGGTACATATTCATAACAACTGAGATTCAGAAACAGAAGCTGACCTACGACTGAAAGCGAAAAAATAGGCACGTACTTATAACAAATTCAAGTCCAAAATCTCTTTTATCCCAAAAAATTATCACCCAGTTTTTGACAGATTTTGCATTACCAGAGGAGGAGTTCAGTAGTATGCAAAAAGGGAATAAGTCCACTTTTTTCAAATTTTACAGGAAAACAAAAAAACACTTTAATGGCGCATACCCTTCTTATGTATAACACCTGATCAACTTTGAAGTCTATTTTCTAAGCGACAGTTTTCATTTTGCAACATGATATTTTTACTGAACGTTAAATTGAACCTTTGCAAAACTCAACTTTTGAAAAAAAATCGACTCATCCTCATTCTTGCATACCACTGTTCAGATACGGAAACATTATTCGAGCACCAAAGATTTGGTGCGATGTTTTTTGGGGGGATCAAGCAGGTTTTGGACTGTAGCTGGCGATTAAACATTCTCCAGCGATCAAAACATAAGTGAGCCATTGTTTACATTCTCGCTCATGAATGAATTCGTTTGATTGACTGAACTAAAAATTGACATTCCAAAATGACACAATCAATAAGAAAAGAGAACAGTAATACATAAGCGGACTTTGCCTGATCTGTGTGTGTGTGTGAGGGGGGAGGCTAAATACTTTTTCATCCGTCGCTAAAAACAAAAACAAGAAAAATTCTATTCAAAACCAGCTAAAAAGACCCTGAAAGACTGTTGATAAGATGACAAAGGAGTAAAAAAAAATATATAAAAGGAAAAAATTACCAGAGCTTGGTACAAATAATTGTTTATTTTCATTGAACTGGGGCAGGCTAATTCGATTTTCTCATTCTGATTGTTCATATTGATTATGAACCAGCCTCGATTCTGAAACTGACTTTTTACTCTGGTTCGTACAACTATAGTCCTCATTTCTCATATTGATCAACCTTAGTTCACCATCAGTTTTCAAGCTTCTAATAATTGAAACTCACCCAAAGGTGAAAAAAATAGTCAACTTTTTTTTTTATGAAGATGTTATAACACTTTCGGCAACTTTCATTTCATTTTCCAACAGTACATGTGTACAAAAAATAAATATATTATACAATATTGAAAGTTTTGAAAAAATTAGTTGACGATCGACTACATCGCCCGTTATAATTGACCAGCATATGCCATTTCTTGAGCACTTAGTTGACGACCATGTCCATGCGGGTATTCGTGCGCGTGAGGATATTCGTGACCGACATGAGGGTGTGCTTCAAAGACAGGAACTGGTTGAGGGTAGTGAATTACTTCGTAGTTAACTTTCGGTTTCGTGAATTTAAAAATAACCATAGCTCCGGACAGTACGACTGACAACAGGGCCAAAGTCAGTGCTTTCCACGTTTTAAGGGCAATCAGAGCAAAAGCCAGAGGGATCAGCGTTGTAGCTTTGAATTTGAGACCCAGCAAGAAAGGCATTACCACACGTTTCAGGAACTTGCTACGGCCTGCGAGAAAAATAGATTTTTTATTTTTTGTCCAAGGAAGACGAGTTGGAAAAACAAAACAGTACTTACCACGTCCAGTTACTTGATCGCTGCCATCTGTTAATGGGAATTTGATTTCTTCTGGCAAATTTTTGGTGAGCACACGGGGTACAAACGTTGAAATTTCGCCGGCTGAGATTTCTTTGGGGATGCGAATGCGTAATTCGTGATTTTGCAAAAAGTCGTCTAGTTTATCTAAAGCTAATAGTCTTAAGCTCTCTTTTTTCTCACTGTCGAGATCTGCTGATCTAGAAATCTGTCAGGGTCATAAACGTAAACATGTCTTATTTTCATTAAAAACTGGCATCCTCCAACAAAACGGCTACCAATTACAAAAGGACCCAAGTGCCGAGACACCATAGATTTGTAAATGTATGCAGCAGGTAACAGATATTAAGAGGATAATAAATAAAAGAGAAAAGCAAAACAATAATAACTATGCCATTTATTTACCTCGTTAAAGATAGATGATTCTCGTGTACTGGGTGATGTTTTAACGTTGGTAACAATAGTCAAATCTCGGGTCAGTCTGATCTTGTCTTTGGACATGGACGAACTCAGGAAAGCCAAAATTTTAGGTTTCACACAAGCTAACGATCCTTCGTGTAAACATTCGTTATAAATATTTTGCAGAAGGTCTACAGCAGTTATCGCATCCGAACTTCTAATATTTTCCTGTATTTTTGAAATAAATTGGGTAGGATAACAAAATAATTGAATTAATTGAAAATAAATTTAAGGTAAGTAATAATGATTTCCTTTCCCAATATGGAATTTAATATTGGATTTTACTTTTTCAACGTGGTAAAGCCACGATACATTTTATTTTGGTCACTGTATTAAAATTAAGATTGAATGTCATTTCTGCAGTTTCCTTTCAGTGCACGTATAATTACGAAATATTTTCGTGGCTTTGAAAATACTTGATAAAAAAACTTTTCAGGAAAAAATTAAAAATTTCTAATAGAACAAGAATAACAGGAGCTCGCCTACTGTTGGCCCAGAAAACTGCAGTTGAACTCGTAATATTCTTTTTTTGCAGTTCTCGTAGAGTAATAGATAATTTATTTTATTTTTTCGATGTCTATCTTGAATTCATTGACATTATTGTAAACACCTATTTTGGTCAAGTATTGAGCAGAATCCATGAAACAAAACTTGAAGAAATCAAAATTTTTGCATCTCGTGTAAAATTTTGCAAATGGCGCATACGAGCTCTCATAATTGAGCTCTCATAATTAAGCTCTCAACATTTTCTTTCTCAGTAAGTATTTCAACTGTATTTTTACCTTAGATGAATCCTTTCGTAGAGCATCTTCGAGCAGATTCAAAACTTTGCCTTTGATGCAGGCACCGCTGTCTGAATGCTCGACGCATTCATCCTTGAATGCCCGAACCACAGCATCCATCTTCGTCGCATCCTTGGGCGTCGAGTTTGCATCTGGCACATTCGAGTCGGCAACGGATTGCGCTACAGCCGCACTAACCACCAACAAAACCAACCAACTCCTCGTAACCACAAACATATTTGTCACCGAAATTTAATCGAATCGAATCACAAAAATTAATTACTGCCAAATTTTAGCCGCACTTTTTCTACGGTATCGATCGTAGCTCACGGACACCTCACTACTATTGGTATTCTAATTCTTGTGCTCACTTTCAACGATATTTCAGCTCTGCCAGTGTCTGCCAGACAGTCGATCAACTGGCGAAATGGTTCTTGGCTAAGGAGCAGCCTATAATTTTATATCGATCGGACTCAATTTCTAAATGAACGTGACAGACTACTGGATCGCATTCAAAACTTTTGTTTGGAACGTGCGAGCATTTTCTCCGCGCGCTGGAGAGACGCGGGTGCTCATGACTTTCAGCCAGGTACATGGTCAGGGTCTCTCCCAAGGAGTCCACGTTCTTCGTATGCGTTAGAGGGCGACACATCCGTTAGAAATTTGGACGTATCTGGCTTGGTGCCCTCGACCGAATACGTAATTAACAGGCGAATGCCTTAAGACAGTGCAGTTTTTTTTTCATTTACGACAGGGAACAGGTGCTTCTTCTCGTATTCTCGAACTAGGACAAAAAGTGTGCTAGAATCGTGATTAAATGTTCGTCGGTGACAATTACACCGAGATGTTTGGCGTGGCATACCTTCGTATAGAGGGGATTTCGCTTTATCGATATGCTGAAGATGTAATTCGGGTATATAAATCGGTGCACTTTCTTTATTATTCTCATTGCCATTTTTAAAAGCCCTAGCTTTCATTCTAGGCAGCTCAATTCAAGGTCGACAGTTGAAAAACAAAAATAAAATTTTCATTTTCAAGGTACATATCGTCTCTTGCAAAAGTGGCGAGTCTGAAATTTTTGAACCTAAAATTCTGCAAAGCCCATTCGAGGCTGATGAATGTATTTCAAAATAAGACCTACGTACAGTTAGATTTTTCTTTGATATGCGTCTTAAAACCAGAGTTTGGAAGCTAGCCGAAAGCTAAAAGCCAAAAGCCATTGATTTTTTAAGAAAAAACTGGTAAGCCAAAAGCCGAAAGCTTTATCAAAAAAGCCAAAAGCTGAAAGCAAAAGCCCTATTTTTATGGCTTTTATACAGCTTTTTAGGTTTTTACAAAAAAAAAAACACAAATCAGCAAATCAGTGAAATGAAATCACAAAAGTAAAGTGTAAAGTGCAGAGTTCGGAAGCTAGCCAAAAGCCGAAAGCTAAAAGCCAAAAGCCGAAAGCTAAAAGCCAAAAGCTTTATCATAAAAGCCAAAAGCTGAAAGTGTAAGTTTTATTTTCAAGGTCAGAAGCTAAAAGCTAAAAGCCAAAAGCCATCAATTTTTGAAGAAAAAACTGGTAAGCCGAGAGCCAAAAGCTTTATCATAAAAGCCAAAAGCTGAAAGTGTAAGTTTTATTTTCAAGGTCAGAAGCTAAAAGCCGAAAGCTAAAGCCATATCTTACGGCTTCCGAACTCTTCTTAAAACACAATAGGTTTATAGATTGAACTGTAATTGGTACTATAGGTTGTTATACCTAACCAGTGAGTAACAAACTCGAGGTGTTTAGATTACAGAGCCATAAGAATCATAATTACTGTACCAAGTACCAACCAGAAAATTCAATTGGTTAATAGTTAGAAGTTTGATTAACCTCTGTAGAAACGGATCATAGAAGTCATTTTGTCGTTCTTATGCGTATTTCACTCAGTCTATATTTATTTTTCAGCAAATTTTTGCATTTTTAATTAGATAACTTTTTTTTGTTTCCACTTTCGCATCTCTAGTCGAATTATGGCACCCACGGGGACTTAAAATTCTACAGCACGAGGACAGAAGTAATTTGAGAAAATTTTAATAAAAGAAGAAATACGCGTTTCGACCACTAGAAATTACACACGCAGCTCAGTTGTATTGCAATTTTAGACACGTTCGTCTTTTTTTTCTACACGTTCGTAGAACGTCCAGAAAAGAAGTGGCTGATGTCTAGTAGATCGAATTTGATTTTTCAACTGCGGCAGTGGTGCTGCTATGACTTTTTACTAAAATAGATACGGGTACGAATGATAATCTCTTGTATTTCAACACCTCCTCAACTTCCTACTAACAATAGCACTTCTAAAATGACCCTATAAGAATGTGATAACATTCAAGTTTGGTTATTGAAGACAATTTTCACCACCTATAATAACTTACTGATTTCCCTCCCCCCTCTATTTTATTATTTGCAGATTTTCGAGAGAAAACCTTTTTTATTTTTATAAATTTTTTTTCCAATAAAATATATACTTAATATAATTATAGACCATCTTAAATCATGTATAATTTATTTCTATGAAAATCTTGAATTTTAATTTTCCTAAAAGTGTTTCACAGTGTTCTCAGTTATTAAATTTTCTCCGATAAAAGAATTAAGCGCAAGAGGTAAACAAGATAACTCTATCAAGTAATTAACATAATTATCTACTGCTGGAAAAATAGAAAAAAATAGGTGGGTAAGTTTAAGCTAAAAATTGAACCAATATGTTTTGTTCACTCACCTCCGATGAGAGATTTGTCAGTTTGGAATTTAATTTCACAAAATTCGAGTACAAATCTGATTGATTACGTTGTAATTCTTTGGTCTCTTGGTGGCATTTTTGTAATGACTCTGGTATATTGCTGCTCGCGACTAAAACAAAAAGAAAGAGAAGAGCATTTGTAAGAGATCGCTATAAATATTCAGTCATAACAAAAATTTGAACGAAAGCCAAAAACATTTTTATGAAATGATTGATAAAAATTGAAATTTAAAGCACAATAAGGATCATACTATGTACAATTGTACCTATTACAAGTTCACAAGATCATTACCTAATTATACAAGTTGAATGAATAATGTTTTCTATCAAGTAATTAAAAGTTGATAATTCTTCAAAGTATTTTATACCTAAATTCAAAGGTAAACACTCGTTAAAAATTTTTTGGCTAAAATGACTGAACGCTGGTTACAGAAATTTCTAAAGGTGTAAATCTAGCTTTAAACTTCTCGTTATCTACGGGGAATGAAAATTCATTCGACAAAGCACAATAATCTTAGAGCCTTATGCTCGAAAGACATGAAATTTGTACAATCCACAGATCTGCAATAAATTATAGCACTTTCGAAATTAAAAAAAAAAAATTCTAGCACAGCAAACCCCGCTAGAAAAGCAAGTTTTCTATCATTTTGTAAGTTCATTTTGTAAGCTACGTACGTAGGCTCATTTTTATACGTTAAAATTCGAATGAATCAGTTCCTTCAAAACTTCATAAAAAATCAGCCATTTTCAGCTATATTTAGGACCAATCGTCATGAAATTTAAATTGAACTTGACTTTCATCAAGAATAACCTATGGTGTGAATTTCACCAACCAAATTTCAAAATCAACTTCGGTATTTTGAATTATGACACAACGTGAAAACAAGACAGATTTTCCTATTTAATTTTTTTTTCCTCGATCACCAAATTCTTAGCAATAATTATAAACGAAAACGTCATTAGAGGCCCTGTGAAAATTTGTAGGCTCTAAAATACGTACTCCGTCTTGGCCAGTAGTTGAGCTTGAAAATGACTCGTCACTTTAGTAGAAGCACAATTTAATCAAAATGCCAGCAATATTATAGGGGAAATATATTGCGAACACTAAGTATACCTATATATTAAGCAATCGCACGGCGTACGCCCCTTTGTAAAATTTTCGTCATTAATATTTTTCCACAACTCGAAACACATTAGACCTACCATTATCCGAACAAACGCATCAATTATTCATTATCACTACTCTCAATTTTTTTAATTGCTTCAATTTTACAAGCCGTTTTAATGACGCTTTCTGACACTCGAATCTACAGGTTAAACTTGAAAGAATAAATACTATCTGACGCAGTAGTAACCACATGGGGATTTCAAGGCGACAGAGAGAGCACTGAAGGTGACATGACATGCAGACCTGAGTGAAAATCTATAGAAAATACCATAACACCTTTCCATTCAAGCTCAAAACCGAACTGGGATCGCCAATTCAATTCCGAAAAATTTCGTCTTCGTGATATTTCAAGGAGTGCGAGATCGTGTCAACTGTTTCGACTTTGATGTTTGATAGTTAGCATAATTCTTCACTTACAGGCGACATTCTAGAAAAATCAGTCGGCTGCGTAAAACACTATGGCACGACGAAAGAATTCGAATCTGTACTAAGACTTGAAAATCTAGCTGGAATTGCCAACTTGAATAATAAATGAGAACAATTTTCATCAAATAAGTAGATACACAAAGTGGTTGAGAATAAAAAAAATGGTTCTGTCAACGTTTCAAATGTTCAAGACTATCGTTCATCAGTTTTTCAAAAAGAACGATCGACAGCTGACAACCAAAGCACTATTACTTCGATGTAGGAGAAAAAAAAGAAGATACTCGACTAGAAACACACACGACCAAAAAATAATTCTTGCGACAGAATATACCAGTCAGAAACCTTACGACGGGCGAAATAAACTTTAGAAAATAGGTAGCCATTAAAAAAATAAGTTACGAGCAGAAAAAGTAGAAAACGAAATTTCATTTTGACTGCTTACCTTTAAAATATTCAAAACTTTCAGCGAGCAAGGCGAAAAGCTGATAATATTCGAATTTAATGACAGGTAACTTAATATCAACAAGGCAACAAGGTCGTATAAATAATGCATTGAACTTGAAGCTATACTGTGTTTGCTTTTATTTAAGGGCAATCTAAGTGAGAAATCAATGAGAATGAACAAACATTTCACGAAAATTTTTTCATCATTGTTGCTTCATAACAGTAAGAAACAATTTTCCGTGCGTAGGTAGTAATTTTGAATTCCCGACACGACCTTCAATGTTTCATAAAACAACACAAACGGCAAAAGAAAAAAAAACTTTTACTATTTTCAAAAATAAAAGCAGATTTCATGAGTAGGTAGCACAGTTATCTTAAAGCTGAAATTTTGCACCAAAAGCTAAAAAAAAAAAAAATAGGTTTATAGACTGGTGAGACGAATGTGTTCAATTCTACGGTTCACAAAATTACAAGTACGAGTAGATAGGTATTCGAAAGAGGGCAAGAAAAAATTATGATGGGCTTTCATACACTAAAAAACCTACTCAAAGTATGAATAGTTAATTGTTTGAAACCATAACTATTAAATCAATTCTTCTAGAGCAATGATGAAACAGTTGTTTGTGGAGGAATGATGAAAAATTCGGGATATGTAGGATTCCTTCAAACGCCTTTCATCATTACAATCGTTTTTTTTTAAATTATATTTTTTCAAAATTCCTGAATCACTGGTTCACTAATACAATACTACCAGTAATAATAAATACGACGTCGTTAAAATGTCAATCAAGTTATCCTGCGATTACGAGAAAAACATAGATACCGAGTGTAATTCCAAAACGGTGGGGGGGGGGAATGTAATTAAATTGAAAATACGCAGCTGAAAAAAGTTATTGAAGTTTCAAATTATCATACTCGTAAATTTGGAAGGCTTTCATTTTCATCCTTGAAATTTTCAAAACGAAGAGAAATTATTCAGCCTCCTGCGGACTATTTCTTAGAAAATAAAATTATAAAATCTAAATTTTTTCATGTCAATTCCCTACCCAAAAAAAAAAAAAAGAGTGAATATTATACTAAAGATAACAACTGGGAGATAGAAGAATGTCGTCATTCGTATTGATTACACATTTGAGGAATTTTGTTCCCTTTCATTTTTCTTTCAAATAAGAAAAACGCGAAACGTCAATTCCACTAGAACCGCAACAGAATTACTTTTCACAGAATTGGTCAAACGCAAAAGAAAAAAAAAATTACGACTCAAAAATTAAACATATTATGCTGAGACCATTAATAATTATAGCACAATCAGCGAAAAATAAAGTGATCTTCCACATCAAGGTAGGCATAAATTGATATTTTTGGCAGAAGGAATCGTAAAAAATGAATCATATTGCAGTAGTTATACTAGCTAGAAAAGAAGAAAAGCTCTTTTTCATACGTTTTCAAAAAACTTTATTGATGTTACATCTCCTTATCTCTCTCTTTCATTAGTTTTTAAATCCATTTGCATTTTTAGGCACTTGCACTTAATTTATATTTAAACAAAAATCACCGTTACCACCTACTGCTAACTTGCGCATCATGTTTCAAGTCTAAAACAATAAGTTACGATGAGACAGACAAAGTGACGTCATTAATTGCAGAAGCGTCTGTATCAGAAAGTAATGGAAAAATAAGACGTCAGAAATTTTTAATAAAATTCACTTTCAACACTTTGCCTCATAATTTCGAGCATCCCCTGATGTTATTTTACTTTCATTTGACATAATATAGCGCGATAATTTATGATATGAAAAATAAAAAAAAAGGGGGAAAAAATTGATTAATGCAACGAAGGATGTAATACACTCAGTTCCATTTCATTTAAATATCAATGCATGCGAGTATGTAACCCTCCCACTGTGTTTGACTGAAGCTATAAAATTTCAGTTCAAAATTTTTGTAATTTAGCGTGAAAAATACTGGTCTGGTAAAAATTACTAGTGTTCTGCTTTATCAAGTGATTATAAAAAATATTAACCGGCGATTGTTTCCCTTGCTTATGAATTCAAATGCAACAATTTTCACATTAGTAAAAGTTAATTTTACATCATTAGATCGTGAAAATCCTCCATTAATGAGACACGTCACGTATAAAAATTAGAAAGTAAAAAATCAACAAATTAAGTTCAGCATTGTTCAATTATCATTATTATTATTATTATTTTCAACGGGTTTTGTTCATTTTCTTGTTTCGCAGAATTTTCATTAGCATCTTTTCTATCACAAAAATAAGAGAAATAAATTAGGTAGATACTTATTTTGTTTTTATACATTTTGATAGAATAAACAGAAATTGAATTTCAAATTTACACAGAGCAATAGGAAATTGGCAATTAAACTGAACAGTGTTATTCTAATAAAGACATACTCGTAAGCCCATCCCAATTTTTAAATAAATTCAGAGAGAAAAAATATCACTTAAAAACATTTTGAAGCACTGTACACATTACAAGTAGTTAATTCAAAAAAAAAAATGTTTTAAAACGTTACCAGGATAGCCAATATGATCTTTTGCCAGTGGCGGTTTCTTTCGTTTTTTTTTTTTTCCAATTTAACTCGTCTTTTTGAAATAATACTTTTCAATTTAAAATGCAAAATTTGAATTTTTAATATTTTTCAATGAATGGCGATGATAAAATTTTCCCTAAAATTGATGAAAAATCAATTTTGAAGATAGCCTTGAAAAACACAGCAGTCTAGCAGACACATCTCGTACGTTCCACAATTTTGATGCCTTGAAAAACACAACAGGTTGACATTCAAATTCCACAATCCAAGCCTTGAAAAACATAGGTATAGCAACCTAACATATCTCACGTTCCACAATTTAAGGCTCAGCAAAAGTTAAAATAAAATTCATGTTAAAAAAGCAGCATTTGAACCATCGAAATTGATCAAGTGATTTATGACAAGTTAGCGCAGTCAACGAAAATAGGACGAATTTCGAATAATCTAGGCGTTTGATTAGTCCACTATGGCACTATACCAAACACGATTATAATTGAATAATTATAATATTTTTCAAGAAAAGAACCTAAAATAAGTGTTTTCTAAGATACTTTACCCTGATATCGTACATAATGTTAGTGGTGGCTTTGTAAATTCATAGAATAATTTCACTGAAAAGTTTAAAGTTAAATCTTCCCTCCATTTGATAGTTTTTTCAAGGTTAATGTAAAACTCATTAACAAGTTTTTAAAATACGGATACGTTAAAACGATTTCTGCTCGTAAATTATCTTCAGGAAGATCCTGTGTAAGAAGATACCGGGTCAAAATCCCGAATCCAAATTTCCGAATGGACTTTTCTGTGAATAAATTTTTTCCGAATCCTATTTTTCTCGAATGTACCGTGCTGCTAAAGGCCTTTCTCTTAAAAATAATCATCATTTTTCTCCTCCGTTTCCTTCAACCCACGCAAGATAATTCATTATACTCTTACGCTGCGGTTTACCAAAAACGTGTATTTTTGCCACCATTTTACCAGTAAAACGCTGCCACTGCACACAATACACTGCAATATGAAAAATTAATAATTAATCTAGGCGTTCACCCATTGGATTTCCAATTCAGTTCGAGTACCAAAAATAAGAAATAGATGCTGACGTAAAATATAGGCACCTATTCAACTTCTCAGTCAATTTTATGAGAGAAAAAGTATATTAGCAAGAAAAAAATTATTTAGCAGGTTTGGTGAGTGCACTGATGAGATGCTTGTCTCCATAACTTGTAGATTACGAGTTCCTAAGGGCTGTGTCCCACAATACCAACTTGTAACCTTGTAACTTGAAAAATACATTGAAAAACCATCTCAAAAGTCCGTTCCCGAATTCGGGATTTCGTCCATTGGGGAAAAAGGTATTCGGGGCAAAGTCCATTCGGGAATTTGGATTCGGGAAATTGACCGGGAACCGTGTAAGAAGAAAAGAAATCAAAATAGCCAAAATTTTTTTCAAAAAATTAGGGAATTATCAACATGTTTACAGAATCAGCCACGTACATCTCACCCTTAATGCACAAGTAGATGAAGTTAGGTGATGCTACTTTTTGCATGGAAAATTCGGAGCTACAGATAAATTCGTGCACGTAGAAACCCTGCAAATCGATTCAACTGAACTTGAGCTCAGAACAAACTATAAATCTTACATCTCAATACACCCAGATAGACACTCAACTCATACTCGATAATGATCCGTATATAATAGCTCTCTACTAGGGTGATCCTTATTTATAGAAGGAAATAATTTTTTTTTTGCAATTTCTGCTCCCACCCTCCAGATTTGTTCCATTTCATGAAAAAAAAATTCCATATAAATTTCAGCCCCCTAGGTTGAAATTAAGTGGTGCCTCAAGGGGGTTGAAAATTCATATATGCAAATACTGGCATTATTTCACATTATCATCTGTATCACATAGAAATAGACAAAAACATGCATTTTCTCCTTCAACTTATAAGTAAAATGAAGTGTGATGCATAGAAATTAGATCTGTGGGATTTAAGGGGGTTTGGACCTACCCTTGAGATGACAAAAAAATCACTATAATATGTCTTTTTGTCAAAAAAATGTTTTTCTCATTATGAATGGCAGAAATGAAAATATTGTGAATAATCTTGAAAAGAAAGACAGCTTTGCCACAACCAGGGATGGAAAATGTTACGTTATAACGTTATAAATAACGTTATGGTAGCGGTACCGAAACCATTTTCTATAACGTTACTGTAACGCGCCCTTCACAATAACGTAACGAAAAACGGAAAAACGGTACTTATCTATAAAATAACGTTACAAACTTTGATTCACATTTTAAACTATCAACTTTCAACTTTCCAACTTTTGTATTTCAAAATTTTATTTTGTGTTATTTTATTTTCATTATTTTGAGTTTTTTGAATTTTTAGTTGAGCAAATGAAGTAATGAACAATGCTTTCTTTCTGCTACACACACTATACTACACTACTGCTACACTCCACCAAAAAAAAAAAGGACAAAAACGCTATCCATAACGGTACCATAACGATAACGAAATGATGTTATAACGTTATATATTGATAACGGTACCGAATCAATGGGTACATTATAACGGTACCGTAACGAAACAGATTTAATCATTTCCATCCCTGGCCACAACTAACCCTCTCTTCCATTCATCCGTTGAAATGCTAGTATTATAGTTTTCAAAACCACCCCTCATGAGTAGAGAATATACTTATTACAGAATTTACTTTTTGTTCTTCATATTTTGGCTAAACTGTTGACAAGCTGTAAGCAGGTGATGTAATAAAGATAAATTAGAATAGAACACATATTTCTTATCAAGAATTCGTTTTGTACTACTAATTTCATGCAGTTCTCAAGTTTTAAGACAAATCGATAAAAATTTATACTTGAATTAAATAATATTTCCAGTATTCACCAGAGCTGTGTAAAATCAATAGAACAAAATAAATTCTTGGTAAGAAATATGTATTCTATTCTAACTTATCTTCATTGTATCATCTGCTTACAGCTTGTCAACAGTTTAGCCAAAATAGGAAGAACAAAAAGTAAATTCTGTAATAGGTATATTCTTCACTCATGAGGGGTGATTTTGAAAACTTTATTACTAGGATTTCAACGGATGAATGGAAGGGGGGGGGGGTTAGTTGAGGCAAAGCTGTCTTTTTTTTCTCAAGATTATTCACAATATTTTCATTTCTGTCATTCATAATAAGAAAAACATTTTTTTGACAAAGAAGACATATTATAGTGATTTTTTGGTTATCTTAAGGGTAGGTCCAAACCCCCTCAAATCCCCCAGATCTATTTTCTATGCGTCATACTTCATTTTACAAATAAGTTGAAGGAGAAAATACATGTTTTTGTCTATTTCTATGTGATACAGATGACAATATGAAGTAATGCAAGTATTTGCATATGTGAATTTTCAACCCCCTTGAGGCACCACTTAGTTTCAACCTAGGGGGCTGAAATTTTTGTGGAATTTTCTTTTCATGAAATGGAACAAATCTGGGGGGTGGGAGGTGAAAAATTCCAAACTTCGAAAATAAGGACCACCCTACTCTCTACGCAACACAGAACACGTCTCTTTCCCAAGCACATGCATTTATACCCGTATCGACTCTAAATACCGGACAATGCGGACATACCTTGATCAATTTCATACTGCAGGTAGTTCGCTTGGTGACGAATGTCTAAGAAAAGCCACAGCATGGTTGTGGTGACTACGACACAACCCAGCACTAGCACCAGCGTGCAGAAACCCAGCATCGATGAGCATCGTTTGCGAATGGCTGCCGTCCGATTTCGCTTGTGATTGGCTTTGTTGCGTGCTCGCCAATAGTCTTCCGGCTCGTCCGAGCTGTCCGACAGCAGCTGGTCGTGGTAATTTGTGCCCGGCTTCACGCATACCGGTCCTCCGGCGTAACCGCTGTACCTTTTCAGCCCGTTCGCCGCCACCAGAGCATCCAGTTCGCGACGTTTCCGCATCTTCTTGCCCGAAATGTTGGAGGCCCGCAACGGCACGCTGATCCGCGTACCGTCCATCATCGTCACCGGATCCGTTCGGACGGCTGTTATCACTGCTCCACCAGATATACTCGAAATAATTATTGTCGATTTCAATGCCTCGTCGGTGATGCAGCAGCAACGAAGCTTTCATCTAATGCCTTGACGAGTGACTGGCAGAACATGATGCGGGCACGCAACAACTCGCGAAAAACACCAGGAAACTGTAGGGATTCAGTGATGAGACGGGCTAGCAGGCGGCAGCGAAATGTTATTCGATTAATTCGGCCTAGAACAGTTAGCATCGACCGCACATTCGACCATCTAAATGTCAACGCGGTACGAGGATTTTAAAATTTAGCGTAAGTGGGCGTCAAACAATTTTGAATATTAAATTTATACGGTGCAATCTTAAACAGCCAGTTTCAGTTTCATAAGACTCCCTTCGCAGCCGAACACAGTGAAAAGTAAATTCTCAAACAGTACCGAACCCGTATATATTCACTTATTTGCAGACTGCATTATCGTTATCTTTTACCTCTCCAATTTAGGATGGGCTCACCACCAAAATGATCAAATTCTTTTTAAATATTTATTTTATATGCAGTTTATATCGACGTCAAAGTCTAATGCTATTTTTTTCTCGAACACCTCACCTCAGTTGGGAGATATAGGACGTACGAAGAAAATTTGAGATATCACTGCTAATACAAAATGAACTATATTTCAGGAGAAACGCCTATGTTTTCATATGCTTTTACACGGAGATAAGTCTGACTGAATCATGACTGAAGTCGTCGATTCAAGGGAAACCGTAATCATATAAATTGTTACTAAGAACTAATCAATTCAATTATTGGTCATGACCAATTTGATCATCCAGATGCATCTTTAAATAAGATTCATTTGAATTTCCCTCAAATTGTCCATTTCTTTCATGATTTAATCGTGTTCATTTCGGCTTCCATATGAAATTGTATTCGTGACTTTAGATGAAAAATTATTATTAGTGTCCCAAAACCTGCATTATGAGTGGAGATGTATATCTCAACTTGTCACAACTGCTATGATTCTCAACATAAATCCTCATCATAATTTTACATAATAAAATGTACTTATTCACGTAATTAACTCTTCCTACCCAAAACTTGATAAAAATAATCCAATTCAAACAAAAATTCTATTCTAAGCAATCCAGGCTAATGAAATGGGGAGGAACTATTATATATTTCTACTGTTTATGAGGCATTCAGATTTCAGATCAATTACTCATGGACACTATATCTATTATTAAATTCACAAACATTTATACATTTCCAAAACTATACACGGAGCTCTCTGAGTGGTCTGCTATACGGCAAAATTAAATATACCTACGGAGGAATACGTAAACTTAGTGGTATATTTTGAATATATGATGAGTTATGGAGCATTAAAAATGAATTAAATGATTTTATACAAAAATTTTTCATTATTTTCGAATATTATATGTCAATACATATTGATGCAGTATAGCAGATTACTAAGAGAACTCCTTGTATAGGAGGGTAGGAATACAGCCGATTATAAAAGTAAATGAAACCTTATTGCAAACAGTTAAGAACTGAAAATTGTTCATCTATAGCTAATTTTCATTTCAAACAATCAATACCTATTAACAAAGCAAAATGGAAAGAAATGAAAATCCGCATCAATGAAAAACGAAGAAGAAAAAAAACAGGAGTACAAGGTATTTCGTAATAATTTACCAACTTTTCATTGCACTCCTGAGTTTTAGAAGATAGAGCAAGTCTCACATTTGGACAAAAAATGAAAAAAAGTCGATCTATCTTACGGAATTGCAAAAGATATACCAATCAAAATGTAATGAAAATTTTCTTGGATATTCTTAGACATCATCACAAATGACAAATAAAAGCTTTCACCATTTCAGTAAATGACGTCAGTTTCTATTGGTGTGCCGAGCATACATGTAAATAAGAAATTTCCCGAGAATACATTAATTTCCCAAGTATCCAATAAATCGACATTTCCCTACGTCATAGAGCCTCCATTTCTCATCGCCACACTATAGGATAAATGGTACGTATCATTTAAAAACAGTCCAACTGCACACAGAAATCAACAGAAGGGAACAGTTTTTTTTGTTTTTTTTTCCCCTAGATATTACTTTACAGTTAGTACGAGTATCTACTGGCTATTTAATAAGATATTGAAATTTTTTGACGCCCTTGGCAATAACATGAAGTTAAAACAAAAAAAAAAAAAAACAAAAAAAAAAAACAATCGAATAAAAACGATTAATTATAGAAAAAATTCTGCAAACCAATACACACGAAAATGATAACGTTATCCTACACGAATTTCAAGGTCTTCAGTCTTCTTAATCTGATTTGTTGGATTGCACAAAAATAATTTAACTGTTCACTTAAGCACCGAACTACATAAATAGTAGAGTAGTACCGAATACGACATAATAACCGGTATTTCAGTATTAGGTTTTACAAATTGTAGTGATCCGAAAAATCATCGATAATCTTCATGTAATCACTGATCACAAAACTATCGTTTTATTTTATTCGAGAAATAAACAGAAAAACACTTTGAAGGGAATGAAAAAAAAAATCACAATTTCAACTAGACACTTATAAACTTTGTATATTATAGATTAACGAACACCTACATAACCTTCAAAATTCATTCAGAGAGGTAAAAAAGTAGGAAACATTGTTTACTATTTCAACAAATGTTGACGAATGACGACATGAATGTTTATTACGTAATGCAGCAAAAATTTTTCCTAAAAAAAGTTGTAGAAAAAAACTAATTCAGAATATATAATTATGTTACTTCTGAATTTACACGCTAAAAAAACCAGTACCAACGTTGGCCGAACCGAAAGAAAACTTATACAAAATTTCTACTCGCATCAGCAGATGTGGTAGCATTAAAACAAGCCACGAGGGTTGAAAACAGGGGTGAGATCGATCGCAGCTGCTACTGCAGCTCGTGGAGAACGTGGAGACGGTGCGCAATAAATGCTTCTTTCTATTTTGGGGTGAGTATAAAAACAGTAGCTATTGAAAAAATGATGAAGGAAAAATGGGAAAAAAAATGCAATTAAAATGCATAAAAGGTGAATATGAAAGTCTCTGGCAATGTGAATAAAAAATTGAATCAATCAATCAAAAATAAAGAAATATCAACACGAAATAACTTTTGCACGTTCGTGTTTGAAGCGTTTCAGATTAAGTGGGCAGGAAAACAAAAATCCAGGGTTCATTTAAAAATGAGGGGCGGCAACTTGTAATCTTCTTGAATCAAGCAACCATTATATAGATTAAAATGAATCGAATTGCGAAGTATAATTTAAGATGAAATGGTCATTCTTTGTTATTTGCTTTCATTTGTTCATTTAGAATAGGTGAAATGACTCTTCACTCAATAAAATGGATAAAAAATTACTAAAAGGTTTTGGAATTTTTAGTAAACTAGATAATGGACATTTCATTCCGATTTGATTGAATTTTTGAAAAATAATCAATTTATTGGTTAGTAATAAGATTTTATTATCTGAATTTTTACTTCTACCTTCTTCAGCTACTAGCTTCTTTCTTGAGCTAGCCATAATTTTGTTTTGAAAATATCAATGTTTTAGAAATTAAAAATTTCAAACTCTTACTGGAAACCAACTTTGCTACAATCGAATTGAAATTTTCAACTACATACGGACTGTTTGATTGCTAAAAATTATGTGCCTATACTTGCCAAATAATTGTTTTATTGTATGACCAGAAATGATTTTTATTTTACGTACTTTGATTTTCAAGATTCTGATGAAGCTTACTGAGAATATAATATTATGAAGAAAAATAATATAAGATTAAATATTGCTAGATACTACTATAGTGATCCTAGAATTCTACAACAAGAAAAATCGACCAAAATTTCAGTTAATCTCTCTTTAAGTTACACATCTTCAATTCAAACGTACGATGTATTAACAAGACAGGAACAATTTATTTTTGCACGTCACAAGCACTTCTTTTGATGCAAACCGTTATTTTTAGACTAAAAATTTTAATATTAAATCAGAAATTTAATTATTTTTCAAAAATGCAATCAAATGAAACGAAATGTCCATCAAATATTAGCAGGTTTTCACATTTTTACATTAATCTAGTTCACAAAATTCAAAGACCTTAGTCATGGTCGGCCTCGCAGATTTGTTTATAACTGTGACCATTAAATGTGAGCTATATTATGCATGTTTTTTATGGTACAGATAATTAAACGAATTTGAAGAGTGATACCTACTCAAAAACCAAACTTTCAACGAGAAACGCAGCTACAAAAAAAAAGTCAAATACAAGGAAGACTTCCTCGTAAAAGAAACTGGCGGACTGTTAAACTGATTATATCTCTTCAGCCATAAAATTAAGAGGATTTAGTATCTTCTTATCACAGACATATGTATGTTATATTTGCATAAGTTTATAGTTCCCAGTAACTGAAGAACATGCAAACAAATATAAACATCTGTAACACCATTTACACGTGCTTTTGTAACGTATGATTTTTTCTTACACACTGAATAGTAATAATAATTTACAAAATAAAAATAAAAATACTGAAATCAATTCAAAACTTCCTCCGCTGACTCAAGGTCGATTTCAAATAAACAAATATTACGCAAATTTAGTCCTTGTGATCACAAATTACATAACGACAGTTCGATTTCATTTTTGAACAGCATAAAAATAGTCTCAATTTTCATACCCGAGTTCATCCATCAGCATCAAAATAGTAATCAGTCAAAAAATCTATACCATTTCAAAGAACCAGTCATAATTTACTTTAATAGTAGATTTTTATCGTTTTATAATGAGATAGATTAGCTAGTTACTGTAATTTTCGAACAGTTGACGCGAGACAAAACTGTTTCTAACACACATCTCTATTTTCCAAGCAAAGGAAAAATATAGCTGACCACGCCAAAGTATGCAAACCGATGTTTTACATCACTTTAGGTACCGTATTATTTCAAAATTTTTCTACGACGCAGCCGTATTTAGCATGTAAATTTTAATCAAGCAGTTCATTTATGATCGTTGATTTATTTTTCTATTTTTCAACAAAACGAATCAAGGACACTTCATATTTGCGAAAAGTTACGCCCATGCTTAATTAGACCCCTCGGTAAATAGCGAATTTCTTTCGACTTATTTGCGAGATTACTTTTTTACCCGAACATTCATCTTCTTCAATCAGCTATCATTACGCTGAAATTTAATAATTTTTTATTGAAAATATACTAAATAGTTGGAAGCAGCCCTCAATCCTAAACAAAGGCCAGTAAAATTTCCTCATTAAATAATAAAAAAAAACATTTTTGAACCTTAAATGGAATTTTTTTTTTAAATTAATTCTTCGTTTATTGATGTGAAACTTAATGTTCAAATCATTGGCACAGTTTATATTGGATTATGAACACGTTAAAAAAAAATGTTTCCACCAGTAAGAATAATACAGTAAGATATGTACCAGTACCTCCAATATTTATTAGCGGAAAAATGAAAAAACAGGTTCCATTAGAATTAAAAAAATGTTTTGCATAATATATTTCATGCTTTCAACTAATGTCTTAGGAAAGAGATGGCCAGAAAAAATTATTACGATAGCAGCAACAATTATATTAAATATTACTCGTAGAGTGAATATTGATTCAGAAATATTTTTTGGATCATATTATGTAATCAATTCCTTCAAAAGATGGAAAATTTGAGTCTAAGTAAATAATTGTCACAAATTTATTTTCCCCATGGTTTGAAACATTGGACTCTGAGAGAAAATTTTTCATTGCATGTTCTGATAATGTGTATCTATGATTTGTTTTTTCTTGGTAGATTGCGCATATTCTACGTTTGGAAATTACTATACTCTGTTCAACTTAAGAATGCCTAAAACGGAACGCAGTTTGCAGGGCTCCGGGGAGAGGAAAAGGTACTCGTTCACATTCAGCAACAATATTTGGCTACACTTCCGATTTTAATTTCTTGTTTCTTATCACACATCCGATTTTTACATTGTTGATAAATGTGAATTTGACGTTCCGTTTTAGGCATTCTTAAGTTGAACAGAGTATAAACAAAAAGTAAGGATTAAGGTCATATTTCATCAATTGAAACGAGGTGGAAACCTTCAAAATGTTAAGGAATGGTTGAAGGTTGTATCAAAAAAGTTCTCAGTAATTTGAACTAAAATTTTTCAAGTTGAAAAAAATAATTAGGCCAGAAAAATTTACCTTCTTGTGGAGTCTAATTAAGTATGGGTATAACTTTTCGCGAATATGAAGTGTCCTTGATTCGTTGTGTAGAAATATAAATCAACAATCATGAACGAGAAGTTTGGTTAAAATTTACAAGCTGAGTACGATTTTTATAGAATTTATTCATAAAAAAAAAAAAGGGAAAAAAGAGCATTTTTATAATGATAATTTTGAAACTAGACTGAATCAGCGATAAGTATTTCAAGGCCAACTCAAAATTTCAAGGTTTGTTGGAAAACAAAATACATTTTAAAGGATTTTATTTTTACAAAAGACACTAAAAATTAATACTGAAGAATTTTAAGGCAGCTAAAGCAAATTATCTCATGTGAGTACTTGCAATACGTACTTAGTGATATTTCATGTATAACACTGAATCAGACCTTGGGAAAGAATGATATTTTCGGCTAAAATGTAAAATTAGGTTTACGCGATATAGTCGAATTCTAAGCCAGGAACTATTGACTACCATAAGCGTTGAAAATTTTTCATTATTTCGAGAAAAAAATTAATGTTTTGAAAATATCTGATTAAGCCACATTTTAGGCACAAAAAGAAAATTTTATAAAATATTCTCACAGAAAGAAAATTACAGGTCCTCAAGTAATACTTAATCCATTCGTGACTAATATCAAAACCAATTTTAAAAATTCTTAAAAGTTTTTGTTATTTTTGAAAAATTTCATTTCTGTAAGTTACAAGTTCTGAGTATAATTATAACACTCGATATCTTTTTTTTTTTTTAATACCACATATTAATACTTAGCGTTCCCTTTTCACAGAAATTATTTAACAAAAGCACCCGAAGAAATGTTATCTCAACTCATTTTTTTTACTCGTGATAAAAAAAAAGTTCCAAGGTTTGAAATTGGGCAATAATGGAAAACGGATTCTAATCCGCGCGTCTTTACTCAGTGCCACGAGAAGCAAATTTCAAGTACTTATAGACAACTAAAATGGTACCGTGGAAAATATTTGAATACTCACATTGCATTGAGCTCTCGTCGAACCTCTTCAATTCGCCGTTGAAAATCACCACCAGCCATGACAAAATCAGAAGCCAGCAACACAATATCACAATGATAAACGAAAGACTGAAATGTTTTCCATAAGAATTACAGCATCGTTGTCCGGACGAGTCATCGTATCGTTTGACTCTATAAGCTGGTAATTTTCTATCCAAATAAAGATAAACCATAATGTTAGACAACAACGACTAACGAATTGTTGACTTAGCGATGTAAAAGAATTTTATGGCTGTAACGACAAATTGAATCAACATGACGGAATGAGTAAAGGTAGATTAAGTTTTCGAAATACGAACATGAAAGATGTCTTACTTTCTTAAGCGTTTTCGACGAGGCGACTTCAAGTTCAGCTCTTGAATTTGTTGGGGAGAATCGCTATCCGAATCGGACATGGATAAAAGTTCGTAAGTATCTTTCCTGCTGTTGTTCATCGCATTTAATGGATATCGTCATTCTGTAGCATTCTGTTCAGTCACATGTTCGCTGTAATTAGAACACCACATACAGGCAGAATGACTTCATTCACAAGTCACAACTCGTGCAAACGAGAATACGGAAAATTAAGTGCCACAAGAACATTTGAATTTGTATTTTTGTGCAACAAAATCACGACCAGAAACCGAATTTTAACTTAGAAAAGGCGGTCTACGATTTCAAAAAGTTAGCATCGATTCCGCACAACCGAACCCGACGTACCTGACAACGAAATAATAACAAGTTTCAACTTTCAAGTCAGTTTGCATTTTGTAATCGGCATTCACATTTGCGTTCGGCGTTCGTGTTTACGTTCCGTTATATTTTTTTCTTTATTTTTTTGATAAAAACGTCTAGCTGCAACATGATTTCGCTGGTCTCAACTTTGGTCTCGACCATGGAAAATGTAACTTAAGGTGTCACGAAGTAAATATTACCAAAACTTTTAAAACAGCTGTTCAATTCAAACTTCAGATTAAGGTAAACTTTAAAGTTTAAATTAAATTAATTGGAATTTATTTAATTTTTGTCTTTTGTTGAATTTTACTTTAGATTTTTTTCTATTAGTGAGTCAGTACAAAGCAAATTTAAATTTGATAAGATTCTGGCTGCATCATACCAGTATTATTAATTTTATCATTTTGCCTGTTGGTAAAAAAAAATGTTTCTCCAATTTTTGAGATAAAAATAAAGAAAAAAAAAGGAATAGTGCTGTAAAGTATACATAGAATTGGCCAAATGGGCAAAATATGCCAATTTTCGGAAAAATATGCTCACTAAATAGGTAAAATGTACTAAACAATGCATTTCCACTAGAAATATGTGAAAATGTATGCAAAATGAAAATAGGGCTCATTTTATAGGGAATTTGCTGAAACTAAAAACGTACTGGAATGATTGGAATATGCAAATAAAAGAAGCACAAGAAAATATAATATATTTTCGTATAAATCTTAGCTGTAGATATGAAATATTATTGATATCAGGCTTATGCGACACCTTGATCAACAGGCTTAGATTGGGCTTCTTGTAAAGTATACGTAATTAGCCTATTATGAGCCTCATGAAATCATCAAATAACATGAATATTGAATTTTGCGATACCTTGACTTAGGTCAGAGAGGTTGACGACATTGAGAAGACTGAATTAAGTTTTCTGCTCAGGATCTTCAACTTAGCCCATTATAATAGGTATGATGCTGTCATAGAGTACCAAGCCTAGCCAATAAATTATAATAAGCCCAATGATTTCATCAAGGATACTCCTTTTAAGTTTAAACTTACTTTAGCTCAGTGCTATGAGCCAGTATTATCTAGTGTAAGGATGTAATTCACGTCATCTTGGCCAACATTGATTAATATTTTGTCTATTTTTTTTCATTAAAGCGTTCATTGACTACTTTACCTCTCCAGCGGCACAAGCTTCATTTATATACACAAGGGGCACAAATGGGTCATTTTGACCCAACCTTAATTATGTTATCTTGGTAGTCCTCGATGATTATACATAATTACCCTCCTCCCTATTTGGTGAGAATAGACAACCGCATCAACATTTGGGCCATTTTGACCCACTTGTGCCACTAGAGGGTGCTAACGCATAAGCAATTTTTGATTTAGTTGTTTATATTTTGTTCAGGATATTAATGGGTTTTCTAAAAAACCTACTTTTATATTTGCCTTCATGAAATTGGATTTAAAAGTATGATAGTTGTTCATTTTACGACATCATTCGTCAACGATTATACGGACTTAATTCTGGACGAATTAAAATTCAAAACAAGACTTGGTTCGTAAGTCAATTTTTTACACACAGAAGAAATATATGACCCCTTTAAATTTAGGGCTCAATCGTTTTTGTACTTTTAGAGTTATTACCATCTGAAATTATTCATTAATAAAATAGACTGAAACGAAACATAAATATTTTTTGGTGATTTCATGTATATAATTTACAAATTTTTAGTTAGCAGGTGTTGAATACAGAGCTAGCGATACGAAAGATCTTTAATATTAAATTATCTAGTCTGATTTTTTGATTTATCCTCCAATCGGCTAAAACTTGGGAAGGAGGTTCAATAATATTAGATATTTAATTTGAAAACATTACGCTATTAGAACAAAAACTTTCAATACTTGATTGTAATGACCAACATCCATGCCATTTTGCATGAACAGTAGCGGAACCAGATTTTTTTTAGGGTGGGCCGGGGAACCAAGAAAAATCATTCGAAAATTTCAGTATCTAAAAAATTGATATTGAAGCTGATTTTTTGATTATTTTTCAATAATTTCTCATTTTTACTGGTTTTTAGTTCATTTAAAAAAAATTTTTGGGTAAGCCAAGGCCGACCCCCTCCCCCTCTCCCCCCTTATTAGTTACCTCACTGTGCACGAATATCTGAATTGAAAAATTTTTCAATCTTCTAAGTTGAATTACATTCTCTTATTTTATATTATATTATATTCATTTAATTAAATAAAAATAAACGATGATAGTCATTTGCTCCAAATGGAGCACAGCATTCAGGACATTTTCTTTGGCGAGTTTCGTATCTGGTTTTAATGCAATTCAAACAGTAAACATGGAAGCATTTTATGAGCACTGCATCTTTTGTGTTCACTTTACACGATGGGCATGTTAACATTGTTTTATATTCCTTCAGTTCTTCCGCTAGCACAGCTTCGATTGTATCTATAGATTCATATTTCTTCATTCGTTCCAATTTTCTTCTGAATTGTGAAACATCCTCCTGAATAAAATCAAACACAGAAAATATGAAACTATAGGATTAGGCGGAAAAGCTGAAGCAGAATAGGAAGATGAAAGGTTTTTCTTGATTCATTTATAACCGCTTCAACTACTATTAACTCTATATACAAACATATAATCACATAAGTACATAATATTTACAAATATTCCCAATACCCGATATGAAAGTTAGGCACATACCAACATAATGTTATTCTTTTGAACTATGACCTCTAGAACGGAGTCCTTTTCCACTTTCAACTGCAGTATTTCTTTTGACAAACGTTGATATTTTTCTAAAATGAAGATAAATATGTATAAATTAAATATAGGTATAGGCCAAAATGAATGTATAAAATATAAGGTAGCAAATTGTTTTAAGAATAGTACAAATTGAAGCATTATAAAATTTGAAACCAACCAATTTGTCGTTTTAAATCTGCTGTCGACTGTGCATTTTCAATAGCTTTCCGGCGATTTACTTCGCAAGCCCTTTTGCGTAAGGCCAATTCTTGCTCGAGAAATGACAGTCGATTCCGATATGCGAGCTCTCTTTCTTCCATTTTTTGGATAATTTCATTATTCGTTTCAATTTTTTCGTTATTTAAAATAATCTGCCATCAGAATTCTCGGATATATAAGTGTGTGAGAGAAACTCTTAATGCTTAGTGCTTAGTCTACCTGGCTGGCTTGGTGGGGAAAATAATGAATAAAAACGGATAGAAATGACTTTAGTCCTAAAATGAGCCAACTGACAAACACATACCTACGACAATTTTGAAATACTTATACGGTGGTCATACTGATGAACTTTTTTTTCCAAACTAAAGAATTTATCTAAAAAGAACTGCTACTGCTGAAATTCAAAAAGGACGCCCACCAACACAAGTATAAAATATAAAGCATTTTTTGTTATCATAAAAGAGGATTAAAAGCGCAGAAAATTAATTTCAATGCGTTTTGGCAATTTATTTTGGGCCTCAAAAATTGATCAATTCCATTTTGAACAATCAAACTATAAAGATTTGAATTCGTCCTTGTGTGAAATAACTATTTTGGTGTATTAAAAAAAACGTAGCCTACATGACTTACATGCTGCATCATGCTTTCATTTTCATCCTTAGATAAGTTAAACAGCTGATTTGATTTCACTCTTTCAGTCATTAATTTCAAATTTTCTTCGTCTTTTTCTCGCAAAAGTTGATGCAGTCTTGTATTTTGAGCTTGAAGTTCATCCCAGACTTGTCCTGTTATCTCCATTTCACCACATAGTAAGGACTGTGAAGAAATATGACTATTTTTCAATTTTCATTCCAAATAGAATTTTTATAAGTTAGCGCACTCACATAATTAAAACTTACATCTTTAGCTTCTTCAATTTTTTTTTGAAGTCGTCGTCTTTTTGCTAAAAGATAACGTATTTTTCGAGTCATGACCACATCAACCACGTCTTTACAGTCATCATATCGACTTTCCTGCAGTAAATAAACATAGTATTAAAGTTTCACACTCAATTCAAACATGGGAAAAATGTAAATAACAATTTTTACTTACTTCAATTCGACGCATTTGACGTTTCACCTCTTCTAATTCAATTTTTAATTTTTGCTCTGACACCATCAGCTGAACTTTCTCTTCATCCGTCTTGTTCATATTTTTATACATGCCCAACAAGAGGTTCAGATCTTTTTTCTCATCCACTATCTTTCTGAAAATTGAATAAAAAAATTAGTTATTTAGATCTAGTGATTGATATTGGAACACTAGCACATGAAGCATTGTCAATTTTCAGACTCATCAAGAAACTAATAAATAGCAACCAATTTATTCAGACTCGTGCCTCGTGGTAGAATTGACTAAAGATGTGAACAAAGGATATAGGCCTATACTCACTTGAGTTGGTACTTGAGTTTTCGAACAACAATATCTTTTTTTGTTGGTGGTGTCACTTTTTTGACCTCAGCTTGCTCTTTGCTGTCTACTTTGGTTGGGTCAGACTGTTTATCATAACTGTGATTCTCCGCAGGTGTTGACGAATCAATTCCTTCTTCATGACATTCTTCTTTTCCTGAGGAGACAATGGTTTCTTCCAACTTGCGAGTACGTGGTTCATCATGACTAGAATCGTCGGAATCTAAATTCACAATATTCTGTTGAAAAAAAAAAAAAAAAAAAAAAAAAAAAAAAAGGAAAAAACATCAGAAAGGTGAGTTAAATTAATGACGAGTGGTACGTGGATATTATGTTGACATTATGTTCCTCCATGATGACGTCATCATTCTGTCTATTTATTACTGTTGGGATTGCACGAAAATATGATCTTCATGTAGGCCTAGGTACGTAAGTTCAACTTCCAAGGTAGCGTAGGATTTCTCCATTGTTCCACAAAAACACGCATCAAGATCATATTTGCGTCAAAATTCAATGACTAAATACTACAGATAATAAATGTTTGCACAAAAAATTTTTACCAATATTTTGCCGCTGTCCTTGACTGAATTCTTCGAGGGTTTTGTCAGTAATTTCTTCGAATCTACCAGCACTTCCTTGTTTAAAGCAACTACTGACTCACTCTCTGTCATCTTAATCGAAGTTGAAAATTCTTTAGGCAACTCTTTCAACTTCATTTTAGTACAGTCCCTCAAGTATCTTTCCTTGAGCATTTCCTTTGAACGTAGTACCTCTTTGGAATACGGTATTTTAGTGTACGGTGCTTCTTTCAAAGTTTCTCTGGGATGTAGAAATTCTTTATCCGCTATCCTACCTCTGCTTAGCTCTAACGGATCTCTCGATCGAGCTAATTTCATTTGCACCTCTCTATGCAATGGTACAACTTTATATGTCTCATTGGAGTTGAGCATATTTTTTATATGCTGTAATTCTTTGGCGTCGATCAAATCTTTTGACGCATCACTTTCTCTTCCATTCAAAAAATCAATGCCATTAGAAAAATCGTTGGCCGAGTCTTTTAAGCATCGAAGTTCCTTCGCCAAGGGTACGGTTTTGTATTTTTCTTTGATAGCTTCTCTCTCCTTCATTCTACGCTTGTGAAACTCACGATATCGTACAAGTTGAATAAGTTTGTCACATTTGATTTTTACTGGTGGCATTGCTTTTGAAAACCGTATATCCTCTTCGATTTCCTCGTATTTCCTTTTGTATCGTTTTATATCGCTTTCATGTTGCTTGCAATAATCAAGCATAGAACTCATTAATTTTTTCATTTCCGAATTCAAGGAACTGAAAAGATTATTCTCGGCAATAGATTGTTCCAATTGCATTTTCAATTTTTGACATTCGTTTCGAAGTTGACCGTTTATATCATCTAATTTAATCATTTCCAAACGTATATTCTTCTGTTGAAGAAGACATTCCCTCTGCAACAAAAATATAATAAAATCATAATCCCTATAATTATACCTATTAAGTATACTCGTACCTATTGCCCGCTGATACCTACATGATAAGAATCATGCAATGGTGTGGTGCGATCCTCTTCAGTATTTGAAAAGTTACCCTTCTATTTTTTCACATTGTCTACCACCATTAGAATTTTTTTGCCACCCCCTAATAGCCCAGGGGGGAGTGTGACCCCGATGAGGAGAAGAATTAGTAGTGAAATTGTGGCGAATGGCGAATGAATAAATTTAGAAGATAATAATTTATCCCCTTTCCTGTTTGAAGAGTTGCTCTTCAAGAATACCTCATCACAGTACCCCTACAATGCCTAAAAAGTGTAGCTCTAAAAATTTCAAACTCATTATTTTATGAAATATGGCTGAAACTTCTTAAATGAAACTGTAACTGTTAGATTACATACAAAGTGACTTACCTCTGAAGTTTCTTGAGCCGAGTTGAATGAAGATTTTACAACTTGCATTTGTTTTTGCACCTCTTCCCACGTGAGTCGAAGTTGGGCCGCTTCATTATACAAAATGGAGAATCTTGATTGCAAGTATTTATATTTCTTCGTCTGAATAATAACGTTCTCTGGTAACTGATGTAACTATATATAATGATTCAGGCACCAAGTTTGACGGAATTTTAGTATTCAACTCTAAAATATAGAATTGTTTCTAATTTGATAGGGAGCAACTCACATCAATTTTCAATGTTTCCATTTGCTTCACAGTTTCTTGGTGTTTCAGATTTAGCATTTGTAATTCTTGCAAATGTTGCTCAGCCAGAATTCGTTGGGCTTCAATTTCTTTTTCCAGTTGTTTACCCTAGAACAAAAAACTGATCAACACCTTTTTGCAACACGTCATATTGGAAATGTTAAATAAATAAAATTTTCTCCTATTGAAATTCACTTATGCGGCCACTCTTACATGTATCATCATACGCACCCCGAAGCATCACATTACTATACGATCATTTAATTTAACCTATATTCGATCTTTATGAAGTTCCAAAAATATCTGGAGGATGTATAAAAATGTTCAAGTCTCACCAATCTCACTCACCTTATCATCAGAATTGGCGGAATCAATGGTTTCTGCTGAAATGTCGAGCTCTTCATCGATTGTAGGCATTATTTCAGCCCGTTTTATTTCATCTAATAGTTCGGCCAAACTGTGTTCCATGTGATCGTTCACTGCTTTCATTTTGGTATTCTGGTACCGTAAATTATCAGCTCGATTTTTCAATTCATCGTTTCTTGTTTCTTTGATGCTCAGAATATCAAGCTTCTTGCGAGTCTGAAGTAGGTACATTTTTTTTGCATGATTTTAAGATAATGAAGGGTCAGAATTTTGCAAGTAGGTATAGGTTTCAAAAAATTATAAACATTTGGATACATACCCGTATATTTGATGAATAGTGATTTCTATGCAAAGATATCATTTTTTTCCTCAACTTTACATTTTGCTGCAACATCTTCAACTCTTGAGATTTTAATTTTGCTTTTGCCAAGGAAAAAAAAACAAACAGTAAACTAAGTCTGGGAGCTTATTCACATAAATAGGTAAACTAGTCTACCCACTTTTAGTCTTTAGCAGCTTCTGCAAAGTATTCGTTTTAATCAGAGTTTTGTAAAGAGCCAGTATCATTTTTTCAACGTTCTGCTTGGATAACTGCACACGTTTTTCCAACTTTTCTTTCAGCTCTCCGACATCCCACGTTGATAGTTGGATCAGAAAAGAATCCGTATCATTATCCACTGCAATAAAAATGATTAAAAATTGGAAACAAGTAAAATCTAACATGAATTCATGAAATATGTAATACAAAATTCTACATCGATCAAATAATTCAGTTGAACTTTCTGAATCGAACTGTTTGGTGAAGATCCGACAGTTTTCATCGAGTATTTTCCAGTAACGATTAATTCCGCATAATAAGATATCATCCTCCGATTGTTTCTCCTCCAGTTGAGATATTCTAAGCTGTAAATTGTTTTCAATTTGTTTTTGCTTTTCTACTTGCTAAAAAAATTAAGAAAAAAAGATACATGAAATTTGAATTTGAACGTTAGGGAGTAAAAATCGCAAAAATTTTTACGTACTACAGCAAGATTTTTGTTCAATTTTCTCAATTCCCCGTTCTCCATTTTGTAAAAATTCTCTAAACTCTCATCTAAATGGGTGAGTCTGATCTTCAAACAATAAACAAAAAAACAAATTCTGTTTTACTGTATCTAAAGATGGCGTTTAAAACAGCCTAGAATCTGCATTATGAGGTCCTTCCACTTGGCAGGTATTATGACATCGAAGAGCAAAATTGAACTCTGATAAAATTTTTGGACAATATTATCAACTCAAGAATAATATTAATGTAACTGCAAACTGTTTTTCAGAATTAAAAAAAAACAAAGAATCAAAAAGAGAACTTGCCAATAGTATGGGAAGTCGATTGAAACCTTCGTCTTCACATGGCTTGGTGGCTATCTATCGATGCCTTTGGCTATGTAATGAAGCCCACAACTATTGGTTAGAAGTACAATACAGTTTATAGGGAGTAGAATGAAATGAGGGAACCACAAGTGTACACACAATTGATATTTGGGGCACTTGTGAGTCGCAGACAAAAATGCAGATTTGGGGTCTGCGGAGAGGGGGGAGTGAGAGAAACCATACATACACTGATCATAGACATGCGAGACCCACAAAAGGGTCTCGTAAGTGTTATGATTCATCTATTTTGGGTCTCACAAGTGCCTAAAACATCTCTATACGAAAATGATAGTGTAATCCTACACAGTACGTACGAATGACAAGGTCTTCAGTCTTTTTGATCTGATTCGTTGGGTAGCAAAAAAAAATAATGAGTTATTAATTCAGAACTCATTCAAGCACCGAACTACATAAATA
This sequence comes from Parthenolecanium corni, assembly GCA_038050395.1. Classification (NCBI taxonomy): domain Eukaryota; kingdom Metazoa; phylum Arthropoda; class Insecta; order Hemiptera; family Coccidae; genus Parthenolecanium; species Parthenolecanium corni. The sequence continues at coordinate 106,286 of JBBCAQ010000038.1, read as the reverse complement.
GTGAAACCGTATGCGATATAATAACCGGTATTTTAGTATTAGGTCTTACAAATTATGGTGATTCAGAAAATCACCGACAATCTTCATAATCACTGATCACAAGACTACTGTTTTATTTTATTCCAGAAAATAGAAGCAATAACTAGAAAAACATTTACATAGTTTCAAAGTGAATGAAAAAATGAAATCACAATTTCAACTCGACACTTACCTATACACATTGTATATTATAGATAAACGAACACCTATAATCTTCAAAATCTATTCAGAGAGGTAAAAAAAGACGAAATTTTGGTTACTCTATCAACAAACTCTGACAAATGACGATATGAATATTTATTACGTGATTCAGCAAAAATTTTTCCTGAAAAAAATGTTGTGAAAAAAAAGAAAGAAATCAGGATAAATACATAATTATTATGTTTTTTTCTGACTTTGCACGCGAAAAAGCCAATACCAACGCTAACCAAACCGAAAGAAAACCTTTATAAAGTTTATGCTCGCATCAGCATATGTGGTAGCATTAAAACAATCCACGAGGGTTGAAAGCAGGGGTGCGAGATCGATCGCAGCCGCTAGTGCAGCTCGTGGAGAACGTGGAGATGGTGCGCACTAAATGCTTCTTTCTTTTTTGGGGTGAGCATGAGAAAGCAGTCTTCTCGGTGACCCTGTACCCCTCTCCTCCATCAAGAACCAGCCAAGTAGAATGAAGAAAAAAAGTTACAGCCTTTTAACGTGCGAATGTGTTTCTAGGCTTTGGTACACAATTTTTTGGCAAGCTCGTCTAGGACTTTTGAGACTTTTTACGCTGCTGAACGCATACTTTTCTTCCTTAAAAACCAGTAAGCGTTCAGGAGCGTGAAAAGCCTCATTTCACGCCTACTGAAAGCTGAGCGTTTTCTCACAATAAACGGCTGGCTGCAGCTAGGCGTCTTTTGAGACTTTTTACGGACTAGGGGCTGGCTAAAGGAGAATTTCAATTTTCGGGAAAAAAGGGGCTGTTTAAAGGAGAATTTCAATTTTCGGGAAAAAAGAGGCTGGCTAAAGGGGAATTTATATTTTCGGGAAAAAAGGGGGTGGCTAAAGGGGTTACAACTTCTGACACCACAGTTCTTTAAAATAAGTCAATATCCTGCAACAAGAAGCAAAAAAAAAACGCTATTTTTCAAAGTCACTCACTTCGCCCTTCCACCATACATTTTTCAAAATCACATCAACGTATCTTGATTTATTACTAGAAGAAAAAATATCGAAAGGCTTTAAAATTCATTTCAATCCAAACTGATGAACTACATATATAATTTTGGATAGATACCCATTAGATAACTTATTTCACCTATCAAGTTCCTTTTTTCCCTACTCCTTTCTATTTTTTTTTAATTTTTCATGTTCTGAAATCACCCCCGCCGACGATAGAACACGTACTTCCTACATTTTGGTAGTTATACACCTCTTCTGAGAAGAGGGAAAAATCTATTGTCTATTCTGTTTTGAATTTGCGACGCATCTAGAATTTTATATTAATTCAAAAAAGGAAGTCACATACGAAATGGTTATCCGCGGCTCGTTTTTGTGATATATTTTCTTACTCGATCAGCGTTTCACACTTCCTCGACAAATAAACCACACTTAGAATAAGTAATAATATTAAGATGCAGATGCAGACATGTTGGTGGGTCTTATAATGAATCTAAACATTTACAAGGCTTATACACTCTTAGCATATTTATGTTAACATTAATATTTTGAGAGAGCCATAGCGTCTTGAAAATTCATTGCGTTAAAGTATTGGCATTTGTGGGGAGACGTTCAATACATGAGGATCGAACAAACTAAATTTTTGTCAGTTTAGAATCAGTTGGTTCATTTTTATGTCACATATTAACGTTTCCAGTGTTTGCAGAAAAATATAATATGAGTTAATTGAATGACATTCTCTAAAATAATATTTTTGTTTATAACCGTGTAGATGAAAAATAATTACTTCAGGAATTTTCAAAATTATAACGTAGCTTTAATTTTTTGAAGTGATAAATGTGCGTTTTAAAAAAATATTATTTTTAAATTTAAAAGAATGTTATTTCGCATCATTTAAAGCCCATGTGCCAAAAAATGTCAAAAATATTAATTGAAAATGAAGTTTTGGAAAGGAAAAAGGTAAGTCTGCTGTATAATTTAATTTGTTCCTGTTATGTCTTTGTTTTATAAATAATTTCAAATGAAACACATTTTTATGATGATATTTTGTTTGTTTAGACATGGTTATAATCTTAGGCGGTTATAAAATTAGAAGAAGCCTGTGTTTGGTCTCATAATTGTCAAAATAACCTGCGTGATCTCTGTATTACTTTTGGCCTAGCATTATTGATAGAATAATACGCATCATTTAGTTTTATGAGATGTGTGGAAATTTTTATTCACCAAGATAATAATTTATTACCACAGCTACAGGTAATACAACTGGGTAAACAAACAGAATCAGACAGATATGATCCGGGTGTAAAATTTTCATTCTAAAGAAAATACCTTACCTATTCACATTTTTTCTTTTTTTTTAAATAAAAAAAATCTAATAAGCAAAGTAAATTTAGAAAAATTTTAGTCCATTTTTTTCGGCCTCATAGTGTCGAAATCGGCTTTTCGGGGATAGTTCTCGCACCATTCAAACCCCAAAATACAGCAGTTCCACTATACTCTGCATCAAACAAAATCTACCAATCAGAAAAATTTTTGACTTCTAAATTATTATTAAAAAGGAATAATATCTCGCATGCAGATGTATAAAAGAAAATAACAAAACTATTGGTAATTGTTCTAATGCTTTGGTGAACTGCGCCAAAATAAAAAAATTTCTAACAATAAGGACTGGGAAAAAAATTAAGTAAAATCCAACAATCTTTTTTTCTTCTTCGAATTCAGAGTAGGTATAGTTACACAGTTACCAGGTGAGACTTTTTTTTCCTAAATTTGCAGTGGTTGTTACAAGAAAAATAGCATTTCAATTTTTCACTCTTTTCTCTCTTTTTTCCCCCTCATAATGTGAGTCATATTATTTTTTACCTGCAGATCGACTGACAAAACCTATTATAACCCCTACAATTAGTAGTGCAATCAATTTTCAAACTCTCCCTAAAATTGGCTTTGTGCTAATGGAAGGGGGCAGAAGTTTTTTTTCTCCGTTCTCTTCTTTCAACTCATATCACGCAACAAATGAAAACTTATTCTGAAAATGTTCGTTTTCCTGATAATTATTTTACAATAGATCTAGTCACTGACTTGTTACCGACAAAATTTTTTCATTAATGCATAAAATAAAAATCATTTGAGCTCCTATTAGATTAAAGAGGTGGGGGTGTTTTTTGTTAAGCTGAAATTATCGAAGGAAAGAGTTTGTAAATAATAGAGTTGAAAAGTAAGTTGACGTTATTTCATTCAGTTACAAAAGATACTTGGTTTGGACTTTATTAAATAGTTATCTAACATTGATTGTGAAATTTATCGAATAATTCGTTTAAAAAAATTCCAAATAAGAATCAAAAGAATTTAAATTTGGTAGACACTAGGTACTCACTAAAAACTTACGTGAAATAAATATTCATCGGAATTGTGATTCAGAAACAACACTATATTATGGGTAACTTTGAATTTGAAAACAATAAAAGATAACCATAAATGTGCTGATTTCCTTTTTTGCAGCATGAAAATAAAATTATGATCGGAATAATGAAGAGCATTCACCTACGAAATAAAAAAAACTTCGGCTAGGTGCCAATACACCTATACGAAATGTGCCATGAATTTAAATTGATTATTTTCTCACACTATGTTCAATTTGTCATTTCATAGAAAATGAGAGGGGGTCATATTTTTCTCATCAACAGAATGAACAAGAAAAAAATTATTTTCCTTAAGGAAACAGAAAGAGTGATGAGACTTGCCCGACTGATTGAGAAGAAACTAAAATTTTCTAATCAGTATTCCATTTTTGTTACAGGAACATACAATAACGAGAATTTTGTCTGTTTGTTGAGGCAGAGGAGGCAAGATGTTGGCATAGTTGTCCGAAAAAGTTGAATACAGCTATGCTACATTTAGCCATCTTTCCTCAACAGCGTCTAGAAGACAACGAAGAATTTATTTCTGGCGATTCCAATAGAATTAAAAAATATCCAAATTAAAATGATTCATGCTGTGGAATTTTATTTTTCGCATTAAGATTATTTATTAAGACTAGTATAAAGTGGCTGCCCTCTCTGGCTCCATTAGACCATGATACTTTGGTTTCATTAAAAATAATAAATTTAAATGCATATCATGACTTGCTTACTAAGCTCATATTTCAATATCCGGAGAAAAAAAAAGAAAATTAATTCTCAAGTCAATCAATGTTTCAAAGGAAAATATTCTGAAGAAATTGCCTGCACAAGGTAACAAAATTTTTTGTAATTTCATCACTTTTTTCTTCAAAAAAACAAAAAAAACATTAATAATGAAATAATCGACTTGAAAATCATTGCATTCAAAATATTTGTACACTTTTTTCCTGATTATTTGGATTTCTTAATTTACGTCATTTTTACGATTAACAATAAGAAAAAATAATCATTACAAAGTTCTTAGCATTTTATTTTCAAATGCAATGGGTATTTATAACATTAAATGTTTGTCACTAAAAATAATATAGAAAATAACTTGACAATAACGAAATTTTCGTTGTAGAGTATACTTAATATAAGAGATCTTTTCATGGTACCACTGGTAAACAATACATATAAAATGAAAGCGGAAAAAATGATAATACATTAGCATTTAAAGAGTCCTGTAATTCATCTTAGCTTATCATTATTTTTTACGACTGAAAATGTAATGCATCTTGATGAGAAGAAAATTTACCTCACTTTAGAGTATACTTACTGAAAAAGAATTTAAACGTTAGGTCTAGAATGCAGACAATTCCACAAAATTAATTGGTACACGAAAGAATAAGTTAAAATAAAAAAGCTTGGTAACAATATGTTTTGCCTCGAATTAAAAAACAAATTTAGCTAAATTAGTATAAGGCAATGTGTTACAACAGACTATTATTACGAGTTACCATACTGTAAATACCCGACCGATTCGTTTTCCTTGGCACACTAACAGCAACAAAAGCAAAAACTAAGCTTACATACGTACTGAAACTTATGAACATTTATGCTAAGCTAACTAAATGATGAAAAATTTGCAGACACGACAGCTACAATATCTCTTTGGCAAGCCATTCATGATTCGATATCACATAAAATAATAAAAAAATACAAATTTCATAATAATATTATAGATGAACTCGTTTTTCAAATGAATACGTTATTCTAACACATTCAAGCAAGATGAGTTCAAAGATTTGGAACACCTATTCAGAGGAGTGCTTATGACATAACATATCACAGTGCAATTATTCAGACATCTTTTTCTCATCTTACTTCGTCTACTAGAGACCAGTACTTATATTATAATTGAGTTTAAAATTTAAATGCTTTATACGTCGAAGTCCAACCACTGGTAACTGTCCACGGAGGGAATTGTGAGAATAGTTTCTTTAGCTGGGGAGTGGTTTGATGAGCGCCATGTACGTAGTACCCACCAAATCCAATATCAACGATTGGTTTACGAGAACTATTCGATACCTTAAATGAAAGAAAATTGTCAATAGATGGGGTAGGTATGACTATTCTTGAAAATTCAAACAATTAAAGCCATAGATAGGCAACAGAATAATCAATTAGAGGAATAATTGATAGATAATGCATCAGAGACAAAACTTATGGCCTAATAAATAAAAAAATAGCATGATTTTAGACTGCATTATAAAAACAGAATAAATGAATGAAGGTACCTGTAAGTCAATCCAGAAGTTCCAAGGTTGAGGATCAGAGCCGTACGAATAATACACAAAATAAGTATCGCGTTTATTCCATTGTGGCCCTTTTAGAGGCTCGCCAGGTATAAAACTCCAACCCTTTAAATGAACATCTTTATGTGGCGAAACAAATAATGTCATATGATCAGGTCCTAGAATCAACATTGAAATTGTAAAAGTATCACGCAGAAATAATTGAAAATAAGTTACAAGTTGTTATTTTATAAAAAGATTTTTCATCAGTTTTAATTTCTAAAAAAAATACAGATATTTCCGCCAATTGAGGTCAAAAATATGGTTTTTGAAATTTTACAAATATTTGGCATGAAATACGAATGTTTTGCAAAAAGAATAAGTTTCATAACTCAGAGTACATTCGACTCCCAAGTCCATAACGAGCCGTACAGTGAAAGATTCTTGTTCATCAGTTTTCAAATATTATTTACGATTAATAAAAATAAAATATTTTTTTCGCTAAATTTTCTAGTAATTCAACCATTAACTGACAAACGATAATCAAAAATTGTCAAGACTAGATAATTCTGGATGATTTTGCGTTAAAAATGCTTTTTTCATCTCGAAGTCTAAAGAAATGATATTTTCACAAGTTTAATGAATATCGGGAGCTAGAGCTATACCGGAATTATTTTCATTGACATTATTGGACGGTGCATCAAGAACCCATTCTAAAAAGACGTATACGCATATTCAAATTAAAATATTAAAGTTGAAAATGAAAAATATTATGATTGAATAAAAATTGACTGGCAATAATAACATTAGCTTGACCGAAATTTTTCTACTCGTATCAATCAGATTTATCAATAACAATCGAGCTGCTAGATATTTCAATATGAATTTTCAGCGAAATGCAGCCGGAACTTGAGAATTGTTAATGAACAACTGATTGGCAAATAAAATAAAAAGATAAGATGCCGCAAAAAATTTCATTCGATTTAGTCGTGACATTTAATGAAATTTGTAATGCAAATTGAGGACATTGCTATGAAACAGAAATCTTGCTCACCAATAAATTGGTCTTGAAAGTTTAGATAATTACTTACATAAACGAGAGTTACGTAAATAAAAAATTTGGTATTGAAGTTAGTATTTGGTAAAAATTGGTAGAAAAAAAAAAGTTGACATTTGCAAATATAACAAGTTTTTCATGAATAGATAACTCCACTATCACTCATAATATCCAACAAGCCTAATTAATGAAGATAGAAAATCTTTACCGATTGCTTTGAATGAAAGTCTTTGAATGTCATTTATCCTATAATCTCTGTACGTTAACGTTAAACTGATGTCCGAAGGTACTATCGGCCGAGGGGCTGAAATCCAGTGAGTTTCCCTGAAATAAAATGAGGTATTTAGTGAAATACAAACACTCGTAATTACGAAAATGCAAATTATATCAAATTTACAAAATTAAATTTGAAATGTACCACATAATAGTCATGACTGGAAGAAAATAAGGAAGACCGCAATACAATTCTTGCTCACATTCTTGTTTCACCAATTCAGCTTTAGCCATTTCCGGTATAAGAGACGTAACCATTCTTGGACTATTCACATCCATATTAACGATCCATAAACCGCTGTCATTCAATCGAGTATTACCATTAACATCATACCACGTTCGTTCAACATGCTGCGAAAGTCGACCAAATAAAATAGCTAACACTGGACTGAATGAAAGTAAGCATAGTTTTTCTTACTGAAATAATGTATCGTTGGGGAGCAGGAGAAGATAGATCTCCGGAGTATGGAAATCCAAGAGGGGTGAAAAGTAAAACCAAAAATGCAGTCAAGAACAGTCCAATCAATCCTTTGATACCATATCGCAAATCTTGAACAAGTAGCGTCAAAGGTATCTAATAAAGAAAAAAAAAAATCAAATTAACAAAACGACAGGGGTATAAAAAAAAAATACATAACATGTAATTTATGAATTTTGGAATAAGTTTTCTTCCTATTAAAATTACATTCTCGAAAACCATCATAATCCTAATGAGGTTCTGTCGTCAGAAAAATATTAACGTCACATATGGAAAAAATTAATCCAATTATTATCAATATTTTCCTCCTCAGTTACAATCATGATTTGATACAACCGGTCCAAGAAAAAATTAAAATTTTTGAGCATAAAATTTCTCAGTGCAGCTAAAAAAATTATCATTATTGGACAAAAGATGGTATTTTTTAAGGTTAAAATACTGCAAAATAAATTTTAATTCAGAATAGTTTAAAGAACTGAATAAAGTCAATCTAATTTGAGCTATAAATTTAAATAATGTACGAGCCGAAAAAATTCGTGTTTCTTCGCAGCATACCAAAAGTAACTCACATAAAAATTGAACATAAGCATCAGCATAATAGACATGATAAAGGCTAGCACTAGTTCCGCATGATTTCCTGATCCACTTCGACCCATTATAGGCACAATGAATATTGCCACTCCATTGATAATGTACCCACTCAAAATGAAGGGAATCAACAAACAAAGTGAATGTAACCATAGTTGCTTATGATCTGAAAAACAGAAGAATTAAAAGAATAACAAAAAAAAAAAAAAAACGAAAAAAAAAAACACAAACTGGAATGCCTGCCTCGTATCGACAAAAAGTTCTACAAATTTTCCAAAAAGAAATGGTAAAAAAAGAAATACAATCAATTTTCTCGCATTTATAATTATGCGTACAATGAATACTCAAATACATCACAAACCTTTGAAGAACCAAGAGAATTTCGTTTTTAGGGCCCAAAACAAAAACGAAAATGCCAACCAGGTGGAAACGATAAAATTAGATCGTATGAACGAGAGCGTCAGGAACAAAGAAATCGTTGTGAATATGCAAATATTGCTGTCGTAATAAATCGTCGATATTGTCGACGGTAATGAGATCATCTGAAACACAACAAGAATAATATATCTCTTTTTTAACACAGTGGAAAACTGTACGAGTGAAACTTACGGTATTAAATTTTCTTTTGAAGGCTTGAGCAACAAAAATCGACGTCAGAAACGTAGGTATAATGTACAAAAAGAATATCCAAATGGGGCGGGCAAACCAACTTAGTGGGCGATTGAGAAGGGTGATCACGAAAGCAAGGCCCAAGACGAATACCAATGTTAAAATCCACGACAGTAAAATAAATCCAACTCCCCATTTTAGTCCTTTAGCGTAAGTACTTCTCGATATGCCTATAACAAAGTGCAAGGCTATTTTAATGAAAAGGAGAAAAATGTACATTTTACCGAAGATGAATGATTTGTCCTTACTTGGTGTATAATTCATATTATACCAAACAGAATATGCAGAGCCGAGAATGATGATAACGTTCACCAAGGTAGCAGAAATTTCTTTGCCTGACACAATAAATGATCCCAAAACATCGAAATACACTAAATTTCCTTTATTATATATGTGTGCTTTAGGGAGATAATCAGAATTGACTAATTTCAAAATCAGTGGCAGGATATTGTCACCAGTTCTTTGCAAAGATCCAAGAGGTATTTGATGTATATCGTCCAGTTTTGTATGATAGATATAACCATTTGAAACCCATGCAAAGTCTAAACCTGTAAGTAAACCAAATATAAGTTTAGAAAATTACATTCTAAAATTAAGGAGTACGAATGATGAAGAACAAATCTCGTTGCTCTTTTTTCTTTATATTATTTCGAAATAAGCCGTTATCTAAGGTTAGGTAACCCCTAAATTTTAGACCTGAAACGTTTGTATATCGTGTTGAATGAAAATCAGCTGACCAATTTCCGAGTTAATTAATGTATCCTTCAACTTCGTGTCATAATGCGGTATCATTCCAAGTTTTTAGAGTTTGCCGTAACAAATACGAGTATTTGCATAATACAACAAGCAGTGGAATTGCGCAGTTATAATTTGTATAAAAAACGAAAGGAAATTCTATTGTGATTTTCAAATCGTCATAGCTCCGTAACCACTGACAAAATTTAGTCCTTGGTTTAGAACATGGCATCCTTAAAATTTATATTATACTCTATAATATTTCCTTTCAAGCTATCTGCCCTGTAAAGCATTCTTTCTTTAAAAAGTTACTCTAAGTCAATGATATTATTTTTTCAAGATATCATTCTTATCGAATGATTAAAATGATAAGGTATCTATAATTCGACATAAAACATTTTCGAGACTGGAAATCAACAGCCAATGTCAAGAAAGCACTTCATGAAATTAATGCTCCAAATGTCAAACATTTCAAAGAAAAAAAAAACTGCTTGAAGAATAAATAAGTAGTTTTCAGTCTAGAAATATGAAAATCGACGAATATAATACATAGGTCCTCGATTACAGACTGAAATATCTGTATTATATTATGGACGGTTGATCAAAAAATTAATTCAGCCAGACAAATTAAAAAGAAAACAGTACTGCAAGTACAAAATTTCTATAGTCATCAATGATTTTCTCTAAATTTTGGATATTACGGCATACCTGAGATTTTCCCAAAATCACGAAACATTCGATAGTCAGTATCACCGGGAACTAAACCACTCTGGAAAATTTCCTGAGCTAATGATGAAGCAAATGGATACGGAACTACCTCAGAGTAAACCTTCAATTAAAAAATAACAAAATGTTTCATTCAAGATGAAAATAGATACAATTTGAATAGAATGAGCGAGGCGACTTACTTGCACCAACCAGGAGTGTTCCGGCCCAGCTTGAAAAAGTATTTCTCTTCCTCCAGCACCACATGCTTCTAGATTTACGAATGCTTTCACACTTCTCGCCCATTTATGCTGCGTGATGAATCCATGAGAGGCTTGCATGAAATTTTCTTCGGCCCCATTGAACAAGAATATAACATTATGTTGGAGTGGTTCTCGTCGTCTAGATAGGATTCTTAATAACTCCAGCATAACAGCACAACTAGCACCATCGTCGCTACCACCTATAAAGCAGAAGTATTAATCATCTAAATCGTGGATTCGTCCTAAAAAAACAATGACGAAACTAACCCGGACTATCGACCACTGTATCAAAATGGCAGTTCACCAATAGACTGTGTTCTGATTCTGGGTTAGGTCCAATTTTCACGATTACATTTTGCACATCTTTATAAACGTTAGTCATACCATCCAGAAAATTGAGAGGATAGGCTCCGCTGACCTTTTGCAGGTCGTATGTAATCTTGTGATTCTTATTGGCTGTATTCATAATCGTGTTAATTTCTTTGGACAGAAAGTTAACAGCTAAAACTTCATTCTCGAAACTACCAACTGTTCGAGGACCTATTCGAGTCAAGTTTATCAAATAATTTCTCGCCCTTTCGGCGATAAATCTATCTCGATAAATGGCTTCATCCTTGATAGACAATGGTGTTGGTAGAGTTCTCTCTACATAGACGACAATTGTATAAAAAATGAGTAGAAGTATAACATTTGCAATGAAATGACTTAATGGGACTGGTAACAAATACTTAGGATACGTTTTTTCGATATAGTGATCTGGTACATCATCAATCTTCTTCGATACTCTAGTTCTTTGTCGTGCTTTCGCACTTTTAATCGTGCCGGTTTCATTCTACAAAATAGAAATATCAATAAATATTAATGACGGTCTAGAAAATACAGGCATATAATTTTGGAGAAGTGAATATGGAGGACAAAAGTGGATGAATACAGAGGATAAAGAATATCGTGAACATATTAAATGCATTAGAGTAGATGAAATTAAGAACTTCATCTACAAGCAGTTCTGAGGTATAACATATTTTTGTTTTATTAGAATACAAGAGAAAACGAGAAAGGTGACAATCATGTACAACAATACCGTCAATTATGAGAGCTGTATCGAACACTTTTCAGTCATTTTTTAAATGTTGAGAAGGAAGAAGTTGGAAAAAGTTGACATTTGGAATCAAAGTCCTGCAACCTTCCTTTATCGATAAAAAAAAAATCAGTAACGGGGGTCTGATTCAGACTCATCTTCGACAAAATATATTCTTGGATCTTTTAAATTTGATAACAAAATAATATTCTCAACAAAAACATTTCCAAAACACACGTTGTACAATAGTTTAAAATATTGTGGGACAGGTATTTTCAAAAATATTTATGAAATACGGTGGTACTAGTTTGTTAAATTTCAAAACTGAGTGTGCTATAAATAAGAGACGCTATTTCCTAAAATTGGAATTACTTTGTATATAATACAGACAAGTAGGATAAGTATATAATTATTGCTTTATTGTTAACAAAATAATTCTGGTTTGAATTCGACGGTCTTGATTTCAGAGTTTGCACAATACAAAATTACTACAAATTAAAATTGATGTAACTGATTCAGTATGCTGTATCTGCTGTTTCTTAAGGTTGGTCAACCAATGGACTTCAAACTGGTATTTTGATAAAATATTATTGACGGCAACGAAGACAATTACCAAGCTCATAAAACGTCGAAGTTCACGTAATTATAAGGGGTACACGGACCAATATACAACGTATTTTGTTTAAAATAAATGTCAAATAAAATCTTACTTCTGCATCGAACATGGTTTCTCTTATGTTTTCCCTATTCCATAGGAACGGAGTTCATGGTGTGACGGCAAGTTTCACGCAAATCTAGAACACAAATGTGAATTTTAAAGAAAAACAAGAACTCATTAAGCATACAGAAGCAACATTTAAATAATCAACAATCGAATTCACACGCTGAAAAGAATAAGCTCTACGTTTTATATCATTACTTTGTGTCGCGTTATGGTTTCTGCTGCTCCTCAGTCAACAGTCCTCATTCGAAACAGAGAACAGACAACGAGTGAACTAAAAAAATGAAAAAATATCGTTGCTTGTGTACTCGTGCAGTGCCTCTGTGAATCAATGTCATGTTACAAAATACAGACCAGTTACCCTTTACCAGCTGTTCGAGAAACAGAAATATTCAAATGTACAACGTATTCGCAATGAAGTAATGAAGTACGAAGACGTAGGTACTACGTTCGTAGAAAAAGAGAAAAGCAAAATATACGCTAGTCACTACAGCACTATGTACTCAATCTATATCATAGAGCATTTATATTTTTATAAAATAAATAAATAAATAAATAAATAAATATACGTTTACCTAACCTCATCCATCATCCTATCTAACATCTACCAACGAGTCCTCAGATTGATAACGAAGAATAAAAAAATATAATGAAAATATTAATAATTATTATCAATGTGAAAAATTTTCAAATAAGTTTGTCTCCAAATTTGCATTTTTATTTTCAATTTCATTTTAAATAATAGTTATTTTTATTTCGACGATGGTGTTGGTTGTTCGGTTTATGGATACCCAAGAACTTTTTCAAAAAGAATTACTTTTTGTTAGCGAAGGAGAGCTCTAGACATTTTCATTTTAGGTATGTATTACGAACCATTTTTTTAAATTTTCATAATTATAAGTCCCTCCTCAGTCTTTAGCAACGCTTTAGAAGCTGTTCATGTAATGTAAGCATGTCCTCGAAGTTATTCATGATATTTTTCATTTTTTCATTCATTTCCTGTTTCCACATAAGTATTTTCCACTGTTAAAGAGCTTGACATTTATTTCTACCTGGTATGGTTCTGATTTTTCTAGTATGACTAAACATTAAGACTAGAATTACCATGTGGCGTCATATACGACGCCACTCGAAATTTTGAGATGGATTTTTAAAAGGACCAATATTTTGAGAACCACTGACTTGTGTCATACGACGCCACCTGGTCCTATGAGTAATCGAGTAAAACTTGGTTTTTCTGGTGTTAACTTGCACAGGTGCACCAGAAAATGTTGCGAATTATCATGACTGTGAGAATACAAAAATCTTCAGTAATTTACCTTTGGCGTTATGAAAAGTTTCTAGAGAATAGCTGAAGATTGCGAAGAGAAATGAGTATAAGATCTGAATAATAAGAAATTAAAAAGATTTATAAGTTCTTAAGGCTTCCATAGATTAAGTCTTCATTCTACTGTGTAATCCTTTAATTTATTAAAATAAACAGTTGGTACCGGTAGGTTAGGTGCAGTGGGTATAGTTTATAAATAATACTTTTATGCTTCTAAAATTATTTTAGTTCGAAAATTTTAGGGACAAGATCAACTACATCAAGATACACAATGATAAGACTTGTCAAATACAACTTATTTATTTTTTAATATGGATGAAAGTCTGGCTAATTGGCTACTCAACAATTCACTGATAGAAACTATGAAATATCTGTTTTATCACGAGGTCATTTCATTTACATTTAAGTGAAATAAAAATGAATTCCTCTATCAGTTTCATTGCATAATTTTTTGATTATATTATTAATTTCGTAAATTAAGAGATAAGTTAATCACAACATAAATATTCTGATATTCTGGGTTCAAATTACTCGGGTGTAAAAAATCCAATATAGCCCTATCGTACTTATGGTATGAATAAAAATGGAATTTAAGTAATCAGAACTTAAATACCGATTTCTCAACTATACCTACATATTTCAAGTCATGAATTCTCTTTTTATCCACCGGATTTTTGTCTTATCCACAAGAAAAAGTGGAAAATTTTCCAAAGAAAAGTTTTATGCTGCATAAGAACGCAATAAATCTAGCCTAATATTATTTAAATTAAACTAAAATTACAATTACAATTAAATACAAAGAAAAAATTTTAGTTCAGAAAGTAATGATGCAAGGCCACTTAACTTTTTTCATAATAATTATTCAAATCACAAATCTTCATAATAAGCTATCAATATCTGTTTCATCAAACCGATAAACTTATTATTCTAAAATGAAATCTCAAATGAGTCATGTTTATAACGTTGAATGATCAGGAAAAAAATTTATTGTCCTCTTAGATGTTAGTTATGGATATTATCGGTAAGATTGTTTCAACAAAAATATTTTTCCACTACTTATTAAGGCACTATAGTGCCCTACTACTTCTTTCTTTGATTATCTTCTTTAATGGTTTGAAAGCATGAACCAAGTTCAGTCGATAAATTCTCATTTGACCTATTTAAAATTGAAGTTGTATTGTAAAAAAACATTCTTGTCTACTTATAAAAGTTGAGTGTGGGTACAAGTGTACGGTAAAGTAAAATTTATTTATTATTATAAGTCTTTTGACTTTTTCTCTGCGTTTTTTAAAATGATTTAATAATAAAATTATACTTTTCACTTTATGACGGCAAAATTTAAATAAATCCAATTTTCTAAACATTAAAATCTCAAGGTGAAATATAATATTTGGAATGCATTGATCAATTATGAGGCCAGATCGATTCGGTTTCGAATTCAGATAAAATGTGGAAAAATATATAAAAGTACATTTTTCAGTGAATTCAAAATTTTATTTAAAAAAACAAACAAACAAACAAAAAACACAATTAGAAACAAAATGCATTACTATCTAGGTAAAAAGAGAGAAAAACAGTAATACTTATAAAGTTATAAGTAGCTGCTAAATAAAAAGTTTCAAAATTAAACACTTGAATCCGTTAAATAAATGAATAACTTGTCCAAAATGTTAATATCAAAAATCGAAAAGACAAAAACAATGGTAAATGCAGTTAATATAATTCTAATTTTTTAGAAGGTGACTTGAGAACTTGACTTATAATATAAATGGTCGTTTAGCGATCAATTTCGTCTAGGAAATTCTCCATTGATGCAACAGTGGCTTCGATGAGTAAGCTAAAATCAATGTCTGAAAGACTGGCTGTAATAAAAAATCAAGTGAGTGCATTAGTAGTATTGGTGGATATTTTTATATAAGAAGGTATTATTATTACATAGAAATATTGTCTCTGGGCAAAAAATAATCAAAGTAGATTATATAAATTTTTAATTAATGCATAGAAAAGATTTTTTTGAAGCGAAAGAGAAAGGGCTGGTGTGTGTGAGAAGAAAATCCGAAAGCAAACAGTTATCGGTTTCCCTGATCTAAAAAAGTATGATCTGGTATTCTATTTTTTTGACCCTATAAGAGTTTTATTAGATGAATATCTATAAATTGATAAATTTTTCAGAAAGAGGTATAAGTACTTGAATTAGAATTCAAATTCGTCGTACAAAATTTACAACTTGTAATAATTTGAGAAAATTTTGTCTGAAGTTGTGGGGAAAAAAGAGTTGAATCGTTCTCTCATTGCTGTCTTTCAGTCGTTTTTAAAATACCTATCGAATTTAAAAATCTGAGAATCCAACTATAATTCCCTCAATTATTATAATCCTACTTCAGTATGTTGATATCTTAAGCCAGTAACTTCCCCTTTTGAAATACTTATAGTAATTCTCTGAATGAGAGAAAGTTGCCATGTTATAGAACGTATCTATCATTAATAATCTATTCTAGTTGCTGAAAATGAGCTCTCAAATTTTATTTTCTTGTAGAAAATAATTAAAAGTAGAAGCATGTTTTCCACAGCTACCCAAGTAAAATTTTATATTTTCTGTCTTTATCGAGAGAAAGATTTCGAATAAAAAATTCAATAAGACGTATGCTTACAATATTTCGATTACTATCTTTCAAGTAGGATCATCATTATGAATTTTATTTGTTTAAAAGATAAAAGGTGACTGACATGAGTGACGCTCAATACTTTTTATCAAGAGGTGCAACAATATGGGTATTAAGCAGTTGAAACTTTCTATTCGTTGCAAAGAAAGATAGAAGAACTTGAATGAGTTTTTATGAAAGTTTCGGGCTTGGAAAAAATTAAATGAAAGAAAAATAATTTAGTCAAATTATTTACCTTTGGCTGTAAGTAGATCCAAAAATGTATCTAATGGAGAAAGTCGTTCGTTGGACGGAAATGCAGTTAAACCTGAAATAAAATTTAAAATAACTTCGATATAAAATTGAAGATTTTATGAAAGAAAACTAAACCGAAGTTTATTTTGAGAAATATAAATCCGAAATTTGATGTTTTGTAATACTTTTTCTCTTATTTAGGTACACCTTCTTGAAAACGTGTTATTGTATAAATACGTTGGTACTTATTTAATTTTTTATGTGATTTTTCAAATTTTTCTCACCTGCTCCTTGACGAATACCCTTCGGCAGAACTGACGCTCGATTATGCATGCCCGAAATGCCGGATAAAATATTCATGGAATGCTCACGAGCTCTGTACATCAGACTTGCTGGGTGTTGCCACTGATTTAAAATTCTTTTGACTCGCGATCGAGGTAGTGTGACCAGTAAATTCAGTTGAGTTCTAAGGCTTCCCTCTTTTCCAGATAAATCTAATTTTAAAAAATCCAAAGTATAGTTTCAATTTATGTAAGCTACTAGTAAACACAATAAAAAGTTGGGCAGGACGGATATTATATCCATTTGAGGCTTGCTTTCATAATAATTTATTGATGAAATAAAATTATTCATAAATAAATTCACTATTGAATTAAATTTTAAGCGATTTGAATGTAGCGAAATTAAGGTATGTTTATAGTGAACGTATTGGTCTTTAATTAAATTCATATTGCTTGGCTACTCTGTAGGCTTCCATTTGTCTGATCTTCGATCCTATGTTTACGATACCTATAGTTACATCTCCGCAGGCTAGGTCTATCTATTTAGTTCTTTCATCAATATTGAGTATTTTTCACCTTATTTGTTCAACTTAATTTTAGTATATTATCCTTTGATTAACAAATAGAGGTAAATTCACTTTTTCAAGATAACCAAAAAACTCCCTCGCGATAATTCTTTCAAAAAAAAAAAATTGAGCTGGTACATATGTATAGGTGGGCAGTTGAATTGGTTTCGATCGTATCTATCATAAACGCCCGCTTATTTTCGTTCAAAGTCCGAACAAACGAATTCCTGTTTTATCTTCAATTATTTAATACACTTTTTTCATATAGATCAGCTTCCTAAAGATAAGATAAAATATCTTGTTATTTATTATTTTCGAGTGACTCAGACAATCCTAAACGTCGATCAGCTGTAGCCTATCATTTTTTTTCTGCCGAATGTTTAGCAAAATTCTTATGCATGTGCGTAATATAATATAGGCAATCAGAATATGACTAATATACCTACGTACCACACATGATAGCTTTCATCACATCAATGTTTACTTGAAATACATGAGCTCGGACATAGTTCAAATACGTATCTCTCGGGAAAATTCTATAACCTAGGTATGCGAAAAATGAAGTGTATCCTTGTGGAACTGGAAATGCTAAAGTGTCGATAGCCACATAGTATCGTTCTAATAAGCCATAGAATACTCGCCGATGGCCTTTTTCCATCTGATCTCTGCTAATGAAGAAATTTCGTGTTATTTTCTACCTTTTGTTTAAGATGAATGTAATTTTCAAATTGAGCTTATATGCTTACACTAAGGCAAATCCTCGTTTTGATTGCTTCGTATCAATTCCTAAACTTCTAGTCAAATATGAACATAGCATTCGAGACGCTTCTAGTTGTGCTGAACAGTACCTTATAGCGACAGCATGAACTTCCATATGTCCTTTACCAAGCTTGACCAAGTGCAGACTGATTTCTCGTAAATTCTGTAGATTGATTTTACAGTAAAGTAATTCTATTGGCACTCAATTAATAGTTACAGAAATTAATCTTAAAAATTAAAGCATTTAAGGGTAGATGAGGAGGGGAGTTGTGTTTGTCGACAGTCAATGGGACCTTATCAGAAAGCCTGGTTCAAAATGTACTCATATTTAATAACCCATATTAACACCTGACAATCACAAAAAATTAATTTTTCCTTGCAACTATGAAATTTTAATAAATAAGTATATTATTTTAAGACTCAGTTTAAAATCATAAAATTTCTGTAATACGAGTAATTAGAGTTTATTTCAAGTAAAATCTCATCGAAGAAGAGCAATAATACATATGCTAATAATGTCTAGTCTATAAGAAATTCAAATTTTTCCTTTCATTAGGTTATGAAAAAAAATTTTTACTTTGTTTTCATTTTCTTTTGCAAGTTATATTTTCAATTATTTTTCATCACGTTCCCACCTAGTATGTTATATGCTTCAATGGTAATAGATGGGCTGTGATTAGGTAATGGTGGGAGAATTGGTTGGCATGAAAGAAAACAAGTTTGAAAAAAAGTTTGAAAATATCAAGAAACTTGAGAAACTTTTTTTTAATGCAAACCACTATCTTTCATTATATTAATCTGTGTAAGGCAAGTACTATTCGGAACGATTAGTCTAAAAAAAAAAATTAAAAATGGTCACCTACAACTGATATAACATGTTCTTGTTTACTGGCCGCTGACGCCTCCACTTCATTGAATGGCAGCGGATCAATACCCAGTTTATTAGCTCTAGAAATATTGGAAATTTCAGCTAGCATTCCAGTTGATGCCATGTGTGGCACATTAGGTGATAAGGGGGTACAGCAACGCGATAGGGCTTCTGGCTGTAAAAAAACATAATTACAAAAGTCATCATTTTCATTTGACAATTATTGATACAGGTTCTAAATAAGATGAGCAGTAATTAATGACCGACCTGATAGCAAGCTAATGACATGGCTAGCTTGTCGACTACAATTGAATTTTTGAATCGAGAAGTTTGAGAATTAGTTAAAATATGGCTGGGTAAATGATTCCATAATCTGGTCCAAATGTCGCTTCGATATGGTATTAATCGTTGCCTTGGAGTTAATAACATGACTGTTGGATTACATAGCATTTCTTGCTCAACATTTAGCTCAAAATTGCTAATCTGCAATTTATTTAATTAGGGTCGATTAAAAAATAAAAAGTCATTGTTATACATAGGTAACTTAGTTTTTTTTTTTTAAAGCACTTGAAAACAATGATTTACTCGTACATTCATTTCTCATTTTCTTGGTTTTAATGAAATATTCTCTATGATAATATTTTAAGTTTAATTTTTTCAAGAAGATTTTTATAGCAGTTCTCACTGTAAAGGCTAGTAGTTTTTAGAATATAGATTTTTCAACAAGTAGGGAAGTTAGCTCCTTATAGGTAATTTTCTTCAGGCTAACTGAAATTTGGCGATATTTTTGCACACCACGTACAATAATAAAATAAATACCTGTTACGTATTATATAGGTACTTTGGCTAATAATATTTTCATCAAGATCAGGTTCTCATTTTTCTTATTAATGTTTCGAAAGAGGGGACAAAAAAAGGGGATTGTCCACAGTCCATACTCTACGAAAAGGCTCAATCGTTAGAAAAAAGGGCTTTTCACAGTTGGCAAATGTAATTTCTTTTATTCCCCCCAGTCTTCCTCAAAGAACGAAATTTCGCCCCGGGCCATTCAAAGCTCTCAATGGCCCTGCGGGTTCATCAAAGATTAGAATCTCTTCATTAGTGTGTAAATGGACTCACATTTTCATTTATACGTCCAGAGTGTACTATTGTGAGAGGTAAAGATCGTAATAAATCCATCGAGTCAGATGTTATGTATCGACTGACAGCAGCATAACATGCTCCAATGAGAAATTCTTTCATTATTTTCACATTATTTAAATCAGTAACTTTATTCGCCATTGTTGATATCATCTAAAATCAAGAAAATAAAGTTTTAGTTAGGCTCACGTTGAAGCGATACGTAGCTAAGTGTACGCTACTAACCTCTTGGACCATGTCCATATCATTTATATGTACTAAAACGTAATGTAAAATGGATAATTTATTTTGAATTGACAAGTGACGATTAAGGTAAGCATTGAGGAGATCTTTTTTGGAAATTTCTATCTTGAATACGTCGAATGATGATAAATCGAAAATTTCGGATGGACAGCCTGGTAGTGGAATGAGTTTTGAAAATGAATCGGTAATGGATGGACTTGACATTACAAAATGACAGCAGGGCTCATGCTCCGTTCCCAAATCGAGAACATGGGTGAACATATTGGAAATGTGGACAATTAAATGTTGATCTGAAATGAAAGAAAGAAAAATCTTCAGAAAATAATCGTGGTTAATCACTAGAACTTATATTACAGATTGCAGTGATTAGGTCTAATTACATAAAATATTTTTGAAAATGCATCTTTTTATTGGGTTTTTATGATGGCGAATAAGCGTGTTTTCAGAATTTATTATGTTTTCAAGTATTAATTAATTTTTTAATTTTTCTCTTGCTGCCATTTTATTTTCATTTCTCATTTTTTCACCCTTATTTTTAAATTTATTTGTTCATTATACTCGTACTTAGACTACACATTCACTTATTTAATTTAATTTATGGTAAATGAGTCAAAAACATAACCCAGTATACCTGGGTAAAGAATTCCACATAATTACTAGAAATTTTACTTAAAATCTTGAGTAATAAGGGATATCTATAAGATACGTGCACAGACCATACCGACTTTAATTTTGCTGGTAACTGAAGCTATTCTTATTCGAACAAATGTTTTGATTAAGATAGTAAATACTGTAAATTGCTTTATTGGCCATTTTCTTTTTCTTTTAAAACTTACATGAAAAATATCGCCAATTAACTTGAGAAATTACAATCGACAGAAATATAATGATTCTTACCTCCGTGCATACAAAATACTGGTCTTAAATCCAATGCTTTATTCCAATTAATATTTGGAACTGAACAATGTACAATACTACCATGATGTAGAACAGTAATCGAATAAGCAAAGTGCATGGTTTGATTTGAATTGAAGCTCGAAAAGTCAATAGTTTTTTCTGCTGTAACCGGCTAAATTATTGAGGAAAAAATGTCGATAAGTTTTAAATTAGATAAATTATCATCAGCTGAATAAATGTTATGAACGAAACAGGGTGAGACTGAAAATCAAATTTCAAGAGAACTGGGACAGAGAGTTTGTGATATAGATGACTGTAGGTAATGGAGAATTGGTGAGATCTTTTTATTTCAGTTATGCCCCTCTTGTAAGAAAATAATTAACCAAGCCTCTAAATTTATCAATTTTTTCATCACTTTTAGACAGCGCAGTTTTCTCAAGTTCGATTATAGCTGAAGAATTGTTCATTTATAAACATTGAAAAAAATTTAGATAGTAAAATTTGGACAATTCTGACTTTGTATCAAGGTAGCAGAAATTATTACAAAAATAGTACAATATTTATCATCTAAAATAGTAAAAAGTATTTGCTACAAATTTCAAGAATGCCAAAAGTAAATAATAATTTTCTCAGGTGTGATTAGAAAAGTTACTATTTGTTTGTGATTAATATGTACTATATTCATAACTCAACTTGATCCTTCAAAGACTAAATATTTTTGAAAGATGAAGTTGGGTTATACCCATACTTCGTAAAACAAGGTTTGTTGAATTATCATAAAATAATGGCCAAAGCCTCATTCTTGACTAACTCTATCATGATTATCACAATTGTGTAAAGTAACATACTTACACCAGCGACTCCTCCTCAATTTTGTCCTCTACACATAGACTAAGTTAAGCGCTGCTATGTCAGCCAAAATTAAAAACAAAAAATGGAGGTTTTCTGTCGAAAACTTGCTAAAAAGTATCTAGCTTAACTTTCAGTCTCAATTTATTCCTTGCCAAAAATGCCAATCAATAATTCTGTATACCTGGTAAAAGTAGTAATGACAAATATAAACCAATCCAGTCGACTGCATTAGTACTAAAATATTTAACGAACAATCGTGAATGCGTAAAGGAATTGGTACGTCATCATAAATGCTTATTTGAGCGTCCGCGGTGTTCGTGATCTTGGCTTGTGGTAAATTAAGGGGCACGTTAAGCTGGAAAATTATTAAAAGTACATATTTAGCAGTTAATAAATTAGCTTTGTGAAAATGCAAATATAGGTAATTGCTCATATTTTATTATAATTGGGTTGACACAAAACTCCCAGACAGTAGATTTTCTTTGCCTATTGACTCTGTTGCTTGGTTCGTTCGGACGAAAATACATTAGTGAATACACAGCTTTACATAAAGCATCTAATTTTGACTGGGGCCAACAGTCATTCTGTTCAATTTTATGACCATCAAACTTTTAATTCTGCCTTGAGATGGTAGAGGAGGCAGAAGAAAAGTTATTTTGATAGTGAGGTGAATTTTCTTTGAAATATCTTTGAAAATGTTTCTTTTATTTTATTTGATACTAAGGTACTAGTTACTTTCCCCCTTAGTTAAAAAGGAGATAAAAGTTGTTAATTACTTACCACTGTCTCGTGTGGCATGTCATCGTGAAACTGGAATGCAGATAAAACTGGACTGTCACTACTTTTTAGCCCTGTATCATCTTCGCGAACTGCTTGTTTCTTATTGCTAATATAAAACAAACATTGATGCTGGGTATCCCACTGGGCCCATGAAAAAGAGTGAGTGACAATTTCCAATAATGTAACTCTCCGTTTGTCCTGAAAAATGTTTTCAAAATCGATTTTAGTAATCTGTTTTCATTCAAAACTCGGCCCATCTTTTCATTGAACTTCATTACTCACTTCTTTCAAATCCAATTCGTACAATGAAATATCTGGGGGAAAAAGTTGAATATCATTTTGAAAAAATTTCCTCTTGAAATATTTTTTTTAAATTAGGTAATTTAAAATCAATGTTACGTATTAGATTTAAAATATTTAACTGGTGAAAACCAACATCATAAAAGTTTCAAATATTTTATCAACAACTTATACATACCTACCTATTTCTGTTTTATTAAATTTTTTTTCAATTTCAAAGCTGAGAACCCCCTAACAAACAGCCAACTATGGCACTGCGCAAGGCAGTGAAGTTATAGAACTTGGAATTTTTCAGTTTTATGTGGGACTTATGAAAGATGTCTCATAATATAATTATGGACTTTTTGTATTTATTGTGGGTTACTCTCGAGGAGTCTCAACTTGGTAACCGTACTTAATTTTTTTCTAGTCTATGACTTGCTGCTACTGAACATGAGCTCAACAGAATCGACTATTCGTAGCGAGTTTCTGGCTTGAGTCAAATGCTTTCTTTTACTTTGACTCTCATATTCTTAACGGAGCTCCGTGCTCAGAAACTTTGATTTCTTTATAATTCACTGAATTTTACAATAATACATTAAACAGAAAAAAGCCATCTACTCTTAATTTTTTCTTCGTTCTCATTCTATTGCGAAGGAAAAGCTTTTCTAACTTGAAGAAAATACTAGCTCAAAATTCAAATTAACTTAATTAATTTTAAAAATATGTTTTTAAAGTACTAACTCACCTTTCAAATGAGTAAAAATGAGTAATCTATCCGAATCGATGGGTTTTTTGCGATACAGAAATTGAACTTTAATTTGTTTTTCCGAACTAATGGTAAGATCAGAAATTTCATTGATTTTTCTTAAATCTACTGCCGTCACATTGTACACATGCTTCGATGTACTCAACACTCCAGTGACATTATTGCCTTCATTTTCGTGATAGATGTCGTTTATTTTGTCTTTTGTCACAAAAACTATGGGAAAAAATCACAGTATTTTGAGATTAGAAATAAATCGATGCTTCAATTGAGAACAAGTTCATCGTAAGCTTTACGAGTATAGTTTCCTAGTTCATAAAACACGACCAAAAAAATGTAACTCTCAAAAAAGCGTTCAAACAAAATCCTGGTATTTTCAAAAAACAAAAACTGATTAGGTACTATAAGTTTCACTTAATTTTACAATTATTAAATTTTCTTATCAAACCAGTATCTTTTGATTTCCTCGTAATTTCATCAGTGAGGCAGTAACTATAGTTAGTTCCTGTACTGCTGAAAGCGCTCACACAGATGACTTATTCACCAGTAAAGGGTCCGAACTAGCCCAGTAATACGAGTAACTATTGGTAGCTGGTAGCATTTGAAAAAACAGCTCAATTACAACAACTAAGTTACTATAAATGTGATAAACTTACCTAAAAGATCATTATTACTATTTATTGAAGCTTGAACGATATTTAATCTTCCTTTTTTGGTAAATAATACCTTTGTGGAGAAAAACAAAGAAAAAAATTATAAAGAGAAAGAATTCTATGTCCTCTAATTAAATAATAGATTAAAGTAACCGTTCTTTCCAAGTTTACCTAGAGTAGGTCCTAATACATTTTTCTTAAATCTTTGAACTGTGGATAGAATTGAACAACATACTGCACCAAAATGTTGAAAAAATGTTTTTCCTATTTTATCAATAAAAGTTATACTTGGGACGGGTTGAATAATATGATAAATAAAATTTGTAGTTTTTGTATTTTTTAAATGAACAGTTTTACTTACGAAGAAGGTTACTTCGTCGCATCTAACAAAACATGTGTGTATGTCAGGTGTTAGGTACGTTAATATTGAATGTTATCAAATCCTATAAAATTTCAATATTTAATATTATGGGAATCAATTAATAGAAAATCTGATGAATAATTTTTATTTTTAATTTCAACTATTGCGATTCGATCGTTTTGTTTATCTTGAAGAAGTGAAATTTCAAAGTTTTCAACATCACATAATATTTTGAGGTAAACCCAATCAAAAAAATTGGGGGAAAAAAATGAAAACATGTAAATTTTGATAAAATGTTATACTTATTTTCTATTCTTCGTCTTTATTTTTATGTTCATGAAGGTATTATTGAATTTTTTATCGAAAATGTTTTGCTCTTATTCAGACGATATATTTTGAATGTGTGATATCTTTATGAATGATTTTAATGGGCATAAAAAGTAATATTTTTAATTTGTAATACCTGTTGGCATTTGTATTTTATTTGCAAAAAAAGACCATTCTAGGTTTCGAATTCACGGTCTACTTACGAGCAAAAGTATAAACCTACCATAAAATTTTTATCGTGTCTGTTAAACAAGCAAACCCTCGTAATACTGCAATTTTTGAATGTTTGCGCGACCAAATATTTATTGTCAACTTCCGATCCCAAAATTTTAGACTTATCTGAAAATTTATTTCAAACAAAAAGCCAAAATGATTATGTGAGTAGTTATGAAGCATAATATATTGAACGTTCAACTTACATTGAGATTGGTCGCCAGAAAATGATTCTTTAAAATTTTCAATCTTTATCATTATGAAACACACAAAAATTCCTATTCACATAAAATCAATACACAATTACTGGAAAAGTAGCTACATTAGCACGAGCTAAAACGTCGACACACGATGAGGAAAAATAAACCGCACTGGAACGAGTATAAACTATTTCTAACAGATAGGATACTTACAACAGAGAAAAAAAGAACTGCGAACGTACGACATTGTATTACTTTTCTTTATCTTTAAAAGTACGAAGTACTGGTTCACACATATCTTCGAAGAGGAAATCAGGAAGAAAGGAAAAATAATAATTGTCGATACTTACACGAGTAACCACCTGCTTCAAGTCAACTTTTTTGACTGAATGTGAAATGTGAAAATTTTCGCGACTTCAGGACGTTTACTATGGTGGGCGAAAAGATCAATGACGTCAAAAAGTTGAGGGTGCAGTGCGCATAATCGAGGAAAAAAGAGGGAAATGAAAATGGGGAAAAAGAAAAAGGAAAAAAATGTCGTCGGTGTTTTGTTTTGAAAACGGCTCCAACACGACGAGGTACTAAACACGAAGATTGTGACGTAAGATTTTTTCGTCAGATTTTTTTACTAACTTACGTTTGGCTTTTTTTTTTTGAAAGTTTAATTTTTCGGTTATGCTTTACCAGACACAAAAAACGTTCAAAATACGAGTAGTAAAATTTTCTCAACATGTTTGAAAAGTAAATTCTGAACAGAACTTGGTGATTTTTGGCCACGATATGTATTGCAAAGTCAAACTTTAGGCTGGAGTTTAAATTTTGATTTGCATCCTTTTTTTATGGCTAAGTTCATCATATAACTATAACATATTCAAAAATCGTATCTCTTAAATAAAAACTGAGTCAGAAAATAGTCGGGAAAATTCCCTCATTTTATGAAAATGTTTTTTTAAATATCGTTTTATCGGACAGTTTGATAACAGAAACCTTAAATTTCGTATTGGTTGAGCTAATCGAGAAGTTTGATTCATATTTTTTCATTTCATCCTCAGAAGTTCCTCCCATGAGATATTCCTAAACCCGAATTGTAGAGTTCGGGCGTATATAGTAAAGCATGTCCTTAAGATGAGTATTGCCAAGTTGCAAAGTTTAGGCTTCTGGTAAAGCATAGTTACCCTTAAACTGAAAAGTTTCTGTATTTTTGTTTTTAATTTATTTTATTCGTAATTACTCGTATAGATATAGTAACATATCTGATTCATTTTCTTTTTGCATCTTTGACCGAGGACATAATATCAGCCACTTTTCGGCTTTTTTTTAATCTTATAATTTTTTATGAGAGACAGAGTGCATAGCCTTTTATCCTGAAGAAATAAATATTGTGTATAATATTTTCCTATCGGCTAGATAATTTTTAGCGGGTTTTCTGTTGAAAACCTCCTCTTAATTTTGGTCTGACTTTAACAAATAGGCACCAGATCATCATAGTTATTCGTTTCATATGATCTCCAGAATCCAAAAATAACCATCTTGTATTTTGGTGTTAATTTATTTTATTCAAGTTCCTCGCAATATTTCTTTGTAACGCGAGAATAGACGAAGGGCGTAACCAATAGGGCTGAAATTTTCACCAAAGTTCAATCTCGACGAGATCTAGGTCTGATTAAAATTTCAAGTTGATTGGTTCAGCGGTTCCGGAGATATTAGCGAAAATGTAGCTAAAAATCGATGCTTTTCTCAGGGTTCATTACACCCTGTATACTAACCAATCGAAAATCTGCTTTTCTAGCGGAGCTTGCTGCACTAGAATTTTTTTTAAATTATTTTTATTTGAAAAATTCTCAGCTATTATGGTACGATTATAGTGCCGCGAATTTTTTGCAAGATTTTGGTTTTTTGGAAAGAAAAAATCCCAGCCCCGTCCTTAGCAAATTTGTAGGTGCGCCACTGCGGATGCGTTTATTGAAAGAATTTCTTCTTCGTTCACTTCGCAATATTTCAGTCTAAAAAATTATTTTACGATTTCTATAAGAATTGACTCACACTTAATAATTTTAGACCATCCGTATTCGATTTTCATTTGTTTGAAATTTTCACTCTACTCCCCGTAGTCGCAAATGAGAAAAATTCTTAGTGCGCCATTCCACATCTGTAATTTCAAATTAACAGCTCTCAGCAAGATCGCGCATATTTTCTGTTTCATTATGTATTGCCTACATAGGTTAAAATAAAATTACGAAATTTATTACATCGTGTTTAGTGCTCGCACAGTTTGCAATATTACGTAGCTAATAAATTTTCACCTCCATCCTGCTGTCTCCGAATTAAGGATCTTCCCCAATAATTTTCAGCTTGTAGGTTTATGACACTATGACGGAGTTCTATGCTGTACCAAGTCAGTACAACATTCTTTTATTCATTAAAAATTTTCTTGGTCAACTTCTCGTAGCAAGATTTCTTTAAATTCCCACTTTTCTAAAATTCGTATTTTAATTATTCGTTATAAGTTCACCTGCCTCCTCTGGAATTCGGTACTTATGAATTCAAATATTTTGATTAAGAGCTCTTTTTCTACTCATAAAATCTTGAATGATGGTACAATTTTTCATAATTATTCCTACTTATGAATTTTTCTCTACCCAGATATATAGCTACTTAATGAGCTACGTCTACATCCTAAAAATTGAACTCTGGTCCCACTTATTTCAAAAAGTTATGAAATTTTTATCTTTCAACTTTACCTACAATGCATGTGTTTTATAAAATATAGGTAGGTAGGTATGTTTTTATTCTATTTTTTTTTAAAGTTCTTGGACTGAAAGTTTTTTTAAATCACTTTTTAATTATGGTCAAGGTTTGGAACCAGGTGGGTGCTATAAGTGATGCTGAGAAAGGACTCGAGTCCTTTCTCATCTTTGATCAAGTTGGGCTACTTTTCAGAAAAAAAAGAGATGTGGAAGGCGTAGCCCCCGGTGGGTCCTAAGTAATTCATTCCTTAAAATGAATCCCGGCTGTGGCCCTATTATTAAATAAAATCCATTTTGTGACCAGCTTATTCTCATACTTAAATCATTTCTTGTTGAACTTTTAAACCAGTTTGAGGATTAAATATTGTTTTCCAATAAGCTGATAAAGTCAGCTTTGGGTTGAGAGCTTTCTGATTGTAGTTAAAAATAAAATATCATATCTAAAACAAAATATTAATTACAGTGCCATAGAAGAGTGTATTTGTGACCATTTATTGGTTTTAGATATATTTGAAAATCGGTCAAGCAGTGACTTTAATTCCTCCCTTTTTCTTGAGATTGTTCATCGGTTCAACAAAATCATGTTTGTTAACTACGAGTCTATTTCAAAGCAAACTTGAATTTCGATTTTTACGAAAAGTGTCATAATTTAATCAAATCACTAAATTAGGCGACTCCATTATACTGACTGTTCAAATTAATTTTTTTGTGATATTTTTTCTAAAAATGGCAAAGAGCTCCAATCATTAACTTGTTTTTGAATTTATCAGCATCATCAACCATATTCACGTTTTTTATAAGTCACTAAGAGGCGGTTTGAATGACGTACGTCAGAGACAGCCTTGCTAAAAAAATATAATGGTTGCATTTAGAATGAAAAAATTATACAGGCCAATCTTAATATCGAAAATCTGATGAAAAAACCAGTGCTGGAAATATATTTCTCGACTACTGAAGTGTAAAGGTAACCACAATCAGGGTTTCTCTGAGTGAAACTCACACATGAATATTCTGTGGTCTGCGTTGATATCAAAAGTCCTTGAAATAAATTGAACATTTTCTCATAGTGAAAAAATTATTATCAACACTTTTATTTTATGTTTCATACGGATAGGAGAAGAGCTGATCCAGCTATCACCCATTTCGAAGGTTTTTCTCTAGTCCTTAAATTCAAGGATGAGATATACGTTGGCCCTCTTTGACGTGTTCGATAGATAGGGCATTCGTAAGTACTTTTAATTTCTTTTTTATCCACTAGTACTCCTTTAACGTAAATAACTGGCATAGGAGAAAAAAGTTCTCTCAGTTTCGAGTCAGCCATGCAGTTATTTTCGGCATCCCATCGAGCCCCTTCCATAAAAAGACCACTTATGTAGACACCATCCCTTGGAGCAGCCCTGGACAAAACATAAATAATCCAGATTCCAATAAATTGTCCTGAATTAAAATATTACGAGTATGTTCGAAAAACGAAAATAACGAAATAATACACTCAACATACGTGATTTCATCTTTCTGTTTTTTTGTAACTTCGCACTGGAGAGACATTCTGTCTAATGGCCATTCATTTTTATGAGCTGTACTTTGCATTACAGCTGTCAAAAATGCTTGAGGGTTGAATAAACCTCCGAGCCATATTGTGGAAGGTAACTGAAATATTTGTCCAAGAAAAAATAGATGTATTAATTTTATGCTAAAATCATTTTTTGAGAATATTTCTTTTTGAGGAACGCATCTGAAAGCTAACGAAAAGCAAACTATTGCCTTTTCAAAAAGTCCTGGTGCAATTTATTCAAAATTAAAAATAAATGATTAAAAAAAACTCGAAAATGCCGTTATTCCTAGTTTTAAATTAGCAAATCGTAAGTTTACTATCATCGTTATAGTCATACTATAACTACTAAGGACTTACACAAAAGTCAGCTACCCACGCTTCTAATTCTTTTAGACGACACAATAAATCGGAGAACCAAGTAGAAAGGCCGAGTAAAGATGGGTAAGCTTTATTTTCCCATGTTTTTGGAATTTTATCGAGGTAAATGTCTTCCTCTAATTCTTCCATATCCGTTGTTATTGATAATTCACCCTTGAAAATATAAGAAAGAGAAATCAAACGCTTAGGTTAAATTATAGTGACCCGCATAATCCTTATATTATGTTATTTCACTAAATAAATATGCCCTTCTTTTGAGTATGTTTCACATTATATAGTACTCTTTGGAGTCTGTAGATGATGCTTGGAACAGTCTAAATGTCTACTAATTTGCCTTGAGATGGCTTAATCTCAATGAAGAAATACAGACAAAACAACTGCCCGAGAGTGCTGGTTGAATGTTTGCTAATTGTAAGTGCTCATCTTAGTTTCTCCTTCTATATTATTCTGCATAGTAGTGAGGATCGCATGAAATGTGTGCAAGCATGAAATTATCCTGATATATGGGTGAGTGCGAACTGAGTGATGCATGTATGGGGTAGAGCGAATTCAGTATACTCGTAACTGAAGGCATTATTATAGGAGCACTAAATCATGACACTCGTGCGTCCCTTCATAGAATCTCTTGAGGGTTTTCAATTTACACTATCAATTTCGATGGTTTTGACTCTAATCTCGTTTTCTGCGATCTAAAAAAAATATACTGACCGACAACGTAGGCACTTTGGAATAAAAATCCCAAATTAATATGTCTCAGTATAGGTAACTCGAGGACCTGGACATTTTACGTAAGACCACGAACAGATACATTATTATCTCTCGCCATAGTTGAAACATTTACAAGTGCCTGTAGGTAACTATAGGACTCGCTACAAATAGCCACTGTATCTTATTTTAAGGCAGTCTTAAGTTAAATATTCTCTTTCAAGTTGAAGATGTTAATTGTAGCAAAAATTTACTTGAAAACTTACAATAGCTTAGTTTGGAAAAATTGCTCGCAGTTATATATTTCAGAATTTCTTTTTGCCCTTACTTTTAGTCCCAGATTCAATTTAACCAATGAAGTTTTTATTTCTGCCATCAACGCATTCATTCGTTCACACTCTTGAAAGACGACTGTAGTGAATGGGGTTCTTTCTTCTGCCCTGCAGGCCATATCTTGAATATTGAATTCATCCGGAATTTTATCCAAAATTTCATCAATAGTTTGTCGAACCTATAATATTTTTCAACTTGAATCGCATTAGAAATATAAACACGTCGGATGCTGCGTCGTATTTTACCTTATCATCCCGAGACATTCCATAGATTCCTGACGTACTAAAATCTCTTGGCTGTAATTCCAATATTAGTTTAAACAGAGTATCAGCCTGGTTGGTTAGAAATCCAATTTCAGCATTAGGGTGAAGTCCATACAGTACTGGGCTTTCTACAGGAAGTATTTCGTCTATGTATTTATGGTAACTTTGGTAATCCATGTTTGAGGGTACTGGAAATCCTGGAGCAAGTCTTGCGTCTCCTTCCACCTGTGGAAAAATTATTTGTAGTT
Organism: Parthenolecanium corni; assembly: GCA_038050395.1. NCBI lineage: Eukaryota > Metazoa > Arthropoda > Insecta > Hemiptera > Coccidae > Parthenolecanium > Parthenolecanium corni. The sequence continues at coordinate 74,209 of JBBCAQ010000038.1, read as the reverse complement.
TAGGTCAGGTTTGAGGAGTACAAGAAATTCTGCACACGTTCATCTAAGGTCAAGATTTGCATTCCGTGCGGTGGTGTCCGCATTGTGAAATTCTTATATCACACACGTTACCTTTAGCGAATGAATTTTTAAAATAATACTTTATTTTAGAATCCCTGACAATTTTACTGGTGTGTTATCTTTTACTCCAGCTCAATATACGCAGGCTTGGTGGTAAACTCAAGGTGGAACACTCTTTATATTTACTCTTGATTAAGAAATGTGTTACCTTTGAAGGGTTAAAATTTATGTTAAATGTAGACTATTGGTACTTTGTTTACATACTAGTTGAGAATTTAAAAATTCTTGCAAATATGTACGGCAAAGTCGTCGATCCCAATCATCAGTAATATGACCGCCATACATAATTTCTCCAAAAAGAAATCGTAGATCTTCCCAAGGTACTTTGTAATTTGATTCCAGGTAATTGAACAAAACATGCACACTGATACTTAGATCACCTATAAATAATTCCTGAGTAAGTTAAGGATTTGAAAAAATTTAGGGAAAAAATAATATGGATGACTTTTTACTGCGATATTTTCATTAGTGTCGCATCCAGAAATTCGCTAAGGGAGGGACTGAGTCTTAATTTTATCCTTAAAAATGAGAAGAAAATTTTTTTCCAATATTTTTTCGATGAAATTTAAGATTGCGTCACTGCTTTTTTACTGAGATCGTTATAATCATTCATTAGTTACGCAAATTCAAATTTAGGATAATTTTTTACCTAGGCGAAAGTCTATCTGACCCCCCTCTCTGCCACCTTTATAGTAGAACTGGTTCTAGCGTTATAAATTGTCGTTTGTAGCTAAAAGACGATGGTTTAAAGTCTGCAGCGAAATATCAAGTGTCCTGAAAAAAGAAATCTAGGCTCAATGCCCGTCTATGGTCGGACCATGAGCTTATTTTTTCTTTTTTTCAAATGAGGGCCTTATTTATTGAAAAGTTTTTGTTCAACTCAATAATCCTCATCCTCCCTCTCCACCTTTGCATGAAAAACTGTATTTTCTCTGAACTGCTGATTCTGGAGAGGGGGTCCTCTGACTCCTCTGTCCCCTGTTAATCCTTTTATGGGTTATACAGTAGTTCCCATTGAGGAGGTAAGAAAATAATGAAGCACATTAAACTGCCAAAGTACTCACCCACGTTGAATGGATAAATTTGATTCCAACCTTGAGGTCCAAACTTTCGTCTCTCTGAAATACACGAATGGAAATAACACAAAGAAAATATAATCGTTTTGAATTCAACCTCTTTCGACGACGATTCTAATGTTTCTTGATCAAAATTATCCAAAGCCTTATGTAAATTTGCTAAAATTCCCGTGGGTGGTTCGTTGGTAATTTTTATCGATGACTGGAGAATTCCCTATAGACAAAAACCAATGTTAGTAAAATTTTTTTTCATCCATAAAACTGAACGAAGTCGTGATACCAGTATACTAACTTGTGGAATAGAATGAAATTGGCTGAATGCAGTCGACTCGGCGCTCATAAAAAGCCTATAATTTTCATGCGCATTTTCAAATGCAATTTCTATTTTCTTGTCCAGTTCAGGTAACCAGTTATTAACCAAGTGTATATTCTGAAATGCATATGAGAATGTCTTTATTTCGATAACATTCAAAATTGAATTCGTTAAAATTTTTGATCGGCTGACCTGCAAAATTACCCAATGACCTTGAGAAGATCCCTCTTCAATTGCTTTTTCGGCTATGGTTTCTTGTCCTTGTCCCAGTGAAATACTGTGTATGTTTTTATTCTCCTTGGTGAATCCTAAAGAATCTCCTATAGCTTCAACTTCCTACCCAATCAAAATTAGATTTCTTCAGTTAATTCTAGGATGTAGTAACATTTTAAATACCGAGTTGCAATCAGAAGTGACTGGGAATGGTGGTGTGGAACTTATTATGATATACATATTGTGCTATGAATTTTCATACATATTGCCTGAAGATGTTGTTTCTATGCATTCACTAGAATGCACTTTTGTCACTCAATTGTGTGCCAAATTTAAAGATCGAAATTTTTGGCAGCACTCTGTAAGAGATATATGAATTTAAAAATTTTGCTTCAAATGCACTGAAGAGTGAAGACATCATTTGAGAAAATACTGCCAAAAATTTCAGATCATTGGGCAGCATTGATCGACTAAAGTGCATCCTCGTAAGTGCATTTTTCCTAAAAATCCAAAAGTAGTCTAGTTCTGAAAGTTCTTATTACTTTTTTTTTGTGCAAATGAAGCAAGAAAATGGCTTTATATATAATTGCCTCTATTCAAATATGTATTATTTCATTTGAAATTCTCTAATTTGCACTTTCATTCTCCATGTGATGAAATTGGAATTTTGAGAACTGCTACCATGCGTTCTCGAATATCGATCCCAGCAATAGGTACGAAAACTTTGGGCTGAGGGTCTCGAAGGGGCAAATATGTTTTATGATCACTCCTTATAACTTGAAAATTTTAAATTTATTTTAGGTACATATATGTAGTATGCACATACATACACGCATAGGATCGACTCCTGGCGATAAAATGAAAAATATCGGAGTCGTGGCGTTCATTTGTTTTAGTGTTTGAAGCAGGCTATTGTTTTTAACTTCGACGTATTTTGAACCTAATTTTTCCTCAACGAAACACCTGCGTAAAATGGTGTCGCATGAATCATTTTTTGTTCTGCATGTTGCAGATGGCGATTATAAAAACATATAAAAATACCTAATCGCATGAGTCATTCTATCTGGTCGCAACGCTCTCATCATACATAATTTTTGAAGACCTGTCTTATTTTTCCATTCTTGAGGAAATTTTTCTCTTTCTGGCTGTTCGGATTCAGTAAATTTTTTCCATCTCTTGGCTGAGCCTTCGATGTCTTTATCGAGTCCTCTGAAAATTACAAATATGTCTTGACTTACCCCATTGTGTATCGTTAGATTCGTCGTTGCATTTTCTAATGCTATACACATGTAATGCACGCGATTAAAATTCAATTACCTGAATTCATCCATAAGCGATAAATTCTTAATAGCTCCCCAAGAATTATTGGTTAAGAAATCGACTGGACTTGAAATACCGTTCATAATAGGAAAGCGAAGTAAAAAATCTAGTTCTTCGTTATTAATTTCATTTATATGTGATTCAATCTGTTAAACCGAAAAAAAAAACCTTTTTTCAATGGTAAATATAGGTAGCTATTCAGTTTTTGTTATGGGTAAATATAGGTGACATTAATATTAAATACATTAGAGCAACGTAACATATATGTATTATTGTACTTATTTATAATGTATTTTATTCAAACTACTGAGGCGTGTTAGTGCGACCTTTCCTACCTTGAGTTTTATCAATGTCAATTAGAAAGGTATTCATATTCCTTTCTTGTTTTAAATAGACTAAAAACTGATTTATGAATTACAAACATTCGTTATGAACCAATTTAACAAAACTTCAAAGAATTATTTTCTCACATTTTAATTCTCCGTTAAACCAGTAAATGCAATGTTTTTAACACTAGAAGTACCGGGTGGCGTCATATACGACGCCACTCAAAATTTGAGATGGATTTTTCAAAGGACCAATATTTTAAGAACCCCTGACTTGTGTCATACGACGCCACCTGGTCCTTTGAGGTTATTCTTGTAGCGTCGTATATGACGTCACTTGGTCCTTTGAGTAATCGAGTGAAACCTGGTTTTTCTAGTGTTAATACAGTAGGCACCAAAGTAATTGCGAGGAAAAAATTGGGGCAACGAAGAATAAATACGGGTGTCAGAAAAATTCCTGGGAGGGAAGGCGGGGAAAAGGAATAAGGCACCAACTTATGAGAAAGGTACACCAAAACACGTCTCTATGGTGGCACCTCGAACCTTTTGCACGCCCCTGATACAGACATCCAAAATAAATATTTTCAAGTTAGTCTAAAAAGGCTCTCTCTAGCTCAACATTTACTTATTAGAAGAAAAAAATATTTCATATCCTTACCTGCATTGTCATTAAAAACAGAAACATCAATCTATCTGCCTGGAACAGACCTTTGCTGATGTAAGCAAAAATATCAAATGATACGGTTTTTATCAAATCATGAATTCGTTTTTGAATGTCCTTTGAACGTTGTGTATTGATTATTGCGTTTTGAAATACATTGCTAAAAGACTGGCAAAAAAACAAGAATCAATAATTTATTTCCTATAAGTCATCCAGTTTTCTTTGTGAGAACTTTTTGTTAGACTACTAGCTGCTATTCTCTTTTCGACGACCTCATTAATTGTCTAGTTATTCAACAATTAAAATAAAATTCTTGATACCTTTAGCGAAAACTGATAGATAGGATTAATCTTATGCAAATCATTGATGATGAAGTATAAAATTGAAGCTCTAGTTGCAACTGGTCGAAAATGCTCACGAGCCTCATCTATTTTAATCGAAGCTTGCCTCGATTCGGACACTTTTTTCACTATTTCTGTTGCTGTGTTTTTTGAGGTTTCCAAATTTTCGACCAATCTTTTGTCACCCAAGACATCGCCTTCAGCGGATGATAGCTGTTCCAATAATTCGTCCTCCAAAGATTTTAATTTAATTTTATAATCATTTTGCTCTTTGGTCAAGTTCGACTGAAACACAGTTTGGTGGTAATTGCTTTAAAATTTAATATGACTCGCAGATATCATATTTCTCAAATATGGTCGTCTATTATACTCGTGTATATATATATATATATATATATATATATATATATATATATATATATATATGCTACCTTATATTGTTCTAAATCTGGTCGTTCTACTTTCATGACGTCTGCAAGTAACTGATCCTCTAATCCATCTTTAGTGACCGTAAAATTAATTAACGTTGTTTGAGCTTGAATTTCTGGCTTATAATGCGGATTGCTGAGTTTTGTTTGTAGTATGAGGCGAAACTTTGGATTGAAGTCGATTTCCTTCTCGTCTATTTTTATGTATCTGAAAATTATACACAACCAAATTCAGCTTTTACATTCTGTGGAGTTAGTGTATGTTCATTCTGCATGGTGGTTTTGCTGCACCCACTTCCCCTTTTTCAGTAAATTCCTTCCAATTAAATTGTCAAGAATAGGATCAATGTGCTCTTCGATGTTCTCAATGAGAAGTACTTTTCCCTCTTGAACACAATTTACGATCATGTCAATTGCATTGTCTTGATTTTGTCGAACTACTCTTAGGTCTTTGCCAAATTTATGTTTCAACCATCTTAGTCCTTGGAGCTGCAGAAAATATCACAAGATTTTATAAAGGGAGCCATAAGAAACTAGGAACAGGATTAAAATTATAGTTGAACTTTAGTAACTCAAAATCCAAAAAATTAAATTAAATTAAATTTTTCTAAGTTTCGATATTGAACTTCGAGTTACAGAAGCCAGGTTTATCAAAATTTAGAGTAATAGAGAGTTTAAAAAAAATATACAAATTATAATCGGGGTGAAATTGTATATAATTTTTCTCTAAAGATAAGTTTTCTGCGAATTGGTCAAAATCTACCCTACAATACGATCAGATTAATTAATGAGAATGTATTATTGGTTACTTGTGGATCAATCATCAAAGGCCATCTCTCTGAATGAGTTAGTATCATTGCATTTTCAGCAGACATTCTGTCATTTGGTAAACCTTCATTATTCCAAACTGCAACCTGAGCATCGTCAACCAAGACAGGCAATAAGTCGTATTCGCATGATATAGGTATCTCAGGCTGTAAAAAAAAAAACAGAATGGCCTTATATTTTCTCAGTTTTTTTTATCAACTCGATAGATGTCCCCACAAATTATTTAAAAATTATAGTGTATCATAGTCAAACCACCAGAGAAAAGTTTCGGTGCTTCGACTTTCAGAACTATTGTAGTCCGGTTATTTATTACATAAAGTTGTTGCTTACTTTCATTTTTCTCAAAAAAGGAAGCCAATATTTTTGTAACAATTCATTTCTATAAGGTTTCGTGAAACATCCTATATACGTTACGTAGGCTGTTACAATTAATGTATCCCCAGGTAATGTCAATGCAGCTTTCTGTGAACTAAAATATTGAAGGTAAAACTTGAAAAATGTATAAGTATCTTAAATACATTATTTGGCACTAAAGTTATTTCAGAGGAAACTTACTTTGTTATACTTTCTTGCCATCTGACACTTTCTGACGATAAACCTTTCACTAATCTGTTGGACAAATTAATTTTTTCTGAAGTTTCTTCTTTCTGCATGATGCAGTTCTCTTTATCTTGATTGGCTTCTTCCAATTTTTCACGTAACTGTTGTAGAGTGCTCTCTAAATTCTGTAATAACATTATTGGTAGACTGTATTCAAACTTCGAATAATTTATCTACTCAATCAACTCGAGATATTCGCAGTAGCCAAGAAGGAAAATAGTGTTTTGAATGTCAAAACAAAATTTATTTTAAATTTTGTTCAAGAAATATATTTGTAGTTTATTATTGAGTTGGGAGCTAGGCTTCGCATATTCAATTTGCTTATAGAAAAAAATTTAATGATGCTATTATGATCAACCATCGCCGCTTTCTGTCAGTTCCATTTTCAATTTCATTTTTCATTATTATTAAAAAAGTTATTTCACTGTAGTTAATAGTTACATTTGTATATGCTTTGGTGCATTTTATTTGTAAAGTTCTTGAATATAGGTACCTCAATCTTTTCATTTAAAACGGTCAATTTATTTGTTGCTGCTGTGTATTCTAAAGTTGCTTGGTTCAAAGCCTTTCGTTTTGGTTCCACAATTGTCCAAATCTCATAGTATTTCATAATATTGATAACCCATTCACAGAGGCCTGTGAAATGAAACCACATGATAGCTTAATCGAAGCAAATCCAGCACGTGAAACAAACTGAGAAAAAAAATTTGGTTTTCTTTCAAAGCATCAGCTTACCTGCTGCAGCTGATGATTTAGTTCGCACCAAGTCGGGATTAAATTCTTGATTTCTTAAATACGGTTGAATACTTTTTACTATTTCTGGAAATATACTTTCTACGCTGTAATTAACCAACGAATCCAAGAAACTATCTAATTTAGCCATCATTATCTGTGCCAAAAAGATTTGATAAAGTTATAGGTTCCTATCTATTTTGTATATGTCTTTGAAACATTAATTTTTATCATACCTTGCAAGCCTTCCAGCTTCTATCTTTTGGTATTTTTCCTTTTTTAGCTAAGAGCACCATAACAGCTGCTGTAACATTTACAACAATGGCTGGAGGACTTCCAAACGACTTCAATTCCGTTAAGTTACTCTATTAAGAAAATATATGGTAGCAGCTTATTAGTCGATAAATCATATTTTAGAATTCCCCTTTCACATTAATTTACTCTTACATCCCACCTTGTTCAAAGTGTTCAATGCTTTTTTAGCAGCTACAAGCATAGGCTCAGCATTCCTCAGATCTTCTTCGCACATTTTTTGTTTTACAGCTACGTCTTCTTCAATTATACGCACTTTACGTTCTTCATCAGCCGCTGGTGATCAAATAAATGAATATTTATAATTTCCTTCCACGTATAACCTAATAAATTTTAGCGTTAGTGCGTGCTTAATGAAGTTGTCTAATGTAATCAAGGTCACGAGTTGGAATGAATACATCAGGCAGCCACAGTTTTGATTTTTCCCAAAGTGTACATGTATGATATGTGATCGTTTTCTAATATCACAGAACTTGAAACTTTACATATTAAAAAGTATATTACTCAGCTTTGCCTTTAAGTACGAGTATATAAGAATTTTCCATAAACTTGCAGATTTCACTCATTTTTCCTCAGATGGTATTACACGCTCAAATACTTGTAAATTTCCCTGCAGTTCTACTATTTGCATACCTCGGTTCGTATGAAGGATGAAAAAAGGTCTATTACTGTCTGAAGCACTTTCGCAACTTCTTCAACTTTTCTTATATTTTTGTAAATAAGCGGACAGAAGTTTTTTTTTACTGGACTTTATTACGCTTTTATTTTCCAATATAATTATTATTCAGCATGAGGTCTTTGAACATTTTTTTCCACACTATCGTGTTTCTGAAAAGTGGTTTTAATAATACAAACATGCATGTATGTATGTATCTAAAGACCTTAGGAAGCCCCCCTCCCCTCAACCCTTAGGAAATTTGAAGTTCCTCAAACAATATTTAATAATCTAAAAAATTATAAATTTTACAAACTTTGAATGTTTTTTATGGGATTTGCAAGATTGATATTTACTTTTAAAAATCTGTAAGTATAACAATGTGAGAAGAAAAAATCATTTTTCATTTTCTTCTCACTTATTTTTATTAGAGCAAAATTGAGATAGAGAGAATGATTGACTGTCTTAATATGAAACAGGCCATAGAACTAATCAGTTTTGAATTGATAGCTAATTTTGGAATTAAAAAAATTGGTTTATATGGTGTACATATAGGAAGCCTGTAATTGGGCTTTGTAAAGTACTTTCAAGCTTGCTGTAGGTATAGTTGCTGAATGCATTGATAAGACCTTTGGGTTCGTGTGTAGGTAAAGTCATAATTATAAAGAGCAATCAATCTAAAATTACCTAGGGTTTTTTCTCGTTTGGTTTTCACCGTTTCTTTCTCGATGATTTTTATCAATTCTTCAGTTTTTTCTTTTTTCTCCGCCAAAACTATCTCTTGCTCTGCTAAACTAATTTTGAGGTCATCTACCTGTGAAATTTCATTATTAAATTTTAGAATGCTTTTGAAAGTCTGAAAACTTATCCTTCATTCTTTGAAATTGTGCGTTATTTTCGTTACCTGTTCAGCACATCGAATTAATCTTTGAATACCATTTTGAAATCTTTCTATGTTTGCCTTGTTTTCGTTTGTTTTGTGTTTTAATAATTTTTCGTATAAATACAGTTGTTCGAGAAATGTCTTTGGTGTGGTGTAATTGAATCGACGTTCATTGGATTGATATTTAGTTGACACCATACCAACACAACTATGCACGTACGCCATAAATAAAGATACCGAATTTCTGTATTCTTCCTGAAAATAAAAAAATAGCCTGAGCAATGGTACAGAAGCTGGGATTGAGAAGCTTAAACTTTATCTCAGATCTAACAAAAAATTTTATGAAAAAGAAGCCATCGTGGTTAATGTTGAAAATTGTAATCATCTCAATTTCAAAAACTTGACCAAAATTCTGGCTTCAATATGTCACCGAACTCAAATGAAAAGACTAAAAATTATTTACTCTTAGAGGTATTATATTTAATTGAAATTGTGATACGCAGCCATATCAAATTACAAAAATATTTTTGTTTTCTTTACCGGTAGAACTTCGAGCTGATTGAGAAATTTATATGAAACTGACTCCAAGGCTTCTTGTGGCCACTCCTGAAACCAGTCGATGTGCGTAGAACTCATAATTGCTGGAAACTTTCGGCTTCGATTTCGAAAAAGTGGGCCAACCGGAGAAAAACACAAAACAATTTTCAAATGTTTGCGAACGCGTTCGATAAAGAATTTCCAACAATTTTCTCGTGAATCTGTTTGTCCAGTACTCTTTACCTGTGCAGATATAGTGCAGTCATGTTGAAGGTATGGTGTAAATTTTAATTGATAGGTTGTGGTGATGTGAGTTAGAAAAATTTTCCATTCTTTCTAAGCTCACAACCAGGTGGCTATGGAAAACTGGGTCACCTCCTTAACCAATTTGAGCCCCCTTCATGGAGCCATCTTCTGATTTTATAAGGTTCTTCTATTGTTTTTTTATTTAACAAAGAATTTCTACAAACCACCAAAATAGCAGAAATTTCCAGAAAAATTTTCGTGACTCGTTAATTATATTTCCCTTTACATTTTGTCTTGTTTTATCTTGATACGTTTTTTTTTAGTGTCTCTTTTTTGGGAAATTTTTAAATATTTAGTACTTTCTTTCGACCTGGCAACCCTGGCATCCATAGTGAACCACCTAGAAGTCCCACTTTACCAAATATCCTGGCTATGGACCTGAATTTTTTTCGTGTACTTAAAATAGCATATTTGGATGTGCCAAGTTGAGAATTTGAAGTGGGCTGATAACGTGAAAGGAATTAGTTTTTTGGCTTCATTTATACACCCTTTAAACTCCCATAGCTCCAAAATTGAATTGTCTAGCGGATATACGCACAGGTATCTATTTAAAATTAATTTTAAATCCTTCACCATGATGATTGGATGACTACGTCTTTTATTATCAATGATGGGTTACCTATTACTACCACAAAATATTATATCACATTGAAACTGGTCAGTCTGCAAGTAATAGAAAAATGTGTCCACGCAGTCTTTACTAGGTATATAGAAAAACTTACTTCTGGTCTGATATTGTTGATAATATTGGTAATTTCATCGTCGGAAAATAAATCTGGTATTTCACCGCATGCTAGAAAGTCATTGATAGGCATCAAAAATTTTTCATCCAATATTTGAGCGTCAGTAATCAAGAAAACAGAACTAATTGCTTTCAAGCCGGTTTTCAAGTATAGATTAACAAATACATTCTGCAGAAAAGAAAAGTATTCTTTGAAATGAAGCTTGTATTTGTTGAAATGAAAAATAAAGTATCTTTCGAGAGCTATAGCAGTTAATTTCTGGGCCACCAAAAACGGGAACCGATTAGCTGCTTAAAATTTGACCATTTTATTTTCTTATATCTTTTCATTGGGTATACATTCCCAATCCAACAAAAGTGGAGTTTTAGTAAGGATTGGTAGACACTTATCAACTATGCTAGCTTTATCTATGGCTTTGATACAATCTTGTGTGAGTATATCGTTGTATCATCTTATAAATGTTCGAATAAGTATATATCTCCTTCGTTTTTGAGAAAAATGAATTTGAAATTCTGTTATCCTGAGGTTGGTATTTGTAAATAATACCGCATCTCTTATTGTGACAGCTGTCAGCTGTTGATAAACGATTTCTGCCTATGTGATGATAAGAGAATCTCATTTTTAAAATTTTGGACTTTTGATCTCTCTATTTTGGAATGGCATAAGATTCATCTATTATCGGGCTAGTCTATTGATATTCAAAGCAAACCAACTTTCATATTTGACACATTATATCCTTTCTTCAAGTGAATTTGAAAGGTTTCCATAGATGACATAAAAGCTGCAAGTCTTGCCAGAGACTGCTTGCCACTGCCTCCCACTCCAACAAGAATTAAATTTCGCCTGGGAGTTTCAAGAATTCGATTTATTCTGTAACATAATAATATATTAGACGATTAGACAAATTTAGGGTATCTGAACTATATTTTTCACTAAACCGTGTATGATCGATTGGTCTGCAAGTGTTATTACCTGCAAATATGCGCCATCGCATCTTCAAAAAAGACTAAATTCATAGACCCAACTAAATCGTTGTAATTATTCAAAGCTTCGGAAATTAGACGATGCAGTCTGGCCCAAGACGAAACCGACAAATATTTTAAATTCCCTATCCCCTCGGCAAAGTGGCAATAAATCAGTGGCTTTTCATTGTAGTCAGTTTCGGGTACTTCCTATGGTGATGAGAAGAAAAAAAATGAAAAACTGCAAATAAACTGGAAATTCAACTTCGAAGATTACTTACTGGAAAATATTTTTTGATATTTTCTATTACCAATTTTCCAAACGTGTCTTTGTCTTTGTGGTCGACCAGTTTGTCAGAGTAGACACGTTGTGCCTCGTGCAACCATAGTTTAACCAGTTTTCCGGGAGAAGAAATGCATTCAGCATTAGCAAAAAGTATTCCCTAAATTGGAAATTTGATATATTGATTCAAAAAAATAATAATTGATTGCCAGGAGATTCCCTTCAGGTGGTTGGTATTACAAATAAGCGGTAAACGACGTATATTTTTTATTATTAGGACTTAGCTCATCCTGGCTCTCATAGGTCTAGATATCGCTCGTATAATACAACAACGTCACATCTCAAAATTTGCAATTTTTCAGGAGAGCAATTTTAAAGTTTGATTCCATGAAAAATTGAAGAAAAAAAATTTTTTTGATCCATTCATTGGGTAGTTGATTAAACTAAGGTATGTTTGAAATAATACTAAAGAAACTTTTATTCTGACCATCTTCAAACTGGTTTTATCCAAGTTGAAAGTTCATCATTCAGACTTATGACGTTATTGCATCAAAACTTACATGGAAAAATGTCACCTAACTCAAAATGTGTCAATATTGTAACTGAACCAAAATGACATTATCATTGCTTTAACTATGCAATAACGTCGCAAGTTGAAATAATACCTTTTTGCATTAAAGAAATTTTAATAAATATTATTTACTTTTGTAATGATAATGTCATAACACTAAATGTGACGGTCTTAAAAAATAAACACAGCTCTATACTCCCTAATGAACAATGGACAACTCAAAATGGTACAGTGTTGCATTTTAAACCAAGAACAAAATTGAATTAAAAAAAAAAAACGACACAACTGCTCTCTTGAGAGGGCCAATTATAAAAATTCAAAAATGACTCTCCACCAGTAGAAAGGTATTTCAAAAGGTATACCTTCCTGGTCTTGACTCAAAAATGACAAATTTTGAGTTGACTAGTATGAGCGATATGTGAAATGCCTGAAATAATTCTTTAATCTTTATAGTTCCATACCTGAAATAAATTAGAAAGTTCTTTCAGATTGAATGTATAATGAAACTTTTGAGCAGTTGGTAAAAATGTCTGCGTCATTTTTTGGTGCATTGCCAGTGTCATCTGCACTATGGTGTCGGTTAGTCGAATGACAACTGGTGGAAATACCTGGCTGGAATTCTTCCAATGTTGATTTAGAATGCAGTTATAAATGGAATGCAGTACTTCAGGGGCTATTGTGCTAATTTAAATGATACTAAAATTAATGGAATACACCGAATTGATTTTATTATAGTTATAGAATGGAGGGCTTGAGAAGGAATTTTCTGAATGAAGACAATCACTATGAGCGAAGTGTTTCGAAGTGACTTATTACAGTTGTAGGATTATTGTATTCATTTTATACTTTTTGGCATGTGCATATGACATATTTATTAGGTGATCTGTCAATGTGACATGCATGTAACATGCAATGGGCGTGTAGGTAAATCTTAATTATGATTATTAGCGTTGCCAACCCAAATTGTTGAAAATCCCTGCTTCGAGCCAAAAGAAAATGCTTGGAAGTAAAATAAATCTCTGAAACCAGTTTGTTTTGTCGAAAATTTGCATACTTAAATGTATTTCAAATCTAATGGCCTGTAGAATTTCAATTGGAAAAATTTTAATTTTAAAACACCTATAGTACTCTCCTCTAAAGCTGCTATAGGAAATTATTCTCTCAGTTACTCGCCTCGTAGGTTATTTACTAATCTACGACTTTATGTAACTTTTATTACAAACCTCATTGCAAAAATATAGAAAAATCTTTGTAAACGCAGGTCCACAGAAATATTGCCAGAAGTTGGACTCATGCAGGACACGAACATAATATTGTGAATATCCTTTTGAGTTAGTTTTGAACGATCGTACCATTGCTTGTAATTTAAGTGTTGTCTAATCAGTGTATGTGGCTGCACAGTTCCATATTTGTCCACCTAAAACGGTCTCACCTTGCTATCAATGAATACTAACTCGAGGCCTCAACCATTTTCCCTATCAACATTAGTACTTTCTTACTTGAGGAATATTCAAGTCATCTAAAAAGTAAACCATGGTTTTATTGCCAACAGGACCATAATTTCTTCCAGCCTTCTTCTCTAAAGGCTTTTCCAAAACCTTTTGCAGAAGTTCTGTTGACGCAGTGCACAATTTAATTTGAATTCTTCAAGAATAAAGAAAGATAAAATGATTTCAAAATGCTTACCAGAAGTTGTGTAGTAATTAAAGCACATGTTGGTTATCCCATACTCATCTGGTAAATTTAACAGTTTATTATTCATTAGCAGAGTCTTACCGCAACCTGAAGGTCCAACCAACATTACAGGTTTCTTTTTTTGAACCAGCAAATTTATAAAATAACCAATTTTTGTAGTTTCCGCTGTGTGAACAATGCTTGTCTAGATGAGAAAATGAAAATATGTTTAGTTGGCACAGTCTAACAAACACTTGTACTAATGATTTGAATAAAATAAAGAACCTACTAATAATATACTTACTGACAATGGGATATCAGGATCCAGTTCAAACCGTGGAATTTTATCTGCCCAAGGCAGAAATTTTTTCGTTTTGGGATCAACGTAGTAATTAAATACCAGCCCAGTAGATGGAAATTTAACACTTTTGAATTCATTAGTCCACCATTTTGAAAATTCACCACGATGGTCTAGTGTCTGGCAGTAGGGAAGCAATTGTATAAAGCGAGCGTATTGTATTCTTTAGCAATATTGACTATTATGAAAATACCTGATCCTGATAAAGAGCTGACCCAAAGGCCCAAACGCAGGCAAATACGAAATAAATTTCGTACCATTCTTTTGGACCATCTCTTGGGAGGTTCGAAGGTACCAATAAACATTCCAATAGTGAGCATAGCATTTGGACATGAGTGATTTCAGGAATTTGAACGACTGTTTTGAATTTTGTTCGACAAGCATCTATGATAGCAGGCACGTATTTGTCAAATAGAACCATCAAATTTGCTTTTTCTGATTCATTCTTTCTTGTTTCAATCCAGCTGTTAACATATCTGAAAATTCATATTATTGAGGTGAATCTCATAGTGTACCTGGACTGCAATGTGACGCACACGTGGAGGAGAAATGTGACTTTTATGACACTGATGTGACCTATAATTTTTCCAGTGGGTCACGTGACCTATAATTTTTCCAGTGGGTCACATCAGTGTCACAATAGTGCCACTGCTTCCTGATTGGTTGAATTTTTGCCACATCTGCATCACAATTTTCTCCTCCACATTTGTGTCACAGTTTGCGGATCGGGTAATGTCCTTATCTCTCTCTTGCATGTAAACCAAATTTCCCTTGACGCATAGAGTGAGAGTAAATAGTGATAAAATTGGTTATTACCTAGATTTCACTTTCATTATAAGTTTATATAGTCAAAATATAAAGTTCACCTGTAAACTGTACATGTATATTCAAGTACTTACGGACCCCATCCTAGATCGTGTGAATTGATGAATAAAATTCCAGCTCTTGACACTGTCGCAGGTGTTGCTGAATGTAGGTTTGAGATTTCAAACAGCAGCCACATATTAGGAGTGAGAGATATTCGTTCATTACTGGCTAAAGTCAGAACCTGTATGAATAAAATTTTTGATTAGTATATTTTAAATGCATCTCGCATTAAAGGCCCTGCTGCAAACTATTTTTCTGATATAAAAAGTATGTATAGCCTTTCTATTCTGTATTCGTTGATACTATATTAGTAGACTAACTATAGTGAGCATTATTGAATGATAAATGAGGTGTGAGCAAGTACTCATAACAATTTCTAGTGCTGACTACAAATGTACAATCACATATTCAATTTTTCAAATATCCAAGCACCTATCCAGTCCGTTATGCAGAGCCTATATCTTATTGCAATAGTCAAAACCAATATATTCAAGTGTACTAACTATTTTAATAAGATTAAATCAAGGCCTCCTGTTTTGAAATAAAATGAGCCACTGCATGTAGTTCAATACTAGATACGAGTAACTTTTATTTGTTAAAAGGCTGACCTTATTATCATCCATTAGCGTGTTTAATGATTCTATCCACATTGGGTCCACATCACCATCCATTATCATCCACTTTGGCCCACTGCCAACCATCAATGTTTGCTCGCGAATTAATGCAGAGAATAGACCTGTCATGAATGTTTCAAAGTTAAAATGGAAGACAAGAATATTTTTAAAAGTCGAGTCATATGAGCATTCTTTGTTATTCTATTACTTGTAGAACTATAAAATTAGAGCTGAGTTCAAAAAATGGTCAACTACATTTTTGTAATATTTTTTAATCGTTATAGTAACTAAGAACAAACTAAGTTTTATTGGCTATATTCTGCCCTTGATTAAGCTCAAAGTATAATTCACATGTTTCTACAAGTATTAATAGTCTCCTTAAACTAAACTAATACGAGTTAAATTATTTTTCTAACTGAGGGTATAGTAATCAGCAATTTAAGAAATTTTTTTATTTCATGCTAAAACCAACTTTCTTCACCCTTAACCGTGTCTCAAACTCAACCCTTCAATTCTAATCTGCCCTAGCAATATACTTTCTCAAGTTCATATACCCTTAAACCCCTTGAGTTTTTTTTGTTTTTTTGTTTTACTTTTCATTGCTTACCATCTTTCCATTCTCTTGTGGCAGGATTTATTATACCAAATAACTCATCGTTAGTGACAGCTTTGGGTTCAATGACACTATAATGTGGTTTAAGTTTAGCATTCACATAAGTTCGGTATAATGTTCTCCAAATTTGGGTTTTTCCACTTCCAGCTTTGCCCACAATAAATATAGAATGACGAACTTGTAGTAATTCTTTTAGTTGTACAACCTACAAATTGCAATTTATTAGTTTTACTTATAACTCGATCGGTTTTCGTTTAGCCTGATGAAGAAATTTTTCCATCATCACGGGTATCTATTATCTACTGAAAAAAAAATAGTGTGCACATAATTTTCAATTTTTTACCCATAAAAGTTTATTATTCTTCAGTTATACCTATGGGGAAGCATACTAATTTTTAAATTTTCCTCCATCAGTATGCAGAACAATAGAAGTTCAGGATTAGAGAAATGTTGGTAGGTACCTTTAAAATGAAATTCTCTTCGGGTTGCAATTTTAAATCTACTGCAGCTCTTTTTACTTCGGCTTCGAAATCAGCGTCTTGGGTCCGAGACACCTCAAGCATTGGAAACAAATCGTGAATAAGACTCATGAAAATGGGTACATCGTCTGTTACAATTTTTGGTATGTTGAAATCTCTCAGTGCTCTCATTAAAATTTCTTCTTCTGGGCGAGATGGATCATTTCGCTAGGTACGTTAAGAAAAATCAATGTTGAACAATTACGTTCATTTTGTAAGAATTGAAGAAACCTTGGAAGATTTGGTTGGTTAAGAGTGTAATCGACAAAAGTTTGATCAAGTTTTGAGTTTAGTTTCAGAAGTTAGTTTGAATTAGTAATACCTTTAGAGAGCCAGCCATCACCAATAAAGATTTTATTGCTCGCAGACCCCAATCATAGTGGTCTTGCTTGGAGACCAGCTCCTTACACAGCGAATACAAGGTTATGAATTTACGTGCCAAATTTTTGGCATTTTGAAAACCTTCAGTCACCAACATAATTTCACAAATTAATTCGAAATCTGGTACAATCATTGCGCAGGGCCTGCAAAAAAGCAACAAAAATATTCTATCAGCACAGTTTATTTTATCCCCCTCCCCCAAAAAGTTACTTGTAATACTTTACCTGAACAAAGTTTTCAAGTTTTCGGGCAGTTCAGTTCTTCCTGCATATCCAGGATTCATAGTTATAAACATACCAACAGTTGGCACAAGTGAAATATCTTCTCCGAAAAAATTGAATTTCGATTTTTTCGCTTTTAATGCATCTAAAATGCACTTCACTTGGACAGCTACAACTGATAAAACTTCCACTGCGATTCTGTTAAATTCGTCGAAACAGCCCCAAGCTCCTGTCTGGGCTAATCCCTTGTAAATATTCAAGCAGGACTGCAAAACATATTTGATTGTATTCATTTTTTTGGAGTTGTGACTTGAAACTGCTGAGCTAATTGCAATGATAAACACTAATGCAAATTTTTTGTTTCAATTTACCTTGTAGTCCATCTGTTCCGAGCAGTTGAATACATAAACCATCATACCCAGTGCTTTACCTAAGTCTTTGGTTGTTTCTGTTTTACCAGTCCCTGCTGGACCAGCAGCAGCTCCTCCCATAACTAGATGAAGGGACTGTCAGAGCAATGTTTTAAAATTCTATATTTTTCAACTTGACCTGACATAAAAATTTGAAAAGCCTGATCCAAGAGGTGGCTAAGTACATTTTTAAGGTTTTCGAGGGGAACACAAACAAAGCGAGGCTTCTGTGCAATTTGAAATTCATCTTGACAAAAGTTATAAAAAATTAATAACACCACTGAAGAGAGTAAAACTTCTTCTCAGAGAGGCATAGTTATTTCCAGTAATTTTTGACAAATATTCACTTAGATACTTCTAGGACCAAGCTTTTCATTCAGCATACTTGAGTTAAAGTGATGTAACAGCGATCTGTCAGAGGTGTTATAACGAGTCTAGTCGTATTTCCCAGGTATTCGTGATTGTAACGAAACTGAGCATCACAGATATTTGCAAAACAATCATGATACACGTAGTCCCATCTACAAGAGACCGCAACATTATTTTTCTCACAAATGAAAAGAAAATATAATCAAAACGTCAAATAGTCATGAAACTGAAAGAACAACTGTCATACCGATGTCGCAGCTGGGACTGCCATTGGAATGCAGAGCCAGTTTCAACACCCTCAGCAATTAACCTAGAAACTACATCTCTCGAGTGAACGTCAATGGTGCAAATAGTAGTGATTTTTTGACGATCACTGGCAGTCAAGTCACTGAGTAATAACGAAATTAATTGATTCAGCTGAATGATCTGGAAAATAAGAGATTAAATTATTCTTAAAAAGGCTGATTCAGAATAATAATCACCTACACATATAAAAACATTTATATGTATTTCAGTTTCGAAAACAGACTTGTTTCTTGTTGTAATCTTTTAATGCGCTCTCATATCCCTCTTCAATCTGAGAAAATGCCATATTCACGTCACTGGTCCACCATATTTGAGTTGCACAGAGGGCTGTCTGTGCCGGATAATCAAATAACCATTGCTCCCTGGGCTTTTCATTGTATGCTGACACAGCATCTGATAAATATTTTCTTCCAGTTTTTCGCATGATATCGGTTACATTGTTCAGCCATCGTTCAACCTATAGTATGTAACAATGACTTTGATCGTTTTATTTTAAAGATTGTACGACATTTTCCTGACTACAATTTTCCAACACTGCATTTTTCCGACACTACATGTACATATTTCCAACTCATTTTGAAATGAAATTTCTTTATCGTACTCTTTTGTACCACCTTTGAAATCATTTGTACCCCTCCATTTTCCGCTTAAAATAGCCCTCCAATCATAGGTACCATTTCACCAGCCCCCTAACCTCACCCTCCTCTCCACTTCCCCTCCCACAATTGCACAAAATTCAAAATTTTTGACTAGAATCGTTTGTATTCGTTTTATACTCTTTCTACCACTTTTCAAATTTTCTGTATCTCTCCTCATTTCCCCTTGAATGTGTCGGAGTGTTATCGGAGTTCTGTCGAGTCGGTATAAATGTTTAGTCGGAAAAGTTTGTGTCGGAGAATTTTTGCGTCGGAAAAATGTCATGTCTGAAAAATGCGGTGTCGGAAAATGGTAGTCGGAAAAATGTCGTAGTACCTATTTTAGAAAAAAGACATCATACATGGGTATAGAAACAGCTTCGTGTATTAAACGGGGTGCGATGCAACCCAATAGCTTGATATCAACACGCTAAGTTTCCCAAAATTACAAAAAATAAGTTAGAGATGGTTCCTCATATGAAATTCAATGGACGATCCATTTCTTAACCAACCTTAAATATTGGCTACCTGAATATCAGTGGCGGACCCAAGAGCTGGCTGAGGGGCTTAAAATTCGTCCCTCAAATATCAAAGAAGATTGAATTAAAAAAAATGTCCATGTAATTTATGTGATTTGGTGATAAATTTAAGACTCTATGATCCTCTTTTATTCCGGGTTCATTGACTTTACGTCAAATACGAGTATTGAGAGAAATATACTCACTGGACCCACACATTGACAGTTTTCTGCAAACTGCACGTACTCTTCATCTCGAGAGATCATACCTTCAGCTGTTGTGCATTCTGGATGATCATCCACAAATTTTAAACCAGCAATGGAATCATAAAGTTTTGTCAAGTGTCTGCGCAGTGTTTTTTTTTCTCAAAATTAATATTTAAATAATTCGTTACTGTTGCGAGTTCGACGTAGGTATAAGTGAAATTTTATAGAGAATGATAAAAATAGCCTAGTTCTTCTAAAAAAAAATAATTAAATGAAGCTCGGTGGGCTGTGTACTCACCTTGATACTAATTTTGGTTGATTTCCATTGGCCAAGATGTCTAACAGATCAATGGGTGAAATGAAGTAAAATCGAGGGTAAATAAGACGCTTGGTTTCCAAGAATTCGGATAGTGCTTTTTCACATTTCGATAGTTCTATCTCAAGTTTCTCCAGATTTTCATAAAGATGGGGTATTTTCGTAGCTTCCAAAATGTTTGGTGTATGCAGCATTTGATCCAATAATATCTTTAAAAATAAGTGAACTATATTACTCGCTATTTGAAGAACTACATGAGTCTTGTGTTCAGTTTATAGTGTATATTATTTAGGATTGAAATAAATTGTAAAAATCTTTCAAAAGTACCCGAAATTCAGAATCAATTTTCTGAAATCTGCGAGCGTCTTCTGGGAACTGCTTACAAATGTCATCACTGCCCACAAAAATTGATTGTAGATACAGCCACGTTCTTTGCACTTCCAACCAAATACTGAGCAGCTGATCTGCATTTGCCAAAGTCTTTTGCCATTCCGAAACTTCTTCAAGAAAATATGATATGAATTTAGAGCTAATCATATTCTGAAGTTGGACCTAAAAACATAATTATTTTTGCTGACTGCTTATCATGAATGGCTTCTGAACAAATGCATATATGAAGTGAGAAATACGAGTAGGAGAAAAATGTCCTGAGAGCATAGTTGATGTGAAAATTTCAAAACTTTTGTCTTACTTGCCAGCTACTTTCAGAAATTATCTGAGAGGTTGACAGTGCGTATTTTCTTTTTTGAAGTGTATTTCAAAAGTCAGCCAGACTAAGTACCCTGGTTCCGGTACAATCCCCCGAATTCATTTCCCCGACAGTGCATTTTACTGACACTAGATTTATTTATTGAATTAAAACATAATTTTGTTTCTTTTTATGAATGGCAGTTATCAAATAATGAAAAATCAAGGAACACTTCCCCTACTCCAACCCCTTTCCCTATCAGTTTAAACGTTTCAGTTTTGTTATAATTTTTGAAAAAACTGGCTTCCTCCAGATAGCTACAAAGCCATACAAAGAGGGTATATCACTGATTTTTTACAATTTCTATAGCTTTAAAAAAAAAAAAACTGTCGGGATTTGTGGTATCGGGCAAGTGGCTGTCGGGCAAATGCACTGTCGGGCAAGTATCCTACACAAATTAAGCTTGAATTAAACCCGATGATGTCTTTAAACCTCATTAACTGAGATAAGGTGTCTCGAACATAAAAATGGTGTTTACGCAATTACCTGATTATCTTCCAACTTTTCTATAATGTCTTCACTGCATCTAATTAGTTTTATATTTAAGCAAGGATGCACTTCATATTTGAACTCCATTTGTGACCAAACGGTTGCGAATTCCTTTAAACTTTTTTCCATAGACATTTCTTTGACAGATCCATCAACAATTGTTTTTACCTCGTCCTCGTATTTGTGTAGATTCAAGGCTAACAAATTTGTCAAAGTTGTGCTTTCATTTATTTCGAAATTAACCTGTTGACATTTTTGTAAAATCAAAGTTGTAAATAATTCCACGTAATATTAAATTATAATGATACGTAGAAATTCAAATGCAAGCTTCGTCAATGCTCAAAAAAATTTCCTACTTTGGTCGCCGCCATTAATTGATCCCAATGTCGCTGTCTAATTGCAGGATTTTGAAGTTCTGTGATTGCTCGTAGAGCAGTAATCATGTCTTTAATCATGGAATCTAGATTCATGTATATTTCCCATTCTTTCACATCCTTATCTAAGGCTAGTTATGGCAAAAATCAAATTTTTTATTGCTTTTACAAACAAAAATAATTTAATATGAATAATAATTATGTATCTCGTACATACTTTTTATTTCTCTTGAAAATTTTTTTAGCTCAATGTCCATAGCTTCGGAATTGATTTCTTTCCACTGGGTTTGTTTCCAGGTAGTAAACCAAGAGTTAATTAGAAATATATAATCCCAAAGAACCTGTGAAAAATTAAACTTCAAGGTTAAGCATGTCAGCCTGTAGTAAATTCTATAACAATGTTTCTTTTGTAAGTGTAAAATTTTATGATTGGCTATTATATTTTAAAAAATTGTTAGAAAATTAATTTATCGTCGTACCTATGTGTTCCAAATAAACAGAAAATGGAGCCTTTTCTTTTTAGTTTAGGTCTTTTACTTTCGAAGAATTTTTTTTTTTTTCGTTTTAATAATACTTTAAAAGAGGTAACATGAATTAACTGAAGTCTCAATTAAACAAGCCAGTCTAGAGTTGCTCGTACGTGTAGGTAACTTTTTTTTCTTCTTGTAAAGTTGTCTTTAAAAACTTATTTTCAATGGATCTGTATGGTCCTGCACAAAAAATAAAACATCTTATCCAACTACGGGTAATTGAAGAATATGTGCTACCTTTACTGAATTCAAATCCTTCCTTAGTGTTTGAATAATTTTGAAATCCACTTGAGCTGTTTCAAACAAATTGGCCTGCTCAGATAAACGATTCAAAGTATTTTCCATTTGAGCAATTTCTTCATGAGCATCATCTATTTCAGAGTATGGCAATTCACAGCTGCATCTAGAAAGATAAATAATTACAAAAGTTGACTAAAATTGTAAGAACCAAAAATTGAAACTTTAGCTTTCAGTTCACTCTAATGACCTTCAAAAACAAAAATTCGACTTTGGCTTTCAGCTTCAAAGTTTCCAATATAAGGTTTTTACTTTTCAGCTTTTCCAAGTCAAAAAAAGTAAAGGCTTATAGCTTACAACTTTTTGTCTTATATTTTGCCAAAAATTGTTTGAAAGTTGCAATGTGAAAAAAATATAATTGGATAAAAACTTAGAAAAGCTAAAAACAAGTCAACAAAAAAAATAACTTCAGCTCATAGCTTCAAAATTTTATCTTTTCAGCTTTTGAAGCCAAAACAGTAAAAATTCAGCGTTTATTTTTTGGCTTTCAGCTGGCTTTGTAGGTTGGAACTATAAGTACGTGGCTACTGTCACCCTCCCTTGCAATTGAAGCTAAGAATAATATTTTGGGAGACGTGAAAAGGATTATGGGGTTTGAATTACAAAAATGGAAATCTATCATAATCATATGGTAGGCCATTTGATTTTCCATTTATTAATGCGTAGTTAAAGTAGCACATGGGTTCAAATATAACCCACAACATACGAGTAGGCTTATACTTGATAGTTAATTTTTCCAGATGTTTTACTCACTTGAAAAATAGTTTATGCTTGAATGTATCCTTATAAACTGTTTGTTTTATATCAAACAATACGATTCTTTTTCTTATCATATTAGCTTCAGCTTGTATGAAAGGAGCTGCGGCTGATTTTGCTGAGACACAAAGTCGTTTTGTGTTGTTCCAGGCATTAGGCAGCTCCTTAAATGAAAAGTAACACGTAGCCATATTATTGTCTCATAAAAGTATTAAATTATGATTTCTATGAAATTCCTAATAGCCTCTTTCTTACTTGCATTAGGCGATAAGTTTCTTCACTGAATTCAATATCGTATGACTGCAGTAATTCTACAATTTCTTGTAAAGGTTCGAACATAAATTCGGTGTCGATAGCTCGATCTCTGACGTTCACTAAATAGCTCATAATTTTTACCAAATTACTGTATTCTCCTTCATCGAGTGGTTGCATCAAACCTTTTTCAGCTTCGATGATGAAATCTCGAAGTTCGTAAAGGCTGTTAAAAATTATTATTATTAAGCTTAATTCATTTGGACTCATTTTAAAAAACTGTGGAAATTCCTGATTTTTAGTGACATATATTTTATTACCTATCATTCACTTGGTCGATCAGATATTGTTTGTACAGCATACTCCAGTCATCCACCAACTTGAGGAGTTGACTTTTGAAAGGACACAGTTCAATTTTTAGCCACCCATCGATTACTTTGTTATCATCCAGTTTACTTATTTCTTTATACAAGTCGTTGTAGGAATCAATCTGAAATTTTATTTTAAATTTATCTCGCAGAGGATTAAACTATTGGAGAGGAGTGAATGTTATATAATCAGAGAATTTCCTTAAAATTTTTGACATTTAACCGTGAAACTAGTTTAAAATGAAATCGCCTTCAATGAATAGAAAGATGCAATTGAAAATAATTGAGAAGTCTGTATACAGCCAGATTCAAAAATTCATTTTAGACTAAAATCTTTTATTTACTGCTTAATGTTCACAAAGTTTTTACATTATTTGATTTTTTTTTTAAGCCAAATTACTTTATCAAATCTCATGGGTTACATTTTTGCTTGTTGGAAAAATTCTAGTAAAAGTTGGGAAATATATTTTTTTCAAAAATTATTTGTGCCTAATTTTTTACTATTTCTTAACTTTTTTTTTCAATTTTGTTAACTTTAGATCAACTTTAGACATACTTGATGTTTGAAATCCTCTAGCTTGGGGGAACATTCTTTGCTGAAAGAAGAGGAAATGTTGGCATCCACATGTCTGTTCCAATTTTCTTGTTCATCAATCGTCTGTTGACGGCCGTAAGTCAAAAACTGTTTCAAGCATTCGTCTTTGTTATCCATCCATAGATAACTGTAATGCTCAAAATTTATTGAAAATCTTTTAATCTGAAATTGAAAAATGAAGAAATTATTCATAATAGGAACTAGAATTAAACTGGTGTTTATACTTGAACTGCCTACGAGGATATGAGTAATAAGGTACCTTTTCGAAAGCTTCGTGAACCATAAAAATAATTTGATTTTTCATCACTTTTATATTCTCAAACTTTTCTTCGATGTCCTGAAAAATGGTAAAATATGAAAGAAATGAAACTTACTGTTGCCTATTATAGAAAAAATTGTAGTTACCTTCGGAATTTTGTTTTGGGAAATCACGTGAGGAACTAGATCCATCATATTATCTATATAGGCTAATAAATTTTGAATAAATGCGAGAAAATTTGATGGCACATTCGTGTGAATATCAGGAATGAATTTAATTTTCTCATTTTGCAACTCCATTCTTATTTGAAATAAGGGCAATTTTTCTTCTGCAGTCATCTCTTCAACCAAGTAATCTAAGCTAAAATTCAAACACAAATGATGATTGAATTTTCAGCGGATGTATTTGAAATTTTCAAGAATTTACTTTAAATAATATTTTGTAGGAATAAATTATTTACGTAGAATATTACCTGCAATTCACTGCATCCACTAACCCTCGTCGAATAACATTCTCAATCAGTGTCAGATAAAGATCGAATTTGTCACGCGAGTCAAAATTGGTGTTTATAATGCTATCAAATTCATCCTAGAATTGTAAAATTATACTTCAACCAACCAATCTTTTCAAAAATAATTTATAAATTTTAACATCAATAGCCACATTTACCAAATTATAGAATGATTGGGAATCAGCTAAGGTTGGTTTTTGTGTTTTATTTATTTTAAGCTCCAACTTTTTAGCTTGCAAAGATTTTTTTGCCATTTGCATCATTCTCATTTTACTCGACGATTTCTTCTCCGATGTTGGAAGGTCTCCAATAATTTCTTATTCAAATTAAACAAATATTTTTAAAACTATAAAATATACAATTATTAATTTTTAAAAAAAATTTATTTATTATTTAAGACTTGTCTGTTTGCTTCAGGCCAATAGCTAGGTCTATTGGCAAGCTGAGCCCCCCTTCGACCAGTCTGAGCCTCCCTTCTGATTTTCTAATATACTTCGGGTGTTTTTCTATAAAATTATACACGCAATTGGAAAACTTTTTCTTGGCTTCGTATTGGGAGGCCTATCCTATTCATATTTTAATTTTTTTCGTAGCAGTAGATATCTACAGATATCTGTAGTAATCTTTGCACTGAATTTCATTTTCACAGCTAAACTGTTCTTCATGATACCGTTATAAATATAGTTTAATAATATATGATAGAATAAAATATGCATGCAAACTAAAAATGAAAAAATTTTACCTTTTGTGTCGGATAGAAATGTTTTGTTGATAGCCATTAACAAATCAGATTTTTCATCCCTCGGTGGCAAATTATTGAATAAACGTATATTTTCTTTAAGAAGCCGATATATTTCATCACCAACTTTTAATATTTCTTTATATCTGAAAAAAAAAGTCTCATTATGACAAAAGAAAATCTCATAAAGGCGTGTGCTCCATGCTCCTGCAAAAATTGAGTAAGTAACACATTCAACTCCAAAGAATGTATTTTAGTAAATGAGGTTATTTGTGTTTGTTCTACATAGTCCCGGCCACTATCAAGATAATTATTTTGTGTGCTCTGGTACTAAATTTTTAATCCCCGGGGTATGCCAAAATACGTCCATTTTCAAAAAAAAACTCATTAATCGCCGATTTCAAATCTTCATTCTTATAAAAGTTATTTCCAGCCAAATAATTTTTTGAATTAAGGAAAAGGAGAAAAATTAATGGATCAAGATCAGGGGAGTGAGGGGGGCACTGTGATCGTGATCTTGTTAATGACAGTTGGGCACCCAGAATTTTGCTCATTACGAGTATACACGTATATGAATTCTCTACACGTAGATGTAAACAAATGTAAATAATTCAATTGAGTCGATATTTTTAGGGGTATAATGCTCTCAATTTAATTGATTTTTCAGCAGTTTTTGTGGTTTTTTGTGTTCACTATTTTCTTTTCAATTTTTTTTTTTTATTAGTGTTATCCAAAGAAATATTGTGTTATCAATAATAATAATTAATTTTGGTCTGACTTTCACAAATATTCATGAAACCCACCAACAAAAAACCATTCAAGTCCTATTATTTACAATTCTCTACATTATTTACGCGTACATGTAAATAATTTCGAATTCTCTACACGTATTATATACACGTTAATAATACGCGTAAACGTCCGGAGCTCCCACTGTTGCCTTATCGCCGAGAAAAAAAAAGCGAACCTTAGTTAAATTCACGACAACGTCGAATATTTCTTTGACAGCAGCCTCATATAATAACCCCCTCGTAGTTTTTTTTTTCAAATGGGTTTTAGCTGCATGGTCAATTTACCCATAATCACACGCTTAGGTAATTATAGTTGATGGCTATTCTTGTACAGGTACAAGAACATTAAATATCTAATCCACGCTAACCCTCTTGCTGGAAGAGGGAGCTACTTATGGTGGTACAGAATGTTAGCAGTGACTAAGCTAAACTCGGCGACCTCAAAGTCTTAAAGGCTCCAACCAGATCCTTACCTCTTATTAACCGTAGCAATCACTTCTGTATTATCCCAAGCTGCATTATGCACTAGATTTGTCATTTCGTGACGAACAAAAATAGGTTTTTCGTTCCACTGAGCGACTAATTTGTGTATTTGTAACAAATTCATTTGTGTTCTAGAGAGTTTGTTGTATAAAGCGTCACAAACACAACATAGGTTTTCAATTATATCGACCAAATCTGAAATTAAGCTTGCAAATTCAGTTTGTTACAGAATTTTTCCAACATTTATATAGCAGCAGAATACATTTTCTACCTGCTGAACTCCATTGAAAATTATTTTGGATCTCGTTTATTAAAACGTCGATGCTGCAAAAATCTCGTTCTATTAGACCAAATTCCTCTTCTTTGCTATTTTTTCTAATTTCATTATACCTAAAAATTCCGCCAGAACTTTGGTCAAGATACGAGTAGTTTAAAAACAAAAAAATTATGTAAAAAATTCAAAAAATCTTACTGGGCAATCATTCGATATAATTTTCTTGACATTTCTTGCAGTTCTTCGGCTCTATCAAATAAATTTTCCATAATTTGAGGTATTTCTCCATAGTTGAGTAATTTGACGTATCTTGTTTCTTTGAGGACTTCTTTTAACTAAAAATTAAAGTACTGATGAGAAAATCTATAACAAAATTTTAGTTTAGTTCAATTTTTTTTTTTTTTGGTTATCTAATTCTTTAAATTCAGGATTGAATTTTGTGTTTCAACTTTCAATAATACAGAAAATTTTTGTAAATGTTAAAATTGTTTCAAACATTTAAAATTTTAGTCCCTTTTCTTATGCAATGTCACTTTTTGAAAATATTTTTTTATTCTATCAGTAGATAGCTGGGCAGCTAGCCTATAAATAATTCAAAGCTTTCATCTAAAAATATTTTCTTGTAAATAACATTTTTTTCTTCTCAAAATCGACTGGCAAATGGAATTAATTCGTTATTTACATCCATAATACAATTTTATATTATCTCAACTTTTTAAGAAAAATAATATTACATGATTTGTATTTATGTCTGTACTCTGTAGTACCTTGGTGATTTTTATTGTAGAGTAGATTGGTACGTAGGATATTTTTGAAGCTGAGCTTATTAATTAATCTTTTTAATTGATTAATAAATTTAAATTTCTCGTCATTAAACCATTTTTGTCGTTTTAATGGTGTTTCAGCTAAAAAGTCATTCACGTCCCATTGGAAAACAAGTACAGCCAAAGCTCAATTTTTTTTTCACACTTTTAAATTTCTATGCCAAGCTATGCATTCCAGCTTACCTCCTCGGTAAAATTAATTTCTAGTAGATTATTCGAATGGACTGTGAATAATTTTTTCTCAAGATTTTCCTCTATTTTTATTGGTATTTCAATCAACCGTTTTTCAGCCATCTCTTTTTCCATCTGCTCAATAGACTTTAATAATTGTTGACATTTTTTTATTGCAGTATTTGCGTTGGTTAAGTTTGTCAAACTAAAAAAATTAATTAATTTATTAATGTTTCTATCGTGATTTACTGAATATAACATTTAAGAAGTCCTCCTTTTCTCACCAATTATCCATAAAATTTAAGGAATCTGCTAGATGAATTAATCTTTGTTTTATCTGAATAATTAAAGATAAAGCTCGACTGAAAGGTGGGAAAGTCTCAATAATACATGAATTTTCTTCAGCTTTTAATTGATTTTTCAATTCATTGAAAATAATCTAGAACAATAATTTATTCCAGTTAATATTTTTCAATCTAGCCTACGAATCAGATAGCATTCTCTAATCACCTCTATATCCTCCAGTTCTTTCTGAAATTGAATCAATAATTTTGTATATTTATTTTGTACTTCCAAGAATATAGCTGGCCGGTTTAACAGTTTTCCAAGAATTAAAATAAGCTGAAATGAGAAATGCAGATTTGCTATTTAAATTTAAGCATGTTATTGACAGTGCTTGAAATTTCTGTGTAGGAAGAAAAAAAAAAAAAAGAAAAAGAAAAAAAGACTTGCAGTCTAAGTAAAAATCTTGAAGAAAGCGAATTTGAATTTTCAGAATTTTCATTGCTTGACAAAAAAATTTTTATGGTAGATTATTGCAATAATTGACTTGCCTTGAGAGTAGAATCCAAATTGTGGCAATTTTCTATACTTTTCCTAACAACGGTGGCCAGCTTGTTGTCCATGTCACTTATGTGATCAGAAAATACAACATAATCTTGTAGAAATGCATTGTCATGTATATCCACGAGATTATAATTTTCATTATAAAAATGGTTCAGCACCGCCAAAAACTCATCGTAAATTTTTCTGATTATCGAAGTTAATGTAGGACCAGCTAAACCGCTAATTTCAATTTTTTCTAATTCTTTGTATTGCAAAATCGTTGAAAAAAAATTCTGAAAGAATTTAAACTATCAATGCTTGAAAAAATTTTTTTCTTAAATTTAAGAGCGAGAAGTAATATCCAAATTTCTTTACTTGTAATATTGACAGACGATCTAAGAAAGAAGAGAAATTTTCGAGAATTACTTCTTCACTTATACTCCAAAGTAATTGTTTATCTTCCAAAGTACAACTTTCTCGAATTGATTTGAAAGAATCTCTGAAATGCAAAGTGAAATCTCATCATTTAGCCTGATTATAACTTTTGTGAAAATTATTTTGGTTTAATGTATTTTACTTGAAACAGTCTAAAGCATAAACAGCATTAGCTATCTTTTTCAAAACATCATTAGCATCTTCTTGAAAAAATGATGACGGATTGAGGTACTGGACTGACTACCATTAAAAAAATTTTTGATTTTCGATCTTTTTTGGTAAGAATAATTTTTAAAATTGAATTCTTACCACTGAAACCAAACTATTGCAAATTCCTCTTACAATGCTAGTGAAGTTAATTTTTCGTCGAAATTCTGGACAATTTTTCCACGTCAAGTGCAATAAATTTACTAAAGTTGGTATTTCGTTCACTAGATCTTTATGCTCCAATTTTTCTATTGTTTCTATTTTCAAAACTAGTGGTTTCAAAAATAATGTTAAATTTGTATTTTCTTCTACACCTAGCACAAAAAAAAAAAGTTAAAGGATCGATTCATTTTTTTTTCTATTTGCCTACATACTTAGCAGTCGTTTCAAAATTGTGCACAACTTACATTTAATAATTTTACTTCCCCAAGTATTCAAACATGAAACATAAATACTTTCTGAATTTTGCAAAATTTGCAGAACTTTTTTTACTCTCTCGCTTTCTAGTTGTTCCAAAATACTTTTTGCATTTTGCAAATTTCTTTCCAAAATTTGAATTTCTGAAATTAACCATTAACATAAAATTTCGTAATAATAGCATGCATATTTCTAAATAGAACAAAAGAATTAAGAACTTTACCAGCATCCATGGTACGTTCCTCGTAATTGGTTGTAAAAATGTCAAAAAATTCAGAAGTAATTGATGATATTTGGGAAATCCAATCATATGCTACTTTTTCTAACGCATTTTTTACGTTTCCATTAATTTCTTCTCTGAAATATACTTTTTAATTCAAATTCAAATTTCACTACGCGGTTATATAATCAATTGAAAAATTAGCTATTAATACTTTAATAAGCATTCGTCATTAATCATTTTTTCAATTTTATGAGGAAGTAAGAGCAAGATTCTTCCTTTCATTACGTTATGAATGTGGCAAAGGCTTTCAGTCAGATCATACATATTTCTTTTCAAATCATTATTCAACATCAAAGACCATTCGACTCGATTCTGTTCATTCAGAAGAATTGGTGAACAAATCTGAAAGTAATTTAAAAAAAAAAGAAAAAAAGTGTTGGTTATTTTAAATATTAATAGAAAAAGTTTTTTGAAAGTAAATAAAATACTGTGTTAGAAAACTTAACCTCATTGATCAAAAGATTCAAATGTGAAAGAACATTTGAACTGCATTCGCCTGTGATTATTATGCATTTTTTATTTTTCTCATTTATTGAACATGGTGACGTTTTTATGAAATAAACGCATTTCGTTTTCAGTGGGCAGCTTAATTCGAGTAAAGGAATCAAAAATCCATCAGTCGATACAATGAAAAGAAGAATAATATTTTCCGGATTGCACAAGTACTTTTCAATAGTATTCTAAATTGGAAAGAGTAAAAAAATGTATGAAAAAATTGACTTCTGATAAATTTGAATTTTAAAAAATTAAATTAAAAATTTTTACTTTGTATTCTTCATTTGACATCATTTTTATCCATTTATCTGGTTTGAATTTAATATAAGTGTGCACATGACTTGAAATAAAATCAAAAAGTGAATCTGAATCAGTTTCAAAAATTTTGTAATCTTCCATTTTTAATTCTTAATAAGTAACCATCAACTTTTAAATCGTTAAAATGAAACAACAAAAGAAAATCAACTCTAATATTTTTTTTTATTTACATTTTGTCTACTTAAAATTTCACATTCAGTAAGCTTATAAAGCATCGATTTTATTATAATTGATTCAATGACCAACACCTTAGTATTGACTAGGACAAAATTAATCGAGAAGTTTTTTGATTGCCTGGATACAAGTTGTCGGATATTCGTTCTTTTTTTTCGTACCTGGTTTTAGTGCGTACGATTGGGTGTAAAATAAGGTGTGGATAATCGATATGGTAACACCATAAATGTCTTGTAAGCATCAGAAGTAGTAGGTTACTTATACCAGGTTCATGAATTCATTTATCAAGTAGGTCTACCCTTAATTGAGCCTCTACCTTAGAAATCATACAAAATTTTGATTTTACGTCTATTTTATTCACTAGAATGAACATATAATTAAGTGAAACATTTGCTTTCATGATATTTTAGATAGGGCTGGTTGCTCAAATTTCTAGTTTTTGCCATGTCAGTACCCTAACATATTATTTATGATTTTCAAAACCAAAGTTGATGGAATAATCAAAGACAACAAAGAAGAACAAATAATGAAATCTAGATTCAAATTATTCGCTACTATTTTCGTTTTAAATTTTAAATCAAATAATTCACAGATAGACCTATTAACATTCAATTTATCACTATAAATATTAATCCTTAAACCACAAGATGTGGACGAGTGGGTCACTCAAAAAAAGTAAAGTCTAAAAAAGAAAGCTCATGAAAATCATATATCAAACATTCAAGAGAGCATGAATTGTATTAAAAAAAAAAAAATGATTTGAGTTGGAGATCGCCTCACAATAATTCCAAATTGGAAACAATTTTTCAATAATTTTGAGAACTTTTTTCGATTTATTTTCAAGTAGTTTATTGGACTAACCCTCGTGTCTGAAGGATTAATATGGTAGAAAAAAACATATTATTTTTTTAATCTTAATGTACTTGGACCAATTGGATTTTAGTTTCCTAAATTTTCTGTTTTGTTCATTTTTTTTGAAATGTTACCTGTTTCAAAATTCTATAATTTTCTCCTATAATCATTGGAATTTGTAACAAATTAATATTATTTCTCAGAAACCTCGGCCATTTTCAAAATGACATTTTAATTTAGATTTTTGTATTTTTATTTTTTATTTTTGCTTCTTGTAATATAAACCAATCAATAATTCAATATTCAATACGGAGCGGATATTTTTTTTTGATTTTGATATTATTTTCTCATGAATCAAAATGAAGGACGTGATCTGGATTCTGGACGTGAACGTGAATAATAGAATCATTCTGAACGCTTTGCTTACTATTCTGCATGTACCTGGTTGTCCATTTCGTCTTCCGAGCGCACTATTCTCATTCCGAACGCAGAACGCCCTCCTAGTCCTTCACGCTTTATCTATGAAAATTCTTATCATTTTGATTTCCAGTAACCTTTTTTGTTTGACCGAGAGGCGAATTATAAATTTAGAATTACGAATTTAGTGTTTAATTTCCATTCACTTCTCCTGCAGTTGTATTGTATTAATTCGTATTAATAGTAAATAGTGATTTCAGATTTGTTCCATGATAAAGTACTGAGGAATCAGTGAGCTCGTTGTGTAATAACTCTGAAGTTCTACTGTTATTGCTGAAATGACTTCCGAGCAGTTTCCACCGTACGCTGAAAAACCAGTCGGTTATTATGACAAGCCGATAAGTTACTGGCAACGAATACCGACAAGAAGTGACACTGGTGGAGTTGTCCCTATGCTTCTGGAAGGACGTGAAAAATTCATGCAGGATCGGATGCGTGGCATGACACCAGAAAGGAGAGCATATCGCAAACAATGGTTGCATGATCAGGTCCTTAGCCATAGAGAGCCAGTGGAAGTGCCTCAGTTATATGAAGAGTTGCATAATCCATTCCGGCGTTTGCTCAACTATCCATTTAGGCGGCTAGAATTGGCATTGAAGCCAACAATGGTAAAATTTCCTGCCTAATCTTTCGTTTGTCAAGTTTCCATTTTCGTTACATTGTTTGAATTCGTGTTACATTTTCAGGGAGTAAACTGGGCCTATCTTCTCAAATGTTTAGCTCAGCTCAGCTTTTATACTATTCCCTTTGTGTATGCATCGACTTACGTTATATTGTATTGTCATCACGTAAGTAATTATTTTAGTAATCAAACGTATGAGGATACGAATTACCCGAGGGACAACTTTTTTTCGAATACCGTTATGTACATCTTCCGAGTTGATATTTAGTAGTAGTTCGATTGGCCATTATGTACTAGTTCGTGGAATTAGAAAAGTACTACTTGAAGTGTGAAATGTAGAAAAATAACTGCAAAATTCTACTCGTATGATGAGTGGAAAAAATAGATGAAAAATAAACGAGTAATAATATTTTCATCAATTTGTACCTGGCTAAAGACTATCATTCTGAAGAAGTTGAAAAAAGAACTCGACTACTAATCAGTTTTTTCTTAAAATCTGATAATTCAAAAATGAAAACCGTTTTTTCTCTTCCGATTTTTTTTTTCAATTCAATTTGAATTTAGCATCCAATTTTTTTCTCCAGGATTGGACTCACAATACCTATGGCATCAAAACAATGTGGGCAAAACCTGTAGTTCAGCCTGACGACCCGAAATACCCGTTCACCTCAACAAAAGTTTACGACGATTATGCTTCTTTCGGCTTCAAGTACAGTCCATTCTATAAGACGCCTGAACAGATCAGAGCTGAAGAGGCCAAAGCCAAATACTAGAATCGTATTCTGCTGTGGATGTAATCAAATTGATTGGAATTGATGCTCTAGGCTTCGTTTATTGTGCATAGTTGATCATTTTGTTGTTAGATATGAAATTTTTGTCAATGTTGTTAAATATTGACAAAAATAAAAACTTTAAATTCAATCATTTTATATTTTATATACAATGTAAATTAAAACTGGCAATATAAACTAATACGAAAGAAATTTGTAGATTGGAAACATCGTGGGTGTTCCCATAAAGCAAATGAAAGAATTCATTCTCGTAGGAGACAGTTATATTCGTCTCGAGAACATAATAATATTATGATCTTTGAAAAATAACCTTCAGTCGAAAATTACAATTTCGAGTTGATGATGGCTTTTGATACAGCTAAGTTCTGCGAGTTTTGTGTGAAAAGGATCTTCGCAATCAGTTGTGACGGAGATACGACATAAATCATACTTTTTCAAAATGGAAGAGGAAGAGAGGTAAAGAAAATATATCAATTTTTCTACCAAATTTGCCCAAAATAAAAATTATAAAATTATTTGGCGATGTTAAATTTCACCAAAATGTTGCCAAAGGAATACATGAAAAAACATGATTTTTTCATGTTTTTTACCTGACAAGTCATCTTTTGCCTTTTTCTCAAAAATTTGTTGAACGACTTGAGGTACCATCTCATAAATCACATCACATTTTCAAAAATCAAGCAGAAATTTAGGTACCAGTAGGATGAAGGCGAAAAG
The DNA here is from genome assembly GCA_038050395.1 of Parthenolecanium corni. Lineage (NCBI taxonomy): Eukaryota > Metazoa > Arthropoda > Insecta > Hemiptera > Coccidae > Parthenolecanium > Parthenolecanium corni. The sequence goes on along the minus strand of JBBCAQ010000038.1, from coordinate 38,919 downwards.
TTGGTTCTCGGTATCTACACATAAAAGTGTCGGATGATTTTAAACCATCGGTAAATGGAATGACTAAATCATCTTATTTGGAAAATAGATTCAATATGAATATATACGCAGTACTCAGGTTAAATACTTTATGAGCTGCTGCAATAACACATTTTATAATAAATATGAACTTTTGTATCTTTGGAAATCATTTAAGAGATAACCTGTAAGTCTTCCCTAAATTTTAGAACTGAAAACTGGCCGTAAGATTCTCTACTGTAAAATTTACATAGCCATTTCTATTTCAACAAAACTCCTACAATTTATCCAGTCGAGTACAGCGAAATCGAAATGAAAATCAATATTGAAAATACGAACGATGTAATAAAATAATTCGTACTCTTCTTTTTCAATTTTTCCAGTATAAAATGAACTAAACACATCGATTAAAAAAAAAAAATGGGTCCTCTTTAGTGACAGATTGGTCACGAGGAACACTGCCTTCTACGCAACGTTAGAAAGTTACACACAGTCCTTATTCTATTACCGTATCAACTTAAATGCTAAACATTCATACATTTAATAGAAAAAGGTACAAACAAGCTGTCGTCGAACTATGATCTAGCAAGAATAGTTGAATATTTCTAAGAGGAAAACAACGATGTGAGGGAAAAAATTAGGAGATGAAAAGGAAGCACTTAACACCTAAACATTAATAATAAAATTTGTCATTTTTCGACGACGACTGACGAAATCCTATCAAGGATTTGAGAAAATCTAATATCGGCGAGGACCACCACCGCCTCCTCCGGCAACAGCTCCTTTGGCATTTTGGTGTACACTGAAAACAGAAAAATACAAAAATTAAAATTATTATAGAATCGCTGTTCTTTGGAATACCTACGAGTAAAAATCATATGACAAGTGAGGGAATGAAAAATCCTTAAACGAACATGAAAAATATTATTACTAGACAACCCGGTTTTAATACTAGAAAATTGTTTGCAGTGGCGGATCCAAGGGCGGGGGGAAGGGGGAAATTTCCTCCCCAAATCCTAGAAAAAATAGACCGATAATCCCCAAAAAAATCAATTTTCTTAAACCCCTCCCCCTTTATGCTGAAAAAAACACCATCTCACCATTTTAGCATTTACCATGCTTTGAAAAAAATTTGGATTCTCCCCCCCCCCAAATGGAGCTCTGGATCCGCCACTGAGTGTTAGCAAAAACAGTGACGATGAAGTAATCCGATTTTCAAGTTGGATCACCGTCATCGTGCACTTAACAAATTCAAACAATAGGTACACAAAAATATTGAACGATTAGAAAGCAAAAGCATCAACACCATGCGTAAGAAAGTAAAAAAAAAAAATAATAGAATAACTAATGGAAATTATTCAGATACAGGCCCTGCGTGAAGATTAGTCGATAGCAGCGCGTGTTGTAGGTGACCACAGTACCTGTGACTCATTCGCGTATACTTATGTTAGATAGCTATTGTTGTAAGAGGACTAGAGATTTCTTGTTAGCAAAATTCAGTCACGACAACAAAATCACTAGTCTTCCATACAATCGTAGCGATTAAAAACATGCTGTGTTATTCTTGTAGAAACAGAGGTTAATCCATAATTTTAACAGGTACATCATTATTATAAAAACAGCGAAAAATCAAGGCGTACACGTAAACGGAAAACAACAGAGCAGTATGAACAGTAATACCAACATAGAATTTCACTTGTTTTGAGAATCACAAAATGAACTTCGTTTGCCGACTCAAAAAGGCATCGATAAAAAAAAAAGCTAGAATAATTTTAATTTTTGCAGATCTTATTAGATTACTGTTCTTGCTGCTGACGATCGCAGAGCAGTTGTAGAATAGTGCAACTTAGACGATGCGATGGGGAAAAAAATTACATTCATCATTTCACGTATGGAAGTTAAAAGGTGACCAAAATCGAAACATAGACTAATTAAAAACCGTGGCGGTGAAGTAAAAGTAATTTAAATAATAAATGAAAAATCGGCTACTTCCGTTTTACCAACACCTAGATGGTTTCATGGTTGCAATACCAAAACAGATTTAGGTGAAATCGCACGAGATGTGTCGAATGAATAAAATTTTCGTACGGAAAGTGCACTGAGCAACAGTTTCCAAGCAGAACATTGCCACCTTTACCAAATAGAATTTAAAAAGCCGATTCGCCCGTTCGCTGCGTTATTTGCATTCCACACAGTGCCGAGCACCACAAATAGAAGGATTAGTCACGTAGGTCACGAGAATTTGGAGCATAGATTTCATCATTATAAAAAGTGTCTAATAAAGAGTTCAGCGCCTCAATTTTATATAATTATCTCATATAACTTCACGTAAGTAAAAATATCTTGACTAACTTTGAAAACATAAACTGAAACCAAAAAGAGATAATTTATTTCCAAATTTCTCATTATTTGAAAATATCAATCCACACTTTTTTTTAGAATGCCAACGTGCATATGAGCCGAATGCAATGAATTTAAATTATGGATTATAAAACCGAAATGCCACCAAAGTCAAGTACTGAATACGTACCACTGTTGTAACAAATACTGTGCCATTTGAATTTGGTTGGACAATCCACTAATAGTGATAATTCGGTCTGTAGAGCCGGGTAGTGGTTCATCAATCGTAATTTCCGCACCGGACTCCATACGAACATTACGTATCCTAGAGCCTCCTTTACCAATGATAGCGCCGGCCAACTAGAAATTGAATAAAAAGAGAAGAACGAAGATGATTAAATAATAAATTTGAATGAAAAACTCGGTAACAAAAAATTAATTTCACTTATCAACATTTTCCATAAGAAAATAAACAAATTGCAGTTCAGCTGGAGCATCTCTAGATTAACCAAAGAGAAGTAAACCGACATTTTTCCTACAAAAAAGTCGGTTTACTTCACTCCCCCTCTACATATAGTGCTTTCGTTTAGCTAGCATCCAGCCAAATTACAAAAAATAAATAAATAAAAACACTATTCTGAAGATTTGCCACTTTCAATATTGAAAGTTGTAAAAATATAAATAAAATGAAACGATAAGTTAATTTATACGATGAGAAATATTTTTTGAACAGTATTTATTACAGGGAGAAAAATAATTCAGACGTGCGTAACGCCCAGAGAATTATCTATTATAGAATAAAAAAGAATGATAAACTCAATTTTCATAGATGATTTAAACAAAAAACTATAAGCGAGTAAAATGATGTTTATAAAAAAAAAAAGTAATGGCTCCCACAGACACCCCCACATCGTAACTCACTAATTCGCCTAAGAGAAATAAGAAACTGTTTTAAGAAGTTACAGGCGGATCTAATAAACTAAACCCGAGAGCCAGAAGGAAAAATTCCAAATGTCAGTTTTAATGCACTTACATCTTTCGGAATTGTGACCTGAGTTGAACTTCTGACACCGCCTGGGCCAGCACCGTTACCAAGATTCATACTTCGAGCGGGAGGCATATTATAATCGATTTCTTCTTCGCCTGTAAGCATAAATTATAGACACGAATTCATTCGTCCACTCTCGATAGACCAAGTTCTTTCAACAGTCGATACTCACACTCATCTCCGTAACCACCACGGAATCCGCCGCGACCAGGTGGACTGTAAAAATATAGCCACCGGTTCAATACCTCTCATAAAATAACCGGACGCCATAAACTAAAGATTCGCTTCACTTACCCAACCATGGGTGCTCCTCGAGGTGGAGGTGGACCACCACCGAATCGACCCGGAGGACCGCGAGCCATCGGACCTCCTCGCACGGGTCCACCACCAGCACCGACGCCGTACCCGGGACCACCGCCACCAGAGCCGTAGCCGCCATATTCATCGGCATAGTAGTCGTCGTAGTTATTCGGGTCATACGGATTATCGGGTCCTTTGATGGGTGCTTCCTGCAATTCGACCGCGAGAAAAGCAAATAAATACAAGAGCACTTGGGCGCAAAATGGTAATAAAATAAGCGAAAGATCGCTCACCGCTCTGATTAATTCCAAGATTTCTTTCAGGCAATCGATGGCTGTGTTTCCTGCACCCGTGAGTTGAACAACACGGTCTGTACTGTCCGGACAGCATGCTGAATAGATTTTAATTCTGGCGCCAGTTTTCTGAAATGAAAAGGTAAAAACAAAAAAAACAAAAAATTATAATACCGAATTTTGTGACATTGCCCACTTATTCATCAATATTGTAGGAATTCGGATACATGGAGAAATGAATTTTCTGAAAACCATCGATCTCACCCAATGTTTTGCAGCAATGATATTTATAATAAATTCAAAATTTCATTTAATTACCTCTCGCAGTTCTTTCACTTTGCCACCTCCTTTGCCAATAATACAACCAGCTTGACTTTGATGAACTAGCAGTCGAAGGTCAACGTCGTCAGTCGTTTCATTTTCTTCTTTTGGTGGGCGTCCTTTGCCACCTCGAGCAGACTGCTCATGGCGGTTGAGAAAAAACGCATTAGGCCAATTTCTTGGGTAAAAAATATGGAATTATAGAAAAAAGTTTACTTACAGCTGAATTTTCTAGATTGGGTAATACTTCGTTGATGACGTTAATAGCATTATCCAATGAAGAGATGACGGTCAGAATACTAAAAGTAAAAAAAAAAAAAAAAGAAGAAGAAATAAGAACAAAATCAGTAAAAAGTAATACAGATGATGATGATGATGATGATGATTGAGATAACTATTTTAGTAGAAACCTAATTTCGATAAGACTGTTTTTTTTTTCTACTTGAATTTTTCCAAGTGAAATTCATTAGAAAAATCTTTTTCGTTTGAAGTTCAGTGAAAATTCTTGAAAAAAAAAAAGGATCCATAGGTAGCAAATATGCCAATGAAAAGTTTCTAAAAATTAAGCAAAAAAACAAAAAATTCGTTCGAAGTTCTTTATGCCATGAAAATTTAGACCAAATTCGATAAGAGGATAGCGTAGGGTTGAAAAATATATTCAAATGAATTTCGAAAATACTTTGGAAAATTAAGTAAGTATTCGAACTATGCTAATTAAAACCAACTATTTTAAAGTTTCGAACATGAAAAAAATATTTTTATTACCACCTCAAGGTAACGCAAATTGGTTTCAATGTATTTCAACTTTTCAAGGTGATTATAATTATGTACCTATGAAGGAATTTGGAAGGATGAATTGTCACAGAACCAGAATTTTTACCGTCAGCTCATATACATATACAGAGAAATTGAAATCATCTTTCCTTAGGCTTCCTCTGCTGTATAGCTGAATTTTACGAAAAAAAAAAAAAAAAAATGCACACAGAACAATGATTTTTGAAGCGAGAGTAAACAATGCATATCACAGTCAAGGGTAAATATACAATTATCATAAAAAAGTGCCCACTCTAAATAGAATAATCGACATACTATTTGGTCGAATGAAAATCACGACCGTGGCAGCGACTATTCGTATTTTACGATACGATCGCAACGGAGACTGATGGCAGGAGTACGTGGCGGGAGGGTAAGGGCAAGCGATGGTGGGACATAATGGACGTTTTCAACCCTTAAATTGGTTAAGAACTCGGTCACGCGGTACCTAAGTCTACAATTAACGATCGATAAAATAGATAGTTTCACTGAAATCTTCAAAATTCATTTCTGGCGAAAAACAACTGGACAAAAATGGGTATTTGAAATGTGGCTCAGTAAGTTTTGGACCAATTTAAGGGTCGGGTCGAATCGTCGGCAGCGGGAGAGTAACAATAGGGGGAATGGAAATATGGCACGGGACTTAGTGTGGAAGAGAAAGAGCATCATTAATTGACATTTTTATAATTCTCGAACGTATTGGGGAAAACAGGGTAAAATACAAGTCTCACGACCAACGGTCGTTAATTTCTGCATTGCTAAACTCGAAATAAAAAATTGAGGAGCAAATTTCGATGAACGAACAGAGCGCAATTTTATTACTCGTATTTTCAAAGCTGAAGAACATACCTTGTCCTTTTTTTACCACCACGAGTTTGCATAAGGAAACAAATTTTGATGATTGCTTTTAAAAGAGAAAAAATTCATTCAAAACAAGTTTTTCAATTCTGTCAACCTTTCGTCCACGCTATGAAACAATGCATGTCAAATTACAATATTTAGTGCGTTAAGGTGCGATCACACTATCGTCTTAAGCCGAGCACACTCGCCGAGTACCCAAATAATACACGAAAAATTAAGCGAATTTATGAAATTGCTAGGCAAATTGAAAGACGCTCGGGTATTCGGCTCGGCTTAAGACGATAGTGTAATCGCACCTTAAGATTCTCAAAATTATTTTGCGAGTACGGCTAAGAAAGGCCAAGAATGAAAAATAATTTTTTCGCGTTGTTTAACAAGTATTTACACGTGTGCGTGTTTTTTTTAATCATTCGGAATTTTCATCAAATTATTCTTTTCCAAAAAAAGATAATATAAATAAAATTTGTTGAACTATATTTTGAAAAAGAAGCTAACTGATGATTTCATAACTACTTCGCCAGCCTCAAAACGTACAAAGTTCCAAAAAATTTATTATTCAATTTTTTGTAAGAACTCAGAGTTCAGATCTTATTTGAGTACCTACCTGGTAATGCTACATTAGCTAAAATGGTGATAATTTTTCTGAGAGCTTAGCATTTTTTGAACTTGAGCCAACGATTGAATTCACCATTTTTCACTTCACATAAAGCTCACATACTGAAGAAAAAGTCGAAGACAAAAATGATGGAAAATTTTTGATGGAGAAAATTTTTATGGTTAAATTTATTTTCGATTTATACTCAAATCTAGCACCTATATTTAGGGGAGAAAACCCGAATGAAGTAATGAAAAAATCATACTCAGTTACCATATTATATTGGCGATATTTTTCTAATTTAAAAAAATAAAAAAATAAAAAAGATCATATTTGTATTACTCGTTCTGTAGAAAAAATAACTTGAACAAAAAATTTCAAAAATACCTAATTGGAAATATTGTAAAATTTTCTTTTAGATTAAACACAATTATTCATGACAGATAACATCTTTTGTTTTACTAATGTCCATGAATTTCTTAAAATTCTCAACTAAAATGCAGAATAATTTTTTTGGAGAAAAATTGAAGCGCTTATAAACCAAGTTTCAAATAAAATGGAAAAATCCCCAAAAACAGTTGACCCTAAATTTGTTTTCGAAAATGTTACACCTCGTGGCTTCCAAGTGCCTCAATTGCATTGATCCTCTCACACCCTCTCCGACCAATTTTCATACTTGAGATTAATTTTGTTTCACTAAATTTATTGGTATTTTCAATTATGATTTCTTCATTCTTCGAAAATATGCATTCATGTAATGCCTGAAAGTTACTCCTCAAATTTTTTTTTAGAGAAATCACATCATTACACAAAAAAAGAAGTGAAAAATACCAAGACCGATATAAAACACACAAAACAGGTAATATGTATATGCTTTTTGTAACTTTTTTTTGCTTTTATCAAATTTCATTTTTAAAATTATTTATTAAACTGAAATAATGAATTTACCGTTCAGGCCCGGGGCAATCGGGGACAGTGACTTTTGCCACAAACTGCATTTGATTCATTTATTTGGTGGCGTATTGGTGGTTGGTCAAGGGAAACGGGCATAGGGTTTCCAACGATCGATTCGTGCATTTAGTTTCGAGAATCGAGACATCCGGTTCGAAGGCCAATTGTGGTGGTCAATCAGGTGGGCGTGGGCCGGGTGCGATAGGGATAGTGACCATCGATCGCACAGGTTTTCATTATTGTTGTGTGTAGTCGAAGGGTAACGAATGGCACAGGGCAAGCGACAACGCAGACACATATATGTGGGGAAGAGAAAAAAGTTTACTACATTTAGTTTTTAAAAAATGATTTTAGGCAATAGAAAACTTAGCAAACAGATAACCGAATGAAAAGATTGAAAAAAAAAAAGAAGTTGGAAGTTTAAAAAAAAAGAAATATAACGATTGTTGAACAAGCGATAAAAATCCCTCGACTCGTGGGCGTCTTTCTAATTCACCAATTTTTTTTACTTTCAATCATCATTAATGAATTGTATTGCAAATATATCGGGACGTAGACGCAATGTGGAACGAATACGAAGGAAATTTTATCCGTTTAAAAGAAAAATTAAAAGAACGAAAAAGGCAAAAAATTAGAATTGAAATGAAGAAGGTATCCTCCTTGAGGATTTGACAGGGTTAATGTTACAATACTCACGTCGGCACGCAGACGAGCAATATTTCCACCACCCTTACCGATGATTGATCCAGCAACCTGAAAAATAATACATATCAGGACGTAAACTAACTGTAAGGAACTAAAATTATGCAGCATAATATAATAAACATACGTCGATTTCGCTCGAATTATTTTTGTGGGAGGAGATACTTTTTTACTTGTTCTCCTTACGTTCCAAAAAAGTTATCAGTTCCTTAGTAGATACAACTTGAAATATGCGGATCATTTTCCATAAAATTATTGAAAAGAGCAACATTAATGGATAGAAAAATTACCTTGCTTGGAATTAATATTCGAACTTCTACATCATCAGGTCCCACACGTGAACGCTTTGGAGGCGCACCAGAAAATCCGTCGTTGAATCGTTTCATGACTTCTACAAATGAATACAAAGGACAAAATTAATGAAGTTCATTTACACCAAACATAAGAATTATATTATTTAAGCTTGGTGGATATTCGCCCTGGGTTTTTTCCCTATTCCCTCACCATTTTCCTTTATTTGATCATCAACTAAGGAACTTTATTGCCATAATAATTTTCCCCAACAGATTGAAAAATTGTATTACATAAAGCAAAAGGTTTCACAATATTCATCTCACTATTATTCACTTTCTTTGGACAGGTCACAATCAATTTTTGGACCCTAACCTGGTTTTCTAGTGACAGGTTAATTTAGATGCTAACCTGGTTTTCTCCTGATAGGTCATATTTTAATAATTTCAACGATTTAAATGTCTTTTTGCTTGAAACACTGTAGTCAGACTACAACTAGACACTTTGGGGAATCAAATAAACTTCGGTCTGAAGCTGAATATTTCGGTTCCATTTGTAAATACTAATAAATAGGAATTGAAATTTTATTTTTGCTCTCCACGAAAAATTAACTTATTTCGATGAGGAACCTTATGACACTAGACCGACGAATTGAGGGATTAGAATTCACATTGTTATAACATCCACTACATTACCAATAGAAAATGTGGATTACGAACGTAGACTAGTGAAGCTACTGTTTCAATCCTTCCTCTATCTGAAGGGATACGTTTTGTATAATTTAACTTGACAGAATAACATTATTCGATTGACTGTATCAGATGACGAATCTTTATCAGCTTCAAATTCGTGAATTTGTGGTAACGGATGTATGAATGTAATTCTTACCTCTCGAATCGAGTACTGATCACTATGCTACTGAAAATGTAAGAACTAGTATAAAAGAACCAAACACTTTACATTCGTCAGACGAAGGCCGAACAAACCAATTGATATTCGGTAACTATTCGAGAAAGAAAACAAGAAAACACTTGCAACAAATTTGTATGTTTTGTTGGATATGAAAGCGGCGGATCGGCAACGATTTCCAATTCCAATTCCTTCCAATTTCATTAGACCATTTTCCTATCTTCATCTGAGATTCTGGCCATGTTTGTTTCTGTTGTTTATATAAGTCACGTGACGATGACATTAAAACACAAACATGACGCCATGACGTCAAAGCGAATACGACGCGTACGACTGTGGTACGACGCATGAAAATGATTTGATAACAGCCTGGAGGCGATTCCACTAATGTTTATTGACTTAAACGGCATAAAGGTAACGTAAAAGAGCATAAGCAAAATCTTGCTTAACTGACTTAATGGACTTAATATCCGGAGTAGTTGTTGATACTTATTCTACTATTTTTTTTCATCTATTGTAGTGTACAACATTGTCACCTAGGTAGCGCTAAGATTGCATATGCTAAAGAATTGAAAATTCCTTATGAAAAAAAAAACCTGGCATAGCAAAAAGGACCTAAGGTAAATTAATAACATTCATTCTAATGAAACTTTGATTTTGTACCTTAAGTCTCCAAGCATCGGGAACGAAGAACGATTTTCGTTCGTTCTTTGGGTGAACGAACGATGAAAGAACGAAAGATCGTTCTTCTCAAAAATTGAAAGAACGGTCCGTTCGTTCTTTGGTCCGAAAGAACGAACGATCGTTCGTTCTCTTCAATTGATAAGAAGAACGAAAGTTCGTTCTTTCAGTTTTATCAGTGAATTTGTATGCAAAATTCGTTAACGAATTGTTTTGAATAATGAATTCCGTAATTACGATGATTTTGTTGGTTATGGTTAATTGATTGAATTATTATTAAATGAAATAAATAAATTAGTATGGTTTCACAGTTCGAATATCATTTCATTATTTTCCAGATGCTTTGGTCGTACTCGTAGTTTGTATCTTATTCAGAGTTTATTGCCTTAGGTTATTACTTATTTTGCTTATTCTTTCATTGTTCTATCGTATTTGAAACCTGATCAACGAAAATGTACTAAACCAATTTAGCTGGAATTTGTATACTGGATAAATACAAGTCTTCAAAGTATATTAATTATATTTCAAGTCAATCCATTCGTTAGTTTGGTAAAAATACTGAAGAAATACCATAAAATAATTTTCAAGTTTTCTTTTTTCCCATTTTACCTTCGAGTTTTGAGTGTCACGTCATTATTGTCATTCTGTACGAGAGTATGCAATATGATGAGCAAAGAACGAACGAAGAGCGGCGAAGAGTATGCTATATGACATACAAAGAACGAACGAAGGGTAAACAATGTCACGTGAACAAAGAACGGAGAAAGGGGCCGTTCTCGTTCCCGATGCTTGTAAGTCTCTTTAGTTGTGTGATATGTTGAGCCAAAAATGCAATTGTACTTCAATAATCAAGCATTATCATCAATTGTTTTATTGAGATCATCACAGGATTTATGTTAACACTGTTTTCATCAACCATTTAATGTATTCAGCTATTAGAATCGCTGATTACAACGAAACAATGAAGATTAAGGATAAAATTAGGTTTCCCATTGTTAATTCAATCATTGACGAAGTAAATAAACCCACTTTTATGAACTTGTTGCGTTTTTTTCATGATGATATTTCCTTTTTTCTAAATGACTAATGTTGATCATTTCGCACAAAAACAACGAAATTACTCGCGATTGGGACCTGATGAAGAAAAATGAAGATCACCATTGAATTCAGCGTGAAAAATACTTTAAGAATCACATAGTTTGATTTCAGTACATTTTTCTGTGTTGACTAGTGTAATATACTATCACAGTGTTATCAATCAAAAATAGTTTATTTTTTGTTGCAAAAGCACTTTATGCTCTTAACGCTAACTGGGAGTTAGCTTAAGGAGGCGTAAAGAATAAGTTGTTTAGGTCGACTTTACGCCGATTAAGCTAGCGGATTAAATAGTGGAATTAGTCCTTTATGCTCCTTACGCCTGCCTTACGCCGTTTATGCCTTGGCGCTTGGCGTAAACGTTAGTGGAATAGCTACCCTGAACTGATAAAGCGTCAACTCGACTCGAACCTTCGAAGAGACGAAGAGTCGAAGACTAGAACTCACCTTCATATTTTCGCGAGTCGCGCAAAAGGAATCGCATTTTTTCTGAATTTACCTCGCCTAATTCATAAGATCTTCTTCACTCTGTCGGTTGGTTCTTCTTTCGCGTCGTGTTGTCAACAATTTCTTCAAGTGGTTCAATTTTTTATGACTGTAAATCTGTGGCGATAATACTAGTGTAGCTGGAAATTGAATTCAGTTGTCACATTTATTAGTAGAATAATATTTCAATTTCATGTTTTCTTACCTGCCCCGACATGACAGTCTTTTACAGAGTTGAAATTCTGAGAACCGAATGGGTCGTTCCCGAAAGATACCAACAATTATCTGCAGTTGGTTCTGGAGCTTATGGTCAAGTTTGGTAATACATTTTCGATTCTACTTTTGCATTCCGGTATTCTTTACTCAATTTTCATTTGAGCATTCAGCAATTAAATTTACCTTCGTGAGCATTGCTGATGGAACTGTTATTATATAACCCTTCTGTTCTTTGAAATTCTCTCAAGGCATGAAAAACACTTGTAGATGTGTTCAACTTTCAAGGCTTTAGAATAATTGAAGACATTTTACTTCAAATAATTTATTTCTTTGTGGAGTGAATTCGCTCCCAAATTTTCACCTCGCATCGTCGTAAAATGAATATCAAGTTGTTTTTTTGTTTAAAAAAATTCTGTTTGCTTTCTCTAGTGTTTTATTAAACTTCAATTAAGTAGAAACTATCGCCAGTTGGCATTTTTCCAGGCACTTTTTATTTAATTCAACTTTAATTCTTCTTATAGTCATTTAATCCTTTATAATTATGGTTATTTTATAATTCGGAATTTCAAAACATGACAATAAAATATTGCCAGTTGCCATCACAGGGTACTTGACTCAGATTACTGTTACTTTGCAAAATTTAAAGTGAAATATCTTAATAAAGATTTGTTGAAGACATTTGTAATTTTTTCGACAAAAATCTCTTTTTTATGAAAATGAAGAGAACCACTCTCAATTCTTCTAATCCCTTGTAAATACACATATTTTACAAGTTTCGTACAATTTTTCATCGGCTATATCAAAATGATTACTGAATTATTTTCTGTATACGTATTTAGCTCAGCATTTGACCAGAAAACTGGAAAAAAAGTGGCTATAAAAAAATTAGCTCGTCCATTTCAGTCTGCTGTACATGCCAAGCGAACCTATCGTGAATTGCGAATGCTGAAACATATGAATCATGAAAATGTGAGTCGATATTGAATTTTCATCATTAAAATCTGGTTTAACGAAAATAATCTATTGAATTTTTTGTCTGTTTCAGGTCATTGGATTGTTAGACGTATTTCACCCTTCAACGTCTTTGGAAGACTTCAATCAATTGTTTGTAAAATTTATTTTTTATTTTTTTGGAATTGGTGATTTAAGATTTTGATTTTTTTTTTTTTCATTCTTTGTAGATACCTTGTTACACATTTGATGGGTGCTGATTTAAATAGCATTATACGAACCCAGAGTTTATCCGATGAACACGTTCAATTTCTAGTTTACCAGATTTTAAGAGGTCTGAAATATATTCACTCAGCTGGTATTATACATCGGGTAAGAAAATCATAGCTAAAATTCTGAAAGCACTATTTTGTATCCATTTGCAAAAATGAAGATTGGATGAAAAAAAGTTGAACTATATTCGTAAACCATAATATTATTTTATTGACATAAATTACTTTTAGAAATTTTGAATGTGGGTGGAATAACCTAAGTAATAATTTTTCCACAAGATTTTTCACGATACATTGCGAAGGATCGCAAGCTGAAAGTACATTCATGTTTTTGAACAGTTCAAAAAATTGACCCTGAATTTTTTTTTTGAAATTTTAATCTTTTCAGAAGAATTATATAAAACCAAGTCCACGCTATTGGACCTCTTCTGTAGAAAACCAAAACAAAAAATCTTGATGAACAGATAGTATTTAACGATCCTACAATAATATTTTGAAAAAAAATACTTTCAAGGTGTCGGGAAATAGGAATTTTCAAGTTACAAAAGTATCATTTTAAAATCATCATTTTGTAATTTTTCAAGCCACCATCAGAATAATAATGCAGAATTTTCAATTAAAAAATAAATAAATGATGAAATCAGGCTTGTTTCGTCTTTCTAGGAATAATTAATTATTAATTATCGATCAAAGAAGATTTTTTTTTGTTTGGACTGAAGATATTTAAGATATTTTAGACCACAGATGGGCATGAATAAATTATGTAAAAATTGATAGTTGAAGAAAAATTAAAATCAATCATAATCGGATGGTTAACTAAGTCACGACTAAATTCAGTCTATATAATAAAATCCAATGTCCGGATGTCTGTCCCATACTCGAAATTCATATAAACGAATTATTTTATTTTTCTTCATTGTATTACTTCACTTTTTTGTGACGTACTTAATTCAAACACTCCGCAACAATAGCGTTTGTATTAATTTCTTGACCTTCGAAAGTACGTCATGATAAATTGATTTTTTCGCTTTATTCTTTGAAGGACTTGAAACCGTCTAATATCGCAGTGAATGAAGATTGCGAATTGAAAATTCTAGATTTTGGATTAGCCAGACCAACCGAAAATGAAATGACTGGTTATGTGGCAACAAGATGGTATAGAGCACCTGAAATTATGCTAAACTGGATGCATTATAATCAAACTGGTATAACTTCATGTTTCAAGACGTGATATTCGTGTAGAATCTTAAATTTCTTATTATAATCATTGTTTCATGACTTTCATACAGTTGATATTTGGTCCGTTGGTTGTATAATGGCTGAATTACTAACTGGTAGAACGTTATTCCCCGGTACAGACCGTATCCTTTTATACGTTTTTGATTCCATTACGTAATTTATATGTAGTACATGAACATTTAGTTTACATCATTGAAACATTAGTCTAGTTTCTTATCATTTAATTAGATATTCATCAGTTGAATTTAATTTTGGAAAAATTGGGCACCCCTAGCGAAGAATTCTTATCTAAAATTTCGAGCGAATCGGTAAGTCTATTTTCTGCTCAGTTGAAGTGCCTAATCGTCCTGATTTTCAACTAGAATTAAAAATACAAATAAGCTATTTGCTTTTGTAACACACTTAACGTGAGTAGTTTGATCGGCATTAACTCATTAACCAAATTCTATCCCGATTAAACGAACATGATTTTTCAAATCGCTAGACTTGATAAATTTTTTGACGAACAACTGATATCTATGTGTAGATATGTATTTATACCTGTGCGACCACACCAGAACAAATCAAACCATATTTTGTAGTTCCTACATTCTTTGTAATTGAGGAGTATAAATGACGAAGGTCTAATTTCAAGATTTGTTTTTTTTCAATTTTATTTTTCGAATTTTATGTTTTTTGTCCCTCTTATCCAAATTTAAACTAATTTATGAAAACTCAATTTCTGAGAGGGAAAAAATGATAATTTGATTAAGAGCGGGGGAAAATATGAAAGTTTACAATGGGTATTGTAAATTTTAATTTTTAAGCAAGTTAGAAAAATATTAAATTCATCGTTTAATGAATGAATTTCTTCATTGCTATGTCATTTTTTGTGAAATCGAGATTATATGAAAATTGGAACGAAGAAAAGACAGAACCTTCTAAAATGTGGTTGTGTGTGGAAGAATAATACTAGATATTTAAGTCGACAAAGAAAATTAGTAAAAAGAATGAGTGCCAAAAAAAATTTAAAAAAATAGAAAGAATGTTGTTATGTCTATGTACGTATTTGGAATTATCTGAAAATAGAGATACAATATAACAAACAGACGAGTGACGAGTTTCGACCAGAATGTAATAGACAAGACATTGTTTCCAAATTACAGAAACATGTTTTCTTTCGTTTCTGTTATCACTCGCCCTTTCTGACCTATCAACCACCTTGCCATGAAAAATTGAGTGGTCTGTGAAAAATATACCCCAGCTAAAGGAATGCTAAAAGTTGGGCAGAATGTTGGTCGAAGATCAGAAACGCTAATATTGTTGTTGAAAAGCAGTGTAGCAGATGCGAATTTGGTTGGTGGTCAAAGGTTTTTGTGCGAAAAACAAAATTCGAATATATGAAGTGTGAAAGGTACTTGGATTTGAAGGAATATGCCATGAGTAGAGAGGAGAGCTGTATCAAAATGGTTGGAGGGTTGATTGCTTCAACAATTCCACTAAAACATTGACTTTGTTTCTTTTTTGATCTTTGAGAGTGTTTTATGCATATCGAATCAATCCTGAACTATTGACAGTGCAATGTAAGAAATGAGTTACATTTTATGCCACAGATAAAATACTCCCCCCTCTCACCAAGCCGCCCATTTAGGGTAATATTATTTTGAAACTTTTCAACATATTTCCTCAAAATTGTTGCAATGTTTGAAAAAATGGCCCATGTCATTTGTACTCCTCATTTTTGATCGATTTCATTAATTAATTTCTCTGCGTACAGAGCATTCCTTAACAGCACTAATAGATATTGATCATCTAAACCGGGTGCTTTGGGTTTGTGGAACTCCTTCGGAGGAGTACATTAATAAAATTACTAGCGAAGAGGTGCGCAAAAGAATGGTCATTTAGTTCTTAGAGTACAGTATTATTTCCCTATTTCTTAGTTTTTTTTTTTTTTTTTTTTAGTATTTTCATTTAGGACTGTTTATTTAGAAATCATGTTCCAGAAATAATGTTTTGTTTCTTCAAAATAACTATGATTTTTTTCAACGCTTTTAATCCATTGCAGCTAATTAATCGCAGCCTTCCGCGATAAATTTTATTTTTTTGAAAACTAATATCTTCGAATTCCAGGCTAAGAATTATATCAGAGCATTACCGCCATTAAAGAAGAAAGATTTGAAAGAATTGTTTAAATCAGCAAACCCGAGTGGTAAATATCGATTGAGAAATAATTAACCCGGTTGATTTGAAATTTCATGAAATTCTCATAATTTCCTTCTGTTTACAGCTATAGAATTATTAGAATTAATGTTGGAATTGGACTCCGATAAACGAATTACGGCTGAAAAAGCCCTGGCTCATCCGTATTTGGAAAAATACGCCGATCCTTCTGACGAGCCTATTTCCCCACCCTACGATCAGAGTTTTGAAAAGATGGAGTTACCTGTTGAAAGCTGGAAAGGTATTCATTTTGGAGTTACCCATTTATTATTAATATAGTTGATGCAATGTTGTAAGCAAGCTAATTAACCTAAATAGTATTTGTTTCAAAATTGTCGTGTACAGCTACTATTTCTAACGGTTCCAAAAAAAAAAAATATGAAATACAGAACTAACTAGGTACTTAGTTGAACTAAACCTTTGATTAACCACATTTAATATAATATTTATTTTTTGCAGAATTGGTGTACAAAGAAGTACAAAATTTCCAGCCGCATGTTATTTTGATCGAGTAATTCGTACTTCCGTGCCAGTATGAAGAGCAAATGTTGATGTCTTTTCCATTTTATTTTTAAGCATTTCCAATGAAGTTCAGGTTTGCAATTATCTGTGATACGTTTGCTCGTCTGTTCAGCGGCTAAGATATGTGAACCTACTTCGGCGTCAATTTTTCGATGGATGAGTTTGTTGAAATTGAAAATGATCCGTTTTAATTTTCCTTTTTAATTTTATATTTATTACACGTTGGTCTTCGTGAGAAATGTCCAACTTTAAACGATTTTAGCAATCATTTTTTTCAACTATCTGCTGATCTTTTCAATAACCACAGTCTGAAATGTGGTACGTGCAAATAGCACCTTAGTTGTAGTAGAAGTTGATAATGTTTGATCTCCTTTTGAAAAAACAGAAAATTTTAAGATGCACTTCTTAGAAGTTGATACTGGATACTTAATTATCACCGAGCTTTATTTCAGTGTCACGATGCGTAATTTATTATTCAAACATTCTTGTTACCAGCGAATAATTACTGACCTGTTATGGTTTTAATATTCTGACTTCATCGTGATTGTTGCAATGTGTAATATTCGCATGCTTCGAGTTGGGCAACAATGTTAACCGCTCATGTTCAATCTTACTCATGTTCTTGAAGAAATTATAGAATATTATAAAAGTTTAATTTTAACACAGGTCTAAGTTTAAGAATATCATGTTAAGTATTATACAAGTGCCTACACCTACTGTTGAGTGTTAGTTGAAAACAAAATGAATTGTAATAAACGTGAATAATAAAGAGAACTAACACTATAAACTTTATTTGATTTTTTAAACAACAATATTATTTTTATTTACAATTTTTGTCGACAAATTCATTTTGTCGGTGGCCATGTCCATTGATTTTTAGGAGGATGGGCCGTCAGTTCCTCCCATGGTTTAAACAGTGAAAACCTTCGGGCTACAACAACCTCAAGCTCACCTTGTCGAATCAATTCTTCGACCTGACCTCCATTAATTTTCGATTCAATTTCTTCAATGGTTTTGCTCTGTGTAAAGAAAAAAATATATATTGTTGGTAGACAGAAATTAAAATCTACGAAATTCATTCAGTCACGTGTACGAAATAGTGCAAATTCAAGATTTTGAAACATCAAATTAAATCTAATTGGCAATAATAAGTCTTATAGATACTATTTTAAGAAGTAATGGAAAATTTGATAGAGGAAATGACCATGGCCTAACATGTTTTGTCATCATTTTTGAACGCAAGTGAATATGTTTCATCGTCAAATGATAGCGATAAATTGAAATGAAGCGTCAGACATTATTCTAGGAAAGTTTCAAGATTACTTTTAGTCAGCATAACCCAACTAAAAGTTATTCAATTTTGTTAGTAGAAATTTGAACACAGTACTATGGTTTTAACAATTAATTCTTCAGTTACTATAATAAAGGAAGGTTCCACGAGATTTGCCAAATTCTTTATGGTTGATGTTGCTAAGGTTATTAGAAAATAGTGTGTAGTGAAATTCATCCCCAGTGTGCATTTTTCATAAGTTCATGAGATGAGCATTGCATGTTTGCAATAATCACCTCAAAGTTTTAGTTTTTCCAAGTTTTCATAAACTTCTGTTGACTGTCTCCAGACTTATTTTCCATGTTTTCATGATAGCGAAAGTGAGAAATAAATCTCAAAATTTCTGAGCATTATAGACCTATACCTAGAGGCTATCGAAAATACAAAATTCAATTCGGAGGGTATGAAGCCGTCATCAAATTACAGTAGAAACAAAATTTACTTCTTTGACGATCTGCAATCGTGTGTTAACAAGTTCTTCGGTGTATTTCCGATAAGCAGCGTGAGGAGGAATTTTCTGCAGAGCTCTAAGCACTTTACCATAAACTATTTGCAACCGATGTTCTGGATTATTTACAACTTTCAGTCCCGTTAGACCAGTGGTCTGAAATGAAGAAAGAATTCTGTACAGTTGGTGAAACATGAACGAAAATAAGACTGAATGATATACAACACCTACCTTCTTCAGAACTGAAGCCATTGTGTTTTCGACAAATTTATCCGACACTTACAGTTATTTGTTAGAAAAATGTAAAAACCATGAAGAAACTCCACTTTAACCTTTTTTCAACTTGATAAATTTACAAAATTGATAACAAATAAAAATTTGAAGATGATAAGAGTTGATAAGAGGCACTATGCAGTAAGATAGGAGAATTTTTCTCTCATTTCAGGACAAAATTAACATTTTTTTAAATTTGAATTTTGAATTCTTTTTTCATGTGGCGTGGCACAGTCAAACACCTCGCCTCTTGCTTTTTCACGCTTCTTTTTGGAAGAAGAACATTTTCATAATTTATTTGCCGTATTTCATTATTTATTACGAAAAGGTGGTTGATGGTGAGTAATTCTTGAAAGTTATAAAAATTTGAAATAAAAAATGTTTAATTTAATAATTTTTGTGTTTTGTTTAAGATAGACGTCAACCAAAAATCCAAGATTAAGTCACAATTTCAAAACCTTAAAAGTTCCTGATATACTCGAGAGAATGGTTCTGCGACTTGACTTGAATATTTGAAGAATACTTTGATATTTTTTTAGAGATAATCTTACTCATTAAATCTTCATCGTAAGTATAATTATGACACTTAAGATCTCAATGTTTTGCAGTTATTCATCTCTCGTTACTGTCATAGATGAAGTCGAGCAACAAACGTCAATCAGTTAACGACAATGACAGAGACCAGCAAGAAGACAATTCTTCGTTTGTGTTGTCGTTCCGAACGTTTATACCGGCATTCTGCCTGGTTCTGGCTATTTGCATTGGCTACAAAGGATATTTGGAGACGAGAATCAATACGCCTTTCGACAAAGTGAAGATCGTTCAAAAGACCGGCTTAGCAGTTCCTGATCGATACTGGGGTAGTTACCGTCCGAATTTGTATTTTGGTATGAAAACTAGAGATGCTTATTCTTTGGTTACCGGTATTATGTGGTATTATCCTGCCAGAACTCAAAGAGCCGAAGATATTCGGCACTGGTGCGAGCAAAGTGGTTACTTGAAGGGTTATTCGTGGACCGAGCATGATGGTAGAAATTTTGGTGTTCAAACTATTAACGACGACTATGTTTTGATTAACACGTCGTTTGTGAAAAAGCTACGAGGTAGTTACGGTGGTGATTGGACTTCACGAATTTCTTTTGACAGTAAAAAGAAAAAACGTATCGGCGAGACAGTGTCTCTATTGCTGTACACAACTATCGAGAATCAAACTTCTGGTTACATTAGACCAGAATATTACGACATTGTTGGTGTTACTGGTTATACCGAAGGGCTAGGAGAATTCAAAATCAAAATTAGTAACATCACCCAATCGATTAGCCATCAGTCGCATCTTTTTACCAAATGCTCTGGGCTAAATGTGATCAAAGAAACTATATTAAGTTCTTTTCGATTACTACAAACGGATACCGAACGGTTATTCACCTTTGTCAATGACTTGGCTACTGTTAATGTTCAATCAAATTTAGTTGTTACTCAATTAACGTTAAGAATTCCTTTTGAAGTTGACGTAATTTTCGAATCGAGCAGTGCTATCAGGCAAGAACAACTTACAGGTAACGTCTACTCCACCGAGTTGAACAAGCATTTAAAATTATTCAACGATAAATTCGAAAATACTTTTAAACTATCGCATAAAGGATTCAATGCGAGTGAAATAGCCTTTGCGAAAGCAGCGTTCAGCAATTTAATCGGTGGAATTGGTTACTTTTACGGCTCCTCTCGAGTGCTCTCTGAGCATACGGACTCTCCAGTGCCTTACTGGAAAGCTGCTTTATACACGGCTGTTCCTTCAAGAAGTTTCTTCCCTAGAGGATTTTTGTGGGACGAAGGTTTCCACGGATTACTTTTATCGGTCTGGGATTTAGATATAGAACTCGACATTATTAGTCACTGGTTCGACTTGATGAACGTTGAAGGCTGGATTCCTCGGGAGCAAATTTTAGGAGCCGAAGCTCTGAGTCGAGTACCTCCCGAATTCGTTACCCAGATCAATACGAACGCTAATCCTCCTGCTTTCTTTTTGACTTTACAATTCATTTTGAAAAACTTCGAAGAGCAGTTAATAGAGCAAGCAACGAGACTCGAAACGCTGGACAGACTGTATAATAGATTGGTGGCTTGGTTCGACTGGTTCAATACGACTCAAACTGGTACCCTGCCTGGCACATACAGGTGGCGTGGAAGAGATGCGAACACTACTCGAGAACTGAATCCAAAAACATTAACGTCTGGCTTCGACGACTATCCGCGTGCTTCTCATCCTACAGATGAAGAGAGGCATGTTGATTTACGTTGTTGGATTGCTCATAGTGCTGCTACCATTGTTTCGATTTCGAATCTGTTGAATAAGCCAAGTAACCGATTTTTGGAGACTGCTACTTATCTGTACGATAATGAGTTCTTAGACAAATACCATTGGTCGGAGAAAGAAGGCATTTACGCAGATTATGGCCTGCATTCGGACGATATTATTCTGACGTATGTACAGAATAAGCCACACACAAATCGTCGTATGGAACGTCGTGTTTTAAAACCACCCACTTATCGACTAGTAGACAAGACTTTCGGTTATAATAATTTATTTCCATTCATACTACACATCGTAGATCCGAATAGTCCGAAGCTCGAGAAAATATTGACGAAAATTCGAGATCCGCAATTGTTGTGGACAGAATTTGGTCTGAGGTCGTTATCGAAAAGTTCTCCTCTGTATATGAAACCGAATACTGAAGACGATCCGCCATATTGGAGAGGCTCGGTGTGGATTAATATGAACTACTTGATTGTTCGAGCGTTGAAACATTATAGCACTGTTCTGGGACCTTATAGCAAAAAAGCAGAATCGTTATACCACGAATTACGTAAAAATGTTATAAGTAATGTTTACAAAGAGTATAAGCGGACTGGGTACGTGTGGGAACATTACAACGATCTTACAGGTGAAGGTGAAGGTGCTAGACCATTCACTGGGTGGACTTCTCTGGTTGTTCTTATAATGGCTGAAATTTTCTAGTCTTTTGGCTTTTTTTCTTTTTTTTTTGTTAAGATATTATTTTTCTGAAAACATTGTTTTTCCTCTTTTCATTTTACTCGGTCGCTATTTTTGTTGTCTTTTGTTACATAAATTTCGTTCTCGTTACGAATAATCTCGACTGAAAAATTGACTTCTTCCACTTATTTTGTCTAAAAATAATTTATACTAGGCCGTTTAAAATTATTATTATTATTATTATTATTATTATTACTTTTATTATTTAATTGAAGGAAAAATTATTTTCCAATATTTGGCTGTTATTATTTTAATATCGCTTTGGGATTACATAAATTCGAATGGTCATTTTTTTTACTTTTCTTTTTAATTTTCTGATTAAAATCTAGTTGTTTTTGGAGTTAGTTATTAGTTTTTGAATTTGTTATGGTTAAAGACAATTATGATATGTAGAAAAAATGTTGGCTCGTGTGTAGACAAAATTAAATAAAAGAGAATTTTTAAGTTTTTTTTTATTTGTATATTATTCAATTTTTTTATTTGATGATTTTTAAATTGAAAAAAACAATCTTCATTCACTCTTGGAATTGAAATATTTGAATAATTTCTCGATTTGTACAAAAAAAATCGTTGATTTTTGTTATCACGACTTCACTATTATTAAGAGGCCTGTAAATGTGATGAAATCTGAGAAAACCTACCTTGAGGTGAAGGAGGTTAAAATTGATTTTGTTCAAAAATTTTGATTGACTATAAAATAACGAATCCGATAGTCCAAGATTAAACTTTATAACCCAGAAATTTGTTGAGATCTAGGCCATCTTGAAAAGTGAAAAAATGCGATTTTTAGAGTAGGTAATGTATTTGAAGTTGGAGAAGTTTTTCTCTCAAATTTCGATGTATACGTGTTTCAAGTACTTTCCTATGATATTTTTTGTTAGACCAACACATTGGAGCGTGCTTACAAAATATAAACAGCAGATCGTATTTCAATATTTCCGACTTTTTAGCGCTCTGCTCACTTAATTTTTTAGTACCTAAATGGGTAGTTAAATACCTATCTAATTTACTTGGTTCTATTATGAGAAAGCCTTGTATACTAATCAGACAAATAAATTACTTTTCTAATAGAAGTAAATAGAATATGTAATTCATTTCAAATAAGATGTAGCGTAATAATTCATAATTAATATTTTCACAAAGTACCTACTTTAGCCCCAATAATTATACTTCTTTTAAAAAGCTGAAAAATAAAAACTAATGGAAGGAAAAGTAAATAATTAATTTTTAAAAACGTGTTACGTTTTTAGTGTTTTTCCTCCTGTTTGAATTGACATCAAACCATATTGTTCATTTTGTGCAAGTATTGTGGTCGTATTTGAGTCATGTTTCTACAATCTCAACTACTCAGCCGAAGTTATATTTCGAATGAATTAGGATTTCACAAACCGGTGTCTAATCAATTGTTTTTGATGTACTGTCTTTTAGGGGGCATGTATTATGAGAAAAAAGTCTATAGAAAAATTCGGTTTCTGTGGGTACTGTATAATTGCACCTTATTTATTACAGCCATTCCTGGTTCTCTTTGGTACTTATTTCTCGGAGTTGAAGATATTGCATTGATATTGTCATCCATCTTGAATACTATTATTTCAGTCTACGCCACAGTCGTCTTACCTGCGTTCATGTATTTCTTTCGAAAAGATTTGATGGAAATTATAAAAATTTTAGACGAAGTAAAAGATGAATTATGTGACATGTACAGATCAGCAAATGTTCTTACACCTTCTCAAGATTCGTATAATACGACTTTCATAATTGTATTTCAAAGTTTAGTAATGTTCACTTTTGCATTCACTAATCCTTTACATACGTTGATTGTTCATGATAGTGCCTTGTTGAAAGATCCTTTCAATTATGTATTTTTGATTCCATTCACTCAGCATATTGATTCGATACTGTTGTATTTGGCAGTTTATTCTGTGCAGATTTTTTTAACCTTATTTGCCATGCTAATTCCAATTTTGTTCCCGCCATTTTTACTGATTATTGCCACAGAGATTAAAAACCGATTTCTCACGTTGTGTCATCAATTGAGATGGATTTCAGAAAATACTAAAGAAAAAATTGAATTTTTGTATTATGAAAAAGTCTCCAGCAACAGTTCCGGTGGCAGGGGAGGAAGTAGAAACGATTTAAATGTTTATTGTGATAATTATGTGCATCAGTTGGAAATGTTGATACAACGATATAAACGAATTTTATAGTATGTACTTGCGTATTACTTACTTTTTTTTCATTTTAAATTAAGTACGACCAAAGTTTGTACCCGCTTCTATCTTTTAAACGATTTCTGAACTGTATTCGCCTTAGCGAGTCACTAAAAATCGTGTAATGATAAATTATTCGCTCAAATGTAAATTAATTTTTTTTTAATATTTTAATAGATATGAGCTTGTCAAAACATGGGAAAAATTTCAAACTTGATTTTTTTTTGCAGGTTTTCATGCTGAATAATCCCATTCATTCCTATTCATTTATATTAATTTTCATTATTTTATATTTATTTACTTAGTTATTTATTCCCATCCATTCCTATTCGTGATAGAAAACTTGGCTATTTTTTTTGCTTTCTGCATTTCGAAAGTAGGTACTCCAACAACATGTGTAATCTTGAAAAATTTGCCGTATTCAACGCCCCTAATTTTAAAATTCGACAAGTTATTCGTATTTTTGTTCAAATTGTTCATCTTGTGTAAATATCTCATGGAAATCCTTGGAAATCACATATGAAAAAAATCACTGCCTAAATTTCATTTTTAGAAAGTTATCTGACAGCAAAGTATGTCAAGTTGCATGCATTAATATTTTGAAGGCATTTGCAAACAAAGTTTCTTTCATTGTATTGGTTGAATTAGTTATCTGTTTTCAGGAAAAGAAAAATTTCAACCTTAAGTCATCGCCTATTTATTTTACCACCAGAATTCGCAAAAATATTAATTTATCTATTTATTTATTGATCAATAATTTTTCAAACTAAAATACACCCATGTAGTGACTGTCCCCTTAAGAAAATTTTCTCTCATCATCTTCTTTATTTTTGTGTCAAATTATTCATTATTTTGTTTCGGTGTTCCAAGAATTCAGGTTCGATTCAAAATGATAAGTAGAATTTAATTTGACTAAATCTAATGTATCAAGTATTGAAAAGGTGGAACCGAGTAGAAATAAAGAGGAAACCAAAAACCAAAATTTATCAGATTATTATTGCAACCAAAACATAAACTAATAAATAGTTATATCTTGCATGAGACAAATCGTCAAATATTGAAACCTACTTTAAATGTATTAAGTCCGAGCATACCAATGATTGGTTTTCAAGGAAAATTGGGCTCGTAGCCATTGATATAATCAATGATTTCAGTTATCGACATGTCTTCTTCTTACAACTTGTGGGTATCATTGACTAAATACTCGTTGGTTTTTCTAATGAATTACTTTTCATCGGCTGAGAATGTTTTCAACTTGTATGATTATCTCATGAACCTCTATCTACTGAATCATTTTTTGAATTATCTTACAGTTATCTTACAGTTGGAATGTTTTTCCCACAATGTCTCCAATTAAAGTATTTTGATTTTAGGTACTGGGCAATGAACTGAATTAAGTATGTTGGTTTCCCACAAAAAAGGCACACAGTTTTTCTGTCTCTGACTTGCAATATTTTCAAACCATATTCTTCTGTTATCAAGAATGAATTTTTTTCTTAATTAATATAATGTCGCCATTTTCCTGAAACTCCAAGTCACCGAAACCGAATTTCCTAAACGTTAACAAAGAACTTCATTCTTTCTCGTGATTAGGTTGGTAAAATCTATAAAACTTCATTATTTAATTTTTAGAACTCTTGCCTTATCTACCCTCCTTACACCAGTCGATGAGGTAGATGTAGCATACCGGCTGTGCAAATACTTTCAAGACTCGTTTCTAGGATCTCTGATTATTAAGATAAGGTATTTAATCAGTTTTTATGATTTCTCAAAAGCTGGTTTTGGATCATTTTGGAATGCAAATTTAATTTTATCGAATGTCACAAAATATACTTGCCTAAATATTTGCACGATTTTACTCAATTTATGTTTTTTTATTTTTACATTGTTTTTTATAGTTTAGCTGGTAAATTCAAACCATTTATGGACTTTAACGTATCAATTTTCATTTTTGTTTTCGCTGGAATTCAACTAGCCCCTGCTTATATTGTCACAGCAGTAAGTATAATACCTATACCTATATACCTATTCGTTCTCATATCGTCGGCTCAAATTCAAAACCTACAAAGTCCCAAGAAGATTATCCATCGATTTTTTTACACTCAAATAATATTTTGATACCTGGTAAGGCTAAATCAGTCGACTGTGGCACTCACTCCTTTGGTGGTCACATATTAGAGCCTACTGTTGGAGTTTGAGCAAAAGTACCATGAGAAAAGCTTTTGGGTTAGTTAAGCATGAAGTGGATTTATTATTAAGGAGTGTAAAGGAGGCTTACTGTTATTTTGTAAATTTTGACACATTTAAGGTGTGCAGCTAATGTCACATTAATTAAGAATTTCTCAATTTTACTTGTAGGTATTGCAAAAGTAAATGCGTTATTGACAATCGAAAAACCACACACTCTGCGAGAAGTCGCCTTTATTATTGTTGAAATTTAAAGGGTAAATGTCAATAATTATGACAATCTAAGGTTACGATTTAGATATCGGTTTGACGTTTACGAATAACACAAACGCGAACAATAGATAGCGAATATAAATGCGATGCAGTTTCGGAACTGTTTCTTCAATTTGTTTTTAGATGAATTAATAATGAAATTAGCGAAAGGTAGGTATGAAATAACAATGTAAGAAAAAATGATAATAAAGTTCAGGGTCGTAAGGTGACAAGAAGATTGTATTAGGTGAGCAAGGACTGTATGCGGAGTGGTGAAAATAAGGTAAATAAACTGAGGTACCTATACTCACCGGAACGCATGAGATGGAAACGTTGAATGCATACATGGATAATGGAATAAGTGAAAGGAAGATGAATGTAGATTACTTTGAAAAAAAAACAAAAAAACACATTTATTTAGATTATAATCTTTTTCTTGATCTTGAATAAAGAAATTGAATGAGTTGGTAGTTATTATTCTGTTGAAGATTGACAACTGCGTTCTCAACGAAATAATTTGAATGCGAAGCAAAATGGAGGATAATGAATTTATTTCCATGCTGGAATGGAAGATTTTCTGGGTACAATACATTTATAACATTTTTCGCCGAATAATATCGATGTTGACATCGAATTAAGCGTATGAAAGCTTAGCAAGAGTATAGCCCCCCTTCGAAGAAAATGAGGTTCAAACATTTATAGGAGGAATCAAAGATGACATCGAGTTAGCGTTTTTCCCCGAAGCCAAACAGGTGCCACCTTTGAAGAAGCTGGCTTTTCAAACAAACCCTTCAAATGGTTACGGTACATTTTTCCTAATCTGATTTTTCTAATGCCATTTTTCCTAATGCCATTTTTCCTAATCGACATTTTTCCTAATGGATATTTTTCAAAGGGGTATATCCTGTATTGCCGTGGTAATGGGAAAAAAATAGCAAGGTGAGCTGTTGAAACTCATTGCACAGCGTAATGGCCGGATCCATAGTCAAAAAACATAATAAATTGTTAGTAGGAGGGTGTGTCTAAATAAAAAATATCTTGAAAATAATATTGAAATAAATCAATTATTTACAAAAAAAAAAAATTAAGATGATGTTGATAAAATTTAAATATAGGTATAGTAAACAAATAAAAGTAATAACTATAAACAGAAAAATTTATAAAAATTTTATAAGCCTTTTTGATTCTGAATTATAGGAATGTTGTCATTCAGAAAAATGGCATTATGAAAAAAGGTTTTAGGAAAAATAGCATTAGGAAAATTAGATTAGGAAAATATGTCCAGGTCCAGGAACCGTTACGGTACATTTTTCCAAATCCGATTTTTCTAATGCCATTTTTCCTAATTTTTTTTCCTAATCGACATTTTTCATGGGGGTATATCCTGTATTGCAAATGTATGAAATTTGATTTGTTTATCTAGTAGATAAGAAGGAGGGTACCTACTAAAGTAGTCCTTAATGGTATAAGTGAAATGAGAAAATACTTACATTAACTTCTATGACATGCTGATTATAAATTAAAATAATTCTAATTTTTGCTGGTACGGATTTTCAAACCACTTCGAGGCACGACTTTGATTCAACCTAGCTGGCTGAAATTTTTATGGAATTTTTTTTTATACAATAGAACCATTCTGCAAGGTGGGAGGTAAAAATAATTCAAAAGCTCAAAATAAGAACCATCCAACGGAGACACCAGTATGCCAACCTCCTCTTCTGAATAGCATAAGTTTGACACTGTTATTCTTTAAGTATGTGATTTTTCAGACGAATGCTCCTTTGAACATAAAAATAAAAGAAACTGCTGTATTATTGTGCACGGATGGCTTGTTGTTTGTGTGCTGCGTTGTGGGTAGAATGTTCGATGAAATTGTAAGTACTCGTATACTTAATTTTGGATTCATACACCTGCCAGTTTCTGGATTTTTTCGAATGATAATAGCAAATATTTTTGAGAATTGCTGATTTTTATGTTTTGCAGAACGAATTAGTAACGCAAGAGGTATATTCTACGCCATGGCATTACTTCCCTGCTAGACATCGTAAATTCATCCACATACTTTTATGTCAAGTTAATTATCCATTGAGAATTTTCGCCATGCGAATTTTACCCATATCGATGGACGTGTTTCCAAAGATGATCAGAATCGTATATTCGTACATTAATTTTCTCCATAACGCAGTTGTCAATAAGTGAACGCCCTTTAAAATCGTCTACCTATAATTCAAATTCACTCATTGATTTAAAAAATTTTATAACACCTATTAAATTTAATATTCGTTTGCTCAGAGATGGGGGAAATCGCCTTGAACTTGAACGCAAATTATAATCAAAATTTTACGAAAAAAAGCAGTTATCTACTTTTAACTATAGGTATATAGTTGAAGATTATTGCAACAATTTGGTATGGCGAGTATCATTCATCGCCTTCTTAGGTTTTTACTCATTTTTAAAGGCTTCTGAAACCCATTATTTCGTATTAAAAAATTTAAAAACTTTGAAACTGCTAATTTTCTCGTAGGTAATTTTAGGTTTCATAAATTTTTTAAACGCATTACTCTAGTTTTTAATTAACGAAGTATTTTTGTAATTTAATTTTCACAGTCGCTAGCAACTTGAGTGTGACTGAAGAATGCTTCATAATGAAAAAAATTAAAAAATAAATAAAATAGGTATAATATACTGTAATACGTATTTTGTTTAAATTTTATTAATAGGTACGACAATTTTATGATTTTATGTTTAATTTTACTGCATATATTATGTTCTTGAAGTTTGAAATTCATTTGTGAAAATAATGATCTGTAGTAGATACCTATTTGACTGGTAAACTACGTCTAAATTTTTTAAATCTAATTTTCAACTACTTTAAAATTAGTGGATTCAAAAAACTGTGATGATTATAATTTAACATTGGGAGGTACGTTTCTTGGCTTATTCGATCACAGATCCCATAGATTAGAAATTGTACATAAGAGCAATGTGAAATTTCTCAGACAAACATCTTCCATATTATATTCAGTGGCGTATCCAGAGCTCCATTTTGGGGCGGGGGGGGAATCCAAATTTTTTCAAAGCATGGTAAATGCTAAAATAGTGAGATTGTGTTTTTTTCAGCATAAAGGGGGAGGGGGTTCAAGAAAGTTGATTTTTTTGTGGATTATCGGTCTATTTTTTTGGATTTGAGGGGGGTAAATTTCCCCCTTCCCCCTTTGGATTAGCCACTGATTATATTACCTTTACTCTTCATATAATTGGACTGTGCATTACTGCTCAAAGAAATTCTTAGTTTTAGATTAAGAGGATACTTAAGTACCTACCTTTGGGGTCAAATGAGTGTATTCGTCAGTATTTCCGACTGCTCCGAAATTCGATCTCAAACATAATAATACACCATGATAATAAAATCTGATACTATTCCAAAATGCTAATACCATTTAAATTTAACGAACAGGCTTAAGTAGATTGGAATTTTTATGGGTCAGATTTTATTAATAAAATCACTTCAAATGCAATTTTTATTCGGTTTTGGCAGCTGCCCACCAACGTTAATATCTCGAATTCAGGTGTTAATGTACTCGACATCGATAGGTATTTATTTGTAAAAATAAAATCTCGGTTGTACGGGGCTTTGGTTTCCTCCCACTAAATTTAATAATCTTAATTTGAAAAATTCTTAGTTCGAAGAAAAATGTTGATAATGAATATTGTAGTTGGATGAGAATCAATTGGAATTTGCATGTATTTTTCAAGCTGCAGTTTGCAAAATGCAGACTCATTTTCCACAAAAAAAATTTGTCAATAAAGCGAAAACCTGAAATTCAACTCTCGAATGTACTCATAATTTAGATTCATATAATTGCTCGTACATTTCAAGTTGTTTCATCTTTTCATTGAAGGGTCTCGATGTCAATTAAAATTCTTTCAAGTGTCTGTATTGAGTAAGTAATCGTATAACGTGAATTTTAAAATTTGTGGAATGAAAATTTAACTGTAGTAAGTACCGATCTAATTCATGATGACAGGTGCATTTTGTAAGTAAATATTTATTTACAACATACTTTGTATCTATTCCTCTATACCCGCAATTATATATCCTGTCTTCTGATAAGTGCATTTTTAAAATTAATGGAGTACCTAACTACCTACTTGCTACCTGCAATTTGACTGACTCAGGTTTCCTTGAAATAATTTTTTCATTTTTTATTTTTAGATAAATGAGAGAATAAGAAAAAAATTGAAGAAAAATTTCAAAAAAAAAAAGTTTAATATCGCGTTAAAGTAAAAAAAATAAAGAACAAGCTTATAGAAAAATACTTAAGCGTTTGAATTTTAAAAGTACAGGTAAATCTTAAATTAAAAAATTTATAAAATTACTATAGACATAATTATCATCTTTGTTACAGTATCCTGTTACAATAGGATATACACATAATATAATCTTCCAAAAAGTATAAACATTTCTTTCAATTTGTCAACATTTCAAATTTTGAGCTAATTTCTTGGCCTTATTTTGAAAGAAAATGCCACGACTTTGTCATTTCTGACAATGGCAATTTTATTAGGTAAATTTTTCTTGAAATTAGAAGTATGTTTTTTCAACACATTAATTTTTTTAGTATGGTAAATGGAAATTAAGTTTTTTTTTTCTTTCAAATTTCCAAAAATTCATTCTTTAAGAAAGTAAAGAAAAACAAAAAACAGCAAAGAAAAAAAATTTATCAAATACTATGTTTTACCAAAAATAGCCCTGGTATAAAATCCGAAGTTTGAAAAAAATAAGTGAAGAAGAAAATCGTAAAGAGACAAAACACTTCAATTTAACGCGTATTTACTTCAAAGAATAATTTTTTTGTTTTGATTTTTTCAAATTTATTTTATTTATTCTATTTTTTTTTTGAATTTTTATATAATTGAAACATATATAAATGAAAGTACATAATATATAAGTTTAATAGCTTATTGTAAATTTTTTTCTTTTACAAAAAATAAAAAAATTCGGAAGGATTCTATTAAGTGGACTCTTCCAAGAATTAAAACATAAAATCAAATACATAGATATGGCAGAAATAAATATAAATAGGCAAGTTGAAGATAGAAAATTTTTTAGATTAGTGCGCAGTTACTATCATTAATTCATGATTTTTCATACGGAGATGAGAGATGATGATTATACTTTTTGATACACCCTAGGTAGTAAAAAATAATAAAATTAAAAAAGAAAAAACAAATTCATTTATCAAATGTATTTTTCAATTTCTGTTAGCCGATCTACGTCGCCATTTTTTTTTTTTTTTTCATTTCAATTCTTAAACGAATTCCATTTTTATATACCTACTACAATTTCCTGCTCACCTTCTTAGAGAAATGTTATTGCATGTAGCAGAAATGAGAATACCATCCATTATTTATAAATATGTTCTTTTACCAAGCAACTTTTTGGTCTCCTCTTTAACAGCAAAAAATTAATAACCAGTTTAGTTCGATGTTCATATTTTTTTCTCATTAAGATGCGCCGAAAAGAAATTGGAAAATGGAAAAACATAATATCAATATTGGACCTGAAATTTCGATTGGTTCAAAAATGTTTTGATTTCATCGAAAGCATATTGCCGAGGTGAACTAGTCTACATTTTTAGTTCATGTTCAGACTATATTGCCTGCTATAATTACTATTTCGTATCATTTAGTCTTCTAAATTTTGAGCAAATATACAAATTACAATACAATATACACACTTCACTCTTAAAAAAGGTATGTGTATACCTTCAAATATTTTCCTGTAGGATAGCAAGGTTAACAGTGTTCTTATCCGCTGATAAGAGCATTAAATGCTCAAGTGATTCAACTTTTCTTTCCATATCTAACACTTTGGTCAGTTCTTCTGAATTTTTACCAAGTGAAATCCATTCTTGCCAATTTTCAACATTATACTGGCATGGAGAAGACTCCCGCTTGTTTAGACTACCAAGTGTCGCTTTGACTTCGACCTTTGTTTGGATTTTTGACAAATATCCAAGCAATTTGACCCATTACTTATTTGTTAATATGGCGACAATTACACATTTACAATGTACATGTGGTTCACACGATACAATTCGCATGTGTAACAAGTGGCAAACGAAAAAATGAGCAAGTACAAAAGTAAAGTGATAAAATTTTAAATAAAGATTATTCGATTTCAATTGATTAAAAACTTCTCTAAATTTTCGATGTAAATTTTATCAGGATCATATTTGTTTAGGACTTTTTTGTACGATTCCCTCATCTGCGGATCGGATCTCATTCGTCGATACGTTTTTTTCAACCGAGTTTTCGTTTTTTCTGAGCATTTCGAGCAACCGGTGTGAAGCACTTCCAACATTTCACCTGTAAATAGAACAAATAAAATAAAAAGTTGAAAACAGGAAATTGGGATTGTTTTTTTAAGCAAAATAAAATACAAAAACAGAAAATTTTTTCCAATGAATTCTTTTAGACCTGATGTTCTCAGAAATGATTAATTTTCTGACTAACTTCATTCGTATAGACAATAAAAATAGAGGTGACTTCAACACTGAGCGGATTTACTTACATTTGGATTTCATCCAAGTAAATTTTATAATTTAGGCTGATGAAATTGGCAAATCATAATAATGAAAGTGCGTAGGTAATTAATATTTAAAGCATACCAATTTAAAACAGTTTTTTTTTTTAGGATTTTTAAAACGAGCTTATAGAATTTTAACAACCCATGCTTCCGGCAGAGATTAGCCGTTAATCTTTATTATTATTTGAGATAGTTGGATTTGGCCTTGATAAGTTTCAATCAATAGATGTATTTTTCAATTTTGACATTCTGTTGCAGGATGGTTATAGAAAAATTTACACTTTTAATGTCTTTCCATTAGACTTTTGTGATTGGCATAATGTGCTGAATAATCTTACAAACTCGTATGTATTTAGAAACATTTATAGAGTCGCGTTTGAAAAGTCAGAGTCACTGGCAAAGTTTCAATATAAGATATGGCATTGTTACATTACAGTTTCGTAAGGTGTACTTACGTATTTATATAGTACATAATACGTACACCTCTTCTTCTGTAAAATCTTTAAAATTACTTATAAAGATATTTTTGAAATACTTGTGAATCAAATGCTTAACTAGATTAAAAAAAAAAAAAAAGAAGTCCGAAAGGGGCAAAGAATAGTTGCTATAAAAATTCAATTTCCAAAAAATAAGGTTTTGAGACCTCAAAGTTCACTTTTGTTATCTCAAAATGACTTATTAATTACGTGTATCTATTGCTTATGTAATTAATCCTTTCAGCCCTTTTATTCTCAATATAACGGATCTTATACCTTCATTTATTACTAAAAACCAAGAAAAAAAGAAAAACTAAATCAATTGGAGCTCAATTAAAATTTTGAACTTATGAATTATTCGATACAGTTAATAAATAAGCACGCATTATTACATTGCATACATTTCAATTTATAACTTTGCACAACCTCTATTAAATATCAAACTTCCCAACGTACGAAAAACAATTTTCAAAATTTGTCAATCAGTTGCTAGAAAAATGAAATTCAAGTTTTTGGCTTTCTTGCACGAAAATATTTTCAAACTTTGATTCGCAAAAGTGCGTTCTTTTAACTTTTATAATTTTACTTTTTTTTTTTATCGCATCCTATTTAATTTGTCTCATACTCTTACGTCTATCGCCATAAAAATGAAAAGATAAAATGACAATGTGAATCTTTATTATTCGAAATAAATGATTCGTCTTCATAACGATGCATTTATATTTTGAAATTCGCAGGGAACACCTTTCAGGAAGACATTCATGCATTATGCTACGCATATACTGAGGAAATTCTTAGCACATTATCTGCAGGAAATACCAATTCGTTTGACCGGTAATTGTTTTTGTAATTTTATCAACAAAATCGTGTCTAAGGTTCTCTTTTAAATTTATTTTTGGAACGGGTCCGTAAATTCCCATTTTATTGGAGTGGTTTCACAGTATTTTTATCTCGAAGCGTTATTTCACTCGACAATCATTCTACCCCTCAGCTTTAAAAATATGTTATCTTTGCTTTTTTTTTAAATCTCAAAGCCATTTCAGCAGATTCCTGAAAAGTCGCCACTAACCATGAGAAAAAGTTTTATTTCGTTCGTGTCAGTATAATGAGTTGCTATACACTTGAATACAAATGTCATGCAAATTGCAGAATTGTTCGCCGTAAATAAAATGCCAGCAGAATAATTCGAAGACAAGAGTACCTATATATTTTTTACGGGTATATAAATGGCCCAGAGCTTATTTGGCTTCAGGAGCTGATGGAATTCTTAAAAAATTATTTATGCACGCCTTTTTTTATTTTTTTTTCTAGACTTGAAACGAAATGAGGATTTTTGAATGCTGAAATAAAAATAATTAATATTTGATTATTATTTTTATGTACCTAGCTTACTCGTAATTCTTTTCAAAGATTCGTCATTTGCTTTCATAAACGTCGATATAAAAGCCAGGGGCCGGTATTACAAACGCTGATTGCCAATTTAATGGAGCGTTAAAAAATACTACGTCTATGACTAAATTGACTATATGCTCAGGCTGGCCATAGCCAGAATATTTCTAAAGCTCGGATCCTCTAGGGCTCACTAAGGGAGGGACTACTCTTCCTGCCTCTTATTTTCCTCATCTGAGGGGGGCGAAGAAAAAGAATCAAAGAGTCTCGAGTTTAATAATGAAATCGCTCGTGTCAGGAAGGATATTACCACTTGCAACCTTTTCTTAGAACTTTTATCTGACTGAAATAGTAAAATGTAAGCAAAGTGATCAAGTCACTATGTGTATTGAAATTTATTATTAACTAATAATTACATCTATAACAGCTGCAGATATCCTGGTCTACTGGATTTGGAGGAAGTGTACAACCCTTTTCTGACTAAAATAAAATTATGAAATAATACTTTTAGGAATATTATTAAGGTTTTGTTTTGATAACTTATCATTGTTGCCACTTCCCCATAACTCTATTTATTTCAAAAAGTTCAACTTTTCTGTATACTGAAACTTTTAGCCGCCGCAACTTTGTCTCTGCAGGTGGCCATGATCTTGAACTTGTGTGCAAATCGACGAATTAATGCTGCAAGGTTTGGAAACTAGTTTGAAATAATTATGACCTAGGTACCATCAAGGATGAATGGTTCGTCGTTATAAAAGGGAGATATAGTCTCGCCGAAGAATAAATAAGTAGACCACATCAGCAACGGCCATAACTGCCATAAGCAGTCGATGTACTCAATGGACACGTAACCCACCGGAAACTGGTTGTTCAACGACGAAATAGAAACAACGTTTCAAACTTTACAACTCGTTTCTTCGCAGAAATTTTATGGCAGAGACATAAAGATTACGTCAAAAAAATACAAAGTCGTATCTTTGCATCCATGTTTTTGTACGAAAATATCTCGTCAATAACGTCATAACGGGGTGTGGAAAAGTAGAGAGGGTAGTCATATTGGAGGAATGACATTCTAATGATTGTACTTTGGCCACC
This sequence comes from Parthenolecanium corni, assembly GCA_038050395.1. Taxonomy (NCBI): domain Eukaryota; kingdom Metazoa; phylum Arthropoda; class Insecta; order Hemiptera; family Coccidae; genus Parthenolecanium; species Parthenolecanium corni. The sequence continues at coordinate 2,512 of JBBCAQ010000038.1, read as the reverse complement.
TTCCTCCAGTAATTCCAAATTTTGATGTAAGTATTTATGTTTTAGTATGAACAAAAAGTGTACACTTTTAAACCAATTAAATAGATCTAAGAATAGTGTTTTCAGCTAGATACCTGTATGTGTCATTAAGTAATTATTTTAAAAATTAAAAGACCCACAAGTGTGAGTCAGTAGTTGAAAAACCATGACCCTTGAATTTAAATTTCTAATTTTCATTATTTGTCTTCTACCGCTCGAAGGTTGTAGTGTTATTCATTCGCTGGTAGTTAAGAAAATTGACAATTTTTAGTTGAAGCTACGAGTAATACAATTGTTTTCGAAGAATTTTTAGAACTGAATTAATCAAGGAGACGGAATAATTTTAAATGTTTGCTTCGCTCGACTATTCGAATTTAGAAACTGAAATAAGTACAAGTAGACGAAAAGCACCTACGGCATTTTGGCAAGCCCATATATTTTTATTGCTGGAAAATTTCAAAGGTGTTTGCTATTTTTATAATGTGTTGGTATCAAATGTCAATAAATAATAATAATAAAAAAAAGCAACCTTACAACAGTTTAACAACACCGTCTTCATTTTTTAATACTTTTTTTTTCCAACTTTAACAAGTTATGTAAACAATTACCGTCAGAATCGTACGTTTTGTACGGATAGCTGCGAAGCGTTAAATCTGAAAACTATTAAGTTTGAGAAATTTAGGCTTTACAGTTACTTAGTTTGAATAAATGGCGGCTTTCACGAACAGAAATATGTATTTGTACACATTTCTTTCATCAGTTTTATTTATTTGGGTACATAATTGTGTATACGTTTTTAAAGAAGCCCATGAAAGCACGTAGGCTTTCAATTTTTAAGGTCAAATCTGTTTGAAAAGAAATTTCAAATACAGTTATAGGTATAACTGCTAATTATTGAGAAAGTATAGCCGAAATATGCGAAGAATTTTATAGAAATTATTTTCTTTAGAGATGCGTAACACGGAAAGTGAGAAAATGAAATTTTAAAACATGGAAAATCAGTAAGTATCTCATTTTCTCTTATGGGTGTTTTTCAAGTATAGTTCCCAATATTTATTTTCACGAGTTGGATTCCGAATCGGTAGTTCTATAGATAATTTAGCCTTTTAACTTAGTCCCTTTGCCATTACAAATCGGTTTTCTTTGAAACGCACATTTTATTATAAAGTCTTCTTCAAGAGACCTAAAACAAAACTTTTTTTTGTGGCTTTGAAAAATAGTGGGAAAAAATAGGATCCAGCTTTTATCAAACTGTTTTCATTTATTGGTTAATTTTTTCAAACATTTACGACTTCATTGCAGATGACTTAGTAAGGTTTTTTCAATTCGCGAGAAAAATCGCTGGTCTAAAAAATAGTTAATTGATGATGATTGTTGTTACTTAATTATGCTCGACTTGACTTTGGTTCGGTCTAACTCGGTATTATGAAAAAAATAGAAGTTTTGAAGTAATTTTTCACTTTTACAAAAGGTCATGCATTTAGATATTCATGTAGTCAGTTTTCAAATAGCTATTCAGTCTCAGCATCTATTTACCTGCAAACTTTATATAAAAATTCAAGTAGACCATTAAAAACATTCTCTCAGGCATATTCTTTCACGAAGATCCCTCCACTTCTCATTTAGGTAACTACTTGAAAATATCTAACAAATATAAATTAATTTTCATTACAAGAATAATTTCAAATTAGGATTAACCAATATACTTTCAAGCACTGTACCTATTTTTTGATAAAGTGCCCAAGTGCCTAAAGGCATCATCCGTTTAAATGCGCACATTCGATAAAAAACCGAAATTCAATAGAAAATATATGAACAAATTTTGCCTTATGTACTCGTACACCTATGTACTGAAAAATTATCATTTTTATTTATTCCACCAAATGCGAAATATTCAAAATGAAAATTTCAGTTTCAGTCGAAAAAGGTCTTAAATGAAATGTAAATTTTACTCTTAAAATTTTATTTTTTTTTTCGATAGAAAATTTGTCAATTTAATAGCACAGTTATGCTTCTCTATATAAACCCGTTTTTTTTTTGCGAGGCAAGGGTGAATCGTGATTTTTTCTTAAAATTTTTTCACTCCCTTAATAAAGTAATAAGTGGACTTCATTTTCAACAGTGTAAACATGAAAATGCTGAAAAAAATTGCTCAAAAATTTATAAGAATTTGCATACCCATATGCTCTATTATTTTAATCAACGATTAATCGACTCGGACGAATATTATAATCGAATTCGAGGTTTCTTTGAAAAATTAAGTCGACCTTGAATTGGCGCTAGGCCAAGAATAACTTAGCACTACAAAAAATGCTAAAAATTAATATGTTTGCTCACTAACTGGAAGATATAATTCATGTGAAATTATACAGCGCGAAGAAGACGAGGAATTTTTGTGTCTATAGGTGTATCTCTTTAATCTACGTTTTGAAAACCAGTGCTGTTTCATATTTAAACTCGAAGCCTGTGGCTGGACTCCACCCTGCATATCAAA